>OY987288.1:6141695-7569186 GCA_963920785.1 Sphagnum contortum
TACCCAATCAGAAACAGGACGCAGTCAACAAATACGATTTGACTGTGTTTTTATTAGCACCCTTTCAGGGGCTCTGAAAGTTGTGTGCATTTTTTCAGCCTCCCAGTAGTTTTGAGTGGAGTTACTAGTTAGTTTGACCGATGATCTCATCCAAGTTTCCAATGCAGGGTCACACATACTCAGCATTGGTGGAGATGCTCTCAACTTATACCACATTGGTAGGGTCCTTGCCACCCAGTGCTCATATCAAGCACAAGCTTGGATACCAGACCAACACTAATATATATACACCGGACGGATCTTTACTTTTGAGAAGAACATGACAACATGCAACTCTTACCACTCGTCAACAACAACAAAAAAAACAAAAGCCCTAATTTTTGTTTAGAGCTTTCATTTAAGTTATATACATACCCAAAAGCACAAAAATAAATTTTCACACACACACACACACACACAAACGAACGATAGAGTTGTCTGTAAAGTCAACCTGTCTTCACCCTGTATTTTGGGCCTGCTTTCAATCCCTTTCAACCCTTTCAGTGGCATGTGCAAAGTAAGGAAATTTTACTAAATCTCATAATGAAATGTTGAAACTCAGCATTTAATGCACAAGGTTTGAGAATGACTAGAGTAGTTCTACAGGTTATATATAGCACAGCAGTGGAGGAGCTCAGGAAAAAGGAAAGACGGGATGAAATGAGGTTTGGGTCCCAGTTATTTTGTTTTGTAAAATTTTCATTCCCAGTTACGTGTTTGATACCCTATAATGGCGAAACTGGCCGTTCTCGCCCCCTAATCGCCTATACCACCAGACCAACTCTGGTATGGAGATATAGAGTAATAGACTGATTCTTTTGCTGGGTCAAATGATTTAGGGAAATAGAATCTGGTCCAGGAATTAATTTAAATCTATGGCTGAAATTGATTTGCAACCACACTGTCCTGTCCCCCCACCACCCCCGAGAGCACTCTCCATAGGACCGCATCCATGCAAGTTGACATGCATAGTTACCCTTAACTAAGGACTGACACAGCAGCTGACAAATTGTCCGGCCCACATAAGTCGGCCCCACTTTCATGCTGTGAGGCTTGCAGTAAGGGACATTTGTCACTAAGAGACGGTTACTCCCAGATGTTACCGTCCCTTCGCTAAGGTCTTTGCATGCATTGCATGTCTCTGACGCGGGGATTTACTGTCCCTTCGCTAAGGTCGTCTTTGCATGTCTCCTCTCTGACGCTCGAGCTGTCGCGAGAGAGCGAAGGAGAGAGCGCGAGGAGCGTTTGCGAGAGAGAGAGAGAGAGAGAGAGAGAGAGTATCTGTCTGTCTGACTGCGATTTCGTTGCGACGAGATTGAGAGTGGCGAGAGATTTTCGAGCAAGAATGAATGAAGAGGATTTTTTGATGTGTGACAGTGTTCTTTTATGACAAACTTAGATGTGGAATTCTTCTCATTGCTTAGGAGGAGGAGATCTTCAGGCTCGCGGAAACAAGGTTATGAAGAAGAAGAAGAAGGCGACGACGACGAGGCTTTTTGTCGCAGTGAGAGTGAGAATAGCTGTGACGACGGCCAGCAGGAGCAAGAGGAGTATGAGATTGCTGCCTCGATGAGTTCCGGTAGTAAAAGGCATAGGGAAGAAGAAGAAGAAGAAGAAGAAGAAGAAGAAAAAGAGGAAGCGCATGGACGCGGCGGTCACGAGTTTGAAGAAAGATCAAAGCTCCTCCTCGCACCTCACTCTGTATTACTAGCGGTAGGCTTGCAGCAACAGCAATCGGCAGATGATGAAGAAGAACAAGAAGAAGGAGATGAAGAAGAACAAGAACAAGAAGAGCCGCTTCTTTCGCAAAAGAGTTTCGTGCAGCTGCACTCGAGGATCACCATGACCACGGGGAAGCAGGTAGATAGGAGGCGAAAGGAGTTGAAGAACTTAGGACACTGTTCTGCGGCGTTTCTGGAGCCATCGCTTCTCGCATGTTCGCGTCATCGAGGAGGCTCCTCCCAGATCTTTATTAGCGGTGATAAGGAGGAGGACGCCGACGACGCATTCCAGCAGCTTCCTCTTCAGCAACAGGTAAAGAATGTTCTTGCTAAAAAGATGATTGAGAGAGGAGCGAGATCTATTTTTCTTCGCTCTACATACCATGCACAAGAAGCTTTGTTGGGAAGAGGAAATGGAGAACTGTAGTGTACAGATTCTTATCAAATGCGAGACAGGTGCTGCAGGATGCAGATGCAAAAATGCAAAAGGATTCGATCCTAGCATGTCGAGCTGAGAGAGGAGAACTGGATCACGACGATGCAGTCGGGAAAGGGACACAAGGACTTAATGCCAGCGTTGTTCCGTCAAGAAGCGACGATCAAAGTACACTGCAGCAGCAGCAGCTACCGCGTGCAATTTCTTTCTTCAAGGAGATTACAGAGGATTCTTCTGCAGATCTTGATCTGGGGGGCTGCTTCTTCCGCGATGATGTAGGAGAGGAAGAAGAAGAAGAATATAGGTCAGAACAATATTGTCCGGATCCATCCTTATGCACATCACCAAGAGCTTCTTCAGCCCGCCGTTGCAGTAGGGATCATCAGGATTTTGTCAGAAAGACAGGCGGTGGCCAGGAAGAAGTTGGATCAAGAGGAGCTCAAGCTTCTTGTGGTGGTATAGATTTCATCCAGTTAGAGACCAGGAAGCCCTGGCTATCGATGGGAGGAGGTGCAGAACAGAACAGAGTGGCAGGAGGAGGAGGAGGAGCTGTGAGACTCTTTGGTTTTGAGATGAACTGGCGATCTATGTCAGGCAGAAGCAAAGACAAAGAAGAGGAAGGCCACACAGAGGATATTGACAGGAGCAATAGAGGGAAGGAGCAGCAGCAGCAGCAGCAAAAGGGGTCACAGCAGTCTCTTCCTTCCTCTTCTAGTGAAGGGGCTTTAGACATTGACACAATGCCAGAAGATGCTGGTGAGGAGGAGGGGGCAGCTGTGGGAGTGGAACCAAGCAAGGATAGTGGAGGAGAAGCTGGCAAGCTGCAATGTTCATCCATGTCAATGCCGAGTATCACAAACCAGCCAACAGAAGGTATAAGTGTCTGCTCAGGTTCTACAAGAGTGACCTCCAAGGAAAATCGCCAGTACGATTGCCACTTTTGTAAGAAGGAGTTTTCAAGCTCTCAGGCGCTAGGTGGCCATCAAAATGCTCACAAGCGGGAGCGTAAAGAGGATAGACGAGCACAGTTGCAGGCCCACCGCATGGCTGCAGCAGCAGCAGCAGCTGCTGCTGCAGCAAATGCCCACCGAGACTGTGGTGAGATGGCAGGATACAGCACCACACAACACTCTCTTCTTCCTGGCTCACAGCTGCTGCAGCAGCAGCATCCTCATGGATCACACCTGTTTGCACCACCACCTGGATCACACCTGTTCGCACCACCACCTGGATCACGACTGTTTGCACCACCACCTGGATCACACCTGTTTGCATCACCACTTGGATCACACCTGTTTGCACCACCACATGGATCACAAATGGTGATACCACCCTCTATGGCACAACTGGTGCAGACACATGGCTCACACTTTGCAACACCACCGCCTCACATGGGACGCTTGGTTCCTTATGGAGGAATGTCACCAATGCCCATGATGGGTAGGATTGTTCCAGGTCAGGCATATCCTCATCCTAATTTCTCTTTGCAGGGATGTGTGAATCCTCCACCGATGCCAGAAGGTATGCAAGCTCCTCCTCCAGGCTCAATCTTCTATGCTGGCCCTGTTGCAATTGGCTTCCCTGGATCTAGACCATCTTTCCCAACAGTGTTTGGTGACCTTGTGCAATACAGTGACAACATTGACTATGTGCAATACCATCCCTCAGCATGTTTCCAACAGGTGATCCATGGTTTCGATACCACTGTCAGCAATAGTGGGTGACCACTGTCAGGGCCTTCATCAGGTTGATCTGGTACAGAAAATACAAGAAGGCAAATGGCTCTCTATATAAGGAGGGCATTCAGTTGCTCAACAACACCTCAACAGCAGCAACCTGAGAGTGCAGGGATGTAATAGACCTTCTTCATTTGGGCTGTGGGAGCTTCTTCTCCTGGTTGTCCACGGGGACACTGTCAATAGCACAAATGCTCTTGTGTATAGTGAAGAAGCTTTTGATCATTTGTACCTTTAGGTGAGGGCACCTGGCTTTTTTTCTCTCAGAGTTTGTGGTAATAGTATATGACTGCTCCAAGCTTTAGTCACTTTCCATCCCTGCCACAATCTATTGGTGGTCCTTTTCCTGAGTACAGTATCCTGCTGTCTTATTATTTGTCACCCAGTTCTTGTGGCCATTGGGTTTGGCTTCTCTTGGTTTCTGGTTGACCAGACTGCATAGAAATTTTGAGGTGAAATTCATGTCTTCTGTACAGATGAACAAACAAAAGGTCCTAGACCTGTTATGTCATATTATCTCTGTGGTCTAGCATACAAAAAACTTTACTCTAACTCCTTCCCTTTTCTAGATTGACGAACACACTTTGACGTGTGCTGGTTTCCTCAGCCTTTCTTTTGTTGTTGGGTCTTGTGTTATGTCTCTGTGCAGCTGATTTCACAAATTGCTGTCAAGTGTCTTGTGGCTATGACTGACAAGAACCAAGGTCTGTTTGATCTATGTCAAGGGTTATTCACACAACTTCTTTGATTTGTAATGCTATCTAGCTCTTCATACAATTTTGGAGTGAGGATCTTGGGCTAGGCATTGAATGGAATAGCACAATAAAATCCAATTGCTTGTGAGTCTCAGTAGCTTTTTGGTACCATAACTAGAGAAGCTGTGCTGATAAGAGTTACTCTTGTTACTTCCTGTTCTGTGGTGCTTATTCTTCTTGTTTTAGTGCAATGAGTTGCTGAGAAAAATCATGGTGAGGTGCAAAGGATTTTAAGGTCTTTTGGGCTTCTGGGCTTTTGGGGCTTTCCTCCTCCATCTCAACCTTTGTCCACTGATGATCAATCATGTGGGTTCCAATGCCAGGCGTTGCTGTGGAGAGCAGTTTTGGGGTAAAAATTTCATGGTGCATTTTGGGTATGTGTTTTCTTCAAGCCCAAAAAGTTCCTACTCATGTTCATGGATTGTTGTTATGGCTGTTGTAGAACGTAGCTTGCTTCCACGACAAGTCTAAAAGTTCATATGTTCACTCAGACTAGGGACTATTGCAACCAAATCATTAAAAGATTTTGCAGTGAGTTACTAGAATTCTCATCATCTCCTCCAGGCCTAGTACTTTCGGCTTTTGTTTCAACATTCTCTGTTGTCCACTTTCCCCAAATACCTCCTGCATGTAGTACTGAGGTAATAGGTCATTGAGGTATATAGATTAGTGCTAATTTGCCTAATTAGCAAAATGAGTGTACATTTACTAAATTATAACTTAAGTTTTAAATTGATTCTTCAAATTTAGTTCCAGGCGGTGCAGTGTTGAAGTTCACCCACCTCCACTTTACCTCAGAGTTATCTGAAGTAAAAATTGTTAGAGCTAGAATTAGAGCTATTTTGTTAATTTTTTTGTTCTTTAAAATTGAAGATTCCTTAGATTTCTCCAAGAACGACCCTAAACCTAAAATGACAATTGAGACATAAGTAATTGATTAACTAGCACCTTCTTAAATGACCAAAACTTAATTAGATCCCAAGTTTAGGTGTTAAGCAAGTTTGTGGTTTATGCAAGAGTAGGTATGAAAGCTCAAATATTAGTTGTTAATTGCTAGTTGTGGGTAATCCTTAAAACTACAAATTCTAGTGGAAACCTTGCAGTTCTCAAAGCAGCTTGGAGATCTCTAATTGAAGTGGATATTACAACGTTTGAATGCTCAAAGAAACTTAGCAATGACAACCCCTTGATTACCCAAGAGTTTGTTTGGAGGTGACCTTTGGGAGATACCACCTGGAAGACCCTCTCTCTCTCTCTCTCTCTCTCTCTCTCTCATATACCGACACTGACCTAATCTCCTTTAGGTTTCTTCCTCCTTCACTTCTTTGTGATACCTAAACATGTTTTGGGTCCATGATGTGCATGTTTTGGACATGCTATGGGTATCAGGGGTACATAACATGTCATTGAGCATGTTATGTGCACTTTGGAACATTCTTAACATGAAGGTTCTGAGTGCAAAATGTGCCTAAGTATCACCCAATTTTGTTTTTTAGAAAACATGAATGGGGCAAAGGGTAGTAGTAGACTTCGGGAAAATTTTGCAGTAATACTTTTGTACTGACTTCATTTGTAATCTTTAGGCCAATTTAACATTATTTTTTTTTTTGTCTTTGGGGCCTCTTTTCACATCTTATCCCCCTCTTTCTGTGGTATCCACAAAGTAAGGAAATTTTATTAAATCTCAATTTGAAATGCTGAAAAAAACTCAACATTTAATGCACAAGGTTCAAAGTAATTATTGTACTTGTACAGGTAGTAGGAGCAGTGCAAATATATGTAGCAGCAATGGAGGCACTGATGAAAAAGTAAAGAGAGGATGAAACTGATGATGGTATTCTCTGAGTTTCAGCGGGGGGGCCTCCTCCCTTGAATGTTAATGTACTTATTTGCAGGTTTTTTTTAAAAAATCTCACACCAAACTCAGTGCTGCATTTTCCTTACAAGCAATCAACTAGTGTACTCTTGTGTTGATGGCCCATTTATATTAAACTTCATCTGACCACCCATCCCCAAATAATATTGTGATCAAAGTGGTCTTAATTTTAAATTTGTTTATGAAAATCTCAAATTTTTAGATAGCTAGGTCATGAAAGGAAGATTAAAGAATTATGTTTATATGTCATTTCATCATATCAAAAAAATCCTCAACCAAGGTTTAATCAATAACGAAAAACACCAACCAAAGGCTAGTTCAAAACGGTCGACTAACTGAAAAAAAAACATATAAGTGAACGTTCTAGACTTGTAAGAGTGATGAACCAAGCACAAAGGTATTTTTGGAAGTAGGGTCCTCAATGGGGGAGAGTTTTTGAAACATGGAATAATGGACTTTTTGGACTATTTTTGAATGTGGAGGGCAAGAGAAATAGGGTCTTGATGACATGTAGTTGAATGTTGGTGATGTTGTGCATATAGTGGAACTCCTTATTTTGGGGGACATTGCTATAGTTTTTGCCCATTTTGAATGTATTTGAGTGTTTCCTTCAAAAGTGGGGTAGGCATTGGTTGAGATTGACCTAAGAATTGTTGAATCCATAAGTCTTTAAAGAAGCGGTTTATGCTATCAATAACATCTAAACCAACCACTGTTTTGGAACCTTGGACCTTCACCCATTGCATCATATGTGTTAAATGTTTATTTCTTTTTAGGATCCACTTCGAAGTTGGAGCTCTTGATAAAAATGTTAGAAAACGAGGTCATCACCAACTCTATCTTGCAAGGGTTGAATTTTGAGTGTGCTCTTGTTGAATGGGCAAGAGATTAGTGGGTTGTATCATGTTGCAAAACTTGCACTTGAAGAATGGGTGGTCACTTGGTTGCAAGTCAATGGTAGTGTTGTGTGCAGACTAAGAAATGTTAGATATTAAGTTGCAACCTATTGATATGTCAAAGTGGTGGGGGTTTATTGGTCATTTACCTTATTAAGGGTGAGTCCATAATGGAATGTTGGCATTTGGTGCAAGCAAAAGCGAAGGCACAAATGAGGTCCATAAAACTTGTCAATGCACAAATGGTGAGGATGGTAGCACATTCTAAAATTTACTTAAGTACTAAAAAATTTCAAACTAAATGAATTTAAATTTGTAATATTTTGAGTAATTTTTGTACATCCAATTTTGATTATATTTGGGTCTACTGTAGCATGCATACACCCAATGGTTGGATATTGAGAGAAGCCATAACTAAGGTAGGAAGGATGAAAGGATATTATAAGTTCTAAGAGATGGAATCCTTTCTTGTGAAAGTAACAAAAACACTACCCTTTCTCCACATTATTATGACATGGATTCGAAAAACTTGGATTTTTATAGGGGACCTTGAGTGTCAATGGACATCTCCAATCTTCCATCTTAGTTTTTATTATAACTACTAACAATTGACAAAAACCTTGTCCAAAATGAAAAGTATTTTCATGACTTGATCATGTTTGCATATTTATTGTTATGTGTGATGCACCCATAGGTGAGTCAAATGGTATAAGGGTAAAAATCACATCAATTTTCAATTTTGCAACAAAATGCAAACCTGGAGCATATTCCAAATAATTTCCACAAATAAAAAATGCCTTGGAATTCCAATATGAAATTAAGACAAACTCAAATGCTTGAATTCAAGGTGAATTTAATTTACACAAACTAAGAAAAAATGCCATTACTATAAATTGGAGCTAAAATGGTGCATAAACAAGCCAAATGTAACCCACATTCATAAGACACACCATAGTCCGAACTTGAAAAAACTTACCATTCTCCTTTCTATAGTATTTTTTTTAATTATAAAATGGTAATGCATCAAAATAACAAAAATTCTTGGGATTTCCCAAAAAAATTGCTAATTTATGAATTGCACAACTTTGCATTATCATAATTCCTACATGTATGGAGTCCAATTTATGAATTATCAAGGGAAAATTTGTAATCCTTGAAGAGAAATTTCCAATGTCATATTTTACAATTTAATTGTTTGACCCTTTTGTCAAATGTTTTGATGGCTAAAAGTCAAATTTGATTTTTGACCATTCTTTTGGTCACAACTTGTGGTTTAAATCATCAAATATGGAATAATTTCACAATAAATATATAATATACAAAACCTTTCCAAAAAATTTAAGAAGCAGTTGGATGAAACTAAACATGTTTTATTATCCAAAGATTCAAAAGTTAGGACACCATGAAACTCCAACTCTTAAAATGAAAATCCATGTAGGAATGTTTGGATTCACCTTCCACCCTTGTGGGTTAATGTTGGTTGAAGGTGTGTTACTGTATTGAAGTTGAATACTTGCACAACATCACAATGTTGGGTATTTCTTCATCTCACATCTATTATTATTTTCTTGTGATGAAATGGGTAGACCTCAAAACTTTGAACATGTGCCATCAAACTTGTTAGGTAGGTTGATTCATGGCTCTTTTGGTTGGGGTTGTGTTGTCGAAACACATCCCAATAGTTCGAAGCTTGGTTAGTTTGTAAATGAGCAATATATTCATGTAATGTTTGATTTTCCTATTCACGAATCCTAAGGATAGCAAAGACTTCTTCCATAGATGTAAACATGATTTCGAAACAAAAAGATAACAATAATAAAACAATAAAAATAAATTGGATGGGAGTTGTTCAAATTGTCATGGGCATAAAAATAACCAAATCTAACCAAGTTTATGATATTTCTTAAATTAAGATGAGAACAAGGGCAAGCTTAATCCCAAATCCAAATTGTGAAATAAGAAAAACAAGAACAAAAACACGATAAGTGCAAAACAAGAAATCAACAAAATTTTATTGCAAAAATGAAATAAAAACAGAACAAGGTTGTGATAAGAAACATTCCAAAATTGGTTTTGAACATAGTAAAGGTAACAAGGATTTCTACTTTTATTTATACCTTTTACGATTTACATATGGCCCATGTTCACTCATGTGCAAACTATGGGTGAATTAAAACATAATTGAGAGTGAACTAAAACTCAATTAAAAATGAATTGAAAATGAATTAAAAATAAATTAAGAGTTAATTAGGAATGATTGAAAGTGAACTACGAATTGATTAGAAATAAATTTAGGAGTTAATTAAAATTGAACTAGGACTTAACTAAAAATGAACTAAAAAGGAATTAGAACTTAACTAAGAATGAACTAAAAGTAAAGTGAAGGTGAATTAAAACTTAAATTAGAAGTTAATTAATAATGAATTGGAACTAAATTAAAAGTTAAATACAAATTTATTAACAATCAAATGAATGACCACATGGCACTAACATTTGTGACATTTTGGAGGTTGCAATAGGATCAAAGGCACAACTATGATTTATCAACTCAATGAATCTAGTAGCTTTTGAACTTAAGTTTCATTGCTTTGAACAAAATTGTTCAAACGTTGTATAGTTATGATGTTGTTTTATATACATATTAAACATTAACCTATTCTACATGTTGAGTGTTGCAATAACACAATTTTGAAATTGATGGGTTATACAAAATCATAAAATCTTTTTTTGACAATAAGAAATTTTTGAATGTTCACAAGCTTTGGGTGTAGCTATTCAATTTGAATCAGTTGCTTTTGAGCTTTGATTTTCTCCGAGACTACCATATTGCTTGGTCATTAATATGGAGTTCAACATTATTGGTCCATGTTGTTGTTCCATCCCCACTACAACCATTGCTTAATTCCTACTTGCAATCCCAAGCTATGATTGATTTGCAACTTGATCATGTAATGTTGTGTTCAATCTTGTTGTTCCCTTTCCTTCATTCCTCTTTGTTTTCCTATTTTCTTTATCTTTTCATCATGTTTGTAAGAAATGCCATAACATAATGAAGAAAATACAAAGAAGTGAAAAACCAAACTTTTTCAAAGCTCTTAAAATATACAACTTTGAAATATCAATTTTTGATTGATATTTTTTTTCCATAGACAAAAATCACTTTAAATGGAATAACTTTTTATTTGCTCATGGGTTTGACAATTCCAAAAACGACAAACATGCACATCAATCTTGTCCATGATTTTCTTGAAAACCCAATTATGAAGAAACAATTTTTTGATTTTCAAATTAATTTCCATAGACAAAAATCACTCAAAATTGAATAACTTTTGTTTGTTGAGTCCAAACACTACAAAATGTTGAGAAAACATGACAAACATGTTTTACAAAAATGTTGTATGAAACAATTGCACTACATTTCCATCATAATTGAGAGACAACTTTCAAGACTTGCAATCATGCAATGTGGCAAGCAAGGTTTTTTTTCCCCATTTTGTGATTAAAAAAAAAATTGGGCAAAATTTTCGAAAAAATCAGCAAAATTAGTTGAATTTACATTAAAAAACCCAAAAAAAAGCACTTGAAGAAAATTTGAGTGGATTTGGAGGGCACTATATAGATATGAATAGGTACTTCCTCCTCACCAGTCCTAGAACTTCCCCAAATGTGAGGCTGTCCCCTTGGCTACCACCTCCTCCTAGGCCACTTATTTTGGGGACGGCCATACCCTAGGGCCGTAGTCTACAATTAAAAAATGCAATAGAGTTCATCCACAGTCAGATGTTTCATCGACCGAGGCGTTCTTTCGTTCGTTCGTTCGTTCGTTTGTGAGTTCACTGTCCCTAAAGAGAGGAAAACCCTAACCCTAACCCTAATTCCTGAACCCCGATGCTCGTGCTCCTGCAGCGGTCGTGTTGCAGCAGCAACAGCATCGACTTTGTAATTTGTGTGCAAGTCTTGTTATGTCACAAGTTTGTTCCTCATTTGTGTGTCTTTGTATTTTTGTTGTGCGCACGCGTGCGTGAGTTTTGATGGTGGCAACAGAGAAATGGTTTGAGAATCGGAAAAGAATAAGAGAAGGAGGAGTAGGAAGAGACGGGAGCTTGGAATTCGTGCACATGAGGAGAAGGAAGACATGAATTTCAAATTCAGTAATCTGTTGGGAGCTCCCTACAGGGGTGGCAATGTGGAATTCAAGAAAGATGCAGTGTTGCTGTCGCCGGTGGGGAATAGGATCTCTGTAACGGATCTGCAGAAGTCGGAGTCCATAACTCTGCCATTCGAGAATGGGAGGAACATTAGCAGGATAGCCGTATCTCCCAGTGGCTCTCTGCTTTTGTCCATAGACGAAACCGGACGGTCCTTGCTCGTCAACCTTCATACTCATGTGGTGCTTCACCATTTCTCGTTTAAGGGACCTGTCACAGCTTTGAAGTTCAGCCCTGATGGCACCTTATTCGCTGCGGGTGTAGGAAAACTCTTGCAGATTTGGCGGACTCCTGGATTTCGGAAAGAGTTTGCTCCTTTTCAGTTGATCAGTACTCTTGCTGGTTGTCATGATTCCATCACATGCCTTGGTTGGAGCTCTGACAGTAGATGGATTGTCGCTGGCTCGAAAGACTTGTCCACCAAGCTGTTTTCTGTCTATAGAGCTCCTGACCAGCATGCAGTGACGCTTTCTGGGCATCGAGATGTGCTAGTAGGTGTGTTTTTTGCTAAACCTCTTGTGTCAGCTCATCATGTGGGGTTGTATACCCTTTCAAGAGATGGTGCTCTCTTCGATTGGAGGTATTTTCCGAACGCAGATTTGCTGCAAGCAGATGAGAATAAGGATCATGCAAGAGCTGGAAGGAAGCGGAGGATGCAGACTGAGAAGGATGACATGGATTTGGACGGCCAGAAACAGCACAAGGACGGGGAGCAAATGCAGCAGGAGGAGGAGGATATGGGAGCAGGGAGGCCGCAGAAAACAGAAACAAACCTTATAACTGGGCACTGGAGGCAATCAAAGAAGAATTTCTTCATGCAAAGTGCTAAATTGGCATCTTGTGATTACCACATGGGCCTGGGTTTATTGGTGGCAGGATTCTCATCTGGCGTTTTTGGTTTGTATCAGCTGCCAGATTTCGCGTGCATCCACATGCTCTCCATTTCAACTGAAAGGATCACAACATCTGTTTTCAACAGCACTGGCAATCTGCTTGCATTCGGGTGTGCAAACTTAGGGCAGCTACTTGTTTGGGAGTGGCGAACTGAGACACAAATCTTGAAGCAGCAGGGCCACTTTTTCGATGTCAATTGTGTGGCATTCTCTCCAGATTCTCAGTACCTTGCCAGCGGTGCAGATGACAACAAGCTTAAGGTCTACAATCTCCATAAACATTGTCTGTGTGCTGGCTTATGAAATGTCCTTATTAGCAAAAATTAGGTCAAAAGCAGTGAGATTTAGTGCTTTGGGAGCTAATGGCACAACTGGTGTTATCCTAGTGCAACACTTGATGCTGAAGTGATATGTTGAGATTTCAGCATTATTCTCACACAATGAGAGCACTAGCTTGGCAATTTTATAACAGGATCTAGGGTTTAATGTTTGCAATGGAATTGATTCACTTTTGAAACTTCCAACAATTGTTGATGCATGAGTAAATTGCCGCAGAGAAAAGGTTATGTTTCTTAACTTGAAAATTTAGCACGAACATCTGTCCTTATTGTGTAGGGTTTAGGGTTCTGTCAAGAATCTGAGATTTTGCTACAGTTCCATGCTGTTGCATATCACCAAGTGTATTTAGTTTAGGGATACCAGGTCCTCAAAAGAGGAAATGAAATTTAATTGTTTTGCCAGAGGCTGGTGGTTTTGAACTATTTTTTATTGGATGGCACAGCTTTGGAGTGCGGCTTCAGGCTCTTGTTATGTGACTTTTGCAGAGCACACCAGTGCAATTACGGCAGTTCGTTTTCTGCCAACAAATCATGTAGTAGTAAGTGCATCGTTGGATGGAACTGTACGTGCTTATGACTTGGTGCGATACCGTAACTTCAGGACTTTCACAACTCCTACTCCAGTCCAGTTTGTATCATTGGCTGCGGACCAGAGTGGTGAAGTCATATGTGCAGGCACTCTTGATTCTTTTCAGGTACAGTAACAGACTTTTGGGAACTTACTGGGGGTAGCGATCGTTTGACATTTTTGTCACCGCAGTATCTTCCTAGTCTCTTTGCCTGGAATTCTTGCAAGGTGGAAGTTGTGAGATAGCCAGGATCAAGCTGGGGGTAGGAATGTTCCTGGATTAGGAAGAGTGGACATGATATTGCTGTCTTCCTTCTTCAGGTATGAAAAGGAAACTTGCAGGAGGTTCAGGCCTCTAACTGTATTGGTATGAGTTTTGGTGTACTATATTTTGAAGTGGAGTTTGATAGCTTGACTGAAAACTTGTCTGCAGATTTTTGTCTGGTCTGTGAAAACAGGACGATTGCTGGACATGCTGAGTGGCCATGAGGGACCAGTCTATGGCTTGTCCTTTTCTCCTGTCCATGTAAGTTGGCATTATATAAAATCGTTCACAGGATACAGTTTTCCATAAAGAATACGGGGAAGGTTCTCATGCTTCTTGCTGTGTATCTGTTTTGCAGGAAATTCTTGCATCATCATCATGGGACAAAACAGTTCGACTTTGGGATGTGTTTGAAGGCAAGGGCAATGTTGAAACACTCACACACACTCATGATGTGCTGACATTGGCATACCATCCTGATGGCAAGCAACTTGCCTGCAGCACACTTGATGGTCAAATCCACTTGTGGAACCCCATTGATGCAATGCTTATGGGCACCATTGAGGGCCGCCGTGACATTGCAGGTGGAAGGCGCATGGGTGACCGCAGGACTGCTGCTAACACAAGCTCAGGGAAATGCTTCACCTGCCTTAGCTACTCTGCTGATGGCTCATTTCTAATTGCAGGAGGAAGCAGCAAATTTATCTGCATGTATGATGTGGTGGACCAGGTTATTACTTTGTCTCTTTCCCTTTTTGCACTACTCTTTATCCACTTCCTTTTTTGGGGTTTTCCATTTCTTACCCTTTTCCCTTTGTCTTTGCTTTTGTGTTCCTCTTTCTTCATGGGGTTAGTTTTTGTTGAGTTAGCCAGTATTGTGGCTCAGTTTTCCTGTGTAAATTTCAGTGTGATTGCTCTCCTTTTCCTCTTTCCTATTTTGCTTCTTTCTTCCTGGGTGCTTTTATAGTGTCTTAGTGTCTTTGTTCACTGCACTAGCCAGCATCATGGCTGAGTCTTCCTGCTACTGCCAGACTTGTAGCAGAAACCAGTATGTAATGCAGGAGCTGATGAGGTCAGTGGGAATGTTGTGGTAACTACTCACTGCCAAACATGTTGCTGTTGATGGTCACTGAACCTACTAGAGACTTGCTATGGTTCACCCTGCTTTTCATTTTTTAATCTATTACCTTGTTTTCCAGTTAGAGGTTCTTTTTTCCTCCTGCAGGTTTGATGTGATGGTCTCTTAACATTTGATTTGAGACTTCTTCAACCTTATCATCAGGTCATCTCATGGTTTCTACACATGTGGACTTCAATCATAAGTATTGAGAAGCACCATGTCTTTATTTTTTTTGGTAGAAGGATGGAAAGATAGAAAGTCTCATGTTGTGCACTTTTTAAGTTAGGAGGTACAAATAGTTCAAGAGCTACCTGTCATGTTTTACAGGTGCTGCTGAGAAGGATCCAAATAACGCACAACCGTTCTTTGGATGGGGTACTTGATTTTCTGAACTCCAAAAACATGACAAGTGCAGGACCACTTGACTTGATTGATGATGATGACAGTGATGAGGAAGATGGAACAGATCGCCAGTCCCAAAAAAGGTTGGGGTTTGGGTTGCCAGGAACTGGCAGCAACAAGGCACGTCCAGTTGTGCGTACCAAGAGTCTTCAACTTTGTCCCACAGGGAGATCATTTGCTGCTGCAACAACTGAGGGTTTACTTCTGTATTCCATGGATGACAATCTTGTGTTTGATCCTGCTGATTTTGATATTGATGTCACACCGGAGGTGATATCCTCATTCTTAAATTTCCACAGACTGCATAATGCAGCAACAAGTTTAATTTTCTGATGATATATCACTGTTCTTAGTAGGGCTGATTTGCATGTGATGGTTATTTTTAAGTAGGTCAAGGCAAGAGAAGCTGAGGGTTGCCAAGCAGTATATCAGAGTCATTGTTCTAGAGCTGCAGGGAATGTTAGCAGATCCTGCAGCAATGGTTGAACAGCATTCTTCATGGATATAGTTTTGCTGAAGAACTTGCAGACAGGTGTGCCTGTTGATGTAGTGTCCCTGATAGGTTTTGGAGCATGTGCTGTACAAGGAGGTGCATGATGAAAAGTGGGATGGAGTGACTCTAATGTGATCATGGTGAAAGTGCAGGCAGTAGATGAGGCCTTGCAAGAGAATCAACATGCTCGTGCACTAATACTGGCTCTACGACTCAATGAGTTCAGTCTCATTAGAAAGTGTGTGGAGGCAGTGCCACCTTGGGAGATTTCAGACATCACCCGTGCAATACCTCCATCCCATTTAGGCACCCTTTGCACCATACTTGCAGAATTCCTGGACAAATCTCCTCATCTGGAATTTCTTCTGCAGTGGTGTGAGGTTTGTTCTCTACTTGCTTCCTCTGCATGTAATGTTTCAGAAATGCTAGGGTTGTGTATTGTATTTTCTGCACTATTGTCACCTGTTGGGTTTAGACATTGCAGGACTGACTGTTGAAGCATAGAGAAACACATGGCATATTAATTGACCAGGCACTTTGAACCTGCCAGCTTGAGTAGTATAGCGTGGCAAAAGAGATGCATGCTTTCTAGCAATTTGAGTTGAGAAATTCTTGGGGTAGCATCCTGGAATAGGATGAGACAACTTACCCTTTGAAGAAGAGGCCAGGAACCCTTTTGCTTCTTGAAAGAGGGCCTTCTTTTTGTGGAAGTTTTGTTTCAGTTCTTAGGTTGTGAAACTTTTTCACTGTTATCATGGGTACAGGAGTTGTGTGTTTGGCATGGGAAAATGCTGGAGGCACAACAGAGGGAGCTATTACCACGATTGCGATCGCTTCTTAAACGTCTTGTTCAACGTCATGAGGAGCTGGCTGGCATGTGTTCATCCAATCAGTACATGCTCCAGTTTCTGTGCTCTGGTTTGTCCTCCAACAAGGTGAATGGTGTCGTTGCGATGAAGTTGTGAAGTGTCAACGTAGCAGATCCTCTTCCTCCATTGAAAAGCGATCTCTTGGTTCTATTGCCACAGAAATGTTCCACCTTTGTTGTGGGTATCAATTTTGACCTCATGAAAAGAACATACATTGCATTTGTATTGATGTGCATGTACATGTTGGTTACAAAAGAATCTTCTTCCTCTCTGTTGGTTTTATTGGTGGCATGTTGTCAATGTGCAGAACTAGTCAGTTGCAAGTGAAGAGAAACAACAAATCAAAGCTTGTCTTTTTTTTTAATAAGTTTACTGGGGTTTCTTGCCACAGATTGAACCTCCCATCCTTTGGTATGTAAGTATAAGGAATCTGTATGCAGCAAGCAGAGGACACAAATCTTGTCACTGAGACTGAGTAAAAACCCAATCTAGTGTGGATGAGAATCTGTAGCAATAACTGGGTTTGAGCTTACATACTTTATACTTGCACACATGCAAAGGTTTCTGAACAATTAAACTGAGGCTCTCAGCTTCTACATGACTTGGGTACTGGTCGACTTTGGTTTCACAAAAATATCTTTACCAGAGGAGATTGTCTCTGGTTTGTTACCTGTGGTGGGTGGGTATTTGATTTTGTCAATAACTGCCAGTTCAGATTTTTAAAATAGTTCCGCATCAGAGAACTGACAGGTTTGGGTTTTTGAATAAAATCAGAATGAAAGAACTGTCATTTCCAGTCTTTTTGAAAACCTCGAAGAAGCCATAAAGGTTGGGTGGTTATAAAGGTACTTGTGTGGTAGATTTCTTCAGTTTTTTTTGAGAACTGTGGTTATATATCAAAACCAGCCCACTTATTTGTAGTTTTTCCCTGTTGTACTCTCATTTAGTTTTTCTTTTCCCTTTCTGTTGGTCTGTTTTTTGTCTTGTCCTTGTTTTGGTCTGTTGCTAGCCAGTAGTATGGCTAGTCTTCCCGTTGCTTCCAGAATTGCAAGAGAAACTCAGTTCACAAGTTGGTGCTTGTCACTGACCTAGTTGTGGTAGTTAAGTCAGTCTCATACATACTACTGTTGATGGTCCCTGAACAGGTGTGAGACTCGAACTTTTGTTCATACGGGTGTGTGTTTTCTGTTTTGTTTGTTTGTTCTGTCTTTTCTAGTTTGGTTCTTTCTATGGCTGCTGCCTGAGGAAGTGTTAACCTTGCTGTTTTTTTCTTCATCGTGAGAATGGAGATTTCTCAATTCTTATGAAAGATATTATATATCAAACCCAGGTCTTGGATTTTTCTTGAATACTGTGAGTATGAGTTTTGAACTTTAAGAACCACCTTGATCACTCTTGGGGGTCTGTTTTTATTCCTGGCTTTTCTTGTTCTTGGCTTTCAAGTGCACAAGCTGCCAAATTTTCTTTCAGTTCCTTGATTCAGAGTGCAATGTGATTGTGAGGAGTCTTCTTTTCATTTGCATTTTGTGTTGGTACTATACTTTTGTGTATGTCAATTCTATGTCCATGAATTCTATACGTTTGCAATAAGAAGAATTGGTCATGTGTCTAAGTTTCTTTTCTAAATGTTGCATTGCATTGATAAAACTCTTCATACCAGCCCTCCCTTCTTCTTTACATACTTAATGTATAGTTTTTAGATGCCAATATGTAGTTTCTCGTTTCTCCTCGCTACAACAATGTTACATACCCATGGTGTGCTGCAAGGTCCTCTTAAATCAGCTCTCGAGAATGATTTCAACTCATTTGTTTCACTTCTTTAGAATGAGTTTCATGCCATTGGAACCATAACCAAAGCCTGATCCACAACCAAAGGTGATTATTGGTGGATAGTAGTGGATGAACTTCATCTATTTTGGATTCATATAAAACCAATGCAATGGGATGAGTGGGCGGAAAAGCATTTAAAAATGGGCCAAACAATTGAGGTTAAACTTGGCTTGACTAGATTATATATGATGACATTTGATCAATGTATACATTGATACACAACATTTATATTAGATGTTCTATTCACCATCATTGTAAGCTTAATTTCTTTTACAAATCAAGTGAACGTAAGGATATATATTTGACGTCGCAAAATTATCAATAAAAGTAAATGATTTGACATTTACCTTGTTTATAAGGTTTAAGGTAGGGGTAAGTATTTTATCATTTACCTTGTATTTCTCTTGTAGGTACACATGGGTAAATGTTGGGTAACTTGAATTTTGTACAATATTTGTACAAGTGTGGCACATTGGGTTGTGGAGAGAGACAATTAATTGTGCAATTGAAATTGCTAATTCGAATAACTTTAATGACACGTTTGAGGCATTAGTATAATTCTAAAAGGGTTCCAACTTTCAAGAACATATTGTAAAAATCTTATTCAAGTTAACTAATGTAAGGAATGAAAATAGGATACCAAAATATGTAACATTTTACATGCCCATTCATACATGGAATGGAAACTAGGTATGCATTGTCGTTTTTTGCAAGATGCATATGTATGGTCACCTTTTTTTGCTTTTGTGAATGTCTATCCTCTCCTTTTTTGCTTTTGCTCATTTGTGGCGATGTTTTCATCCTCACAAACATTTACACATGAACATCCATCTTTGGTGCTTGATTTCAAACATAGTTCTTTTTTTGCTTTCCTAGTTTATGTTCACTTGGGTCCTTTCCTTTTCATTTTCAACATTGATGTTGTTTACTTGTGTGTGTTTGTCTTTTGTATTGCATATCAACACTTGACACTTCATTCCACACATTTTTGTTTTGTTCAATTCTTTCATTGTAAGTAAGATTGTTCCTCGTGTGTACATTGAAAAATTAACATTCGTAACAATTGTTAATATTCTCGCTTCCATGCGGTCAATGTTGTCTTGAATTGGTCTTGAGCATTCAAATTCTCCAAATTCTTAACATGTTCATTTTTCTTGGTTCTAATAAGAACAAGGATTTTTTATCATGTTCCTAATTGGACTAATGGGGTTTCTTCATTTGAATCCCCAAAGTTGATTTTGAATTTTAGTTTACAATGACTTTCTTTCCATTGTTCTTATATTTTGATGAGCCCTTCCTCATTTTGATGTGGTTGGCTCACCAAAAGGTTTGTATGTAAATCATAATGTAAGCAAAAATAAGTTTCAAAATGATGTAGGTAAGTAAAAAATGATAAGAATTTGCTATGGATTCTTTTTGTGTCATTTAAGACTAAATGACAACTTACAAAATTCGCACATACAAACCTAAATATATTGTAACACAATGTGTACGATAAAACCATTGTGTAAAGGCATACGTCCAAAATAAAGGGTCTAAGATGAGACAATAGTTGAATTTACCTTGCATTTAGGAATATCCCCCTCGCCCCACCCCACCCACTAGCTTTACACTATTGTAAAGCATGAGGTGAGCATTATGGTGAACCTCAACATTTGAAAATCATGAGTGTGCAAGATAAGGAGGGTTTTGATTTTTGATTATTTAAGAATGGGAATGATCTTATCCCTAGTTTTAAGAATGCAATGGATCTTAGACACATAAGTAAGCATAAAATCTCTAGTTGTAAGAACTTCCCATTCTTAAGGATTAGATGGAAGGTCATTTGGGTGTAAGATCATGTCACTTTTTTTAAGACTAGGCATAGGATTGATATAACATTTTCATTCATCTAGTTTGGATGACAAATTTAAATCATTTTATCTTTCTTCCATTGAATTAAAGTTCTCATTCATTTGAATTGATGTTCAATGTACACTTTTTGTCTTTCATCCATTGAAGTTGAAGTTCTTGTTTGTCCAAATTGGATGATACATTGATTCTTTTCGTCTTTTATTTGTCTGCTTCAAATTTTCATCCATCCATACTAATGATAGTCCCAATCTTTCTATCTTTTTTCTAGTTTTTCTTAGTCTTCCTTTTCATTCTTGGGTATAATGATGTTTTAAAACATTTTTGGTTATTTTAAAAATAAAAATTTGGGGAAATTTGGATTTTTTTAAATGTTAAATATTCAACTAATTTTACTAAGTCTTTTTGGAAATATTTTTTCAGATTTTTTATATCAATAAGTGGAATAAAACCTTAATTGGGCAATGGGTATCAACTTTTATGGTCATTTTTTCCAAAAAACAATTGAGGAAAGGGGAAAGGGATCAAATCTTGTTCAATTTGGAACCCCTCCACTTGTGTTGCTAAGTTTTTTGGAAATAATTGCAAAATTGGAAAAAAAAAAACCTTGCTTGGGTACCAAGTTACCAATTTTATTCCCCCACACATTATTATTATTATTATTAATTTTAAATGAAATAATTGGGAAAAAATTGGATAGTGAGTTATTCCAGCGTTATAAATACAACTAATTTTGCTATTTTTGGGGGAAAAAATCGTCAGATTCTCGATATCACCAAAAAATTTGGAAAACACAAAAATGGTAGGTACCAACCAACGAAACTATCTCGTCAGTCAGTCCGGACGAACGAGCTGCAGGAGTTTGTTTTCGTTCGTTGCTGGTGTCGATCGTCGTTGGTCTCAGCCCGAGAGAAAGTCATACCAACCCAACGAAACTACTTGGTCAGTCCGGAGGAACGAGTGGCCAAAGGTATCATCGTTCGTCATAGTGTCGTTCGTTACTGTTCTCGTGTGTCGTTGGTCTCAGAGAGGACGAAAGTCGTACCAACCAACGAAACTATCTGGTCAGTCCGGACGGACTAGTGACCGGAGGTATCATCGTTCGTTGCTGTTCTCGTTTGTCGTTGGTCTCAGAAAGGGCGAAAGTCGTACCAACCAACGAAACTCTGGTCAGTCAGGACGTCATAGCCTCGTTCGTTACTGGTCTCGTTCGTCGTTGGTCTCATCCACAGAGAAAGGGTAAGGAATTAGGTCAAGCAGGTTTGTGAAGAAGAGCGCGAGAGAGGAGGAGAAGAAGAGAGAGGGAAAGGAGAGATTTGGAGAAGGGAGAGAGAGATCGCGAGCGAGATTTTGAGACGAGATAGAGTGGGTTCGAGCGAGATCCAGAATAGTGTAAAATTGCTGGCAGAAAGAGGAGGAGGAGCAACCATTATGCTAGATATATACTAAGGGTTCCATACTCTCTGCCTCTCTGACCATCAGCAGGGGCAGGAAGGAGGATCGACAAGGAATGGGAGACAAGGATTTGTGGATCGGGATGCAGCAGCAGCAGGGGCAGGCGGTGGGGCAAGGGGAGGGCTTCAAGTCGCTTTTGGCAAGGGCGGAGGATGGGATGGGGGGTTTGGATGTCGGGGTTGTGGAAATGGGGATGGGAGTTGGAGGAGTGAGGGGTGGTGCATCGGTGCTGCCGGAGGAGAATCTGGCTTCCACCATGACGCGGCAGAAAGTGGCGGCCGCCAAACAGTTCATTGAGAATCATTACAAGTCCCACATGAAGAGCTTGCAGGAGCGTAAAGAGAGGTGCGAGGATCCTGTCGACAAATTTTTTTTTTCTTCTGCTTTCGGTGTTTGCCCTGCGTATGTTTGTCTGGTTGTTCTTCTCCCGGATTCGCTTCATCGCTGCCGCCCTGATGACGCTTTTGGTAGCTGCACACGTTCTCCTCTTCTTTTTGCACGTCTGATTGATGTCGTGATGCCAACATGCTTAGTGTCATTCTTTCTTTGTCTCTGGTGAATTTTCTCGATTCATGCTGCTGGACGAATATTCTGGGATCTTGAATTGCGTGTTTGTTTTGTTGAAGTTGTGCCGATCTTTGCAATTCTCAGCCAGTTCACTTTGGTGCCATATCTAAGCTTTAGTATAGGATCTGGGAATTGCAGACTTGTCTTGATTTGCAGATGCTGCTGATCCGTGTGCGGTTTCAATACTGGTGGCATAACAATCAGTTTTTGCTTTTACATCTCTTGATTTGGTGTAGTACCTCGGGGCAAACCCTAGATGGCCCACCTGTACATTTCTGGCATCTACATTTTCTTCTTTGTCTCTGCTCTGTTGGCTAACATTTTATGATGTTTGCCCTATGTTTGGTTTCGTCTGGCTTTTGTTGTTCTAATTGCAGTTGTCTTGAGGGCTATGGAAAAATCTATTCTGGAATAAAAGAATTGTTGGTTATTTTACTCCACGGAGGCAAAATTATTGGAGAGAATTGGTCTCCACCAGGCAGCATCACATCTGTGTGTTATGCCTTAAACCTGATGTAATTAACCAGGCTACAATTGGGCACAATTGCATGTCTGATAATGGTGTCAGGAGTATGTGCAAGTGTGGACAATGAGTTCAGTAAGGTTGTTGGACCATTGTGGATCCACGTAAACCTTGCCCCTAAGTGTTTGAAGGTAGTAAAATGCAGTGGGAAGAGTACTTGCAAGTCTTGAGCAGCAATGGCTGAAATTACATCTTGTTGTTTCTTATTATTGTGTTGGAAATGTTGTAGATATGTGGCAACTGGGCCCAATGTCCAACATATGCTGCATTTGTAATGCCCATTAACTCAGCAGGCAGTTCAAATTTAGAGTTGTTGGGTTTGGTGTTATAATCATACCTCCTTTGGTTGCACTGATATGGTTACCTCCTTAGGTTGGGAGACTGCCACACAAGAGAGCACACTGTATTGTTCATTTCTGACGTGCTAATTGTTCTTGGGATTAGAACCTGAAGATTGATGTGGTAGTCTGTTACTGTGTCATACAGGGTCTTAGTTGCTACCTTTTGTTGCTGTTATATGAGTAAACCACTAGGCAAGCACAACTTCTTGCAAATGTACAATGCTCCTGAAGAGTCACTTGATGTAAGTGCTGAGTGAGGAACAGATGTGTTCTTATAAGAATGACAGTGTCTCCTGACTTCTGAGTCCATCCTTTTTGCAAATGATGACCTGGTGATGCAGGTGATAATGCTATTACTGGTGCTTCCTCACCTTGCACATAGAATTAGAGATTGAAGTCTGCCAGTCAAACCTTTTTTGTTTGCTTCTGAAGTTCCCAGGGTTAATGAAGACTCTTGAGGGTCTTCATTTTCTTGTGTTGTGACAAAGAGAGGAGGAGCATTGGACATGGACATGGGTAACTCAAAATTTTTGTAAGGATAGTTGTGAATTTGATTGGTGATTGTTGGGCAGGCGGTGGACTCTGGAGCGGAAAATTGCAGATGCTGATGTTTCACCAGAGGATGAACAAAATCTGTTGAAGGATTTGGAGCGCAAAGAGACAGAGTACATGCGATTGCAGCGGCACAAAATGGGTGTGGAAGATTTTGAGCTTCTGACAATTATTGGCCGTGGTGCATTTGGAGAGGTGTGCACAGTTACTTCTTGCACTGTGGAAGTATCAACACATTTATGCAGAGGGGCAACTTCATTTTTTATGTGCTTTACAGTGTTCAATTAGAGTTTGAGTGTCTACTGGCAGTGGACTGATTTGGGGATGCTTCAATTTGGAAGAAACCTACAAATGGAGTTATGGGTGGTATATCTGTGGCTGTTTGTTTTTTTCCTGCAACTGTTATAGTAGCTGACTGGTAAAATTGGCAATGTAGGTAAGACTTTGCAGAGCGAAAGCAACTGGGGAAGTGTATGCGATGAAAAAGTTGAAGAAGTCTGAGATGTTGTCGAGAGGGCAGGTAATGTCTGACTGAATCCATGCTTTCTCCCTGTTGTGTATCTCTGTTGTATGGTACATGCAGATGCCCTCTGTACTTCTGTCCATATTATGATTTTCTGCCAGCAGCCTAAATGGGGTGGTTGAAATGGTATGGGGCAGGTTGAACATGTGAGGGCAGAAAGGAATCTACTTGCAGAGGTGGACAGTCACTGTATTGTGAAGCTCTTTTACAGCTTCCAGGACTCTGAATATCTGTACTTGATCATGGAGTATCTGCCTGGGGGTGACATGATGACTCTGCTCATGCGCAAAGATACCCTTTCTGAGGATGAAGCACGCTTCTATGTTGCACAGTCTGTATTGGCAATTCAGTCAATCCACAAGCACAACTACATCCATAGGTTTGGCCTCTTCTCTTTGTGTTCTTGCCACTGTCATTGAGTTAGAAGGACCTTGGATAAAAAGAGAAACCTAGACAGTTCTTTCTCTTATAGCTTCTTCTGCTCTCTTTGCTTGATGGGCTGAACTGCGAGTGATGGAATGGACCAGAGACATCAAGCCAGACAACTTGTTACTGGATAAGTATGGACACATGAAGCTGTCAGATTTTGGACTGTGCAAGCCATTGGACTGCCGTGCTTTGTCAACACTGCATGAGAATGACCTTCCTCCAGAGGATGAGGTTCGGGAGCCCATGCCTATGGACATTGAGGGTGGTCGCTTGCAGGCAGCATCGCAAGGGGGCCCTCGGCGCACTCAGCAAGAGCAACTGCAGCACTGGCAGCGGAACCGTCGCATGCTGGTTCAAACCCTCTCTTTCTGTGTGAAGTTTTCTATGTCATGTTGTGGATTGCATTGTCTTGCACATCGTAGGCCCAACATTTTTTGAGATATTGAGGAGGCGATGTAGTTCAGTTATTGAAGAGAGACTCACAGAGGTATCCATTTCAGTTATGTGTCTGAAATGTGAGGTAGAACATAGGAGGTGGAGATTGCAAAATGCTAAGTGCGAGGGCAGTTGGTCAATTGTGGCACTGGCTTTTCAGACTAGATAGGCTAGGGCAGTCAACTTGTGTCATGATGGGCGAAATCAGAGGAGTTCCCATATAGCTCATCAACTTCAGGAGAGATAAATGGACTTGTATGCTTGAGGAGCCAGACTGTGAAAAGTGATGTAGGAAATTCAAGGAGATTGAAAGTGTATAAACCAAGCAACATGACTGGTGGTAGTATAGGCAGATATTAGTAGTTAAATTGAACAAAGGGGAGGAATTGGACATACATTCTAAAAATCTATGGTTTGAATGTGGCAGGCATACTCAACTGTAGGCACTCCAGATTACATTGCACCTGAAGTTCTCCTGAAGAAAGGATATGGCATGGAGTGTGATTGGTAAAACCTTATGTGCTGTCTTGTGGGAATCTCTTTGGTTTGTTGTTGTGGATTTGAACCCTGTCTTTGGTGTTGTTTGTGTCTATGTTGAGTGGTACATCAATGGTGGTCACCATGCTTGTGTGATGTCCTCTTATTGCTGCTCAATATGCTGTCTGTGTCTAGTGACTTTGAATTTCAAGGACAAATGTGTCTCCTCAGAGCTCACATAATTTACCTTTTTTAATTAGGTCTTTTGTTGTAGAAGTATTTTGCTGTTAAATCAAGGATGCTTGATTCAGATCTGTGGATTGGATATGGATGTTATGTAGGTGGTCTCTTGGAGCAATCATGTTTGAGATGCTGGTGGGGTACCCCCCATTTTATTCAGATGACCCAATGACTACTTGTAGAAAGGTATTGTCCATTGGTTTTGTACTGGACGGTACAAACCAACTTGACTGCACGTTAATGTTATCAGATTCACTAGATAATCTAGAAATGCAGGATTTGACTGTACATTATGGTTGAGGTTGATGTGGGAACAGTGGCATGAGTCTCAAGGTTCTATGGTTAGCTCTGCCTTGAATAACCTGGACTGTGAAACTTTGACTTTGACAAGACTCCCTGGTGGTTATGGCTTGCTGCAGATAGTGAACTGGAGAACATACCTCAAATTTCCAGATGAAGCACGTTTGTCACCTGAAGCTAAGGATATCATTTGCAGGTTGCTGTGTGATGTTGAGCATCGCATGAGAGGTGCAGATGAAATTAAGGTATTTCATGTTGCCTTTAGATAATACCCACCAGAGCTGGAGGTAATTCATGAGGAGAGCAGTTTATTTGAGCTAGTGGGTTCTGGAAAGTCACAGGATGGGACTGCTGCAGGACCATTTTACTATGTCTGATTCTCTCCCTGTCCACACTATGCTGCAGACCCACCCATGGTTTAAAGGAGTACCTTGGGATAGGTTGTACGAGATGGATGCTGCTTTCAAGCCTGAGGTCAATGGGGAGCTTGATACTCAAAACTTTGAGAAGTTTGAGGAGGTGGATGCTTTGGAACCTTATTTCTGCTTCTGTGCTCAAAATTATTCACTAGAAGCAGATGATTCTTGCTCCATAGACATGCAGGAGCAAAGAGTTGAGTAGGGAAGAGCTTGTAACTGGTGTTTTGTCGTTTTAGCTCTTGGAGTAATAATATTAGGTAACAATATTAGGTTCCAATGAAAGCACAGGGCTTTGGACACTGTCTGCTCTGGTGTGCTGTTCATTAGCCAAGTTTGAAGTTTTGGTCTGAAGTTTCATTTGGAGACTGGTTCATGCCTCTTGATTTTGCAATCCTGAGAATATGCACCAAGACATGCTTTGATCTTCTGTAAGGGTTGTAGTTAGCTGGTAGCCATAACAGGCAGAAGCATAGAGAAAGGTGTTTGATTTGCAAGGCATTTGATAATCTTTGCAGGCTGGTTCTCAACCACAGCATTCTACCAGATCAGGACCATGGAGGAAGGTCGGTTGATTCTGTCCATCTTTAAATGCAATCTGTTTGCGGATAAGCCAATCAGTTTATTTTGCCAGTGTTTTATGCGATGATCAGGACATTGAAGCATGCTCAAAGAAGACCTGTTTGCTTGTAGATGCTAACTTCAAAGGATGTCAACTTTGTGGGCTATACATACAAGAACTTTGACGTGTTCAAGGGGATGCATGCACCTGTTGGTATGATTGACCTTCCATCTCAGCCTCTTCTTTTGGTGTTTGATTTTTCCTGGTCTTTTTTGTGTATTATTTGTTATCAGCCGGCCAAAAGATCTGTGTAATTTTTACCCACCTGACTTATGCTTCAAGAACCACTAAAACTGCATGGATGCTACTTCAAGGAAGGCCTTGCATCCCTTGAATTGGCCCTTCAAATCTTTCATACTCATTCCAGTATGCTTGTTTTGACTGTAGTAGGTATTTGTACAGACATGGTTGCTAATTGGCTGAGTGACTCTTTCAGTGAAGTAGCATCATTCCCATTTGAGGGTTTTGATGGATAGTGTGGGAAGGGATCTATGGGCTCCTATCATCCTTTCTTCCTGTGTTGACCTGCTGGAAGGAAAAAGCAACTGTGTAATGCTGATTTAAGCCCTATCTTGGCATGAGCAGCAGAGCTGAAGAAGAAAACTCAACCCAAGAGACCTTCTATAGTCTCATTGTTTGGTATGTCGTGATGTACCTTCTTATATTATGTAGATTCAGTGAGAAGTCTACGGGGCTGGGAAAGATTTATATGTAATTTGGTCATTCTTAAATTGAACATATCTTAGTATGTACATTGAAGATCTTGGCTGGATTGTAAGTTGGTGATTGTTCTTGACTTTTAAACGGAAGGAACATGGGCAATTGAAGTACTCTTATTTCACCACTTACACCTGTGTCAAATGATTTTGTGTACAGACAATGCAAATTTAGGTGTAGTAAACAGTGGAGAGGAAGCAGGTGACACACAAATGGATGTGTCAGGTGGGCAAAGCGCCAAAACTGTCTCTTCGACCTCTAGTCCGAAACCACCAAGCTTTCCCTGTAACAACAGTAGGTAACACAGTGGTTTTGTTGCCAGCAGGTAGATAGTCTATAGAGTGCATATGAGCCAAAGAAATGAAGTGACAACCCAGAGCTTGTACATTAGAGGGAACTGAATTCTGGTAATATAGATCTAGTAGTTGGTAGTGATATGTTAAAAGGATGTTTTGGCATATTCTTGAAAGCATGTAGAATTTGTTAGTTATTTGTGGCATGGTTTATGTTTCATTTTGAAGACAGTATCTCACTAACTCCACTGCTCTGTGGCATCGTTAATGTGTTATTAGTTTGCTACAATGAATAATATGTAGCATCCAAGTAATGGGAAGAGCTACCCAGGTTAGACTGATTGAAATATCAGGAGTAGTTCTAGTTTATTTTGCCAGTGTCCATTAATGCAGATGGCGCTTGCAAAGTGTTGGGTTTCTTGTGATGTGACAATGCAATTCCTGGCTTAAACTGAGCACTTGTAAGTGCTCATGTGATTATCTTAGTAGTATGTCCTCCTAAGCTAGGAGCTGGGAATGCATCCCTACCCTCTTTCTGTAGGTCTAGATGTGATGTCTTTGTCCAAAGTGGAGGCCTGACTAGAATTAAGTACAGATTCTTTAGTCCCTAAACTTTCAGATTGTTGACCTGTATGTTTTCTGTTGTCTGTAGTAATCACTGTACACATAGAAGCCACTAGGTTAGGGCATGTACAGGTAGGTTTAGGAGGCAGCTTTTAGGCATAAGGTGCTTCTCACTTATACCATCTCATGATCTGCAAATGTTTAGGCTGATGATAATGTTCACCTTGTGCTTTGTGATGGGTAAGGCTCACAGGTGGAGGACATTCCTGGAGGATATTCCTGAAATGTGGGGCTGGAAACTGCTACCGTCTTGTTGTCCTATGCCCCTTTTTTCGGGAATGCAAGTATGGTGTCAAGGTAAGAGGCATAAATGTCAGTTGGATTCTCCCAAACCAGGATTTAATAGGGAAATCTGACACAACCTGACCATCCAAGTATTGATGCATGACAAAAGCTGTTCACTTAAAGCAGAGATAAATAGGGAAATCAGACAAGATCTGATCATTGAAAATGTGATACTTCATGTAGGTGCCTTTGGGGTTTGCTGCCTTGGTATGCAAATGACATCTAGGCATTGACTCAGCAATTTTCTTTACCTCCAAACTATCCTCATCTCAATTGAACCTCTTTCCATTCCAAATACAAACTTCCCTTCTTTTTATAGCATGGAAATGATGTTTAATTGGAGAGAGGTTTAATTGAGATGAGGACACTTGTTTTTTCAGGTCCATTGATTCATTATTTCACTTCCCCAGGTCCATCTATTGTCCATATTTCTTAACTTTCTCAATTAGCTCCATTTTCATTTGTTCTCCAACTTTCCAAAAGAATCCTATGGCAATTAACACAATTGGATATGGAATGTTTTGGCAAATCCAACCTCAGCAATTATATGAAACATTGAGGCAAGTGCCGCTGCTCTTGCATCCATTTGAATTCTGGGCCTGCTTTGTGTGCTGAAAGGAGACTAATTAACATCCTCAAGGCACCCTCCAATGGCTTGACAAGTTAATTACATGGACCCACTATGTCAAGAAGGCTGCAAAGGATTTGAAGCTTCGAGAAGCAGGTCCTCATTTGCTCATCTTTGGAAAGTAGTTGATCCATGATTTGTTACAAATTTCATTTTATGCATATGAGAATATGTTAATACCAGCCCTGTCACAGAACTCCAGATGTTTCATCCTGGCTCTGAATGTTTAGTTTGAGATGTCCTGCTTAAGAAAACCTACATATTAAGATATGTGTTTGTTTTTTGACCACACCATATCTCTCCCAAACCGAGGGATCTCTGCTCTACTTTTGGCCGGAAAGCCCAGCCCTCTACAAGGTGGTATTTGTGTTTGTTGTTTCACAATTTTTGTACCTACAGAGGGAAAACTATAGAATATAGAGTGATTTTTGTCCATGGAAATTGTCTTTTGAAAAAAAGGCTTTTTCCATTAAAATTATGAAGTCAAGTCCATTCAACTGGAATCATATTGGGATGGGTGAATTTACAGGAGGTTTGATATTAATATACTTCGGTCAATGGCACAGCCACTCACTAGTTAGAATTTGTTTGACATATATCAATTGGCCATCTTTATACCCACATTTTACCCGCAGTGGTAGCAGTGGTAGCTGTATTTCTGATCAGTGGGACAAGAGGAAGCAGGCTGAGATTTTCTCTCTGGCTGTACCTCACTGACAAAACCACCTTCAAATCTAACTTTCTCCTGTAAAGAGTCCTAGAGTCTGGGAAACCACATGTAGCAAGAGCCTACGGAAAGAATATCTGTCAATGAAGATGCCATTTGTGGCTGACAAAATGGAATTGTTCTAGCTGCAGTATTTACAGATATTCTCTGCCAGTTCACATGGCTGTTTACAATTAACCTAAATAAATTTAGATGCATGGGGCAGTGGGTACCTGAGGGAATAGAATGTGGGAAATCTCCGATGCATCCAATGACCTGATATTTCTGCCCTTTCTTGAGTACTAAGGTGGAGTAGGAGGTTTCATAAGACGTGCTCTGTAAAGTCCTCTGACAGTATCTGTTGGTGGTGCTCCTACAGATAGCCAATACCTGCCAAAAGCAAAGTGTATTTTGTGATCCAATTTCAAACCTAAATTCTGAGACCTATAATTCTACTAAAAAACAATGCTCCTCTTTATGACTTTCTTTATAGGTCAAGTAGAAGGGGAAGGGCATACTTGACCCTGTCACTCTTGATGCTGACTTCCTTGTTACCATCTTTACCTGAATTCGAATCACCATCCCCATCCTCACACTGATGAACCATTCCATAAAATAATGCTCCTTACATTCAGCAACATACCTATATGCAACACAAGCAAGCCCCAAACCCTAAATTCAATTCTCATTACCAAACTTGAAGCTCCTCTAAAACCCCAGAATCCTGACCCAGCATATCTAGTTTCTCCACAAATACAGAGAAGACGTGAAAGGTGTTGACAACAGAAATAAAATCAAAACTCCCCTGATCCAACAGAGAAATCCATTTGTTGTCATGAAAGGACTTGACAGTGGTGGTCTCTATAGGGGATAAATGAAAAAAACAAGAAGGCACACCAGCAATGGGATTGTAGAAGCCAAGGAGTTCAATATGCCTGCCATCGCGGCGTGCACGGCTGTGAGCGACAAAGATTCGGTAAAAAGGCAATTTCTTGCGGCCAAACCGCACAAGCCTGACCCTCACTGGCCCTTTGACTCCCCCCACCGATCCAACTTTGAGTTCATGCAGCTGGTGAGGACCGCAAGGCAGCAAGTGTGGGCGCTCCAATGGACGGATGCCAACCTTACGGAGAGACCATTGCACGAGAAGAACAATTACGGTAACATCCAACTCAATTCTTCACACTGCATCCAAAAATAAAATGCAATCCATGAGTGAGCATCTAGTTGCTATGCCGTGACAACAGCATCTCATTGCCCTCAACTACGTTTAAGTGCTTTATTCCTTGTACGACATCGTTCGCTTGCTTCATGTCTACAGAAAGAAACCAGGAAAGCAGGGAGGCAGACGGGGCAGGGTTTAGACTCACATTGTGCGAATCAAAACCAGTGGCCTTAGAAACGACGAGTTTAACAGCGTCCGCCGCGGTTGCTTGCACAAACAATCCTCGTCTCCTCTTCCTTCCCCTCTCGCCTGCTACAAACACTAAGCGACTTCACCGCGAGCACGGCAATTCCCTTAAATGCAACAACGCTTCTACTGCTATTGCTGCTTCCAGTGCACCATACACCGATGGCGAACCGCTCCAAGACATCGCCTTTCCTGCTGAGTTGCCGTTGCCCACACCAGAGATGTTACCTTCGCTCCTGCTGCTCTTCTTCAGCTCTGCCGCAGCAGCAGCGCTTGCTTGCGACATCGCGAAGACCGCTCGGAAGCGCATACTCTCTTGCACTAGAGACGCCCACGTTGCCCGGGACTTGGATTGGGGTCTTGAGATCGAGGTCTCGAGACTACCCAAGTCCGAATATTTCCGGATCTGAGTTCCAACTTTAAAAAATAAATAAATGTAATTTGATTATACATTTGATTTGCAAACTAAAAATTGTGTTGTGTATAGGTGAAGGCCCTAGTACTAGGACCTTTCGGATTTGAGATTCCACACAAGGTCAGTAGGCTAAGGGTTGAGATTGAAAATCCGAAAGGTCCTACTACAAGGGCCTTCACCTCCCTAAAGCATTGTTTGCTTTTTCAGATCAGAAGATCTAACGGTTGGTGTTATTCATCATTTGTAGCCATTTGATCTAGTTTCATTGAGTCCATCTCATGGCCCAAATTTTATTCCATCGAAAGTGTTGTCATTGTTCCATCCTCGAACGCATGCGCAATTTGACAATCCGATAGCCTAGGTTGCTTTGTTGCAAGCCAAAAGCACAACACAAGGGACATCTTTCTAGTTTCATTGAAAGGGCATCACATGGCAACGACACCGGTTTCTTTTTGCTGGAAGTGGATTCTACAAGGTAGGCGAAATGTTTGCCGGTGATGTTCATTTCTACTTGTTTCTTTATGTTGCATTTGTCTTTTGCTATGTCATTGCACATTGTTGTTGTGTGCGTTGTTTTTGTGGCTACTTCTTTGTAGTTTGGAGAAGGTTTGCTATCATTGATTTGTTGTGTGAGCTTTGAAGCGCATCGAGACTTATTCTTTTGGTGTTGTTTCTCTACACATATTGAGGCATTATTGGTGGTTTTCACTTGCAAATCATTGTCATTGGCATGAGTTTTGTGTTGTTTTGAGTGTGATGCTTCATTGCAAAAGTGTTGTGGGTTCATCTTTGTAACTTTAGTGTTGCGATTGTGTTTATGTTTATGGTGATTTTCATGGCTTTTGTGTTTTTTTTACATTATAGTTATTCTTGCATTGTAGATGTTCCTACATTGCGGGTACTTCTACATCATGATTCTTCTATTGCATGGATCCTTTCTTTTTGTGCAATATTTCTAGGTGGTTCTAATGTTTGTGTGTTTTGTGTTGTTTGCAAGTTTTTGGTTCTTTGATCATCTATGTGGATTCTACGCATATTCTATGTGGATTTCATGTGTTTTATAAGGATTCAAACTTTTGTGTTTTGTTTCATGTTTTTTATTTTCAACTTTTGTGTGTTGGTCTAATTTATTTTTGTGTTTTTTTTTTAGAATTTGGAATTTTGTATGTGCATTGCGTGTGTGTTTATGTGGTTGCAACTATGAATAGGTTCCTGTAAAGTATTCATTCCTTTTTTCTTCTATTTTGTCTTGTTTTTTTGTAATGTCTAATGGTCTTCTTGTTGGGTTTTGTTCTAGTTCTACATTTGATGCTAGTAATTTAATGTGGTCAACTAATGGTTGTGACATTTTTGTCGATTCTATTGGTAGTGGTAAATTGTTTATTGATTCTTCTTCGGTCTCTAAACATGTCTATGAATTCTTTGAGTTGGATGTTCTTATATATAATCCCAATGTGTTTGGTTAATTTTTCGATCCTTATGTTTCTTTGGGCCTTGAATAGTGTGGCATCCCTTCAAGTTCATGTTTTATAGATGATGTTTTTGTTCATCCTTTTACAATTGGTGTTATTTTTGCATTTGGTTCCATTATGTGTCCTACTTGTGTTATTATGTCTTGTACATCAAATTGTTAGATGACTCTTATTTCCAATTCTGGTGATGCCATGCTTTCTGGATCTAAAGCTGAAAACGGGACAAAACTTGATACTAATGTGAGGGATTTTGTTTTAAAGAGTCGGGTTTTGGATCTTGATGAAAAGGAAGTTGACAATGTAAATAAAGGTGGTTGAAGAGTCAATAAACACATTGAACTATGAACAAAGAATGCATTTGATGAATGGAGAGTCTTTTGTGGTTTTGATACAACAAGATCATTGATTATTGATCTTTCAAAAAATAAATCTTTTGTTAATAATATAGTGGATATGCTTTCATCTTTTGCTTTGCAAGTAGCAAAAAAAGATGGTAGCATGTATCCTCTAACCAAGTAATTTTTATCTTCCTATTTTGAATTAATTTGTTTTTCTTTTCTTTTCAATTGTGGTTTAGTGTTTAGGTTTCTATGGCATTTTCCCAAAATCAAAATTTATGAAGAACATTATGTTGTTTGCACATTTTGATTCTTTTGTGCCTCAAAGTTTTTTTGTTTGGAAGATCTAGAGGGGTTTTTTTCTACATAAATCATTGCCCTTTTTTTGCTTTCGACTTTTTGTTTTCATTCTATGTGGGTTGTACAAAGCATGTACATTGTTGCAACCTTTTATGTTGTAGTTGTTGATTTGAGACTTGAATCTACAACCTTAGGCCTCTTTTTTGGAGCACTGGTTTTTCATTTACCATAAGTTGGTTTGATTAAGTTTTTTTGTTTGCAGGAATTCAATTGTTTACATTTTGATTGGCTTTTCTTTTGTAACACTTAATATCTTGTACAAGGTATTGGAGAGTTAATAAAGTAGAGGCAACATGAATAAATTGTGCAAACTTGTAAAATGCCTCTTGTCCCCATGGTCTTCACGGGTGGTAGGTATCATTGTGTGAAACTTGTGAATGATGAAGCATCTTTGTAATCTTCAATAGCTAATCTAAAAAAGACTATTAAAAAGTAAGATGTGTAATTTGTTGAAGAGGAGTGCAAAATATTGGGACAAGAAATGTGTTTGCTTACTTTCCCATCTAGCTTCAACTTTGTTAGGAATTTTATTATAGTTACAAATTTTTATCCTAGTTACTTTAAGTAATTTGGGGTAAGTAAGTTTGGAACCAGTTTTAGTGTGAATGATATTCCAACTTTTTGATGTCAAGGATAAGTAGGATAGTATGATCAGAATCTAGTTTTTTGGATTTTGAAGCACATCATAACTTTGCTATATTTTGATTGTGTTTTTATGTTCATATTATGTAAGGAATTTGTTGAGGTTTTTTTGTTAGTACTTGGATTCTTGTGTTTTGTAGGTAAATAGGACTTTGTAATCTAGACAATTGCAATTGATTTAGTTTGATAATGCTAGAGCTAGATTTGTGGTTGACTACATTGAGTTCTTAGTTGTTTTGTTTGCTTCTGCACAAGATTGTGGTGTTTGTTCTTTTGAGCTTTGCTTGGGCTTTAAATGACGTGATCTTTTATGTTTGTTTATACTTATTGTAGTTCAGTGTGAGTGCACAATGTTACCTTTCCTCTCTTGTTATGTTCATCATTCATTTGCAAGAATAACAAAAGCGGTGACAACTTGAGCCACCACTGCCATCATCATTAGGAGGTGCAATTTAAAAGAAGCAAGAAGAAAAATGAAAAGAAAGAAAGGAAGGAAAAAGAGGGCGGGGAAAAAAAAAAGGAGGAGCAATAGTAGCAAGGTTATTGTTCTAGCTTGCAAAGGAAGAAAAGAAGAAAAAATAGAAGAAGAAAAAGAAGATAAGGAAAAAAAAAGGAAGGGAGGGAGCTTAGTGGACTTGTTGTTGTAATTTATCGCTATAACGTGCAATTGTCGCACCATCGCACTTGTGTGTGAACGAAGCCTCAATGGCCATTGCTGCCAAGATTTGGCTTAGCTGAGGTGTTGGCTCAATAAGGCGCTAGTGGCCCACCAAGCTCGGGCAAGGCCAAGGTAGATAAGGTTAGGGTAGTCCAATCTGGATTCACCTCGAACCATTTTTGTTTAATATTTTTGATTTTTTATTGAATTTTCGAACTTGATGTTTGGGGGCTATGTGGCAATTAGGGGTAAATTCACGTGGGGGGGGGGGTGGTCTTATCCAAACCCAACACATGTCAAAATTATTTTAAATAAAAAAAAAATACATATATAAGTTTTTATTTTAAATTTTTTATTTTTCACTTTTCATCTGAGTGGAAGGTTTTCATCCAAGGTTTCCAATTGTTTGTTTTCTTGTTTTTTTCCATCTAACATTTGGATGAAAAGTTTCCATCCATTCGTGATTTTCAATGAGTCGGGCTTGGATTTCATCACATCATTAGATTTGTCTTAGAAAATTCTATGCAACAGTGGGCCTGAAACCACTTTTTGAGTTGTGATTTTGGGAGTTCAAAGACTAATTTTCCTATTTTTGGGATTTATTTCACATAAAATTTCAAAAATTGATATCTCCCGCATATGAAGCTTGTTTTGAATTTTGTCTTCACCAATATTCTTGTGGTAAAGGAGGCTATCATTTTGGGAGGCTTTAATTAGATTGATGGAGGGTCATTTCCCAACCCTTTTTCTAGTGGTGTGGTGCAAGGGGGGTAGGGGGGCGTGAGGTGCACAAGAGGGCACAAAACACATGAGCAACACATGGGTGACTTAACCTATAAGTGCTCTTGATACCAATAGGTGGTGGAGTGTGGCACCATCAAACCGCATCATCAACTTTTGATTTTCTACATACCTTTTGTTGAAAGTTTCCAAACAATGTTTATAAGGGTGGAGGTGTGTTTGTGTTAAGGAGTTTCTCCCCTTGGTGTTGTGGGTTTTTGCACTTGTTTCTTGTGTTTGGGATTGTCAATTCTTTATTAAGGGGTACACAAATCTATCAGGTTTTGTGCCTTTGGGTTACATCACAGGGTGATCACAATCTCATGTGATGATCTTTTGCAAATTTGTGCATATTGTTCAGTAAAAACTATAAGTAAAAGGCTACGAGCCTTCCCACATGTGCTAATTGTAGAACATAGTGAACCAAGAGGTTGTAATTGGTGTGGTTAATGGCCGGGAATGGAACAAGGCTACCACCTAGTTTTGATTACTGAATAAGTCCTGCTTGACCCCTAATTTGCCCAAACATAGATATTAGGGTTTAGTTGTGGGTAGGTTGTACCTGATGTTTGTTTTTGTTGTTGGTTAAGATCGGATTGATGATCGATAGACTCATTGTGGCGGTGAGATCGGAATAATGATCGGTGAGATTGCATTTGTTGTTTCTATGGTTATGAAGGCCCCGAGTGCAAGCTTGGCCCCGTAGAACACAGAGGTGCCCTAGCCATACAAGTGCAACATCCCTAGTCACCAATTTGGTTTGGGGGATTTTAGGGTCAGGGAAAGTCGCAACAAGTCAACATCCTTGTAGGATTAGTTGAGTCGATACATGTGTAGCAATCCTGGTCAGAGTGGGGTTTTAGGGTTATAGGGTTTCAAGGTTATAAGACTTCAGGGTTAAGGTTTTAAGGTTTTCATGGAGACCTAGATTAAGGTTTCATCACGGACGAATGTCAGGATTTGAATTCGGATGTAGGTTTGTTGAAAGGTTTATTAGGTGGGGGGTGCAGTTTTAACCACCTACCCCACCTACATTATCACCTAAGGAAGATTCCTCAAATTTTAGAGGCAAAACTACCACATGTAGTGTTGGTACCACTTGTGTGGGGTTGAAGGACATGTATGGTGCCTCCAAAGGGCCTTGTCAATTTTTGGGGGTGGCTTGCACCATTGATTTGGATGATTTCATCCAGAAGTTTGATACTTAGTGTGATATGTAGCAACTGTAAAATTCGCAACAATTTACACCTTTCTTGGCATGGAAAGGGTTCATTCCAACATTTGAAGGGATCGCCCATGGATGATTATCACAAGTTAACATTGACGAGTGGTGTTAATATTGGTCACCAAATTATTTTTCTATCACCAAGGGTTAGCTAGTTGCATTGATCCCTATTCAATTGACCACTATCATAGGGGTTGGTGCGGGTCCTTTTTTGCCTGGGCGTGGTGGCAGTAGTTTGATTTCCAGGGCACAGGCTCTTTTTGCTTCTAACCTTGTCACCGTGTTCTTTGAGGAGCTTCACCAATTACTAAGGTGTGAAGATAGAGAAATTTTGTACACTGTAAAAGTTTTAACGTTGACTCCATGAAAGTTTGCAAAAGGCGTACATGCAAATGTAGAGGTTAATCAATGTGATCATGATAAAACCTTGGTTAGGGTTTTAATCACAGCAGTGAAGGAGCTGCATATGAATTTTTGGATAGAGTGTTTAACAAGTTTGGTGTTCTAGCCAAGGTTTTCACTGATCAAGATTTTGAGGGGATTTCCAAGATTTGTGTGAAAAGGCATTGATAGGTCATTGGATTATTTCATGAGATCATCTTGAGGTAAACGGGTTAGCTGAACGAAAGGTGTAGATGGTGAAGCAAGAATTATAATAATACGACCTTCAAAATAACCACACTTGTGATTGGGACTTGAAATTACCATGGTTGGCCATGGGATATTGGTTCAATCAGCATGCCTCATTTGCTTGTTTTCACCATATTTTATGTTATTCGGTTAGGATCCTAAGCTATCAATCTCCATTCAATGCGATGTTATGATTATAGTTAGTCTTGATGATTTTGAAGTGTGGGTTCGAGCATGAAAGAAATGGGTTGGTTTGTTCAAGTGGGTGATCTATGGCTATGGAGAATCTAGCAATTGCTCAACATTGAAATACTTTTTGGTATGTCACAATTCATGGAAGAGGTTATCAACCTTGGGTTTAAGTTCAAGCTTGGGATTAGTTGGATGTGACTTCAGGTCGTTTGATTTTGCATGTTTGAAAGGCCTTACATTTCAAAATATTATTGTTGGAAGGACGAGATGGTCAAACATGGAAGGATGATGTGCGTAATTGTGTGCCATGTCATCTTCCCAATATGGATGGCCAAATCGACCCATCCTTGGTATACATGTTGGTTTATGATGTGTTGGTAGTCCACAAGAGTTGCCACTATGTTGGTTTGTGATTGGTGTTCAAGAGGATTGCACATGGCATGTTTGACATCGCCTTTGGACTAAGTATCGGTTGGCAAATGGTTTTGCCCTTGTTGCAACCAATAGGCGTGGTTCCCATAGTTACGTAATAGGACTAATTTAAGATTTTTCCTTAGGATGTTTCAGGTTGAGGATTTGAAGGATTCCATATGGGTAATTAATGATGGGGTTCACATTTGCACTTGGCCTAATGATCCTTTTACCTTGGAACTGTAGGACCTTGGTGGATTATTGGCGATAATTTTATAATGTTATTTGGTTTTAGGGGACCTTAACCCCAAATAAGGGGGTGGGTTGGATGTGGTGTAATAGTTAGGGTATTCTTATGTTATGTGTTGTGAGTATGGTGATATTGATAGTTGTAAGCATCGACCTTGGAGCGCCAACCTTGTAGTGAATGATAACTATAGTTTTTAGGAATTTTACTGTAGTTAAATTTTTTTATCCTAATTACTGGAAATAATTTGGGGTAAATAAGTTTGGAACAAGTTTTAGTGTGAATGACAATCCAGCTTTTTGGTGTTCAAAATAAGTGGGATGGTGTATGATTAAAATTTAATTGTGATTTTGAAACACACCGTAGGGCAAAAACACACTAGGGTGTCACAATTTTAACATATTATAGTCCCATTTCAAAGTCCTTTTCTAGTGTAGTTGAAAATTGACTTAAAAAATATGATATTTAAATGCTATTGAAAATAACATTTTCAATAACAATTTTGTTTCCAATTTCAAATCATGATGTTATAAGACATATTAAAAAAATCTCAAAATAAATTATTTAAAAATATTATTTTTAAATGCTTAATTTTAAAAAATAATAATTACAATTTTTGGAATTTTAAAAGGTCCATAACATTCTTACTGGGGTTCCTTCTTTGAGTTATGATGTTTTTATGGCTTCTAAAGATTGGCATAAAATGGCCAATCAAGTTCTTGGTGTTGATGTTGATTTTGTGGATTGAGGGAAAAATGTGGTGTAGGTTATAGATTATGGTGGATCTACAAATGTGAAGGAATTTGAAGATACATTTTGGAAGATGTTTGAAAAAGAGTTGCACAAGTGTAAGCATTGCTTGGATACAATTTATTCGCGTTACCCTTTTGAAACAATCAATGTCAATACTACTTTTGGGCATGTGTTTAGTCACTTCAGAATTATCTTATTAATATTATATTTGTAGTTGATCCTAAGTTTTTGCCTAGCTTTGGAATACCAATTGGAGGAAACAAGGCTTAGTTTGTTTCATTTTAGATGCTTCATCAGTTTTGACAAACTTTGATTTGTTTACTTGCATATTTTGCTTGTAACAAATGCATAATAATGGATTAGGGGGAGATGCGTAAAGGTTGTAAATGTAGGTAATGTCTTGGATTTCGTAAGGACGCTCAAGGTTCAAGGTGTTTCTAGAGTTTTTGGTCTTTGTTGGGTGTTTTTGGTTGGGAGCTTTTTTGGGAGCCTTTGGGTTTTTATAAGTTTTGGTGGGGTTTGGGTTTGGGTGATTGGAATCTAAAAATATGAACATAACAATTGTTACTTCAGGGTGTGATTTATTTTCATGTGTTTGTGGGATTTGGGTGAATGAAATCCAAACAAATGAACACTAAAAGAGCTTATCCATAGTCTTCCCTTTTATGTATCCTTTTTCTTGTGCATTTGTTTTTAGTAAATAATCTCTAAGCTTCTTCTTATGAATCCTTTAAGGAGTTGATCCATAACAAGTCCTTTCCAAATCAATTTATTTAATATAGTTTTGCTTGTTATGAATCATTTGATTTGTGCATTTGAGTACATATAAAATCTTGTGATCTTTGTTTAATTCTAATTTTACTTTGTAACTTTGTTATTTTGAAAAATTAAAAAATATGAGTTTTTTTTGTTTGGTTTGCCTTGTAGATACATTTTCTTTGAAAAACATTTTTAGAGTTTTAAATAGAAAATAGAAAATAAAATTGATTCAATGAAAAAGATGAATAAATTAATTAATAATTCAAATTGGTAATAATAATTAAAGAAAATTTAAAAGTAAAATTTAAAAATTTAAAGTATTGAAAATTTTAAAAAAAAGAAAAATCGTATTTTGAAAAGCTAATCGAACAGGTAATTTCCAAAAAGTGGAAGTTCCTTTGCTAAACTAGTAAATACCTTCTCGCCCATGGAAGTTACTATGATAGGTTATCATAGAAATCTTTTAGTAAGAGAAATACCTAAATTTACAAAGGCGAAAAATTGGTAGTGCTTTATATATAAGGTAAATCTATGAAGTTCTTCCTAGATTGTAGGGCCTAATTGAAGGTAATAGTTGGAGGCTTGGGTCTAAAATTCCAAGTAAAAACAAAAATGGAATTCTTTCCCAAACATAATGAATTTTTAAATTTCAAGAATCTTATGAAAGCATAAGGTAGGGTAGATAGGTCAATGAGCGAACATTTAAGAACTCAAAAGACGTTGAATCCTGACACATTGTTCCATTGTTTCTAAAGCTTTAAGAACATGTATAACCCTCCACCTAGTGCGTCTAATGCTATAAAAATTGTTCAATTTGATAATGGGTTGGGGAAGATATAAGGTGTTTTTGGTTATGGGCGCATTAAAAGAAATTATGATTTCAAGCTTACAATCTTTGATGGTTGCTGTTTGCGACTAGAATACAAATATGTTTTTATAAAGTCTTAGTTGGTGCACCCATCAGGTTTAAACCTTTCAAAATGGACTAAAATTGAAGAAGATATGGGGTAGGAACTAAAAAGGGTTAAAATTATTTTTATGAATTTTTTTGAAGTAAACTATCATTCATACTCTCCTATGTTTATTGCGATGCTCCTTTATTTTTGATTTTAGATGGTAGATGATTAACAAGTGTTTCATCATTATTTAATAATTGGAAAAGAAAGCAATGAAAGTTACGCATAAATGTAGTAAATGTAGGTATTTTTCTATAATTTACTTGGGCTTTGTGCTAGTATGCATTCCCAATGTTGATCAACATTATATGCAATTGGAATTTAATTTAATTCAACAATTGGGTTAAGATGCAATGGAATTGATTTCAAATTCAATCAAGAGAAATCAAATGCAAATTGGTGGAGCCTTATTGAAAATTTGTTCATGGATATAGGGTTTGATTTTTAAAAAAAGACGTAAATCTAGAAAGGCACCTTTCCATGCTCTTTATTTGAGGATGGACTAAACATATTCCAATATATCCAACTGACGCCTATGGAACTTACTCCCTCTAATAGTGCAAGCCTACATCCTTCCTTTTGTGCAATTTTGACAATTTGCATGAACATTCCTTTTCCAACATCATTTCCAACATATTTTCTCATCATCATTACACTTGATTCAGATCTTATGTAGGTTGGGTTTAGGCGCCAAACTCTCTATTTGTTTAGTCATCTTGTCATGTCATATGACCTTAAACCTCTTTTTTTCAATGTGGCACATTAGGTTGGGGCCTCCCCCATTTGATAGCTTGTAGCCTGGCCCACTACATTTGTGATGTGATACACCTTTTGTGGTGTGCCCCTAAAATGCAATGTTAATTGGGGTATTCAAAATTAAAAAATTTAAGTTTATGAACCAATGTAAGAATGACACGTGTCATGTGTAGTCCTTGGAAATGGACTTTTACTTTGGTGCCCTTGGTTCCTTTGACCATGATTTCACTCTTGTAGTTTAATTTCCATGCTAGTTTGTTTAGAATTTTTGTTTGTCCATAATCCAACAACTAGTCACTTTACCAAATTACCATTGGGTAACCAAATTGTGGATTCTTATCTATAATCAATTAAATTCAATACTAAGTTGCATTCTAGAAGGACCTTGAAACAAAAAATTATGTTTTTTCTACTTTAATTTTATGTTTACTTGTGATTTACCAAGAAAAACCATAAAAAATAAGTAGCTAGATTTTCAAATGATTTTTGACCTTGTTGGAATGTAATTTAAATATGTGATGTTATCAAATGATAGCACAAGAGATAAAAATGATGTGCATTCAATATGGAAAGCTATTTATATATGTTTTGTGGGCATTTTCCATTGCCATTATTTAACCTTTAAAATGTAAACTTGCCAAAAACAATTCAACCATGTACTTTTATTTGTATTTTTCATTGGTGTTGCTAGACTTAAGAATATGACAATTACCATATATAGGTCCAAAATTGGAGTGCCATCAATAAGCTAAAATCTAAACATCCACCCCCTTTTTATGGAGTGTTGAATCATCTTAAGTATAATGAAATTATGGCATTGGCCCCAAGATTAAATGTAGTCTTGGACTTTATCAACCATTATTTTGTGGTAGCCTTGTCAATGGGTTGTTTAGTATAACATTTAGATCCTAGGGAAAGTAATCATCTCCTCCCCGTACACAAAATTTAACCTTAAAATAAATGAACTACTAAAATACTTACTCCATGATGGACTAATAATTCCATGGGCTTTAATCTTGGGTTACCTTATTTGATCAACAATTTTTTGATATCATGTGTAGTAAAATAATAATAATAATAATAATAATAATAATAGTCATGGGCTTTAAACTAATATGTTGGGGTAAAATTGAGTTAAAAAGAAAGTGAGGAAAAGAAGCTAGTTTGTTGGGAAGATGGAAAATGAGAGTATAAAAGAGTTGATTTTTGACAAGTCATCTTGATTGATCTCAACCATACAATGAACAATCATGAAGTCCAACAATGTTTAAAACCAATTATTGATTCCTCCTAAACCTTCAATACTTTCTTTTCAAAAAAATTTAAGTTTGGGCATATAACATTCGTTGAGCATGAAAGTCCTTCAATCTACATACTTTAAAAAATTTATATAAATTTATATTTCATAGTTGAAAATGGGACCCCATATTTAGTCTTAATGTAAACTAAAATTATTTGCCCATTTACAAATTCCATTTGCCTTCCAAGTAGCTTTTGAAATACTCTCTTGGGTTCAAATGTCAATATGCCCCACCATTATGGTTAACAAAAAAATTAATTACACTACTACAAACAATTTTTTATATTATATCATCAATAGATGGTTGCCTTGGGAATAAGCTTTTTCTTTAAACAAGCTTCACATACAATAATGATGTTGGATGAAAGATGGTTTTTATAGCCAAAATTGGAGGCAAAATGGTTGATCCAAGCATGTTGAATGTTGTTGCAAAGTTGAACAATATCAGTTGAATAAGCTTATTTATTTGTGAATTCCAATCCATTGATTCAAATTTGATTTTTGGTATCTTTGCTAGAATCATAACTTTGTGACAAAAGCAAATTTCCTATAGATGGAAAGTAATTACATGTATCATTGTTGTTATATTCAATGAGTAGAGTGCACATGTTTAAACATTGTTTTCAAACATAAAGAAATATTCTATGGGTACATACAAAGTGAACTAGTTTGTCTATGGCTTACTTTTGTTTCAAGTACTTGATTTTGTGTTACTTCCAATGGTTTAATCTTGTTTTTTTGGGGGATTTTCATTGTATTGATCAAGCCATAAAATGACCAAAGTCCCAAGGTTCAATTGTAACATGCATAATCATGCACATGATCTTTGTCATATGCTTGGCTACTAGTGACATGAACACTTGGTGTTTTTAAAAGATTAAGATTTTTGGACAATCTTTTGTTACTTTTAGAATTAAAAAAGGTATTATAAACCTCTACTTGGTGCACCAATAACCATGAAGATTTTTTTTTTTAAAATGAGGAAAATACATGTGTTTGAAGTAAGGGGGTTTAAGATGATGGGTTCATTAAAACAATTTGTGATTTTGAGCTTAAATTTTTTGGACATTGCTTTGTTGCCTTTGGAGTTCAAAGAGCTCCACTTGGCAAATCCAGAACTTTTTAAATTGACATAGACAAAAAATGAGGAAGATATGGGATTTGAAAAAATAGGTGGGGTCCAATGTTTTTTTCAAACATTTTGTGATTTGGACATATTTCCTTTTTGTGCTTCTTTTTCTTTGCTCCTTTGCTTTTTGAGTTCAAAAAGCCATTGTAGACCTCCACTTGGTAGTGTTACCGTATTGATGCCTACAAATATTTTTGTCTTCAATCATGAACTAAATAACATCAAACCTTTTTACATGGCACAACACAACACAAGTTTCAAATCTTTTGTATGAAGAAGCATGTTGCTTTGTTGGACTTTGTGCAAATGTGTTTAAGTTTTGGGCTTGGATTCTTGTGGGTTGAAATGACTAGGTTTTGAAAAACAAAAAATGAGACTCCCCAACTTAAACATGAGATATTACTTTCAAACACCAAAGATTAGGAACTATATTGACATTGAACCAATTCCAACAACTAATCTTAAAATAAAATCATCTTTAAGGTTAATTGTTTACCCTAACCCAAGGTTAGGCAAATAAAAAAATTCACTTGGATATATTATATAAAACTCTTAACCACACCCATCAATATGAAAATTGTTAAAAGGATAAAAAATGAACAAGGTATGAGTTGGCATATGATGATGAGTGTGTTTTACCCTAGTCACCTAACAAATCCCTTGTCAATGCACTATATTAATGTAAGATGAATTCACTTGCCAAGTATTAGCATTGACCACCTATTTTTTGGGGGCATTAATGATATGATTAATAAAGATCTTATTATATTATACTTGTAATAATGCACCATAGCTAAAACTTGAAAAGAGTCTTTTGTGAGTTTTGAACATGTGAGGTGTGTGTGTTGGCTTTCAAATCATTACAACAATTAGTTATGAAGTATCAGTCATGTGTCATTATTGTAAATGATTTTTGAATATACCATATGTGAAAGAAGTGTATCAATTAACATTTTATGCTTATTAAAACCATTAATCATAAACTTATAAAATTTGTGTTTGGTTCAATTTGTGCAAATTTGCATTTAACATAGTGATACCCAATTTTGCTCATTTTACAACTACACTGAAATCTAGGGATGAAATACTGTTTAGGCTTGGTATTCGAGCTTGACCCAAAATAAGTTTTTTCAAATCTTTTGAAGTGATACCCAATTTTGCTCATTTTGTGACTACACTCAAATCTAGGGATGAAATATTGTCTAGACTTGATATTCGAACTTGGCCCAAAAATTCTTGAATTTGAAAAGAAGTGCCAAAACTGAAAATTGTAAGGTTTAGAAATTTTAAGAACAAGGTTCAAACCCACACTCCAAAGAAAACATATTTTAAGTGTCAAAAGCTGGATTGAAGGTTCTGTTCTAAAGGAAGAATTGGCCAACAAGGTTTGAAGTTTTAAACTTGCCACATGGAGAGAATTCATTGCGCGATGAGCTGCTTGTTTTTTCTGGCAACAGAAGTGCACCCAACAACAAAACAAAACTTGTGGGGTGCATACCCACACACCTCAATGATTTGCAGAGATTTGGAGTCAGTGAAGCTCGGAAGAAAAGGAGAGAGCAGCAAAGAGGAAAGGCGAGAAGGAGTTTGAGGATGAAACCAAAACAAACGTGTAGTTTGTCGCTTATTATCAGTTTGCCAGTTGCTGAACCTGACTATCTGGTCGAAGTTTTCTCTATTATATTCAAGTTGCTTATTGCAGACCCATTTGAGTGAGAATCCCCAGCTCCTCAACACCCACAGCCAGCTCAAAAAAGGGGCACTTCCTTTTTATTAGTCAGTCATCTGCAATTGAATTTACAACCCCCAAAAACAAAAGCAACAAGACTTTCTAAACAACCCCCCCCCCCCCTCCTCTCCTTTTCTGTTTCAAGAGTACCTGAAGTCATTCCTTTTTTATGGAACAAAAGACCAAAAAGAATCATTGGCACAAAATATATCAAACTAGCTGATTGTTTCATGAGTTTTAAAATGGCATTTCCATCTCTCTTTGAACCCTTACTTAAAAATCCAGTTCAATCTACTCCTGTCCCTTTGAACCCTTACTTAAAAATCTAGTTCAATCTATTCCTGTCTCTTTGAACCCTTACTTAAAAAAGTCTAGTTCAATCTACTCCTGTCTCTTTGAACCCTTACTTTAAAAGTCTAGTTTAATCTACCACTCCTGCATGACACAATGAGTATTGATTACAAACCTAACTGTTGGATCCAACGTTCACATATGATTTGGAAATCTTCTTTGCTCAAAATTTCAGCCAAAATCAAACAAAGGGATGATGAGAAAAAGTACCTTATTTTTGCTTTCTTGTCATGCTGTGCATGACAACGTGGACCATGATTCATGAATGCCCTTGCAGCTCATGCCAGGCTGCTTTTGGATTTGGAACACATCGATACTGGCACTGAAACATTTCTGTATGCAAATGCATTGCAGCAGGAGTAGGCTAGAGTAAAGTTTAGTCTTGGGGATTTCATATCCGATGAACTGTGAAAGATTGTGAACACCGCTGTTCCCCTGTCTCTCCTTGTACATACCTCTTCCCTTTCAGCAATGGATTTGTCCATTTGGGTCCCAAAAAAACAAAATTAAATTCAATTGTGAACACCATAGTTATTGTGGCCCAAGTAAACCAGCACCCACCAGCCCACCATGCAGAATGGATGATGCATGAACAGGAAACACTTTTTTCTGTTATATTCTTTTCCCATAGCTAATCACGGTGGTTAGCTATGTATGAAACCATCCACATGCGACTACCAACCTAGTAGTACGTAACAACCACTTACATAGATAGTTATTTAGTTACCTTCAGTGGTGTGAGGGGGAAGCATTACGAGTTTTTAAATAGGGCAGTTCATCACGGTGGAACCCTGGTAACTCAGTTGCGGATGAAGAAGGTTGGGAACCTTGGTAGCTCCATTGTGGTTCATCTCCAAACTGAGTTGGTCATTATGGTTTCCCAATGGATGGTGCACTACCGGGTGCTGGGTCACAGATTCCAGTTATCACACCTGAAAAGTTTTGAAATGCTAGATTGTTAGGGTTTTTTCTTTAACAAATCTTATGCTTGTTGTGCAAATATGTATCTGTATATATACTTAAATCCTTTTTGGTACCTTTGTTCTGCTCACTCTCTACCTGCCTCCATGCAGGTTTGCAAATTTGGGCAGATGGTTAGAGAATTGCAGGGCCTTCTCAGCCAAGCTTGGCATATGTTGTTAACAACACTGTTTTTTGTATGTACAGGTGTCCTTTAAAATGTCAGTTCAATTCAGTCAGGAACACAACAACTGCCACCAAGCTCACCTGTCAGAATCCTTCAAGAAATCCTTCAAGAAAACAATCCTTGCATGGTGAAATATTTGAGAAAGTTTCCATAATTCTTCTGTTGCCTTAAGATATGTTTTAATGTAAATGGGAAGGCCACAATGCGATACATCCCTTGTTTTTCCATTTTATTATGTACCTGAAGTGGTTATTGTCTGTAAAATAGTTTAGCCAAATTTGGCTATAAACAGGATACGATAGTTTGAAAAAAAAATTAAGCTTTGGGCTTCACAGTTTTGGGTACATGCTAAACCCAAAAGAGAAATCGGGTGATTATTCATAAAAGAAGTTTTTGTGAAAATTTGGGGACTAGAAGAAAGTACCTCTAGTTCTTAGTCCAAGGATTTCTTGAAAAACTTGATAGACCCAACCAACCATTGGGTCTGGTTTTGGACCCAAGTTCTTCCCATTTTGTAGCATCTTGATTCCTCATTCTTTAGAAAAAAATCTAAAGAAGGTTTCAAATTGGATCCAATTTTAAGTACCTACACATAGTCCAAAATTGAAATTTTTTTAATGATTATTTGCATGGTACAAGCAATAAAAAAAAGAAAACACATGTATCAATCACATGCTTAAGACCAAAAAAGAAAAAAGAAAAAAGAAAAAAAAAGGAAAAAAAAACATCTTGTGCTTGAAACATGTTCCAAAAGGAAACAACTATATATGCCTAACACCTGCCCTCACTTTGAAAGTTATTAAAGAAAAACTTGTATTCTTGAAAAAAATCTCACAAACTAACAACATGTCTTACCCCACTCTAAAGAAGAAGAAGATAAAAAAAAACTTAAAGAAATTGTAATCTAATTCTGGTCTTGGTTCTTCACATTTCAAGTCTACAATTCTTGATTCTTTTTTTTAAAAATAAAAAATAAAAAAATCTTAGGTAGGTTTGGTTCTAAATTGGATCCGGTTCAACTTATTCATTATCATGATCTTAGCTTTGAGTTTGTGATCAAGACTAGTAGTGCATGAGAAAGGATGTAGATTGCGAGAACGTTTTGAGATTCATACACATTCTCACAAGTGTCATAGAGTGTAAAGGAGACGACAAATTTCAAACATTTTCAAGAGAGAATGACTTTAAGAATTAGAGTCCAAGAGTTTTGAAATTTTTGGATAAAAGTGTAAATATTAAGGTGATGTTCAAACTAATAATTTTTAATATCATTGAAAAAGCTTTTGAAATGAAAATATTGAAAGTGGGATCAATATTATTCTTCATTTGAAGATCTAAAGTTTAAGTTACAATTTAAAAAATAATTGAAACTTAAGTAACAAATTTAAATTATTGATCATTAAATTTTTTTTCAAAAAGGGAGTCAAACGACTTTTGAATTGAACATAAGATATGACATTGGAAAGATATTTTCAAAGGCTATATAATCTACAATGAGTTATGAACTTGCAAACTTGGATGATTCATAACTTGATAATGTTTGGGACTTAACACATTGTGAAAATTTTAACCATTTCAATGTAACCCGCACCACTAATCTTTAAATTTCATAGCAATGTACAACAAATAAAATATGATATCACCTTTATCACTTACATGTACAAACCATGTAATTTGCATATCAGAGACATGTTCCAAAAATAACTACATGCTTAATTCCAAACCCAAACCCTTGCCCCCAAAATTCATTATTAAGAAATGTATAATTAATTAATTTTTTCAAATAAACAACATATCTAACCATGGTCCAAAAAAAAACATGCGTATATTGGGACCGATGGCATCACCAATTCATAGTACATGGGTTGATTAGATTAGACTAATGCATGATTTTGAACAATTTGTCTGGTAAGTTATCAAAACTTCTTTCTAGTCTCTCAGTTATGTAGACACTAGCCCCATCCCCCTTACATCAGAACCACAATGGTATGTAATATACTACTTGATAGTAGATACCAGACCAACAACTTGTGTCAACCATCAACCCTAAAATTTGAAGCATGCAATCAGACTATTTGGTTTGGACAAGATGATTCTAGTAGAGTGGGGGACACACCTTCAAAGGTTGAATCAATTTACCTTGTCCTTGGCATGCAAAATGCTCGCCATCCCCCACCAAAAGGGTGAGTGTATTTTGTGGCACCCTGCAAGTTTTCATTCAGAAGAAATAGTATATTAAGTGGCTACCTCCAAACCCAGTTCCATATTCTATACTACTTTACTGACACATAAAAAACCTTTGGAAGTTAGGTGATGATGATGATAATGATGATGATGAACCCTTATGGTAAGTTAAGAGAGAGTGTTGTTGGGCAATGGTGCCTGGCAATCAACTGGAATGTGGTCTCCTGGAAGGAAGATGGAAGCATGCAGAATCCTCCTTTACTTTTCCATGAGAAAGGACAAAAAATGCCAAAAGAAGACATAGAACATGAGATACAGACTTCCGACAAGCTGATTTGGTGTTTTCATGTTCTAAGAGCATCTCCAGCAGCAGCAGCAGCAGCAGCAGCAACAACAACAACAACAACACGAAGAAGGGGTGTGTCACATTGTGGCCTTCCAATTTACATTAAAAAAAGTATCTTAAGGCAAATGAAAGAATTATGGAAACTCAAATAATATTTCACCATCCAAAAATTATACCTAATCTTCAAAAAAAATCCTCTAAGAGAAACCAAAATCCTTCAAGAGATTCTAACTGTATAACTAATCTCAAGTTTCAACACAAGCCAAAATATCAACTTTCAAAAATCATCATATAAATATAGACCTATTATTATTATTATTATTATTATCACCTGTAGGGCCAAACTCCTTTAAGCTACTATACTCTATAATGAATCTAAACACAATATCCTTCTTGCCTTGGTAGTAGGCGAGGCCAATAAAAATGAGGGGCTTGTATGTCCAATCTTGTTTTTAGGGGAGGTTCTTGTACCAGAACCTCTAGATCCTATCCAAAAACTGGGTTTGGTTTTATATACACACGACAAACTTTTCAATGCTAAAGAGAGAGAGAGAGAGAGAATAGGTGTGTAAGGTAAAGCATCACCCTAAGGGTGCATCACAAGTTTGAGCCTCTTTAAGAATGAGAAAGGGTTGAAAAGTTGTGAAGTATTGAAATGGTCACTTACGGTGCATAAAAACATTTTGAGGAAATGAAAAAGGACACTCTTTCACCCAATATGCCAGCCTAGAGAGTCTGTTACACTTTGCAACCCATGCTTGGATTTTTTTCTTGCAAAGTTTTATAATAAATTAAACACAAAGGATTATATAATTACAAAGTTTAACAACTAATTAAAGCTAATAGATTAGTATCAAGCTCAACCCACCCATCAATTTAAAAAATTAGAAAACACGGTGTTTACCTAAAGAAGAAATCTACTTAATGGAACCAAATGTAGCAAATCTGGCTCTATTTTTTTTGGGGTGTGACTTCCCATTCATACCATGATGAGCATGGTCTATAGAAATGCTTGAATCTATATGAGAAGTTCTTAATCAAGGAAGGGAAGGGAAGGGAAGTTTTTTGTTTCAAGTTTGATCCCGTGTTGGATGAGTACCTACCCAACAAGTTAGAATTGTTGATTTGGGTAAGTAAGTAAGTAAGTTAGGACGGTTAGGATGTTTAGGACCAAAACACATACATGTCTTGGAACAACACATATTGTAAGTTATATGTCACAACTGGACCTTGAGGCTCTTCATAGAATTTTAAAAACCGCCCAACAATGGTTTGAACTTTTGAACCTACCATACAATACAAGGCAAAAGTCATTAGGTGACGAGTTTGCTTGTTTTTGGGGGAAGTCGGAGGGTTGTGACTAGGAAGGAGGCTGGTTAGCCTGGGCCCCGTACCCTTGGCCAAGGTGAACCAACACCCACTTGATTTGATGGTACTTGGTGCCTATTACCTTTTCAAGCGCGGCCTCTCCAAGTGACCAAAATGAAAAGCCCCAAAATTGTTAGATTTGAACTCGGTGACACTGATTTGGTCTAAGCATGCGATATTTTTAATATTTAAAAATAATTTAAATGAATTTTGGGATTTTTTTTAAACCGCCATTGGGGTACCAAAGTGTGGGTGCTGGTTCACACAAGGCCTGAAGCTGGTAACTCCACAGAAAATTAATTAAATTTTTTTTAAAAAATTCTTTAAAAAGGATTAACCTTCGCGAGTTTTGAAATTTGAATATGTGCGCCAGCGGCCAGCCAGAGAAGAGAGAGAGAGAGGACGACGAGTTTTTCGGGTGCTCGTACTTTTGCTTGCTTGCTTGCTTGATTGATTGATTGATTGATTTCTCGTGCTGTGTTTTTCTCTTCACCTTTCGAACTTTTTCTCTTGTAGCCTACTTGAAACTTAATTAGACTCTGTCAGCCGAGTTGCTCATCTTCTGCTTCGAAATGAAATGAGATCGTTGTTATCGGTTCGCTCTTTCTCTCTCTCTCTCTCTCTCTCTGTGACTTCCTCTCATCCCGACTTCTCTCATCATCGTCATCATCTCTCGGATCTAATTTGTACTCTAAAATTCCGTAAATAGTATGCCGAGCTTTTTTTGCTCTATCTTCATGCATCATCCCGGATCAGAATTAGTTCCTAAAGCTCCTTGATCATCCAGAAAGCTCCGTGCCTCAATCGTCCTCTAGTCTTTTGTTATAGTAATATACTTCCGTTGTTGTTGTGGCTGTTGCTGGTGTTGTCTTTGCTGTTATTATTGTTGTAGTTGTTTGCGGTGGTGTCGTTTGGTGATCTGTAACTGTTTTTTTTTTTTTTTCTAGCGGGGAGGGGAAGGGAAGGGAAGGAAAGGGAGCGGGGTGATATTGTTTGCGTCGTTGTTGTAATGCGTTTCTGCTGCTTGATCCGTATAAGGGTGATGGTTGTTGTCGTCGTCGACGATCTGTGAAAGTTTCATTACGGCAATGGACGTACGTCGGCGACGACTGTGTCGCGGGTGGTGATCAGGAGAGATTCAAGTTGAATAGCGTGTTGTTGTTGCGTGTTGATTGCGTCACGACACTTCTGCTTCTCCTTCTTCATTCGCGACCAGCGCTATTCTAAATATTCAGAGTGCATGACGAAACCACAACGATTTCTAGGGCGCCTAGCTGGATCGATATCAGGAAGCAACCGAATAGATGAAGCTTTGCTTTGTGTTCCTCCTAATTGCAACCGCGAGCAGTTATACTCTTCGAGATAGAATAATTAGGGTTTGTTGAATTTTGTGTGTACGCGAGTTGCGTGTCTAGTGCATGAGTTTGGATGACGAATCTACTCTAGAGGTTTGAGAAGGCGTCCTCGATCGATCACTCTAGCGCGTGCCATTTGCGACAGCTTGTGATACATGTGATACAGATCGACACAGCCGATCTTTTGAATCTTGAGTGCTCGACTCATGTCTGAGCGCGGGCGCGGGGGGCGGGATTGAAATATGGACATTATCATTTTGAATCTCATGCGATTCTGAAACTTAGACTCTAAGAATGCAGAACAATAGTTCCAACCACCCATGAGCTGCTGCTGATCGTTATCTAGAGTACTACCCATTACGTGCAGCAATAGTTGTTATCCCGCTGCAGCATTGATCTCGCGGCCATCTCTCCACTTACTGCATGTCCGACCGACGTGCAGATCATCATCATCATCCTTGCTTAATAAGATAACATACATGGCGATGCAGAACTGCAGCTTCCTGATCTCCGTTTTGGTGCTGATATTGATCGCTATTCTCGCTCTGAATGAACAGCCTGTTAATTCGCACCTGCAAGCTGCTGCACCAGGTACAAGAATCGATGTTCATCTTCTTCCCATAAACCCGGTGCCCTACCAGATGCAAATTACCATGTCATATGCCGAAGAAACGGAGCTCTAATTGAGCTTTGATGATCATTGTGGTGCTATTGCATGATCAGGAATACTATCGTTGCGCTTTGATGATGGAGCAAGCTTAGATCTACACATGATCATACCAGAGATACAAGTTACTGCAGTGCTCCAACCAGATCCGAAGAAGCTCGACAAGAAGATCACGACAGGCCGCTACATCTTATACTTGGTGCACTGCAATTCAGATGAGGTTTGAACTCATATCATCATCATCATCATCATCATCATCTTAGATTTCTGCCCCGTTCATGGTTGCCGAGTAGTACTGGTCTGAACTCTGAACATCATGCATTGATTTGAAACAAATTCAGCGGAGATCATGGGTCTGCATGGTGCAGGTCATGGGTTCTTCTTCTGTCGGTCCGTTTCCAGTTGCGAGTGTGAATAGACAACAGTACAGACGACAAGCTAGTGGAGCTCCGCTGCAGCTGCATAGTCGCAAGCTGCTGATCATGATGCAAAAGGAAGCAACTGCATCAGATATACGCAAATTCGAAATTGCAGGATTCAACCACCAGTTGCGGCCGGGCAGCAGCAGCGGCAATCGGTTTTCAGGAATCACCGGTGATCGCGGGAGACATAGACGCCGGGAAGCTGAAGAGCTTCGCCGCGAGCATAGAAGCCGGAAGCTGATGCAACAAGCTGCAGACGACGCAGTGGCGAAGGATTTCCAAGGATGCAGTTACAACATGACCCGTGATGAGTGCACGGCCCGGCGCGGCGGATCAGCTGGAGGACAAGCCGTACAGTCTGGTGGCGATCTTGAAACAATCAGAGACATTGCACCTGCATCAGTACAACTGCAGGGTAAAGAAGAAGAGGAAGAAGATCAAAGCTCGGGGAGACGATGGTCACCTCGACAGATTTTAGAGCATTACAGTCTTCCTCGAAGAAGAGTTGTTGCCATGAAGCTCTTTTCATCGGACAGAATGGTGCCCACAGGACCCAATCCGGTTCATAACAGCAACAGATCAGATGTGATTCCTTGACGAGATAGATCTCTCTGTCTCTCTGTCTCTGTCTCTGTCTCTGTCTTTCTCTCTCTCTGCAACCCTGATGAGTACTCTCGAGTCGAGTCTCCCCACAAACTTCCTGCCAAATCCCTCAATCAAGTTTTGCACTACCTACAATTATGAATTCTCTTTAGTGATCAATCCAATGATCAAGCCGCCGCCTCCACCAGCATCACCACCACGAGCATGACCTGATCAGCATCATCCTGCACGAAGCCCAAAATCAAATCCGGAGGAGTTTTGTAACTTGAATATGAATACAGATCTTATGTATGATCCTTGGGGTCCATTTCAGCTGGTGTGATCAAACTGGGATCGCAATTGCAACCTGGTGCTGGAGGAATTTTTGTGAGTCACAGCAGGTCTGGCCGAGATCCAGCTCGCAGAGGAGGAGGAGGAGGAGGAGAAGAAGAAATTTGTGCTTGCTAATCGCTGCGCCTACATCAAGCTTGTTTGCTTCTCTCCAGAAATTTTTATAGCTCTCAACTTGGGTCCAAAAATGAGAAGGAAAACAGATTTCAAGATCAGTTGCAGCTGCTGTAACTCTCTCTCGGAAAAACGATTCAGGCCCACTCGCTGATTCCCCCACCAGTTACCAAAAAAGCTTTTCAGCTTCGGGGATTCCAGCCTGATGCCCTGGTGAAAAGAAAGAAGATAGATATGCAGCAGCAGCAGCCTGGTTGTTGTTGACAGCCTGAGAGATCACTGGGTTCAAGCTCTTCTTCTTCAGATCAGCTCTAGAATTGTAGAGCTCTAGAAAAAGAATCTGGATCTCAGTGAAACTTCCACAGGCAATTTGGCAGCTCAAGAATGTAATATGTCATGTGGGGTTAGATCTTATTAGAATCAATCTGTCTGGAACAATGTATACACACAAAAACCACAGATCTCCTCAGGACTGATCTGACATTCACATCCGAATGAAACCAGTTTTTCAATTCAATTCAAGGAGAAGAAGTGTCTAAGTGGGTAATCCAGCAGATGAGTTCAGGAGATTCTATCATCAAATCAGAATCAAAATTGAAGAAATTTCCTGCAATTTCAGACTCAGATGTTGAGCTTTTCATGATATTTGCTCCCAACAAGTTTGCTTGCTCAGAACTGCCCATGTAAAACGATTCCAAAGTCGAAATTATTCCTGACAAAGAGTCTTCAAATGGCTAGCTAGCTCTAGCTGCTCCAGGAAATTACAGTACTGCAGTTGTTGAACTTTTTTTTGGTAAATTTATTGGCATTCTGTTTGGGAATTTTTATGTTTCCATTTTTTTCAGTTTACGAGGTTTAGAATGTCTATGCTTTGCTGCAACCTAGTCTAAGTCCCTGAAAAGTTCAAGAGAGCTCTTGTTTTGTAGTTTCTCCTTAGAGAAAGAAATCATGTGTGAAGAGTTTTGGGTATGGTTTTATAGCTGGCTGTGTGCTGGAGGTGCAGGCTGCTGCTGCTTCTGCTGTTTCATGAGTATCTCTCTGCTCTCCCAGAGTATAAAGTATGGAGGTCTAACAAAAGAGCCTCCCTCCAAAGCAGATATGTTTTGCTCTATTGTGTTTGGGTTTCTTGCAAGGAGGTTCTATCTTGTAAATCAGTCTCTTGAAAACGATTCAAACTTCTTGATTTGCATTGAACTCTCTTTCCAAGTTCCAAATCAAAGAAGTTTGATTCCTTTTCAAGGGACTAACTTTGTTCCTGATGGAAACTTGTTTGATCTAAGAAATTGTGCGGGTCTTCTTCTTCATCTTGAAATTGATAAAGGACACAAACTTATACTGTGTTCTTATGCTTTGAAAAAACTCTTTCAAAACTTTTCCTATTTGAACTAATGAGGATTAGGCCCCAGGTTGATCATCTAATTTAGGGTATCAAAGCAGGAGACTTCTATTAAGAGATTAATTTAAACTAGACTCAAAATCTTAAACCTGCAGTAATGAGCATAGTTCCACTGTAGGTAGATCAAGATTGCAGAGTGCATTCGCCATGAGTGAGAGAGACATTGTCCCAATATATGGAAGTGTCATGGATGGTGCTTCCAACTACAATTTGTGGAGACGCACGATTAAACACATCCTCGTCAACAAAGGACTTGGGGATCGTGTGCCTAGTGGGGAGCCCATTTGTAATCTTTTTTGTCAATGGATTCTCCAGATATGACAAGAATTAGTGTACAGATTGCAATTGGAGCTGCCATAACACCAACTAGAGCTCCAAGCACAACGTTAGCATCATCAATAGAGTGCCAGGACCTATCACCTACAGTGATATGGTCCAATTCACAACCTATTCTCATTTGCACCAAGCATGTACAAAACATTTTTGATTGCCATAAAGCATTTGGAGAAATTTATTAATGTATTGGAGGACACCCTTTTTTTTATCTATGAATGTTCCTCTTAGAAAAGAAAAGGGATAAATCATACCCCACACCTTGAAAATGGGAAAGATTTTACACCTAGATCCTTTCCATCACTCCCATTCTTAAGGAGTATGTGCCTAAGCATAGGATATGTCCCACTCTTAAATAGTACTACATGTAATATCCCTCCATTTCTTGCACCTCATAATTTACATTTGTTTAGGTTTGTGATAATCGTTGCCTCATGTTTTACAACAAGTAAAGCACACTTAGGGAATATCCCTACCATGGAGCTTTACATTACACAATGGTTTCCATGTGGCCTTTTCTTCTTTTCTTTTTAGTACCTTACAAGGCACAATGGTGGGATCCTTTTGGGGTCTACCAAACCTAACTTGGGCAGGTACTAAGACCTATTATTTGCAAGACCATTATGCAAAATCCAACATGACCATTGTGTAAAATCCACATAAAAACTATGACCTAATGGAACACATCAAAATATGCCATTGTGCCCATTTCATTACTCATTCACAAGTCTGGGCTTTGCCCAAATCAACCCCAATCTCCTCACAATCACTGCACTAAGCACAACACCCTACACTCAGCACTCTTCATATTATGTCAAGCATTTCAAGGTTTTTGCTTTGTAATTTGGAAATGCATGCTTTGTGTATTCATCAATCAAAGAAACAAACCTTTTGACATTTCAAATGTAGACCTTCTGCCATTGAAGTTGTCTACCTTGCACACAGTACTTTACCACTAGGCCAAGGCCTGCTTTCTTGGGTCTCCCCTACTTTTCAGGCCTACACTCTCAAGCCTCTAAAGCCTTCAGAACTAAGGGCCGGCCCTTTGAAGCAGGCCTTCCCCTGTATGTATGTTAACCTCTTTGGGTAATTATTTTTATGATATTATTTTTTTTTAAATAAAAATTTCGCTAAGATTTCGATGTAAAAAAAAATTAAATAAAGCCACCGCATCTTAGCCTAGAGGGTTAACTGCGTTCCTAGGTGGAACTAGCTTTAAGGGGGGGTTTTGAACACGTGTCTTACCTCTTTCACACTTACGTCCAGTTTTGTCAGGAGGTTAAGCACAGAAAGGACACGTGTCAATTGCAGTATAGTGAATCCTCCCAGGATGATTTATCTCGTGTTAAACATGAACTGATTTCTTGGCCTTCATCCTTCCACATGTCAGAATATTATTGTTTAAACCAGTGGCCATTTTTGTCAACGGCCATTCGTTTGCAACGACAAAGGCGGGATTGTTCCTAAACATTACATATAGTAAAGGAATAATGGTACCGATAATAGTACCGATAATGAAACTGCCCCTGAAGTCGCGGACGGACAGTCGCCTTTAGAAAGGGCAAGGTTTGGTCTATTTTATGGACTCGCAGATGCGAAGTGTGTGGCAGCGCGTAGCCAAGTTGAACAAAACCCTCATGTCTTCATCATCAATTTTAACAAGCGGCATGTCCAGAACCTGGAGTGAACTTGCTGTCTCTACAAGCAAGTTAAATATAGCTAAATATACATGGACTCACAGATGCGAAGTGTGACAGCGCCTAGCCAGGTTGAACAAAACCCTCATGTCCTCATCATCAATTTCAACAAGCAGCATAACCTGCATCTATTACCGGACGGACATTTGACATTCCACCCTTCGACTTGATGTCCTCCTCAGACGGTTCCGATTTGGATCCGTCGCTCTTGGGTGAATCCTCCCTTAGTAGCTCTTTAATTTAGAACTTTTTTTAAACAATTAAACATGAGACAAAAAAGGGAAATGCCTTAAAATAATATTTTAAAACGTTTAAAAAATAGATGACAAAAAATAAGAAACAAAACAGAGAGCAAAACAAGAGAAAAAAAACCATACTTGAAAAAAAAATGAGGTTTGTCTTTTTTTTCCAAACTTCAAACCTGCATCTAATCAAACAAAAATAGTTTTTTTTTTAATTATTTTAATTATAAAAAATATTAGAAAAACTACATTTAAAAGAAAAATAAAATAGAAACTAAATAAATAAATAAATGCATAAAATTGAAAAACATGAAAATAGACAAAATAAGAATAGAAAAAATTAAAACATGAAGCAAACATTTGTAATAAATTTTTAAATGTCTAATTTTATTTCAGTTGTTTTTTTTTTGTGTTTCAAACATGGTTTTGCATTCATTAAACTTGATTGAGTGAGTTTAGTCTTTTCATTATTTATTTTTCTTATATGTATATTATGTTCCGTTCTATTCAAATTATCAAGTTTTGTTCCAATTAATTTTGACAAGAAAACAAAATGAACAATCAAATGTGCAAGAGAAACCCCCCACCCCAAGATGCTCGAATTGTTTGGAGACGGAGATGCGTCAGCTCAAGGCACGTCAGAATCTGCACATGAACGTCACAATTGCCTACCAAGAAAATGGCATGCTAAGCAACATAAACACCCTTCTCTTCGCAATGATGCTTTACAATTGTTTGGAGACGGAAATGCGTCAACTCAAGGCACGTTAGAATCTGCACATAAACGTCGTAATCGCCTACAGAGAGAAAGCCATGCTAAGCAACGTGAACACCTTTCTCTTCGCAATGATGCCTTACAATTGTTTGGAGACGGAGATGCGTTAGCTGAAGGCACATCAGAATCTGCACATGAACGTCGCAATCGCCTACGGAAAGAAAGTCGTGCTAAGCAACGTGAACACCCTTCTCTTCGCAATGACACATTACAATGTTTAGAGACGAAGATGTGTCAGCCCCAAGACGATGGGATTATGGAGAAATGGACACAATATGTGGATTCTGCAACGCGAAAATGTGGATCAAAAAACGATCAGCAAAGTTGAACACGCACCCACAATTTTCTCTATGTTGCGAGAATGGCAAAGTTCTGTTGCCGAATCTTCCTACAACACCACAAGAGCTGGAAGTTCTTTTAACCAGCAAAGAGAGCAGTGCCATCAAATTTCGAAATCAAATTCGCATGTACAATTCGGTGTTGGCATTCACTTTGCTCGGTGCCAAAGTTGATGAGTCGGTAACATGAGGGCTTGGACCGTACTCCTTTCGCATTCAAGGTGAACTTTATCACAAAATCGGATCCCTATGTCCTGCCGAAGGACAACGGCCACAATTTGCACAGCTGTACATTCATGATACGAAACGCGAACATCAAAACCGACATGCTGTTATGCCCTCGCTTGATCCAACAACGTTGGATCGGTTGTTGACCATGATGTACAATATCAATCCCTATGTCGAAGTGTTCAAAATGGTAAGGGATATGATGGCAACAGAAGGTGCTCCCATGGATCTGAAATTGCATCTCATCGCCTCTCAAACAAAGGATGCCCGCCGATGCAATGTGCCGACAGCTGATGAAGTCACTACATTGATGGTAGGAGATGGTTCTGAGGGTGTAGACAGACATGACGTCATCCTTGCTCAACAAGCTGGCCCGTTTCAACGCATTTTTGAACTACATGTCGGATACATGGCTCTACATTATCCGTTGTTATTTCCTTACGGTGAAGATGGATGGCATCCGAATATTCCGCTCAATGGTGTTATTGTTAATGCAGATTTGGATGAAGACCATGTGGAAGAATATGATCTTCAAAAAAAGCATTGCAATGTGACAATGGCGAAATTTTACAGTTATCGACTTCAACATGGAGACACCGATGGCATTGTGTTGCTTCGGGGTGGCCGATTACGACAACAATACATTGTGGATGCTTATGGGGCTATCGAACAAAATTGCTTGAAGTATCTACGCTTGAATAAAAAAAAACTTCGTGCAGATCTTTATCAAGGCCTTCAAGATGCCATCGTTGCAGGTGACATTAGCGCTGTTGCCATCGGACAAAGGATCATTCTGCCATCTTCTTTCACAATAAGTCCACGTCACATGGTTCAGAATTATCAAGATGCCATGGCAATCTGCAGATGGGTCGGCTATCTGGATGCATTTGTTACATTCATTTGCAATCCACAGTGGCTTGAAATCAAAAGACCGTTGCTGCTCGGACAACAACCTGAGGATCGACCAGATTTGGTAACCCGAGTGTTCAAAATCAAGCTGAAGGAGTTGATCAATGACATTCACAAGAACCATATTCTGGGACGCACGATTGCAGGAATCTATGTCGTTTAGTTTCAAAAGCGTGGGTTGCCGCATGCACACATTTTCATCTTTTTTACCGAAGACTACAAGCCACACACGGTTGAGGATGTAAACCGCATGATCAATGTTGAACTCCCGAATTCAGAAATGAACAAGTTGGCCCACGAGACGGTTGTCAGATGCACGATGCATGGTCCATGTGGAACTGCGTTTCCAAATGCCCCGTGCATGGAAGAAGGCAAATGCAAAAAACAATATCCACGCAAGTTCCAATCTGAAATGGTGATGGATGTAAACACATACCCTATTTATCGGCGTAAAGATACGGGGAACACAATTGTGGTTCATGGCATTGAATTGGACAATCATTGGGTAGTACCGCACAATGTCTATTTATCGACCAAATACAATGCGCACATCAACGTTGAGGTCTACAACAATATTCATGTAGTCAAGTATCTATTCAAGTACGTATATAAAGGACATGATTGTGCGACTGTTGAGATCTCGCGCCAGAAGACAATGCCACCAAAGGAAATGTGGTCGATATTGATGAAATTAAAAAATATCTCGACTGTCGCTATGTATCTACATCGGAAGCAGCGTGGTGCATCTTCAAGTTTAATATGCATGAGCGGTTACCTACCATTGAGCGTCTGCAATACCATTTGCCCAATCAACAAATGGTGTTGTTTCGTGATGATGATGATGTGCAAGAAGTGGCAACACGGTCAGCCATTTCCAGAACAATGCTCACAAAATGGTTCAAAATAAACCAAGAATCAGAAGTTGCACAAATCCTTACATTCGATCAATTCCCTCAGCAATGAGTGTGGAATCGGAAGCTAAAGCGATGGACAATGCGCAAGAGAAGCTTTGCCATTGGTTGGATGTATTATGCACACTCGACATCGGGTGAACGTTACTATTTGCGAATGCTGCTGAACTGCGTCAAAGGTGCCACATCCTACGAGCATTTGCGAACAGTGGATGACAAAGTGCATGACACATTCAAAGATGCATGCATTGCAATGGGTTTGCTTACAGACGACAATGAATGGCATCAAGCCTTGGAAGAAGCCAACGTTTGGGCCTCGGGACGACAGCTACGTGACATGTTTGCCTCCATGTTGATGTTTTGCGAGGTCACGAATCCCAGACAGCTATGGGATGCACATTGGGAGTCTTTGAGCGATGACATTGAAGCAATGGCACGTTGCGAGCGTGCTAATCCAACTGTTACCCTTTCTGAGGATGCGTTGAAGGATCGTGCATTGTATGAGATCGATCAGGTTCTCATGCGCAATGGACACCGCCTGGAAGATTTTCCAACCTTTCCCAAGTCTAATTACATCCCTTCTATTCATGGAGGAAACCAATTGGTCCAAGAAGAACTAGCTTATGATCAGCATTCATTGACCACAGATGTAGACAATGCAAAAGATAGGCTCAATGATGATCAACGCAACGCATACAAAACTATTTTGAATGTCATGACAAACAAAGAAGGCAAACTGTTCTTCATGTATGGCAGTGGTGGAACCGGCAAAACATTTGTTTGGACAACACTTCTGTGCCGTCTACGAGGGCAAGGCAAAATCGTGCTTGTAGTTACCTCATCAGGAATTGCATCTCTGTTACTTCCGGGCGGCAAAACCGCCCATTCAAGATTCAAGATTCCAATTGATCTGCACGATGAATCAACTTGCAACATCACACAACAAATGAAAGTGGTCGAGTTGGTGCGTAAAGCTGACCTGATCATTTGGGATGAAGCGCCGATGATGCATTGTCAAACTTTTGAAGCTATTGATCGCACCCTACGTGATTTGATGCAATTGGATGATGCACAGGTAAACGAAAAAATCTTTAGTGGGAAAACCGTGGTCCTTTGTGGGGATTTTCGACAGATCTTGCCTATAATTCCCAAGGGGGGACGAGAAGACATTGTCAATGCTTCCTTGCCTCAGTTGCATCTTTGGCAACATGTTATAATTCTTCATCTTCATATCAACATGCGAGTCATGGCAACCAATTCTAAAGAGCAACGAGAGTTTGCCAAATGGGTGTTGAATGTTGGAGACGGTAATCTTCCTACCATTGCAGAAAAAGAAGGTGTTGATCCAAATTGGATCGAGATTCCATCCCATATGAGGCTGCTAGCAGAAGATTTGCAGCTTAAGAGGACTAATCCGAACCGTCTATCCGGATCACCGGTGCCACTTTGGAGATGCCATGTATCTTATGCAACGCAACATTCTAGCCCCCAAAAATACTGACATTGATGAAGTCAACAATGCAATTTTAGAATCGCTATCTGAAGAATCGCACACGTACCTGAGCGCAAATTCTTTGACTCCAACAAAAGAAGGTGCAAGTGTTGCTGCAGGAGTTTCAATGGATTCATCGTATCCGGTGGAATTTCTAAACACTTTGCGATTCAGTGGTATCGCAAATCATGAGCTGCAACTCAAAGTGGGCGTGCCAATTCTTTTGTTGCGCAATCTCAATCAATCAATAGGATTGTGCAATGGTACCAGGTTGATTATCAAGAGATTGGGTCACCGTGTCATTGAAATGGAGATCATCACAGGGAACAATGTCGGCAAACGTGTGTTCATACCCCGCATCATCATGTCCCCCTCCAAGACTGATTGGCCATTTGTTTTGCGTCGTCGTCAATTTCCAATTCGAGTGGCATTTGCAATCACAGTCAACAAGAGTCAAGGTCAGACATTCAACAACGTTGGGGTATATTTGCCGTCTCTGGTCTATTCCCATGGTCAGTTCTATGTTGTTATTTCACGAGTCACAAGTAGTGCAAACATCAAGATTTTCAACGGCTAGGGTCCCGATAGATACATGCGAAATGTCATATATAAAGATGTTTTGGACTTGTAGTTTGTAGTTGTAATTTTGTAATATGTACCGTCAAATACACACACCTGTGCATTATGCACGGGGCTTAAATCCACCCATTTGGTCGACTTCCCCTGAATCCGTCCATCCATCCCGTCATCCAACTGGACAAACATTTCATCCATCCCGTCATCCATCTATTTAAAACTAGAAGCATGTTAATTAGGGAGGTGAGGCACGAATCTGTGAAGTCGGTCAGGAAAGGGGAAACGATGATTATAAGAAAGATAGGATTTATGGGAAAGACGGGGAGGACGTTACAGCTAAGCTAACTAGCTTACTACTACGTACCTGTTCATGTAGACGTGTCAGCAGAGACGTTAGATCTAGGTGGTAAATCCAACGGCGGAAGAGGCCATACGAAATCAGGCCGCCAGGACCCGGGAAATCTCACTTATCTTGGTGTATTCTAATTTTTCCTAAGAGGATTAATCTCCCATGTCAGTGTCATATATCCAACGGTTGTAAAAAGTGGTAGCGCGCATTGGTATATCCTCTCCCTTGAAATACTTACTTGACAAGGTAAAACATTTTAGAAAATCATTTGTGATATTTTTTATCAAAAAATGGTGCTATTGGGAATTATTTGGGAACATAAGGGAGCATAAAACATACCAAGGAAGGTGGAGAGGAAAAACATAAAGGAAGAGGGAAAGGAAGGAAGGTGGGAAAATCAAAAGAAAATTTGCTTCTCCTCCCTGACACACACACACCTGTGCCTTAGGCACAAGGCACACACTAGTATAGTTGTATGGCAGCAAAGGCGAAGCGCCTGGGCTTAGAAACGCCAATTCTCACTTCACTTTTATTTACATTTGTGTTACACCGCTAGGCTGGGTGCTTGTAGGTGAAGAAGAAGATCCACGAGAGACAGACGAAGACGCACATGGAGAGAGAGACAAAAAGAGACAGAGAGGGAAGACCCGTGCACATGAACTGCAAGATCGGGAAGAAATGAGAATGTAGCAAAGCATGTTCGTGAGTTGATGATACATTTTCTATTTGTTTTAGGCAGTGGCAATTGTTCCAGGCATTTGTAAGTAAGGATTCTAATTGTTGCAATGATCTTGAGAGTGACTATAGACACCTGATGAACCTGGTTTGAGGCCTGATATTCACCAGAGGAGATGCTGAAGGATACTGAGGATGTTATTAGCAACACAATGATTGTAGTTGCGGCTCGCCACACATCGGCACAAAGCAAGAAGATGAAACAATGCATAATGCAAGCCGGAGCAGCGGCAGTGCATTGAATGCAAAAGGAAGCTTGTTCAACTTCAACGGAGTTCAACCGTTTTCATGGAAATAGGGTTAGGACAAACCAAGTCTGAATTGGCCACAATGGAAGGGACCCGGAATCAAGGTTTTGTAATTCTTCTACAGTGCCTGTTTTCTCTCAAAAATTAGTATGAATGTTCATTAGGTTTCTTCAAAATATTCATTCCTTGGAGTGCCCAGCTACTATAGAGTCCAGATGCAAAATGGCTCTATAGCATTCCCATGGATTCAAATTGAATTTGCAAGATGTTAGCTCATGCAAATCACAACCAAGTGAACCAGGCTATATGTGACTTTCTGATGGTCGACAAAAGCTCGTTGGAAATGCTTACCAGCTTTTGTCGACGCGTACAAGACCTAAACCCTAAACCCTAAATCTGAACCCTATTTTTTCGAGAAAATAATGCGCACTTTACCGGGATGTGTACTTAAACGGGTGTGTACTTAGGCAAGAGGCTATTGTATTCAATATCCAACCACTCCAAATCTACCAGACCTTCTACCACTAAAAATCTAAACCCACTAAAACGCCACTAACTACACTAAGTGGTGACCCGAGGTTGTCACCACTAGAGAATGAAAAAAAATAGTTAACTTAGAGGTTGTCACAACCCGAGGATGAAAAAAAATAGTTAACTTAGAGGTTGTCACAACCCGAATATGAAAAAAAATAGTTAAAGTAGTTAACTTTGTAGTGGTAGAAGGTCTGAATTTATTTACATCAACTTGTAATACCATATACCACTGCTGGTAATTACATTGCTTCTGGGCCTCTCATTCCAGCTCTGGCTCCCAGTCTTTCTGCATGCTCAGATGCAGCAACAACAGCTGGGGACATGTCCACATCATCATGGACCTTGCCCTTGACTAAGTGACCTATTAATCCCATGTCAGCTGCAGCCTCAGCTGGACATATCAGTCTGCTCTCCCTCTGGTAGCTCAAGCATGACCTCTTTGGAAAAGTTGGAGAAGCTGAAACGGCAGCAACAGATGCAAGAACCACCATCTCACCTAGCTATTGAACAACCACAGCAGCTCCCTTTTGAGGAACTTGCAGCCAGTGATGTGCCTGTGCTTTGCAAGATGCACCTCCAAGCTTCAGGAATCCTGCCAGTCGGTCAACCAATACCATCAGCCATCTGCGTGTCAATTAAGGTCCTCAACAGAGACTGGCCCTGAGGCATCTTTGTCTGTTAGTCATGCTAGTGCATAGGCTTTGTCAGCTGGGGAAGAACAAACCATTGAGGCTGCAGTGCTACTCCAGCTTGAGTACACTGTTACACACGTACTGTTTGGTTCAGATGTCCTTACAACATTCGTATGAATGGTGTTGGGCATATATGTATAGACCCAGTTGTTGCCTGAGAGAGCTTCTCTATTGAGTAGAGAGGAAGACTCAGATCAGGAATAGCTAGGTTTGATGGCAAGCACATTTGCTTTTGCAGCTGGATTTTAAGTACAAGGTTGTGTATATGTGATGTCTTCATCAGTTGGCTAGAAGTGCAAAGAAGAGGTGGGCAACTGCTAGCAGCAGTAACCAGGCATAAGGAGAAGATTCTGAATATTATGTTGAGCTCTCAAGCATTGGCAATCTTCACCCACAGCTTCCAGGTAAGATTCCTCTCTTGTGGCAGAGAAATCTTCTAAGCCAAGCAGAATGATGTGAATGTTACATCTTAACAAGATTTTCTTATTGATTTGGTGCAGACTCAACATTGTGGAGACTTAGACAAACCGCATTGATTGCTCAATTGCACATTTACTGTTCTATAAAAATCCTCTGCAGCATCCAACATCATGACTTCACTATTCTACATCATATGAGAACACCAAATGGAACTTTAAATGGGCAATGGACATGGCTATTGATCTCAACATAAGATTAGCTTCATTCCAGGGAAATGACTATGTTTGAAATTATGGTTATTAGATGGGTGGAGTCACACTATCAAAATGACTTTCTATCACTTAATGACAAAAGGGTCAAATTAGTTTTGTTTGAAAAAGTTGATATGTTGTTGAAAAGCAATTTGCAAGGGTTATAACTTCGCCTTTGAAAGCTTTTTGATTGGCAGTAAAATGGAAGAGTTGTGAATTCCCAAATGGCACAATTCATAATTTGAAAATTTAAGGAAAAAGTGTTATTTTGATGTAGCCCCCATGTGGAATTCCAAAGTATACTACATGAAAAAAACCAATGATTTTTCCTCAAGTTTAAGTCATGATGAGTTCTTAACTATTCACAGTTCGTTTGTGCATCATTTTGATTTAAAAATACATTAATTGTTTTTTAATTTATTTGTGTTGTTTGATATGACTATGAACTCAACTTAAGAACTCGTTTTAATTTCATCATGGATCTCCCATGTCTTCTTCCTTGTTGAAATATAGAAAACATGCCCAAGGTTTACATTTCATTAGAAAATTGAAATTTAACAAGATTTTTGACCACCAATACCATCTTTAAAAACCTAAAGATGATTCACTAACCCACCATTCGACTCTATTCAAAAACAACATATGGCCCAAATAAAAATCTACACACCAAATGAATGTAGTTCCTTTTGAACCTATTTAAGGCGATGGTTTAATCTTTTTTTAAACACACTTTTTCCTTTTTTTTTTCAAAATGATTCAATCATTTTCAAATACTTCAAAAAGAATTCTTTTGAAGTACTTCAAGAATTTTTTTCCTTCATTGTCCTTCATGTGAATCTTAAGCTATAATGTTCTCATTGCTTGGCAATGCAGTTGTCATAATTCATCCAAATTTATCTTAATGGAACATCAAATATGTAAAGCTAATACCATGGTCAAATGAAGCATTGTTAACTTTGTTGAATTTGTTAAAGAAATATTTGTCAATTGACAGTGGATTTTTCAAAATCAGGGATTTGAAAAAAAAAATCATATGAAACTTGTTGGGCATATTTTCACAAAATGTGTTAAAAGTTATATCCTAACATTGTTTCAAATGGGTCAAGATGAAATAGAATTATTTTCAAAACAAAAATATGAAAAGTGTTATAAGTGCTACAATTGTTTCATGGGTTTAGTTTGATAGGATGAACCAAATTCTTGAAAGCACAACAAAGGCAAATGGCATGCCCAAGAAAGTAGAAAACAATTTCTAATTGTCACACATGTTTACAACAAATTAAAAATTAAATATGTTCAAAAAGTTTTGAATATATTTTCATTTATGTGTTATATGAATGAGAAATTCACACAACATTTGTATGCAACATGAATTTCAATACATAATGTTATGTTGTTAAATGATATTTGTTCATGTGTAAGAATTTTATTTTAAATCCCTATGATTGCATTGTGACTAAAATGCAAATAACTTCTCTAATATCTACTCATAAAAAATCTTAAGTCCTTAACCTTTCACATACTTTTACATGTGTATGTTGACAAAATCCCCAAAAAAAATGTCTTTATGTTTGAACATCAATTATCACCATTTTTTGCATACCTTGTACTTACCAAAAATTGTGCAAAATATAACTTGTCAAAATAGTCACTAAAATTTGATGAACATGTGCATTCATTTTCTTTTTAATATTTCGTTAATGTTTTCAATGTTTTAAATGCACTTTTAATCGAAACACAACCTTTCTTTTATAAATTAGTCAAATCAAATTTACTCTAGCTAGTATTAGGATTTAAAAATTTATGTCCTTTAAAAAAGTATGACCAAATATGATATACAACATCATCTATTAGGTGAGATTGAATTTTCATACCTCCAACATTAACATTTTCTTACAAAATTTGTCATGATCAAAATGCAAATACAAGTTTAACATTTTGAATGTTCCTTCATTTGTAACTCCTCTTAATTTATTAGTGCACACATTTAGAAAACCAATCATTATCACAAACAACATAGCACTATATTACCAAATTATTTCATGTTGTAAAAATCTCTTGCATAAAATGTGATTCAATTGTGTGGTTTCATAGTTAAAAATATGTGTGTATCATATAATAACATTACAAATTTGTTACAAACTTGTGATGTCATGAAATCATTCAATGACATTTTAAAATCAAATCTTTAAAAATGTGAACAATTTTTTTTAATTTCAAAACAATTTACTAACATTAGATAAAACACGACATATGTAACATATAATTGTAAATGTACCCACACCATATAATGCAATCATTAGTTTAGAAACAACTCACATGTGACAATAATACAAAACCATTTTGACATTTTTTTGAAAGGAATAAATGTTCTCACAAATTGGATTACATATGGTATCAACTCATGTAACAAATTTTCAAATGTTAAGAATGTCTTTCTATATGATTGAAAATATTTCTCATTGAACATTTCAAGTGTACAATGTTAAACATCACTTTTAATAACATTATAATGTATGTTCTTGTGAAGTTCAACTCACCAAAATTTTAACCTTTTTTCCTCAAATAAGCACAAAAAAAATACAACATGAAACACTATAACTAGAACACCATGATTGGGGGAAAAAGCTCTGGATTAATCGAAGGTTATTTAATGTCAATTCAAGAATCTCACAATTAAAGTCATGATTTTATTTGCATTTTCATCTTCCTTTGATTTTTTAAATATAAATTAAATAAGTAAAATGGTGAAATGATAGATAATGTAATGTATTAATAGATTTTTTGTAAATGTTGTAATGCATAATGCATGATGCAAACATGTGTATCAAACAAAAAAAAAAATCTTCAATTTTTTTAATAGTTGCAAAATAATTAGTACAATGATGGTGAATAAACTCATATTCACATAATATTAATAAACCCCAATCCATGACTACATCCATGATTGGATTGGTAGTCGTTTAGGACATTATATGATTACATTATTACATAACCCAGGATGGGAAAATGTAAATCGAATTACCTACAAATACCTAGGTACTTAGGTATCTTAAAGACTTTATGTGAAAGCTACATCAAAATGAATGTTTTTAAATATGGGGATCACTCATCAAAGTTCATAAGTTATGCACAAGTATACATGTAGTTATTTACAAATTCAAATTTTATTAACTATTTGGATGTTAGAAATTTATTTATTTATTTATTTTTAATTTTTAATTTTCCCATAATCCATGATGCAAACTACATGTGCATCAAGAAATATGTTCTAGAGCTTGTAAACATGTGTCTTCTACAAGGTGAACATTTCCTGGTTGGAAATATTTTAAAACAATATAGGAAAAGGGCTTAAGAACTTGCAAGTCTAACAAACATTTTGTTTGTGATAAAGCTACATATAACATTTTTTTTCTTTAGGTTTCATCAAGATGGATGTAAGAGTAGTCCACAGATAACTCTTGAAATAATTAGTCCTTGGCATTTGTCAATTATGAAAGCAAAGGCAGGGACGATGGGAATTTGTTCAATAAAAATAGTGAAGCTTTGGTTTGGAAGTTTAATAAATACATCTCATTCCAATATTGGGTGGATGCCAATAACATTAGGTGGAAGTTCATAATCTAAAACTTGATCATGGCCAAGCAATTTTATGAAAATTATTTTAGGTAACATGGATGAAACAAATATTATACACCCAAAAGTTTCATCAATGATTTGGTGATGTGTAGTTGCAATTTTTGGCAATTGGTAGCCAATTACATGACCCAAGGTGTTATTAGTGACTTCCTTGGGTCCAAACTTTTTTTTGGTGCAAAATAAGCATTCCCACCACAAGTTCCAAAATCATTGGCAAATGACTTGTTTTGTCATCACATAGGCCTCAATGACCACCTAAGAGGTCGTTGAGGTAGCAAAAGGGTTTTTTGCAATATAAATAATGTTTATAAGTAGGAAAGGCACTTCTCAAATGCCAAATCCTCTCGTAATATATCTAGCAATTGAGCTCCAAAAACATTGACAATGCATCTAAAAGTTTGAGCTTTTAATGGGTGAAAAGCTCGTTAAGGGTTTGCTTCTTTGAATAGCAATTGTTTGATGGAAGGAATTTCTTGGTAAGTTGATATGAACTCATAAAAGGACAAGTGTTCCAATGGGTATGGACAACATGAATTTAATTTTTTATGGGTGTGTAAATATTGACATCTCCATTTTTTGATTTTTTGATTTGCATTCATCAAAATGTCTAGGTGTTTGATGAATAACATAGCAAATTCATGAGACTCATAAAAGGGACAACCTTGAAGTAAATATATATATATTTGCATGCCATCATAATTACAATTTCTTGCTTAGAGGACATAAAACATATCATGTTTCATATCCTCTGGCATCCTTTTATGTTAATAACACTACAACAATAGGGGGCTATTTTGCGATCCAAATATCATCGCAAACAACAAAGAAAGAAATTTCCAAAAGCTCGCTGTTGCGAACCATAATTCCTCGCAAACTCTTAACCTTTTGCGATACCATAACATTCGCACCCGTACCATCGCAAGTCCTTCACAACTCCTGAACTTGATAAAATCGCAAACTTTTCCGATTATAACTGCTTCTATACATTGTTTGCGATTAACACTATATCGGAAACTATTTGCAACAAACCCATCACCGCAACGACTTAGCGAATCGACTTAAAACTCTATCGGTTTCTGATATAAGATTCGACGTAAACATTTCGGGATTCTCAAAATGCCGCTAAAAGCTTGCGATTAACATTACATCGGAAACTATTTGCAACAAACCCATCACCGCAACGACTTAGCGAATCAACTCAAAAGTCTATATGTTTCCGATGTAAGATCTAACGCAAACATTTCGGGATTCTCAAAATGCCGCTAAAAGTTTGCGATTAACATTACATCGGAAATTATTTGCAACAAACCCATCATCGCAACAACTTAACGAATCGACTCAAAAGTCTATCTGCTTCCGATGTAAGATCTAACGCAAACATTTCGGGATTCTCAAAATGGCGCTAAAAGTTTGCGATTAACATTACATCAAAAACTATTTGCAACAAACCCATCACCGCAACGACTTAGCGAATCGACTCAAAAGTCTATCGGTTTCCGATATAAGATCTGACGCAAACATTTTCAGATTCTCAAAATGCCACTAAAAGTTTGCGAAATCTATGATTTCGCAAACCTATTCTGGAATGATTTTACCCGTAAGAGTGTATCGATGTCTGTGACATGGTATATTTGGTCTTTTGGCTTTTGCAGTGTTTCAAAGAATTAATGATTCGCAAATGGTTTTGAGATCCACTGTGTATCGCAAGAGCATGACATTGTATTCTTATTTTGGAAGCAGGGTTTATATTCATTTGGAGTCACTTTGGAAGGCAAAAATAAATATCTATATCAAAATTTCAAAATTTACAATGTAAAAGGGTTTGTAACCCTTGGGTATCGAGGAGGTGGCTCTATGAAGTGTTGAATTGCACAACTCTCAGATAATGTTACTAGATCCCCTACCTTCCCTTCCATAACACACCTATCATAACATATCATGATAGACTTAAGTGTCCTATAATATTCTTCTCTACCCTACAAAAAACACCCAGTTTCAATGCAAGTGTTTAGACTTCTTTAATCTCCACTGTGTTTTACCTTGGAGGATTTCTACACCATCAACTTGCAACCGCAACAAATGTGTAAACTGTAAGTGTGGAGGTACACACTTGGCAACATCTAGAATTGATGTTTGAGATCCAACTGTGTATGAACAACCTGCTCCATTCACCTCTACTTCAACTTCCTTCTCTAGCTTTGCAGTACAGGATGTAGGACTGCACATTAACTATAAAGCATCAGATTGGCTGCACTGTTTTCTGTACTTGAATGTCATGCTTGAAAGTTCATAGTTTTCAAAAACTGCAACTGGAACACTCTGCAACCAAAGCCACATTCTGAATTAGCCTTGTGTCCACATTTCCTATTGACCACCCAAACAATGAAACAAGTATCATGCATGAGCATGGCACTTAAATAATAGAAAATAACACCAAATCTCCCAAACATCAGGTAGAAAAGCATAATTACTCTTGAAGCCAAGTGCTCTCAAAAGGAGCTGTCACACACCATTGGTCATCACAAACTGAGGTATGTATGTAAGTAATCAGTAAAAGAAACAAGTATCTTTTATTTTACTTCTGAGAAAACAAGCTAAGAGAAGCTTACCTCCATCACCCATCCAACATATTTCACATCGTTGACATGTTGATTCATGTCCAAATCACCACGTTTTGGCTGCAAAGAAAACTAGAACAAAGAAAACAAAGACAAGCAACGAACAATATGAACAAACTAAAGATGTTTGAAACAAAGCAAGTGACTCCTGATTTGACAAAAAACTTGAACCCTTTTTTTTTGTCTAAGGGCCAGAACCAATCTCATTTTTGGACCTTGGATAAGTCGTCAAGATCACCAACTTTGTTGCACCCACCAAAAATGCCACAGGTTACATACAGAACACACCAATGTCGATAGCAGAAGCAGCCAGGGTCTTTTTAAACGTAACCACTTTGGCAGCATATGTTGCTCTCCCACTGTACATGGCCATGAATTACCCACTGAGCCCCTTTGCTTGCAGTATCAAATGGGTAACTGGATGATTCCACTGAAGCTAACAAAGTCTCATCATTTGCATCATTTGCAATATCCTATCAAGTCACAAGACATCACACCTTACTCATCTTTATGAGATTTGAAGAAAACTCCATAAGAATGATTCACAATTACAAGATGAGTCCAGTGATTACCTTTTGGGTGCTACTCACAAAGTATGAGATCATGAACGGAAATCACTCCTTACTCGCTACTTCTACCCTACAGCCACAATGGTAGGAGCTTTTGCAGCCTAAAAGGAGAATGAAGCTCAAAGGAAAAATGTCCTATTCTGCCCACAAGATACAGACACCCATGCTAGGGACTCAGATCCTTTTAGACTGCGCTGCTCTAAGGAATAGCTACCTTGTATGTTGCAAGCTGAGATGTCCAAAAAGGTTTCACAAATCTGTAGTGCCACTAAGGTGACAATCTTGGGTACATTTGACTTCAATCGGTTTAGCTCCTTCAACGACTAATATCACAGAAAATTTTAGGGTCCATACAGGTTTAATATGGACACTCGTCAAGCAGCTTTGTATCAAAAATTAGGGAGTTAAAAAAATCATGGTTCAAGTGATTCCCATAATGGGAAAAACCACTTTACAACCTCTGCAACTGTCTTTGGATTTGCACCAAGGCGACTGGGTTGTGTAGGCAAGGGAATTGATGAATTCGGTAGTACAGTTTGGCATACCTCTTTCAACTCCAAGGTCATTACATTCATCTTCTCCTCAAGCTCACATATTCGGGCCTCTAATGCGTTGTACTTTTCTGCCCAATTTTTCACTACCTTTGTTTAGGATTGTAGTGTATTGTATAGGTGGTGGGTGGTTTACCTATCAAACCAGCCCGAGTTAGATCACAGGTCTACTACTAAAGGCAAAATGTGCATATAGTTTTACCCATATGGCATATTTGTCACAAAATATCAAGACTGAAAAACACCCACCTCTTCTTTAACAATTGCCTCTAACTTGTCCTAGTCAGTCCCGCATTTTGTGTTGCACCCAAGTTGCATCCAATGAATGTTCGTAGCCTTGACAAGTTTGATCTCCAACTTGGTTTTCAAGCAGGCATATTTACACTCTGCAGGGATCACCTGCACAGTCAACTTGTGGGAGTTAACCTAGTGAGCAGCCTAGGCACATTAGCAATGTGCTTATCCTTCTATTGTAACACAAATGGCATAGTTATAATTAGTCACCTTGCCAAACAAGGGGAGTTGTAGCATGCACGGCAATGGCTCCCTGAGATTAATGACCAGGCTTAGCTGCCAACACACATTCCATCATTTGCTGCAAGTGACATTAAATCACAACATCCATCATTTTATATGACCTTTAATTCACTACATATTTTCACCACACTTGTAACTCTCCAATGGAAACCGACTGTCCCTGCAGCAAGAAACAAGATATTAATATGTCAGTGGTTTTCCATTAGGCTGCTGTGATCACAACACACTGTGTGTAACTGTGATCACAACAGCCTAATGGAAAGAGACCCTAACACTGGCCCATCTATCACTGGGCCTTCAAAAACACACAGTGACCTGATAACAGAGGCTTGGAGCCATTCTTTTGGACAGTTCAATGCAGGGTGAAGAAACTGCTATAAAAATTGTGCAGCTGATCTGGAAACACATACAAGTCATTAGAAGCCCATATAACATACAACCAAACTATTTGAGAAACAAAATCAAGGTCTGGGAGTATATAGAACTTGGAACATATAATGTGTTCACTGAAATGAACTTTCAGATCTTCTTCTTCAGTTGCCTTTGCCAAAATACAAACCATAACCAAACTGGTTGTTTGGTACCATTCATACCTGCCACAACCAAATAGATGCCTAACCACTAAAAGCAAAAACATTCCTAAAAGGAACTTTTTACTCCTACATTGTCCCCTACAGGTTATTCCATGTTTGATGGAGCATGGACTATTGTTAGGAAAACCCAGAAACAACCATTATAACGTAATACAGTTAAATTGAGCCCACAACAACCATATGCAAGTTCGCCATATAAAAGTCACTGAGCAACAAGCTTTGTTTTATACAACATTTGGATTCTACAAGAGCCCTTACTATAGATGCTTACTTGAATTTGGCCGGTGGAGCATATGGTGGTGCAGGGGACACCATGTCAACCACCTTGGTGTTTGAATTGGCAGATGCAAATTGCAAATCCTTCTTGACAACCTTCAACTCCATCTCAACACCCATTTGTGTGTCCATCTCACTTTAGCAAGGATTAATAACTATTAGGGTTTCTTCCAAGCCTGTCAGGTTTCTCTTCGAGCTTTGGCCCGTGGTAAGGACCTTGCGAATTGTGACCAAGACCAAAACTTGCATCAACACTGCTCAATACCTGTAGAGTCCCCCATAGTCCCTCCATTAGCAACTAGGTTGTTAAAATCTATTGACCCACTGTGTGAACTCTGAGCAATCGTGCATTCTAAAAGAAACATCGCTAGTTTGTAAGATAAAAGTTGGAGGTAGTCAAAAAGGATCTAAAAATAGGGGAACAACTCTATATCACACCTAGAAATTCACTTCTGTGAAGTTGAGCTTCTAAACAAACAACAACCTTCATGTTGCTCAATCATTCACAAATCTTGGGATATGCTTGCATTTTAGTTTACCATGAACACCATATCAATCTAGACATATTTTGTGCCTTCTGAGATATACTGGATGCTCATGAGAACATCGACAACAAGCATCTAGATTACTTCTGAGATGCTCAATCCCTGAATCTTGGTGGTACCTCTGAACTAGCAACTTTACTGTGACATTGCTTGAAAGCACGCTTGATGTAAGCAACAGTTTTTTCTTTGTCGCATCCCCATACAGATTTCGTCATTATAGGTAGTCGTCATTTTCGTAAAGGGTTATTTAAAAAACTATCCAGTACACTGGAATCAGGTGTTATTCGTGGGAAAAATTTTATCAAGTTGAGGTGATAATGGAGGTGCATGTACATTTGGTACAAACTACACACTTACTCTGGACCCTAATGACTTGGCTTTTAAACCCTAAACCCTTCAAACCCCAAATTGATCAACCCCCGTATACCTCATAAAACACTGTTTTTTTGGCCATATACCTCATAAACAATGTTTTTTTAGGGAGTGAATTATCCCTTTCTTGTAAAAAAATCCAGGAAATTTTGGACAATGTTACTTTCTAATTTAATTTCAACCAATTTTGCTATTTTGAGGCAAATTTCGAGGAAATTATAGCATCATATATATGGCACACTACTATGTTTCAAAACAAAACAATAATTTTTAGAGGGTGAATTTGCCTATCGTAAGTTAGAAATTAGAAATATATGAAGATAAATATGAAAAGACTAGAAATCCTTGGTTTGTCTATGTCAATTTTTGAAGATAAGAACACCAAAAAGGAAGAAGCCAAAGTTTCTAGACTAGATCCCTGTGGTTAGGGAAAGAAGCTATGGATTAACCTAACTGTTTTAATATCAATCCAAGAATTCTTGTGTAAATTTAGCTAATTTTGTTATGCCTTGAAAAAATCACCAAATTTTCAATATGACAATTTGAAGAAAAACATTGGTCATGCCATTCCATTGTGCTCACATACTATAGTAGAACCTGTCTAATTTAATATTGTCGATTTAGATTTAGATTGTATTGATTTAATTTTGGTATTGTTTCAATGATAATTGATGTAGCACATAACATTTGCGGACCTGTTTAATTCATGGCCAATTTATCTTTGGTATATTTGGTGGGAAATAGATGATATTTTTATTCCCATCGTTCAATAAACATTAATTCATCCTCCATCCCAACAAATCCTGCACGCAGAGTTTAACATGCGATGTTTGTGATGCCATGCTCCCTCTCAACATAACATATGCAAAAAATGATAATTCAATCGTTCACAGTTCGGATGTTGGGCAAACCATGTGTAAAAGATTCCAAAATGGATCGGTGAATTTTACATGGAGATATATGTTGTGTTGTTCACCCGAGGAACAAGCGCTTGGTGCTATATATATAATGCTATACTACACATACAAAATAGCTTTTGGTTTTCCAAATCGTGGGATTTTACATGACATATTCCTCTTGCACACACAAGAAAATTGGAAAAAAATGAATATCTACCCCCCCCCCCCCCTTTGTTTATCATGTGTCGTACCTTTTTATTGTCGTCCATGCATATATATGTTATTTATTTGGATAAATGGAATTTAATTTTGAAAAAAGGTTGATTACTTTGTGTTAGATTTGATACGATTATGTATTCATTGCAATATGGGTGCCACCTCTTTCAATACACTTGGGAAATGTTGAACATAATTTTAAGTATTTAATGTGGCTTGTACAAAAATCATGTGCACCATATATGAAACATATTTTATAATTTTTACATGTTAAATAGACTGACCCGTATAACATTGGGATTGGCAGTCCACAACCAAATGGGAACGCTGTGGCCATTTTGGAGGGAAATAGATTTGATTCTTATTCTCATTGTTTAATAAACATTTAATTCATCTTCCATCCCAACAAAGCTTTGTTACAATGAATGTTTAAAGATTAAAAATGATGTGTGATATATTAATTTTGTGCAAGCATGAAAACTCTAATATTGTTTACCAAAAATGTCCTAGAATATTTACCAATTAAAATTAACTGTGATTCGCCACGATGACATACTTTAGATATGCCCTGCGGTGTTGCCATAATGTTCCTTTTCCCAAAACAACCCTAATTATTATTTGGTCGTCATAAAAAACAATTCTTGATTTATGTTGTGATACAGCTTGGGTTGTTCCAGACAAATTCATATCAAATACCTCTTTGATGGTATAGATTTTTGATTTTACAAGTACACGTTCTCCCTTTTCTCCGAGCTATTTATTAATTTCCCTGGGAGAAAAGTTTGTCAACCCTAAACCCTAAAATGAGATTTGTGGATGGGGCACTGGTGGGTGTTCGGTCATTCAAGCCCGGGAAAAAAAAAACCCCGGGAAATTTCATAAGGCACGATTTTCTTTTCCCATTCAATCAAGCAATGAACGTCCTTGGAGGGCACGAGTCCTACAATACTCCTCCTAAAAAATGATGCAAATGATGACAAAATTTTGAATGAAAGGAAAGAATTCAACAAAGAGTTAGTTAAAGCCTAACACGGAGTACGTGGATCCTCGATATTATGCACTTATCTGAACATTCGCAAATCCAACATTTTAAGAGCCTATTCAAAAGGTAATTTGAGTCAGATTGCAATCTTGGTAATAATTCTAACATATGAATGGCAAACATCATGCACAATCGCTTTCCCAAAAAACGTTCATCATTTTTTTAATCGTTTATGGATGGGGTAGATCGTTTCCAAACATTCATGGATGTCGTGGATCATTTTCAATCACCCGTGGACGAAAGAGATGATTTATATTCATTACATAGGGTGGATCCTTTTTTAGGAAGGCATGGATGATGTGGATTATTTTTGGTCATCCATACATTATTGAGATCATTTTTAACTGCCTGGAAAAACACCAATTGTGCAGATCATTTTCATTTTCCGATCACGTCCATCATCAATATAACCCCAATCTACTTATATAAAAGAATTGGGTTTTTTTTCAGTGTAAATCGTGTGTGTCCGTCTGTCCGGTATCCTATTGGCTGGAACTCAAGGTAATGGGTATCACTTAGTGTCAGGGGTATCCCTCAGTGTCATGGGTATCACTCAGTGTCCGATTTGTTTGTGAGGAAAACAGGGTCCCTTAGTGTAATGGGTAAACTCTTGGGTGGGTTGTGAGAACTGTTAGTGAGAGGAAAAATCACTCAGGGTATCGGTATCACTCAGTGTAATAATGGGTATCACTCAGTGTAATGGGTATCCTCTTGGGTGTGTCCGTAATGGGTATCACTTAGTGTCAGGGTATCCCTCAATGTCAGGGTATCACTTAGTGTAATGGGTATCCTCTTGGGTGCGTTCGGGTTTAGGGTTTAGGGTTTTTGCACTAAATCGTGTGTGTGTGTGTGTGTGTGTGTGTTTGTCCGTTCGTTCGTTCGTCCAATATCCTATTGGCTAGAAGATTGTTCGACATGTGATGGGACGGAAGGGCGGAAGGGAGGTGAGTTCTCTCTCTCACTCATAAATACAAATGAGGAGGTGAGTTCTCTCCCACTCACACACACACACACTCAAATCAGGAGGTGAGTTCTCACTCACTCACACACACACACTAAAATGAAGAGGTGAGTTCTCACTCACACACACACACTCAAATTTCTTTTATTTGCTTTCTGCTTAAACATTTCTGCCTTTTAACTAAAAGCAAAAAAAAACAAAAAAAAACCATATAAGAAATAAAAAAGAAAAAAAAGCAACTAAAAATTTAAAAATAAACCTCCTGTCTTTATTCTTTTTTTTTAAAGCTAGCATGTCGATAGAGAACAGGAATCTTTCACGATTTTTGCAATATATCACAAATGTGGCCAATCAAAAGGAATTTTTTGGGGAAGGTTTCAAAGGTGATAAAACTTTTCCCCTTATCATTTTGCTTGCAAAATGGGTTTACCAACTAGTATGGGGTAGATTATTTTTGGTCACCGATACATGGCCTGTATTGGTATTATTTTCTATACCAGGCCTCGGTTGATTTGCTTGCATTTGAAAGGGACTTGAAGTCCGAATGGGTGGCAAATATGATGGCGGAACCAATGCAATTTGTTGGAATGTTGACATCATTGCCAATGAAAAGTTGACACGTCACATCAAATTTTGCCCCCCATTGATTGGATAAGATTGTGCCTAGTTGAAAATCTTATGGAAAATCAAAATCACTTCATGGGCGGTTGGTAGGAACAAGCGTGTCAAGGATTGGTAGGTCAAAGGCAAGTAGGTCGATGCTTGCAGATGGTTGATGTTTGTGTAATGTGCACAAATGGCACATTGGTTGGTGGGTGGGGGCAAAAAGGTGCTCAGTAGGCTGATGCAAAGCTCACCAAACTCACTTGATTATCATATATATTGTAAAGGAAGAAAGTTCCTTCCCCTGAAGCTGTCCAAGGTACTAAAATAGTGTAAATTAAAAGGACCCAATCAAATGTCACCTTATGGGTCAATCACTGACATTAGTGAATCAAAGGAACTTTTTTCATAAAAAATAAAATAAAATCCAAAAAAAGAGGAAAATGTTTCTGTTCCATCTTTTTTGGTTTCTTTGATCCTTTTATTTTTATTTTTATGCAGGATAGTTTTTATTTAAATGGTGTGATTAGTGTTTCTCTCTTTCTAATTTTGTGGTGTAGTTGAAGTGGTGATCCTCCATAACAAAGATTTAGCCAAATTGGGCTATAAACAAGATATGAAAGTGGAACAATTTAAGCACTCTTCTATATTGTTTCCTAAGTACGGGCACCTAACATAGAATTCTTGGGATTTCTTTCTTTTTCTTTTTTCCCCCAAAATTTGGTGATAAAACCCGCAAATTTCACTTTTTCTCAGTTTATATTTTCTTCATCAAATATATAGTTAGAACATCCCTATAAAAAGTTGTTCATAGAAGGATGGAGTCATTTTTATGAAATTGTTACATTAAAAAAAACTATAAAAGGATGTTCATAAAAATATGGAGCTAGAAGTGATGATTCATAAATTATTTGTTTTCAACTTTTGTGATGTAGCCTAAACCCTAAATCATACATAAAAAAATGGAGACAACCACGATAACAATCATCTCTTTTTGCCTAAGTAGCCAAAAAATCTCACAAAATTAATGTCCATGGATACTTTTGACAATAATTTGATTCCCAAAAACCAATGAATCTTAATATTTAATGTTTTAAATTCTCACCTCAATGTGAAATAAATTCCTTCATTCATTACCAAATTATGAATATCATATATGATACATAACAGAACATGGACATGTGAGAAAACACAATCAAGATAACTTATGTGTCTCGGAAGGAAGTGTACTTGGGCCGATGAGTAGGCATCACACTATGCAATGGCTTTTTGTGACCCTCAACATCTTCAATAAAAATGTTTAGCCCAAGCTATTTTTTAATAAAAGCCCTATTTTGACAAATTTTCACTAATCTTCATCGAAAACATGTCGGACAACTTGATGTTCAAGAATATGCTTTATTTTAAGGGTCATATATAAGGGTAGAAAATTTGATATGATTCATACGTTTAATTTTAATCAATATAATATAAAAAATTCATCATTATTTTTTATGTCAACGTAAAAATTTAATGTTAATCAATATAAATATCATGGACATGGAAAGGCACACATTAATTTATCTTTTCGTATCCATGGTTGGGGGGTACTTACGAAAAGGGGTGAAATAATTATAAAGATAAGTTATTAAATGGTTATTTTAATATCGAGAACCTTAAAGGTTCTTTAAAATGGCTAGGAGAACCGGAAGCGTTGGTTTTCACAAAAAGTGAGATCCGCCCAACGCGGCTAGAAACAGTGAGAAGAGGAAGGCCTGAATGGGATGATGCCCTAAGGTATGAAGTCAAAAAAATAAAATTATTTTTTAACCCTAAACCCTAAACCTCAGTCGCTCTTTTCTCTCTCTCTCTCTTCATGGCACTGGATTGACGACGATCCTTTTGGTTCCCGTGGTGCCGCCTTCGAGAGCCCCTTTTGAAGTTGTGTAGTGAGTATCATCGAGAGAGAGAGAGAGAGAGAGAAAAGAGCAGCAGCAGGAATGACTGTTTTTTTAGGTATTTGGATCGCATCGGTGAGTGTGGACGCGCTGAGTGGCTCTGGTTTTCTTGTTTCCTAAGTGCTTCGCTTCTGCTCTGGCAGCTTTCTTCCTTGTGATTGGGTCTCGGTTCTCCCATCCGCAGAGCTTGCAGCAAACGACGCCAAGATATCTGGATCAAACAGTAGTAAACTTGTGCTGTTGTTGTTATAGCCAAGAACTTCTTCTTCTTCTTCTTCTTCTTCCGTTGCTGCCGTAGAGGAGAATTTGGAGAACAATGTTTGTGAGCTCGAGTCTGTGACGGAATGAGCAGGCCCATGAGCAGGAGCTTTTCCCAACGGTACCACACTCTCACCCATCTGCATCTCCAATTCTACGACTGTGGATGCAGCTGCGTTCAGGTCTTCGATTGATGAGAGAGAGCGAGATCGAGAAAGCTGTGTTTTGCTGCCCTTCTTTCTCTGCACATGAGTTAGTACGAGTTTGATGATCATTTCCAAATCCTTCTGCAGCGAAGAATCATCATCGTGGGAAGCTGCAGCTGCTTCAGAAAACTAGAGTGGAGGTGGATCAGCAGCAGGCAATGGGGAAGGTCGCGGAGTGAGATCATTGAGACCTGCCATCAGTTCCCAAGTGTTGATGGTCTAGAGCTCTTCTTGCTCCCAGTTGTCGCTACAAGAACTGATCTCGTTCTTCAGAGGCGTCTTCATAGACTCCTGCTCTTCCTCATGATCTTGCAATTCTTTGCTGGTCATGGTCTTCACCGAGCCTGCAATAGTCTGCACCGACCTTAAGATACCCATTGCCATCTTCGTCCAGGTCTGATGAGGCGCAGGTTTGGAATTGCGAGCGGGCATGGACTCCGACTTCCTCATGATCTTCGAGTACATGCCAGGAGCAGCAGCCGTAGCAGCTGCAGGATGATGATCACAGCCAGCTGAGACGAGATTCGACTCCAGGAGCTCCTCGTCGTTCACTGCACATTTCTCCGCCTCCACCAGCTTCATGATTCCGTAAATGCTAGAGGTGAGCGCCACCACATGGTAGTCGTAGTGCATGGGCATCATATTCTGGTCTGACATCAGCTGAGAGCTGCGCAACGAAGCAAAAGAGTGGCTCTTCCCCATCTTCTTTCAAAGTGTTCGTTGCTGCGTGGATGGGGGCGTTTGAGGAGATGGAGAGTGGAAGAAACATGACGACGTTATGATCACTTAATCTTGTGGTGTCCAGTAGCAGCAGCAGGGAGTTCAAGAACGAACTCGAGGTTGGAGAAATGGGTGGAGGTTTTTGTGGGTTCTTTTTCTTCTTTACATGGGTTTTTTCTGGGGACAGGTGGTCAGTCAGTAGCAACCTGAGGAGCAATCGGAGTCGTATAAAACTGTGAACTCGGGCGGCGGCGTTTCGAGGTGGCTATCTTCACCGTTGACGAGCAACGAGCTTGGAAGCAACTGGCATGGAAAACCTGGCCGTAAGGAGGAACTGTACAAACGCTACCCAACGGAAGGGACGATTCAAGCCAAGCTACCGAACGATTTGTTCTTCAGCAATGGGTATTGGGAGCAATCTCCGGAAACGTCGCCCATTCTACCCTACTCTCCTCCTGTTGCTGATGGTGACAAATCAGGTATGAACACCCAACCTGATTCTGGTGAGCATTTGGGTTCTTATCTGGCAGGTTGGGGCGATTGGCAATCTGGTCCATTCTTCAGTGAACATTAAGAAAGAAGTTCTTTCAGCAGGAGCACTTCAGCCTGTCATTGGCCTTCTAAGGTGTTTAATGATGCACCTTTTTGAGTTATGCATCAATCTGATTAGACATATTAAAATTGTAACACTTATTCTCATAGTCCTCACAGAACACACATAATCGAGCTGGAATTGTCCACGATGGTGGGCTGAAGCCCTTGCTTGAACTTCTGGATTGAAAGAATGGATCTTTGCAACATAATGCAGCTTTTGCTCTGTATGGCTTGGCTGATAATGAGGTGAGAACTGGACTTACATGTGTTAGGACTACCTAGGTATTTTTAGTCACAGGATGTACTTGCTTCACTAAAACAATTCATTCTAGTAGCTGTATATGAGCAGTTTGGACATGTACATGAAGAGGGGCGATATATTTACACATGATTACTTGGAAATGCTCATTGTTTTAGTCATTTATGGTTGAACTAGTGGTGGCGTTCTTTCATTGAGTCTTTGATACTTGTGTATTGCAGGACAATGTGTTTGATATAGTCAAGGAAGGTGGAGTTCAAAGGCTCTTTGATGGTGAACTTATTGTGCAAGTAGTTTTGTGGTGCTTACCTGCCTGTGTTTATAAGAAAATTGTGTTAGATCCTTCTAGCTTTTGATTTGGGTTTTTAGGAAGTGGGGCTTTATGTATATATTTTTTAAGGGCTGTGTTATTCCTAGGACTATGATGTATGTGTGCAACCAAGAAGATTGGTTTATTCCTGAGAGTTATTCAATTGGTGGATTGCTTAGCCTTGTTGTGATATATTCTAGAATGGGAGAAAAAATTGGTAAATATTCAGTATCAAGATTGAATTTACCTAGTTGTGATTTAATTCTTTCATCTGGTGCAGGCATCTAAGGACTGTGTACAAAAAACATTGAAAAGGTTGGAAGAAAAGATGCATGGAAGGGTAAGCAAATGTGTTGGTTTTTTGGGTGTTTAGATTAAGATACCGGCAGTAAGCTTTGTTGAGAGGGGAGTGCAAACATTTATTCTCCTCGAGTTGTACTGGTTTTAGGATGCCGAAGTATCGGCATTTGTGAGATCGGGTAAATATTTCTGGAACAAGACGAGGAGTTATATCTTCTTCCCTTTCTCTTATGTTCTTTCTAGAGAGTCGGCGAGTTTTGAGAAATACATCATGTAAATGACCTTTGCTTTGTCTTTTGAAGTGCTTGTAAATGTCCATAAATGCTTGTAAATGTTGTATGAATGTTTGTGTGTGCATGATTCTTGGTTTGTTTTTAATCTCATAGTTATTTTATTGCACTTACTGGATGGTTGTAACGGTTGTCGAAAAAAAATAATTTTAAAAATCCATTTCAACAGGAGCTCAATTACATGCATAATTTGTGAGATTATTAGGGGAGGCCTTATGAACATTGTTTTTGAGCTATTTGGTTAGGCAATGTTTGTGGGGGTCGGGTTTTACTCGGTGCTCGTTGGTAATTTGGTCGGCTGATTGGTCACTGAACTTGTTGGCGAGCTCTCTTCTCCTGACCTCAATGCATGTAATTTAATCACATTAAATCAATGCATAAGTGAAATGGATTCCTCGAATTTTAGTGGACTTGTAAATGCCATGTGAATGTCCGTGTGCGTATGATTTTTCGTTTGTTCTTAATTTCATAATTATCTTATTGCATTTACTAGTTGGTTGTAACGATTGTCAAAAAAATAAAATTATAACGAATAAATTTAGAAATCCATTTCAACAGGAGCTCAACTACATGCATAATTTGTGAGGTTATTAGGGGAGGCCTTATGAACATTGTTTTTGAGCTGTTTGGTTAGGCAATGTTTGTGGGGGCTGGGCAATGCATATGACAGAATTATGACTCACAAATGGTTTTGAGATCCACTGTGTATCGCAAGAGCATGGCACTGTATTCTTATTTTGGAAGTAGGTTTATATTCATTTGGAGTCACTTTGGAAGGCAAAAAAAAATATCTATATCAAAATTTCAAAATTTACAATGTAAAAGGGTTTGCAACCCTTGGGTATTTAACACATTAGTTGTCTATCGAGACTTCCTTCCCCTCTTGGATTTCGTCCTAGTGTTCTTTGGTGGAGGGGGAGGCTGCTCATCCTCCTCCTTCTCTTCATCATCCCCCTGCCCCTCCTCCTCCTCCTCCTCCCTATCCTCTTTATCTTTGCCCCCTGCAGAACCTGCATTTTGACTAGCAAATGAACTGGGTCCACTACTAGTGGTACACTGGGAGCAGTGCTAGCACCTCTCTCCTCCTCATCACTGCTACCTTGGGAGCTCTCGCTCTCACCCTCAGATGCCTGCATTTCAACATGCAAAGCTTAGTCAACACCATAAATGAAAATCTTGATTCAAATGAAAACAATCTCAACACAAACAAAAATTGAGTCCCAACCAAACCCACTCACCAATAGTGCATCAACTTGTTAAAAAAAATGCTCCTTGCCATGCTCCTGGCCCATTGTCATTTTTATAGCTGTGATCTTCCTCTTGTACCTCTTGTACTGTCCCCATAATACAACAGGTCAATAAAAATGCATAAAGAATCTATTCAAGTCTCCGACCACTTTTGCGAAGCGCAAACCTTCGCATACTGAAACTTGCGAAGTAGTTTGCGAAACAAATCCCATCGTATCTTTGCGAAACAAATGCCATTTGACCTATATTTGCGCAAATAGTCCTATTTAACTCCACAGAAACTCAACTTTATTCGAATATTTGCAGGAAAGAAATGGAGGAGAGGGAAGGTACTTACAAATGTTGCTTTGAGGTCGGGAATGCCACCTTGCCCTAGCCTGTGGGTGGTGGGTGGAACCAGTTTCACTCGCTCTGCTGCCTTGAGGAACTTCAATGGTGGATCACCAACCTCGTCCACCACTGATTGGCATTCAGCAAGCTTTAGCTCCAATGCCTTCAGGTCACGATCAGACCTCCCAAACTCTCTTGCCTTCAAAGCCTTGGCTAGCTGCTCTGTGATCTCCTTTAGCTGCCTTCTTGCTTTCAGCTGCACCTCAAACTAGTAGAAGGCATTCTAGATGTCTTCTGAGAATTGAAGCGGCCTCTCCAAGTTCCTGTACACATTCAGGTCTCTCAGGTGAGCACGAATCTTCATCCTGTCATGGTATCTTGCTTGAGACATTGAATTGGAGATCTTGTCTGCAATCCACTATGAATCAAGCTCTCCTCCATTTCGAAATGCTCCCTTAACCTGATTTATCACTCTCTTCTACTCTGCCTTTGAGAGAGTGCCCCACTCAACTCCTCGTGCAAAGTTGGTGGAGACAATGTGCCTAATGGTGCTCTTGGCTCCAGTGTATGCCAGCTCGGTTGGAATTCCCTCCTCTGCCAATGTTATCAGAGGGAGCTTCTTCCTCTCCTCCTCCTTCTTTAGGTCAAGCTTTTCCTTTCTGATGACATCCCTTTCATCCTTCCTCCTTTTCTTCTCGAGAGTTCTAGGTGAGAGAGCTCCTATTGTTGCTCCCTCATCTCTCTTTCTCTTCTTCTCTGCTGCCTTGGCTTCTGCAGCCTTCCTTGCCTCCTCCTCTCTTTGTGTTTCCCCAACAGTCAGCCCTGCTTGCAATGCTTGACCTAAGATGGCTGTCAAGGATGCCAGCCTTTCAGATGTCTTAGTATCGATTGTAAATAGCTCTGAAACTCTCAAGTGATCAACAACCATCTTCCTTAACCTTTCCTCATTGTTGTCACCTCCTCTAGACCCAGAACCCCCTCCACTAATCCCAGCCATTGCAATCTGCAACCTCCTCTCTGCCCAAGCTTTCCTTCGACACTTCTTAAGTAATGTCGAGAATGAATTCAAATTCACTCGTTGTCCTACTCTAGTCTAGACCCCCAGAAAGATTACATTACACCTTCAAGGGATTCCGTTCCAGCTTAAGGACTTTCGGCAATTCAGGTCTTGCGATGTAATCTGCATCGCAACTTGCGATACCCTATTTATCGCAAAGGAGTCTGGGTTTCAAAAATGACTAACGGACGCATTTCCGAAGGCCGTGCAATGCTGTTAGTTTCGTAAAGTTAGAGAGTTGTGAAGTCTAGGGTTTCGCTAATGTAGGAGGAAGTTAAAGGGTTTAGGGCTTTGGTTTAAGTAACATATGCAGATGTGAAGAGGGATGCGATGGTGGGGGCTCCACAATGGGTTTACAAAGTTTTAATTTATTCTGGCTTTAACATTTTGTTGTTTTTTTTGCAAGAAACCAGAGGTTGTGTTTACAACCTATGAGGTGGATGATGACCACATATAATGTACTACTCATTATTTTTATGCAAATTGCCATTGAGGCTTGTGGTTCTATATTATTGCACAATGTTCATTGTGTCATTTTCTGCCTATTTTGCTCCATTGTGTAATTTTATTTTTAAGAATAGGAGCACTGCTATGCGTACTTTACTGATATTCTCACTCAGTCTGCTAAGGCAAAATAGATTATAATAATGGTTAAGTGGATTTATAGCTTCCATTTGGTTTAAAATATATATATATATTTTTTTATGGCGTTTTGGGAATCAGATGACATTGCAAAACCTATTGTGAAACTTCCTTCTCCAGTAACCCTTTCACTAATTTGCGAGTTAACGCACATCGCAACTTGCGATACGTACACCACTGGAAAGTTTTGTAAAAATTTGTGATGAGGTTTGCGATACATATTCAAACGCAAAATGCGAGGTGCCGAATAACGCAAGCTTGTGATGTCTTGTGACTCTCAAAGTTTGTAGCGATACTTTGTGTATTGTAAAATGTGCGATGTTTTGAGTATGATTAAACGTTGCGAAGTGTGGAATATCGCTAGGGTGGACGGAGACTGAGCGGGTCGCAAAGTTTTGTTTGTGGTATATGTCACAAAAGTGTTGCGATGAAATAAGGTACATTATAAATTAGCGATGGGTGGTGTTGCACAAGTTGTGATGCGTGTCGCATCGCAAATATGGCAAGTTGTTTTTGCTTCGCAAACCCTTCAGGTTTTCTATTTGGCCCTTCGCAAAAAAACACAATATGTACTAGTGTAATTACATTTTTTAAAAGGTTAAACTCTCAACCACCCATTTGTCAAATGCACTTAAATGGAGGGCAATTACATTTTAAAAATCATTTTGGTTTTTGGTTGTGTACTTCAAATGTAATATATTACATTAAGTCCATCTCCACCAATGAAGCAATGTATGTCATGGTTGCATTTGAATGTAGTAGCAACTACTAAAAAATACCCCTGGATGTATTCGTTGCCAATTTGACATTATGAAATGATTTTGAAATTGGCATTGACCACGTGTCACTAAAGTGGTTGATTAGGGGAAAGCAAAGCACCTTAAAAATGTTAAAGGTTAATATAATTGAGTTGACTTTGAAGGTGTTGGATTTTTCATCTAGAAAAGGTAACATATTCGATGCATTAATGAAGTTTTCAATCTAAATGGGGTTGAAAGTTTCAAGTTGAATACCTATGGAGGTTGCCTATTTGGTAGTTGTTTACTTCAAAAAATGTTCACTAGTGAAACAAGTTTTACATGTTGGACAATTCACCGCAATAGGAACATATCATTTTTTATTACTAAAATTTATTTCAATGTGTAATAATTAATTTATTCGATAAAATATTTTTAAATGCATCATATATCAAGTATATTCAAGAAAAATATAATTAAAATTTCTATATTACTTATATGTATAATATTGGTTTCCTACATGTTGTAATTCCTTATGTGTGAACTTAAAGTAATTGTCATTTTTGAATCATTGTAAAGTAATTTTATGATCACATTATGTCTATAATGACAGATCATTTTGTCCATGTCATTTGCATAGTCATTATTTAGTTATATTTGAAATGATTTGTTTTTAGTCACATTGCCATATGATATTTTGGACATCCACATCATTTTGTTAACAATTGTGATGCCATATGGATGAAAACTTGTAATGAAAAAATGACATCATCTTTCCTGTTACCACGTCATTGTCTATTAATTAAATGCACCACTAACATATGACCATAAGTTTTAACACATAGGATTTGAAATAATATCGTATTACTATAGTTAATTATTAATCCTTTAAGACATTTAGCCATTGATTTTTTGATTGCAAAGGACAAAATTTCTTTTAATGTACGTAAAATCCATCCAATTTTTTTGTAAATAACTTGTCATCATACTCCTAGTACTTCTCTTCACATATGTTTAGAAAAAACTTTGTGTTTTCTTTTGTTCATTTTAATTGAACGTCTTTATAGAACCTTTTTCTTTATAACATCTTGAATGACCTAAGACACTTTGATCCCCTCATCTAGCATGAGTGCAAAGAACCCCACCAATTGACATGCCATCCATGATTGAAATAATTTAAATATAAAAAAACCTAGAGAAAAAAAAATGTTTTGTTGCATTTTATTGTTGAAGAAATGCTCTATTATGCTTTGTTGTTAAAGTGTTCTAATATGCTTTGTGAAAGATTTAGTAATGTAGCATTTTATTTTAGTAAATATTCATTTGTTATTCACAACTTTAGGAGGTTATAATTTCTTGAAAATGTATCCAATTTACATCTTTCAATGTTTTTGAACGAAACCTTTTCAATGTCATATCAATCTTTTGAATTGGAGGTCATTTGATGCCATAAATGATGTTCTAAACAATCTAATGAATGAAAGTCAAATTTCTCCTTACCAATGTAATTTTTCAAATGGTCACAATGCAAGTGCACCCCATACATTGTAGTTCTCATTGCAAGCTTTCCAACGATTCAAAGATCATTTGGTTCTAACCATATTTGATTTTCAAACCTTGTCTCAAAAGTTTCTTTCGATTTTCAAATCGTATTCAAAAGCAACGTCTGAATCTTTTAAGATTTCAAAACGTGTGAAAGACGAAGAGATAAATGATCAAGTTTTAATTTATAGAGGAGATAATTCCATCGATCAATCTATCCTTACGGAAATGCACAATGTAATTTCACAACTAGTGTTTCTATATTTGATTAGAATTTTGTTTAATAGAAATTATATCAAATCTTGTAATAAAATTTCTTTGTTGAAATAACTATTTCAATTATAAGAAAAGGAATTTCGAGTTTATTAAATTTTAATGAAGATAGTAGTACTAATATGTATGATTTTGGAATTTTGTCAAAGAATTAGTATTTTTTTACACCATGGATTGTGTTTTTTACTTAATGAAGAACATAAATAATAAATATGTGGTGATTTTGGAATTGTGTAATTTACTTTTGTTCTAGGACCATCTTATTTTACACGTTTTGTAATTTAAATAGGAAACAATTCTTCTTTATTTTTGTTCTAATTTCTTTTGTAAAATCTTTGTTTTGGGGGGGGGGAGGGATTTTCTTTTTCTCATTAAATGAAACATATTTCTGAGAAAAGTTCTTGGATGAAATATACAAACGAATGAAAGGGTCACAGAGTAGAGTTTGAGACAGACGAGACCTTGTGACACGCCATCAGAAAGACGAAAAAGAAGAAGAAATGGTATTTGAATGAAAGTTGTTGGATGAAATTACAACATGGATGAAGTTTTAGATGAATGTTTCGGGGTATAGACTAGACTTTACACAGGCGGGACACCTCTGAGCTGCTGCGACGCCATAAGAAGACGAAGAAGAAATGGCATTCGGATGAAAGATATCGGATGAACTTCTTGATGAAATATTGAGGGTTCACACACTATACTTTAGACCGGCAAGACTCCTCTGGAATTAGAGGAGGAAGAAAAAGAAATAGCATTTGGATGAAATTTTTTGGATGAAATATTTGAGAACACAGACTAGACCAGGCGGGACTTGTGAGCTACTGCGACGTGATATGAAGTGACATTTGGATGAAAATTCGTGGATAAAATATACAATAGGATGAAGTTTTTGGATGAAATATATGGGGTCACAGACTGGACTTTTTAGACAGGCTCCCCAATGGGAGACGCGATAAGATGGAGAAGAATTGACCCCTGGATGAAAGTTACTGGATGAAATATACTACATGGACGACATTTGCGGATGAAATATTGCGGAGTCACAGATTAGCCTCGAGACAGGCGGGACTTGTGAGCTACTGCGACGCGATAAGAAGATGAAGAAGAAGAGGAAGACGACGACGTGCGACGGCGAAGAAGACGAAGAGGAAGCTCACGTTGTTGTTGTTTCTTTCCGCTTGGATTTCGAACTCTCTGGAAGATTTTGGCTATGTCGATGGCAACAACTAGTGTTATACGATCCGTTTCTGCAACAACGATCCAATCCTGTTCCTCATTACAGGTGCGTTTTGGTTTTTGGGACAGGCTTGCTGCAGATCATGTGAATGAATGGTTTCAAATCTCTCTCTGTCTCTTTTCCTTCTTTCCTCGCCGCTTCTCAGAATGTTAATTTTGGTAGAGAGCTATGGCTGCTTTTTCTCCCGATGTAACCACTGACCTTGTTTCTTCTGCGCATGACCTTAAATTCATTGCAATTTTTTGTTCTGTTCTGTTCTGTCTTGTTTTGTTTTTGTTTTTCCCTCTCCCTCGCCATTTTGAAGCTCTGCCCTTGGTGTAATAATGGTGCTGCAATGGTGATTCTGTGCCTCTTCGTTGCTCGCAATTCGCTGTCGAAACATAGCCAGTGGATTTCCCTTCCCTACTTCTTGTGTCACTTGTTGCGAATTGACTCCTTTTCTTAGTTCTGCTATAGGTATTCCTTTTTGTCTTAGACGTATATATTTCTCGTAATGTTGCTGCATCTCTCTCATTTTGGTTTCTTTTCATGGACCATCATAATTTTACTGAGATTTTCGTACTCATGGCATTGCACCAAGAAACTTTACCAGAACAATTGCTGGAATGTCTTATCATCATCATCATTGGTCCTTCTGATGTGGGATTTACCATGGGGGAACAACAGGTAGGCTCATGCTCAACAACAAGGGGCACGTCGCCTGCACTGCATAGTTCAGCAAGCAAATCTTCAAGGCTAGGAAATCAGAGAGACAAAGGTCTATTGGTGCAGATAAGGGCTAGAAATGTGCCACCAAAACAAGGGAGGGGCTCAAATGCCAAAAAAGCTGCTGCTCAAGGCGTCCAACGACGCATGAGTGGCCAAGATTCTGATCTTGATGCAGGCTGGACCCAGGTGTCTCTCAATTTCTTTTCTTTCTTTCCTTCATGTGCAATGACTCTCAAATTCTTGTATGTATCGACAAGAGCAATCATTGCATATGCATAAGGGGATCTTGACAATGTTCTTCTCTGATGTATGAGGTTTCTGAATCCATTATATCTAGACAGTTTGTAGTTTAGAAAGCTCCTGTGGATACAGCTTCTGGTAGTCAGTACTTTTTGTTAAGATTTAGAATTTCTTGAACACAGCAGGGAGGCTGGTGATACTACCACCAACCAAATAACAAAGATCAACGGGAAGAGTGGTGCAGGTGGTGTCTTCAGATGAACTCACACCAGGTAAAAACAAGGCCATTATACATAACAATGCAGGGTATGCTTCCTTCTACCTATGCAAGTTCTGCATGCACAATTATAATATGGCTGATTTGAACATATATTCAGCATGTCAGTAGAGGTGTAATATTACCAGGTGTTTGTTCCAATGTCAGGAAAGTGATCACAAGTCCATGCAGCACACACATGTCAGTCTTAATGTGTACTGTTACTCCATTTCCAGGGTGACTGATATAATTACATATATATGAGATTGCTGAGAAAATTCCAAAATAACACATTGGAAGGAACCATGGTGTCAGTTCTAGTGAACCCAATACTAACATGACAAGAATGAGTATAGTCGTAACCTTATGATTCTTGCTCACAAAGTATCAGACTCACAATGTTGAATGTTGAATGCAGGTATATCTTAGTTCAAAGGGACAAGACAATTTTTTCTATTGAAGCAAACTGCACAGTCTGTAAATTCCCAGTTATTGAAGGCAAGGTATAGAGCTCTTTATTTAGTTGGCCTACTGTTGTGTTCCAACTTCTGGTAATTTCTAATTTGGTGGCTAAGCAATATATTGTCTAATTTTACCTTGAACTGTTCTGTGTAACTTTTCATTACATCTTGAATAGAGGATAGTTTATCCTTTCATACTTGGAGACCTGTCATCAACTCTGTAGTCAAAGTATAGCAAATATTGTAAGTTTAGGAATTTTTATGCATCATAAATTGTATAATAGACCACAAAAACACCTTTTCTGTTTCCTCACTTATGCCAGAGATCCTGGCACAGTTTGTCTCTTAGGAGCCACAACATAAGCATCAAAAGCATCATATCACATCTAGGGTATACATTTGCTCATAGAAGTGGTCTCAGTCTATGACCATGTTTCTACTGACAGCCAAATTGTAAGGTCTGGGACTTTTCAATCCCCGGTTTGTGGCATCAAACGGGAACTCGCCAAATTTTGTTTGGCATCCACATAATTAAAGCTTTTATTCTCTTGTGGGTTGCTGTTTCAGATTAGTGAAGAAGAGGAAGGCAATCTGAGTATCAGATGCCCATTATGCCATTCAAAATTTTCCTTGAAGGATGGTGCTATAATGGAGTTCTGTCCTAAAGATGGTCCCTTATCATGGATTGTTGGGACTTTGAAGGATAAAACTTCCCCTGCAACTGCTAAGGTATGTGCATTTGTATACTATCACATCTGAATCTCTGGTTACTATTTCTTCATCTTATGTATGATGTTAGCCTGGGCACTCCCTGCTCTTGGCACCCGCTTTTTACAAGCTAGGTCAAATTATGCTGCCTACACTGACACCATATTAGTGTAAAAGCAAAGCTTATTTCACTGCTCTGGAATATTCAGAAGCAAATGCTTACTCTAGTTGCATCCACATCAGTTTTGGCAGTTTCTTGAGAAGGCACCTTAATATTCGATTCAATAGGAGGCTGTAGATCCATTACCAAGAAACAATTAGGGCCCTCAATCTCAGGCTTAACACACTGAAACAATTGAAACTGTTTTTTCTTTTTGGCAGGTATATCCAGCTCGCATTTCAAAATCAGGCCGAGTTTATGTGCGCTTCATTGGAGGGTTCTAATTCCTACCAGATGTACAGTCAATGTGAGCCTTTGAACTTTGAGCAAAAAGAAGGTCTATTAGATATTAAACTCAGCAGTCACCCTGGAATGCTATTGGCACCATTGTTTAGTTGGATTCCTTCTCATGTATTAAGGTGAGTTTTTGTCTCATTTTCACTTGGTAGCAAAAATTCCTGTTTATTTCTTGTTTGCCCCACATCAGTTTCAAAATCTGAGATTGGTTACAAAATTCAGCAGACCATCTTGCTAAAAGTACCTAATGGATGGATCAAAGGACCTGAGGCAAACAATCAGGACAAATTCCAAGATTTAAAAAAAGCTAGAATCTGGTAGCGCATTTTATAATCAATGGGTTACAAAGCCGCATACTGTTCTACTCCAGGTATGTTATGCTTGGCCAGTTTCACATGCTCATAGACAAGTGTTCCCATTCAAATGATGGTAAGGTTCAACAATTATATACAAAATGAACTAGATTTTTTCTTTCACTCATAGAGATATGAAAATGAATTACTGCGACATAGAAGAACAGGCAAGGATGTCAACTCACAGAAATTCAGAATATTCAGAACAGGCACAATGCCTGGGTAAATATATATATATGATGATGATATGAGTGTGACAGCCTCTTGAAAGAGGATGTCAATGCAGAGTCAAATCATGAGCAATGAGTTGCAAACCAGCTGTGCTGTGGATATCATAAACCTTTGAAGCAAGAAGTACATCTACTCTTGACCCTGGTGGCATCCATCTTCGAAAAGCTACTGGATCCACACTACCCAATGTGAGACTCCTTCTAAGCCTTCCTTCAGTCCTTTGATGAAATTGTGTTGTATAAGCAGCCGATGCTCCAGTGCCTGTTGTGACAATCCTGTTCCATCCCACACATATGCATACATAATCAAAATAGCTCACAATGACCTGATAATAATATCTGAGAGCTTTTAGGAGATGCAAATATATAGAACATTTATAGAGATGTCATGCATCATGTTCTGTGACTGAAGGTAAACTACATGTTCCCTTCTTGATTACAAAAACAGCAGTTTGAAAGTATTGTGTGTTCTCTCTCTATACACTGATCCACAAAAAACTGTAGATCGTGTTTGAAGAGAAAAAAAGGTACCTGATGCGAATCACATCAGCTTCTCCTTCTCTCCAGACCAGTGGTCTCCACTGAGATTGCCCACCCAGATCCACGTACTTGCTTTTGACAGACACATCAAGAGCATGGAAGAAATTGTATGTGTGTTGAGATGGCTGGAGGACAAGAGAGAAACTTGGTTTTCTCATCTGGTCAAAAGCATAAGCTTCCCTTACACTAAACCTCACCATAGCATCACATTCATAAACACAAAGGGGTGACCCTCTGTACATCACCACTGGAATCTTCTTTCCCCAGGAGCTTGGCCCTTTGACAACACACACTTGACTCTCATTGATGTCCTTCACTTGCAACCAAGAAGCATACGGTTCATATTCAATCTGTCCTACTCCAGCATCAGAGCTCTCTCCCGCACCTGACATTTCCTTGACTTGCAACCAAGGATTCTCACCTTCAATCTGCCCTATGCTAGAGTTGGAAAGCTCTCCCACACCTGACATGCACTTTGTATTGCTATTCAGAGTATGCCTCGTGCAGCATCTAGCCACCGACCATTTCTCAGACCCTTCAAGACTTGATGAACTGTAAGGCTTGTGGAACACACATTTCTCCATCTTCTTCACTTGTAGATGTTGATTCAAAACACAGGATTCATCAGCATTCAATAAATCACTCAGTGGATGCCTCACATTGACTGATATTTGCTCACTGTGTTGTTGGACAAACTCTTCCTCACTTGAGTTCCCATTCAACTCAAGCTCACTTCCCATGATCCCTTCCAGGCTTTCAGCTATGACATGAAGATCAAACACTCTGCTTGATTGTGACACATCCAAGCCAGTCTCAATTGTTGGGTTTTTAGCAGCTTCCTCAAGTCTTGTTGTCAATAACTTTGTTGAAGAAGCCATAGCTATTTCATCAGAAGAAGGAACATCTGCTGATTTGGGGCCATTCTTTGAAGGCATGCTTACTAGAGATTCGGTAGTACAAGAAACTCCCAATTCACCATCACTCTTCTCTGTCATGAGACCTGAAAAGTGATCCTCCTGCAACTCGAAGGGCAAGATTCATGAGAAAATAGCAGTAACAACTCTTTCAAATGCAACAGCGCAGTAATGTGAAATTATCAACAGGAACTTGTGATCTGTGGCACATTTGTAAAGGGAACTGCAAGAACTTTCTCACCAGGAATAAAATAGTGGCACATGATTTCAAGATCTGAATGTTCATTTGGACATCCTCCAAGCTCCTGATTCCATAAACATTGTCAAAGTCAAATGAACTTAATCTGCAAGTCTTGTACTTCATATCAAATGTGCAAAGATGTGCGACCACAGGAAATAAGAAAATGAAGAAAAGTTTCTGCACAACACAAAGACCAGTTCTTCAATGTGAAGTAGGATGCTGAATTGCTATGACCGAAGGATCTTATGTCACACCTGTGTGCTTGCTCTCCAAGCCCACAATAGGAAGCAAGGCTTGCCATCTGCAAATCCACAATTCAATGCAAATCTAAGGATGACAATCTTCCTTTGCAAAAAACCTGACGTGCGGAGGGTTTGAGTCATCTGCAACTAGAAAGGCTCACCATCTGCAAATCCACAATTTAAATGCAAATTCTTCTAAGGAAGGCACCATTCCTTAGCAAGAAAACTGACATGTCGGGAGTTTCAGTCATGTGCAACTAGCAAGGCTTGCCATTGCAAATCCACAATTTCAATGCAAACCCTAAGGAAGACAAGACAATTTTCCTTTGCAAAAAAAGCAACATGCAAGGGGTTTCAGTCATGTGCAACTAGCAAGGCCCACCATCTGCAAATCCGCAATTCAATGCAAATCTTTTGAAGGAAGAAGACAACATTCCTTTTGTGAAAAAAACCTACATTTGGGGGGTTTCAGTCATCTGCAACTTGTTACCTTCATGTTCCCAGCTCTGCATCCAAACGTAGATTTTAGCAATGGTAGTGTATCAATCACACCTGCAGCTGTGGGAGCTTGCAGCCCAGCTTCAGCAAAAGCCTCTTGGATTCTTGGTATGTCGAAGCTAAGGATGTTGTGCCCAGCCCACACTCGACCTGCCAACAAGCTCCAACACCCACAAGAGGGTCAGTTCAGTCTGCTGTCACATGCAATTTTCTTTGCTACTGTTATTTCTGAACTCTTGATGTGCTTGAAAAACTGCCACCCCTCTCTCTCTCCTCCCTCCCTCACTCACTCACTCACTCACTCCCTTTGAAGCAGAAATGCTTGAAGCCAGAAGGAAACCCTAAACACTAAAGAAAGACTGCAAACTCCACAATCCCTGCTGCCATCTCCGAAGTTGAGAATGAACACAATTCAAGCAAGCAAGCAAGAACGCAAGCAAGAATCGATAAACAAACCATCAAGCAAGTTGTAGACATGGTCGGCAATCTGTGAGAAGAAGGGAGCATGGGCAGCGTCGTTCTTGGTAATGCCGTTGCAATCCACACTCTTCTTGGAGATGGCAGCCATGGACGACGGCTGTACGTATGTGGAGAAGGAAGTCTTCTCTACCAGCCCTTGCGCACACAAAACGATGGCCCCAAACTCCAGGATTTCGAACTTCTGGCCTTTTTTGTAAGGGATCGTGGTCTCCACATCCAGGAACACAATCTCCACTCCTCCCATGACTCTCTCTGTGAAGAAGAAGAAGCTCTCAGTGATGCGGCTGTTGCCCGCTTCGGGTTTCTCTGAAGAAGCAGCTCTCGATTCTCACAACCAGAGATGCAGTAGCAGTCTATGATGATGCATGAGCACCTTAAGAAGATCAGCAAGAAGCTCGCCAGCTGCAGCAGCAAAAGTTCATCCTTTTCAAGGCATTCTTCTGATGAGGTTTGGCGGAAGCGCACGCACATTCCGGAAGGATGTTGCGGGGCTGCCACGCACGCCATCAAGGTCGGCGGAGACAAAACACAGTCTCTCTCGTGAAGGTGAAGAAACTTCTCTTCAGTCGTCATCTATCGCGCATCGCATCTTCTTCTTCTTCTTCTTCTTCTTCTCTCTCTCTCTTCTGCTGATCATCATCGTCTTGTTGCGGAGTTTTCTGGAGGATGTCGATGATGCTACTGCTGTGAAGGCAAGCAAGATTGAGAAAATTGCTTTCGATTTGTGTGCAATCACCACTCGCACTGCAGCAGAATCTCTGCCCTGGTAGCTTTCTTTGTGCTCGAGATCGTGGATGGCAAGTGCGATCTTCACGTGCTCTAGAAGCTAGTGTAGACAGAAGACAATAGACCCGGTTCTTGCGAAGGATGGCAACAAGAATCCTTTCGCATCTTTTCGGAAGTTGGAGTACAAGGAGTCTTGGCGGGCCCTGCATGTCGTCGTCGTCGTCGTCGTCGTCGTCGTCGTCTCCGTGCCAAGGAAGGAGACGAGGAGGACTCCCAAAACAAACGTTTTCTTCAGTTCATGTTTTAGAGATGTGAAGAAGAAGAGCACCAGATGGGGTGAAGAAGAAGAGGAGGAGGAGGAGGAGGAGGAGGAGTCTTTTGCTGCTGCTGCTGCTGCGATTGCAAAATGAACGCGATGGCGGAGGATCACGGATACAACAAAGAACTGGTGTCACGGATCTCAACAAGATTGTAGGCAAGTACTTGGAATAAGGCTGCTGCTGTTGTTGTTGGAGAGCGAGATAGTAGATAGAGAGAAAAAAAACTTTGTGTGAGAGAGAGAGGGAGAATGGAGGAGCCAGCGTTTTGCGGTGTGATAGTGGCAGTGATCATGGTAGGAGTGCCGCTATGGCACAGCATCAGAGAAGGACGACAAGGTCGTGTGGTGAAATTGCATTTGGCTCGTTGGTGGCTTGCTTGCGCCCTCGTGTTGGTGGTGTCTCTCATCATGGCCATACTGCTTGGTTACTCTGCGTTTCTCTTGAGTACCATCCCACCTGCCAAGTTGTCTCTTCTCTCCACCAGCTGCAAAATCATCTCCAAAGGTTCGTATCCTCATCATCATGACCTAATTGAATACCTATATGCCTCCTCCTCCTCCTCCTCCTCCTCCTCCTGCTGCAGCTGCATCTCTTTACACAGTCCTCAATCTTCTTCTTCCCATTCTTTCTTGAGTGTCTCTTTGTTTGCACACACCCCACTGGCTGGCTTGCGGGCTGAATGAATGAGGTCATCAACATGGGAGAATGGGCAGCTTGGTGAGAAAACAACAGGCTAGTCAGCTTGTAGGCATACAGGTGGCGGCTCAAGGTTGTGGTTTGCAAAATACCCAAATTCTTAGAGCATAGCTCCCTCTGTCTGTTCAAATGCCAATGTAGTAGAAGCAGAGTGTATGTTCCTGGCATATGGTTGCATGTGAGAAGCTCAGAAATGGTCTTCACAGGATACAGACACATGAACCAAGGAGTGAATGTGGAAGTAGCATTTTCAAGCAAAAGACTATCATGACCTCATCATGATTTGTCCATCCCTGAGCTCACAGAGAAGGAGAGTAGTAGATCAGGAATTTATTATCCTGATTGTATACTCAGTTCCACATCATGGTTCCAATTGTTGGTCAGAGTATACCTACTGATGGGGTCATTAGGGTCGTGCTCATTGGAGCATGGATATTGATGAACTTGAGTGAGAATTGTTTTGATTGATGCAGGTGTTGACCTTCGTTCTGCAAAGGTCTGTGAGCTCAAGTATGTGACACACATGCCAACAATCAGCAGTCCTGGTCACACAGGCCGCTCAAAGCTTCGTTGCTATTTTGATTACTACTGGACCTCTGTGTTCAAGGTGCATTTTCTAGACAAAATGTTGAGATTGTTCATTGTCTTGAGCTGCTGCTTCATTTGCTTCTGGAGAAATTATTGACAGGTATACATGAATTGATGATGTCTTGTACTTCTTCTTTGCAGGTTGAATTTAGGCCACATTTTTCCGAGGCAGCAGTTGAAGCTGCAGCGGAGTCACCTGCAAAGGTTCTACCTATAGACTGCAGGCCTGACTTTCGCACTGTCTGGCGCGCCAAGGAGAGATTTCAGGTACTTTGTTGATGAAGTGCTGGGGGTCCCTTTCTTTTGACATCATTGTCAATGAGATGGGTTATTGGACTGTACATGCTTATCTTTTGTCATGAACTCTGTTTCATCGATGGACTAGTTTTGATTGAAATATTCAATTAAAGCTTCTTCTTCTTCTGAGGGTTTTGGATGCAAAATGCAGATCAATGAAGATTATCCATGCAAGTACAATCCTAGCAACCTGCAAAGGGTGGAGCTTGTACAAAATTTCACTGGCAACTGCACCGTTGAAGAACCTCCAATGTCAACCATCTCACGCCACTTTTGGACCCTGTATGTCTTGTCCATTATTCCTAAGGGTCTTGAAGCTATCATATTTAGGATGGTATTTTACCTGTTTGGAGAGGTGTCTTCTGGTATTGCTGAGATGCACAGAAAGTTGGTGAGTTTTGGCAAATGGGATAGTGAATGGGACATGCTCTATTTTTTCTTTGACACCCTTGTATTCTGTTTCCCTTTAGCCACACAGGGGCTTTTGCTGGAAATGGGTTGTTTGCAGGTGTACGCAGCCCTGGTCGGAATAACGGGAGGCAAACAATTTGATACCTCCTTATGTGCATTTGGGGTGATGAGCAGGTTTGCACACCACACAGACATTTTCTCGATCTCATCTAAGAATGGCCGTATTTTTTGGCGGACACTGACATCAATTAGCCTGGGTTTCTGCTACTCCATATTTGTGACAGGAGTCACCAAGACAGCTTGCCACTTGCGATTTGGTATATTTGAAACAGAGGAGTTCACTGACATTGATGTCTTGTATTTTGAGGCTCGCCTGCAAGCCATGCTTCTCTTCATGGCATGTATGCTTACGTTAGTCTGGCTAGGAAGTGATTATGAGGACCGGCTAGATACAGGGATTCAGCTTCTAATTGCAGCAGTGAAAAGAACTTTGCAGTGATTTCTGAAATGATGAATCTCAAGGTCTTGCCGACACTCCAGTTTGATGGCCCACATGCTTGTGAATGGGAAAAGCTCAGTTCGCAGGCATGGGAGGGAGACATTCAAACTCTGGAGCAAGTCCTGGTTATTCACCAACTTGAATGTGTAATACAGAACCACTTCCTTAGTGGTTGCTCCAGCAAAACACAGCTTATTCACCCCTCCAAGATTTGCTGATCTGAGTTGTATTGTCCTGCTGGCAGTGAAAATACTAGTAATGGCTGGCATTTTGGAACTGGAGGCAAAATTACTAGCTCAAGAATATTCTCCAAGTACATAACAATCCATGGTCTTCCAATCCATTGACCAAATTGAGAGTTTTTGCAAAGACAATATTTTTTTTAGTTAGATGTGAAAACCTAATCCAAACTGTGTTAGCTTGCAAGCCAGCTGCTCAGAGATCAGTTTCATCCAGGAAGGAAAAGTGTGGGTGCTGTCAATTTTGAGAAAGATTTGGAGAATGAAAAGTTCATAACCAGGTTGGCTTCAAATCCGCCATTCTCTGTTTGTCTTCAAAATAGAGTGTCGAATGGAAAAGTGTTTCTTTATACATACATGTTGCTGTTGAAGTTCCATGAACATACACACGACCATTGCTGTTCAAATTGTTACTCTGTTTTGTCTCTGGTCTCTTTTCTTTAGAGACTGGGTTTTCTCGTTTTCATGCTTGTTACTTGGTTGCTGAACTGTGTTCAGTTCTGAAATATCTATAATTGGTCTTCTCTCGATTCTTTTCATGTTTACCTCCTTTGGTCTTCTGGGAGAAAGTTCATCTTGAAAAAGTGGGTCAAAATGTACAGACATTGGCACCAGTGAAGCAAACATGTGCATGAGATTATTTAATATGAAAAGACTATTTTTTGGTCAGAATTCACTTGTGTCTAGCATCTTTTGGCTGTTATAAACATGTAGTTGAGTGTACAAGATGAAGTTAGTGAAATCATCTAGAGGAGAAGTTGATAAGGGAATGTGCAGCACATGTGATTTGTTTTTGGACAGAACCAAACACAACTAGTACTACGGTTCTTCAGAGAATGAGATAGAAAAAAGGATAATGCATATGATAAGATTTGGAGACAAGTTGGCAACAGGATCTCATACTGAAACTCAGTAGTCACCATCATGACTGAACTGTGAAATTTTTGTCTTTTCCTTGGTAGCAGCCTAAGCTAACTGTATCCAACTTCCATTGCTTTGCTTGGATTGTCCAAGGATCCTGACCTCAACATCGACTGAGCCTTCAGGGTTGATCACACTACAAGCTATGGACACTATTACACAGGTGCTGTTCTAACTCTCAGGCTCTTTCCATTGTAAGTGTAGGGTCTCTGTTCAGAGGTAGGTTCTATGTGTAGGGTACGGACCTCAAGCAGGGTTTTTCCCGGAATGAGGACCCTGTCTGAGTCAGGAGCCAGGCGTGGGACCTGGATTCCCAAACAGCCCTGTGTCACATCAGGAGCTGGTGGTGAGACCCAAATTCTCAGAACAGCCCTGTTCAAGGTCCTTAGTCATTACCCGGCATAAAGAACCTGTTGAATTTTCTTTCATGAATAGACTGCTGTGATTCATTTGAGAGGAGAGGAAGCACCTTGTGTAAGGTGCCATCTCTGTTGAGGCAGAAATTTTACTAAGGCACAATCCACATACACTAGAAAAATTCTACCCATTTCTTATGTACAATTTCATGGCAAAGGACTCCATTGATGGGTCCAAATTTGAAAACTATGAAACCTTTTGCCATATATCATCTGTGTTTATGTTTTTTGATAGAGATCTCTTCATTTTAATTGTTTGGGTTCTTTTGATATTTTCAAGTTTGTGTTTAAAATCGTTGAATGTGTTTCAAGAAGAACTTGTGTGTTTAGAGAAACATAATGTTATAAATGTTCAGTAGTCATATCCACATTATTTGTTGTTTTGAAACCATTTGGTGCCAATCAATATCAGGCCAAAGTGATTGTTGAAGTTACCAATACCGTCATTGTGATTCCACTCACTTGCATTATTTGCTAAAAGGTTTGGTGTTATATTCTCTCATGTTCCAAAATGGGTTAGTCTTCAATTATGATCATAACATCTTGAGGGTTCCTTTAGAGAAGGAGTTTCAAAAACAAAAGATGAAGAATGCAAATAAAGTTGAATATTACAAACATCTATCTATGAAGGAAGGTTGTTTGTTTTTTAATTATGAGATCCACTGAAGATGCTTCAGATTTTGTTCTTGGTGTCTTTGGAAACTCTGGACGAGGAGGGGTGCATGGGCTTGGTTCCATAACATTTGGACTTGCAATGCAAAAGTTCTTGAATATTGAATGATTTATTCACTGAAAATTAAATTAAATTATAGCTGAAATTGGAATGTGCCTTTGGTGTTGAGAACGTGGTAACACTTGACTGCTTACCATTCAATTCGAGCATGATTTCCTTTTATATTTGGTTGTTCAAAAAATCGATACATGCTTTGCAAAGCAATGTTCACATGTTGAGTTTCCCTATTTTGTAATGGGTTCACACTTGAGCCAACAGCACAAGCCACATTGGTGATTTATTAATGTAGCATTTTGTCATTACACCCATTACATCACAATTCATTTTTTTTTCTTAAGGGGTCTTAACTATTATTATTTTCAATTGTTTTCCATCAAGGTGTAGCATGTGGGTGAATTTTTCAAATGCCTCACTCCAACATCCACCCATAATTTGCATCTAGACTAGTGGACCCTTGTGTTGTTGACCCAATGGGACCAGCTTCAAGGCTTGAAGGGATACAACTTTCCAAAAAAAACTTTTTCAAGGCTTTAGGAGACAAGACTTTTAAAAGAAAACTCAATTGTGAAAAAAACATATTGATTCAAGTGGAACTCAAGTGTCATTGACCCCAAGTGTTTAAGTTTTTTATGTGAAAGGGTGTTGAGGTTGGGGATGTGAGAGGGCCAATATGATGAAAAGGGATTGATTAAAGAAAAAAGACCTTTTTATCTTGATTTGGAAGGTGATAACATGAAAAAATAAACATGACAACCAATGAAAAATCCTCCGTGCTTTTCTGTATGATTTAAAAGAACAAATGCATTTTCTCATGTGACATGAAATAGCATTGATTGGTTCAGATGATAAATGCATTTTCTCATGTGACATGAAATAGCATTGATTGGTTCAGATGATAAATGCATTTTCTCATGTGACATGAAATAGCATTGATTGGTTCAGATGATAAATGCATTTTCTCATATGACTGATGAGAAATTCTTCATGCATTTTTCCATGAAAAGAAAAAACAAATGCATTTTCTTATGTGACCAATGAAAAATTCCTCGTGCATTTCCTCATGTGATATGAAGAAGCAAAAATGACCTCAAATGTAACTATGATGAAGAGGCATTGCATTAAAAAAATTAATTTTGTAAGTTTTAATTAAGTTCAATGATAAAATCACTTTAAATTTAAAATAACCTTTTCTCTATTGGTTGGAAATTTATGAAATGATCACTATGCACACACCCTTGCTTTTGATTCATCATGATGCATTCAATACACATTTGGAATAAAAACTTGAAATGCTAAAATGGGTAGTCTTTTATTTTACCAATATATTTGAAGCTTTTGCCTAAATTGACAAAATTGTTTATAATGGAGGAGATGGAATGATCATGGATTGTATAAATTAAACTCATGGTTGGGTGACACCTTGGTTAGCTTGAAGAGTTTAGTTTAAACCCTTCAATTTTTACTTGCAACTCTTTAGAAAGGCCTAAGATAAGTTGTATTTTTTTTGGAGGCCCAACTATTTTTGCTCACAAGAGACTTATAAGAGTGAAAGCTTTAACATATGGGCAATCAATTTTATTTTTCCTTATGATTTTTTTTTAGAGAAAAAAATTGGGAATTTTTTTTTCTAGTGTAAATTTGATTTTTTTTTTTTTTTTTCTAGGGGAAAAACCCACTGCATTTTTGACATCATGAATTTTTTTTAAAAAAAAAACCTTGATAACAATAGTTTGTATTTGTTTCATGTGGATATATGTTATGCAAATAGACAAGAGCACCACATGAATGATTTTGCAAACGCAACCATAAACAAGTATGCTTAAGTAGAGTGATAGTGTTTTTAACCTTATTAACCAAGCCAACATTTCCTTAGCTCCCTATTGTCAATCTATTCTTGCTCTAAAATGTGTGATTACAGAAATTGTGTAAAATGAAATAAAATGTAATGCCAAACCTTTAATCATGTTATTCTTGAGTTATATATCTAATACACTTAGAACATCCCCAGTTGTGTTTAGCATGCAACTGTAACTTGATGTAATTTTAAAAATTACTTGTGTAATTATTTTAATGGTAAGTTTAGTCATTTACTTGATTTCATAATTTAATTTGGTCATGGTGCATTGACTTTCACATATTAATTTATGTGAAAGTCATGCGGATCCATGTGTTTAATTTCCTTTTGAATATTTTATGTGAATCACATGACTCCCCATGTGATATATAAACTTTAGGTAATTTCTTGTTTAGTTTTCTTTTGAATATTTTATGTGAAATCACTGCTCTCCATGTGATGTATAAATCTTAGGAATTTTTTTATTTAATTTCCTTCTGGATATGAATGCAAAGTTTGATGGAATAGAATTGTGAAAGGATTCAAACTTTCAATTTTGAATGGTTTTAATGTGTTTTATGTTTAGTTCATAGGAGAATGGTGTGCCATACTAATTATACATAAACAATAGAAAGGTGAGAAAATATTTGTGCAACTAAGAACATAAATTTCCATAGCTATGTAATAAACATACATAATTTCGGTCCTAAACCCGTTCACGTTCTACATGACCCTGCAAGTTAAAATTGGATGAAAAAAAATCAAACATGCTAGTGTGGCTTAGCAAAATGGTTTTGGCCAGGAATTTGTGCACAATTTGATGAAGCTTGTAAAAAGCACAACACAACCTTACATTTCCTATAAAAGAATGTAAGGGAATATGATTTGACTATTGTTCCCTGTTTCACGTAATAATCAATCCATGTGGTTTGCTATTACCTAGGAGGTAGGTTCCCACCCTTTTGCAATCCTAGTTTTAACTATATGGGTGGGGTCGAAAAAAAATAAACATGTAACTAAATTTGAATGTGAGAAATCATTTTGCAAATCACATGAAGTGTTTTAATAAGTCACAAAATAACACTATAATGGCTTGCAAACAACTATAAATAATAATTTGGACGAAGTTCAAACTTTAAATAGAATGAAATTGAGTTTGGATGTGTTAATCTGTACAAGATATAATAGTCTCCTCAAAGGCTAGTAAAGGCTTCGATGGGCTCATGAAAATGATCGGCTCATGTGATGACATTTAAATCATCCTTAGTTTTACATTTTCTTGAGCTTCATATTAATGGATGGTAGTGAATTTTTTGACACATTTTGTCATTTACAAGAAAAGAAAACTGAATTTTAAAAAAAAATCTGGTGTACTTTGACAAAGTCTTCATTCAGTGAAAAAATTCCCCAATTTAAGAGAAAAAAACAAAAAAACAAAAGGAAAAAAAAAACCCCTACTGGGTTGGGGGTGATGTAAACACTAATAGAGCCCCTCACACACTTAGTGGGTGTGGGTGGATCTACTATTAAGGCCACTTTAAACAAGGTTCCAAGGAGTAGGGTCCAATGAAATCCAACATTCCTATTGGTCAAGAGCTTTAAATTGCTCCTAAAGCTTTTGTTTAGGGTCCAAGACAAGGTTCTACAGATCCGGGAATCCCTTATAGGATGCAAAAATGCCGAATTTCCCCGGATTGGCGTACAGCGCCAGGAACGGGGTGCCCGGACAAATGAGCGAGGGCCGAAGGCCCGAGCTTTGGGATAAGCTCCAGGATAAGCTTGCTGCATTTTCCCGCCCAATCCGGGTACCCCGGACGATTTTGAGGCACCTTCTTTGCTATATTCGGGAAGTGCAACATGAGCTCTAAGGCTCCAACTCCTACAGACTTGACTGCTTCCCCAATCAAACCCCCCAACCCCTCCAGCACCAATGCCCCCATTGAGGCTGTTGAGCTAGTTGAGCCCTTGGAACCCCCAACCAAAGTAGCACGTACAGCCTGGTGGAAGTCTAAACCCTTAGCAGATCAGCCCAAACAGCTTGCAACACCAGTTTTGACTACAGCTGCTGCAAGCTTTCGCAACACATTTGCCACCGCCATTGCTCCTGCAGCAGCTGCATCAGCTTCAGCACCAGCCTCAGGCTCAACCCCTGCGTCAGCCCCTGTGTTCGCTCCTGTTTCAACTTCACAAGCTACTGTCAGCCGCAGGCCAGCATCTAATGTTGCTGCCAGTTAAATGGGGAGGCCAGCACCTTAGCTGCAGCAGCTTCTACAGGCGCCAGCAACCTGCCTGTTGTTGATAGCCTTGCTGAGCCCAAGAGGCAGGGCAGGCCCCCACTGACTGCTAAGCAGCTCAACAAGTTCCCCATTGATTACTCATGGTGGCAGTTCAAGAAGCAACTCGAGAACGGCAGTGTGACTGGCTGCTGCACCCTTGTCTCAAGTATCAGCTCGACAAATGTCAATTCAGCAGGTCGTGCGGGGCCATTGTGTGGGATGGCAACGATTTTCTCACTCACACCACCTCTCTCATGCACAAAGCAGTAGTCACAGCCAAGGCCAACCCTCTCAAGCGGGCGTTTGACGTCGTTCGCACCACAGGCATCGTTGTAGCCAAGACAACTACACAGTGCCTAATGGCCACAACTCTAACATGCATCAAGGACCAGCTTCCAATTAGCAAGTTTGCACCACTGCTGGCATTAGAGAAGTTTCTGGGCGTGGATCAGATCGCGCACAAGTACAACCATAGCATGTATGTTCATGATGCAGTGCTTGCACAGGGCATCTGAGGTTGGCAAGTATCCCTTGCTTTGAAAACTCATCTTTGCGACCGCGTAATGCATGCTGCAAAGATCATGAATAATAAAGTAGTTGTCCTGCCTGAGCATTGCACTTGTAGTCGTCAACAATCAGTGCATTGTTGCCAACACATGCCCATCTCCTGTCCACTTCAGTCTGTGTATGATGTCCTCTCCCTTGACCTATGTATTATCTGCAGGTACTTTTGGTCAGCGCTCTTCAGCTACAGCGAGGTGCTATTACAGAAGCAGGTCGAGCGGATCAAGGTCAGCTCTAGCTTTGCACTGCTCATTGACAGTAGCACAGACGTGTCCATGGAGGATCACCTGCTCATTTACGTCAGATACCTACATCCCGACACGCTTGTCGCTACAACTGAGTACCTGACCTGCGTGAAGTTGTTGGCCACTACAGTTGATGCCATCACAACCGTTCTGTTAGGGGTCATGACAGCATTGGGGTTGGACGTGCAACGCATGGCAGGGTTCTGCAACGATGGGGTAGCAACAATGGCGGGTGTGAAGTCGGGAGTAGTTGCACGGCTGAAGGCAGTCAACCCGTGCATTGTTGCGGTACGCTGTGTAGCGCACCGCACTGCGCTCGTCATGAAGGACACTGCAAAGAGCAGCCCGAAGCTGCAAGTAGTGGACTCCGAGTTGCGACAGGTGCACAATCTCTTCAACCACAGCAACAAGCGATAGTCACAGTGGGAGGCTTTTGCAAAGGGTTACGACATCACCCAGCTCAAATTCCCCATCTTCAACGCCACGCGCTGGTTCAGCTAGCTGCAGTGCATGGTGGTGCTGACCAATAACCTGTCGGAACTCATCATCTTCTTGGGACGTGCAACCCGCAAGCGCAACTCCAAACAACCTTGGTCGGTTAGGGCGACAACACTTGAGGAGTTGCGCGATGTGCAAATAGCAGTGAAACTGAACTTACTGCGAGACATCATGCTGCCGCTTAATGTCTTGAGCAAGAAGTTTCAGCACACGTCATACCTGTTGCCGCACCATGTGCGCAAGGCGACACAGCAGGTGGCAGTGGAGCTGCAGACCGACTTCATTGAGGCGGAGCTGCTGTCAGGGCAACACTATGACAACTTCAATGTAAACAAACGACACATGAAGGGTCGTGTGGTGTCATGAAACTTGATGCAAGCAGTCATTGTGCAGCCTGTGAGTTACCCAACATAGTTTGACTTCTTGACCATACCTGTGACTTGCGCATGTTTTGCTGTGTTGTAGTACATATGACACCAAATCCTGTCGTCTCCAATGCTATGGATGCACTTGTTTTTGTTGTGTATTGCAGAACGCCAAGGCTTGCCCTGTACTAATTGTGCTTGCCTATTTCTTGTGTGTTACAGGTGAACCTGGGCAAAGTTAGCAATGCCATCCACTACCGCAATGGAGATGGCAAGTTCGTTGAGAAGGTGGTGCTGATGGGGGAGCTGAACGACCAAGATCTGGCCGACTTTGTGGCCTCAATGGTGTAGTCAATTGTGTCGGGGCTGGAGGATCGCTTTCCTGAGGGGGATCTGCTGGACAGTAGTGCGATCTTTGATGTTGCATCGTACAGGGGCAAGTCAGCAAAGGAGATTGCAGAGTATGGCGAGGATGAGTTCATGATGATCCTCAAGCATTTCAGCCAGCCTGCAGATAAGCATAGGTGGTTTGATACTGAGTCTGTGGGTTGTGAGCAGTGTTTCATTACGCTTCAGCATGAGTTCAAGAATATGAAGCGATGGTTGGCAGATTATGCAGTTGCGCCAGGGCTAAGCAATCAGGATGTGTGGGCCTGCATAAAGAAGGAGCATCGTTTGGAGTTGCCTCACATGTTGCCCTTTGTGGAGGCCTTGTTTTGTGTGCCGGTTGAAACGGCGTGTGTTGAGCTTGGTTTCAGTGAGCACCGAGTGATCAAGAATCGGCTCACCAATCGGCTATGTGTGGTCACGATCAATTTATTGATGCGTGTGAGCATTCTGGCTGGCAGTGTCGAATCCTTTGATTATGCTGCAACTAAAGAGTTTCACAGTAGGCCTGTTGGTGACCTTCTGGTCAGCAAGCTGTTTGCAGCAATGAGCAAGGAGCCCGCCAATCAAGTGCCTAGCTTTGATGATGGGCTGGAAGATGATGGGTTTGATGAGGAGGGCAGTGTGTGCTCATCATCGGATGAGTCTGAATGCTGGGGAGATGCTGAGATGGTAGGTGTGCAGAGGAAGGAGCTGGATTTTCTGGCCAAGGAGGCAGAGAAGCCAGTGGAGCAGCTGTCAAATGTGTCTCAGTTGCTGAGAAATTTGCATGCCAAGTAGGTGTCTTGGTGATGCACAGCACCTCGTGACATTGACCATTAGACATTGACTTTGAGTGTGATGAAAGTTGGGCTGTGACTGACCATCCTTGGTATGCACACATGCATTTCCAGATGTCTTCAAGCAATGTGCTGTTGAATAAATGACTTCTTGATGCAATGCAGCTTTGTGTTCTAGATGTGGTGAGTGTGATCTGGCAATGTCAAGCCGACAGTACTGCAACAATGAAGGCTTAGATCCCCATTCTGTATGAATCATTGTGCTCCACGCGTCATAGCAGAATGCGGCGCACAAAAAAAAAATTTGCATGCACCTGGACAAGATCTGGCCCGTTTCCGGGGGACCCGGACAGAAAAGCCCCAAGAAGGCCCACTCTGTCCGGAGGGACTCCGGAACCCTTTCTTGACAAGCTTCGGAAATCCCTGAACCAAATCTCAAAACCTGAAGAACCCTGGTCCAAGACCAAAACAAATCAAATTGTGATTTAGCCTACATGGCATTATTTTGGAGGAAATTAATTTTTAAAAAAATAATTAAAAAAGATGGAAAAAAAGAAGAAGAAGAAGAAGGAAAAAAAAGACCAAAAGTTAACCTAATCCTCTCACATATCAATCACACATTTTTTATATTGGACCCTCGGATTGGACCCCAAGCCTTTAGACACACTCATTGCACCTTAAGAAATAAAAATGTGAAAAAGGATCTAATTCAAGGTTCAATTTGCTTCAAACTGGTCCCTCAACTTTCAATCCCTGGACCCTTGTCTAAAGTGGCCCTTAGTTTGGATCACTTGCCATCATCATTCATGTTTTTCAGTGTTTCAAGCCCAAATAGGGAAATTGCCCAATGTGTGCAACACATAAAACATCATAAGGAGAGTCCATCTATGCCTAGTGACAGAACAAATTGGATTGAATGAATGTTCAAAACCCACTACTATTCGGATGCAACTTATTAGTTTACTCTCTCCTCAATGTGGTAGGCAACAAAGCAAAAAATCTCCAGATGTTGAAACAGACCAAAAGTACCTAGTAACTCTTCATAGTTCTAAGTCCTGCAGAAGTACTGGAGGAAAAAAAAAAAAAAAAAATTTACAAATATGGGTGATGCAAAGATGCATTCATTTGTCCTTTGCATGTACAGATTTTACATTCAAGAGAAATGGGAAATCATGCCCAACAAGAATGTCAAAATTTGAACCTGAAATCATACATATATATATGTCAACAAGATGAATCACCAAGTTATTTTACATCATTGTATTGTGTTCATGCAGTAACAGCAGTTGAATGAATTGAGGAGAAGTAAGTGCATGTGAAGTGTGTTGCTTTGTCTTAGTCATCTCAAAGCTTTCACACCCACCTTGCTTTTAAATTACAAAAAACTAGGCCTTCAGTGTGTCATTCTTACCCTAATCGTCTTGAAGCTTTTGAATCCTGGTCTTGAAACTTTGGAACCCTAATCATCTTGAAGCTTTGGAACCCTAGTCATCTTGAAGCTTGCTTTCAAACCCCTTGTTTTGAAGCTTTCAAGTCCTTTGTCTCAGTCGCAAAGAAGAAGAAGAAGAAGAAGAAGAAGAAGAAGAACTAGGAGGGAGGTACAAGCTCAGGACTTTCAAAGTATTGTCAAAAATCTCTAGAGACATTCATTAAACCTCGACTGTGCATGCGAATTGAGGGACACTAAGAAAGCCATCAGCTTTGCAACCAATTGCTTCCCATTGGGTAGTGTAGCTGCTGAATCTGGATTCTCCCTCCTGAAGCAGCTCCTCTGCTGCTGCTGTAGACAACTTGGATGGAGATGGTGGTTTATAAACAAAAGCTTTGAAAGCTTGATGATGATCGGCCACCTCCTGAGCGCGGCTGCTTGATGACATTCGTGAAGAAGAAGAAGAAGCTGCTGCAGCTGATGGTCCTGCAGCAAGAAGAAGAAGCAGAGAGTCCTTGACAGCAGTCAAGCTGCAAACAGCGCCTGCAGCATTCAGTTCTAGTCCTAGCTGCAGCTGATCATGATCAGCAGCACTAGGCAATGTGGCCACACTGGACCATGTGTTGTTGGTTGCAGAGTAGGAGAAGAGAGTGTTGTGATCCAGGGAGTAGAGTGTCCCAGACAGGACCGCAAAAACGCGGCCTGCAGAGCTGCTGGAGAGATCATGATCCTCCGCTTGCTGCTGCTGCTGCTGTTGCCGCTTTTGCTGTTGTTGCATTGAAGACGGCCTCGACCACATGTCTTCGATTCTGGTCCAGGAGTTCTTCTCAGGCTCGTAGACATCAGCGCTCTTCACGAACTGGCCTTGAGCCTCGGTGGAGTAGCCGCTGATGACATAGAGCTTTCCATTCAGATTTACAGCAATGGATTCGTCGCGCTCCTCACTCATCCTGGGAAGAGTTCGCCACTCGTCTTTTTCCAAGTCGTAAACTTCTGCCGTCGCAAGAGCCGATTTCCTGTTGTCGTGTCCGCCGGCGACGAAAACGTACCGATCGTTCAACACTCCACAAGCGAAGGAGGATCTTGTGCTCGGCATGTCTGCTCCTCGACGCCACGACTGCGACGAGAAATGGTAGACGTAGACCGATCGCAGAGTCTCCCACGTTACCGGATCCCATCCTCCCAGCACCACCAGCTTCCCGTTCACGCCGACCAGTCTGCAGAAGAGAGGAAGACCGTGTGGATGTTGCAGAATGTGAGGAAGACGCTGCTCCCATGTTCTCTCTCGCGGATTCAACACACTGACGCCCAAGACTGGCGGCGGCGGCGAACTAGATGCAGCAGAAGGACTAATACTGGCAGTGGTGGTACTCTGCTGCTGCGGCTGCTGCCGCTTGATCTTCGACTGCTGATCCAGAGCTTGAACTGTGCAGACAAAGTGCATTGTCGTGCCTTCCCTCTTCCGCTCCTCGTAGTATTGGCTGCTGTTTACGAGCTCACGCCACTTGCGCGACACTCGTTGCAGCTGCGCGTGAGCTTGGACTGGAATACGAACCAGGCACTGCAGCGCGACATCGTTGGGAAGTCCAGGAATCAGCTCCTCATCGGCGATCTCGTGCAGCGGCATTTCATCCATCCGCTGTCGTTTCTCATTCAAGGAAGAGCTGCGGCATGGTCTCACAGATGCTGCTAACTGACAAATATCCATACTACTATTTTGCGCAAAGATCCACACTTGAGACGACGTTCAGCTTCTCGATTGCTGGAAGAAGAAAACACTTGTCACACTAGTGCACGCAACTGAAGGAAAAAACACCAAGGAAAAGGAACTGAGATCGACCAAATCTACCAACAACCCATGTCGACAGTGCGAGTGATATTCAAACTGCACAGATTATCTTCAAAACTGAACATGAACGTTCTGAAAACAACCCAATGTGATAGACTGCAACATGAAGAAGTCAGTCGTGTACACAGACAGCAGCAACCTTCAGCTACAAAGACTCTTTGAGAACTATCTCAAAACCTTGAGGGACAATTACTACAACAACAACAGCGTTTCGTGCATGCGAGCAAAGAAGAAACTCCGACCAGATCTGAGCCTACAAATCCTGCAGTATTACCAGGCATACTGAAGAGTTTTGTATGGGGATTTTTTTTCTGGGTGAGGTGCTGATGACGGTTGCAGCTCCAGTATGATTCTGCAAGCAATCTGCAGATGCTATAAGATGTGGTGAGAGATCAGCTGCAGGCAGTAGTAAAAGGAAAAGAGGGCAGGAGAAGCAGCGATGGCAGAAGCGCTAGAAGACGCAGAGAAACAAACGCCGAGCGGCACGGTTTTCTGTTCCGACCGCGTGGGCTCCGCCACCGTTGCTCTAGAAGGAGGGTGACGCCAGCAACAGGGATCAAACCAAACCGGTACAGGGGAGTAAAACCAGACCCGAACAACCAAACCAGACCAAACCAAACCAAACCAAACCAAACCGTACACTAGCAAAACAATATGTTTCCCAATTCTTTTGTCCCCAAAAAAACAACAAAAAGAAAGGAAAAATTCCACCCCCCCCCCCCCCAAATAAAAACACGGATCACATTATGTGTATTCACAACAAATAAAGAGCTATGGGACTAGTTATTAAATTCACAAGCAATAATCCATGGAGCCGTTACTAAGATTAATTCCAAATTTCAGCAAAACCAAACATGTACAATTGTGCCACCTTCCATGATTGTGCTCATTCCGTAAATCAATTGACAAAAAAACCATAGGAATTGACCAATCTGTGACCTAAATTCTAGAAGGGGTCAAAGAAGTGATCACAACAAGGAAGGACGGTCTTCCTCCAAGATGCCCAATATATATATATATATACATATATTCCCCGGTCAAATTACTTACCTACCAACTTTGTCCTGTATTGAAGACTTTGCCTTTTCAACAGTTTTGGGAATGGGGGATTTTATTAGCCTTGGGTAGTAGGATATTATGTTTAGATTCACTATAGAATATAGTAGCTTCTATAGTAGCTTAAGGGATTTTGGTCCCTAAGTAATAATAACTCTATTCTAATTTTATGCCAGGATTTTTGAAAGATGATATTTTGGCTTGTGTTCCCATCTGTCTGTAGCCCTTGTATTTGCTGCTGGCAGAGATGCTGGTGAGGGTCTAGAAACAGGACCCATGTCTTGATAGTGCATATGTAATGTATGTACGTACATTTGCTTGTTGATTGATACTATTCAGCCACCTGTTTCTTGTGTTGTTTTCTTGTTAGCTGGTTCACTCAGAATATGTGTGTGTGTGTGTGGAGCCCTTTGAATGAAGCACTATTCGATAATACTTTTTCAGAGACTGGTCACTTTTTCAAAGTTGTCAAGTGTATAATAAAGTGTTTGTGTGTGTTCCATCCATGTCCATACAATTTAATGTCAGGGTTCGATTATTATGATGCTGTCTTAAAGTTGTGACAATGTTTGTGGGTCATCAATTGAAGTGATGCAATGACGTAACAATTTATATGAGTTTGTTTCAGTTGGTTGATTACACTCTTTTTTTTAAAGTTATAACTTTCCTCGAAGAAGTTCAGACTGTTTCTAAGGCAATCACCATTTTGGAATGTTCTGAAATTTGGAGTCTGTCTCTGCCTTCTCAGTTGTTGGAAATTCGGTGGGTGTGGAGGCAAATTTCACAATGGAAAGGCTTAAAAAAGAGTGATCCAAATGCAGGAGCCTACACCGCCTCTACATCAAAGGGAACCAGCTTTTGCCCAACTGTAATCTTGTAAGTTTGGTAGGGATTCTTCCATCTCTGTAACACTTGTTCCATCCTGTCATGTTCTCTTTCACTCATATTGTCCCCACCAACCAACATCATCAGGATTTTATCACTACTTTTGTATAGGGGAAGGGCCGTGCATATACATATGTATATATATATATATCCTTTGGCATAGGAGAACGTCCCCCTATGGGAGACTTCCAAATTTGAGATCCCGAGGTCGAAGTGACTACTCATAAAACTGAATCTTTTGAAATCCAAAAGACATAACACAAGTTATATTAGACCTTTCGGATTTAGGAAGATCAGTCTTAGATAAGTTTGAGATAAGTGAGAGAAAATCAAATAGGACACATTCAGACTGAAGAGTGACTTGAATTATTATATATAGTAATGGATGTTGTGGTCGTTTTTCATGAAGCTTTTTTCATCCATCCATCCATCCATCCATCCCATCATCCATCCATTTAGAGCTTTATGAGGCCAAAACCCTGCCAGCTGAGATGCCATATTGGTTCAAACAACTTCAAGAACTTCATTTATGGGGCTTTGAAAGTTTGGAATATCTTCCAATCTCCTTCACATGTAAGAGCAAACGCCGAACATGGGAGGAGCAAGACGGAGATGGCACGAATCCAACCGGCTAACACTGGTAGGATGATGCCGGGCAACAAACTATCACCGGTGACCGAGCCCGCCCCCTATTCCCGCCAGAAATTTGGCGCCAAAACAAAACAAAAAAAAGAAATTATGTGGCTTCTTTTTTTTCAATATACAAATTTTATGGTTAAGGTTAAGGGGGTAGCTTGAGTTCATCTATCTAGGTCTCGAAGCTCAATGTTTGAGCAAAGTCGTTTTAGACAAGAAATTGATTGGCGAAGAACAGCACACACAAAGAGTGAGAGGGAAAGATCGAAGGAGGGTGGGGACAAAGTGCAACAAGAAAGAAGAATAATGCCTCTTGCAGTAGCAGGTTCGTCGACGGTAAAGGCCAACACAAGTGCCTTCACCCGCGTATCTACCGTCTCACCGGCTTTGAAGAAGTTTCTGGGTGTCACTCTTCTTCATCTTCTTCCATAGCTGCTACAAGGGCTAATCACTACATGACTGCAAGATAAAAAAACACATTGGATTGCATAGCTAGATGTTAACCTCAAAACCCATGTACAAAGAAAGCAAGTGTATGTGGGGTTGCATCACCTAGTACAGATCTTGTACTGCAATTAAACCTTGTGTATGTGTGTGGGTGCGTGCTACCAAGACCTAAAAGCTAGCAATAAAACAAGTTTTGGAGTTGCTCACTCCTTCCTCCTTTTGAAGTTCCAGAATTTAGAACTTCATAGCTTGTAACTTGTTTCTAGTGTCTTTCTCTCTTGTTTACGTTGTTGCTAGTTATGGTCATTGTTCCTATTGTATCTACAATACAAGAATAGGAAAAGAAAAAGAAGTAGTAGCAACTCACGAACACAAGAAACCAACAAGCAAAAGAAACCCAGGAAACTTAAAGCTAAGGAAAATCTGTCACTTTCAACATTAAGTGACAGAGAACAATTTTTCTAGAATTAAATTGAAAAGAAGGAAAGAAAATGTAGTGTATGTAAACGATGGCTATGTAATAGCCACCGTGAGCATTTAGAAATCCAGTCTAACTATGGAGGAAACTCTCTTTGACAAAGGAATTTTTAAAAAGTTAACAAAATAAGAAAAGAGTTTCACCTTTTATACAAGTGTCAACAAGCTAAAACCCTAAACAAGCCATAACCCTAAAACACCTAATAGTGTATAATAACCTAAGAATGTACATTAACCCTAAAAGGCATAATTGACATGCCCGTAACTAGTCGTCATGTATGAAGCCATGCATACAGGCATGACAATTTACCTTTATATTATTTGACAAACTTAAGGATGCATCAACACCCATATTCACAAGGTGTTGCACCTTTGCCCTCACCTTATGGCCTTTACATGTCAAATTTTTTAAATAATAAAAAAAATCTTTAACTAAGGACTTTTTCACTTTTGTCTTCCCATTATTCAAGTTTTAAAATAAAAATTTAGTCCAATTTATTCATCCATGAATGAGATCACAAAATCAACCATTGGATTCAAAGTATACAACAAAACAACAAAAGGGCAAAAAAGTCTAGTATATATGTGATTTATCAAATTCTCCCAATTTGTCAAACAATAAAACTAAAATTTTGTTTGGCATCCCTTTCTAAGAAGGCAACCAAAAGCAAAGAGATGCAAAGCAAAACAAGAAAACAAGAAACAATTCCAAAAACTTATCTACTTTGAAATGTGAAATGCAAGGTCTTGAAGGGAAAAATACAACATTGTGACATTATGAAAGAACTCAAGTTCTTGCGAAACTTAGAATAAAACAACAAGTGAATAATTAGGTGCTTGGGTGTAACAAAGCTTAAAGGAAAGAAAACCTCCAAGAGAAAATAAAAATGTGAAGCACTTGGTTGTTGTAATGCATAACACAATGCAAAATATTGAAAACAACTTACAAGTTCAAAAAAAATTCAACAAAAATGAAAAGGTGCAAAGTGCTTAAAGTTGATAACGATGGGTTCTCTTTAAACCCTAAATGTTAACCCTAAACAAAAACCCTAAACCTAAATCAAAATGAAAATTCAAAATTTTCAAAACCCTAATGTCTAGATATCAATTTTCTTAAAACCTTACCAATCAAATATGGTTAGATATAAAGGTCATATAAAGATCATAAATCTTTGGTAAAATTTCAATAAAAATGAAGTTAGGGATGATAAGATACAAAATTAGATTAAGCTTATGCATGCCCAAAATTCGATCCAAAATTTTAGTAGTAAAAAAAAAGATTCAACATGATTAACACCAATGGATGGATCTTAATATAACACTCAAAAACACAAAGTTAAATATTAATATTTAAAAAATTGAAGCCAAAATTTCGTCCTCAAATCAAAATGAAGCCTTGCAATTTCTAGAAAGTGAAGGTGAAGACTTTTACAAATGAGCAACAACTTTAAAAGGGAATATTTAATTAGTGCATATGTCAAACCCTAAACTTGGAACATGCCCAAGAAGAACCCATTACAACCTAACTAACGACAACTAACTAAAGACGGCTCACACTACCAAGCTTGTCATATTCCGGGGTGGAACCGTACCAGGCCCATTCCATAGTACATTAAAATGCATTCAATTTTAAGCAATATTAAAATAACTTGACATGTACTAAATTCAATTTTTTTTTTTAAAAAAAATTTGTGCATCTTGTCCTGTGAAAGGATTGTTGAAACCCGCCCCACCCCGCCCCGCCCCTCCCGGCCCCAATATTGCTTCATTATTGAGGGACCTCCTCATGCACAATTTCTCACTCGGGGCCAAAACACAAAGGTTTTGCATAATTTCCTTATGGGGGAATGCATTTTCTGACAGGAATAGTGACTCTTGGTCGGGATCAATCTCAACTATAGAGCTGAGGAGCACCTCGTCTTTTACGCCCGAAGAAGACCCTATTGTCGGGGCACATTATATCTTGGACATCGGGGCACCGCCCTTGGTTCTTTAGTAGGCCGTAAATGCCAAGACAGCACAACCTTCCTTGGCCCCCTTACATATATCATGCAAACGTGGTACATTTTGTCGCACAACAAAAGAGAAACATATAATATTGTAGTTTAGTGCATTGGGCCAGTTCAACACTAATTAAATTATTTTCAAAAAAAAATAATATTTCAAAAAAAATGAATAATCAAAAAAAATTGAAGGAAAATATTAAAAATCTCCAAGAATATTTGATTTTTCAAAATGAATTTTTTTCAAAAATAATTATTTATTCAACAAATATGTGTTGAAGTTGCCAAGGTTACTTCAGTAGTCTCAGTCTCTCTAACTTTCATAACCTTTCACTTTACCTTGAGTGCCCATAGAGGCCCCTCTTAAATTCAACTTTGGAACCTCCAACCCTCATCTACAAATATACCATTTTTCCTCACCCTAGATCAGCCTTTTTTTTCTTTTCTTTTTCTGGTGAAATTTCCGCCGAAAAACCAAATTCAAAATCAAAAATTAAAAAATGATGTGATTTTGGAGGTTTTCAATTGTCAAAAATGAGACAAAAAAAAGTGATAATCTAGTGGCTAGGACAATCATTTGTTTGTAGATGGTTGGGAGTTTGATTTTGGCATTTTTTCACCCATAGAACTTTTTCTTTTTTTTTAAATCATTTTATTTAGCTTTCTCTTTTGGGAAATATTTAATATCAATCCATTGTGATAGTTACAACATTTGAGAGAAATTGACCTCTAAATACCATTGTGGTATCAATATATTCATTATTGATGTGATGTTATAGTGGGATCATTGTCAATATTGTTTAGAAACAATAATCAAGGCATTATTAGTAAAATTCTTGGTATTTTTTTAAATTACATATTAATAGTATTTGTGCAATTGATTGAAGATCATTGAATGACAATATTGATTGTGTCATAATCAATTACTTTTCCATAGCTAAATAATATTGCAAGTTTTCTACTTAGAAAAATGGTGTATTCCAAGTATAAATGCAAAATAAGGGGGAAAATGATGATGAATGGTAGGCGCAAATTTTACTTTGGCTTGCTCTTTGCCTCTTAACAAACACTACAAATTATGTACACAAGTGCATTTAATTCTCATACAATTTGTTGTTCCAAACAATTCAATTTTATTTTCAAATTATATTCACACATTCATTTCATTGTTGTTATTGTTTCATTATTCCCCAGATTCTGGATTTTATTGATAATTAAAATTCGTGATCATATATCTTGATTATTATAATTAGAAAAAAATGACAGATTCATAGTTCATGTTTATTCATTCTTTCCTCACCAATATTGTATTGCTTTCTTTACTCAAACATATGTACTATTAAAATGTAAAACTCAAAATTGAAATATGAAAATTTGCAGTTCCCAACCTAATAGAACTTTAAACTTCATTTTTTTTTTAATCCCTATTATCCAGCAATTTCTCTAAATGTGTTTGTAACAACTATTTCAACCCCAATTTCAATCAAGAACTAAATCCTAAATCCTTTCCTTTCAAAAGTGATTTGAAAATCAAAACTAAATAATTATTTTAATTTTTTCTTCTTAATAGTTGTACACTTGGTAACAGTGAATAACTTGACATTATATATACTTATTGATGGCCATTAGGTAGTTGCATAAATACATCAACTATGTATTCCTTAACATTGGATTGTTCATTTTTTTCCATTATTTTAACCATGATTTGATGTTAGAAAGGTGACTTTCATGTTAAGGTGGCTACATCTAGACCCTCCATGTTCTAAAACAAAATTCTTCAAAGGTTTAATCACTAACCAAGTATTGTAGACTTAAATATTAAAGTTATGGTCTTACTTTTCATCACGCACAATGGTTTGTAACTACTAGTCATGTGTCTCTTTGGGACAAAAACATCAAAAGAATGGCACTAGATTGTGTATTGTGATTGCACAATGCATTATTTTGATAGCCAATTGTTGGATGTTGAAAAGGGTGCATTTATTTCAAGCTTCAAATATGAAGTTTCATCTTTCAAGTGTTGATTCTTGAATTGATACCAAATATGACAACTAGTGGTAATGGTTCAATGTTTAAGGTGGAGGATGGAAATTGGAAAAATGTTATGATCTCAATATGGATTGAGAAATATGAAGATTGACAACAATGGAATTATAGAATTACAAAATGCATAACTATTGGAGTGGTGGCTAGAAGGTTGCAAGTTGCTTCCCACTCTACAATTTTATAATGTGGGAGCTTTGTTGCAATCATGTGCTACAAGTAACATCTTTGTAGTTGTAATTATAATTCCATATTTGGGAATGTCATTATAACCGATTATTGTTCAATGTTCAATTACAATTGTGATTTTATAATGTGGGAGGTTAAACTACAAGTGCAAACAATAAACTTGTAATGCCAAATGTTGCATTTGTGATTCCATAATGTGGGAGCATTGCATTTCTTTTTTTTTCAATGTTGAGGTTTTGCAAGAATGAAAATAAATCTGATGTTTGTTTCTATAGATCAATCAAGTTCTAGGTGGTTTTGGGTGCTTGTTGTAGTTTACTAAATTTGGGTCTTTGGAAGCTACTAGGATTTTGAGGGTGTGGAGGGTGTTGGGTTTTCAATATTTTTTGTGATTAAAACTACAACGGGGCCTTTGAAACTACGATCAAATTTTTTAAGCATGGGTGTTTTTCTATAATGACAATGCCAATAACAATGCCAACATTCAAGTTGATCCAAGTTTGGTGGTATCCTATATAGCCACACACACGTTCCTCCAAATTTTGGGACAATTACAATGTTGACAACTTGTAATCTAATTTGGGGCAAATCAATTCCAATTCCAATTGAATTGAAGCATCAATCACTTTAAGTTTTGATTCAATCTAAATCATGGACTTTGTTGCTATGGAGCCTCCATCAAAGAGATCCAAAAGAATTATGGTACAAATTGAAAATGTAAGACTCTTGGGCAATGCAATTCATTATGGCAAAACCAAACATGGTTAATGGGGTTTTAGTTTTTGTCAAGTGCAATATTTGTGAAGCCATCACCGATGTGTCCAAGCATATGAGGAATCAACAAGCAAAAATGAAAGCAAAATCATTCCTAACAAAATCTTGAAGAAAATATAGGTTTACAATGAGAAGAATAATAAATTCATGCTCATAACTTGGTGTTGTTCATTGTTCAATAACCTAAATCCATTTTACAACAAGTGGGTATGATGCCATGGCTAAGGAGAATCAACACAAAAATGTGCAACTTACTATGCACTATTCCATGACATTTTACAAAATGGATAGTTCACGTGGTTGAATATGAAACATTGAAACCTATGTTTCAATAGATCAAAGTGAAGAACATGTCCAAAAACATTAGAATGATGCATCTAGGTGGACAATTGATGAATGCCTTCACTTTCAAATTTTCAAAGCAATAATAAAAGCTTGGTAATTTTTTGTCGCAACCCTAGCTTTGGGCTCATGACCAAGGCAAGGGGTTGCAAGGGTGCGGGCCAAGAGGAAGCCCGGGAGTCACCACACATTCCCGGGAGTTTAAGGAAGTGCGAGGGAGTGTGAGGGAGTGAACACTCACACTCCCAAGGCAACTCCCATTTTGGGAGAGGGAGTCCCGGTGGACTCCCGAAACTTCAGAGGGCAAGTTGACGGGTCAAATCTCAATGGATTGTTGCGCTCTTTATACCATTGGAAAGCTCTTGGAACGTAAATGTCTAAAATGGGATCGCATTGCTCATTTGGACATCTGAAACACAAGTTATCGCCAAAAGAAGGGCCGGGAGTCAAGCCGGGAGTCAAATTGGCAATTTGACTCCCGACCAGTAAAAGTCAAGAATCGACCTTTTCCCGACATCCGATTTGAGAGTGCAACACGGCGTTGGAAAGCTCTTGACGAGGGCTACAACTTTGCTTCAGACCTCGTCACGATCGGACTCTGAAGTTGGGAGATATGAGCGTCCAAAGTCTCGGGACTCCAACCTGGGACAATTTCGGGATTCCAACTCCGGAATCCCGAGAAAAAAAGCCATTTGGATGTAGCCTCCGTGGAGAGCTGTAGAGTGTACCATAAGGGGGAAGGCGGTGGCTTCCCCCAAGTCCGGGCCGTGGTGAGTCTTGTGTGTCCGTGTTGCCAGTGGCTCGTCCTAGCACCAAAAGTGTTCCAACTATGCATTAACCACTTTGTGTGGGTTGTGTGCAGGCCCGTGTGAGTGAGTGAAGCTTGTCAACTCTTCCTAGTCCCATTCTGGAGCTCCAACACGCTCTACCCCTCCAAGTGTTGTGAGCTAGGGAGCGTGCCCCGACTCCTTCTTCTTCCACTGTTTCCTACTTGGGCCCACCTTTGGGTCCTTTGAGGAGTTAGGAGTGCGTCATTTTTAATCACTTTTGACAATGTGACTTTTATTCATAACCAACAATGTTTGTTCACATTTATGCAATGGATAATTAGGTGTGCATTTTATTATTATTGTCAATTATTCAATCAATGGATGGGTTTAATGTTAATAATTTAACAAAGTGTATGATTGAGTCATTGTTGCAAGAAGAAAATTTGGGTCAAGATGTTAAAGCAACAAAATGGATTAGTTTTGATGCAAATGAAAATGATGTTTTTCAAGGTTTGAAAATTGGTGTCACCATTGAAATTCATAAATCATGGTTTTTTTTAACTTAGGGGTGCATTTTTTTTTCTCAACACATTCATTTGTAATGCAAACTTTGTTTAATTTTCCATTGGTGCATTGATTAAAAATGTCACTTCAAGTTTTTGTAAAATTTAAAAGAAGCATTTGGTATTCTCAAAATTGGTGAACATCATGGAAACCAATTTAAGCTACATGGCATGACAAAAAGGAATTATATCAAAAAAATGTCCTAAAACTCAAGCACACTTTCACATGTGTGACAATGTGCATGAAAGTGAGTCCCAACACTCCCAAATGGATTTTCATTTTGGGAGTCTTGGAGTGTTTTGAAGTTTTGGAATAATGTATGGGGCATCAAACCTTATCCAAAATGGGCATTTTTTAGATTGTTGAAAAGGTTTTGAAATTTTGATGTTTAAAGTGAGGTTGCATTCCTCATTCAAATATTTGAAACGTAAGTTATAGCTAATTCAATGGTTGAAATTTGAAGGGAGTCAAACAAGCAATTCATATCCTAATAACTAAAGCATTCAATAGAGGGACAAATTATATTCAATTTAAAATCTTGACACATGGCTGAAAAGTTTTTTTCAAGCATTGCAACTTTACCTCAATTTGAAAGCTACTATGATTTTTACACATAGGATTCAAAGTAATAGTTTGTGACTATAGTCATACCTATAGTCATTTCAGACTTGTAATCATTGATTTCATAGTTGCAAAGGGGAAAATTCCTGTTAGTGTGGCCTTCCTTCTCCTGCCCCCCAACTATTGCTACATGTCATGGTGGTATGCACCTGTGATGCTCTCCTTAATTCTCCATCCTAAAACCATGTTGCACATTTTACATATTTCACAAATGATGTGTTATACACCATGGTTAAGGAACCCCCAAACTTCCTCGCCACTTACTCTCCTTCTTTCCAACCAAACACAAAAAAACTTTTTCTTTTCCTTGTTATGAGTGGCCTCCTCTTCTGTAACTTGTTGATTCCAACCAAGGCTTCACATGTTCGTTGTTGTTCCATTGTCATCACCATTTAGAAACTTGTGCTATAACACACAAGAGAAAAAATAAATGGGAATCTCCACGAGAATGTGACTTTGAAACCTCGCTTGACCATTGCCCCATGTTAATTTTTGGCAAGGGAAAAAAGAAGAAAAAACAGAGGAAAACGAAAAAGAAAATTGCCCAAACTTCTTTCATTTCGATAGATAATTATTAAACTTCGGTCGTTCTAGCACATAATTGTTAACTAGGTGACCATTTATAATTGTCATGGTCAACGACCATGATGTAATTGTCTTAGTGACAAAAAAAACCCTATACTTGGTCTACATAAACTAGTTCTGAATATCATTGTCAAGTTGGAATCACCTGTACTTCACAATAATCTTCAAAAAAACTAGGTCATGTCACTTCCCATTATAAATATATTTTATTTAAGGGGAGGGCATCATGGAAAAATGGACACAAATTTGAAACACCAATTCCTTTTAGTCATTTTGTAGGGCATCATTTTCTTGCTCTATGTTTTATATGTGACAATTTTTTGTTAAGGAAAACATATACCAAACAAGTTTGATAGATTAATATCAATTTATATTTAAACATTGATACCAATTTCTCATTAATATGTTAGTCCAACATAAGTTTAAACCTCTTGATTCCCTTTTTGCATTGTATCATTTGATGCTCTTGCTTCCAAGATCTAATCATTTTCATAGGTCAATTACAAAATTAATTCATTACAATTGCTAGGATTATGTTATTCTTCCAATTTTATGTTCATTCTTTTGTTTAGTCTCATACAACAAGAATAAGGTAAAATCACCCAATATTGTCATTGTAGCTTAAATTAAGGCTATAGTGGTCTCTTATTGCCACTTGGTACATGGAAAGATTTTATTGTGATAGCTTATTGTCCCATAAGGCACATATTTATGTGTTGATTAAAACCATAATGAAGTTCATAAAAAACAATTTTATGTACTGACTATAGTCATAACACACAATACAAGAAAAATTGTTTTTTTTTACTTGTCATTTGCAATTATTTTAGTTGCATTTGTGATTTCGTTTGCAACTAAAATAGTCACATATGACACACATAATAGCAAACAACATAAAAAAAAAGACAATTTTTCTTCTAGTGATATAATTCACAAATAACAATTTTATATACTAATAGGCACATATCCAAAAAATATTTCGAGCAATACCATGATGTTTATGAGGATGAATTTTGCCAAATTAAAAAAATTTGAGATGACAATTTAACAAAACACATTAAATATATTCAAGACACATGTTTTGGATGGTCCTAAGCTTTTGATGATGTAATAATACCATATGTTTGAGGCTTGTATTAAAATCTTGACAACACAAGTTTCACATGAGAAATGCAGGTTTCGTAGGGGAGGCTAATGTTAGATTTAGATTAGTTTGCCAGAAAAAAAACTCCAAAAATCAAAACTAATTTGACAATATTCCTCCTTCTCACAAAATATGTTAAAAGAAACTCATACAAATAGAGGGGAAGTGAGGGTAGTTTGTCACACATATTTTGTAAAGTCGAAATGGAAATTTTTGAGTGTTATGGGTGGGCCTTTTCTAAAGGAAAATCTAACCCTTTGCAAACATGTGATCATTTTTGTTTCCAGGTGGGCCATTTCATTATACATAAGGATCTTCTGTTTTGAGGTGGGTTGTCTTCCATTTTTATTTGTATTGATACAATTTCATCCACAAACTTGTTGAATAAAAAATTGCGCCCATGTCTTTAAGAAGTGGGATAATGTTTGAAGTGCATTATGAGAATTGATGCAACCATTGTTATGCAGGGGTTGGTATTCACCTCGTGCTGGCATTTCTTCTTGCAATGCCCTCATCCTCAACTGGTTACCTTACACTAAACTCTTCTATGCCCTCATCCTCAGCTGTTATCTTACACTAAACTCTTCTAAACCGTCTTTGCTTAAACCATACTACATGCATAATGCAAATACATCAATTTCCTTTTGTGGACGAACTTGATTTCTGGTTCCCTATATTGCCCATTAATTGAATTTATGTACTATGGGGAACTGGTTCTACAAGGGTCTGTTCCAAAGAGTTAAGGGGGTATTCCTCGGGCACAGTGAACCAGCATCCACCAGCGCACCATGAAGGATGAACGGTAGGTCGTCAGGAAACAGTTTTCTGTTGGGTTCCAGTTCCCTAACTAACCATGGTGGTTAGCTCACTTACTTTGTTTTCTACCTACCTACTAACAACCCACAAGCAGGTTGTTAGTAGGTAGGTAATAACAACAGCCCTTACCTATCTATAAACCATCTGCTTAGCTAGAAGTTGCCTATTTTCCTACCTATCTCCCCTATATCTGAGACCTATTTCCTACAGAATTGGTTACTAAGGTGAAACCAAATATCACCTCAGTTGAGGTTCATCCACAACTGAGTAATAACAGACATCCAGTGGATGGTGCACTGGTGGGTGCTAGTTCCGTGTGGCCGCCGCATTCCCCCACCCTAGATTTATGTCGTCACAGTGTTCCATTTGAGTGTTTTAGTATTGATAACCTACCTGGATGATATCCGGGTCATCTGGACCGGTTATCATATTTTGAAAATTCAGATTAGCTGGTTAGGTTATTAACCGGCTATCAAAAAGTAGTTAATAATAACCTATGTAATAACTGGGTTGATAACCGGTTCAAAACTCAATAATTGGCCAACAACACTCTGGTAGTAACTAGTGACCTGGTGGCCCACATGGAAACTAACTAACCTGAAGTTAGGATTACTATGAGCTACAACTACATTCAACATGAAAATGGAAGTTTGTGGATATAATTCTTCCTTTCCTTGAGCTTCCATTAGCAATTGAGAAGGAAGATGCCCGCCCCCATAGGAAGAAGCTTCGAAGAAAATTTGAGAGTACATAATAGAGTGCAATTTGTACTCACTCTCAGAGCACTTTCTTGGGGTAGGTAATAAATATATCTTGTCTGGCCACAAAATCTCTCTTCACATGACTTTGTTGTCTGTTGTCACATGCGGCATTGGCATGTTCTAGAATGGAATGGAGAGCACCCAGGAATCTGGAGTACTAAGTTTTTGGCATTTTTTGATAGCGCCTGGTTCTAGAATATATTCCTTGAGTGAGGAAATCCAATGCTAGGCTTACATTAAGGGAATATGTTCAGATTAAATTAAGTCACCGGATTGAATTTGAAACCAATATTCTCCCATCCTAAAAAGTCCACTTAACCTAGACATTTTTACCCATCAATGTGTAAGGTCCCCCCCCTCACCAAACATTTATTAAGTGTTTCATGTTTAGTGTCATTTTTTTCTACTAGTGTGGCAATTGGTGCCATTGGCCCCCAAGTGTCTCTCCACTCATTCGCCAATGAATTTCTCCTTCAAGAATCAGTTTTTGTAATTTAGTTGAATTTTCAGTGATAAAATTTTTACTGAAAGTTCACTATTTCCCATAGCTTAAGTCTAAAAATTATGATATCACCTCCATAAAATCCTTTGCATTGAGAGGCTTTCTGACAACATTAAGAATGCGCCCCAATTTCCTTAAAATTGTTAGTTTTGGTTCTATTGAATTTTTTAGGGTAGAATTAATGAATGTTCAATAACTCCCACACCATAGTTCTAAACATTACAAAATCACTTTGATACAGCTGTATACATGAAGGCTTTCCAATGATACCAAGAGTGTGGAAAGGGGGGGGGGAAGGGTTTCATGGTTTGGGAGAGTTGAAGAGATAAACAAACAAAACAAAGAAACCACCTTCCTTCAAAGATAGATTATGAGCTTGTAACTAGACTAAAACCCTCATCTCTTCCAACTCACTTTGAGAATGAGAATTGTTTTGCATGGCTAACGACCCTACATTCAACTAAGAGCTAGAATTGGTGAAACGCTATCCCCTCCCTTCAATTAATAGCTGTAGGGTGCAATCCAAAGTCCAATTGTTTTGCGGAGCAGTGAAATTCTTGTCATGCCTTTGGCATTGGGCCTGACTTAGTGATACTGTCAATAGCTTGTTATTTGGGTTTTGCTATTAGGGCTATCTGTGAAGTCACCCTCTCGTTCACCCCTATCCCCTCTTTCAGTGGTATCCACAAAGTAAGGAAATTTTATTAAATCTCAGTATCAAATGCTGAAACTCAGCATGAAACTCAGCATTTCATGCACAAGGTTCCAGACTAATTATAGCAATTGTACAGGTTGGAGCAGTGAAGTTACCATGGTACCTTTATCATTTGCGACACAAATTAAAATGTTTTTTTTATTTTGTGGAACTTTTGAAAACTTATTTATTATTTGTGCTGAAATTTCAATAAAATAAAAAAATCTCAACTGTCAAAAAAAACAGCCAACCCTGAGGGATCATGGCTAGCCTGATTTTGTCTTAAGAGGAGAAATTATTATGTTTTCAACCAACATAAAGAATTGAGAAAAAAATTATTTTGTTTTGTTCGCTCTTGACCAATTTCAACTACTACCAATTTTCAAAATAAAATAGGTAATTATTTATTTGACACTGAAATGTTGAACTTGCCATGGTACTCGTGACATTCATTCAAGATGGGCTTGAACTGTAGTTATAACTTGTTGCTTGGATGAGCGTCTTTCCTATCAGTATAACATGGAACCCCTCTACCTTTACAACTCAGTTTCCAAACAAAAATAATACCATTGTCAAAACAAGGAATGAACAATGCAGTACACAAACATGAACTCACAATGCTTGCTCACTCGCGCCTTATGATATGGTCCACATCTAGATTTTTGTAACATGCAAGACCCACTGGTTTGAACTTCAACTGACATTTATTCATATAACCATTATATATATATATATATACATACCCAATCTGATAACCGAAGTGGGTTCAGTTCAAAATCTGATACTGGCCAAACACTGGTTCAACTATAAAGACCAGAGTGAAAATTTCTAACGAAAAACAGATGCATGTTATAAACTGTAATTTTCCTGCAGGCAAAAGGCACAAGATCTTATGATTGAAGGCAAGATCTTCTAATTTGTTGCCAGATTGTTTGTCTGAGGGTGGGGGATTTTTGCTTTTCCTGTCTGGCAAGTGCCCCATAAAGCCCTGATCCTAGGGTATAGCCCCGATCCTAGGGTTTTAACCCTACACTTAAACCAATAACAGTTTTAAATCATAGACAATAGAGTTACCCGTAAAGTCTTGCGATTAGGGGGCAAGAACAACCACAGTGAACCATGAAGGATGAATGGTAAGTGATCAGGAAACAGTTTTCTGTTGGGTTCCAGTTCCCTAACTAACCTTGGTGGTTAACTCAGTTACCTTTTTTTTTTCACCTACAGTGGGTTGTTAGTAAGTAGGTAATAAAAAGAGTCCTTAGCTAAGTTTAAACCATCAACTTACCTGGAAGTTCTTTATTTTCCTACCTATTGGCCTATATATGAGACCTATTTCCTCTGGAATTGGTTACCAAGATGAAACCATACATTAACTCAGTTGAGGTTCATCCACAACTGAGTAATAACGGACATCCAGTGGATGGTGCGATGGTTGGTTCTAGTTACAGTGGCCGGAAAAAAACAGCCAGTTTTAGCATAATATAGGGCATCAAACGCATAACTGGGAATGAAAATTTTCCAAAACAAAATAACTGGGACCCAAAGTAGTTTTTCCACCAATTTTGGTGATAAATGGAGTTTCAGCCTGTTTTAGCATTTTCCTGAGCGCCTCCACTGCTGTCAGATATGTCTTCATTGCCCTTCCTGTACAATCACTATAATTCGTCTCGAACCTTGTGCATTGAATGCTCAGTTTCAGCATTTCATACTAAGATTTGACAAAAATTTCCGTACTTTGTGGATACCACTGCAAGAGGGGATAGGGTGAAGACAGGGTGACATTGAGGATTACTCTAATATGTCATGAAGTCCGATAATAAAGAATTTCGCAGTTAGTTCAAACTAGTAACCTAGTAAATCTAGTAGAACATTCCTCTGTGGGACCAAATGAAAACTCCATTTGTTGTTCTGTAGTCTCTCTCCCCTGCATTTGGAAGCAGAGCAAATGAAGGAAGCTACTGAAATGTACACTGGGACCGCGTCCATGACGCCATAACAGAATATGTTTACCAAATCTTGAACCTTTTTTCTTCCTCTTCACGGCTTCTATTTGCTCTCCCAAACAAGAAGGCTGAATGAAATCTTGGTGTAGGGTAGCACCCCAGATGAGCAAAGGCATTCCCAGGAATGCACCCCCCCCCCTCTGATGGTATTACCTGGCCTAAAGACATACAGAGTTTTTATTCATATTTTTCCATGTGATACTTGGTGACCCTTTTGTGGATGGATGAATCCTCAAATTTTAATTTTAATTAGTTAATTAATTAATTTAATATGATGTGTGTCAAGTGACAATCATCTAGAAGGACATTTAGCCAAATTTGATGACAGTCAAAATATGAAATCTTAAAGAACCTTTTTTCATCCGTGTGCGGATTTTTGCCAATTTTTTTCTTCAAAAAAACAGGGAATTTGCAACAAATTTTGTTTCTCTGCAAAAGGTAAGAATTACATAACATCCATGGGGATAAGCATTACAGTATTTAATCTTCTCCAGGTCCACCTGTCAATGGAAGGAGTTTATGAGCAGGTAGACCTGACAGGTATGTCCAGGATACACAACTACCAATGAACATTATGGAACGTAATCTGCTTTTGGCTAACTAGTTTATTCCCAGACCCACTTGCTGTTTCCGTCTTACCAAGAAATGGGAGAAAATAACAGGGTGGCAGGCAGATTATGGGATAGAATAAGTAGTACCCAGCAAATTTCCATAAAACCAAAAGGGCCGACCCTTCGTTGGTGCGTCGTTTTATAATCAGTACCTAGCAGATTTTGCGTAAAAGCAAAAAGGCCGGCTCTTCATTGGTGCGTGTCTGTTTGGTCAGGCTTCTAGAGACCTTGGTTGAAGGCCGGCCCTTCGTTGGCAGGAGTCTGTTTTGTCGGGCTCTAGAGACCTTGGTTGAGGACCGGCCCTTCGTTGGTGCGTGTCCGTTTGGGCAGGCTTCTAGAGACCTTGATTGAGGACCGGACCTCAGTTGGTGCCTGTCTGTTTTGTCAGGCTTCTAGAGACCTTGGATGTGGGACCCGTCGAGGGGTCGTCGCTTTCCTTTCCCTTTCCTATTCCTCGTTTTTCGTCCGTTTCGTCTCGTATTGCAATCTGCCGCTGCAGCAGCAACAACTACACTATCTTCCTCCTTCCCTCTCTCCCCCCCAATAAAAAGGAGATCCGTTCCTCGTTTTGCTCTGAGAAACTGCACACTTTCGAGCTTTGCTTTTCATCTCTGGACTTCCTTTTTCTGTTGATACCAAAAAAAATCTCTTCGCTAAAACACTCTTGGCCTAGGTTTGAGGGTCTCTGTCCTGTTCGCTCACTGCAAAGCTCTCCGATCTGAACTCCACAGTCCAGATCCACTGCCGGATCCTGCTTTTGTGAGAACTGGAGCAGGATTCTAGATCGCGCTTTCTTGGATTATTCTCACAGAAACGTGATTACTGTTTTTGTTTGTGGAGTGATTTTTGTGTGAACTCTCGTGTTTCTTGTCAATTGTATTTCGAAGAAGAACTTGGGAAGTAAAGCCCTAAACTTTGCTTGACACACAGAATAGCAGCACTTGCAGTAACTCCATCGCTGTTCACAACAGCAGAAGAACTCGATCCGGAATCAGTGTCTTTCTTTATTCTATCCTTTGCCTCTTTAGCAGTGACAGTGTGAGACTCTTCTTCTGTTGTTGCTGGACCACACGTAGAGTCTAGAAAGAGAACTAGTTTTGTCGCAATTGTGAAATTCTTAGAGCAGGAGCATGGATTGTTCAGTAGTAGCGAGGCATTCTTGTAACGGACCAGACAAAGTTCCACAGCGAATGGATCGGCTGTGCGATCTTGTCGAGGAGCTCATTCCGGGGCTTCCGAATGACGTCGCGTTCCAGTGTTTGCTTCGGATTCCTGTTCAAGCGCATCCACAGGTGCAACGAGTGTCGCGCAAGTGGCGCGAGCTTGTGACCAGCCCGGAATACTACGAAGAGCGCAAGCGGGAAGGGACGACAATGCATTTCTTGTGCACGCTTCAAGCTCTCCCTCATCAATCTCCGGATCTCAAGCACAACAGCAGCAGCAGTCCAGCAGAGAATTCTTCTTCTTCACCAGTCCTCGGGATCAATGTCTTCAACGCAGAAGACAGAACAACGTGGGAACGCTTACCGCACATTCCCGATCATCCGAACGGACTTCCTCTCTTCTGTCGACTGGTAGCAGTGAGCGGAAATTTGCTGGTCATGGGAGGATGGAATCCCGCTACCTGGGAGACGCTGCGATCCGTTTACTTGTACAATTTCTCGTCACGAACATGGCGCCGAGGCGCAGACATGCCGAGCGATAGATCCTTCTTCGCTTGTGTAGCTCTCGAGGGTTACGTCGTCGTCGCGGGGGGACACGATACTACTAAATCGGCACTAGCGACAGCAGAGGTTTACAGCGTGGGAAAGGATGAGTGGAAAACTCTTCCCAAGATGAGCGAGGAGAGAGACGAATGCACAGGCGTCACTCTCGATGGCAAAATCTACGTAATCGGCGGGTACTCCACAGAATCGCAAGGGCAGTTTGTGAAGAGCGCTGACATGTACGATCCTGTAAGAAGAACCTGGACGAGAATCGAGAACATGTTGGCTATGGCGACGGACAGTAGTACTACATCAGGTATCTTCACAGTTCTGTCAGGGACACTCTACACTCTGCAGGACCACAAAACGCTTCTCTCCTACTCCACAACCAAGAATTCATGGTCGAGTGTGGCGACATTAGAGCATCAAATGTTCTCTTCACAGGGCTGCTGTCTGGCTGCTGTCCAAGACTCCCTGGTTCTTCTTACTACCGCTTCTGCATCAAGCAACAACAACGAGGAGGATCATCCAGCTTACAAAACGTTTGTTTACAAACCAGCAGCATTGGTGCAAAAGGAAATCGTGACGGCTGCAGCAGGTAGAGGATCAAGAAGAAGCATCAACAACACTTCTTGTGCATGGAAGGAAGTGCAGAGCAATGATGGGTTTGTTGGAGCAGCTCAATTTGCATGCGCAGTGGAGGTTTAAGGTCGGTCTCCAGAGAATTTTTTTTTCACCCTCAATTTTTTTTGTGGCAACAACAACAAATCGAACCACAACATTTCCAAACAACTCTCAGGTTCTCTGAGACTTGTCTGGGTCATGCTTCTCTGTCTTCTTGTGTTGTAGGTACTGAGTTTTTAGGGTTGGGTGTATAATATGGATATACTGAGCTTTTTGTGTGACCAATGAAGTGAAGCTTTTTGTGAGAGAATTGGGAATTGATAGATATAGCTCTTCTAGAAGAGACGTGTGGAAAAAAATCAATCACCATTTTTGTGTACCTACTACATATCAGGCAGATTTGTTGCCAAATTGTTTTGTCAATGATTGTATATTTGTAAAGAAGCAAATTTATTTATTTTCCAGCAATGAATTGTAACAAGTTTTGTGCTAACTAAAGAAATTGTTGAAATGTTGTCCAGAATCTTATTGGGGTTCTTTTTCTTTCTTTTTCTTTTCCTTATCTGAACCCCATTTTTAATGTAAGGAAGAGGCTTTCAATCATGATAACTTTTTTCAAAGAACATTTTTTTGGTGAAAGAAAATGAAGAATCTGTTAGAATATTTTAGAATGTTTTTACTTTCCAAAATATGGAATCTTCAAATTTTGATTACTTATTCAACGAATATGTGTTGAAGCTGCTACCCCTGTACTATTAGGGACCATACACACCATTTGCAAATCCTCTGGTATGTTAGCTGAACAACCCAAGCCCTCAATGCACATCTTTTAACCTTGTCAGAGCAATTCCACCAGTGACCAGCGGCTGCCCTGTAACATTATTTATGACATTTAGTATGCACTGTTTAGTTTCTCCCCCATCCCCACCCATCAACCTGAAATGATGGATTGTACAAAGTGAGACACTATTTAACTCTCACCACCTGGCCAATCATTGTAGTTGGCCAATGAAAAACAATCATTTAATGGTGAGACAACACCCATTTTTGGTACAAGTGCCCTTGCAGGGCACTCCCAATCTGTACACTTTCACCAGCCCAATGAAGAAGATTCACAGTGTTTTTCTGTACATATTCATTCAAAATGCCCAATTTCCTGTTGCCCTTATTCATAACCTAACCGAATGCAACAAGGTTCAAATCCTATTCATATGAGACCAGAAAAAAAATGGATCTGAGGGGTTAAGTCAGGCCTCATAAAATTTGGCATTCTACAAAAAAATTTTGGCATTGGCCAAAAATAAAAAACTCAAAGTTGCCAAAATTAAGTGGGTATAAGTAGTAGTAGTTGTAGTAGTAGTAGTAATAATAGGCAAATAATCTTTGGAGAGTTGGCCTACTGAGTACTCCTTAAGAGAGGGAGGGATCTTTTAGGTGTAGGAATCCTCACTCTCCTATGCCTAGTGACCTATGTAAGCATAGGCCTTGAGAATAGGCCTACTCCTTAAGAGAGGGAGGGATTTTTAGGTGTACAAATCCTTGCTCTCCTAGCCTAGTGACCTATGTAAGCTTAGGCTTTGAGAATATGCCTACTCCTTAAGAGAAGGAGGGATCTTTAGGTGTACACATCCTTGCTCTCCTATGCCTAGTAACCTATGTAAGCATAGGCCTTGAGAATAGGCCTACTCCTTATGAGAAGGAGGGATTTTTAGGTGTACAAATCCTTGCTCTCCTATGCCTAGTGACCTATGTAAGCTTAGGCTTTGAGAATAGGCCTACTCCTTAAGAGAGGGAGGGACCTTTAGGTGTACACATCCTTGCTCTCCTATGCCTAGTGACCTATGTAAGCTTAGGTCCATAATAGTATTTCCCTCATGGTTTATGATGCTCATGATGAAGGCCATTCCCAAAATGTCACGCCGGATTCAACCTCACCCTAGGACTTAAAGGCCCTTTTCAAACGTCAAAACGTTGCAAACGATGGCGACAACCCTTGAAATTCACTTTCTCACGTTAAAATACACACACTGCCAATTTTTCCAAAATTACCCAAAGAAAGTTGCCAAAATTAAATTAATTTTGGCAAAGTTGGCACAAACTATGAGGTCTGGGTTAAGTGCAGTGATATTCTTTCCCATTTTCTGATGTTACGTCATTGGCTAGCAAAGATTTCGCATTAAATGGCAACAAGATTTTAGAACATGCCTACATGGTAAAAAAATTAGTTTAAAAATTGCTACCAAATTCAAATTAGAGTTCAAAATGTGGTGATTTTCTATTTTTAATTCCAAAATTTGAAGATTTATTTCAAATAAATGGACAACATTGCCCCAAAGAAAATTCATTTCTAGTTTTATTTTTCACATTTTGACAAATTTTTGCACCCAAAAAAATGCCAATTATGTGCGAGATAAAACAATTTTTGACAACTAATTAATTCACATAAATGTAAGGGGAGTCACTGAACATTCAAGGACTTGGAAAGGTGGGGTTGCATTGGTCATCATTATTTTGGACGTGGTGTCGAAAATGAAGTTGTAGCCCATTTATGGGTGCACCCATAGGTTGTTTTAGACACCATTCATATCATTAATGAGTTGTGAGGAACTAGCTATCTACGCATGTTTATGTGGTTAACAATTGGAAGAAGGTCTCATCCTACTATACCCTTAGAGGGTGCACAAATTGACCTTTCATAAATTCATAGCCACAATTGTGGGGAGTCCCCAAATTTCGGTGGGTTGAATGAGTTTCATGACCTTGTTCACAAGTTGGTGTGTTTCAAGGTTGATGGAGTCATAGTATCTCAAGGTATGAAAACTAGGGTGAACACCTTTTTTGTTCAAAATTTTGCTCTATATACAAGTGGTGTGTGGTGCATGGCACATCACACAAACTTGGTTGTTCAAACCTTAAGTTATCTTCCTTGGTTTTGATTATCAGAAGCCTCTTTGTTGGTATTTGTAACTATTTCTCACCCAAAATGACATCTTGAACTTTATAAGTTGGTTCAATTGTTGCAAGCAAGGGGAAACAAAGTCCTTAAGAACATCAAGACATGCTAGATATATATGTTATCATTGGCTAAGAGGTCATGAATGAGTACAAGCTTTTGATTATCAAGATGGTAGTAGACATTGCTACCATTGACAATGCAAAAACATTGTATGTGATGGAGATGTTGCTCAATTTGGCTTATGTGTTGTTGTTTTTAAAAGTAGTTTAGGGACTATGAAAGTTTGCACAAAGGCATGATAGTTTCATTTGTGATTTTGTTTTTGGTCTTAACTCTATGACATAGACTTGTTTATCATGTATTATGGTGTTCAAAAGAAGTATTCACCAAAGCAATTTTTCTTGTTTGTTGAGCTTGTTGAACACATCAATGGTGGGCTATGCTTGAATTGGTGGAAAGTGCCTTCCATCAAAATTGACTATGTTGCGAGGCAAAATTTATATGCTCGATATTAGAAATCACATCACTAGAATGATAAACCTTGTGGATAGGGAAACTTGGTCAAATATTGTAGATTTTATGCATTAAACCCTATCCTACTTGTTCAACCTCTAGGTATTTGAAAATCACAATTCAAAGTTAAAGTCAAACTACCATGTTGTTTCCACATGATTGCAACCTACCTACAAAAGTTGTTGGAAAGGCTTGCATCAAGTGAAATTCCAAGCCAACACCCTTTTGAATGATATTTCAAGTTTGTGAAACTATGCATGGTGATAGTTTTGGGCAACATGGAGGACAAGTGAACCTTTCCAATCCATCCTTCATAAAAAGCTTTGGAATTGTTTAACCACTCACTTTGATGTTGTTGTGAGGATGTAAATGCATACATTTGACTTGATGGAGGATTTCCCTTTTTACACCACTATGTGCAAATTGAATGAACATCAAACCCATTATGGGTTTCATGTTTAGTTTCAATTTTCTAGGTTTAAGGTTGGCCGTTTCTAGGTTGTTAGTGGGAGTTCATCTTATTGGTTTTTTATGTTAATCATGTATCAAGGTGGATTTCAGCCCACAATTTTTAAAAATCACCACCTTTTGCCATTGTGTATGTTTTGTATTTTGCGGTTGATGTAAGAAGATATCATGCTTTGGTTGTGGGCTAATTGCAATGGGGGGTTTTGGGTTGTTTGTGTTGTGTCTATTGTGTTAATGTGGGTTTGGGTGTAGATAGGACTTGAATTGTAATAGGATGTATAATCATTTTGGGATTGGGGTTCAATTCCCCCTCAAGTTGTTTGGTGTGCAAGCACATGAAATTATTTCATCACCATGTGTATATATGCATATGTGTGTGGCCTATAGGCAAATGCATATTTATATTTAGGAAGGTAGAACTAGATTTATGTTCTACTAGCTATAATGAAGGGGAAGCACATAATATTACTTTTAGTTTCTATAGTCCTAGAATTGGACAAGGTATGGGTGTTTTCAAACTTTAAACAACTTATCAATTCATCCTATTAACCTAACTATAAGGTAGTTTTTGGTCCAGTTTTTGGATGATTTTGATTGATGACTGATCCATAGTTCAAAATTGATGGGATTTGAGTTGTTCACATTATGTGCATATAAAAATAATTTGTAGAGTAATTAGATAGGATTAGTAGATAATGATTGTGAGTGTTCATTGGCAGCTACGATTTTGGTTTGTTATGTGCCAATTTAAATGTTGTTGTCTTGGAAAGCATAGATGGAGTAAGTTTCTTGATGAGGATAATTAATCAAACTAGCTTTTTGTTTGTTTTCCACATAGAAAATTTGCCATGAAATCTTCATTCAAAAGATTTGGTGTGTAGGGACATAAACTTTTTGATATGGGTGAATTGTTGGTTTCATATTCAAATTAGTTTCAATTTTCCACCAAGTTCAATTGATCTACAATGATTTAGACCTTCTTTGATGGGTATCAAGGGTTTTGTAGTTTCAATAGTACCTAATGTGTTTATTAATTATATTTGTTTCTTGGTTTTGTGGGAGATGTCAATATGGTTTCATCTTATCAATATTCTTCATTTGTGTTATTGGTTATAGGTTGCATTTGTTATCAAGGCGAAGGATAACTTGAACAAGGTGTTGGAGAAATAACTAGTGTTATTTATATGCAAAAATGTTGAGCACATTTTCTAGGTAAAGGACTTCATATGCATGTGCCAAAGAAAAATGATGTTAAAATGTAATCACGAATGCCATCAAGGATTGTATGAAGTTTTTCAACAAAGTTATGGTGAAAACATCATGGGGAATAGCTTGATGGACCTATTTTGTTGGTTTTTTATTAATGCCAAATGGGTTGGTTTTAGATGTGTTTTTCAATGACCATGATTCACTATTGTGATGGGATTGGAGATTCACTTAGAGTTATCATGGAGCTTGAGTGTCCACACAAGCATAATATATCTCCAATCATCCATGACAAGATCAAGCTAAGCAATATTCGTTTGGAATTTGGATAGGTATAATTATTTCCCAATGTTTCCTTTCTCACACTTGATGTTTTAGTTTGCTACATATATGGGAATGTCAATTATTTCAAATGCCTCAAAACTTGTTCTAATGTTTTAAGATCTTTAAAGCCCAAGATGTTATGTTTTAAGCTCCTTTACATGTGTATCTTGAGCTAGTTGAAAAACGTTGGAATCCTGAAACAAGTGGCTTTGTTTTGAACCCAAAGAGTCAAGATGGGTTTCACTACTAGAAATTTTGGGTTTTGCAACTGTCGTTTGCAACTAAAATCTAGTTGCATGTGACACATGCAACTGCAAAATTGTCTAGTTGCATAAGACAAGTTGCATAAGATATTCAATTGCATGCGATAGTATGTATGTAACATGTATATACGGTGTTCATATACATGTTTGTACATACATACAAATCCAATGTAGTTGCACCTTATGTGTAACTCTCCTTGCAACTACAATGCAACTAATTAAAATATGACACATGTTTAAAAATTAAACAATTAACTTGTGACACGTGTCATTATTAAAATTTTTTGTGTTTTCAAAATTACAAATTCATTGGATTAATCTCAATCATTAAAGTTTATACCATTAAGATGATGACACGTGGCACACCATGGAACGTTCAACCACCATTTGACACATGTTCATTTCAACACCAACTATATGGTGACACATGGCAATAAAAACCCACCTATTTTTTAAATATTAAATATTAATCAATGAAATTTAAATTGTTCAATTTATGGTTAATAAGATGTTAACACGTGGCACGTAGGTAGAAGGTAATAATTAAACCCTATTAAGTAGGTTTACTTAGGTATGCAAGTAGGTTTTTAAATAGCTAGGCTTAGTTTATGTAGGTAGGTTTAAAATAATCCAATTTTATTTTTAGGTTTAACCATTTCATAAAGGTTAAGCATTTTTGATTCGTTCATTGTTAATGGCAATAATATTTGGCTATTACATAGCTATTGCTCTTAGTTATATACTGAGCCAAATAGAAATCGAAGCCAAAGGATATGGGTTAAAACATTCCATTGCAAACCTCATGAACCAACCTAACCTAGTTGCACATTAGATGCAACTGTTGTATTAGATTATACCAGCCAGGGGAGCACTCTATTGCTTTTGGTGTCCAAAACAAACTTAAAGCCCTCCTCTTGGCGCATCTAATGCATTAAGAATCGTTTAAAATAGATAGAAATGAGAAAGTTATGGCCCTTCAAAGTAAAGGGGGTCAAAAACTCCAAAAAAAAACTATTGAACACTACAAAGGCCGGTTCTTAAACACCCAGAAAGTTCACTTTATGTTGTTTTATTGCTATTAAAGTTCAAAAGTGATTTGTAGGACTTCAGGTGGCGCTCCTATAGCACTTTAAATCGTTTAAAATGAATTAGAAATAAGAAAGTTATGAGGTTTGAAAGTAGGAGGGGTCCAAAGAAAAGAAAAAAAAAACGAAACGTTTTGTAACTTGGAAAGCTTGTTTTTCTTATTTTCGTTCTTGTTAGTTTTTCATTATTCCTTTCTTTTGCACTTCAAAGATGATTATAGGATATTTTAAATAATATGGTTTTAATATTATTATCTAACTTCAATTAATAATTAGCTTAGGATGTTTATATACTTGTAGGTTAATTAGTGTAGCCTACTTACATTAATATTTTAACATAAATAATAAAATTTAAATATATAATACCTATTGAGTATATATATATAATTGATTATCACTGTAATTATAATAAACATTTAATTCATAATTATGATTGTTTATAATAAAATTTAATATTATAATATTAATTGATTTTGAAAAACAATTAAATCAAATTTACATTTTCTGAAAAATATTCCAAAATAAAATAAAATAAAATAAATTTAACCCATGTTTTAATTTAATTTAATTTAATTTAGCCATAAATATTATAGCATAATTTCATTTAGCCATAATTTCATTTAGCTTAATTTAGTTTAGCCATAAATATTATAGCCTAATTTAATTTAGTTTAACCTAATTTGATTTAGCCATAATTAGTTTGGTTTAACTTAATTTAATTTAGTCTAATAAATTTAACAATGTTTAATTTTATCCTAATTTAATTTACCCATAATTATTTTAACTTAACTTAATTTAACTATGGTTAGTTTAATTTAATTTATTTTAGTTTAATTTATTTTAGCCATAATTATTTTAATTTTCATTAATTTAACCATGGTTAATTTAACTTTTTAATTTATTTAGCCTAGGTTAGTTTAGGCTAGCCTAAGTTAGCATGGGGTTAACCTTAGTACTAAGGTACATAACTCTATTATACATAACTTACGTACATATATTAAATATAATAATTTAAGTATGTATAAGTTTAGGGCATTATTTTTATGACATGTGTCCATGTTGAACACATTTAGTTGCATGTTAGTTGCACACACAACTATATAGCCCAAAAATTATACAATACCAAATATTTAGTTATAAACATAATTAAGATAGTTGCAAACGACAATTAGTTGCATGCCAGTTGCATGGTGATTAGTTGCAAATGACAAAATTTCTAGTGGTGTTTACCTAGAATTGACTTTGAATGGGAGGGTTTTGAAATTCAAGAAACCTCAACTTTCATATAATGTTCAACATGGATATAAATTAATTAACCTTATTGAATTTTTGTGTGCGTTTATTGTAGTGATTTTAATGCACAACTTGACAATTTTGGATTAGTTAGAGTTGGAGCCATACTAAAGGAGATGGGCAAAACAAAGCAAATTGGAAGTACATAATATCATCTTTGAAGACTGGGAGCGATAGTGGGGTTATTGGATGTAGGATTAAGCGTATTGTAGATATTATATGATTAACAAATGTGCATTAGGATCTAGGAGTATGGGTTAATTGAAGATCTGGAGTGATATGTCCAAATTTACCATCTACAACTAATGTTGGAACTTCTAGCTAGATGAAGAATGCAAGCCAAATGTAGTTATGGAGGAAATAGTTATGAGACAAACAAATGAAGTTCAGACCCAATGTGTTTACAAGTGCCTGCCAAGGCTCAATGGCTTGAATGGGAGGTTTGCTATATGGTTGTGGGTTTGAATCGGAGGTTTGTTGGCATTTTCTTCTAAGATTGAAGATTAGTGTTATGGACCGACTACAAACAAGTGGAAAATCATAAGATCTTGTGCCTTGTGCGCTGAAGGTTCTAGATCGCCAATCAATGATAGGGTTGTGCGCTTCTAGCCAAAGCAGACCAAGGATGATGGGATGGTGAGGGGTGGAGATGATGTTGAGAACAATCTTCTTCATGTGCTTGCCGATACAGAGTTCTAGAGGGGTTGTCTCGTGTGTGATTGCACCAAAAGCAATGGTTCTCCCATCAATAACCTTTACCGGAACATGAGTTGACTTATTGACCACATGGATGTTATGTTGGGCGACAAATGTTTGGTCGATGAAAGAAAAGGTGGTGCCGGAGTCCACCAATGCTGACACTTGTGGTATGTCTTCTGGAATACGAATGATGTCCACATACTGAGTGAAGCTGGGATTGGGACCAACAGCGGAACAAGAGCCTTTACAAAGGTGGTGTTGGGTGAGATCCAGTCGCACGGCTCCTACTGTGATTGGATGTTCTTGTTTTCCAATTCTTGGGGAGTTTCCACAACTTGTACTTGAAGTTTGACAAGCTTTTGAGGGCACTGGCAAGCTATGTGCCCTGGGTTGCCATAGTAAAGACATAGGTTGTTTGTCCTTCGGCAAAGTTTCTCGGCTTCTGTCAAAGGTTTAAACTTGGTTGCGTCGATCTACATCGGGGCAGGTCCAAAAGAGGCAGGTTGGGCAACTGGTGTTGTTTGGGGAACTAAGGGAAGCGTAGTAGGCCAACTGTTCCAAAGCTAGGCGTTGGAGGTGACTTTTTTTTCCTGGCAACGTTCGAATAGACGATTATCGCACCGAATTGCCTGGGTGATGGCTTCACTAAAGGAAGAAGGGTCTATGAATGTCAATAAAAGATTTTGAACATCATCACAAAGCCCACAACGAAATTGATCAATCAAGGCAGCTTCTCCCCAATTGACGTCGCAGGCAAGCTACTTGAATTCTAAGGCGTAGACGATGGCCGAACGTGTCCCTTGCTGGAGGCGACGTAGCTTGTTGGCTGAAGTTCTGGCCTTGTCACTATCCCCAAACATTGCTTCAAATTCCGCCATAAAGGTGTTGAAATCTTGTAGGAGAGGGGATGATGTTTCTAAGATGGTATCAAACCATGTTGCAGCTGTCCCAGTGAGTAGGGTTCCAACGAACCCTACACGAGTGGTGTCATCAAAATAACGACGGGGGTGTAGTTACATGATCAGGCGTACCTAGCTGACAAAGCCTCGAAATTTGGGGCGCGTTCCATCAAACTTTTCTGGCATACTGATCTAGGGCTCTAGGGCGACCATTACAAGGGTAGGAGGTACTAGGACAGGAGGTGGTGGCTGATTTTGCAGGCGGGTCATTGAGTCTCTAAGCACGACATTTTCTTGTTGAAGGTGTTGAAGGGCGGCAAGGATTTGAATGAGATCGATGTTTGATTCTAAGTTGTCCATGGTGGTAGTTCTCACACTTTTGTACGAAGGTCTTAATAATGTATTTGCGCTTCCCAATTTTCAAACTCCTTCCTTCAAGATCTCCCAAGTTGTATTTGCTCCATTTCAAAACTTTTGCTTTGATGTCTTCTCAAAACAAACTTCTGTCATAACAACTTTGAAAAGTTACACTGCTCACAAGACAAGACAAGTTTATTGATTCATCAACTGGTGTTGGTCTGCTGAAGAGTTGTTCCTTAGACTATCTCTTTTTATAACCCTAAAGCATACTAGTCCCAAAATATCCTAGGCCATGACATTGCCAAAAGTATCCCAAAATATCCTAGGCCATGACAATTAGTGTGTTGTTTTCCATTGTGATAATATGTATTGTCTATTGTTGTATATGTTATATTCAAGTGGTTTAAACAAAAATTTAATATGTACAATTCCAAAAATGTATAATGTCACATTAATGTGTCCATAAGTGTATAATTTCAAAATAGTGTGTCCATTTGCCAAAACTGTTTTAAGATAAGCAAGGTGCACTACACCATGTGTACTCTTCATGCTATAGACTCAACATTGGCTTATACACGCATTTATGAACAAGCATGAGGTCTAGGATTTTATGTATGCACAACTTGTTTTGGTTTATTTCATTGTCTATATAAAGTCTCATGCTATAAGAAATTGTGCAAAACATAAGGTCAAATCTAAGTTCTATTATTTAATCATAGTTTTCCATATTGTGTTTGTTGATAAAAAAAAATGACCATACACATCAATAGCTTAATGACTAAAGGGAAAACCATGTATGTGTATATATATTTATATATGTAGATGAAAATCCATCCATAAAGAGTACAAGACATGTTGATGCAAAAGTAAACACACAAAAGGAAGACCAAGGCCATCAAAACAATAATAACAAAGTGGAAGACATAATGGTAAAAAGGCATCTTATGCCACAAATTAGCTAGTGATGGAGGTGCATTACTTGGTATGTGTGGAAGAGATGAAAAACTATGATTAAGTGTGGTAGCCCATTAAAGGATCGTGATGGTTTACACATGTTGTAAGACTATTGACACTCGTTACCTATAATGAAATATAAGCATCAAAGGTACCAAAGAGGTTTATTGATGGCAATTTATACATGCATGTACACAAGAAGTTAGAAAGGAATCAAAACGAAGATGGAGATAAGCATATGTATCTATGGCAAAAGGAACGAAATCATCTTTTGGCGTTCATTCCGTGTAGGATTGTGCATTGTTTTGAGTGGCAATTATTGTTGCATGCACTATCATTGTCGAAGCACACTGCACCAAATTTGTGCAAGTCAAATCGACAATGATAACGTCTACCAAGGTTCGAAAACTATACCTAGTGATGACAATATCCATTGTTTACATGTGTGGTAAGGGAAAAGGTGAGAAACTTTTCTTTATATGTGAACTCCACTTTGTGATGCAATAGTTGCAACGGTGTTTTTAAACATATCATGGGCTATAATGCATTCACTTTTGCACGGGCAATGTAACGAATGGATACCCAAATCATCAATGGTATGACTACATTGGCATTGTGAAAAATGCGGAACCATAGGATGTGGTATATTAAGATGAATACGGAATGCTATAAAAAAATGGGCGGAGGATAAACATAAGTAAAGGGTGTTAAGATAAGTTAATAACCAAGCCCCTATTGTTGAGCTTGCACATGAATAAAGATGTGTTAGCACAACATTTGAAGGAGCATTTGTTAAAAGTGAAATAAATTCCTGCTTGTGTAGTTGATCCATCAAAGAAGATTGCATTTGAAGATAGGATTGCACTATTAAACTTTTGAAAGGCAAGATGTGTTATCAAACGACCTCATGTAACATCACCCAAGTATCCCGTAGTGCAACTTGGAACCTATAAGTACTAGTTTCTACATGTGTCACCGCATCAAGAAGTGATCATCTTGTTGGAAATAACATACTAGTGCAAGAACAATCAAAGCCCAACATCTTAAAAAGGCGGGGGTAGCACATCGAAACATTGAAGGTAGGCTTAGCCCCTTTAAAGAAATATGAATAGTGACTTGATGACAAGCCAAATGGCCCACTGTGGTGCCAAAGGATCTTGACCCAAATAACTTTTCCAACATAACTATGGTATGAACATCAAACTTGGTATACCATTGCAAGATACTTGATGATGAAAATATAGTATGTTGTAAGTAGTTTGGCCATTGGGCATAACAAAATGAAAGCATTGCAAAATCTACTTAAGGATTTACGAGCATAAGAAAGCTAGTGATTATGTTGAGGTCCTCTCAAACTACTTCTGATATAAAGGATTCCACAAATGGCAAAGAACCCATTGGAACACCTAGAATACAAAGACCAAATTGAAGTGTAAGAAAATCTAGAAGCAATATAAACTAATATAACCCTTGTGAAGACCAAACAACAAACTTTGTTGGTTGCATTGAAAGTTCTAATGTGCTAAACTCCTATAATCGAAAAAAAAAGGTAACACATTCAAGGCAAGACGCACTATGTGCATATCATTTGCCAACAAAGAAAAAACACAAGTAAGGTGGATTGTTGCAGTAGGACAAAGAACATGAAAATAAACTAATACAAACAACATTGCTTTTGGGCTTGCATTGCCAAGTACACAACTGATTGTTTGTTAGTAATTACATTACATGTTCATAAAAATACTAACATGTTTTTGTTTCGTTTGTGTGTCTATTGTGTTTTTGTGTAATCATCACCCCTATCAAGCTCCAAACCTATTGTCATAGATCATCACATTTCTTCAAGGTTCTTATGGCCTCAATGCATTAAAGTTCTTACAATCTTAATCTTGGTGTTTCAAGGTTCTTATGGATGCCATAAAGTATTCCAATTATGGCACCCATAAAACCACTAATGAACTTCAAGTTTTGATTGTTTTTAATGTCCTTGTATCAACGTATGCTAATTTTAGCAATGCGATCTTCACTTTTAAAGATGAAGTAAACAATCCTCTACCACCTATTATTTTTCCTAATTTGTTATTCACAATTGCAAAGTCTAATCCTTGTGTTGCAACAATGGGTTGTTTTGCAATTGTAGAAAGTAAACACTATATTCCTCTTCTTCCTTCTAGGAAAACTAATTATTCCATTCTATTCATTCACTCTTCTGCATAATCCAGCCAATGATGATCCTGGCAATGCTCCCAATTGAGAAAGTTCACAAGTTATGTTTTAAAGAGCTAGTCCAATTCACAAATGGAGTCCACCATTTTTTGACACTTATTTTTCATACTATTTAGTAGCCACAAAAGCTATTGTGCTTGCTTTTGACCTTGTTACCTCACTTTGCTTCTAGATGCCCTTTGCACTTAAACATGAAAAAAATACAAGGCACTCGAACCTAAATAACTCAATGGGTTCTTGCCATCATGTTATGAACAAACTAAACTCTAGTTAGACACTTCTAGAGCTATTTTTTTTTGGATAGCCAATTGGTACCATTAGCTCAAATATAAATATGCCACCTAAGCATACCGCTTGGAGAAATTGAAAGAAAAAAAACCTTGCACTTCACACATAGTATGTTGCATTTTCCCACATTTTGCAATCTTGAATATAAATTGTTGAAAAGAGTGATAAGCATGTTACATGAAATATAATATATTAAATTGATGTTACTATTCACAATATATGAATACTCCAATTCTATCCATCAACATCTATATATATATCTTTCATAAGAATAGAGAAATCTCTGTTCTCACGATGAAGAAGAACCAGCAAGGCTAACACTTCCTCAGGAAGCCACAAAAAGAACCAAACAAGGGGAGACAAAAAAATAAAACAAAAAACAAAAACACACATTGGTATGAACAAAAGTGCCAATCTCACACCTGTTCAGGGACCATCAACAGTAGTATGTACGATAGTGACTTAACTATCACAACTTCCTGATTGACTTCATCAGCTCCCTATAGTGGGTAAAGGCCGGTGACAAGCACCATCCTGTGAACTGAGTTTCTGCTGCAATTCTAGAAGCAACAAGAAGACTCAGCCATACTACTGGCTAGCAACAGACCCTACAACAAAGACCAGACAAAGAAACAAAGTAAGACAGAAAGGGAAAAGAACAGGGAAAGACAAAGAACAAGTGGGCTTACATGAAGCTCCCCACTTACATGACCTGAAGCAAAATCATTCTAAAAATGCCAAAAGCGAAAATTCCAAACAGGAATTTTTCTTTAAGAACCAACCCTCTAGTTCTCTTTAGAAGAACTTTAAAAGGGTAGCCTTTTGCCTTCAGAAAGACAATAAGACTGACCATCTGGAAGACAAAAAACTTCTTACAACTACAAAGTCTCAAGAATCTGTAAAATTGACTATTGATAACCGCCAACTTTGTAGTCATTGAAATATTAGAATGAACATGAGGCATTCTAATCATTTCAATACTTGCATACTCTGGTTGACAACGTTTGTTAAAAATGTCACCGGATAAACCTTGAGGACTCTGGCTCACAGTTAGATCCAAGAAATTACAAGAGAAGCCTTTAGATGTACAATTCAACTCGCAAGAGGTTTTTGGGTATATGCCGCTACCGAATGAGTCTCGGTTAAGGTACATGAAGTTCTCCAAATCTAGAAAATTAGGAACAAAAAGATCATCCACAAACCTACGAACCAAGGACAAACTATGAAGCACAACAGGACATGTGTTACTCTTCAAGAGACGCTTAATGAAATCAAACCCATAGGTGAAGAAATAGAAATTAGCCAAATAGACCGCACAATTTGTACCCATGGGGATACCAATGCATTGTCTATACACACCTTGGCCAAAACAAAGAGACAAATTGTCTAATAAGAAATCCAGCCAAGAGATCAAATCTGAAGCCTCTGCAACTTTGAAGCTATGAAGATTTTCAAACAAATTGATCTCTCCTTTATTTTTCAACCACAAAAACCTAAAGTTTAAAGCAGTTTTTTGAACCATCAAAAACTTAAAACAATGAAGCTTCAGCATCTGATTAAACACTTTATTTATCAGAACTCTCATATGAGCTTTAGATCCACTAGGTCAATTTAGTGTATAGAGTTGAGAAATCAAAAGATTGCAACAGAAGTGGGGAAGCTTTATCAATTTCAGATCTCGAACGATTAAGATTATTTATTACCTCCACCATGCCTATAGAGTCATTGAGAATCCAACTACTATCACCAGGAACATCTGCTTTTTTGAGTTTAGACACCCAAAGGTCATTGATAGCTTTGAAGAAAGAACACAACCACTTAGAAACATCAGTCAGAGAACTAGAGCTGGCTGCATAGATAAATCTAGGTTTAATTGGATTTTTATGAAACTTCCAAACTGCACAAAGAAACAGGAGACGAGGGCCACACTTAACACCTTTAAAATTATGAGCCTTATTAAAAGAGAGATGAAAATTTAGAACATCAGATTGGGCAAGATTGGAGACCACATATGTACCAACAGGAGAATTAAGCTTAGAGAAAACAGAAGAAACATAAAACTTTTTACAAACAAACACAAAGTTGTTACAACATTTATCCATGTAAGTAATGACAAAGGACCGTTGGAGAATCTTTAGGGGATCCAGATCTCCTAAAGGAATAGACAAAGAAGAATCAGAGGAGGTTTGAACCATGAAGGAAGCATGAGTCCTCTTCTGTACAAACAAAAGAACTTTGGCCTTCCACTCACTTAATATCCTTGAACTCCTAGAAGCTCTCCTTGCTTGTTGACAAACTTCTTAAGACCTTTATCAATAGCTTCTTCAATAGACAACATAGACAAGAAGCCACTTCTGAACTTAGTGCCTCTAGAAAAGAGTTCAATTAGGCTGGGCCTTGAAAGGATATTAAGGTTAGCAGAAATAACATGACCATGATGGGAATCAACAAAACTAGGGAAACGAAAACAAGCACAACCAGAGTGAATAATTTTATTAACTTGAGAAGCACGAACAGATCTACCCAATGCCCCATAGCTGAAAAACTCTTGACCAGAAGTTTTGACATATTTCCAAGCAACTAAGGGAGGGGACCAAAATTTTCTAACAAAAGGAGGAAGACAATCTGACACAGAAGGAAGGTTTAAAATGGAAGAGAGATTCAAACCATCCATACGAGAAGAAACAAAAACAAAGATAATGAGATCTCTGCCTAGGAAAGAGGCACTTGGTGAGAAAGAACGAGGAACGTTACTCTTAATAAAATCTATATATATTTTTTTTCAAAATCAATATCTATGTGAAGTCTACATACCTACCTCCCTCCATCCTGACCCTCTCCTTCAAAAATTCATGTAGATGTTGATTCTTGAATTGCTTTCACAGCAAACATTTGGAAAACCCAGTCCCCCACGCCCTACAAAGAAAGACTATGGGCTTCTTCAATGCACATGATTGGGGGAATCAAACTTTGGGAATCCATATAGCAACTCAATTGATGGGCCAATTTTGTTTCATCCAATCACAAAGAATTGAATTGCACTTGGAATAGCAACATGAAAACAAACCAAACTTCTGAATTTTGCAACCTTGTACACACTTCCATTTACACAGAGCTCCTTGTTGCATGTTATAGATCTTTATAGACACAACCTCCTTAACAAGTGGTTGTTCCACAAACCCATCTTTCATAAAACCCTAAACCCTAAAGTCATCTTTTTATAAAAACCCCAAACCTTCATAGTTTGCAACAAATTCCTTCAAACTACATTTCTCTTATGTTTTGTGTATGAAAGAAAGAAAACCAATAAATCAACGCATTTTTGCCAGAGGGGGACAATACCTCCATCAGCCTCTTTGAGGGAAGAGAGCTCTTAGTCATGTCAACCTCAGCCAAGGTCATCCAAGCCATATAAGCATTAGGAGAGCATGCTGGGGTTGTCCACTAGATATCAACCTTGACCACATGTTCCTGCAACATCACCAAGGCAAATACTGCAGACATCGTGATCAGTTATCATCAACATACAAAAATTGGTCAATTACTGTAAGTTGTGCAAACCCTTGCAAAATCTTGCAGCACAAAGAAGAATCAACTATTTAATGGTTTAAACAAAAGAGTCTAGTCCTTGAGCCACTAGGAAGCAACTAGATTGCAATCTTCACAAAGAATAAAGACCACATTTCTCAAAGCAATAAAGCAGTTGGCATACCTTACTATGATTGAATTGTTCTCCCAATTATTTCTGCAGTGAACTTCTCAGTAGTCGGGGAGTTGCTGCAGACTAGATTCTTGAAAATGCAGATTGCACAGCACCAGGAGGTGTGCTTAGTGAGCCATGTGCATTGGTTAGATTCTCACTATGGTGGGCACAAACAATACAGCACAACTCTCGTATCAATCTGCATTCACAATCGTTCTGATTCTGCACAAAGTATTCTGAGATGTTCTTAGTCATCTAACACAAATTTATGCACCTCACTATTCACCTAAATTCATCTTTGTCCCTTATGTCCCTTTGCATCCTCTGCCATTGCACATTTGCCTTGAGATCCCACTTGCCAGCAGCAGCGTAGATAGTTGATAGTAGCAAATAGCTTGCAGCACTCTCTGGGTGCAATTTGACAACTTTCTTTGCAGCACATTCTCCCATCTCCATGTTCCCATGAACTCTGCAAGCATTGAATAAGGCTTTCCACACTGCAGCATCTGGTTCACAAGGCATCGTTTTGATAAAATCCTCTGCCTTGTGCAGATGGCCAGAACGGCCAAGAAGATCAACCATACATGAGTAGTGATCCACCATTGGAGAAATGCTGTAAACCAAACTCATGGATTCAAACAAGTGCAGGCCTTCATCCAATAGACCCACATGACTACAAGCTGACAGAAGGTGAATAAATGTAACCTTATTCACCTCAATACCTGCTTGACACATCTGTTCAAAATGTTCAAGTGCTTCCCTACCACATCCATACATAGCATATCCTCCAAGCATGGAAGTCCAGGAGACTACATCATGTGTGGGCATCCTGTTAAACACTGCCCATGCATCCTCAATGCTCCCACATTTGGCATACATGTCAATGAGGCTACTGCCAACAAAGGCATCAGCCTCACAACCACTTTGGATGATCTGTTCATGGACACATCTGCCCTCATCAAGTGCTACTAAACTGGCACAGGCATTCAAAACCCCAACAAAAGTGACAGGGGTGGCTTCTACCCCCTTGTGTTGCATCTGCTGAAACAATGCTAATGCCTTCTGCCCATGTCCACATTTCACATATCCCAAAATCATGGCAGTCCATGAGACCGCATTATGTGTGGGCATCCTGCTGAACACTCTCCAAGCATCCTCTATGCTCCCGCATTTGGCATACATATCAATCAGGCTAGTACCGATGTAGATGTTTGACTCACAGCCGCTTTGGATTACACGCTCATGAACACGCCTGCCTTCTTCAAGTGCAGCAGGTACACTACTGGCACATGCATTCAGAAGCACCACGAAAATGAAAGGATCTGGCTCCACCCCTTCCTGTTGCATTTGTTGAGACAACGCTAGTGCTCTCTGCTGTTGCCCACATCTTATGTATCCCCGAATGATGGTCTTCCAAGCAAAAACATCACGAGTGGGCATCCTGTTAAATTCTCTCCAAGCGTCCTCCATGCTCCCGCATTTGACATACATGTCAACAAGGCTACTACCCACATAAACATTTAACTCAAAACCACATTGTTTGATTTGTGCATGGATGTGTCTGCCCTCTTCCAGTGCTTGTAGACCAGCACATGCATTGAGCACACGAATGAAAGTGATCCTGTCAGGAGTTACCCCTTCTTGTTGCATTTGTTGGAAAAGTTCCATCGCCTTCTTGTATTGACCAGCCTTGATGTATCTTGCAAGCTTTGTATTCCAGGAAAAAACGCTTGATTGTACAGTCCCTGGTGGTAGAGCAGCCACCTTGGCTGTCACCCATGCAGGGTTCAAATTGCCATCAAGCCAGAGTGCCTCCTGTGTTTTCTTGTGTGTGAAATCAGGATACTTCTGATTTCCCTAACAACCACAAAAACCGCAAATCCCACCCACCTTATCAGTGTGCATCAATCCCTTGCAGCTTTGTGCAGCAGCAGACTGGTAATGCAAACCAACAATCATGAAAACCCATGTCTTGCTTCCTGCTGCTTTGTCAATGGGAATTGAAAAGCAGTTGGTTCACTTTTACCTTCTCTGACCTATTATCCCACCACTGCAAAGGATCTGAGAAGAACTTCCGCCAAAGATTTTCCACAACATCTTCCTGACCTGCCATGAATCCGCAAATGAACCAGGAAAAAAAACACACTAGCTACATCAGCAGGTTTTGTTGTGCCATTGATTTCCACCCAACAACACAATCCAGTAGCAATGGAGTTCTTCTAGTGAATGGTGATGGAAATGTCGTCCTTTCTCCAAAGACACATCTTCCTTTTGCTTCTTGCACTGGACTTCTTTCTATTGAATGGTGATGGAGATGTCCCTCTTTCTCCACAGACATATCTTTCTTTTGCTTCTGGCACTGGAGTCAATTCACGCAGGTATAATCCTGGGTGTCTTCCCTCTGAGAGTGGAGCGACCATCATCAAGGTTCATTCTCCTAAACTTCCGATAGTTAGTTTCTGACTCACCTGCTTTCAACTCAATTCTAATCGGTTCTTTCTATTGAATGGAGATGGGATTGTCCTTTGTTTCTCCAAAGACACATGTGTTCTTTTGCTTCTGGAACTCTTCTGTTCACATTCCTTCCTCCCCTCAAATTCCAAACACAATCTTCTGATACTCTTAGGATCATCAGTTTGTAGATGAGATTGTAAAGAAGAAGAAGAAGAAGACGAAGAAGAAGAGGAATATGGTGATGGTACTCACCAGATTTGTGAAGAAGATTGTGCTGCTCAGCTGAGAAGAAGCAACCTGTTGCTGTCATTGCTGGTTGCTCTCCTCCTCCTCCTCCTCCTCCTCTCCTTAGATCCCTGTGGCACTGACCGGAGCCTGTAACACGGGATTTGACATCAGATCCTGAGAAAGCGCACAAAGAAGAAGAAAAAGTAGGGTTGGAACTCTCTCTCTCTCTCTCTCTCTACTACCCAAGGAAAGGAGCGAGCGACACCCAACACGAGTCAGTAGTTCTCTTCGCATTGCCATGCCAGGAAGCAGCACCACCAGCAGAAAGGGGGCAAAGTAGGGGGCTTTGGCTGCACATATGCCCAGGACAAGCAGCTGTTGTTGTTGCGCGCAGAAACTCTGCAATTCCTGAAGTCCTGCAAACCCTAGATCGCATCCGCAATGGTCCAGTCAAAGGATTCATGTACACAAGATGCACAGGAGCGAGGTTTTCTTTGTGGAAGAAAAAAGAGAAAGAAGAAGCTTGATGCAGCAGGGATGTACGAAGCTCCCACCCATGCAGCGAGCGAGCTTTTAGAGTTTGACGAAAACCCTGTGAGCTTGCTGCTGCTGCTACTGTGAACCCACCCAGTACCCACCCCAAGAGCAGGAACAGGATCATTGGTTCGATGGGTCATGCGGAGCCCGAGACTCTAGGGGATTCCGATACCATGGCCATAATGGGTAGCTTTGCTTTTTGTTGCTTCTTCATGCCGTGTGTGGGTGCTTCTCTTGAACAAGCTTTGAAGAACTACTATCCAGCTACAAATCTCCAGTCCCCTCACCTGCAAAGCTGTGGATCTCTACAGAAAAAAATCAATGTGAACCATCAGACAGATTTCATACTCGTGTGTGTGTGTGGGAAAGGAGCAAAGATTTCCAAAGGTCTGTCTCTGAAACCTTCTCTTTTTTGTGATGCTTTTTTTCCTACAGAGCAGCAGCAGGGACCTTTGTTCTTCTGCTCTGGTAAAGTCTCAAACAACATGCTTCTTGTTTGGCAGATGCACACAATTCTTTTGCAATTGCATTTGGCAGTGGGATTTGGCATCTATTGCACATTTTCTTGTCCACTTTTCAAGAAGGGTTGTTGTTGTTGTTGTTGTGCAACAAATGACACAGATGCTGAATCACCAACCAAATTTCGTCAGATCACCAAAGGTGCAAATGCAAGAGCCTCTCTAGATGCACCTTTGAGCATGAAGCATTTCTCATATGGCTTAGGTCATAGAAAAACTCCAGATTTGTCTGCACCCCATGCTAAACAAATCTAGCAGAGCTTTGATGCACATTTCCAGCATTCCCTCACATACATTTTTAGCAAAACCAAACCTTGGCAATCTCATGTTATCCTGAACAACAGTTGTGGAGTTGCAATAATGAGGGCTCTTCTACAGGATTGCTCAGGATTGCTCTTGTGCCATGCTCCGCATTGCTCATATGCAGTGCTCAGCCTTGCTCTTGTGGTTGCTCTTGTGCGGTGCTCAGGATTAAGGAAGGAGCAGGAGGACTGAAAACTTGTGGGTCACAAAAACACGAAGAGGAAAAGAGAAATCAGAGTGAAGCTTACACTTCTCAGATGGAGATGGAGATGCCAAGAGGATCAGACACATAGAAAAATTGGGATTTGTGAGAAATCAATTTGTGAATGAGCGCACAAGAATGCCATCCAGTTTATGAAGCACACAACCCTTGCCAAAAATTCTCACAGAATATCAATATCTAGGTAAGGAAGGCTGCTGAAGACCATGTCAGGTTTGAAGATCTGATCATGATCTTGTGCTTCTTTGCAAAATCAATAAGGTGAGGGCTTTTAAGGAGTCTTTTGTTCCTAGATCAAAGGTCCACCTGTTGCTGCTCCATATGATCATTATTGGTAATATGGATTCTCAGTTGCAGATTGATTCTTGGTTGTGGCTTTACATGTGAGGCCTCATCATCATCTTTTCTCAATGGTTTCTGTTGCAACTCTTGGTTATCCAGTTGTAGGAAACATATGCATCTAGGGTTTTTATGGATTGAAGACCACCAAGTATGGTCTTGCAACGACAAGTAAAGTTTTAATCATTTCATATTGCTTCAACTTTAAAAGATGCAATGGGTTTTGGTTTTGGATTTCAATGAATTCTGCCAACACAAGCATTTGAAACATTTTGGGTTTGCAGTGCTGAACACAAGACGGCACTTTTAGTTATGGGTGTTTCATCCACAGGGGTATGTGAGAAGGATTTTGCACATCACTGTCAACCCAAATGAAGAAGGCAGACATTAATGAGTTGGACATAGCATCAACACAACTGTAATTGTGAGTGTATTACAACTCCATTTTGCCTTCCTTTGGCAATTTTGCATTGAATGTTTGGTTTGTTTGATTGTTGAATTTGAAAGTATTCTGAATATATGACTTCTAAAAGCTTGATTACCACAGAAAGAGTGTGTAAAGAACAATCCTTTCTCTGAAAATAAATTGAAAAACTGTTTATTCAAGTAGTTTCAATGCAAAGTCTACAGACTTTCTTTTTCTAACTTGGGTTATCTAATATGCTTTGAAAGTCAAATAGGAAAACTCTGCTTTGTGAATGAAGGGGAGCATCAAATGAGCATGAATGAGGTTTGAAAACAGAACCAACTGTGAATCAGATTTCCATTTCTGATCAAAGTAAATTTTGCTTGATCTTCTTCAGCAATCTAAGAAGCCTGTCAATTTGTCATTTTTTTTTGGCAATAATATGATGGTGATTAAACTAAGACAATTGAGTGACAAAGATTAAGCAACCTTGCTTGCTAAAATGGAGAGATCTTTACATTGGTGTTGAGATCACATGTTGAAGCTGTAGTAAATTGCTTGGACAGTCACAACTTGAGGAAGACTAGGTCCACCATGTTTGGCAGATTATTTTCCCACGACACGGAAACTGGATCAGCAAGAAATGATCCTCTGCCTGGTCCTCCAGTGCAAAAGGTGATAAATATTATGCATGACATATTTCTAGCCAGATGTTTTGCATATCATTTTTTGGGGGTTTAAGGATTTCTGCTGTTCTCAAATGATCACCAAAATAACAGAAAACATGCATGATTTCCTCTGTTAAAACCACAAATAAACATTGTGAAATTCAAGCATGAAATTCATCATGAAAGGGCAAAGAGGATGTAGGTGTGGTTGGAGGGTTGCAAGTTCTCGGATTTCAAGTTGGGTCCCATATTGGGAACAGGAAGCTTTGGTAGAGTGCATCTTGCACACTACATTCCCACAAACCAAGTGTGTGCCACCAAGTCTTTGTCAAAGGCAATGATTGTCAAGTCCAAACAGGCAAGCTTTATATTATCCCATCAGTTGGGAAATCTTTTGCCCTTCTCTTTTGTGGAAATCATGAGGTGCAAGGCTGCCATCTATTCTAGTCCATGATTCTTTTTTGACAAGAACTGATATTGGTTTTTTAAGCTTTCACAAAGTCACTACCATACTATATGTCTTGAGGGGAGCTTTCTACTCCAGCTCATGTCCTTGTTCAGTGAGAGGATGTTTTTTGCTGATTGACTGCATTGAGGTCAATGGGATTTGTAACATATCCTATATTGAAATGTGGCATAGGTTGCACATGTGAAGCAAGAGAAGTCAATATTGCAAAGGCTGTCGTACCCGTTCATTGTAAATTTGATCGGTTGTTGCCAAGATGATAAGTGCATTCACCTTGTTCTTGAATACATCTGCGGGTATGTCTTTGTTTGCAACTTCAGATTCACCTTTTCTATGTTGTAAAAATCAAGATTGCAAAGGTTTGCATTACTGCTGCAAGATATATAAATATTAAATCTTAGCCGTCAGGAATCTGAGAGGGAAAAACTCTATACTTTGTCATATATATACACACACTTGGACGATTGATAGCAAGAGCCCTGAAGCTTTATGGCCCCCTTTGTTTTTTGTTGCAATGCAGTGGAGAGTTTTTCACTTATCTTCGAAGTAGTGGACGTTTTGATGAACAAACAACAGTAAGAAAAAATAATCTAAGAAAAGAACATCAAATGTATCTGTGATCATTAGTGCATTGTTATGATCATTTCGAGTACCCACTTCTCACTGCCTTATCCAAAAGCTTCCAGAACTATGTTGTAGCAGATGTTATGTTGACCATCTTAGGGTTAATACACGGCATACATATGTAGTTAGTCTTGTGCATTAGTGGTGATAAAGATGGAATGAATTGACACCTTCTACTCTGTGTTTTGGTAGCGTTTTTATGCATCACAAGTGTTACTGGCGTTCGAGTATTTGCACAATATGGATATAGTTTATCGTGATCTCAAGGTCTTCATTTCTAACTGCAACCCATTGCAGTAGAATTTTGTTAATTGCCTTACATGAGTGCAGCAGGTGCTTGTAACTTGTTCCAATGGATTAACCATAGTGGGCTTCAAGTTCTTTCAGTCTTGTGAAGATGATGATTGTCTTTTGTGTGGTGATGCAGCCTGAAAACTTGCTACTTGATGAGAGGGGTGACATTCGGATCACCGACTTTGGTTTTGCCAAGGAAATTGATCGAAGAACCTTCACACTGTGTGGTAACCAACAATCACCCAAGTAGTGCATGTATTTCAGAAATATTTCATTGTACGATAAATGCTGCCAAACACAGAACATAATTTAGGAGCTGAGTCTTCCTGAGATGCTTGACCCATTGGAACATCTCCAATTGAATTCTGTAATTTCTGGCAGGGACACCAGACTATTTGGCTCCCGAAATCATCCTCAACAAGGGTCATGGGAAACCTGTTGACTGGTGAAAACTATAATCTGGGTTTTCTTGCTCTTGATATTCTGTGATTAGTCAATGCATTATTACTATGCTGCCAACACTTGAACTTCCACTTTCAGGGATTTGGGGAAATTTTGCATAGCAGAGTGAATTTTTTTTCTTTTTTTTGCTTTTCCTTCTGTGGGTTGGTGACATTTTTTATCTCTTTTATGTAACCTCCTTGCTGTGCTTAGAAACTTGTGCAGCAAATCCATTGAGTAATGCTCTATAAAGAATCTCTGAATCTGCACAACAATTGGTTTTGTAGCTTTGCATAGAGATGAAGAGACGCATGGCAGTGTATGTGTTCCAATCATTGAAGAAACAAGGATTATAAATGATCTGATGTTTGGAATGGTGTGAAGAATGTGATAGGTGGACTTTTGGGGTGCTCATCTACGAAATGTTGGCAGGCTACCCTCCCTTCTATGATGATGGTCAGTAATCACCTTCCACTTTGAAGAGCTGCGCAATCTTTGATTTGCTGCTAAACCCCTCATCCAACTCCTTTGACACTCTAATTACGAAAGGAACCAGATGGATTAATGTGTTCTAATCATGCATATATCTTTTATCAATGACAATGATATCCACATTAGCCATCTATTGTTTTACTTTCTGTGCAGATTCTGTTGGCACATACCAAAAGATTTTGGCTGGAAAAGTGAATTATCCTGGACACTTCTCCAAAAAGTAAGCACTCAAAATTTGAAACTTTCTTACAAGTTATTGTGGTTTCCTTTCAAAATGGAAATGAAGGTACATTAGTTGAGAGGTTGATGATGACGTGCAATGTTAAATGGCTCCACCCAAGAGGAATTTATACCCATCAATGTAAATTGGCTTCTTGGGGATATGGCCTGAATAGCTTTTGTCCTGTTATGTAGTGCAAAGGACTTGTTGAGAAGGCTCTTGGTGGCAGATTTGACCAAAAGGTGCCTTCTTCATTAGCACCCCTAAACCCTAAACCTCAATGAGAAACCAATCCACTTTTTTCTCTGAAAAGAGAGCTCAAATCAATAAAGCAATGAATATGTATATATTGTGTTGTGTTGAGTTTATGTGATGTCATTGTGAGGATTCTACAATCTTGTAGAATTTGTGTTAATGCATATGGGCCAATGATTTGAGGGAAAGCAGGCTTGGGTGCTTAAAAGGAGGTGTAAAAGAAATTAAAATGCATGCATGGTTTCAAACAGTTGATTGGGATAGTGTGGTGCGAAAGAAAGACATCCCACCCATCCGCCCTAAAGTCTTGGTAGTGACCTATCCGCTTCAGCTAACTTTTATGCACATTGTTGATAATAAAGTAAACTTATATGGTTCATGCAGTGCTATCTTCCTCCTCATTATTCTGTAGGAAGTTGTTGCACAGATTCAAACAATATCACATCAATATGCATGTTCTTGAATGTGTCATTTACTTGCTCAAGAAATTGCAATTTGGTGTAGTAATATCATGGTTGCATGTTAAAATTTTAAAATTTGTTCATCTCCCTTTATGATCACATGTAAAAATTGAAAATTTAATGTATTTTATCTACCAGTCACATGTTGATCTAGTGGCTATATTTCATGAGCAAGGACAACCTGTATAGCACCATGGACAATATCTCAAGAGACCTTTGCTTGCAAAATTGCAATTTCATGAAACTGTTTGAGAAGAGAGACTGATGATGATATGTTGGTTGGCTTTTGGTATTGAGGACAGTCAAAAGATGATTCAAGCTGCTTTGATGATTACTCCAGTCTTGGCCCTATGAAACATGATTTTGTTCTCACTGCAGAAGACCAACTTATATTCAAGGACCTTTAGGTCCAGTCCAGAACCATGTTGAGTCTGATGTAAAAGACTCCAACAATGACTGAACTCATGGCATAATTTAGAGCTGCTTTTCAGTGGCATTATTACCAGAGGTAAATGTGCACGATGCTTACTTGCAAATAATATTGTTAAGTTACACTTGGATGCATTCAAAAGCAAATTCCATGGGTAGCTTGAAACCCAATTTGTAGAATCAAAAAGTTCACCAAAATTATGATGGTAACAACAAAGAAAAAGAATTAGTACCCATCATATGAAGGTTTCAGTGTTGCATAGATAAACAATACATAGTTAATCTCATGTGTCAACTTCCCTACAAGTGTCAATTATACGATACATGTTTCTCAAGTCCAAAGATTAATATTAGATGTGAATCCTCCCTCTCGATTCCACAACAATAAAAATTGACAAAAATGACAATAAGGTTTTGGTAGTTGATTAGGAAAATACTCTCACTTCTTGTCCATTTCAAACATGATTGTGATTTTCTGTTGTGCCTCTGAACCATGAATTGCAAATTGCACTTAACAACATCCTCGAATTTCTAAGGAAAAAACCTACAGGGAACCACCCTTCATGGTCTAGTGTATATGTCTCTTTCAACAAATAAGAGAACAACCTGAAGACAAGTGACCAAAATATTGATCACCATTTTGACCAGCCCCAAGAAAGGGCCTCACTAGGTAAATGACAACTTAGGTTAATTAACAATGTCTTCTAACAACAACCTAACCTTAGAATGTGAGCACCATGGAGAAAAATGATTGGTATCACTTTCTCCCTTCAAAAAACCCATCAAATTCATGTGTTCATTCACTAACAAAGTTGGAGTTGCTAGATACATTCACAAGCTCCTACATCACAATCCCATTCGTATATCACTTTAGAGCATTTTTATATGAATTTGCATCAACACTAACAATTGGATTTGATATGAATTTGCATCCACAACCCATGAAACCTAAAAAACCTTCCCTACAAAATAGGTGTGAGTTAGCAATCACTACAACACAAAATTCACTACAAATAGATGTGAAAGGAAGCAAGAATAGTCCATACACAATCACGGAAAACCGAAGCTATACAAAGTACACATGATAAATGGAGATTTGAGAATGATAGCCTTCATTCGTGTAAACCTTAAAGTGCTTGCTACTATCTCCACATGAAGAATGCGAATGTCATTCAACCTATAGATGATTCATAAGCCTAAACCTAATTTTCACATATTGTATAATTATTAAATGTTGTGTAAAGGAAGGACCCACATGAATTGCAAAGTTTTTGGACTCAAAATTTGTACTTGTTGAACACAATTTTTTCCTCCTTGAAAATGATTAACAAAATGAAGGCATAACTTTCTTTGATATCAATAATAACAATATCAACATTGATAACATATAAGCATTAAGATATGATAAGATGGAAGATTATGACCTAAAATGTCTAAACAAGATAAATTTATTTTAATTTGCAATCATAAGATGTGTTGGCAATGGCATTAAACTTCTTGCATTTTTTTAATGTTAAAAAACCAATGTGTACATGGAGTTGTTACATGTGTTAAGGCAAAAGACTTTTTGTTTGTTGCATTGGGGTAGAGAAGTGCCAAGAGTAGTGAAGATTAGTGGAAATTAATTGTGTAGGTTACAAATACTTTTGACATAATGATTAGTGAACGGTTAGGGTTTAGTTTAGGGGAAGGCCTGCTCTGCAGGGCCTTCTCTAATTTGAGAGCAGTAGCCTTGAAGGTGCTAGCTCAAGGGTGTAGGCCCAAAAATTAGAGACCCATTGGGAGCAAGCCTTCTCCAATGTAAAGCACAGCAAAGGGTTATTTTAACCTATTTTACATCTTGATCCTTCTAGGGTTCTGTTCTACCCCAAATGTTCTTGTGTATCTGCAATACGAGGTCTTGTTCCTGTCACATAACATTTCAATCTAACTTATCGTGACACATGGCAGAAGCATCTTCCACAAATGGAACCACCTTTTTTATGCAGAAGGTCCCTTCAAATTGTGGAAGATTTTCCATGCAGCAAGATGCTTTCAAATACAAAGGAAAAAATCTTGCAAAGCTTTACTTACAGGGTAATAATGCCCAAGGAGCAGGGAGTCCCAAAAGTAAGCACCCACCTGATGCGGAGCTGAGGAGCTGGAACTCACCGACTTTGAGGGCATAACAGAGTGCATAAAAATCAACTTGATTTTTATTTTGATTCTTTTCATGTGATGCTCTGCAAGTATCCAACAGTTACTCAAGGAGTATCACAAGGAAAAAAGAAACATGAGGCAATTCAGAAATTGGAATGCCTGTGGGATTTAATGTTCTGTAAGCATACCTCCAAATACACTAAGAGAAATCTGGGAGGCTTTTGCATAGTCAAGGAGAGCACTCTGTAGGGAGAAGCCCCAAATTGATGCTATACCCCAAATAGGAGCTTAGGATGAGGCAGTAGGGGCAGTAGGTAGCTAAGTCCAGCCAAGCATTTTGGGAATGTCCCCCACCCATGGGCTTCACCCACCTATGATGGTAAAGCATGAGGTCAATGTTAGAGTTTCTTGCAAACTATCAACTATAAGCATACATCAAAATGATACTCTCCAATCAACCATGATTTTTTGAACACCAGATATATGCATCAATTGCAGTGCTTTAATTAGTACAGCAATACAAAACACGAAGCATTTTGTGTACTAATTATGTGTACAAGGAACCCAGATTTCAGCATGTCTTCATAATAATGCAGGAGTTAGTTTCCTTTCTAACAGTGCAACAATGCATACCTACTAAGTGAACCTTTCAGAATGGCATTTACCTCCTCATACTCTTTAATTTCCCCCCCTCCTTCCTTCATTGACAGGGATTGCAAAACCAGAAGGCATCTTGGTCACAACTTGCTCATCCTTCTGCGAAACCACTTCTAAGGAGCATTGCAACATTATGATGTTAGTAATACTACAGTTTCCACCAACAACAAACTGGACCCACTTTTCACAGATAATGGAAACCAGCAAATGGTTGCAGGATCTGAATATCTTTTGTTTTTTGATTCTCTCCAACAATTCTCTACATCTCATGCCATGCCTAATGCAAAGACTCTATATATCAATGTACAAGCGCACAAGTCGGATGGAGTCAAATGGCAGTTGATGCCTCCATTCACGCTTTTTTTTGTTCAGACCTCTGCCTTTACCAACCAATTTGCAGTTGATGCGCACAGTTGCAAGCTTCCATACACTGGAGCCTCTTTCTGTATCAACAGATTCCAGTTCAAGAATCCCATCCTTTTCTTTTGCTTCTGCTTCTGTTTCTTTATCCTCACCACTTTCTAAGTACCTTACGTACATGGGTAGTTCTTTGAATCTCTCTAGGTCCTGTGGGATATGCAACACACGCTCTGCTCCTGGAGAAGAAACCTGCAAACAAGAAAATTTGTTGTAACAGACAGGTAGAATATTTGAATTGCAATTTGTTTGAAACCAGAACAACAACTTTTAAAAACTGCTGAAAACTCAGTTTTGAGCTTCAATTCAAGTTCATGGCCCATTAATGATCAAGAACAAGAACAAGATGACGATGATGCAACAATTGAAGGTGTTCATCATGAATTCAAGAGTCATACCCCAATACAGATGAGGGGTTCGAAAGGGTGTCCCTACCTCCAAAGCTAGGTTCTTGGGTATGATTCCAGCTTCCCCAGCTTGCTCCAAGCTCTTTGAGTATGAAGAAGAGAATTGATGAATCTCATCAATTGTTGGAGATCCATATCTGCAGCTCACCCAGAGAACAAAAAAGGTAGCAAAATGAACTTTGGTGCAGTAGATAGATGAGGTGCACAGCAAAGAAAAAACAAACAGATTATTGCTTTCTATAGCTTGAAAACCACCATATTAGAGAATGTAAAATGCAGCAGATTTTTCCTCCTCTTCCCAATGTAGCTCATGGGAAGAAGGCAGGAATGAGCAAGAAAAAAATCACAAGAACTGACTGACTTACTTGTCAGATAACTTGTCCAGTCGCACTCGAATCACACCACTTTCTTTGAAAACCTTGAATGCAAAAATTGCAAGATCACCATTGAACTCAGCAAGCACATCAGTAGCCAGATCCAAAACTGTTTGACTCCATGGAGAGTCCCCAAGTACCACACCGCCACCTTCTTCTCCATCTCCTACCTGCCCAAAAGAATATGAACCTGATACTCTGAAATAGGTACTCTCCTTTGGAGACAAAAAAAGATGAGAAAGATTTGCACCACCACCACCACCCTCTTTCTCTCCACAGAAACACAATTCATATGGAAAAATCAACACCCAATTCTTCATAAAAACATATCAAATTCACAAATTACTGAAAGAAGGATCATCCCACCTCAGGTTCAAGTTCAGAATTGTCTTCTTCCCAGAATTCATCATCATCAAGGCAAAGCTCATCAAGCTCCTCCACAAGTTCATTCTCTATCACTGCTCCAATTCAGAGAAACACACACACAGAGTCAATTCTGAGGGAGTTCTTCATTATTCAACAGAGCTAGCAATAGCAATTACAAAAGTTTCATACAACCAAACAAACAAATCAAAATTATGGAGGGGGAAAAAAAAGTGCTCTGAAGATTTTGGGAAGATGGGTGTCAATTTTTTGTCTCTCCTTATCTTCCCAACAAACAACCAAGCTCTCATACATACATACCATTAGCCAAAGAACGTGTCTCCTTGAATTCCTGAAAAATCTCACCATCTGCAAATTCATCTGCATTTGATTCCATCTTCTCATTGAGACCCACATTCTGATCCGCAACAGATGGGGTTGCTTGAGCTTTCTTGAGCTTGCTCATCAGTTTCCGAGTCTTCTCCTTGCCCTTAATCTCAATCTCACCATCATCAGCATCTTTTGCAGCAGAAGCTTCATCTACTTCTTCTCCTCCTTCTTCCTTGTCATTCAAGTCTTCAGTCTTCTCCTTGGTCTTCAGCTTCTTCTTCTTCTTGTCCTTGTGCTTACTATGATCCTGGAGCTTCCTTGAATCCGACTCCCTCCTCCTCAGTACTTTACTATTGATAACATCCTCAGAGGACGACTGGTTCTCGATAAGCTGCTCGTCAGGGCTATCTTGTTCATCATCGTCATCTTCATTTGCCTTCTTCTTCAGCTGCCCTAGAAGAACATCGTTTTTCTGAAACATTTTCTTCAGTTCCTTCTTCTTTGATTTCAGTTGCGCATCTGTGATGCGATGATCCTCAGCAGCAGCTATGGCATCATCTCCATTCTCCAACTGCTGCTGCTGCTGCTGCTGCTGCTGAGGATCTTGCTTCTTCTTTGCCTTGTTGAGCTTCTTCTTGCTATTTGTACTTTCTTCATCTTCACTCCTAGTAGTAGTAGTTGTTGTTGTTGCTGTTGTGTATTTTTCTTCTTCTGCTGCTGCTGCTTCGTCCAAATCTTCCTCCCTTTCTTTTACAAGAACATGCTCCCTTCCCTCTTTCTTCCCCTTCTTTCCTACATTGCCAAAACAGATCCACAAAGCATCACAATGGCAAAGGCTTTGCACTTCACGGTACACGACAAACAAGCAAATCATTCGCCTGCCTGTGCAAGTAAGGTCTAGTCGTCAGACTAACTTACCCGCGGCAATTGTGCGGGATCTTTTGCCATCGCGTCCCAGAGACAGGAAGCAAGACTTTCCGTAAATCCATACGTAAGCTCCAGAGCTCAAGAATCCCGATGACTCGTCGTCGAAGAAGGAGGAGCCTCTGAAAACGAGATGACGACTAACAACTCCAAGACTTCCTCCAGCAGCTGCAACTGGCTGTGACTGACAAAATGCTTTCACCTCCACCAGCAACACGCCGAATCCCCCGCTGTTTCCTCGAGACGCACAAACCTGAGTTGTAGGCCGTTGCTTCAGTGCGCCACACAGGTATGATCGCGAAGGCACATTGATGTGCGTCGACGTCCAAGCGGAACTACAAGTCTCGTAGGACATCAAACCGAGTGATTTCATGTTCATACCACAGCCAAATCCACGAAAGCTTCGTACAGAAAGGAGTTGCGAATTCCTCAAAGGACAAAAAGGAAAAAAACTAGCAATAATAGAGCACAAGAACAAGCAGAAAACAGCGGATCCGACGACTTTTTAAATCCTGGAAACAGGCTTACGTTAAACCGACAATAGAGCAAGTGCAGCAAACTTGTTCTCGACAAGAAACAGAGTTCAAGAGCAAAGAAGAAGAAGAGGAAACAGAACTAACAATAATAGAGTACAAGAACAAGCAGAAAACAGCGGGTCCGATGACTTTCGAACTCCTGGAAACAGGCTGACATCAAAGCGAAAATAATCGAAAAAAGTGCAGCAAAGCTCTCGACAAGAAGAAGAAGAAGAAGAAGAAGAAGCAGAGATCAAGTCTAGCAAAGAAGATGAAGATGAAGAAACAGAACTAACAACAATAGAGCACAAGAACAAGCAGAAAACAGCGGATCCGATGACTTACGAGATCCTGGAAACAGGCTTTACATTAAACCGACAATAATCGACCAAGTATGCAGCAAAATTGTCGACAAGAAAAAGAAGAAGAAGAGGACACGTTCAAGAGCAAAGAAGAAGAAGAAACAGAGTTGTTCTACAAGAAGCTTGCTTTCGTGAAAGGAAACGAAAATAAGAACGAAGTTCTAAATACTTTTGTGAAAAAAAAATCCAAATCACAAACAGCAACACATGTTTGGTATGCGAAAACAACGTCGATCGTTCTGCCTAAATACAGATCTCCAGCTCCCTCGCTGTCGCTCGCGCTCTCGCCGTCGTCTTCTCTCCTCCCTCGCTCGCTGGAGGCAGCTTGAATTCGTCCGGTCAGTCGCGAAAAGGAGCTCTGACAGCCGGGCTTCTGCCCCGCTCAGAGGCCGAAGTCTGCGGACTTGCATATCCGCTCAGCCCAGACGGATCCACAACATACTGACCTGCACAAAACATTAGATAGCAGCCCGACAGCCCGGTGTCGCACCCTGTGCAAAAAAGCACTGACCAGTGCAATAACCCAACCAAATAAATAAATTAAAGAGACCCCATTTCTCCACCCTCTTGCTAGGGGCTCTCCATAACCCAAATCAAAGTATTGAAAAAAACTTAAGTGATTATATGAACTAAATTCCCCTGATCTAATATAAGAAAATGGTGTAGCTCATATTCTTATAGTAGTTTGCATTTTTTCAAAATGGCACAATCATTTCCCAACTCTTCATCTCCTTCAAAAGAATTTTCATGCATGGGTCTTCTTCTCCATTCTCCTGAGCGTTCATCTCAAACCCAAAAATAAGAAAGTGGCAATGTTAACCCATGGTAAGAATTATTGTCCATGTCTTCAATGCAACGTACCCCCAAAAAAACCCATGAACCCAAACCTAACGGGAAGGCTAGCATGCACTCAAAGTGCCTTTTTCTTTGTTCCCAACATGTTCCCTTCAAGTTTTCAATGAGTTCCCATCAGGTTTTCAATATGTTCCTTAGGTTCACAATGTGTTCCCAATAGCGCCTCATTTTCATCCCATATGTTTTGCACAAAGTTCTCCCCTTCTCACCTACATAGGTGGGCCAAAGAGGGAGGCACTTCATCTTTCCATAGAATCTTCTATTTTTTGGACGTCTCCATAGTTTCAACTTTTATTTTTTGCAATGGGTCAATCATATTGGCTATATGATTCCATATAAGAATTGTCCATATATTCAATGCAATGAACCCAAAAATTTTAAAAGACACGGCCCCAAACCCAAAACTAAAAGGGGGCACTGGTCACCCATGGTAGTATCTTCAATACAATGTACCCAAAATATATATAATTAATTAATTTTAAAAAACCGTGGCTGAGTGGCTGAAGACAAGGACTGACCATGCGCGTTAGCCCTGTCACTCAGCCACCACGTCAGTCAAATAGGCGCTGCTCAGCTCCAGCCTCTAACATGAGCGCAGGGTTAGAGGAGGAGGGGGAGCGCAGAGAAGGCGGGGAGAATCGAGATCTCCAAACGACATCCCATGACCAATGGGGATGTTGAATCGACCCAAGTCCCAAAAATGTTAATCTTTCAGAGAAGTCCTTTCAACAATGGTAGGATCTCAATTTGGGGACATGACGTGGATTAGCTAAGCTTGGGCCAAGCTTAATACCCGTGTTGGGCAAGTCCCTGGTTATATTTTTAAATACAATTATTTGAAAATAATAATAATAATAATTCTGAAAATCTCAAAAAATGGTTCAAATTTACAAAATTAATGAATTAATAATTTATTTTCTTTATTTCAAAAATAAAATAGTATTTTAGAGAATAGCTCTATGATAACCCACTAATATGAAAAAAGTGAGAACAAGTCTACCTGAATATTAGCTTGTGGTTTTTTTGGGGGGAAATCCAAACCCTAGGTGAATATCACATTTTTTTTTCATAAATTCCAAGAAACGGGATGGTTACCATCCCGGTTCTTGAAAACAATTGTGAGAATGGAGTTCTCTTTTGTTAAATGAGAACCATCCAACACTGGTATATAGGACACATCCTCCCCTAACCACGATGTCTTAATGAGATGTCATATGTCGAAAAGGGTCCTTACAAGTGCAATGGTCCTACATAAGGAGTCCCCACTGCCCTAGACCCCTAGATTTTTTTTAATGAATCCTTACATCGTGTTTGAGAGTTCATTAGGCTTTTGGAAAATTCCAGAACTTTCTGAAACTAAAATTCTGAAACACAAAATTAATCTATGAATATCAAAAAAGAGGGATCAGAGGCCACCATGTCAATAAGGCTTTGATTGGCCCCATGACCATACACATTCTTCAACTCCCAACATTGCCACAATGATGATCCAAATTGAATGTTATCATCCAATCTAAAAAGGACATGTGACATTGAGAGACGATAAGGACCCCCCAAAAAAAACATTCATGGAAAAGCATCCAAGGTGTATGGTTATGGGCCACCATGTGGCCATGATTGACCTAGAAGGCATCGCCCTAGTTTAAGCAACCTTGAAGATTATAACATTCAAATCTTCAAACCAATCATTTTTTCCAACAAATATCGTCATCTTTGATTTCTTTTATCTTTCGCCATTTCCTTTCATGTCAAAATTTCAAAAATTAGGAAAAGGTGTTATTAATGGTCGGTGCAGTTCAAGGCATCAAAGGAGGCGCCCAAGATGTTGAACTTGTGGGTACACAAATGGGTTCAAGATCAAAGAGGTTACAAATTTTGGAAGTGAAACCTTCAAAATAAGCATTGGTGGCTTTGTCAGTTCCATTTTGGAGGCACAATGGGGGTGGGTCTAAGGATGCTAGCCCACTCGCATATGTAACCCAAACCTAGGTACTGTAGTTAAATTGAACAACACATTTCATTGAGTTCATAAAGTGGCTTGCCTCTACGAGGACTTACACACCTTCTCTCAAGTAATCGAGCTCCAAAACCAATCCAACTATTGGCGCTTATCACCAAATTTGTGAGTACTTTAATGACATCATCTTAATTAGCTTCAATTTGTTCCTAAACACTTCAATTTTGATGGAAGTTTATTTTCTACTTTCTATTGTCATAGCATGCTAAGCTTTAGAACATGAGAAGTTTCAATGTTTGGAATTTTTATAAGATGCCCAAATCCGTGAAACAAGCTCAGATTTGGAACGACTTCAAAGAGAGTGATAGATAGTGGAGCAAAAACTTTATATAACATCCAAATTTGTAACTTTATGGTCTTTGTTGTCAATATGTCTTCAATGCCATGCAACAAAAAGCACGTAAAGGAAAATCGCATGTATTTGCATTGAGATCATTTCGACACGATTTGTCAATCAATTTCGCAACAAAGACAAATTCTGCAATCAATTTTGCAACATGCGTTTATGAAAGTCAACTAAAACCCATTGGACTCATTTTCAAGAAAGTGAAAATCATATTTCTTTGAAGAACCTTTTTGAAATTTTCAATGGCTAGTAGTCTATATGCAGTTCTGAGCCCATGTGCTATTAGATGATATCTACAATATATTAGAATTTACCATGGAAAGATATTTAGTAATACGATCGCAAGAAATGGAGTATCATTACATTGGGGCTTATAAATTTACAAACGGAGTACTTATCAGTGTTTTTTTTTTTAGGAATTTTTTGTTTCTAGCCAAAGTGGTTATTATCCTTAGGAGGTATGGAAAGAAGTGACAATTGTCCCTAGGAAGATTTAGCCAAATCTGGTTATAAAAGATAAATAAAGTAACTACAAATATTTAATCACATTTCTATGTTTTTTTGCCAAGATAACGAAAAGCAAATTTATTATGAATCTAGCAACCCAAAAAAAATCTTTTTCTTTTTCCTCACCATAGCAACTGGAAACATCTGAAATCACTTCTTTTTCAAATTTTAATTTTAGTTTTCTTTTTTTTGAAATGTTACCCCTTAAGGCCAATGAACTATTCTCCTTGGTAAAGGCTTGTGTCCCCTTACGCTGCAAAAAAAGGCATTTGTGCTTTACATTATTAGTAGTATGCATTGTCATGATGTTATATATATTGAGGGATAAAGGACATGGATAGAGAGGTACATAATGATAGTATGTACCTGTTTGTTTCAACAAATTCCCACCTTAATTGTGCTCGCAATTTCATAATATTCTTTTATTTTTAATGCCCAAATCGGGAAAAAAAATGAATTTTTTTGCCAAGAATATATACCTGAAGAGTAAAATTACTAGCATACCCACATACAAACCATACACACATACAACATTAATTATTATTCTCAAGTTGCACTTGATGAAAAATTCAAAGGAAAACAAAGGGTGTGTGTCACACTGTGGCCCTGCCATTTACATGAAAACTTATCTTAAGGCAAAAGAAGAATTATGGAAACTCAAATATTTCACCATGCAAAAATACATCTAATCTTCAAAAAAATCCTCTAAAAAGAAACTAAAGTCCTTCAAGATATTATTATAACTCTAGAACTAATCTCAAGATTCAACACAAGCCAAAAATACCATCTTTCAAAAACCCTCATATAATAATATAGCCATTCTCTAGTGGCCAAAATCCCTTCAGCTATTATACTCTATAATGAATCTAAACACAATATCCTTGCATTGGCTTGAAAGGCCAAGTTATTAAGTTGGCACCTCGAAGTCCATTGAGTTGCTACCTCGAAGTCTATTGTCATCTCAAGTTGGCCCTCGGACCCACCCCTCCTGAACCCTGGCCCCCCTTTGCCTTGGAATCTGAATCATAGACTTTTGACAAAAGCTAGGAATCTTTAGCGGTAGGTGAATCTTGTCAGTAGTTAAGTACTTACTAAAAAGGTACGTTGAATCTTTTGTGATAAGGTTCTTTGAATCTCCTCTACCGAAAAGTGAGTGACAAAATAAGAATCTCTAAATTCATGCATCCCAATTTGTCCACTTGTTCTTTTCTTTCATCGACAAAACCCTAATTTTAATTGCAAGTTGGGTCATTGGGGGAAGAGTTGCAAAAACATGTGTGTGTGTGTGTGTGCTTGGGGGGGGGGGAGGGGGGGACATTTTGCTACAAAGTTATTGTGGGCAGGTTGCCTAAAAACTTGTTTTAAAATCTTGTCTCTGGATTGGTTGCTTAACATATTTGTTTTGTGCAATTGGTATCATAATATTTTTTATTTTTTATTTTTTTTGTGGGATTCATTTCATATTTATTTGCCTTGTGGGATTGGTTGCATAAAAAATTTGGTTAAAAATTTGTTGTGCAATTGGTGTCATTACATGTGTGTGTGTGTGTGTGTTTTGTGGGGTTTATTGCATGTAAGTTTGTGTTGTGGGATTGGTTGCCTGACCCAAACTTGGAAGAGGATTGGTTTAGCTAAAATGGGGTGCATGGGGGATGGTGGGGATGCAAACATTTTCAAGGTTCTATTGATATGTCCACTTGTGTCTTGTGCGGGGGAGGTGGGGATGCAACATTTTCAAGGTCTATTGATATGTCCACTTTGTGTCTTGTGCGGGGGAGGTAGGGATGCAGCATTTTCAAGGTCTATTTATATGTCCACTTGTGTTTTGTGTGGGCGAGGTCAGGATGCAACAGTTTGAAGGTCCACTTATGTCTTCCAAGTGTCAACAAGCAACACATTAGGAAAAACACTCGCATCACCAAACAATGGTTGATAACCAAATGAGACGAGAGAACAACCACAGGCCCATTTAGGATCAACAAATAATCCAACCAGTGTTCATTGTGAACCCAATGACCGCACATATAAGAAACAATGTGTTTGGGTTTTTTCTTTGTTCCCTCACACCGGGATAATGCATTTTTGTGTGCAATAATGGGAGAAATTTACCTTCTTGTGCACCCATTGGGCCCCCCTCCTCCAATTGAGTACTAAAGTGAAATGCCATGCGCAATTCCCATAAAATAATCCACAAAAAGTGTTCAAATGACAATTACTACTTTGCTCTTGTGCAAGAGTTGAACATCCCATATGTGACTCCCATTTTCACTTAACCAAAAAGAAGAGGAGATGAGGACTCTACATTGGAGGATGGTAGAGATGCATAATGGAGACATAATACAAGCGACACTCAGAATGGGAGGCAGAGTAGTGAATTGTTAGAGACAATGTAATACGACAAGAACAAGCATTGCATTACCTCCACCGTACTTATACCTTTAAACCAAAAAATGCCAAATAGCCAAATTCTCTTTCAGAACAAATCCAAGGACTTATCAATACCACACTACCTTGTCGGTGCAAATTATTATTATTTTTTTAATTGCTGAATTTTTTTGAATTTTTACTTTTCTCAAAGAACATTTTTTTATGAAGGAAAATAAAGAACCTTTAGGAATATTTTGAGAGTATCTCTTTTTTTATATCAAATTTCAAAATTAATTAATTAATCAGCAGACATGCGCTGAAGCTGCTCAGGCACATCTTCCACACCTGCTTCAAATTACGATTCTCGTAAAATAATAACAATAAAATGGTTGTTCCTTATATCTTTGTGGCCTAGTTTTGTCCTCATACATTTCCTTAATATGCCAATTCTATAACACATGTCTATATGCAACGCCTCCTCTAACCACTATGGTAGGGAATTTTGAGAATTAAGGTGACAAACTTATAGAAAAATGTACTTGGGCAAATTCTTGTAATTGTGATGGGATTATAAATGTGGGCAAGCATGAAGATTCCAAGCATGACTTCAACTTGTTGCTATTCGTCTTAATAAACTTGTTTATTGCAAGACATAATGCAATTTCCAAGCAAGAAATTCCCTCCCACATACAAGAAGGAAGCTTCTCTCTTGAACTCCTCCACTTGCCTTGGAGCAATTCATTGAGTCCCCTTTTCAAGCCATGTAATGAGTTCAAATAAGAGTTTTTGTAACAGCATGCTAAACTCATAACATATTCACATACATTCTTTAAAAAATTCAGTCACAAATTAAATCGACAAATTAGGGTCTTTGATGTTGAAAATCAACCATGATTTTTGGTGCCTACCTACTCAAACCCTAACAAATATGCCAATTCAATGTAAAGTAGAACCTGTCTAAGTTAATACTGTCGGAACCAAGGGTTCTATATTAATTTAGACAAGATATTAATAAAAAGAGGGTCATTAAATAATTCTCCGCTCGCGCCATTTGTAACATTTGTACGGTAGAACCTGTCTAAATTAATACTGCCTAAATTAATAACTTGTGATAATTAATATGTGCATGTGGAGTTCATTATAAAAAAATTCGGGACCGCCTGTGGAGTATCAATTATTAACTTTTGAAGGTTTATTGATAAATGTATGGGGCCCGACTTGGGACTGGATCGCACATATTAATTATCACAGGTTATTAATTTAGGCAGTATTAATTTAAACAGGTTCTACTGTAGCAAAAATATACAAAATCCAAAAGTTCATAACAATTCACATAATGTTTCAAAACATGGTCAATAAAAAATGGTTGCCAAAAGTTATAGAAAAAACATGCAAGGTGACTAGGGTTGGATGGAGGAAGGGAAAGATGGGAACAAATTATTTGAAAATTGTTGTAGAAAGGATATTGTTGAGCAACATGTTCCTTGAATAATTGGATAAATGTTGGATAATTGAATTTGAATAATTCCTTGTACAATTGTCCTTAAACAATTGCACAGTCAATTAAAAATGCAATTGTTTCATTTTCAAGCTTAATTACCTCATTTTTTTCTTAATAATTATCTCCTTTTTAAATTTATTTTGTACATAACTACCTCTTTTCTTACCAACTTTCCTAATAACTACTTTCTTCTTTAATAACCATCTCCCTTCCTTTCTACTAACTACTTCTTATCTTTATAACTATCTCACTCCTTTCTTGATAACTAGTGGGTACTCATGACGTTCAGACACAATCCGCCCGTGCCCAGCCCGTCCATGTCCAGCCCGTGCTCAGCCCGTGCCTAGCCCGCTCGTGTTGTGTTCATCCGTGTCCAGCCTCTTCCCTTCTTGAGCTACAGAAAGAAAAGAGAAAGATGACCGAGCTCGGATATCCAGGCCGGTGTCGGCAACAGCCCCCAGAAACACATGGGCCCTGTTCCGGTCCACCCGTGGCAAAGAGCTTGGTTTATGGCCTGGGACCCAGCTCTTTGTGGGGAGACCGGGCTTCATCACCGCCCCAGTTTAATATTTACTCCCGCGATTCCACACACCTAAGCGCCGCCTAGTTCGTGCCAGGTTTTTTTTTACCTTTCGACTCTTTGATCGTAGGCACCCCAATAAGTAATTTGAAGCATGGGCGTTGGGACTTGGGACCTGGATTGGTCGAGATTCAGGACTCAGGACTCGAGACTCGGTAAGTAAAGAAGTAAAAGTGTGTGATTGAGGTCATGAATAGTTTTTGGGCCCTCTAGTTCAGGGGGACACTTTTTCAAACCTTGACGATTCTGGAATCTATTGGGTATCTCAATTTGGGGTCTGGGTTTAAGGATTTGAACAAATGGACAGACGAGACCTGGGTTTCAAGACCTCGACAGACGGACAGATAGAGATCTGGGTTTCAAAACCTCGATAGGCAAACAGACGAAGATCTAGGTTTCAGGACCTCGACAGACAGACAAACGCACGAACTAATTGAATTAATATATATGATTATCTCTTTTTTTTTTCTTTATCTGCCACCATGGATATGAAAAGAAAAAATTAAGATGTGCTTATTCATGTCCATGATATTTATATTAATTCAAATTGAATTTGACATTGACATAAATAATGATGAACTATTGAAAACCATATGAATACATAAAAAAAGACTTGAAAAAAAATTGTTGACCATCACGGATAGTGCATTATGCATAGCAACACAAAGCCCAAGTAAAAAACTAGAACAAACCGTTTTAGGTGTCAATTTCATTATTAAAGTTCATAACTAGGATTCCCAAAAACAAGATCAAATATCCAAACACAGTTCTCAAATTTTACTTTTGGACATGTCAAATAGCTGCCCAGAAAACTACCAGTTGTTTGCCGGTTGTTTCACTTTGTGCGGTTTTTTTTTTAAATAACCAGGATCCGGCGGTTATTTTATTCTGCTTTTTGTTCTGAATTGCCAGTCCCATGACAAGCAGCTCCCATGTGCCTCAAAATCTCATCTAGATTTGCCTGAAAGGAGAGGTAAACGTGGTGGTATTATCCTTAGAGGTTGGGGGCCCCCTTGAAGCATGATGTCATGGCTTGTGAAGTTGGACCCACAAATTTTTGCTATGTCCAAAAGATGTCAGAGTAAGCTCAAATTTGGCATGGTGCTGCCTCAAATCAGGGCCATTTTGTTAAAGTGATTGTTTTTTGGCATGCTTTTAATTAATGGCCTTTAATAGCAAGTTCAAATGATTATGAACCCTAGTCACACCTTACCCTAGTCACACACCTTGGGTGAACCAGCACCCACCTTGGTACCAAGGTAAAAAATCTTACCCAAAAATTCGTTTAAATCATTTCTCAACGTTACAAATATCCCGTGCTTAGACTAAATCAGGGTCCCTGAGTTCAAATCTGACATTTTGTGGCCTTTAATATATGGTCACTAGGAGGCCTCACTCAAAAAGGTAAAGGTACCAACGTGGGTGCTAAGTTCACCCTGGTCCCTACTACTCACAACCCTTGTCATTAACCCAGGTCAAAAATGGCCATAAATAGTGCAACACATTTAAGAGCCAATGGGATGATTGAAACATGCAATTGAAAAGGGCAAGTACTTTTTTTCTTTTGGGTGAGGTGTGAGGATTTTTCTTAATTGCTTTGTTTGCAAAAGGGTGAAAGCAAGCACCCACCTCAATGCTCCCTCAGTAAAGTAAATGATAGTTGACTAAGTTATATGTGAGGTTTTTTGTTTCTACCCCTCTTTTGATTGTCTTGTCTTCTTCCCCTTGCACCTCTATTTGTTGCATATTGCTTTGGCACACTTCAACACAAGACATTTAAACCCTTGCCATTACAAGGGGTGTCAAAAAAGGATGTGACTCCCTATTTTTGACTAGTTTGCCTTCAAATGTGAGAAGTCAAAAATAAATAAAAAGTGGTTACATTTCATTTAAATTGTAAGTACCTAGGCTAGTTTTGATTTTATAATTCTACAACCTAAAAGCAAACTTGCATCAACCAAAATGTAAAAAAGTTGTTTGCAACTAAGTTCATACCTAACTTAGGTGGTGAGCAAAAGGAGATGCATGCACCATAGAATTCTTTGTTGCTATTCAATAAAAATCTAGAGCTTCCATTGTCACAAAAATGTATGATAAACAAGGCCAAATAATTAAGGATAGGACAAGCCTAGAAGAGACATGCACATACACTTGAAGTTTTATGATGAGGGCCATGCATTCGAGGAAACAATAAGTATTAGTAACAAAGTCCTAGATACCTTGCTTCATGGACAAGATGATACTAAATATTGAACAAAACCGTCATAGAGGAGGAGCTTAAGAAAACAACCACTTGGAGATGGGTATTGGAAAGGCTCCAAAGCTTGATGGCATTGCAATTGAGTTCTTCCAATTTTGGTTTATTATTGGGGTTGATTGTCACAAGATGGTGTTTGAATCTATTGTATGCAAAAGGTTCCAATGAAGGTTAATTTCCCCTTCTCCGTAAAGGTAAGGCAGATGAAGAACTTTCCAATTGGAAGCCTATTACATTTCTAAATGTTGGATATAAAACATATGCAAAAGCCTTTGCAAAAAATTATGCAAGGTATTTTCGTGGAGTTGATTAGCCTTAACCAAACTTCATTCCTCCTTTGATTTATACTATAGAATGTACTCCTACACAAGACATTAGATTGGGCTAAGAAACTAGGCAACTTATTGTTTTCTTAAAATTTGTACGTCTTCAAGATTTAAAGTCAATTGGGAATTTTTGTTCAAAGCGGTGGAAAAACTTTACATATTTGCATAGACTAGTTTTATGATAAAAATCTTGTTTACGAATGCACGAACAATAGTGGACCTCAATGTCAACCAATTTCAAACTCTAACATCAAAAGAAAAATAAGGCAAGGATGTCCTCTAAATCCTTACCTTTTTATCATCGTTAAAAAAAAATTCAACCAACTCATCCAACATATAATGCATGACAATAAAGTTCAAGGAGTCATCATGCCAAATGGAAGGAGCCAACAAACCATCTCCCAATATGCTAATGATACACCATTTACCATAGGAGAACATTGTATGTATATTTTAGGAAGCACTTGAGATAAAAGGATTTTTTTTATTTGTTATAAAATAATGGCATATTTTGAATATATTTTGAATACATTATTAAATTTGTATTAGGTATATTTTTAAATATTTGTTCGTAGTGAATTATATACAACCTATTTAAATGTAAGTAATTGAAAATTATACTTTTTTCAATAGATTGCACTTTATTTTATTTTTGGCACACCATTTGGAATAAAATGGATCTGGCCTCCAAGGATCATTTATAATCCAAGGCAAACACTAATCAATCTCTAATTTGGTAGACATATTAAAGAAGTTTGGAACTCTTTTAGGCTTCAAAATTAACTAAGACAAAAACATGGTGTATGGGTACATGTAACAGAGGTGAAGAACCTTTTAAACAAGTTCATTTATTTGGGGTGGAAGTGGGTAAAGTAAAAGGAGTTATCCAAGGTATTAGGCATCCCATTTGATTTCAATATAGATGTTGCAAAAGTTGATGCATTTTTAATGTAAAAAATTAAGAAGTTATTTTCTTGCCTTGGCATCAAACTAAGGCATATCCTTTTGAACTTTCCTCTTGCCTTCATGTACATCTTCATTAGAGTCCCCCTGGAGAGCAACCAAGACTGGCTTTTTGTTTGTCATGTTACAAACTTTACATATGACATTATCAAGAATGTCATTAGTGGCAAGAGCTATGGTGACAAGCCCTAACATTCTCACTAAACTTGATGGTGACAAACCTTAAAGTTTTCATTAAAGTTGTTGATGGCTCCAACCCTAAAACCCTAGTTGAAAGTGGCTACACAAGTAGTCTTGATGGCATTATTGACTACATCCTATGGTGGTTAGGGTGCATGATAACGATGGGAATGAGTTGAAGATAAAATCCTCATGGTTATATGAATGTAGACCTATAAAGCAAAATGGTGGTTGCATGCTCATAAGTAGTTGAGGTGATCTAGTTAATACTAGTTTTTTTTTACCATGTTGCCTTGCAATATTTTAAAATATATTTTGTTATATTTTGCCCCCCAGAAAGGGAGCTGGTTGGGGATGTTCTTAAAAAACGAACTATGTAAATGGTTAAATGTCATAGGTAAGTAAGTGCGTAAAGAATTTGTGTGTTATTTTATAGGTAGGAAAACAAGTAAGGCATTTTGGTGATTACTAAATAAGTAGATACATGTAAATGGTTAGAACATAGTTGATTGTTGTGATTTAGGTATGTAACAAAAATACATTGAAAAATGTTTCACACTCACATATCCTTCATTAAGGGATTGTTATTTGGTGAACACATGAAAATGAACCCCATGTGATGAGCATGTGAACACAATGAATGAATTCCATCCATCTTGCATTGACACATGCTAATTCACTATAGTACTATAGGCCACCTTCAGCTATTAGATCAATGTTTCAAAGTCAATTAATTCCCTCACCCTCCCTACCTCCCCACCCCTTCAAGGTGCTTAAATTGCATTTCATATGGTTGTCTAGTAACCTCTCCCATGGCCAAAGTGAACCAACAGCCACCAATGCACCAATTGGTCATTATATCCAATAAATGGGCTACATTTCTTCATTTGGCACCAAATGGGGTTCATCATAGTCCATTTTTTTTTCCTATTAACCATTATTATTATTTTATTTTGTTATTGGTCATTTTTCTTTAGACTTGACTCCACGCATAGCTACCCTATTCACCTTCTTACCCTCATAAATATTTTATCAACCTTGGTACCTTACTAATTATCCCCTATTGACATAACTACCCTAATAACTAGTTATCCTACTAACCCAACTACTATACAAACTACTTGCCTTTCTAACCTAATAACCTTATTAATTACATGCCCTATTGACTTAACTTCCCTACTAACTTAACCATTATACTAACTACTTATTAACTAACAACCCTATATACACAACCACCCTATTGACATAAGTACTCTACAAACCTAACCATCTTGATAAGGTAGCTTGTTTCCTACATACTAACTTGCCTATCTACCTAACTACCTTGCTAGTGTGACTTCCTTTTTACCTACTAACTTGTCTACCTACATGCCTAGCTATCGTAGTAACCTATCTGCCTTATTATTTGAACTTCTTTTTTATTTATTAACCACCTACTAACCCAACTACCTACCTATATACCCACTTACCTACCTATGCACCCACCTTCCTAACTACCTATTCATTTTTCCCAACCCCCCCCCCCCCCCCCCCAATCTTACTTGTCAATTTAAAAGATGGAACACAAAAGGGCATGGTTATGGGAACATGGTACAAAAGTAGTGAATGCATGGTATGTCGTTGGAGGCCATAGAACTAAGTGATTGCCACTAGAAGATGTAAGGTAAATAAAAGGTTGAAACATCAAACTTTGGGAATGTAATGAAGTTCGAGCACACGTTGCTAGGTAGGAGAAGTACTTTTGCTCATGCAAAATTTACCTTAGTAATCACCTTTTGAAATGGTGAACATGGACTACCATCCATTTTAAAGGTGTGTTATGCCCACACCAAGTTTGGCTCAAATGCATTGAGTAACCAAGGTAATGTTGAATTGTAAAGGGTGACTACCAAGGTAAATTTTAACATTGTATACAAGGTGCATCATTGTGCATCAATGTGCATCACTGAGTTTGGCTCGTGCAAAATTTACCTTGGTTACAACTTTTGTGAATATGATGGTAACAATAGGCACAATTAGGAGTTAGAGTTGTGATGTGGGGCTAGTGTGGTAGAATGATGACATTGCAAATTTAACATGGCACTCACGTGGAAAAACCAACCATCTTGCATTTGAGCCAAACTTGGTGTGGGCATAACACACCCTTCAAATGGATGGTAGTCCATGTTGCCCAAGAAGTGGGAACACGCAAAGAATTAGATGCCATGGAACATTGCATTCACATGCAAGATCACAACACCCCTCAATATGGGAACATCACATTTTAGAGTGGGAACATTCACTTACATACATGGATGTTTAGGGTCACTTTTGGAACTGAAGTTCTAACTCCAAACCATGATTTGAAACTTGCATATTTGGTTATCCCATCATATTTACATGTGGATTTTGAAATGTTGAAGGTTTTGAGGAGCTCATTACCAATGTTGAAGGTTGTGTTGAAAGAATTGAAGGCGAGAATGAAATGTGTATTATAATTTAAATTAGATTTACTTTTGTTGATGATTACTTGGTGTTATTGAATTATATATTTTTTTATTATCAAGTAACCTTGGGGGTCATGGCGAATCACAAAATATCACATAATCTTCCATACACTTGTAATAGTGACCACAATGTGTTTATTGAAACATGATTATTATTTTTAATCAGTGAATCTGCCACTCCAGACTTTAAATGTCATGGGATGGCCTCAAATCATGTTGCCTTTAGCCATTTGGTTTCATAGGATTTTGTTAAGTTTGTGTGAAATTTCATATTTTTTCCTTTGCTCATCAAGGCAAAACCAACAACAAATGATATATTATTATTTTTTGTCTTAATTCATGGATGATGAACATAGGTCCCTATATGTAGGTATTACAAACAATTCATAGTGGAAACAATGTCATAATTACAACCATTTTGGTTGAGTTAATGCATATTTTACTCAATTATATTTTATTTATTTATCTATAGAATGGACATTGCAATACATATTTTCATGTAATTATTAAGTATGTATTATTGGATTATGGTTTAGGTTTAAAGTTGGGACACATAAATTAATTAACAAGTTTTTCACAAATCTACAATAATTAACCTAAATTAGGTTAAATTTGGGGGGAAATTTGTAAGGTGTAGACATATGTGAAGTGATATAATTTTGTTCTATATTTTCTTCAAATAGAATGGAAAAAATAAACTTTAAAATATCACACAAAAGTAAGAGGCATATATTCTCTTTTGGTTTATTACAAAATTTGTTTGATTGTTTTATAATATGAATGTTTTTTTAGTGATACTAAATACTTGTAGTTTAAAAGCCTTAAATTTTGGTTTCTAATTTTTTATTTATTTTAAAAAATTGGCATTATATAATTTTTATAGTTTGTATTTTTTTTTAATTTAGTGCATATGTAACCAAGATTTTTTTGTTAAGGTTTGTATTGTTAGGGTTGTAATAAGGCTTATGGCAAAATATCATTTGGATTCATAAGGTTATGCCTTATGATATTGTGTTTAGGGATTTGGTTCATATATTTAAAGCTTAAGGTTTATACTTTAGATTTTGCTCATTGTATTGGTTTTTTATCTTATCACTTGTTTAAATCTATAACATAATTATGAATCTCCTTTGTTTCCATATGTTCCATAGTTGTTAAAGTTCAATAATTTCTTACCCACTTTTGTATGAGTTCTGATCCTTTAGGGTTGTGTTTTCAACTAAAAGTACAAACTTTGGTGGAACGTTGTCATCTTTTATTCCTAAAGGTATGCATTTGTCTCTTGTTGCTTCTACCACATTCACATCTATAGTGACTACTTGTGCCTCAACAATAGGTTGAACCTCTAGTACTATCATAGATTTTCCATGAAACATCTTTTGCATTTTAATAAACATTGGACAATATGTCATTTTATATCCATGCAAACCACAAATGTGGCATGCATATGAAAATGTCTTCTATGATTTTTGACTTGGTTGTGCGACTTCTATGGTTGCCATTGTGGTTTGTTCTTTCTTCTTTTTGCATGTCTCCACATTGTGATTCATCATCCCACAATTTGTGTAATGTTTGTCAATCTTCCTTATATTACTCAGTGTTTTCATTGATGTCGCCTATTTGGTACTCTATGGTACTAAAAGTGCATTCCTTGTTTCTATAGTAGTCATGATCTCTTCACACAACATTGTGGCCTCCTTATGTTATTTTAGAATTGACTTCTTCATCCTTGCAATCATAATTCTAAGGAAAAATTGCAAACTCACACTATACACAATAGTTATAAAATTATCTATGGTTGATATGTATAAACCATGAGTTAGCTTTTGAATTTGCCCATAGCAAACCTCCACCCTCTATGTCTCCTCATGTTTCATATTTTTAAATTCCATGTATATTTTATCATCATTTTGAATCTCTTGATGACATTTGCAAAATGCTTGTGTAAGCTTCAAAAAGTACAATCAAGGAATTATGATATGTAATTATGACACCAATATGATGTTGTATCTTTTAACATATAGTTAAACACATTCATGATATACTCTTCAGAAATCTTTGCATTTGCTTTTACTATAATAATCATTTTGACATGAGCATATGGATCCACATCTTTTTTGAAATCAAGATATTTAAGAGCTACCTTGTTTGGCCTAACATAATGGTCATTTCTATGATTAAAAATTGGTATAGTTACAATAGATGGTTTTCGGTATCCTCTTTTTGGATTCACTACATCTACATTTCTATACCTTCCAATAGCCATTGAGTTCATCGGTGGTCAATCTTCAATCCTATTCACATGAGTAATCATTATTGGATTGGTAAACACCATATGAGGTGTCCCAACAACTCCAATAGTAGCTATTGGTAATGTCATACTTCCACTTAATTTCCTTCTTACCAAAATTCACCCAATCCACTACCCAATTTTACTGCGGATCCAATTAGTACTCCCTTTCAAAAAACATCCATGGTAGGTGCAACAAACATCTCAATTCATGTGGTTGTTGTACCCACATCCAATGATTGGATAATGTCTATTCCAATAGGTTGTCTCTAAGTTTCAACAATTGTTGCTTCTAACATGATCAATGAAGTTGTGTTGACTATGGTCTGATGATGTTCCAATTTGTGGTTCCCCATTGGTATCTTCTATGGTGCAAAATGTGGATGTGAGTACATTTTTAGTTCTTTGCTCCTAATATGAACAGATGGATGAATCTGTTGAATCTATGGTCTTAATTAACTTCCCAACTCCATGCCTCTCGATCTATTCTAAACTACATGACTTATTGGTTCTTATGCTTGTGTTTGATCCATTAATGTTCTTACCACATTTTGTAACTCCACATGTTTAACAATACCTTTTCTAATGTGAAAAGGCACAAAAAAACAATCCATGACTATATATATTTTTTCTTCACAAAATGCACAAACCTTTGAAATTAATCTAACCATTTTCAAATCCACATATTCATGATCCCATTTTTTCAACTATGCACCTTGGTTGATCCAACTTTGGATTCCCTTGATGTGTGTATGATTGTGGTACTTCATCCAACACATTCACACATGCCTCTGCATACTCAAATGATCATAGGTTATTTTTCTCAATCTCTTCAACCACACCGATATTAGTGTTTTCTTCCACTTCCTAGTCTTCCACTAGTTCATAGTAATATGGAGATGCAGATTGATACACAAACCAAGGTTGTATACCTCTTGTAACATCCCTTCCTTGGCTATTCACTAGCTTTGGACTTGAAATTTCCTATAGTTGATAAGGTATTGCAAAAGTCCTTGCTTTGTCTTAATCTCTTCAACTTTGAACCACATATTGCAGTTGAGAAGTATATTACACTCATTCATTTGGGTGTATAGTCAATTACATCTTTCTCCATGGAGATCGTCATTTGTAATTATGTTTTTTCTAAAGACCCTTAGTCCATATTTCACACCATACCACCTCTTGTGGTAGAAACAACTTGTGCCCTATAGGTCTTTCCTTTGTGCTCAGAATTCATCTATCCAACATTAAATTCCAATATGGGGTTTCTATAAGCCCTGCATACTCCTTTCCATTTTTAAGATTGTCATATGTTTGTTCTTCAATAAATTGTTGATTTGCTTCCAAGTCTAATTGTCGTTGTAAACTTCGTGTCACCATCCGATTCATCTTGTTTTACAATTCTTCATTTTTGGAGTTTGTAGATCATTTTGAAATCGTTACAACATCAATTGTTTAAACCTCTGATACAATCTAACATACCCCTTTAAATTTAGATTTGGAAAAAACAACATTACTTCTTTGAACACTTTCATTAACAATATACAACAAAATTTGTAGAAAATCTTCCAATTACTAAAATAAATAATAATAATAATTCCCCACAAAATGATCGTTAATGGCAAAAGTGAAAATTAATTTTTGTAGAATATTTCACATTATTGTAATAACATGTTTGCATTTCACATGCATACACTCATCATTCCTAGATTAATTCTCAACATACTTAACATCAAATTCATTGACGCGCTCCCAAGTTCCTTGTAGACCCACTTGAGGGTCCAAGTATGCGGCAATGCGGAAGGAGTTGGAACTTGGAGCCGCTCCCTAGCTCACAACACTTGGAGGGGTAGAGGGGCGTGTTGGAGCTCCGAGATGAGACTAGGAAGAATTGACAAGCTTATTCACTCACACGGGCCTGCACACAACCCACACAAAGTGGTTAGTGCATAGTTTGAGCGCCTTTGGTGCTAGGACGAACCACGGGCAACACGGACACACAAGACTCACCACGGCCCGGACTTGGGGGAAGCCACCACCTTCCCCCTTATATTATACTCTGCAGCTCGCGGCGGAGGTGGCATCCAAATGGCTATTTTTCCGGGGACTCCCGCGTGGGAGTCCCGAAATTGTCCCGGGTTGGAGTCCCAGGACTTTGGACGCCGATATCTCCCGATTGCAGAGTCCGATCGCAATGCGGTCTGAAACAAAGTTGTAGCCCTCGTCGAGAGCTTTCCAACGCCGTGTCGCACTCTCAAATCGGATGTTGGGAAGAGGTCGATTCCCAACTTTTAGTGGTCGGGAGTCAAACTGCCAGTTTGACTTCCAGCCCTTCTTTTGCCCATAACTTGCCTTTCAGATGTCCAAATGCGCAATGCGAGCCCATTTTAGACATCTACGTTTCAAGATCTTTTCAACGGTATAAGGAGCGCAACAAACCATTGAGATTTGACCCTTCAACGCGCCCTCTGAAGTTTCGGGAGTCCACCGAGACTCCCTCTCCCAAAATGGGAGTTGCCTTGGGAGTGTGAGTGCTCACTCCCCCACACTCCCTCGCACTTCCTTAGACTCCCAGGAGTATGTGATGACTCCCGGGCTTCCTCCTCTTGGCCCGCACCCTTCCAATGCCTTTGCCCTTGCTCCCGAGCTTCCTTCCTTTTGATTCCCGGGCTTCCTTCCTCTTGGCTCCCGCAACCTTGCAACCCCTTACCTTGGTCGCGAGCCCAAAGCTAGGGTTGCGACATTCATGGTTATTGCATATAACCAAAATCTACACCTAAAAATCCATTGTAAAAAACTCCAAAAACAATATCACAATTCATTTCGTCATGTTCTGATACTACAAAAAATTCACACAACAATATGAACATAAAATTCATTGCAGAATTTGTGTTTTTCTATATTATTAGAAACATGAATCAAAATTACAACATAATTTCATGTTTTGTTGAAAAAAATCCAAAACAACAATTAAAATATCTAATATATCAAAACAGAGTTTGTGGTGTTCTATTGCAAGTACCACAGCTCCTCCTATTCTTCTCCAAAAACTTGTGTTTAAGAATCCCCTTTCTTTTCCAAAATCTCTCCCTTTGGGTAGTCCCTAGTCTTCATCATGATTCAAAACTAACAAGAATTCAAAATTTAGACTAACAAAGTTCCCTTTATTAATCCCTATCCTAAATGTCTTATTCATTTAAAATCATGTATTCATCCTACCCCTTTGACAACGATCATAAATTGTCATTGTCTTTTGTTTTTCATAGGAGTGATAAAGGCCAAAATAAAAAAAGACAATAAGACGACGACTTTGTGTTGTTGTCTTTGTGTTTGAAAGGAACAAGAGCAACGAGAGGTGAAAACAATGATGATCACAACAATCATTATCGTTGTTGCCTATCTTTCACAAGAACAACGAAGGCAAAAAATAAAAGACACGAAAACGATAACTTCTCTTATTGTCTTTTGTGTTTAAAAGGAGCGAAAATAGGAGGAGGCAAAGATGACAATGATTTGTGATCGTCGTCGTCTTCTATTTTTCAAGGGAGTGATGAAGGCTAAAAAGAAAAAAACACAAAGATGATGGCACAAACCTATCATCTTCATGTTTGAGAAAAGTGAGAGTAGGAGGAGGAGGCAAAGATGATGACAATAGGATCATCATTGTTTTATGTCTTTCACAAGAGAGATGAAAGCAAAAATCAAAAGACATGAAGATTATGGCTTTTGCCGTCTTCATGTTTGAGAGGAGTGAGAACATGAAGAGGAGAAGATGATAATGATCATAGATCATCCTCGTGTTATAACAATCACAGATTATTGTTGTCGTCACCTATTTTTCATAAGAATGATGAAGGCCAAAAACAAAAGACACGAAGATGATGGCTTCTATTGTCATATGTTGTGTTCTAGAAGAGCAAAAATAAGAGAAGGCGAAGACATTGACAATCAGAGATTGTCATCATCTTTTGTTTTTCATAGGAACGATGAAAGCCAACACAAAAAAAGAAACAAAGACAATGGTTTTTTGTCGTCGTCTTTGTGTTTGAGAGGAGCAAGAGTAGGAGGAGGAGGAGGTGAAGATGATGATGATTAGATCATTGTCATCTTTTGGTTTTTAAAGGAATGACAATGAGGAGAAAAAAAAGGACACGAAAAAAAACAAGGGATCCACCTATAGGAGCTTCAACAAAATCATATTATAAAAAACCATGAAAACCATGAAAAAAAAAGACATGAGTGTTGTTCTTACCTCTAAATCTTGCTCTCAAGCTCCACAGCTCGAGTGTTGCAAAGCTCAACACTCCACAACTTGAGCGTTCCACATCATTCCATAGTTAAAGTGTTCCACAGCATTCCACAACTCAATTGCTCCAAGGACATTTGGAGTGGAGGGGAGAAAATGAATTTAGGTTTAAGGTAGGGGAAGGTTTAGGGTTTAGGGTTTAGGGTAGGGGAGGTAGGTAGGAGGGTTAAACTTTGGGGCAGAGGGCTAAAAAACTTGGGCAAGGGAGGAGGAAAATAACTATGCCTAGGCTCGGTGGGCTAGATGTGTTTGGGTTCATCCCCAAAATGGCTTGAACGGCCTCATCTTGAACTGGTGCATTGGTGGCTGCTAGTTCATTCCAACCATGGGAGAAGGCTGGAATGAACCAACAACCACTAATGCACCACTTGAAGATGAGGCCGTTAAGTCATTTTGGGGATGAACCAAAAACACATCCTCCCTACCCGAAATTATTGGTTTTTTCAACCTATTATTTGCCCCAAAAATTTTCCTTCCTACCTACCTCCCACCTAATTTTGCACTCACTCCATCACCATAACTTGGGAGCCGTTGGAGCAGGAGCAAGAGCAAGAATAGAGCCATCATTGGAGTGTGAGCGGGAACAGAACCAGTGCGCTTGAAGTTGGAGCGGGAACATAGCCACCGATGGAGCACGAACAGGAGCAGAACCAGTGCGCTTAAAGTTAGAGTAAAAGCAAAGCTAACACAGTTAAAGTTGGAACAGTAGCAGAGCTAGCACGCTTGAAGTGGGCCCACAAACTTGGAGCTCTTAAGTGCCTGAAACAAGACCCACGCGAGACCCAGAATGAGAGCTTAAGGTAAGTTCCCTCCTTTCAACCTTCTTGTTTTTTCGTTTTGCTACAACAAAGAAGGCGACAACAAAACATTCTCATCACCTTTTTTTTTATAGCGTAATGAAGAAGGCCATGATAACTTTGCTAATGTCGCCTTTTTTTTGGGTTGCAACGCAGAAGACGATAACTTTGCTGTTGTCACCTTTTGTGTTCATTTTGTTGCAACAAAGAAGGTGATGGCAATTTTATTGTTGTCGCCCTTTTTATTGTTGTGTAGAAAGTGACAGCAATGTCGCCTTCCACTATAACGAAGAAGAAGAAGATGACAACTTCCGTCACCTTCTTTAATGGTTTTGCCTGAAAAAAATGGCGACTTGCGCCTTTTTTGGTGACTTTTTTGCAAAAAAGGTGACAACAACAATGTTGTCGCCTTCCTCTATGGTGGAACACGTGAAGAAGGTAATGACAATCGTTTTTTTTCTTTTTTTTTTGTCCTTACAATTTAGTTCATTAGAATTAACAATGAAATGGTGGTTTTTTTCATGTTGAAGGTTACAATGGCTAAGTGAAGGAGATTAAAGAAAAAAGGTGGTGGTGATTAGAAGTTGATCAGCAAAATCTTGCTTCATCAAATCAGGCAATTATTAAGCAAAATGTTTCTTGAACAGATCAGGCAATTGTTGAGCAAATTGTTGCTTCATTAAATCAGGCAATTGTTAAACAAATTATTACTTCATCAGATCAGGCAATTGTTGAGCAAATTATTGTTTCATCAAATCAGGCAATTGTTGAGCAAATTGTTGCTTCATCAGATCAGGCGATTACTGAGCAAATTGTTGCTTCATAATGTTAAGTAATTGCTAAGCAAATTGTTTGCTTCATCAGATTAGACAATTGCTAAGCAAATTGTTGCTTCATCAAATTAACCAATTATCAAGCAAATTGTTATTCCATCAGAATTGAGACTTGAGGAACAAAATGTTGTTTCATCATAAATGAAAATTAAAAATCTAAAACAAAAGTATTAGTGCCAATGGCAATAATCTTGATTAATAAGTGAGACATTTATTCGTGATATTGTTTAGTACGTACACACATATTCCTCCAGGGTGATTATCATGATTGAGCATTATTTCAAACCAATCTTTGAACCATTTGACACTATTTCCCGATCCATCTTCTACGCGACATAACACCAATCCTAGCTGTGAAATTTCATTTGCCTTTGTGAGGTGAATGTTACAAATATTACATGCCAATACTCTCATGTGTGAAGTGGCATGTTCACAAAGTGTCACATCGCCTTCTTTACATTCATTTGTGATCTCTTGCATTGTAATGACCAATTGTGCAAGAGCCCTCTCCATTGGGGTTGATGAGATTATTGTGTCATTAGACCCTACAATGGGACCCATAGGGAGTTCATTTTGATCCATGTTCATGAACCCATCAAATTCCATGATCCCATCATCACTTTCAAGATGTTCATCTTCATCATCATCATTGGACTCCATATCATATGGAATATGTCATGGGTCCGCAAACATGTGACCCAACCGTCCACAATGTGATCTATACCATGTTCCACAATAATGAATGATATCCTCTTGAGAAATGTCCATGCATGTGAAAATGACCACAATTTGGTGTTTACACATGTTCCTTCGCAATGCCCATTCACATGTGCAATAAAAAAATTCGGTGAATGGGAATTTCACCGCATAAATAACATTGGGAAGGCGTTGGCTTCATACACCTTGAGCTCCATCACTTTCGAAGGTTGGTTGGTACACATGGGTGAGTGGAATAAGGGTTGCCTTTTGCACACTTCATGTAATAATGGCCTCCATAACCTTGTTTTTTATGAAACCCCTATTTTTCATTTCCAATGTGTGCATGTAGTGGTGTGCAATGGTTGTTGTTAATCACCACACCGACTAGTCAATCCTCTGCCCTTTAAAACATTTTGTGTCAAGAGCAAGCCAACGTTTCAACACACTATGATATGATTCAATGTTTGCTTGGGTGTCTTGGTTGGAATGGGGCATTTTTCGAACACCTGCCATCCATAATTCTGCAAACATAAACACAATGCATAAGGTTGAATAACATTATACAAAATAAATTTGAATATTAAACCATGAATAATATTGTCACTTACCAAACTAATGGTAATAAGTCCATAAATAATTTGTCCACGCATCACCAAACCTATGTTTATGAAGGATTTCTCTCACATCAACCATCCCATGCTCTTTGAACTCATCAATTGTTTCTCCATGATTGATGGACATGTACATCACATCATGAAGGTCTTGGAGGATTCCACCCCGCACTTCCACATCTTGATTTTTTTAGTACCATGTAAGTGCCATGTTTTGAGAACATGCCAACAACAAAGGTAGATGGGAACCTTGTCCATACCCCATACGACCCTAATAAGGACACATATGCAATAAAATTTCCATGAGTGGATGAGGTTAATACAACATAAAATGCATTTGAAGTAATTAAGAATTTTATGAAAGATATTTAAAAACATTTAAGGAAATAAACATAAAGTAGGTATTAAGTATAGAACTAACCATAATGCCTTCAATTCTTGAGGTGCATCATCAACGAGAAAACATGATGGTTTCCAATGTGGCATGTGTGATAACATTTTCTCTTTTAATGGTTTCAACCATTCAAGCAAATCTTGAACTGTTTGCCTACTTGTAGTGATCCATGTTAAAGGGCCACCCTTGCGATGATAATCAAACCCCATAAAGGTGAATAGATGGAATTTCATGTCATTTGTGCCAAATGTGGCATCCATAGAAATGGCACCATTGTGATGATAGCATGGAATCACATTGAGTTGGTGTTTGAATACCTATGGTGACTGGGACTTGATTTTACCAACATTTTGGAAAAAGGACACATTTTCTGAATGTTGGGGAACCTAAGACCAAATTGAAATTGTTGGGTTGGTGTGTAAACACCAACTCCCTTTCTTATGTTTTCGATTCAAATATGCAATGTTTTGAAGCCGAATGAAATCATCTTGTGTCATGCTTTGACCCACATTCACATGTTCCCACCAAATTGTTTTATGCTTGTCATATTTTTTTTGGTCATGTAACCTAAACTTAGTTAGGCCCATATTTGGTCCTTCAATATTTGTGACATGCATGGAGCATAATGAGACAAACAAGAAATGGATTCCGGGTCATGTTCACCATGTGCAAATGATCCATCAATTCATGTATGGGCCTTATGATAAATTGTGATATCAACCACATCAAGTCATATGTGTAGACGTTTTAATGAGAATGACGTTAGGCATCCTCGTTTCATAGATCAAGTGTGGGTTGAGTTTTCCCTATAATCCTTTGGTCCATATTCGCATTCATACCTAGACCAAAAAACTTTCAAAATGTAAATTATTACATCTTTGGTATATGAATTAAAGAAATTAAAAATGTTAACGCCATACATGTTTACTATGTGTGCTCGAGGTGGTTTTTGATAGTTGGTTGCTTGACATCTGTTTGGCTTGGAATTTTTTTGTAAACATTCCATTCCATAGGGGTGTTTGTTCACCTTCCAAGAATTTTGAAATGTGAGCATATGGAACATAAGCAAATTGAATGGTCACTTTATTTGGCCTTCCATGGCGTATCCCGGACATTCACACCAAGTCTTTGTTGAGAAAAAGGATTTGGTGGGGTTTTGGACATGAATGGAATGGGACTTTGGAACCCTTCCCATGATTGAAGGAAGTAGGACAAATTCTTGCATCAAGAGAATTTATAATTTTATAAACATTCATCATTGAACAAAAACCAAAAATGCAATACATACATGGTTATTTTAAAATCAATGTTGTGACTTGGAATTCCCATTACAATACCCATATCATGATATAAAATACCTATTGTTCCAATGTACATAATGTATAATATTTACATTATGAACCCATATATTAAAACAAACTTTGGCAATACCCACATTGAGCTATTAAACCTTCCATCATTGAAAATGTTCACATATGCAATACATGGATTGTACCTTAAACCCACAATGTCTGAAAACCCCATGTAGCAATACCCACATAATGATAATTAATGCACATTGTTTGAGAGGTGCAAAATGTAATACCTACCTTAGGCCATAAAACCCACACTAGTTGTGGGGGGCCAATGCATTATTCGCATATGGGTATGAAAAAAAAACTACAATGAGATATTGAATATGAAATATCCGTGTAAAGGTATAAAACCTTTATTTATGGTTGTATACTTAATGAAACTTGACACCCTTTCTATATCCAATAACTAGGAAATGAAGTTGAATTGTGAAAATATAAACAAAAAAACAAAAGAAATAACAAGAGACAAATGCATACCTTTAGGAATAAAAGATGACAACGTTCCACCAAAGTTTGTAATCCCAATTGAAAACGCAACCCTAAAAGATCATAATTCATACAAGAGTGGGTTAGAAAATATTAAACTCTAACAACTATGGAACATATGGAAACAAAGGAGGTTCATAATTATGGTGTAAATCTAAACAAGCGATAAGATCAAAAAACCAATATAATGAGCAAAATTTAGAATATAAACCTTAGGTTCAAAAATATATGAACCAAATTCCTATACACTAAATCATAAAGCATAACCCTGAAAATCCAAATGGTATTTTTCCATAAGCCTTATCACAACCCTAACCATACAAACCCTAACAAAAAAAAGTCGTAGTGGTATATGCCTTAAGCCCAAAAAACTATACTAAACTATACAAATTATATAATGTAAAATAAACAAATTAAAAAGAAGATAGGAAAAAAATTAGATACCAAATTTTAAGGTTTTAAATTTAAAATATTTATTGATTGAAACAAAATACGTTATTTTTTTAAAACAATCAAATAAATTTCGTACAAAACCAAAAGAGAAGATATGTCTTTTACCTTTGTGTGATCTCTCCAACCATATTTTCTGCACTCTTTTTGAAGAAGATATAGAATGCAATTGTATTACTTCACATATGTGTAAGCCCTAAAAATTTGCCCCCAAATTTAGCCTACTTTAGATTAATTACTACATATTTGTGAAAAACTTATTAATTAATTTATGTGTTTCAACCCTAAACCTAAACCATAATCCAATAGTACATACTTATAATAATTACATGAAAAGATGTATTGCAATGTCCATTCAATAATACATTAGGTAAACAAAATTTAGTAAAATATGCATTAACGAAACCAAAATGGATGCAATTAAAGCATTGTTTTCACTATAATTGTTTGTAATACTTACATATGGGCAAACCTCAATAAATTGATAGGTAGGATTGAGGTGGGGGGTGGGGATGGAAAAAATGAATAGGTAGTTAATTAGGTATTTGGTTATGTAAAAAACATAGATAGATAGGTAGTTAGGTAAATAGGCAAGTTAGTATATAAGAAACAAGTTATCTTATCGAGGTGACTAGGTTTGTAAAATGCTTATGTCAATAAGGTGGTTGTGTATGTAGGGTAGTTAGGTTAATAGGGTAGATAGTTAGTACAGTGGTTAAGTTAGTAGGGTATGTAATTAATAGGGTAGCTAGGTTAGTAGGGTAGGTGGTTAGTACAGTAGCTAGGTCAATAGGATAACTAGTTATTAGGGTAGTTATGTCAGTAGGGAATAATAAATAAGGTCCCAAGGTTGGTGCAATACTTACGAGGGTAGGAAAAGTGAGCAGGGTAGCTATGTGTAAGGTCAGGTCCAAGGAAAAAATTGACCAAAAACCAGGGGAAAAAAAAAGAAAGTACAGTGGTCAGCAGCAAAAAGAAATGGACTATGATGAACCCCATCCGACGCCGAATGAAAAAATACAACCCATCCACTGGACAGAACGGCCAACTGGTGCATTGGTGGCTGCTGGTTCACTCTGGCCAGTTCCAAGGTCCCTCCTTTGATAACTTTCCTTCTTGTATAATTTATGTTACTTAGCATCTCCAGTGGTGCTCAGTACGTGGCCCTGTAAACATATTTTCACATCCAAGTATAGTTACATACTTTTTTGCACGCCACCCATAAAACTGAAACGGGGACAGCAAATGAATGAGGGACCACTGATAGCAAACTACCTGGACCAATCATCATGATGGGCCAATCAGAAACACTAGAGTAATCAGAACATATTTATTACAGTATTTTTTTACAGGTGCACAGCATTGCTGCGCCTTTTACTAGCCACCGCAAACTGTACAAAATGCTGAGCCAAAACCATTTTCCTGAGACAAACCGGTACATTTTGACTTTTCTTCATCCAATTTTTACTATGCATGATCACATATGAGCACTGCTGGAGATGCTCTTAGTGGTCCTAGTTAGCTTTTTACACAACTCTATCAATGGACCATATGTGGACCTCTACGAATGTCTTCCACATTCAAAATGGCATGTTATTTCCCATCCCAACCCATATAGGGTAAACCGGCCCATCACCAATTACTTGCTTATGACTGAACACTTTGGTAGATCTTTCTCAATTCTTCTCCATTTTGAGTGATCTAAAATGTTATAGAAGCACCTTCTCAAGCTCCATAAATCGTCTTTGAAATGCAAAGCCAAGGGATCACCCAAAATAGAGAAGTAACGAAAATTCGTTTTTTCGATTTGTAAAACATGTTTTTTTTTTCATTTTTCTTCATTTTGACCTCTCCTTCTTTCAAACGCCACAACTTTCTTATTTCTTATTCATTTCAAACGATTTAAAGTGCTATAGGAGTGCCGCATGAAGTTCCACAAATAGCTTTTGAACTCTAATAGCATCAGAGCAACATACAGGGAATTTTTTTGGGTGTTTAGGAACCAGCTTTTGTAATATTCAGCGGTTTGTTTTTTTAGCTCTTGACCCTCCTTACTTTGGGGGGCTGTAACTTTCTTATTTCTAATTAATTTTCGAAAATTGTTAGTGTGTCAGATGCACCAAGAGGAGGGGTTCAAGAGTTGTTTGAACACCAGAAACAACAGAGCCCTCCCCTTGGATCTGGCCTCCCCTGAACACTTAAATGTTCGATCACTGACCGGTTTACCCTGGGTGAAATATTGGAAAGTGTAGAGTGATGACAAGTGAAACATCACCACATAAAACCAACACAAATCATATATTTATAATCACCCTCTAGAATTGCCATGTATCTTCTGCATACTTAGAGCTCACCAACCTGAAGCAATAAAATGAGTTGAGTATTGTAGTTTAAATGAAGTATAGAAGTTAAATAGTGTGAGACTAAATTTGGGGTTGTACATAAGCCCAAGATGTTAAGGTCCTCCAAGAGGGATAGTAAATGGAAAAGATTATTTAAGATTGGCCAACCATAAATAACCATTGGTTGTGGTGGTGACATTTAATACTCTCTCACTTTGTATTGTTCACTTTTTCATGTCTATGATTGATGACCAAGGAATAATTAACACTAAGTGTTGGATTTACTAAACATCGATACAGGCCAAAAAATAAGGCCTTTTTCCAAAAACTTGTACATGATCGAAGAACCTAGACCTATTTGAAAAAGGAGAGCAAACTGGTCAAGGTTTTTTGGGGTTCAATTTCAGCAAAGTGGTTGTTTTGCATGGTTTGAATTCAAATCTAATTCCAGCAAACTCTAGTCCAAATACTCTAGAATCTTTGCCCAAAACTGGCCTAGTAAGGTGACCCCGCCAACATTCGTCCCAAACTCAGTTTCATAGTAGTTAAAGGTAGCTTGAAGTTCATCAAAATAACACATTTATGAGCCATTCTATTGCTACTTGTGTAGGTGATGTTTTAGCATTGGGAATCATGGCTAGGTCAAAAATTCCCAAAACCTTGGCCAAATATCTATGCAAGGCCAAGGGCTAAAACTATCACAGCCTTCTTTTCTCCTTTGCATGGACCAAATACTCTGAAGCAATCTCGCTCCATCGCCTTGTCAAGATTAGGATATGTTATTCAATCTTGCTCCATTGCCTTGTCAAGATTAGGATATGATATTCAAGTAAAAAGTTTAGCCCCCCTTTTTTTTTGGGCATTCACATGTCTCGAACTCCCAACCATCCAATTTGGAAATGTTTAGGACTTCGTGAAGCACCTCGTCTTTTGTCTCCTTCGGTAGCGATTAAAAAAAAAACTTGTTGAGCTTGTGATCTTCACACTTCCCAACCACCCATCCAATAATGTACAAAGTTTAATGGTTTGAGAAGTATGGCTTTATTTCTAGTTCTAATCATCCAACATGTTTCATGCTCTGGTATATCTTATCTGGTTTGGCACTCAAGTGTCCAATAATAATTTTTTTTTTAAGGGTCAAATTTCACAATACAAATGATAACTTATGAAATTTTTGTTTAATATCAATTAAGGTAAAAGAATTTCAAATAGTTGGCAATCTATCTATGAAGAAAGGTAGTTTGTTTGTTTGTTTGTTTGTCATTGAGACATCTCCCAAACCCCAACACCTTTTGTCATGCTCTTGGTACCATTCAAATGCCCCCCTTGATGAACAAAAGATGCATCAAGTTGGTTTCATAATGTTTCAACCAATGGTGAAGAAGTCATTGAATACGGAACAATTCTTTCATTGAAAACTATTAAATTATAAGCAATTTGGGTGCCATCTTGGCATCCTGAGAAAGCCCTCAATGAGTAGGATGTAATGAAGTTGATTTGGAAATTTTTTAGACCTAAGGTGTCGGAGATATTATTTGGAGAATATTGTTTTTGCATAATTTTGATCATTGGAAAATCCAATTAAACTAAAACATATAATTTTTGGAAAGAAAAATTAGTTGGGTGGTGAGTTCACACTTGAGCCAACGGCACAAGTTACAAAAGTGACAATTGATTATTGCACTTAATGTTCATGAAAAAATCTCATTCATTAAAAGAGAAGTGTGACATGATTTTCTTTCCTCATCATAGTTTTTGAATGCAAGCAAGAGGGACTTCACTTATCAGCCAACTTACTCAAGTTATTTTGAATATTAGAGAACAACTACTCAAAGCATAGGTACGTAAATGATTAATAAATGACCTACTTTTTTTTATTCATGTGAGTGGTTCATCTTTTGACCTTTCTTTGGCTTTCCTTTTTTGTCTCCCTTGCGATGGTTTTGGCCATCAATCTTTTATGGATTTTTTGTCATTTAAGTAATGAGTAATGAATTTTTTTTTAAATGATAAACCTTGAAAACAAGGTACAAAATTGTCTCAAGTTCCCAATTTTCAGACATGGTGGTGGGCAAATAATTTTGCTTAACTTCCGACATCTCAAGCAAATAATTTTCTTTAAAATGTGACATTTAAATATATAAAGATACACAATTATCACCAAACTTGAAAAGGGTGTTACAAGAATAACATGTGAGAAGCTACACTAATTCATTCTCCAGTTGCTCTTGGGAAGCGAGGTACAAGATATTTGATTTGAGCAGCTGCAAGACAGAAGAAGTTACGAATGTACGACATTTGTTGGCCTTGCCTACCAAAGGCAAGGATATTGTGTTTAGATTCATTATAGAGTGTAGTAGCTTAAGGGATTTTGGCCCATACTAGGTAAATAGGTTTACTTTTATGTGAGGATTTTTGAAAGATGATATTTTGGCTTGTGTTGAAACTTGAGATTAGTTATTCAGTTATAATCTCTTGAAGGATTTTGGTTTCTTTTAGAGGAGATTTTTTTTTGAAGATCATATTTTTGCATGGTGGATTATTTTGAGTTTCAATAATTCCTCTTTTTTCTTACGATATTTTTTAATGTAAATGGCAAGGCCACAATGTGACACACCCATTGTTACACCAAGAATTTTAGCACAAGGGACATGGTAAGTTCATGTTTTGGTGTTCTGTGTAATTTTTTTTGCAATTTTTCTTGAGTTTTCAACCCACCACTGTATTGAAGTAGGATCTAATTATTATTGTTAGTTTATTTTATATCATTTGAAACAACTTTGAACTCTGTTTTAATTTTTCACTTTTTAAGTTATTAATCAAACCATGTGACATAATTGTGTAGGGCATCACAATCCTTATTCTAACTCCGCTAGCCAAATTCAATTGTGGGTGTTTAATATTCTCCATTCCAATCTATGTCTCTTATGCGGCCATGAAAAGGCCACCCCATGTCTCTAATTGGGTTACCCTCTTCACCCTATTGCCCCATCCAATGACAAAACATCAACTTGGGTGTTTCAAGTTCACAAATGAAAATAATTTGTCATGAAATTTTCATTTGAATCGATTTTGGTGATGTCATCTTTTTATTGCATAATATTAATTTATTTAAGATTTAATAATTTGTGATCAAAGTTTAGTTGAATGTGAACCTAGTTTTAAGTATTTAGTGTGTTTGGGGCATTTATCCTCAATGTGTGGTTTTGAAGTCTCATCTTTCACATAATGAGTTTCTAGAGCACACCAAACAAACAAAAAGTGTGATTGACACCAAATTTTGAATTTTCATTTCGTTTTCTACTTTGGACTTGGATTCTTGCCATTTAAGGTAAGTACATTTTATGATGTGAAAGATTTGTATGAATGTTTTCATGTGTGTGACTTTGTTAATTTCAATAATGTTGGGCAATGATTTAATAGTGCATGATTGTGGTTTGCCAATTTAGTCATGAGTTTTGCCCTTCTGCTTTATTGTGCCTTAAGTAGGTAACTTAAGTAAGTAGTTGGAAGGTTATGTGGATAGGTAGGTAAGCAAGTAAGTGGGTAGGTAACCTAGGTGGATAAACCTTTTAGGTAGGCACAAAGCTTTTAGGTGTAGTCAAAAAATAATCCATGTTCAAGACTTTGATGAACTTGTTGTTATGTTAAAAAGGTAAATCCTAACCTACTCTAGATGACAAGCCCCCATTCACTACTCCCATTAATTCAAGTGATGTTTGCAATTAGTTTAGCTAATTTTCTAAAAGAACTAGGTGATAAGTTAATTGCAACAAAATTAAAATTATTATTATTATCATTATGGCACAAATGAAACAAATTTCATTGTGAAGAAAAAAAAACCAAAGTACACAACCCATAGGCCAAAAATATGCACAAGGCACAAACAACCATGGCACAAGGGACTAAAACAAACCAATAACTAAATGAAATCACCCAACTTGGGCAAGTTGTATGCTCACTTGATGTCTAGATCATTTATATTAAAGAATAAGAATTGTCCACCCCTCACCTCATCAAATGAACTAAGACTTTCTTGTTTGGTAAAAAGGTAAAAGTTTTGTTGTCGCTACATCACAAATTTTCAATATCATGAAATTCTCATAAAATTTATGCAAAAATTGTAAATAAATGATTTGTCTTTTCTACTTATGATGTCTTGATGTGAAGGATGTATGATTACATTTAACTAAATATGCACAATTATCATGATGTAATTTTGCATAAAACTATGCAATTTCATGTATTAAACATGAACATTCATGTATGCCATTAAAAAAATAATGTTACATCTATTTGAATATTTAAGATATTGAATATGTACAAATATTGTTCATATTAACTATAGCATGGAATTCATACAATTTTTGTATGAACCTATGAAGCTTGGTAAGTTTGTAATGCAATGTCCTTTTCCATTCCATTTTAGCATAATCCAAAAAGGCTTCCGAAACAAATCTATGGAACTTTTTTTATTACCATGGTTCTTTGTGAAAGATAAACTCATTACATTTTATCCATATGATGTGCCATAGAACAATGCTTCTAAAAAGAACCCATATGACATGAAAATTGTGGACTTGCTTTGGGGGAATTTGTTATAAAAAATGCAATGTTTTCAAAAAGGGTAGTTTCCAAGGTTTCAATTGAGCTCCTCCAGTTTACATGCGTTTAATTATAATGAAGCCCATTTTTAAGTTCACTATTGTTTGCAAACACTCATAAAAATAATATAAAATAAAAAATTTATGTCCATGTGACAACATTTAAATGCCTTAAAGATGTTCATGTTCAGGAACACTTATTAATCATTGATGGCCATGGCCTAATGCTATATCAACCACATGAATCGAAATTTTTTCTTGGTTTGCTTCCAATGTCACACTATTTTCTATCCTAGCTTCACATATTGGTAAGACAATTTCTCCAATTTTGCTTAACATTATTTTCTAAAGCTTTGCGTATTTCAACCATTATCAATCGTTTTTTAATGTATAGTTTAATAACTAGCTATTTTGATTCCAAGTTCACATGTTGAAGTCAAATTGTAAGTCCTTTAATTTTCCTCCAAATAACATGAATTCATGTTTAATTAATCCCCTATTTACAATATTCACTTGGACTTGGTGAAAGGAGTCTTGCATTTCTTTGAATTTTACCTAAATATCATTAGTAGTGCATTTTTTGGAGTAGGTGGTTTTGGGTGCTAGTTAAATTCATTTTGAAATTAAGGGGGAAATAGTTTAATCTCGTGTTGGCATCACATGTAAGTCTAAATTGGTTGTTGATTTGGCAAATTAACAAGGTTAGTTATTCATTGTCCTTTGAATCATGCTTATAATTTTCCCAATGGATTGGTAAATCACCCCCACATAACAACAAAGTACCAAGGTTTAATTTGTTACATTGTTCCAAATTTTGGAAGGGGTCATTCTATGGTGGAATATTAGATTAGGAAAGTATTGTATGCATTCATTGGTGTGCTTGAAAATCCCAAAATGCACTAGTTGGACACTTTAGGTTGAATAATGGTTGAACTTATGTATGCTTAAGTCATTAATGCAATTAGAACCATTGTTTCTATTGTTAATTATCTGCCATTTTCATGTGATGAGGTGAGCATGGTGGATAATGGTAGTTGGATCTCCATATTTGCATATGTGATGTAGAATTGGGAGACATTTGATTATAATCTTTTTTCAAAAGGTTGTTGATGGAATAGGAGCTAACCACTTGACGGTTGGGAGCAAATCATGCAAAATAATAGGCCAAAAAAAAATCCTTCAACATTGTAATATTTCATTTTTGATATAAATGTAAGGTAAATTCAAAACCTTTTCAAGTATCATTATGAAACTATTGTGCACTTCATTAAGTTTATAGTATATGTTGCATACCAAGTTTCAAACAATTTAATGTTTTTTAAAAAAATTATTTCATTAATTAACCTATTTAGCATGCATTATTACAATTCATGGTTTTTCAAAAATTCAAGTTGATCAACAAGTCCTTTTTGACTTGTGCACATGTACAATTTGATTAAAGGCATGGGGCTTGAATGACATGTGTATTTTTTGATTAGTGAACTTGATTAAAATGACCTATTTGACTATCTATCAAATTGAACATCTAATCAAGTTAGACAAAAAATGACAAACTTGGTCAAAATGGCCAATGGTTTTTAGTCTATTGAAACATTTGGTAAAGTTGAACAAAACAAAATGACATTTTTAGTCAAGATGAACAATGGTATTATAGTAAAATGGGACATCCTATGGTACTTAACATGTGAAAATGGCTACAAATTAAGCTAAGTAATAGCCTAGGCCTACTTACATACCAACTTACTTACCTACTTACCTACTTACCTACCTCCTTTGACCTATTTACTTACTTACCTCTTACGACCTACTTATCTACCTACCAATTTACTTACCTATTTAACTACCTACTCCATTCTTCCCACCTACCATCTTATAAACCTAATTACCTACCTACCTCCTAAACCGACCTCTTATGACCTATTTACCCACTTACCTCGTAGACTTACTTCTTACAACCTACTTATTTACCTACCTACCCACTTACTTACCTACCTAGTTACTTGTTATTTCCTATTTATTACCCTACCTATGTCCTATGGACTATAAGCTGCCTATTTATCTACCCCTTCTATTTACCAACCATTGTGCAAACTACCTATTAATTATTTAATGATTTTACTGACCTGCATAACTAATGATTTGAAATAAAAAACATGGCAAATTTTGTCAACTTTGAAAAGTACAATTGATTGATAAGGACTTGGATTATCATTGGGGAGGCGAAAGGTTCAATTCCTAATACTTGCAACTTATATACATGTTTAAAAGGTTAGGTTGGTTAGGTTAAGCTACCACCTATTTACTTACTTACCTTTTATGACCTACCTAAACCTATATACTACCTACCTACCTACACAAAAATATTATTTTTGGTAATAATCTATAAAAACATTGACTAATCCAATGGTCAAGTATCCACTAGTCAAATAGTCCAACATTTTGCAAATAAAAAAGACCACCCATTCACAATAGACATGTCCAAATCAACTTGTCCAAATTGATAGGATGATCTTTTTTATGCTTGTCCAAATGGGGTCTTTTTTGACTGGATTCATCAATAAAATAAAGACCATGAATTGTAGTAGTGATGCTTGCACTTGGTTGTGATCATGAAGGCTTATCAAAAGGGTGGAAGATGGATTTTAGATTTTGTAGTTCAAAAAATCATTTGCTTTGGGGCTAGTGGGGGCAAACATGTTTGAAGGAATCAAAGTTGGGGTCATTTAATAAATCAATACTAACTATGTACCATTTTCCATTGGGGTTCATTACATGGTTTATAGATGCAATTTAATTTTCAAGACCTTGTATACATTGAAAATTGTGAATAACATAGAAGATTTATTATAAAGTTGTCACATTTGATGTCTAATTTGGGGCAATAAAATGTTATGGTATTTGCACATAGATTAGATTTTTTGTTTTTTTTATTATCAATGTAAAGCATCCTAGTTCATACCTTGGTATGATCACGATATTTTTGCAGTTATTTGATCTTCTTTGATGTTGTTTACAACTACATTGTTTTTGCCATCTTATTAAGTGTAATGAAATTACCACATGATGAATTTGAATTGCATTACTGAATGAGGCTTTTGACTATAATGTGTTATTGAAGTCAATTTGTTTTCACCTACAAGGGCATGAAGCCATCATACTATGCATTTTCAAAAACTTAATAGTAGCCCATAGTTTGTTTCAAAATTTTAGTCACCACTAATGGCGTGTCTTTGATTTCCAACCATCACCACCACATTCAACTTACAACATACAACATCTTTGCCATTTTTCTGCCTTATTCAGCAGAAGGTGGCTAGCTCCTTTTACAAATATTCAAAACATATCACCACTAGGCTCTAGAGTCCAAATACTTTTGTAGGCCATGTAAGCATTTTTTGAAAACTCATGTAAAATAGGGCTATCCCCAACAGTGTTTAGTATGTGACAATGCACATTAAAATTGGATGAAGAAAAGTCAAAACATGGCGATTAAACTCAACAAAATTGTTTTGACCCAACATGTTAGGTCAATTTGTTGACATTGGTAAAAGGCAGAATAAAGTTGTACAATGATATAAAAAAGTGTAATAAACATTATTTAATTGCCATTCCCTATTTGTGGTTTACAATTGGTAGTCTTACACCTATTTGCCATCTTAGTTTCAATTTTATTGGTGGGGTTGTAAAAAGTAAATAACTAAAGTTGGGTATGGGAAATATTTTTGCAAGATCCTGTTGGGGATGTTTCAAAGGTCATATGAGGAGGGTTTAAGATGTAACCAAATCATAACAATATTCCATTGGATGGTGCACTTGTGGATGTTTTGGTTATGTAATTTGATGTAATTAAACTATTACCTATGTAATTATTAAATGAGTAAGTTTGGTGATTTACTTGTTAATAGGATTTCATAGTTTATTATAATTTGGTCAAAGTGTTTGATTTTCACATGAAATTTTATGTGGAAAGTCATGTGATAAGTCTGTGGCACATTAAGGTGCATTGAGTTTCACATTATAATTTATGTGAAAATCATGTGAAAAATCTTTACACTTTATTATGCATGTGAAATCACATGGGGAGCCATGTGATGTAAAGACTTTAAAAAAATTCTTGTTTAATTTCCTTTTGGTTAAAATATAAGTGATGTTTGTGACCTTTGGAAACATCTTCACTTGATAAAAATAAGTTGTTGTATGAATGTAAAATTTGATGTAATAGAGTTGTGAGGGGAATCAAGAGTTTAAATTTGAAAGGTTTTGGTGTAGTTCATGTGAAGTTCATGGTAGGGGAATGGTGTGACATACTAGTTATACATAGACAATCGAAATGTGAGAAAATATTTATGCAACCAAGAACATAGATTTCCATAGCTATATAACAAACATACATAGTTTCGATCCTAAACCCGCTTATGATTTACAATTACACAATCCCAATCAAGTATGAAAAATAATTTCAAAAAAACCTTTGGATATGTTTTTGACATTTTATCCTAAAAAGTGGGAGAATTTATGTTTTGGAGGATAGACAACCTAGCCTTTGGGGTGATAAATTTATGCAACAAGGTAATAACACTAAAGGGCTAGAAAATAATGCCCATTATGAAAGAAACAAAAGCTTTACAACATGTGTCAAAAGCTGGCACAACTGAGAGCATCTTTTGTAAATCACTGATATTGCCTCCTTGTGAAGGTTTTATAAATATTACTTACAATGTTATCTTAGGATGTCACACATTGTAAAGGTTATTTTCAGCATAGGGAAAATTCATATGGAATTCAATCTTTAACTGGAGTTGCCTTGGTTAACTGCCAGTTGTGGTTTGGGTTAATCACAAGCAGGATTTTTTTTTAAAAAAATCAAATAAATTACTAGTTTCCAAAATTTCACGAAAATTTCCAAGAAAACTAGATAAATTAGGAAGATTTACACTTTTTAAAAAATTGGAAAAATTCCAGACTTCTTAAAAATTTGACAAAATTTATTATAAAAAAACTGCCTCAATTAGTCATGACTCAGACTGAATTCAAACTAATTTTCAAAACCAGAACCAGAAATTTGTTTTTGTCTACAGCCCTGACTCAGAACTGGTTTTCTGTGGTAATCAAATCCTATAAGGACCCTTAAAGTTAAAACAACCTTAATCAGCTTTAAAATGGCCCTTAATCATGTACCAAACACCTTAACAAATCTACCAGACTACTACCAATTAAATAAGAATAGGTTACATTCATAGATGAAATAACTATGATTCAATTCTAGTTTTATGCAACTTTTGACCTTGATTCTACAAAATCATATGCATGGAAAAAAAATAAAAATAAAGCCCCCTAAACAAGACAACAAGAAACTCTATTGGGTTGTGCCAAAGGGTTTTAATCATCCTAAGTCATGTATTGTTCATAGTTGGCCATGGTGATGGTGCCAACGGTGGTAGGTTCAAATCACCAAGAGTTCATGGCAAGATTACCAACATCAATGACATTGGGAGAACATTTTCTTCCCAAAGGGTAGACATACTACATAAGATATATGTGTTTTGGTTTTGAAACATCCAAACAAAATCTACACTCGGTTATAAGCCAAGAATGTTGGGAAACTTGTTGGGGACACCCGAATGCCATGGATGATGATGATGTTGGGACATTTTTTACATTCTTGATGCTACCCAAAGAACAAAAAGGCGCTAATGTTCCCAAAAAAAAATGCCAAAGACTTTAAATAATTCAGCAACAAATGATATAACCACAATTTAGGATTCTTGGTGCTCAATATTGGCTGAAATCTTTCTTGAGATTTTTCCAACATTCTTAACAAATTTTCCAACATTCCCATGGTTTCTGCAAAATACTTCCCCCCAACATCCCAACACTTATTCCGACATCATCACTCAAATACAAACTACCTAGTCATTTGAAGTATCTGAGCACATAGGCTTCCACATCATTGCAAGATATTACAATTGCCCCCTCTCTCATGGCTGTTAAAAAGGTCCCATTTCAAAACAAGGTCAGTATTACCCAACCTTTCATTAAAGGGTTTTGTGTAGTTTCAACGATTTGCCACTAAATCTTGGCATGCTCCCACTCCTTGCGAAGAGAAATGCATTAGTTTCCTGGACCAATTCCAATGTTAGTTCACTAGGATTTACATCTGAAAGTTGTAAATTTTAGCATAACCGCAACATAACCCACATTGGAGATCACAAACGGCCACATCAACTAATAAGCATAATTGATGTGGGTAACCATTGACATCCATCGACCCATTTCTTTGAGATGGGTACTTCAGGAGTATTGAGAAGAGGGCTTGAATTTGGCAAAGAAGTGGGTTTCTTGAACATGGAAACCTAGTGATTCAAATTGGCTCCAAAGTTGCAACCAAAGAAAGTTGCCAAGTTTTTGTCTATTTGGTGGTAAATCTAATAATGTGGAGGTTCCACATTTTGTACCAAATTTGGTGTTTAAGGGAGTAAATTAGCTTTCAAGAAGATGGAAAATTTGAAGATTTGAAGATCAAAAGTACATAATGTCTACACCTCCATTCAGAGGAAGGGCTCATTGTCCATTGTTTATATATTATATAGTTATGGTTTGTCTTGATTTCTTCAAGAGTTTTGCAAGCTGGGATTGAAGTTCTTGAGCAGCACTAGAGCTGCCTTGTGTTTCCAACTCTTGGAGTTCGAGTCACTCATCTCTCCCTACTCTTCAACAACATTTCCATAATTCTTCAAGGTTTTACTCAGTGTTTTTCTTCGTTTTTTTCAATTTTGTAATGTTGTAATAAGTTTAGCCAAATTTGGCTTTTGAGAATGAAAATAAAATCATTCAATCAACATGCTCGTATGGGAGAAATGCCAGATGAAATTTAGGTGCTTTTAGAGCATCTCCACCACAACATTGCACAACATATTTTGGATGAAGAAGATCAGTAGAAATTTGCTGGAGAAGCTCAATAAAATAGCTATAGTTCAGCATTTGTGCTCAATACACTGAAACTGGCACAATCTTACACCCAAAAACACTGGTCCAAATGTCAAGTATGGTTGGAGCTGCTCTTAGAGCATCTTCACTGGCAGCAATATTATGGCCTTTCTAGTACAGCAGAAGCATTGGGGAAGGAGGAGCTTGCCAAAAAAAAGAAAAAGTGAATGGAAGAATGGCTTATACTAAGGTCAATTTTGACATTAAATCATCCTTAAAATAGAGAAATGATTTTTTGTGAAAATATGAAGCTGAGGTGTTGAAAACCATCATAATTAACACAATTTACACCTGAATAGTTTCGGCCCTCATATGACAATAAAATGATGAAAATATGAAAATAAAATGAATTCAATTTTTAATGAGAAAGCTGACCCTAGGCTATGGTATCGTATCACATGAAAGTTTCTCAAATTCATGCCACCCATTTTCATCAAATGTCTCTTGTTTTACCTCACTCTTTATGCCATGTTTTATGAATGTTAATCATGTATGGGTTTTGGGTTAAAGGTTTAGGGTTTAAGAAGTCTCCAGTTTGTCCTCTTGAAAAAAATTGACTTCAATCAATGGCCAGAGCATTTGATGCCTAACTATTCATAAATACTGAAACAAGTAAAACAATGTAGCAATCTAGAAAAATGTGAAATATATTGCATTGTATTCGCCCCTCTCCAATGTTAAAAGTAGTCCTAATAAGTAAGATATTTCTCAGCCTTCATATTTTGTTCATTATAAGGACTCCACAAACATTTCATTTGCTTTAGAGAGAATTTATTAAATTTTCTTTATAATGGTTTTAAAATAGTTGCAAATGACACTTTTCATCACTTAAGACAAGTCACAAATTGAGATTTTTTTATACTAATGATTGCAATTGATTTGATTTTTTTTATTAATCAAATGGTATTTTACATTCTTGTGACTTGATAAATTTATCTTTTATTTTGCAAATGTTGTTGATCTACAATTGATGGTGATCCAAAACATATACATGCATACATCACTTCAACTCATGTTTAATGTTATTTTTCAAAACCCTAATCCAACTCAAATGCAAATGTTGTTTATTAGTTTTGATTTGAACCCTCTAGTGTTTCTATTCGTCATTTTTTGTCATTTCTAAGATGAACATGTCTAATGTTGATCATTTCTCATTTTTGATGTCATTAATTTGATGTTAAGTTATTCCATTTCTAATGCGGTCACTTCTAATGTAAACCTGTCAATAACCCCTAGGTTCGCAATTTTAGTGCTAACTAAAACCATGAATTTATTAGGTGTTATTTGGTTTAATACATAAACCAAAACACCAAAATATTAAATCGTAATGATTTATGCAATAACATCAATAGGTTTTCAACAATTGAACAAGTATCTAACATGTTTCCAATAGCTTAGTAGAATTGCATGAATGATTTTACAAGTTAGTTTCTTATCATGATTAAGGTATGTGTTTAGGTTTAAGCTTTGAGGTTAGAGGCAGGTTTGGATATAAATACATAGGGTTAAACGTTAGTCATTTTTTTACACTTTTTTTATCCTTCTTTTGAATGTTTTTGTTTTATTTTTTTTGGATCTTTGGATTTGCAAAATTGTCGAGTGTAAGGAAGATTGACTTTTTACAAGTTGTAACGAAAGGAGGATATGTAGTAGGTTTTTAATAGTTCAAGAGCAAGTCTACAACAAATATGTAACATGTTTACAAGTTAATAATTTTTTAATGTTTAGTCTTGGAGTTATTCAAATCCCATGAACACTATTAGGGAAAATGACCTACTTTTTGGGGCTCATGCATTTAGGTATAAAAATTAGATTTATTTTAGGGAGGGACGATGCGTGGTTGGGTGGACCAATTTGGATGTCATGCCAACCAATTATGCCTTGTGGTTGCCATTGCAATGTCCACATGTGTCGCTTTATAGGTCTGAAAATTGATTAAAGCAAACTTGGTTTAAAAACCATAATTTGAAAATCTACATGATACACAAAATCATTTTCCAAAAAAATTAAAATCATAAAAGCCATGGATTTTTGAACCCAAAATTCATGGACTACACCTTTGACTACCACTTTTATGTGGACTATGTTAAGTCGATTGACCAATGGGGTGTGTGTTAGGGACTTGGAATTAGTAAAATATCATATCAAATAAACATAGGAACAAAATAAATAATGAGTTGAATTTTAAAACTATATTTATGGACTTTTGAATGGGCTAATCATGAACATTTTTTCATAAGTCCATATCATATTGGAGGAAGAAATAATTTATGATTCATTTGCTTAGATGTTTAAAGAAAAAAACGCTAGATGTGCCATTAATGACATGGAAAAAATATGGAGGAAACCAATGTAAACTAGTGTAAACTAGTTGTAATTTCCAAAATTTGACCACTTTTTTGAATAAATTGCGACTTTAGTTTTGTGTCAAATTGGTCCACCCAACCTTGCATCAACCCGGAAGAGAAACATGATCACTTAATCAAACACAAATAGAAACATGGATAGACATAGACATAGACCCAAAAATACACAAAAAGATTAAAAAAAAAAATCTAAATAAATGTAAAGACCCAAACATAGTTGGAACACACAAGGACTATGGGACAATAACATATTGAGACACAAAAACACAAAGACAAAAAAACATGAAGGCATGAAGAAAAAAGTAAAGGAAGGGTCAAAACAAACATAAAGAAACCAAGAAAGAAAATTTTCCCAAATAGACATGGAGGCTTAAAGACCTAGACATAGAAGCTCAAAAAGACATGATTGTAACATAGAAAGAGAGAATCTTTGAAACCCAAAACCAATAGTTGTTCAAAGAGACCTAAAGATTATATGGTAGAGGCACAATTATGACACATAATTGTGTGGATGTTTGTGGGGAATTCAAGTAGGGATGAACTTGATTTATGTTAAGGTGGAAGCATGTTCTCAATGAGGAGGAAACTTCTCGAATAGTCATGTGGCAAAAGCACCATGGTTGGAGAAAGGAAGCCGCCATATTGTGGAATCCACCCAATTGAACACTATGTGTGTTGCCTAAAACCACCATTTTGTTATTTATACAAAAATAAAACCAAAGTAACACAACTCATTCCTTTTACAATGTGAAAGGTTATGTATGTGTATGTGGCATACAAGGTGGAATAGGATTTAACCAAGGTGCCATATAGGCTATTGGACCCTAGGCCTACCTTAGGTGACACATGGCATAAACCTAACCTAGGGTACCACGTGGCATAACCTAACTTCAATGCCACATGGCATGACCTAACCTGCATGGCATGACATAACTTAGCTACCATGTGGTTTAATTTATCCCAAGTGCCATGCAATAAATTTTGATAGGTTATTCAAATAATTATAATTATAGGTGAAAAATTGTGCGATATAAGTTGTATTTATATGATTTGGTCAACAATCCTCTCTATTCATTGACCGTAGATTTCATCCAAATTTTATGATGTCATCATTGACATCATGTCATTTGCAATTAATTAGCGCTTATGATTTGTTCTAAATGACTAATGTGAAAATAGTTGCAAAACATTACTTGTGATTAAAAAATAGTCGCAAAGATTAGTTGCAAATTTTGATTTTACTTGAAGTGGTTTGTATAGATAATTTGTAAAAATAATTGTAGTTATGAACAAATGTGTGTATTTAAGTTTTTGTGGACCCAAGTCTTTTCATCAATCATGTCCATTTTCCTTTTTCAATCCTCCAATCCCCCATTCCATTCACTAATTATACCAAACATGCATTTTGTTTTAGTCATTGATAACATCATAGTTAACCTTAAGGCTTACTTCACACCTCCCAATATTCCTCATAATGAACATCTCCTTCTTTAGGTAACTAGGGTCCCCAAAAAGTACTGAAAGTACTCATCATCATGCACAAAAAACTAATGCCTTTATGCAATTCAAATTGGTGCAAAATAGTAACATCATGGTGAGAACTTGGATACCCAAAATCCAAGTAAATGATTAGGCCTTGGTGATCAACAACTACGATGTTGTTCATCAAGTACATGTTATTGTGCCTATTAAATTAAATTCCATTGGTGACATCATTTCAAAGTTTATAGGTATGGATGCCATCAATGAACCCAATGCAAACCATAAAACTATGTAAATGATGCCCAACATGATTTTTATTTTTTTTATTGTGGGTCATTAGTTTTCATCTCCAATTGCACCATTGATGCACTTGGCAATGAAGATGACATCATCATAATACTACATTCTTCAACCATTTCCATAAAAATGTATCATAGATGCAAATATTGTCATGTTTCATGTATAGAATGAATTATAGAAAGCACTATTCTAGGGCCAATTTTGAAGGATGCCTTATTTGAAAGTGGCGATCACCAAAAAATCCCAATTTAAAAATTAAACCCTTAAACTTAAACCTTAAACCCAAACTTTTAAAATTAAATTTTAATCTTAACCCCTAAAGGAATTTTTTAATCAAAACCTTAAACCTAAACCTTAAAATTAATGCCTTAATCCAAACCCTAAATCTAAATCCTTAAAACAAAAATTCTAATCCAAACCCTAAAATTTTAATGTTAATTTTAACCTTAAACTAGAACCCTAATCCTAACCTTAAACTAAAACCATATTTTGAACTTTAAAATTAAAACCCTAATGTTAACTTTAGATTAAGACCTTAATCCTAACCTTAAACAAAATTTCAACCTTAATCTTAACCTAAAATTTACAAATTGGATTAAAATTCTAGTTTTAAGGTTTGGGTGTCTCTCACATAGTAATGAACACATCTTGAATTTTCACACTTCAATCCACTAATTGACCCATGCCCTCTTCCACCTCATTAACATTAAACATGTGAAATGAGTTGGTAACAATAGTTATAGGTGTAAAAACATATTATCTTTATTTATCCATGTTTGTAAACATTTCCTATATCATTTCATCATCATTTGAAGATGGAGCTATAATTATCTCTTGTACAACTAGATGGTTTAAAGATGAAACAATGATTTCCAAGTCAAAAAACCCTTCCACAATTGAGAAATGAAAAAAAAAAAAAAAGTGGAAGGTGCTCCTAGTTATATAGGTCCCCACTGGCCATAAGACAAAACTTATGGATTACCTTTTTGCATAAGGTTGAATATTAAGATTTTGGATTGTGCTTTTGGTTTTCGAGTGAGGATGTGGATTAGGGGTTTGGATTATGACTTTGAACTAAGATTTTGGTAGCCCCTATGTACACTTAGGTAGGCCTTTACTTGAATAACATTGCAAATGACAATTAAATATCCTTTAACTTAGGTAGGCCCTTATGTAATCTTTAGTAAATATCCCCTTAGGTATTAAATAATTCCATATGTAGCCCCATAAATAGCCCCTTAGGTATCCCTTAACTTAGGAAGTCCCTAGGTAGCCCCCTAAAAAACCCTTAATTTAGGAAGTCCCTAAGTAACCCCTAAATAACCCCCTAGGTAATCTTTAAATAGTTTCCTAGATAGCCCTTAAATAACCCATAGGTGGGTAAGTGGGTAGGTAGCCCTAACCTAGTTATCCCCCTACTAGGTAGGCCCAGTCTATGGCCATGAAAATAGATTGTAGGGTGGTTAGAAAAGTGATTACAATAATCAATTTTGAGGATTTTGTCTTGTATTTGTGAGGATTGGTCATGATTTTGTTGCATTTTATGGATAACTCAAAAAAGGAGGATGAGTGAGATAATTAGGATTAAAGAGAGGCTAAAACTAAGGATTATTTTATGGACAACTTTATTAGGTATTGCTCACATCAATGGGAAGTTGAAACAAAAGATTACTTTATGAATAACTTTATTAGATATCGCATACATGGATGAGCATTGTATTAGGCTGTTTGTAAATTAAAGAGAGACAAAGTGTGATTTATAATTTTTTTGGATGAAGGGTCTTTAACATCTATCTATCATTTGGTTAAGATATTAAAATATTCCTTAAAGTCACCTTGGTTTTGGGCCCTAATTTGACCCCATAATCTTCATTTTGTCACCAATTTGAATGTAGCTATAAAGTGAACAAAATTGGGCACAAATAATGAAATTGGGTTTTAGTTCAAAAGATTTGCATGATTATATTTTGACAAAGTTTGATTTAATATAAAATATTAGTAGCATCGAAGGCGTGGGTAACATAAATCCTAAACATGGGGTGAAATTCTTGTGAAGATCAATTCACGTGAAAAACCCACTTTGGTCCCCCTTTTTTTTTTTTTTTCATGTGTATCATTTTCATTTTAACTTTCAATTTCATCCTTAGTTTTGACAAAGTATGAGGCCACCATCTCAACACAAAATTTGGGTCATGTTCCATTGAAAATTAAATGTTCATCATGGGCTATCATTTTGGGTTTGTTTAATATATCAATTTATTTCATTTAAGATTTTGAACAACATAGATGGCCTTAATAATCAATCCAAATAGAACAAAATTAGGATGAATCTTCTACATTAACCATTCAAATTACCTCCCATAAATTCCACCAAAATGCACGTGCAAAATATGATTGATACATCACAAATTTAACATCTCAAAACTTAATAATGAAAAATCATGCAAAATTCATTCATTCATAATCCATCTATTTCGCACTAATATGTGCATTGAAAACACATTCGACATGTGAATGTACAAGAAGATGTGAAAATTATGTTACATTTGTTCATTCATAGCTTTGTATTTCATCCATTGACACATTTATGTATGTATCAAACATGCTTCCAATGCATGTTATTCATATGTGAAATGCACGAACTTATGAATTAACAAACTTCACACAAATTTCATTATTAATTCGTCACATGCTAAATTTGTGATGTAAATAACAACCTATGACAATAATCTTCATGTGCATTACACAATTATAAAAAATTGTGTTATTTCAAATTACAAGGAATCATGCTTCTTAAACATACATTTACACACTTAAATTTTTTTGATGGATGACAATGTTGGAGCATATTCCAATTCAAATAAAATTTGATTTCTACACAATTTTCAAATACATGATGATTCACCTAATTGTTTCTTGGTGTGATTTCCCTATTTTTTACAATGATCAAACAAACAACAAATATAATTAAAAAAAATGTTCAATGTAATGAATTGGGTTTTTTTTTTGAATATTTTGTTTTTCTTCTATAAATTCAGCTAACTTTGTTATTTTTTTCAAAATATGCCATAATTTTGATATCACAATTCTTTTTGAAAACTCTAATTATGTGTGTTATTGGACAAAAGGAGGGAAAGGGCCACCAAATATTACATTAAAATAATTTTCCAATGTAATACATAGGTTCTAATGAAACCATGCATGCATAACACAATATGAAATTAATATTTGCGCTACACAATCAATTATTTCAATTATGATTGGTTTGACTTTCCTTCATGAAAGTCATTCATTATAGTATGCATTTAATACAATTAATAATTATAAATTAGTCCCAACTAAGCCCTTGATAATCACCTCCTAGTCAATGGTAATACAAACAAAGGTAGTGTTATGTTTCACTTAACAACTCTACTACTATTCAAATGAAAGAAAGAAAGTACTTTACTAAGTAATACCATAATTTTAGTCAAGAAAATGATAGTTGTTGCTTTAGCAATAGTTAACTATCTATCATTCTTTAGTTAATATACACAATAGCATTAAAAAATAGGAAGGAAGGAATGATAACTCAAAAAATGAAGATGGAAAAAATATAGTAGTTTCAAGATTGCTTAAATAGTTTTGATTAATGTAGTGCAAAGACAACTTCAATACATTTTTGTAATAATAATTAAAGAGTATTGAAATTTTCATGTTTTTTTAAAAAAAATTCCAAAAGACTATGTATTTTCCTTCACAAAAATTTGTTCTTTGAAAAAAGTAATTAAAGACTTACAAATGATACTACAAATAATAAATAAATTGTAAATATAAAATGATGTGCATGTACAATAAATTATGTAATAAACAAGATGGATTTAAAAATATATATCCTATTTGAATAAAGGACCAAGACCATCAATGATGTACAAACCATTTGATCTCATCAAATCATGTTTATTTTATGGCAACATTTTCATTTTCTATCTTATTTTACAATATTAATAATAGTTTTACAGGTTTTGATAATTTTCAAAGATATTTTATATTCATCTGATAGGAAATCACTAATTTATATGTTATAAATTTAGTAAGATTTATCATGAAGAAATGAAATTTTTAATGAAGATAATGTTGGTCATCTACCCACACAATTAATGTTGTTCCACATTGAATATTTAATTAGTGAATCCCTAGGAAAATTAATGAAAAAATCACAAACTTAAGTGATCATGAATACATAGAAGGATCATTTTTATTCAATAGAAGATTCATGCAAAGGTCTTTGTATGTATTTATAATAGCAAAATTTAGATTGTCAAAAAATCCATTATCCCAATAGATTATTAGTAACCATTGATTTTATTACAAGACATGCATAAAGTTATTTTAAATTTATTTATTCATATTATGTATGCAACCTTGTAACAATGATCAAATTGCATGTATAATGTTTTGTAAACACTCACAAATCCTTATTCAATTTTATGAAACAATAAAATGTCAAATGTGAATTTCAAAGATAATATTGTTCACAAATATACTTTTTCAACCATTATTTGATAATTTTTTTGTATTATTATATCTTCAAATTTAAAATTTTTTTTGTTGAAGTAATTTGACAAATATTTAAGTTTTGAATGTTTAGGTTTTTCTTTCCTCTTTTGAAAGACGAATACCCATGCCATTTAACAACTTGTTTGTAGAGATATAAATGGGTTAATATCACATGGCTTGTGTTATATAGTAATGATGTTATGCACAAAATTTAATTAAACAATTAAAACACATCAAAAAAGAATTTAACCAAAAAAAAAAAACATAGGAAAAATATTGAGGATTATATATATATATATATTGGGTTTATTATTTTTGTCAGTTGTTTCTTTTCACATAATGCACACATGATGAGATGAAAATCACTTGTTGTCTAAAACCTTAATGAGAGCAAACCAGAATGAGGGAGAAAAAAATCCATGACAACAAATGCACCATCAAAAAACACAATTTATGTGATAAAAACATAATTTAACACAATTTGCATTTTTTTAATTTTATGGTCAACCTTCATTTTTATTTTGTGTTTGAAACACATTTTCATTAAATCATTACCAAACTCATAACGTTTTTTCACATTTATTTTGTTTTGCCTTTTGTGCATATAACTCTCACATAATGTTTATATAATTGTAAGAAATCACACTAATTTATCTAATTTATGATATATGAAACAAAAATAAAAATAAAAAGAAGATTCAATACAATGCATAGTATCAAAATGGCTTCATCATAGTTGTTTCCACATGCTAAATATAAAAGACATTTTTCCATTCTCATTTACAAATGTATTATTTATATATATATCCTTGTAAACCAAGATTTTTTTAAAAAAAAATGTAATAAAGACTAATTCATTCTTCTATGAAGTTGAGATGTGAACAACATTGCAATGTATCTTGAATTGAATTTATATTTAATTTGATTAGATTAAATTCAAATTCAATTGAAAACAAAGGAGATGCAAATTGGTGGAGAAGACATTCAAAATCTTTTTGTGAATATGGTGTTAGAAGAAAAAAAGAAAATTTTAAAAGACACAAATTAAAAAATAGACACATTACAAGGGCCACAGATGGGAAGGTGAAATGTCGGATTCTGACTCAGAAGAAGGTGAGCACAAGCAGGAGCAGCAGCAGTTAATGAAGCTGCATTCCCTAGGTCTCATTTTCAGTTATCTCTCATCTGTGTTACTGCTTTGTTTTCTTCTCCTCCCCTTTCCGCACATTATATTTTGAACTGGTGATTTCTGGCTTTCAGATGTTGTACATGAACTATGGTGATATGAGATATCTGGCTCACAATGTGGGCTATCTGAAAATCTGAGGTAGATTAGTTTAGTTAGTCATTTAGTCATGAGTGCAAGGAAAAAAAAATTCTCCTTTGTGTCTATGAATTGCTGAGTTGGATCTGGGTCCAGGGTTGCAGTAGGAGATACCCCACAGCATGCACAAGTAATCCAACAGGAGGAAACTACAGCTATGGTGAGAACCTTTGATTCTTCTTTTTCTAACTGTCTTTTCTGTTGCTTCCTTTTGGGTGTTCAATTAGGTTACAATCACATAAATTTAATGATGCATTTCCCATGCAATAATCGGTCTGTGACTTTGTGCAATCAGGATGAGGACAGTGAAAAGGAGGTTGTTAAAACTACTTAAGCACCAAAGGAGATAGGAATTGAGGTAAAACACAAAAGATGTTTGGGGGGAGTTCAGGAAGGTGGGTGATATTTTGATGCAATGGAGCATGACCTAAATTGGGTTACTGCCTGATTCTTATTACCACAATCAAAACCCTAAATCATGACTTTCACCTCAAAGCATGTCTTGTCCATGAGGGAGAGCTCAGAAAAAAGGCACACTTGCTGGTGATGAGCTCCAAAATGAAGTCTAATAGAACACAAGGCACGTAATAGCTTTGACCATCCAAGTCATTTCCTAGTCCATGGATGTATATACTGCCAGGTGGTACTGATTGTGAGTGAGGTGATGGAACTTTGTCTAATGGTAAGTCATGGTTTATGTCCTATATGGCGCTTGTACCCTACTATTTGATGAAATAGTTATTGTTTTGGTTTGATCCACTATCTCACATGGCCCCTATCACTGCCCTCAGTGGTCAGACCCTTGCCTGGATTTCTTGAAACCCTTTGTTATATTCAGTGTCTCTAAGTATGTCAGGTGTCTCATTAGCACTAGCACTCATTGTAATTTTCCATCCAGAACAGAGTGCTTGAAGATGTGAAATATCATTTGCATTCACCTGTGTGTGTGTTTGTGTCAATCATCAGATGTACTTCACCCAAGTAGCGGAGGTGGAAACCAGGGAGAGCTCAGCTGACACCAACATTATTGATTTAGGAGGCTCTTTAGTTGCAGCAAGAGACCAGCAACCATCATCATCACCTCTCCTTGTCACTCCAGCTGCATTTGTGTCTAGACATTCCCCTCACACTACCTCTACAGCCCTCCAAAGTGCATGACCCACAAGCCCCAGAAATCTAAAGACTTAACACATCACAATGCCAGCTTGGAGGCTTCAAATGTTACTTACTCCACCAGTATGTCACAGAGCCTGCTGGGTTCAAGGGTTAATTAATCCCCTGCCAGTTCCTGGCCCAATTGGGAAAGACACTTGACCATTCACCGTTGAGGATCTGTAACAAAGGGTAAAGAATTCAAGGTTGCTGTGTGGGACACCATGGGGCCAACATATGTGCCTAGCCCTTCGAGCTCTGCTGTTTGAACTTTGCCACCAAGTTCAAGTCCATCCTTGAGTTCGAGAGAAGCTTGAGGTTTGCCAGGTTCAGTATTCAGATTTGCTGGACCTTTGGCACCCCAGAATGCTTCTCTTGGTCCTGTAGTTCATTTTGCAGATGTGCCTGCAGCACCTTGCATGGGGGGGGGTTACCAACTCGATTATTGTGGAACCTTCAGGTTGGTGTTTTCTAAGTCATGTTGGTAGGAGATGCAAAACCCTAATTTTACACCACTAGTTATGATGCATTTTGTATCCAATGATGAGACTGTAGCTGTGATCCTGACAATTTACCCCTAATTGAAAACTGGAATTTGAATCAAGTAGGAAAGATAATTAATTTTATCATATAGACTGCATTCTGGACTTCACATTTATGAAGAAATATTAATTTGATTTCATTAGATACCCAATGATGTTAGTGATCAGGCCTCTCTTTTTTCAATCATTTAATCGTCACTGATAGTGTGAAGCAGTGCAGAGCCGGAGTGAGATTACAGAACTAAAGTGGACAGATCAAATGCATCTGAACTTTGAAGCACCTTAAATTGAAAGTGGATGATTATTTAATCAGTTGACAATGTTCCAAGAAACCATTTGAACCCACTTTCAAAGGAAATAACACATCCAATTGATGGAAAAGTTCATTGTTATACCAATTCAAGCCAGTGTCAAAGTTTTTCTTCTCTTCATCATTCCACCTTACACTCATTACTTGAAAAGGGTTCAACAAAATGAGCCACTAGAGGGCCAGGAGCCTCAGTTGGTGGGAGGAGGCATATAATAGACTTGGGATTGCCGAATTGCAGAATGAGTGATGCAGTTGGATGGGGTGAACCATTGTCCACACATAATGCTGAAAATGGATGGGGAATTGTTATGTTAATTCCATGCAAGATATGTCAAACTTGCATTTCTTAGTGTTTACTGAGTGGTTACTTATACAGGCAGATCTGAAATCTATACAACCTTATTTCTGATCACTGAATTCTACTCAGGTTTCTTAGTTGGTAAGGTTAGCAAAGGCCTTGAGCAGTACTGGGTTTCTGTCACAATTCTGAAAGAAACTGAGTGACTCAGTTGCATTCAAGCTGTCCATGTAGATGCTTGCCAAGAATTTTGGGCTAATGGCTAGGTTTTCACAAGGGATCAAGATGTGACCACAACATTTTGTCACTTGAATGTATCAGGTGTGGGTTAAGTAGAGAAGTGTGTTGGACTTAGTATCTCAGAAAGATCCAACCCATGTTCCATCCCAGCATTAATCATGGCAAAACTTAGACCTAAAGGGGCATGGTTCAAAAGAATATCCACCCCATCTTGCTCTCACCTAACCTCCAAATTTTTGCCACATTCTTTCTCTGCCAATATAGCTAATAATTGCTCATGTATTTGCCTACTGATACGACCATACCCACTTCCATACTACCACTGGACCTACAATTTAGCACATGCTCAAATGTTGTGAAATGAGAGAAAAAGTATTTTTTAGCCATATTACAGCTGCTGGTTTCTGACATACATTTTATGACACAAGTTTTCTACTAGGAGAGAGCTTGTCCAATGTATATAGGTCAATGACAACAATGCATGTGAGAAGAAGAAGAAATGCAAAAACGTTTTTAAATCATGGAAGGATTGTTCAGCATGTTCAGCCTGCCTCGCTTGTTCATGTTTGCGAGTGACATAATCATAACACTTCCCCAAGCAGTGCTGAATCCTCACCAAGGTTTGCTTCCACTGCTAATTATGTCCCCCCCAATCATTCCAGCTTCTGTTGTCTAAACTACTACTGCAGCACCAATGTCATGACTCTTAGTGTTGAACAGACTTGATGGGCACAAATATGGAAGTGGAAGCAACATAAAGCAGCATCAGTGACAACTTTGCCAAGTTTTGGCAAAATGCAACCAAATTCAAACTTCTTGTCTTGGCCCATCTATATTGCTGATAGGAGAAAATCTAAATTTATATCTTCACAAGTATTGATTAGAACTTCTCCATATTCACAATTTAAGTTAACCTAAAGAGTTGATACATGACTGCTAATGGGGGTTATGAGATCTCAGATCCAACATATCAGCAAACAAGAAAAAGGGGAACCAAACACTTAAAACACATGAAGAAGGCTTTGAAAAACTCCCCATCCATGATATATCAATATTCAATCTAGAATGCTATTTTAGAGTCTTCAACCTCCAAACAAGGCTAGAGAGAACAGAAACCTGTATGTACCTGGGATCACCGCCATCATGTGTTGTGCTTCATGGAAAACCTATGAATTCCCCTCTCTAGTAGGTCCTGAAATAGCCAAATCTTGTTACTGTTGAATAACTTGATGCAAGAGAAAACTGAAGTGTAACATCCCGATTCCCTACTATTAGGTGCCCTCCAATTGGTAGATAATCAGTATTTGTTGCATAAATGTGCTCCACTACTTAACAAGGTAAGCATTAAGTAGAAGCACTATATTGTGCAGATTAGGGCAACCCAAGTAAGTCACCATCTAGGCACCCGAGATATCATGGGTCTTTGAAAGAACATGTACTTTCTTTTGCTTGACCAAGCTAAGTGTGTTCTAAATGGAAAGAGAGCTGCTACAGGGAGATGCAAAAGGTATTGACTTTTATGCTCCTCATCAGCCTTTGTTTTACAACTTCTAGTACCAACTTATCACATAAATCAACCAATGTCTGCAAAATCCCCCCTCCTAATTTGCACATGATCACCTCCTCAAGGAAAAAACTCAGAATCACTCATCAGCCTTCCCACAAGCTTAATGGTGAGAATCTCCTTGGGAAAAAAAATCATTTAAGAGACACAAAAATACACTGCATTGGACAGGAATCTTTTTTGGCAAGTGTGTGCATGTGTGAGGGAGGAAGAAGCTCATTACCAAAAGGGTCAGATTCCCAAGGAGAGAGGAGAAGACTGGCACAGAGGCAGCATTCTTGAAAAGTTTTTCAAAGAAAATTGCTTTTGGACTGGATTTCAAGTAAATAAGGAAGTACTGAGCACTAAGTAGAACTCTCCTTAAGTACTAAACAAATCCTTACAAAGCACCATGGCCTCACCAATGTCCAGTATTTCTGCACAGCTCACAAGGCCTCCTCCTCAACAAACAAAATTGAAACAGAATGAAGGGTGGTGATTGACATTATGTAAGTGTAAAACATAAGGTTTTTGAAAATGAAGGGTGTCAAAAGAATTTGAAAACATCTACAGGTGGATGTGCTATGTTAGAATTTGTAAACAGCAGGGATTCTCATACAAATAGTGCAACTACCTTTCAAGCCTTTCAGCTCCAGCACCTTTTAACACATGCTCCAATGCAACCATCCACTAGTCAGTTGTCCTGATCAAAGAATGATATTCATTTGTCCTGGTTGAAAGATTGCTATCCAAAGGGCAGCCAAGACACCTGGTGATCCACCATCTGTGTGGGGAAACAATCACTTGGATGACAACACCAACAAGTTGCTTTGACCTTGGGTCATTATTCTTGCACCAGGTAGAGTGCAGCAGAGTTCTGAAAAGTGGAGCGTATGGTAAGATTATCAGTCATCAAACTCAATATGCTGCACTGAATGGTCCAATTCACCAGAGTTCTGTGATAAAGGATTTCCACAGATGCTCATCACTTTCCATCAAACATGGTGTGGAACCCTTCACACAACCACTGACTTTGACCTCTAACAAATGGAAGAGCCAAGAATCTCTAGGGTAGTACGCCCTTCACTTTTTACAGAAGGAATCCAATTTCTCAGCATCTGATTGGTCAAAGCCAAGAATCTTGTTTCAGATAGTAGCACCCAAGGAATTTTTTCCTCCTTCCCACCTAAGCCTCATTTGTATTTGCAATGAAAATACTGCAGTCTTCCATGGAGAGCTGAGGATCAAATGGTTCACCACCTTGACTGCCTCAATGGTTCGCATCCAGGGTATCCAGCTATGCAAAGAGTTCCTATCTTTATTCCTTTTTTACACCTTATCCACCCTCCACACTAATATAGGTGCCATAAAGATGTGTTAAAAGCAAATGAGGAACCTACCAGCATGTCTTGAGAAAAGAAAAGGCCCTCCGTAAATTACAGAAGGATGGGTTAACTACTGGCAGCTGCTTTACTTTCCAATCTTCTGCCAACAGGTTGGGCATGTTCTAATGATCTAATCTAATTTTTGCACATGCCTGTAGTGAACCCTGAAGGACTTGATGTAATAGATTGGGAAACAGAAGTCAAAGTTGTAAGTTTCTGAATCATGCCAGTCTCTCATATGACCAGTTTTAACTTCTAGTTTTGAAAAGTTAACAGGGTTTCTTACAAAGAATGTTCATCAGTGACCTTCACCTCTGTGCCAGTCCAACAAACTGAAGGCAGAATCTCACATTGGCAAGACACATTTAACAGAGCATACACCCCTGCCCACATTCAGCCAGAAGGTGGCAAAATTTTTAAATATACACGGACATCTATCCTGCTGAAAATTATGTGGGTTTTGAGACAAGAATCTTAAGCTCAGGAGGACCATCAGTGCGTGGTTCTGTCAGTGCATAGTATGCCAAGAGCTGCTCAGGTTGTCCTGGGACAGGAGGGAACACCTCAATGTGCAAACAAGGATGAGACAGGGCAAGAAGGTGACCCCCTGATTCAGTGGCTCGGTAGCCTTGCACCCACAGATACTTCAGGGACTTCATTGCCACTACTGCATTAGCAAAACCTACCTCCCCAAATGGACAGTCTTGTACTTCCAGGCGTTCCAGTTGTTGGCATCCAATTGCAAGATGGACGAGACCCACATCACTCTCCCCTGTGCAACCTATGAGCAACCACTTAAGTTTATGACCATACAATCCAATGTGAGCCAATCCCTGGTCAGTTAGTCCCTTATGTCGCAGGTAGAGAGCAAACCGAGTTAGGTTTACACAGCCCTTCAGTAATAACTTGACACCATCATCAAGGGGCAAGTCTGCAACACCCTTGAACCTTGCTCCAAGCACAATACGACAATCTGTGAGGTGCACACAGCCCTGCCCTAACATAGCAAGGGCAGCATTGGTGATGTCACAGAGGTACAAGACCAGATATCGCAGCTGTGCACAACCTTGTGCAACAGCAACCACACCCCTCTGTGATATGTAGCCTTCCTCATCATCTTCCACTCGCAAGCGCCTCAGTTCCTTGCATGTTCTGCCCAGCACTTGCAACCCCTCATCCCCTAACACATTCCGTGCCTGCATCCAAGACATTCCTACCCATGTGAGACACAGCAGTATGAACCCTTGAAAGTAGATAGCAAGCTGAGACTTCCCAATGTCAAAAGGAGTGCTAGGCAGAAGTCTACAGCAAAATGAAATCCAAGCAAAAAGACAAGCCAGACACTGTCCACTTGCTTGGCAGCCACTTCCCATGAAAGCCATGGAGGTGATCAGGCAAAGGCATCCTGATGGAGGGACCCAAAGGACAGTGGAACCAGGGAGTTTGATTATCCCTGGGATGTATAACCACCATTTCTTTCATAATAAACTAACGAGACTCTGATCATCAGAATGTCCTGATTAGGGGAAAGAAGTTTCACAAAACAAAACATTCCAAAGTGACAGGGGGGTTTAGTCATGGATGATTGCAACACTAGTGAAGCATACACACCTCCAATTCTTCCAATGCAAAGCAGTGACTCAGAAGCTCACAATGGCCCTTGGTACTCAAAAGAGTGAATGTTAGGTCAAGCTTCTTCAGATTTGCAGCCACAGGTTGAACCATTTCCAACCCAGCATCAGGCATGGCCCACAGACCTGATAATGATACCAGATGCTGTGGCAACTTAATGGATATATCTGTTGTCATCCTTTCATCCCCAAGATCGCTGAAAGTCCCTGTTCCAAGCTCCTTGAGAAATGGTGCCTTTCTCAGAACTCCAGCAAGATTAGACATATCAATCTCACCCACTTTTAGGGAAACCAGTGACTTGCAGTTTCCAACAAGGAGCGCCAAATCTTCAACTGATGCACTTTCCAAACCCACCACTGCAAAGTTGAGCGATTCTAGCACAGAGTTGTTCTGAGCCAAAGCATGCAACCATTCCCCACCTGCATCAATTACAGCACTGTCCTCTAAGCTCAGCACCTTCAACGACCTGCAGAGACACACACATACAAAACACAAAACTCTTGAGGTAAGACATGGCGCCATGTTTGCAGTACCTTACATCAATTCTTTTAAGGCTCTACCATGACCCCAACTCCTGGCTATAATGCATCATTAATAAATGCACACAGTCTGCAGATCGTGTCGGATCCTTGTACATTTTCCCCACGTCCATTTGCACAGAGGCTACCCAATACATCTGATCTACTCAGTTTTGTGAAGAACAGATTGCATGTAACACAAGCAAAACCTAACGTTACACTGTCATAACAACAATCTGGTGAAAGCTCCACACCTGTCCGTTCTGCAAGAAACGCCTTTCTCAAACAACCAGAATATCTCAATGTCTACAGGTTCTTCAGGTGCAATTGGTCATATGAACAGTTGGGGAGGGAGTCTTCTAGGAGTTTGTTACTCTTCTGAGTTTTCCAAACCCAAATAGGCAGGAATATCATCAGCATGTCAAAATTCTGTGAAGATGGCACTTAGGGAAAAGACAGAGAAGAGAGCTTTGCAGCAGCCTTATCAATTTCTCCAAACAAGACGAGAATGAGAAAGAGAGAAAAACCTATTCTTTTGCCAGACCAGCTTGCTGAAAATTGCACCAAGATATTCTTCTCAGGGCTTACCTGCAGGAGCGGGAGATGGGGAGGAGTCCTCTGGTTGTGAAGCCAGAGCATTTGTGCAGATGCATCACTTGCAACGTGGCGCTAAAAGGCGCTAACGAAAGAAGGTGAAGATCTGCATCCCGAACCTCCACACGTTTGAGCTGCAGCGTCCTCAAGCGATCATACGCGGTTCCGAACTCCTCCAGCCACGGCCCCGCATAACCTCCCCAATCCCGCAGAAGCAGATTGTACTCTGCTGCCCGCGGCTTGCCCTTCAACTTGATGCCATCCAAGCTCTTGAACCTTTTGGTAAGGGCTGCAGGCGTCACGGCATACATATTAGCGATGGTAACATACTTCCTGGTGTTGCCGTCCACTTTACGCCACTGCCGACACACGAGTGACACCGCCGCCCTATCTTGCGGACTCTCGATCAGCAACAAGATTCGCGACAGGTTCTCGTCTGAAAATGCTCTCTGCTGCTCCCTGTGCAAGACCTCTTGAGACTGCCGCTTGTTTGCTCCCTCCCTCGTATGATTCATTGTGTGTGTCTCTCTCGCTCTCAGATCTCTCTCTCTCTCTCTCTCTCTCTCTTTTCAACCTCTCATTCCAAACAAGAAGAAGAAGACCTCATCCTCAGAGAAGCCGAAATTCTTCCAAGTTCTCATTCACAAAACCTCCTACAGGTCTTACATACTCCGCGAAACATACAAAAAATGTGTCACACGCTCCCACCGAAGACCTCACAGAAATCGCGTTAAGTCTTCAATCTACTGAAGGTTTTTTGTTGTTTCCTTGAGATGGAAGAAGGAGCCAGCTGCAGAATCCACAGCTTCTTCGCTCTCTCATTGTAAATGTGTCGAGGTTTTGTCTGGTTCATGAGAGTGGCGACTATCCCCACAAGCGACAATAGAAGGAAAAAACAAAGCGAAAAAAAAAACGGCAACAGCAACAAACAACTGATTTGCACAACATAGAAGGTAGACAGCAAGGGACATGGGACTATGAAGACGACAGCAGAAATGTAGCGAGAAACGATGGGAAGAACCGAACGCAGTGCTCGCTGGTCCGAACGAGCGAGCGGAATTCGCTCTTCGCGATCTGCTCGCCGCGCGCTTGCGTCACTACTCCGTCGTCACGGTCGTCGTCCGCAAACCCGAACAAAAAAGAGAGAAAATAACAAACAAACAAACTCTCGCTGCCCGCACGCAAACCCAAAAAAAAACCGGAAGCAAAAGAAGAAATTTCACACATCCAAAAAGACTGTGTGTTTTTCTAAAAGGAAATTTGATGTTTTTTTGTGTACCCTAAGTTCCTATGGTCGGCCATAGGAACTTGGAAGATGTAGAAAAAAATGGCGATCGTCCCTAGTAAGATTTAGCCAAATTTTGCTCTATATACCAGAATCTATAATCAACCTCCTATATTCGTGGCTAAAACAGGGTGGTTCTTTTTCTATTTTTCCAATTTTTTGGTATTGAAAGTATGGAGATTCTTTTTCATTTTTTGCAAAAAAATTCCGAATTTTTTAACTTTAGAAAAGAAATTTCCAAAAATTTCTAATGCTGCTGGGCTCAAAACTCAAAACCAGATATAGAAATTTGATGATTTGTTACTCCTTTTTTGTTTTCCTCACTTCTGGCGATGGAAACCCTCCAAAAATGACTTCATTTTCAAATTTCTAAATTTTTATTTAGCTTTTTGAAGAAATTTCGCCAGTAAAAAAAAAGGGGCTGCCAATATGAGCGAGAAATTTGCAAAAAAAGGTATGGTCAGAAATAGGTCAGCGTGTGCATACCTTATTCGACGGGAGGTATTGAAGTTATCCGTAAAGTCAGGCGATTAGGGGGACGAAAAAGGCCAGTTTCGGCATACTAAGGCATCAAAATGCGTAACTGGGAATGAAATTTTACAAAACATAAATAGCTGGGACCCAAACAAGTTTTTCCACCCATTTTGGTGGTAAACGGAGTTTGATCCCCTCTTTTCCTCAGCGCCTCCACTGCTTCTACATATATTTTCCCAGTGCTCTCAGCTGTACAACTACTATAATTACTCTCCAACCTTGTGCATTAAATGCTGAGTTTCAGCATTTCATACTGAGATTTAATAAAATTTCCTTACTCTGCGATACCACTGAAAGAGGGGATAGGGTCTCAGGTGACGTGTGATTTCATTTCAACAAAATTTGTCATTTTTTACAAAAGAATTGGGAAAATAATATTGGAGGAAATGTTTTTTTTTTAATTTTATATTAGATCAAATTTGCAAATAAATTGGACAATTTTGTCCAATTTTGAACTCACATAATTGAAAACTAAATAAATCTTGGTGGTCATTGGTGAGTTGTGACCAGTGTTGTTCAGTTCTTGGTTTTAAAAAGAAAGTTCAATTCTTTTCTGTTTTTGAAAAGAACCTTGAATTTGGTGTTGTGAGTGCTTCTTTGAATTTCTAAGACCTATGGTTCCAATTCATTTTCACAAAGAATTTGGAGTCGATTCGATTTAAGACAAGTTTTGATTTTTTCTATTACACATAACTAAACCAAAAAAAAACAATGCAACATAATATTAATTGTGTACGACCGATCGAATATAATAACTTGTTTAAAATGTAAAATCAAGTTTGTATTTTTTTTTCAATAAAATTGTAGAAACTCTAAACTTTTTTTTAAATGAGGCAATACCCCTTAGTTCAAGTTTTAATTCAATTTTGAAAATAGATTAATTCTTTAATTAGGTTCCAAGAAAACCTTGGAACTTTTGGTCTAAAAACCATAGAACATGACTTAAAAGCATGTTAAAATCCAAGAACCTACCAACATTGGTCATGACAATCCATAGGAAGATTTAGCTAAAATGAATGATAATCATACATAAGAAGATTTAACCAAATCCAATAAACTAGATATGCAAATACAATTTTTTTTTCATCCTTTTTATATATTGGCTACCTATTAGAATAACAATAGGAATTTGGCGATTTGCACTTTTTTTTTGAAAAAATAGGGTTGGTTTGTGGCCATTGAGATTCCAAAAGTCATTTCATTTTTGAATTCTCGTTTTTCCAGTGAAATTCCACCATTAAAAATTGAAGTTGGAACTTATCATTGATTGCCCCCAATTCAATTCAATGTTTCTTTTTTTCCAACTTTTGGACTACATTGACAAGCTTCCCATGAAAGGTTTTGTGTTAACTAGTGATGAATTTGTTAAATATTTGTCCAAACATTACAAATTGAAAACCACCCAAACATTAAATACTTAGCAAATAATTACCCCAAACTAATAACTCGGCCAAAATGTAGTGCCATTTTCCTCCAAATAGAATCCAAAAGTTGGTGAATTGTTTTCTTAAAATATAGAAAATTAAAGACAAAAATGTTTTCATTTTACTTTTTGAAGTCCCCATGATGTGAAATTTTGCTAAAAGAAATGAGGGCCTCAAGGAAGTCGCTCTTTATATGTTTTTGAAGATATTTGAGATTATATATATGTGTGTTATGAAATAATGGTATATTTTAAGTATATATAAAATATATTATCATAATTAATTAGAAACATTTTATTTACAATGAATAAATCAAATAAAGTATTGTTTTCAATGAATTGCATTGTGTATCATTTTGCACACCTTTTAAAATAAAATGGAAGTGATTTTCTTGTGATCAAAACCTTTTGCTAATCATGTCGTATTAGCACAATGAATAAAAATCATCAACATGCTAATGTAAGCATTTAAATAATTTTAATGTTTGTGCAAACTTTTTGAAATGTTATCTTGCAAACAATTAGTTAGTTCCCTTCTTTAAAAATTGTTCAAAAGGAAGGATACAAGCTTGCATTACTAAATGAAGAAGGTTGTGCACTAGCTTTGGGCGGGCCTAGTAAGATGGAAGTGAACATTCATTATTTGGCATTTCTAACCTCTAATAAAAAGGGGTGGCAATCCTACAAGAATCTAAAGTCCTAATGATTAGGACTAGAAGCCCCTATCACAAATTTCCAATATCACAAAATTCCAATAAAATTCATGCAAAATTTGAAAAAACAATATGTTTATACAAAATTTGTGGGCTATAAAATGTAAAAATGTCACGATATAGATATATATAACTTATACATAAATTTTTTTTTTTCTATTTATGATGTTTTGATGTGAAATATGTACGATTTACATTTTAAATAAATATATGTAATTAACATGAACATTCATGTATGTCATTCAAAAACAATGTCCCATCTATTTAAATATTTAAAATATTGAATATACATAAATATCATTGATAATAATATAATATAAAATTCATTAATTTTTTTTGACAAACCCATGAAAATCAGATTTCACACAAAATTTGAATAAACTTATGAAATATGGTAATGATAATTCCCAAATAAGCCACTAAAGTAATGGTTTCGACAAAAAATGAAACCTATTCTAAAGATGGGGAAGGTGATAAATTGAAAACCTAGGGGAAGCTTTAGACATTCTAGAAAAACTTGATCCCAAAAAAACCTCACAAGAACCTACACAAAGGTTGAACCAAAAGAAGCCAACTAGCATTAAAACTTTAGGAATTGAAAAGAAAAAACAAAACTAAAATGACCTTTGGGCAAAAAAACACTTAGAAAACATCCCAAAAATCACTTTAGGAATATCTCTTAACTTTGTGAGAGTGCATTTCCATTATAAACATCCTCATCTGAAGAGGCTTCTTGAATAAAGGATTAAAAAAAAAAAGGCGAAACCAAATGGAATGCCCAAAACCCTAATCCCATTTGAATGAATGCAGAAACCAACTAGTGGACAAAATCCCAAAAACAAGTTAAAAAGAACTAAATAATGCAATTTGCTTGGTGAAATTGCTAGCCCCACCTAACCCCAATTGAAAAACAAAATGATTGAAAACATGACAAACAATAAAGGTGAGACTCATGATGTGGGTGAACAAGCCCTAAAAGGAACATCCATCAAAAGAGGAAAAAGGGTTCCTCAAAATAAGTAAGGTTCAAAAGTCGAGGAAAGGCCAAAAAAAGAGACACATCTAGTTGATTGCCCTAAAAGGTCGATAAAATTGTTAGGCATTGAATAGGGGACATGAAGTTTGTTTGGTCCCATATTTTGAAGAATGTTCCCCCAACCAAGTTGTTTTATGTTTGAATTGTGAGTTCAATTTTGGAGAACTGTATTGAACATAATGGATCCTTTTCTATGGGGTCCAACTACATCTTACCCTAAGATCAATTTCATCATTAAATGAAACTCAAAATAGCGAAATGAAATTTTGTGAAAATATGAAATTGACATGTTGAAAATCATCGTAATTAATTATCATACACTACAGTCTAAATATAAATTCACTAACTCATATCACAATATTGTAGTAGATGATGAAAATAATTATAATAATTTTCAAAAAAGCTTAAATGAATTCATTTAGGAAATTTTTTAATTCGCACCTTTTTTGGTTAAATTCACACCCTTCGCGTGTCCAATTTTATGCAGATTAAACTTTGAGAGTATGTTCCTTTATCAGTTCAATTATTTCTGCGGGCAAGTTCTCGAGTTGTGCCCTGGTTGAATCAGAATTTGCCCCCCCCCAAGCTCAAATTGAATCTGCATATAATCAGACGCGCGAAGAAAGGGTGTGAATTTAACCAAAAAAGGTGTGAATTTTAAAATGTCCTTCATTTTTTTTGAAAATAAATAATTATTCATTTTGTCAATGTGGAAACTGATCATAGGCTACAGTATATATTAAACCTCTTGCATGGTCACCCAATGTCCCAATCCTATTATGGTTGAAGTGGGCTTAATTTCAAAAAAATAAATAAATTATGGAATGTTGTTAGTTAACATTGTAATTAATTTTAAGAGACTAAAATCATTATAAATTCAGAAGAGACAATGCATGATGAGCCCCATGTTAAAACAAAAAAAATAAAATGTTGAGAGTTGAGGGACCTCTTGCAAGGCTGAGTGGAAAAAGGTCGACCAGATATATATTTCGAAAAGGTTCTGAAGAAAAAGAACTTTATCCTTGGTTGAAAAAACAAGAATTTGCACGTTCTAAAGAGGAAATTTTCGTCCACAAAAGGTTTAGGGTTTAGGGTTTAGGGTTTTAATTGCCAATGCTTTTACTCAAGGAACACATCCTGCTGAGTCCTCCAGGGTGAGCCTACTCAAAAATTTGAAGTGCATGCTAACCTTTCCACTTCAAGACTTACAATTTTCACTTCAAATGGGCAGTCCTTAAAAAATTTCAAATAAATTCTCCTAAATAAATTTCAATAAAAATTTGAAGTGCATGCTAACCTTTCCATTGGCTGCATGAAATTTCTATGTCCAAAACTCTTCATCACCATTTTTGACCTGGGCTAATACCCCCTAATAAACTGGGGGTTGTCGTCATGAGAGCAATAGCCAGAGGATCAGAAATTTTAGGAGAGGCATATGTGAAAATATGCTTTCCCACCAGCATAGAACTATTGGAATGTCATCTAATGATCATCCGTGAGTTTTATGATTTCATTTTTGGTGGTGAAGAGACAAAACCTTGGTGTTCATGATCTGAGTTTAGGACTTAATACAATAGTCGAAGTTACAATGGTTGAGACAAAAAGTTGGAACTATATGTTGTCTTCTTCTTTTAGGACTTTTCCCCATCTAAAATGTTGTTAAAAACAACAATGAATTTTTAAAATTTCTCTCCACTATTTTCTCCATGTGTGAGTTTGTAATGATTAATCCTAGGTCTAGAGATCTCAAAGGATGAGGCTATAATACAACTTTTCAAATGCATTCACACCTAATGTTAATGTTAAGTCAATGTTAAGTGAAAATGCAGGTGCATCTTAGGTGGCACCTGATGTTAAATGGGTGATTGTTTAATATTAAGTGGATGTTAACATAAATTTTTTGTGATAAATAGGTTTAGGTCTTAAATTGACTAGCTTTGTGTTAGGGGACTTAATATTAGAGTCCTTAACACCAAGTGTGAATGCACCTTTAGAGACTTTGCCTTTCTCATGGTGGTCGTTTGAACAATTGTTTGACAACAATCTTAAATTGTCCTATTCAACTTTTTGCGAAAGATTACCACAAGAAGTCGTTAATAACAATTTTTCATTAAAAGGGAATGCATCATCTTCACCATTCTACATAAGCCATCTAGGCAAGAAAGGGAAAAACAAAACAAAGGTAACTTTCAAAATTAGATTAAAAAATCAAGATTTACATGGAAATGGAAGCTCTTTTGACCATTGAAATCATTCCAAAGGAAAGATGTTACCTTGTTTTTATGGTAATAAAAAAGGGCACATTGTTGCTAGCTACAATAATATAGCAACACACAGAGCCAATGGGATATTTAAATACCAAGCCTATACAACACACTTCATTGATACAATTGGTATTTAATTGTTCATTGTTTAATTGTCTATTGACACCATTTCAAAGGAAACATGGTATCTAGATTTTAGTTCATCTCAACATATGATTCCTAATAGACAATGGTTTAACACTTATCAAACTTTTTGATTTCCCATAACAATATTCTTGGGAGATAATAACATGCAACATGTTGTAGGATAGGGCACAATAACAATTTGTAAATCCCAAGCTTCAAAACCCAAGTACATGATGTGTTTCATGTACTAGATTGAAAAAGAACTTGTTATTTATTAGCAAATCAACTCAATTTGAAACAAACTTTGAGTTTATAGTAGACAAGTGCATCATGAGAAGGGTAGGAAATCCTAAAGTTGTGATTATGTGCTCAAACAAATGATCATTATATTTAATTGAAATTGGTGTTCTTACAATAAAAGTTAATATTTCTTTGTTAATAAAACATGAAAACCAAGTTTTATTGTGTCATTAAAAGTTGGGGCACATAAATTTTTAAACAAAAAAATCATTCAAAATAATGAATTGGTTATTGGTATCACTAGATCAACATCACAAATTTATAGGCTTCATGGGTTCGTTTCAAATCCGTGCAAAATCTATTATTTCATGGGTTCATATCATTTACACACAAATCTCATGCATTATTTAAACACAAAAGTCGTGTGCATGCCTTTTGCGTGTAAACAATATGAATAGACATACAACATTTGTGTCTAAACAATGCATACGATATCATTGTTCAAACAATACAAGTAAATGAATGACATCCATGTCTATTCCATAGGAACCTACGAAAAGAAAATTTGTCACTCCTATTATTGCCAATTCTTGACCCATGAAGTTTGTGATGAATCAAAGAACCAACATCTCCAAGTGTTTCTACGAGGTGGAAGAACTTGTGTAACTAAAGTGCTTGAAATTATACATTCAAATATATGCGGTTCAATGGAAACTCAAGCATTAGGAGGAGTTAAATACTTTGCCACTTTTATACATGAAAAATCACATTTCACAAATATATAATTGAATTATGTTACAAATTTTGAAATAGCTAGTGAAAATTGGGAATGTCACAAGATTTTATGAACATATTGATAAAATCACACAATTGACTTTCAAATATAAACAAGCCACCATAATTATCTTAACACATGAATCAACATACATGGTTGTTCCACATGCAACTAAAGAAGCAATATGGCACAAATAAGTGATAAGTGGACTTGGTTTTCCAAGCTCAAAAGCAACTATGTTATTTTGTGATAAGCAATCATGTATAACTTTAACAAAAAATCCAAGGTTTCATGATTAGTCAAAACATATTGAAAGTAGATATCATTTTGCACAAGAAAGACAAAAATTTAATGAAATAAAACATATATATCATAGCACTAACAAAATGTTAGTTGATAGTTTAACTAAGGGTTCCAAAGCCCAAACATGATCATTATGGAAATGCATTTGGAATACTAAGTTTTCCAAATACATAGTATTGTAGCACCTTGGTAGCTATGGCAAAAATAAGATTATTTTTAATTTTTCAAATTATCCAAAAAATTTAACCTATTATGCCAAGTAATTCAAAATTTATAGTTAGACTTGAACTTTGGCCCTCTCTAGGATAATACAAGTTTGTGAGGAAAGTTTAATTAAGTACAATTGAAAACTATTGGTGGTGGAGGTAGTTTTATTATATTTATTTTATACATGTCAAAAATTTCAAAATCAAAACTAAACTAGTGAATTAAACTTTCCAAAATATATTAATTAATCAACAAGTTATTGTCAAACTTGCCAAGGTATCATGATCACAATAAGTCTAGATTATGGATTTATATTAAAGAAAAACATTTGAATGTCATCTAATAATCATCCAAGTTTATGCTTTCATTTGTATGGTGGAGTCAAAACATTTGGAGTTCATGATATGTGTTAAGACTTAAGACAATAGTTATTGGTTACATACATCAAAATTATAAGGGTTAAAACAAAAAGTTGCAACTTTATGTTGTTTTATTCTTCTAGGACTTTTTGACATCTAAAGGATTCTTAAAAACAACAATGAATTTTAAAATTTCTTTCCTTTATTTTCTACATGTGTGAGGTTGTCTTAATAGTATTGAATGAAATCTTATGAGAACGTGAAAGGTTTTTTATTCAAATGGTTGATGGTTTACATTTGATTAGTAAAAAGGTCTTTCAACTAATGAATGAATCTTCCAATCTGTGGATGTGCTTTGAAATACAAAGAAAAACCCATGGAATGTTTCACTAGGGCCCTTAAAAAATGGTTGGTGCATCTAGGTATATAGTTTACAAACTTGAAACATTTGACAAAGAATATGGGACAAACATTTTAGTTACATTGTAGTTGAAACTACTAGGATAAACATGTTGATATCTTAAGGACAAAGACTTATAGATCTTTGTACATTGCTTTATTGCTTTTAGAGCTCCAAAACATTTTGTAACCCTTCATTTGGCGCTTCTTATACAACAAAAATCGTTCAAATCAATGAAGGATTGAGCAAGATATTCCTTTTTCAAGTGAAAGGGGTCACATGCATGATGTGAGTTTGCACATATGACTTGTTTGCATTTTAGAGCTTAAAATCTTTGGATGCCAATCTTTGTTTTTGGCCTTCAAAAATGTATTTGTAAAATTTTAGATGGCAATTCCATAGCTTTTAAAATTGTTCACAACAAACAAGAAATGAGTAAAATAAGAAATTTGAAAGTACGGGTGTCTAAATTAAATGTTTTTTTTTCTTTGAACAAGCTCATCTTCTTCTTGCTTCTTTGTTTTTGGAGTTCCAAAAAGTATTGTAATTTTTCACTTGGATCACATGTGATCATGAAATGTTTTCCAAAAAAAAAAAAAACTTCAAAAATATGGTAAAGGTTTGGTGATAGGCATGTCTACCCTATCCATTAATTATGTTATACTAACCTAATCCACCTACTAACTATATTAAACATAAAATATTAAACAACTGAAAAACCTATTATCATCATTATTAAATATTTATAATAATAATAATAATAACAACTAATAATATTTTCTCTTGCTGAATATTAAATATAATTGTATTAATTAAAAATTTCAGATAATATTACTTGGATTCATTATATATTTAATTATAATTTAACTTGTTGTTTATAGTTAATCATATATCATATAAAATAATACATAAGTTTGATATTTATAACTAAATATTCATTTTATGATATCTTGCCAAACACCAATGGTATATATGGTAATTAATATTGTGCATAGTAATAATAAATATGTATGAACATTAATACATAAAAATATAATACATATAATCAATTATAATACTAATATACATTAATTCAGATTAAATCATATTTATAATTGAATATAAGTTATATGAAGTAATTTTAATTATAAATATATTTTTATTAGTGAACAATGGTTATTAATATTAATGACTTATAATTTATACATAATAATAATATATACCTATTTTATACTAATTTAGGTGAGATATAATAACACACACACACATATATATAATTAGTAAGTAGATACCTATTAATTAACTAAAAGTTAAACCTACTTCATTAATAGCTACCTACTAACTACCTATTAAGAACCTAGCTACTTACTGCTCTAAGTACACATTAATTAAGTACCAATTCATTTTTGGTTGGACACACGTTTTGTAGACATGTCAAACCACTAGTAAAAAAACCCCCTTTTTCAACCACAATATTTTCAATTGTAGGTCATTTTCAACTACGTTTCAACTTTTTTTTTTAAATTATGTAATTAAATAATTTGATCCTACCAAGCAAGTTGAAATGTCAACTATTTTGGTAGATAGTCGAACCCAAGTTTGAACTAAAGGGATAGTCATGGAATATTCTTGGTATCCACAAGTGCTATAGTTGAGTTATAGTTGAAACTTTGATTGAGAGAATGATGACATCCCAAGATGAATCCCACGTCCAACTACTTTGGTCAACTACAAACATAAGCATGGATAATAAATGCCAATTATACAAAATGAAATGTAATTAGTTGCAATTTTGCCACAACTATTTTTCAACTATATGGCCTATTTGTAAATATAGTAGATCATACCTATATAGGTACCTATTAATTATTAGTAAGAAAAATATCATGCCAAAATTATCATAAATTCATTATATAAATACCTACTTCCCTTTCAAATAAAGGTATGTGGTGCAATGGTCTAAAATTGCCTCTTCAAGCATGAAGGTTTCAAGTTTATATATTTTCCCTTGAAAGGCATCTTTTTCTTTAGATGGTTTTCCTTAGTGAATTTTCCTTCAAATGCTCATCCAAAAAACCATCAAGGAAGAAGGTGGTTCTTGAAATGTTTTCAATGTGCAACTTGGTCCATTTCCCTAATCAAATTGCCAAGGGAAGAAAAATTTCAAGTTTTGTGAAAAGAAGATAAATATGTGGTCATCTCATTTTTTTCATTTTAAATTTTTTTGTTTTTAGCTAAAACTCAAAGAAAAGCCAATTCCTAAAGCAACACAAACATTTCCCTAAAGAACACAACCATGTTCCTAGAAAAAATAAATCTTAAGGAGCAATTCAACACATTTGTCCCCATGAAAAACATTTATCTAAAAAACAAAAGCATTTCCCCATGCAACACAACTATTTCCCAAGAAAAAAATTATGTTCTCTAAGGAACACAAGCAATTTTTCAAGGAGCACAAACATTTCCCTCCCCAATGAACATAAACATTTCCTTAGGGTACACAACCATTTAGTTGAAGATCACAAGCATCTCCCTAGGGAATTTTTTAAAAAACGATTGTCATTTATTGTATGAAAATCATAAAACATATAACTATTTCTCCTCGGAATACAAACATTTCCCCACGGAACACAACTTGGGAATGATTATCTTATTGAATGAAGCCATGTATGACAAATTTTGAAATTATAAACTAAATTGAACATGAGATTTGGGTGTAAGCAAAATAAAGTGAACAATTGGATTACTTTGTCAAACATAGAGTTAGTAGATTTTTAAAACTAATAACAACCATCATAAAACTGAACAAAATTGAATGTTTTCAGTTGAATGATAAATATAAATAAATAAATAATGTGCATTAAATTTCAAAATTTAAAGTGTAATTATAAATTTTAATAAATAAATTAGGTTTTTTCTTTATGGATTGCTAAAAGTATATGATGAACTTCAAATCCTATATTAATACAAATCTATTTCATTAAATATTTTAACAAAAAAAAAGCTTGAACACATATAAACTAGTTAGTTTCAGATGTATTATAATTTATTTTTAAAGATATAATAATTATTATTATTATTGAAATTATATTTTTATAAACAAGTAATAATATAAGTGAATGGTACTTGACATATATGTTCACTTAATTTGATGCTACTTTATTGTAATTATACATAAGTGACACAAGGTTTAAGTAAATACATTTATTTTTTATTTCTTCATTATCTTGCTTTTATCCATCTTTTTATTTAGACATTTAGAAAGGTCCAACCATTGGGCCGCAACAATGTTTTTATATATTATGGTATCTTCATATTTAAAGGCATGGTGGTTAGTGTTACAAAACATAACTCCTACTTACTAACCCTAAAATATGCAAAACAACTAAAGCAAACTACCACCTAACATTAAGTTATAATCAAAGTTAGTTTCGCCAACAATTGTGCCCACTAGTCCAAACATGTTGCTAGTGGTACACATGAGAACTTGATTCAATAAGCTTAATTTATCGACCCCTTTATCCACACTTGAAAAAATGATATCATTTGAAGGTATGTATTCTTCCTCCCTCTAATTTTTTTTGCCCTCTTCTCCTTGTCCTCTTCATTATCCTCATTGTTATTCTTGAATTCTCCCATTCGTCCTCTCTCTCCATTCCATGGTGTGTTCTTGCTTGTATTTTCTTCTTTTAAGGCAATTTCACTTGTTGTAATTTTTTTCTTCATTAGGTTTTTTTTCACTCAAGTGCACTTTCACTCGAATGATCCTTTCTTCTAGCTCCTTGTTGGAATATTTTTCACCTTTGTTAAGAAATTAGATGACTAATCAAAGTTTAACTAGTCAAAGTTAGGTTTAATCAAAACCAAAGTTGAACTAGTCAAAGATAGAATAACCAAAAAACTTATAATCAAAATGTAGTTCCAAAACATATTACCAAAATGTACTATTGAAATTCACTATCAAAAATTTTATTGAAATGCACTAAAATAGACTATTGAATGTGCTACCGCATTAAAGGTAACCAAAATACAAACCTACCAAAAATGGTTATAATGGAAATTACTAATTATGTATGGGGCAAATAAAAAGAAGGAAGGTGGATGATGGAGGAGGGTTTTGAACATTGTAATAATTGAAAACTATCTAAGGAAATTGTTCTCTTGTTGTGTGTGTGTAAAGATGTCGACTAATTGTAATGGAGTTGGCTATTTATTAATATTTTTAGCATATTAGTATGATATCATGAACTTAGAGAATACATAGATTCATCATGGGAATAGAAGAAAAGAGTGACACTAAGATGAAGTTCTATTGAACAAGATAAGTAGTTGTAATATAGTGTAGAGGAGAAGATAAAATTTCCCCATTCAAATTATGCCATGTTTACCCCAACACACAGTGTTTGGTGTAATAATGGGCAAGAACCTAGTAACAATAAAATACTACTAGTGATATGTAAAATTGTATCATTAACACCCTTTTTAAAAATATATATTTAATATATAATTATGTTAAAGTTTGCATTAAAATTTTGTCCAAAAATGTCATTTAAAAAAAAGTTCAAGTCATTAAAAGATGAAAGCACATTATGATAAATCAACAAAATAGTTGAAAATGATATCCAATGTATTTTAAGCCCAAAGAAACCAAGCCCCAAATAATTTATTTAAAATGATGTTGAAATTAACATTTTTTTCCATGTTCAATTTCATACCACCTTAATTAAAACCTTATTAAACACACATTATGGATCAATGTTTCTAAAAATAATTCAAACATCAAAATGAGCTTTATGAGATCAATGATAAATAGATTTTAATTTTTAAGTTTGGAAAGAAAGAAAGGACATTTTTTAATTTTCATTTTAAGTGTGATGATACTTTAATGGGTGGTGGTCCAAAGTCATAAACATGTTCTCTAACTCCACTAGAAGCAAAAAATCCATAACCATGGTATTTGGATTATAACCCCATATTTTTTGACATTGCAAAGTTCACCTTGGACTAAATTCATTGATTTTTTTGTGTATTCTTTTCAAAATTGGAAGGATTACAATATAATTTTCTGTTTTTCATCTCATTTTGGCTATATTTTTCAAATGCATTTGAGTAATATACAACAAGACTTGACTACTCAATAGAATTGAAATTGTGACTTCCAAAAAAGTCTGTTATAATGTGCTTTCACTTTAAACAAGTATTTTTCCATGTTTCAAAAAAATAGTTATAGTTCTTTAAAAAAACAATTGGGTGTAAACAAGTTAATAAGAGCTACACTTGTCACTTTAGATGAATACTTTTGGGGGAATATTTTTTAAATATTTTGAAAAATCATTAAAACATATTGTGACCTAAAAAAATGGTTACATTTAGTTAATATGTGTTACAAAATCTTTTGAAACATGTCACATTTTTAAAATATTAAAAAAATAAGAGTCCTTACAATGCCAACATGTGTTGCAATGATTAATGAATGCTTTTGAATATTCTATCATCATTATATTCATTTTCAATAATACCACATGTTTTCATAATCTACTGAAAACATTGTGATGAATGTTTCTGAATGATTTATAACATTAGGAAAAAAAAATTGACCCAAAAACATGAAAGCCAAAACACTTGTTACATTTATATTGGCTCCTTCTAGTGTTCTTGTACCTTCTTCATAATTTTTATTTATTATATTGATTTTCAAATTCATGATATATTATGAATCTTGTTAAATAAGTAAATGCAATGATTTGAACACGAATGTGCATTGTCATTTTAAATCATGAAAAACCCAACATTAATTACATTTACCATGGCTCCTATGAGTGTGGACACACCTCCATACATAGTACATCCGAATTGATCATACAAATAAATGCAAAGATGATACAATTATGGCTTCCTTTAAGATGAATTTATGTGACAACTTCAAGCCCCACATGGATGTATAACCAATGAGGCACCCTAACAAGGAATGAACCTCCAATGTAGTCCATCTAAACTTCACATGAACAAAAAACATATTGTCCAATAGTACACCCAAATTATTGCTTGGGCATGATATCTAAAAACATTGATTAAGTTTAGGAGTTTACAACTAGTGTGGATGGTTAAACATTTTTTTCAACCTAAGTTTCCAAACAAAACAATGTGAATCTAGACATTTTAAGGCAAAACCTACAAAAGTTTCTCCAATGTGAAGCTCCATGCCCCTTGTGGGCGCAATGGGGCCCAATAAAGCAAGTCTAAAATATTTTTAAAACTATTATTGTAGTTTATTGTAAAATTTGGACAAATGCTAAATTTATTTGAAGTATTCATTTATTGAAATTAAAAACAAAACAAACATTTAAAGCAAAAGATTTGATGGCCATATATTCAATATTCATTGGAATAATAATGATGTTCTAGCCAAATCCGAAGTAATTGCAATACATTTATGTTATATAAATGGCTAAAATATTGGATAAATATATAGTGCAAAAAATAGCTTAAAATGTGTGAAACATTTGCATAATCAATAATCATAATCATAGCTTCTTTTTCAAATTCCTCAAGTAGACCCACTAGCAAAAATAGCTAATGTTAATTAACATTAAATGGCGATTGTCTAGGTGGGGTGTAGCATTTTACAAAAGTGTTGTTACAAATGGTGATTTAGGAAATGCCTAGGTCTAGATCTAGCTAGTTTAATTATTTTATTTCCAAAAATGGCAAAAAAATCCCTAAAAATCACAAATTTTCATGTTTTTTTTCCTTTCTTGTAAACAAAAATTTCAAGTTGTAAAATTTCACCACAAAAATGGATTGATGCCAATAGTGGAAAACAATGCAATTGAAAATATATGATTTTGACATATTAAAATATTTTCATTTAAAACATGTTACAAATATTTGTGTAACCAAATGAAGTCTTGTCAATTTCAATTTTAAAAAGGCATATTTATACATCATGTCATAAAAACACATTTTTCTTTCAATTATTATTATTTAATTCATATTACATAATAATTCGGAATATTATCCTTCATATAAAAAAGAAACATCTCAAAGATTTCATAAAAGTCAATTGTTTTTCTTGAATTTGAAATTAAAAATAATAATTTAATTTGTGAAACATGTGTGAGTTTTTTAAATGATTTAAAAAATGATTTCCAAAATTTACATGTTTATTTTTTTTATTGCATGGTTTTTTGAAAAAAAAATTCAATTTCGAAAATGTTCCTTTGAGATTCATCTGAACAAAATATGAACAAGAAGAAACATGTCAAAATTAGGATATATGAAAGAATTTAGAATTAACATATGTCAATGTTGACACCCATATATACACAACAAAAGAATGACCGTAGGTTGTTTGGTTAACAAAAGGTTCAATTCTTGATATGTGTTTATTATGTGACTATATTTTAGTAATATTGCCATTTTTTGTGTATGAAATGTATGTATGTACGCCATGCTACCTACCCCCTAAGTTATTTAAAAAACATTACTAACTTTTATTTTAAATTTGTTTTTGAAAATAACCAACTAATTAAATGTGCTAGGAAATTATGGGAAAAATAAGAAATATATTTTTATGGGTATCCTAAAAGTATGGATGACTTAAATTTTGAATATATTGTTTAAGTATTTTGAGCATATTATGAATGAATATAAATTCTATTTTTTTAAATAAAAAGAATTTAGTAGATCATAGATGAAATAAAGTTCAATCATGGAAAATGCACAAATCCACATGTGAACAAATAGATACTCCATTTGGTCAATAACAACGATCCTTGTTTAGTAATCATAGACATTCAATACATTCATTACAAATGAATATCTTAAAACTCATTCAAATGATTGAATTATTTCATATACACCCATCTTTCCTTGTTGTTAATAATTATAACATTGCACATGGCCAACTAATGAAGTGAACCCACCATTACTTGTAAAGTGGTCATCATATTTGAATTCATTGATAGATAAAAACTATTTGGCTAGCATAGCTTGCATATGAAATCCCAACATAATTAGGTTATTACAAAAATAGTTTTTTGTTTGCTCAATTCAAAGTTATACTTGCCAACATGAATGTGTAGTTAGATGTTAAATTATTAGGATTGTCAATATAGGCCCGACCTACATCTTAATGTTTGTATTCTTACAATGGAAACGATGACTTTAGTAGCACAAGCATAAGTTTGTCTTTGAACCATAAAGTCCAATATGAATCAAGTAAACAATGTGTAATTTGTTGTTAGTGTTCTTGTCAAGATTAATTGAATATTTGCAATTATTGATTATGTGACAACTATGTGTTTTGAACCTACCAAAAGGAAAAATGTGACAACTCCATATAACCATCCAAACCAATTAAATTTTGTTGTACTTTCAAATTATATTGTAAAGATGGCATAAGGCCCCAACCACTATAAATTACGCAAACCTTCATGATATCTTTTGGATACATATGTTTGTTTATTGCAAAAAAAAGTCCATGTGAAGTGAAATTTATTACTAGCTTGTAGTTGTAGTGAAATTTGATCTTCTACTTCCATATTAGTTTCAAGTTCATGTTTCATTTCATCACATGACAATGCTTTAATGGTATAATGTTGATGTTGGTGTAGACTTTGGAAATACATTGTTGGAGTTGGAGTTGAAGCTATGTTCATGTTCCATTTTGAGTAGCAATTTGAAACAAAACATGGCATGGTGCTAACGTTGAAGAATAATTATGAGCTTTCACATGTCACCCATTTTTTTGATGATTTAATTCTTATTAAAATATCATGATATACATAATTAGAAGTGATATTTGTAATACCATGCCTACGATTGATGTTTGATATTAATTAATTCTTCAAAGGGCAAGCCATAAGAGAATTTAAAATAAAAATAAACCTCACAATGCCAATTTTTCAAATAAGTGAACCTTGTACTTATTGATTATATGCAACAATCCAAGACAACAGGCTATTGAATGCAACAAACCCTAGTTTTTGAAATATATATACAAGTTCTACCAATTTTCAATCATACATATGATATCACACCATTAAGAGTGATATGGGTGAATGTCATATACATTAGTACAACCAAAAAATAATGTTTATTTGTCTATTTGTGTCATCCAAACCTATTCTTCCAAACCTAGCTACCTCCTTCCTCTCCTTTACCCATCTACATGGACATGAAAACGTTACACAATAATAATATTTTGAAATATGAAACAAATAATGATGAACTATTGGGAACCATATGGGAACATAAAAAGGCAAACAATAGAGGGGTGGAAAGTTTTGGGGGGGGGGGGGGGGGTGATGGGGATGTAATTGACAACATGGTTCAAATAAGATTTTTTTTTAAATGTCAAATTTTAACACATGGATGATTTTTAAAATAAAATAAAAGGTACATTAATCCAAAAGTAAAAAATATGTGAATTATATATATATCATTATTATCCATGAATTTACTTCTCAATAGAAATTTGGTTTAATGTACCCAATGGAATGATGGTTGATAATCTTTTTAATGATTAACCCAATTGATACTTATACTTGGCAACATTAAAAAAATGTGCAAAAATTTGTTGGAATGTGAAAAATACAAATAAAAATGGATTTTTTTCATTTTATTCTTATTTTGCCTATATAGGGAATTTTCTTTTACCACATTTGGATTTTGATTCTAGTTTGGTTGCATTTAAAAACTAGTTTAAAAACTATTTAAACAAGTTTTTAAAATGTATAATTGCCATTTATTGTTGATCCCTCTAGGGGTCCTATGACACAACATTAATCAACTAAACAAAAATCATTACTTGGTGGGCTTTTCCCCACCTTTTTCCCCTTTCAACAAACTTGCCATTATGGTAGCAAAAACACTATGATCAATTACAAGTTTCAATTGTCATCCCCCTTGGCATATATCTACTAAATAAAAGATCCATGGGTTCTTTATAAATAGATATCAAGGTAGAACAAATGTTGAATTTATCTTCAATATTGACTTCATGTTCAAAGTAGAATAATGTTCAATTTTCAAACATAAATTATACATTATAATTTTACAACAAGTTTGAACATGTGGCAAAAATATTAAAGGACTTTCATAATTTTCTATTTTCACATTCAATGGTCTATAAATAAACCTTTTATAACTAATTTAGTTAAATTGGATAAATTTTCTTGTGGATCATGATTAATTTGGTTATTTCACAAAATTGATTAAAAAACTTTGGTGAAGTGGGGTGAGGGGGGGTGGGGTGGGTGGGTTAATAATGTAGTTATTATTTTTTGTACCATGTTTCATATATGCAATTATTATTATTATTATTATTTTGGGTTTAAGCATGTAGTTGGCACAATTAGCCTTTTTTTATTGCTTGAATAATGTTAGTAACTATAAAATCTTCAATTTTGGACTTTGCATAAGTACGTAGAATTGGATCTAATTTGAAATTGGACTCACTTGACATTTCTTTTAAAAAAGATATGAAAACCTATGAAATATGAAAAATCAGGTTTGGAACTAAACCCAACGGTTTATCAAATTAAAAACATTCCTTAGATCATAAGCAAAAGTCCTTTCCAAAAAAAAGTAAAATTATAATTGGGATTGGAGGTTCTTTTGAAATTTGAAAAGCTAAAATAAGACAACATTAGTTATGACTAATGTTGCGTAGTTATTTGATTTTTTGAATAACCTTTAGTTTTATTTTTGAAATTTTGAAAAAGAAACCTTTGGTTCTAGTTCAGTGGAAATTTTGGAAACAAAAAACTTGTATGGTTGGACAACTTTTTCAAATTTTAGATATGAATGTTCATTATGTAGCCAATTATCTTTTAACCCAAAAAATGAAGGTTACAAATGTAATGGTTTAAGAAAATTATTCGTTGTGTTCAATCTTTGAATTCTTTCTTCTTCTATGTACACTTGAAAAAATCAAACCTTGTGTCATCTTGAAATTTGGATGACCATAACCTCAATCCATGAGCAATTATGCCAAAGGGGCATGCAATCTTAACAAATTAGTCTTTGAATGTTTTGTTGATTCATTTACTATGTTTCCCTTTGCTTGCCAAATCCACAATTGAAGTGATTTAAATAATGTTTTACATCCATGGGTTTTTGCACTTTCTCCTTGATCATCATAGGTCATGAAGCTTCAATTCTTAACCTTTTCCACGTTGAAAGGAACCCCTTCATGAATTATGACATGGAACAAATGTTTTAGTTGTTCCATAGTGCTAATATGGAATTCATTTGCGTGTGGTCCACTCAAAAGTTCGAACCATGAATTGGTTAGATGACCAATTGGTTTCATGTATTATCCTTGCCCAATTAAAGTTTGTAATATTGATGAGTGATTTGTTTACACATATTAGCATATTAAAGTTTCAAGTTTCAATGAAAGCAATGCCTTATGACAAATTACTGTAACCAAAAAGAGGGGGTCCGATTATATCCAGCAGCACACAGACTACCTTCAACGAACCCATGCGCCCATGTTCTCCATAGCTATTTCACACATACAGACCTCCAAACTCTCTGACACTCGAACTGCCCGCTGACTCTTTTCGTCTACACATTACATATCAAAGATGTACAAACACAACAACACGACAAACCTCACAGCATTCATCTCCTGCCTCACTCATTCACACAAATGCCATCCAAGGAAATTCTCTCATCGCATTACAGATTATGTACATTCCCCGAAAGCACAAGCATTGCTTTCCATCAAATGTTCACAAAACACCAGATCTGATGTTGTTCAGCCTCTCTCTCTCTCGGATCCCTCTGCAGCAGCAGCTAGATTAAATATCAGGCGCAACGGAAAGTTTTGGCATTCAGTTGAGATCTCCTAACCACAGAGCTCTTCATCGCTATGTCCATCAAATTGCTAATCTTCCGCCTCTCCCATTTCTAAAAATCAGCTAATCTTTCTTCTCACAATTAGCCTCATACTCCAAATCCAACTTCCTGATCTTTCTCCTCTAACCAAAACTGTTTGTCCATTCCCTCTCACCTCGCTCTCTACCTCCTCCAATTCTCCTTGTTGTTCCAAAAAAAGATCATTTTCCTCCTCCAGAGCCATACCAAAAGCTCCCCCATATCCGTTGGCTTCTTCCCGAAGCTTCCCGAATCCAGCCACCCCGTTCTATCCGACTCCCACCGTTTGCCGTCACCACTCGTTCTCTTTCATCAATTTGGCTCCATCCTTTCTCATCAATACCGGCCGCCTTCTCCCTTGCACCTTACGGCACACACAGCCAGAGAGAAAACAACCATGCACTCCATGCAATAGTAATGGGGTGCCGTAAAAACAAGACGACTAAATCAATCAGACCTAGATCCCAAAATCAGCCTAGTGTTCACACTGGGTTGACAACCTACTTTCGCATTACACTACAACCACGACTAAAATTTGCAACACCAACCCTTAATGTCATAACATGGGCTTTGGGTTTATAATTGAAGCTAAGAAAAAATTAAGGGGGAATCATGACCAAAAATAAGCCAAGGCACAAAAGGCATTCAAACACACTCTCCTTGTGAGATGGAATGTTTACAAACACAAGAGGGTGCAAACAGGAAAACACGAGCCACACCTGCTTGCTTTTTACAACTTTTGTGATTGTTTTTGTGAAATATTCCTAGAATATTTCTGGAACATTCTTGAAAAAGTCTTCGAATTTAATTTCTTCATATTATTTTATTAAGGTTAATGTTAAAAAATTGGCAAAAATTGTCATTTTCAAAAAAATTGAAATCCATTTACAAGTCCTACTGCTTAAAAACAAGTCTTACAATGCTTAATGAATGTTTTAGTTGATTTTTTATTCATTGGATTAATTTCAAACTAATTCACATGTTCCCAAGATATATTAGAAATGCAACTATGTAAAAATATATTATAATTTCAACATCAAATTAATTATGATTTTAAAACATGAAAAACCAAGCAAACATTACACTTGTTATGGTATGTGTTATTGTGACTGCACCCAAGAGGGAATCCTTAATATTCCCAAATGTATTTCCACTTGTGGGAATTGAGGATCTTGAAATGTCTTGCAACTTTGGAATAGGGTTTAAAAGATCAAACCTTATCCAAATTAACCATTTTTTAGAACATTGAAAATGTTTTGAAAACAAAATATGCAAATTGAGATCAAATTACCCATTTGAAAATCCAAAGCACAAATGGCCAAAATCAAACTAGTAATTTGACTTTCAAACATTAAAACATATGATAAATGCATAAAATAACCTTTAATTAAAAAGTGTAATATGTTAGTGCAAATGTCTTTTCAAGGGCTATGACTTTTCCTTTGAATAATAAGTAATGAGAATCATAACTTAGGAATTAAATTAGTATTCACATTTGAAAGTCCCGAGAATTTATTCCATTTTGATGTTGTTTTCACCACCATTTATGATATATATTTTAATGAAAAAAGTGGTGGCTCCTCCCAAGTCCAAGTTGACACACCCCTAAGTTCCTTGTTAGACCCAAAAAGGGTCTAACTATGTTAAAAAGTGGAAGTAGTTGGAACTTGGTGCCGCTTCCAGCTTCCAGCACTGAAGGGGATGAAAGGGGCATGCTGAAAGCTCCGAGATTAGACTAGGAAAAGGGACAACGTATCTAGATACTCGGTCCTGCATCAAAACCAACCAACAAGTTGGTTAATTCACATTTGGAAGCACTCTGGGTTTTGGGACAAGCCATGGGCAACATGGACTCACTTGACTCACCACGGCCCGGACTTGGGGGAAGCCACCACCTTCCCCCATATAGTATTCTCTACATTTGTCCATGGCACCTACATCCGAATGGCTTTTTGTTTCGAGACTCCCAAGGAGGAGTCCCGAAACTGTCCTGATTTGGACTCCCGGGATTTTGGAAGCTCATAACTCCCAACTTAGACCTTCAATTGGGATGAGGTCTCAAGCAAACTTGTAGCTCTCCTCAAGAGATTTCCAACGGTGTGTTGCATTCCAGCTGCACATACTGGGGTTGGGTCGATTCCCGACTTTTAGTGGTTGGGAATCAAATCGATAGTTTGATTCCTGGCCCTTCTTGCGACCATAACTTGTGTTGCAGATGTCCAAATGGTTCATGCGAGGCCATTTTGGACATCTAAACTTCAAGACCTTTCCAACGGTATAAATAACACTTCAATGTGAGGTGTTTTGTCCCTTGCAATCAAGCTTTGAGTTTTCGGGAGTCCCAGAGGACTCCAAGTTCTCACTTTTGGGAGTGTGAGTTTCATCCTCACACTTGCCTCAAAGTGGGGTTGCGATAGAAAGTGGTGGCTCCTCCCAAGTTCAAGCCATGTGAATGTGTTTTTTATGATTTTGTTTGTTTTTATGCATTGATTTCGTTTTCAATTCAATTTTATGAACATGTATTAATCCCATGTCAAAATCCCCACACCTTTTGACTTTGTGGAAGATTGAGAACATGCCTTGGATTTACATTATATATGGACACACCCAATGTATTGGTGGTTATAATTCCCCGAAATGGAAAATCAAGGCATGGTCCCTACCTCCATGCACTAGGACAAGGGGGTTGTGTGGAAGAGGTCTAAGATTGGACTAGGATGAAATGACATTCACAAGCACCTTTTGGTCAATTCACTTACACAAGTTAATTGTCAAGCAATGTAAGTGATTAGTGCAAAGGAGCCAAATCAGGTCGCAAACTTGTTTTGAAGTCACCTTAGGTTCACATGGCTCATACTTGAAATGAGGCACCATTTACCTCCCTATAGTGTACTTTAAAGTTGTCTATGGGGATTACATTCAAATGATTGAAGTTCTTGGGAGTCCCAAAATGGACTCTCTAACTTGGGATGCATAATGTTTCATATTTTTGGAATTTCAAATAATTCTCTTAAAATAGGTTTGTTTTGAACATGCAATTACATTATGTTGTAATTATTTAAAAGAGTTTTCCAAAAAAATACATATATCCTAATTTGGAAGTGATTTAATCCCACCCCCAAATCATTGAAATAATGGTTGGGAGTCATTTTGGCAATTTAACTCCTCACCTTTTTTTTGGCCATAATTCTTATCATAACTCTTGTTTCCTCAATGCCATCCAATCTAATTTAGTATTTACAATTTGGTATTAAAAGGCCTAATTTGGACAAGGTTTGATCCTTTAAAACTTGTTCCAAAACAAGCCAGTTGTCATAAACGATGTGATGCATCATTTTTGCATTGTTCATCATGTCAATGTCTATTTGGACACATCATTTTTTCCATTATTTTCAACATATAAGTTGATGTTGGTGCAATAAAAAATTTGAGAGTATTTTTTACTATTATTATTATCCATAATTAATGAACAAATATTTAATGACTTCATAACTGAAAGACATCAAAATAATGACCCAAATTTTTTAGATGAACCATAATTTGCCATAGGGATACTAAGTATACCATCATAATTTTAATTTCACAAATTTATGTGCATTGTCCAAATTGTGATTGAAACTTGCAATATGAATGGTCAAGAGTGGATATCATGTCCTTGAAAATAGGTTAGAAAATTCTTGTTTAGCTTGTGACTAAATTTTGGTCACAAGTTGGATAGGTTTGGTTACAAGCTAGACATGGTCATAGACCATGCATATCACCAATCTAGTTTGCAATTGAACCTATCCACCTTTGGTTGCAAGATGGACGAGGGTGCCCATAATGTGGGACCTTTCAAACTTGCCAAAAAGTTGGTTGCATGTTGGACATCGGTGCTTGTTGTTTGCAACCTATCCAACTTGCGATAAAATTTCAATCATGCATTGGACAAGGGCACCCATAGTCTTTGACCTTTCCAACTTGTGATCGTAATTTGGTCACAAGTTGGATAGGTCATAGACTTGCAACTAAACTTGTCCACTTTAAGTTGTAAAACTAGATATTAAAGAAAACTTAATGAAAGAGCAAGTCAAGGAGTTGTGAAGACATTTGCCTTATATGGAACTAAGGGTTAAAAAGGCCGAATGTGAAGCTTCCAAATTGTGGGAATAGTTGGAGCAATTGAAAACCATAATCCAAACCTAGGAACCTTAAAAACAATTTGCAACTCTTAAAAAGAAATTGTCGTCTCATTCTCAAGAATGGAATGCCTTTCTGAACCCTAAAAAAAAACCAAACACATGTATGTGATGTTGCAAAAGGTCATGGAAATCCAAAATTATAATTGGAGGGTCATTCACATTTTGGCTCCATCTAAAAAAGTGCAAATTGAATCCAATTTTATACCAATACACATGAATTTTTGAAAGGATGGGGCCTTTTGAGCACAAGGATTGACATCTTAACCAAGGATTTTTGAATCATATCTTAAAGATTTACTTAAACAAGGGAATGGGAACAATAATACAAATTGGTTTAGCCATCCACACATGGGCCAACTACGTGTTTGTGACCAACACCTCAAGCCTTCACATATGATGGCACCATTGCACCCCTATTTGTTTCAAACCCTATAATTTGAAAGGTGGGTGGTTTGGCTTTGGGCATATGTCCCCACATATACCATCTTCATTCCTCTCATGGTGTAATGTAGATGATGTGTGTTGTGCCAAACACAATTTCATAGACAATTGTATCTCATGTTCAATCTACAACATTACATGCCTCCACATTGAAAATATAACCTAGAAAATGCACTAAGGTATGACAAGAAGTGGGGCACAAACTTTGTATGCAAATTGGTGACATGGTGTGCATTCATTCAATTTTGTGATGACCTTTGTCAACTTAGAAAAGCACCCCACCACGGTCATTCCAACATGCCATGCCTTGGACCTTAACCCAAATGATGGATGTTGGGATTTTTTGCCAAGTGGCAAAGGGATAACAATTGGTTCCATTTGCAAGAGGAGGTCATTTATAAGAATGTTTTCAATATGGAAAAGTTGCCCAATGATGTGTAGGAATCTGTTAAGGCAAAACTCTAATTCCATGGCGGACCATTTGATGAGACAATTTAAGATTATTTATTCAACTAGATTGCCCCCTATACATTCCAACTCCTCCATGGGCTAACATTGTTCCATGGTTTACAAAAAGATTTTAGCCAAAGATTTTGAAACCATAACTTATGGTGCTCCACAACAATTAGCTATACAATGGAGGAAAGGTAATAGTAGGGCAATGAAAATTAAAAATCATTGTTTAGAATAGGGTGGCACCTAAATTGATACTTAGATTTGACTACCCACATTGTATGATTGTACATATCATTTTTCCATATATGCCCATTTTTTTGTATTGTTGACCTCTTTTTTTAATGAAAAAAAACCTTAAAAACCTTTTATTTGTGTCCAAATTCATTTTTTAATAATGAATTAGGCATGTCAATTTTGACAACCGATTGAAGGTCAATTGCCCCATTCAAGTGGCCCACCTTGTGGAGGTGATTGAAATGGGTTATGAATTACCAATTATAATGCATTTGGGTGATCACTTAGCATGATGGGTGGAACACACATGGGCATGTTCTTAGAGCCCATCCACCTTTAGGCCCAAAGGTGTTAAAACATATGCAACACATAGTGGTATCATATGTGAAGGATTGTGGCATCAAACATTTAGTTACATGGTAGTTGATAACTAATTCCAAAATAGTTGAAAGTTCTAAATCTAATTTGACAATGATAATGCATACACATGGCATGATTATACACATCAATGTCATACACTAGTTGCAAGGTAGTTCATGATTCAATGCTACATTTTTGCTAGTTGTATGGTAGTTGCAATCAACAACTTTCATACAACTTGCCCACAACGTCAGAAGATGGTTGAACACAATTGTGTATATGGTGCATATAACATCCATATAGGGTTCAATTTTACATTAACATGCAACTATAATAAAACTCTATGAATTTTTGACATGAGATTTTCTTTTTTAATTCTATATATTTTCATATAATAGTTGTAACAAAATTGCACATTAGTTGTTTTAGACACCTAATTGTATGGTAGTGAAGATTATGTGTACACAAATTCTCATTCTATAGTTAAAATAACTGCCACCAAATCTTAGAAGAATGTAGATTTCATGGTTTAAATGTAATGTTGGTTATCATTTTTAAAAAATTCAAATAACTTGATGTTAAGTTATAAGGACCTTTGACATCTTGCATATCCAAAATGTTGTGTTGCAAGATTTCTCCTTGCATTGTACAACTATTGCAAGAGGCGCCAAGGTCAAAGGTCATCATATCAAGTGCAAGTCCGTCATTTAAAAAAACACAAGTCCCCCATAGTTAGGAATATAAGTCTCAAGAAAGGTAGTATCATAATTGCTACAAATAGTTTCAATGTAGCAAAAGCTTGGACTTGTGACAACTTTGCAAAAGATTTGAAATAAGAAACATTTAAAAGCTTGAAGACCCTAAAGCAATAAACATAGGTCCTTTAGAACTATGATCATAGTGTCATGAAGTTGTGTTGCTAATAGTCCACCAAACATAAGAATGGTAGTTTTCAAAGTTGTAACGCCAAAAGTATAGAGTGGCAACTACAACAAGAACAACAATCCATGAATAAGATTTCACAACAAAAAAGTTTTCAATGTAACAAACACAAAACGCTCAATACCATGGAAGCACTTGGAGAAGATGTGTTTGATGAAAATGATCAAATCTTTGATAAATCGAGTAAGAATTTTTCCTCCTTGCTCTTGGAAGTTCAAAGAACTCACACGCATGCACAAAATTCAAGCAAATTGATTAGTATGGACATAACAAGAATTCAATTCCTATTCTACATGCATTAAAAAACTCAACAATGATCATTCTTTTCACATTGGCACAACATTAAGGATAAAAAATAGACACAAAAAAAAAAAAAAAAAGGATTAGAGGATTTTGACTAATTTTGATTTTAATGTAAATTAATAGTCTAAAATTTCCTACTTAATTGACAAAATATCTAAAATTTGAAAATTTGAAATTTTAATTCTTTGGTTGAAAACATTCAAGATCCATAACTTTGCATTTATTAATTTTTGATAGAGCATCCCTTTCCTTTTAGTGGGAAAGATTGACTAATTGGTTAAGGTAGATCATTCTTGGAATTTCATTGCATTAAATGCTATAATTACATAGAATTTTAACAAGCCATTGTCATTTGCATTGTGAATAGATATTTGTGACACAATATGGTGTGGCAAACAATGAACTTACAGTAAGGTGCACCTTATATAATTTCAAACATAATGAAATGAAAGTTGGAGTTAGAAATACTTAAATTATGCAAAATGCCAAATGTCTTGATTTGGGTCACATTTAAGGCAATACTATTGACTAGTCTAACCATGATAAAGATTTGACCTAAATAAGAATGAGGGTTTAGTGAAATGACAAAAACCACTTCAATCAAAAGCCCTTCAAATGTGTTTCACCAAAATTGTGAATTAAAAGGTTGAGTGATTATTCTTGAATAGTTCAAGGTGTATTAAGAACACACAATAGAGGTAATAAATGTATGAATATTTTGTAAATGTATATTGGGCACGAGGACCTTAAAAATAAAATGTGAAAGACCATGTTATATTAAACCAAATATAACATGGGAACAAAACTAGGACAAGACCATGGCACAAAGCACAAAATCAAGGCATGGACAAAAAAAAAAAAAACATGATATCACATTAGTGCAATAACATGATCATACAATCGAATCTTAAAAATCCATTATGGATGAGAACTTGATCATGGTAGAAGAAGTTTTGCATGTGAATTTCCTTTCTAAATAACATCAATTACATATACATGTCATGAACTATATAATGGGTGTGATGAATGTTATTTAGGATACTGAATTTACGATGGGCATTCCAAATTACCTTACCCTAAGGTTAGTTTCATCATTAAATAATCCTCAAAATAGTGAAATGAAAATTTGTGAAAACATGAAGTTGACATGTTGAAAATCATCATAATTATCATAGGCTGCACTCCAAATAATTTCACTAATAATCATAATTATCATAGGCTACACTCCAAATAATTTCACTACTCATATCACAATATTATAGTAGATGATGTAAATTTTTTAAAATTTGTCATACCATGTTAATGTTTATTATTAATTATGTTTATTCACTAGTTCAATTCTCATGGCTATCATTCTAATTAGTTGTAGGTGATATTGGAAGCTTGCCAACTTGGGTTTGTTATATTTTGGTTTTCTACTAATATGGCTTTCCAAGAAAGCCATATTAGTTCTTCACATAGCAATGCCAACTTCACCCCTATACATTGTGGTATGTGAAACAATGAAAGAAGAACCATGAGCAATGTGCCCATAGCACCAAACAATATTGATTAACTTTCCATTTTTTAAAAATAATTTATTGGTAACTAACTCATTAATATCCAATAACACGTTCCGTAAAACACAAACTTCAAATTCTTGTGCATTATAGAATTATTGATATCTAACCCTAATCACTTAACATTAGAATAGAACATCAATTTGGAATAGAACATTCCTTTGAGCAATTCCAAATTAGAATGTGTTTGAAACATATCCTAAGCAATGTGTTTTTGTCACCCAAAAAAAGAAAAAAAAGATTATTTTTTTTGAAAAAGTTGTTTTTCCTATTGTAAATTTGACTAAATTTGGTAAACTTTTTTTTTTGTGGAAAAATCTACAAATTTTTGATATCACAAAATTATTTTAAAATACCTAACCTCCATTCCTAAGTTGTCTCATACTAGGTGAAAGTATTTAAAGCTTAACACTTTCACATTAAAAAAAATATTAATTGAAAAAAAAGCCTTTTATAAGTTGATTTTTAATTCTAAAAAATACAACAAATGAGGTGAAATTTAAGGAACATGTGGGCGCAAAACCGCCCGGTAGTCACGCACAGTCCGAACACAGCCGCGCGCTTCTCTACCCTTCTTCTCTTTCTCACTTTGCAGTTTTCTTTTCTGTCTGTCCGAGCGAGCTTTGTTGTAGTTTCTCTTGTTCGCTTGTCTTCTCGCTGCTGTTGTCTCCCCCCTCCCCTCCGGCTCCGGCATATTATTGTGATGCATTGCCTATCCTCGTCAAAGGCGTTCCGCTGATCGCTCTAGTTTCATTTGAGAAAATCTTGAAAATTTTCAGCCGTAGTTTTGGCTCAGATTTGACCGCTCCACGTTTCTTGTTTTTGTTGTTCACGGAGTTTTTGCGCGAAGCTTCACTTCTTGCTTTCTTGGATGTCGAAGTTCCGGCCACATAAAGGAACGCATCTAAGAGTGAGTATTGTTTCTGTTTCTGTTGTTGTTTTGTTTGCTAGTCATCTGTAGGATCTGCGAGGTGCGTGGAGAAAGTCTTTGTTTTTTCAATGAAGAGGAATTACAGTTTGATGTTTGAATCACGCGTGTTTTTTCCCGATGCTGTAGCTTTAAAGGATTTTTCGTCAATTCTAGTGTAGGACTTGAATAGTTTTCTTCGTCAATTTTCCTACGTTTGCTGTACTGAACTGCTTGTGTTTGTGCACATTCCAGTAACTCCACAGCCTGCTTTCCTGCATCAAGCATTTTTCTTCTCTCTTGAAGTCTCTGGAGACAGTGGAAGACGGCGCGCGCAGGGCCGTATGGCGAGTCCGGAGGCTTCGGCAGCCTCGTCGATTGCGGCTTCCGGGACGACATTCCCGGAAGCTGTGGTCGAAGATCTTTCAAGTCCCCTGCTCGGTTGGACAAAAAAGGTCTGTTTCTTACAAACCCTTGCAGCGAGTATGCCAGTCAATAATAACGCGAATACAAGACCTTCTGTGCCTCCAAATTGCACATCTTTGTTTCTTCATACCATGCAGGATGAGTTCTTTGGCTTCCAAGGCGGTTGCAAAATCTTTGCAACTTGCTTTGCCGCGGAAATTCTGTTTCCTGTTCTTTCGATTTGTCTTTTTTTTTTCCCGAGTCTTTCTTTAATCGCCAAATAATTTACAAGACATCGGGCTTGTGATACATTTGTTTTCTTATGAATTATTTGCAGAGAGCATAATACCATTCAGCATTTTTGCTTTATCTATTCCACGCCCCTTTTCATGTCAATAAGGGAGAAAAATATGCTAAAATATTGAGAAAATATGCTAAAAACCCAGCTATAATATTATTATGTGGCAGCCCAAAAAGAGAAATAGCCTTTTTCTTTGGAGAGGTCTACTTATTTTCTTGCAGAACTTGGGCATAAAATTGCCAAGTTTCAGTGTCTCTTTTTTCAACCACATGCAATAAATAACTCTTTCTCCAACTTCTGTTTGTTGAGTACTTACACAGTTCAGAGTTTTGTTACATATGCATAAGAGTTCAACATTTTCTGTGATTATATTATATGACTACAGGTTTTCCAGGATGTCCATTTGAATAGAAAAAAATTGTCATGTTTGCTTTGAGCTTCATTCAACTTTGTCACCATCCAAAAATTTTACCCAAGTGGCACAGTGCGCTCTGGAGTAAAACTAAGTGATCATTGCTCATGTTTCATGGTTTTATATCCACTTTCCAGTCATGATAAATCTGTAATGATAACCTCATTTTCACTATGCTGGGATTCCAATTTCTTGTGTGTTGGGGTTTTCTAAATTTCCTATATTAACCTTGCAGTCATTGTTTATCATTCTTGCCATTTCTCCCCATTTCTCCACAGGATGATGCATATGGCATATGGCACTGGCATAAATAACCATTTCAAGGACAGTGAATTGAGAAAGTGCTCATCATTTCGGCACGTTCTTTGGATTGTTAATAGTATGGGTGGCTGTGGAGATGTTCAGAAGTATATGGTTCCTTGTGCAATATGTCTAGTACCTGACAAAGGTTTTCTGGAGCTGTGCCTATCCAGTTCAGTAAAAAAATAGGTGGGTCAACTCCAAAAGGGAAGGGTGTGAGTTATGTTACACCTGATGGTGAAGAGATCAGATCAAAGCGCCAAATGAAAAAGTATCTCAAAGGCCACCCAGGAGGTCCTACTGCTGCTGACTTTGACTGGACCTCAGGTACTCTGCATGTGCTTAATGGAGTTTTCTTCCATTAAATGGGTTGAGCCACTCTCCTCATATGGCTGAAATGTTCTAGCTTTGATCTGTGTGGTGCAATCTACTGTTGCTTTTCTTACTGCTGATAACTGCAGTGAAAAGTGTGGGGGTAACGATATTTATTGTCTAGCATGTTTTGGCGATCTGCCATACTGAAGGAACTGAAACATGCACATCATTTTCAGCATCAACCTTGTTGTACTTGCCCTTCTTTGTTAACTTGGGGTCTCTGCCCTCCTGCTTTCCAGGTGCACCTGTGTGTATCAACTGTACATGTGAATGCTGATTTTTGTTGATATTGTGAACATAGGTGAGAGTCCAAGGCGATCATTAAGATTAAGTTCAAAAGAAAGACTATCCAGTGACAGCTTAGAGGCCAAAGCAGAGCTTCCGGTGACCAAGCGCTCAAAGCGAGTAGTCTTTGACACTGCAAAGGACACTGTTTCTCCGATTGTAGCAGCCACAGGCAGAAAAGGCAGAGGTGAGAATGCATGCTTTTCATCAGTGAAATATAATGTGAAGAAGTTTCAACAGTGACGGGGACTTTTGTGCCTGTTAAGTGGGGTTCACTCTCTAAACTGGTCTATGATCTGAGTCTTCAAATGTACATCCAGAAAAGGTGGAAGTTTGTTCCTCGCAAGGAGATCTGATCCTCATGTGCCTTTTGCAACACAAAAGAGCACTTTGCTTTTGGTGTATTTTGAGCAAGATCCTTTAGCTCTCAAGACAAAGCAGTTAAGTGATGGGTTCCTAATTCTGTGCTCTTGTCTATTTCATGCAGCCAAAGAAACTGTAGCAGCATCGGTAGCTGGAAATGAAGAAGACATGCAGGATGTAAAGAAGGATACAGAGCAAGCAAAAGAGGTTCAAGCAACAGAGGAAAAGGCAGATGTGGAAAAGGTAAATGGCCAGCAACTAGAAGCTTCAGTTTCTGTGGAGAACAAGATTGTCAACAACACAGAAGGGGAGAAAGGGGTCAGTGCAGCTGCAGATGAGCCTGTACTAATGGATGTAGATGTTCTATCCTCTGCAATAAATGGTGATGTGGTACAGGCTGACAAGAATTTGGTCAATAAGGGAGCTGTCAAAACTGTTGAATCAGAGATACATGTTTCACCCACAGTGGCAACAACAGTGGCAACAGGGGAGGACCCAACTTCCAAGCATGAAGAGAAACAGCATGCAGTTCTGGCATCTGAGGTTAGATTGGAGTCAGATGTATGTACTTTCACCATTCAGAATGGGAAAAAAGCAGAGGTGGATGGGGAAGGTGAGTCGTGTATTCCAAGTTTCTCAATGATGCTAGCTAATTGAATTAAATGGTGGAAAACCTCTGACAATTGTACAAGGTTAAGCAAACAAACTGCTAAACCAATTTTTTTAAGTGTGCTATGCCATGAGAATTACTCTTTGAACCTTGCTGATACCTAGTACAGGAAACAAAACTGAATAGCAAATGTTGACGTGACTGCAGGAACATATGTACCTGTGTCATCAGTAGTGGAACAAACAGCAACAGAGCAGATGTCTGAGGTGAATGTCGTTGAGGAGATTCTAAATCAGCAGATCGCCAATTTTCTGACTGATGAACATCCTGAGGAAGATAAAAAAGCAAATGGAGTTGACATCAACAATCTTGTGAATGACAACCGACAGGAGGTAAAGTCTAAAGCTGTAGAGCTGCCACAGCCTCAAGGTATCCATGCCCTTGTTGATGATTCAGTGACATTTGCACCTGGAGCAAAACCACAGGAAGAAGAAGCACCTCACACACTGTCGGATTCACTTCAGCCTGTGGGTATAATTAGCACATGAAATGAAAGGAAGATAAAAAAGTTTTAGAATCAAGAGGAGAGTTGAGAGTCACCACCACTTGTCTATTTACTTCTTACAAACTGTTGTTTTCTTCTCTTTTTCACCTGAGCTAAAACTGAGCAATGTTCCTGTGAGCTTCACACACACTTGGGAAAAGAACACTCTCTGGTAGAATGTTCAGCCAATAGGGCTTGGGCACCTTGTCACTATTTTTTGACTGAATGAAATCTTCTAAAAGCCTTTCTTGTATGCTACTGTTATATGTAGAAAAGACTTAAGAAATCTGGGTTCAGAAAATGGGTCCAGACAGACAATGCATGCAACAAATGACTGCCAGCTCAACACAGTTTGACACATCCGGAAGAAACGACATGTTGTATAGGAGGACCACATTGGGTTTCCTTTGTGTGTCTGGAGTGTATGCTGCTGTCTCATTTGGTGTTGGTGATGATGTCGGAAGGGTTGAACTCTTGTCAATTCTGTAATCCAGAACTTCATGCACTTCTGTTTTTCTTTGTGTAGTCCTAGACTGTATGGTTCTAGTGAAATTCTCGCCATGGTAAAAATAATAAACATAATTGTGTACCGAGAGATCATAGGGCAGGCTAGTTTTAATGATCTGAATTAGCTATAGAACAATCAGGGTTGCTTCCTTTCACCAACTTTCAAAGACTTCCTGCAGATTTCTGACTATGGTGTTGACCTAATTTGCATCCTCAAAAGTGGGTTGCAGCCAGGATCCACAGGATTGGATTCCCAGACATGATTTTCACTCAAGAGGTGGTGGTATTATTTGCACTTGAATGATGATTCGACTAATCCTTTGAAAGAACAAAAATCAAAGGCAAAGGTTTCTCCTTGTGATTCTCTTCTTTATTATTGACACCCATCAGCCATGAGATGACAAACTTTTAATGCATGTCATGCTCTGGACCAGTATTCAGTGCGCATCACAATTTTTCATGCCCCAGTCTTCAAAATTTCCTCTGAAACGTGGGAAAATCCAAACAAATGCTCTGCACAATCATCTTCAACCCGATTAGAGACTAAAGGTTTGCTCATCACAATGGACAACTGTTGATCTGGTTTTTGTGACACATGGAATCATTTACTGTCAGGTCAGGAATTAGGTCATAAACCCTAATAACAATTCTTTCCATTTAAAGCATGCTGCAGTGGTGCCAAACTGCAATGTTTTCAGCGATGGTACCGACATGGTGTTGCAAGCCTAGGTTTTTGAACAGCCATGCTTGTCATTTGGAGATAACTACTCTGAGAAGAAAGATGTCTGCACCGGCTGAACTGCATTCAAAGGAGACAAGAAGACAAGGGAAGAAAGGAGAAGAAAAAGAGGTCTAGAGTTTTGGCCTAATATTTGCATCTGGCTATCAGATAATCTTAGAAGAGGATGTAGGGTTTCCAAGTTTGATATAAATAAAATATTCCGAGAAGCCATCGCAATAAGTCGGACAGGATGGCTTGCGGCTTCTATAGCTCAGTTGGCTAGAGCACCCGTTTAGTAAGCGGGAGGTCCTGAGTTCAACTCTCAGTGGAAGCAGTTTTTGTTGTTGGCTGGTACAAAATGTGGTTCATAACTGTGGTTTTCAAAAATCGAAGAATTACCCCCCCTTCCACCACAGTTCTCAAGTTTTTTTGAAAAAGTCTAATAAACATCCGGAAAGCTGCCAGTTAACTTTCATTTAAACCTGGGTTTGTCTTTGAGTTTTTTTGGGACATTAACCAGAAGTGGCAGTTTTTTTTTTAAAAATCTGATTTTAAAAATGCAAAACCAGTGTGGTTCTCTGATTCTGGAATAGTTAAAAAACATAAACCAACAATTATTAACAAAATCAAATACCTGCCCAACACTGGTTTAGTAATTTGCTCCATTCGTTCCTTTTGGTGCTTCATTCCTTTTAGTTGCCAATGGGATCTGTGACTACCACTTACAATCCAGCAGCTTTGGTCTTAGTTATGCAGTTGAAAAATTGCCAGTTTCACCTCAGTGGCCAATATTTTCAGTTTCCTCGCTGATTTATTGTGTTCTTTTGCGGTGTTGCATTACAAAGTGGACAAGTGAGTCTTTTTTTGGCCTTCACAATAGAGTTTCATCCATAAATTTTGTCCTGTCTTTTGAGCCCTAGTTTGACCCTCTAATCCCTGTTTCATCCCCAATTGAGTGCAGTTGTAAAGTGAGCAAAATTGGAGTACCATTTTGTGAAACTGGGTTTCAGTTTAGAAAATTTACAAGATCTCATTCTGACAAGCTTGGATTTCATGAATAAACATAATAAATAAGCCAGCAGTGAAGAAGGGGCAGGTAAGGCAAAATACAAAACTGGGGGTGAAACTCCTCTGAGGACGAATTTGGGTGAACTAATTTGGTCTCCCTTTTTTCATTTTTTTTTGGTGTACTGTTTTTATCCTGACTTCTCATCTTAGCCCTGGTTTCAGGGAAACCTACGCCCAGTATCCCCAGTTTGGGGGGGAGGGGATTTCTTATGGATAACTCTAATCTATTGCCAGAACAGCTGCTGCAGAACTAGTGTTATGAAAACTTGCAGTAAAGGAAAAGGATCTACATTTGGACCCTTCATGAGTGCATGAAACTTTGTATATTTTCAAAACTGTTCAGACCTTCTACCACTACAAAGTTAACTACTTTAACTATTTTTTTTCATATTCGGGTTGTGACAACCTCTAAGTTAACTACTTTTTTTCATCCTCAGGTTGTGACAATCTCTAAGTTAATTTTTTTTTTTCATCCTCAGGTTATGACAACCTCTAAGTTAACTATTTTTTTTCATCCTCGGGTTGTGACAACCTCTAAGTTAACTATTTTTTTTCATCCTCGGGTTGTGACAACCTCTAAGTTAACTATTTTTTTTCATCCTCTAGTGGTGACAACCTTGAGTCACCACTTAATGTAGTTAGTGGCGTTTGAGTGGGTTTAGATTGTTAGTGGTAGAAGGTCTGAAACTGTTTCTCCTCAATTTTGGCCTGGGCTAATAGCAGTGGCACAAACTGTAGAGGGTGGGTAGTGAGATTCGTATTGATTATAGTTCATGGGCACACTCATAACTCTCTTTTTTTTTTTTTTTGGAGAGAGCAACATTCATTGGACCATCAGCAATTTTTTTTGGGAAGATAGAGTAGTATAGTACCCAATGGAAGCACCTCTTTGGACCCCCAGTAGAAAACAGAAACAAATGTATTTCCCAATACCTACTTGGACTTTTCAGTTTATATACATGAGAGTTGAACTTTGGGCAAACCATATGGAATAAAATTTTGAGGTGCTTTTGGGAAAGCCTGCCTTAGAGAACAACTTGGGAACCTCAAGGGAACATGATGAGAACACATTGAAAACAAGGAAGAAAAACAAAAAATAACTCACCTCACCCCACCCCACCCCACCCCACCCCTGAGAGCAAGGAACAGGGCTCCATGAAATTTCTATTTCCAAAATTGTTGCTCACTATTTTTGGCCTGGGCTAATAATTGCAGGGGCAGAAATCTGGGGACATAATCAATTACATAATTGCCTCTCCTATTCAATAGATGAGCTGCCTCTCAAATTCAATTTTATTTCTTTTGCAATGAGCCAATTTGATTGGCCCATCACTCCAAAAAAAACAATGAAACTATGGAAGCTCCCCCAAAATATAAGGTTTTTATTCTGAAGTACAGAGTTCTTTCCCTTTGGCCCTGGAGCTATATAGGTGAAAGGAGGACAACATAGTGTAATTCTAAGTAAGAATAACATCTTCTTCACCATTGATAGCTAAAGTCCTTTTTAACTTGTACCATTAAAGTTAGAGATTAGGTTAGTAAAGTGGTAGAAGGGTTTGCAGCCGATTCCATGCAAGTGCACTGAAGTGCAGAGCCAATACAGCAATTTGCACCAGGAAAGAGACACGTATAAATGTACATCTGCTGAGTCCAGGTCCCAGTAGCAGTAGCTTCGTAGCACAGTCTGATTCTAAGCAGTACCCTGTTCTGTTCTGTTCTGTTGTCTTGCAAGTCTGGTTACCCGGAACCGGACCAAAAGCCCTACTACCTGAACCCAAAACCCACTTATTAGTACAGTTGTGGGTTCGATTTTCACATCTTAGGAAGACTCTAGAGAGGGAGAGAGAGAATTCACGCGGTGGTGGTGGTGGTGGTTTGGAAATGTGAGATTTCTTAGTGTTGTGCATTTGGCAGTTTTTGTTTCGAAAGGAGACTGGATTACACAAGGACTTTTTGAGTGTGAGTTCCATTTGTGAGTGGAAGTGAAAAAGGAAGACCAGCTAGCTGCCAAGGTTTGTGGGATTCAAGACCGGACCGGGAGATAGCTCGATGGAGGGAGGAGCTGAAGAAGCTCCCATATGCGAGATTTGTGGTGTTCAATTTGGCCCAGGACAAAACCCACAAGTATGCCCCATTTGCACGGATGAGCGACAATTCTTACCCAGGTAGACAAAGGCTCTCTGATCCACCAGTCCCATCACACTTTCTCCTCTCTTCAACATCCCTCCTTTGTTTCCCTAATTCCTCTCCTCCAAGAGAATTTCATATCTAACCATTGCAGAATGACTATCTAAACCATGAGCTGCAAGGTTGCTTTCTGGTACATCGTTTTGGTGCTTTGGGTTGTAAAATCTGGTTCAGATTATTGACCAGTGAAAGCTTGTCTCTTTTTTTGTGTGGCTTTTAGTATTTCTTAGCTTCTGTTTCTTGCGCTTCATCTGATTTTGTTTCTGAGTTCTCAGATTCCCTTAATGTGGCCTGAATGCCCCAGATCTTCTCAAAATTTTCATGAGTTAATGTGTACTACCACATGATTCCTCACCTACCAACTACAACCTTTGCCGTGGATAAAGTCATCAATCACAGAAATTCACATGTATGCTTACATACATACAGACATATATGACATGTGAATGAGACATGTATGTGTCTTTGAATCACTACTCCAATTGCAAAGAATTAAGAGCTAAATGTTAATGTGTACATTCTTTTAGGGTTCCATTCAAACCTAATCTTCTGATGACTTCAAGCAAAATTGCTTGTCTTCAGATCACTAACAATATTTTCTTTTTAGAGTTGATGGAACATTTGGCCTCCTAAACACCACCAGCATGATGTACCTTTTTTTTTGTCAACTGATGATTAGGGAAGGGCAGAAATGGACCAACTTAGCAAAGCTAAAGGCACATGGCCATTTTGCAAACAAGTGGAGGAAACATGAACCTGGCCTTTACAGCTTTGCCACAGAGCCCAAAGTGGGAATTGGCCAACGAGCCTTCCTTATTCAAACTTCCCGTATGTTCTCTTCTTGAACGATGTGTTTTTTTGGCATTCATATTTCTCATACTGTCTTTTCCCAGATGTTTCAAACTGTTGAGATGCAATTCAAAGGATGTATCTCTAGTGGGCTTTGAAAATGCAGAGGCACATGTGTATATTGGTCCAAATCTATTATTACCCATACACCATTCCACCTGGGTTTCGCATGCAACAGGAAGCCAATTGTTCTTCTGATGTCAGTGCTTAAAACTTTGTTTGTGTGCCCTGAGAAGTTTCTTGGAAAAATAAAAGCAAAGGACCCATTTGGGAATGTCTCATGAATTTGAGCTTGGGTGAATGGATATGCCAGATGGAAACATCTTATGGGACTGCATCTCTTTGCTGGATGAGGCAACTGTGGACATTATAAATGCGCTTGGTGGCCTGAAAGCAATAGCCATTTCTCACCCACACTACTATGCCACAAATGCAGTATGGAGTGCTACTTTTGGCAATGTACCAGTATACATCCATGAAAGGTTCGGATTGTAGAGAGAATCAAGGATTGTTTTGTTGATTTTGCAATTTTTATATGTATTTTCCCTTAGTGTTGAATTGCTACAGATTCTGTACAGAGGAATTTGTGTCAGTATTGGTGGTTTGCACTTGAACTTGCTTCTCTGACTGGTACACCCTTTTGTTTGATTGGGTCAGAAGAAAAGGGTGTGAAATCTAAATCCAACTTCTCTCTACAACAATACCCAATTGTATGTATATTCTGTTGTTTTGGATGTTGTCAGGTTAATTCAATGGCAAGTTGGACTGTTATCTGGTTAATTGCTTTGTTCAGATTCAGGTCAAGTAAATATGCTCTGCTATTTTCAGTTTGTAAGAGCTTAGGGCTGGGTGCTTCTGAGGTGTATTAACAATTCAACCATTACAGTGACAAGCAATGGGTTATGTGGGAGCACAACAATGTCAAATACTGGAATGGTGATAAGCTGCGGATTTTGGAAGGTGCCACACTGATTCGACTCGGGGGCCATTTTTCTGGAGGTCAAATCCTACACTGGACAGAAGGAGCATCAGGAAAGGGTGTGATTCTAACAGCTGATATTTTACAGGTAATTTCTTCCAGTTTTGTCCCTTCTTTCTTCTAACCAACAGTAGGTTCTATTGCCAATAAAGGCACCAGAGTCTGATCTTCATACAGTAAAGGCTGTCATTGCTCCTCCAATGAGATGTGACTGTCTTTATCCACAGATCATAATGCATCCAATAGACGGTCTGTGAATCATGGGGTGCTAAAATATGGAAATTGAGTTGCAGGTTGTCATGACAAGGACAGAGGTGAGCATAATGCGTTCATACCCTAACTATATCCCGCTGTCGGCCAGCCATGCTCGCCACATTGCCTGCCAAATGGAGCCATGGGAGTTTGAGCGAGTCTATGGGAGCTTTTGGGATGCAGAAATAATGAGTGATGGCAAATCACGTGTTGAGTACTCACTGAACCGCTACATCAAGTGGGTCACAAATGAGGATCTTTATGTCTAAGTTAGCTAGCATTCCCTTATTTAGTATTGCTGTAATTTTCTTTCTGGGTGCAGAGTTAGGGTTTGAGGACCCAGGATTCAAGGTACCTAAAGTTTTAATGTTCAGTCTTTCCACATGTGTTGCTTGAGGGCCAAGCTTGAAACCACAATAGACTGTGAGATTTCCCTTCAAATGTATGTCATGTCTGAAGGAGTTTAGAGGACATCTGCTTTGCAGCCACAGGCCTGTTGGAAAGTCTGTTGGATACTTTTGTCATGGAACAAAGTTCACAAGAGCCAGCTCCATTAGGCCTAAGGATGATAAGCAACGCTGCATTTCAAGTGATAATCACCAACAGTCTTGGTAAATTGGTTCAATATGGAGCATTGATAGTTGTGTTAGTGAATTTGATAAAGGAGGGAGAGAAACCAACAAAAGAGAAATTGCCATACTCATCTCCCATGAATTGTTTTTATGAGCAATGTGAACTTGCTTTTGTTCCCCTTATTCACGAGTCTTTTTTGTGCTGGAATTGCTGGTGCTTGTTTACTACAAGTCATTTGATCAAATGGTGTGGTATAGATGCATTGGGAAGAAAACATGTTCTAACCAACCAGGAGCATCTACCCTCCTAGTACAGTAGCCAAGAAGTCTATTGTTGTTTCAAGTTACCAATATTAACATCACCTGGGTATATAAGTGCATTTGCAACATTGACACTGGTACAAAGATATTTAGCAATTGTGGGTATTGTGAGCAAGACCATCACTCATCCTTGTAGGTGGCAATGAACCTGGGTAGGAGTAGTATGGCAAGGGCCAGGAGGCCTTTGAGCCCATGCTGCACAGGTGCTTTTCTGCTACTTGAATGACCAGAATTGTTGATTGTGGTTCTGTCAGAACTATGGTAATAATCTTCGTGGTCTTGCAAAATTGTGTTTCCTTCCAATGTCATTCATGCTGGTATAGAGGGCAAGAGTTTGCATGTTGCTCTATGACTGACATGTTACTCCTTGTTTAATGATATTTCAACAATTGTATGAATCAAGTTCAAATACCATACCAGTGCTCATATATCCCTAGTATGAAGCAAAAAAAAATGATACCAGAGTAAATCAAGGTCTCTGAGCTCAATGGTATCATTTCCTGGGTTGAATATGGCCACTAAAATGCCCAACTCAAGAAGGTGAAGGTACCACTGTGGCTGCTGGTTCAAACCTCCATTTTATCTCATATACCAAGATACTCAAATCAAGTCTTGGATGTCAGTCATCGATAAATGCATCATACTGTATGTTGAGGTACATGGACGGATGATCGGCATCCATGGACACAAGGATAGTCGTCATCCATCGTCATCCACAAGGGCTGGTTTGAGCATTGATAATTTGAGCTTTCGGGTGTACGTGTTGAGTGTTTTTGTTGTTGTGGGTTTTGCTGCCCTCGTCGTCGTCGTCGTTGTAGTAAGAGCGTCGTCGCGCTGTGGTGGCGATGGTGTGGGGTTTGGGCTGGAGCCTGGGCTGGCTCCGCGGCCTTCTGTTGTGGCAAAAACAGCCCAAGATTGATGATGCTGTTACCATCTCCCAAAACCTTGTCTCTTCTTTGAATCTCCCGGATTCTACAACCCAATTCGTGACTGCTTTGCGACACCCGGACGAGGCGTCTGCAGTGGTTTACATCGTCGCTACTTCTCCTCTCTCTGCAAACTCGCTGTCTGATATCAGGCATGTGGTTCGTGCCGCGGAGCCCGGAGCGGTGGTGAGCTTGATCGAGCTCCAGGACCTGCGATGCCTGCAGGAAGAGGAGAGATTTGGAGCGGGGAAGGCGGAGGAAGAAGAGAAGGAGGCCGCGGTGCCGACGTCGATTTTTGGAGTGATCCGTGAGTGTTTTCTCAAGGAGGTGGAGGATGGAAGTTTCGAGAGTAGGGCGAGGATTGAAGCTCTCAGATCGATCTTCGGGACCGGTTTCTTTGGGCACGCCTTGGAAGCGAAGCAGGCGGCCAAGGACTCTCGGGCCGCTTTCTACTATCTTAATGTCCCTTGCAGAACTCGAGATGTACTTGGCGGCCACCAGCAGCAGCGAGGTGTTGATGAAGAAGGAACCGCAAGTGAGGAGGATTCTTCACAGACTTTAAGCGGTATGGGAAGGAGGCAGCTGACTGGCTTCAGGGCTCTGATTTCCTATGAGGAGAAATCGAAGTGGAGGGACCTCCTCAACTACAGCTTCAAATCCTCTTCCATATTCTCTTCAGAAAGGTTAGTCTTGTTTACTTCTTTCTTCCTTCTCCATTATGGCAGCCTGGTCAGGATTTCCAAGCGCAAGATTTCACTGAGGCCAAGCTCTTTCATAATTGAATTTGGTCGCTGACTCCTTTACTCCTGCTGGAACTGCTGCTTCTGGCTTTGGATCTGTCTGTGAGAAGCTCTTGATTTGGATAAGATGTCTGACTTCAGGATATTGTCTCTGAAGCTAACCCTAATAGGTGCTGAAGAAAGAGATTGCGGTTGGAAGGAGCTCTTAGGGTTTTAGGGTCAGTGATGATTCAATGTGGTTTCCTCATCAGTGAATGCAAAACTGTCTCTAAAGCTAACCCTAATAGGTGCCAAAGAGAAAGACTGCAGCTGGAAGGAGCTTTAGGGTTTGAGGGTCAGTGATGATGCAATGCTTTTTCCTCATCAGCGAATGCAAAATTGTCTCTGAAGCTAACCCTGATAAGTGCCAAAGAGAAAGACTGCAGTTGGAAGGAGCTTTAGGGTTTTAGGGTCAGTGATGATGCAATGCAGTTTCCTCATCAGTGAATGCAAAACTGTCTCTGAAGCTAACCCTAGTAGTGCAAAAGAGAGAGACTGCAGTTTGAAGGAGCCGAAGGGTTTTAGGGTCAGTGGTGATGCAATGCAGTTTTGTCATCAGTGAATGCAAAATTGTCTCTGAAGCTATAATCCTAATAAGTGCAAAAGAGAGAAACTGCTGTCGGAATGAGCTCTAGGGTTTTAGGGTCAGTGACCATGCAATGTGGTTTCATCATCAGTGAATGCAAAACTGGTTTAAGTGTTTGAAACTTAAAAACAGTTTTCATGCAACTTTAGAGTCCACATCTCAGGTTGTACGCAAGGTGAATGTTGTGTAAAATCTGTGCTCAGTTCTTACAGGTTTGGTACCTGTTTTGCTACACTTGAAATTGGTGAAGAATCTGGAACTTTAGAATAGTCAAAAACTCAGAGATGTTTGGGGTGCAAAACCTTATTCCTTTGGTCCATATCTTGAAGCTTGAGCAAGGTTCTAGGGTTTTTGGATGGCTTATCTGTTCAGCAATTTTACTAAGTGTTTGTCTGTTATAATTAGATGCTATGTCTGATGGTGCCATTTTTTGGCTCCCAGTTGTAAGGCTAGTTGTACAAGTATAGATGACAATGTCACAGTTCTGCAATGACGAAAGCTAGTTGTGCCGCTTGTGTCAAACACACAATGAACCTGAATGGTTAGCATTGAAACTTTTCAGTTGCAGGCAGGCAGACTTTTCCCAATGGTTCTGAATTGTACAGTAGTGTTCCAATTGGTTGCTTCTAAAGTACATGCCAGTAGTCCTTTCATGTGGAGAGAGGTTGGAGTGTGCTGGGGCTTTTGACAAGATATCCTCACCCTGTTACCTATCAGGACAATCTCATTGAGACCAATCAGTCCAGATAGATGTCATCTGGTTAATAGGGCTTGTTCTACAACACTGTCTTGTTCTATCACAAGTCTCAGATGGTGAATGTGACATGCTAACTGTTCTCAAAATGTTTTCCAAAATGATGCAGGATTGAGGACTCAAGAAAATCACTAGCTGCATCTCCAAGTGGCCTATTTAGTAGTGAAGCTTGTCCAGCCTTTGCAAGTCCCTTCTACCCCTTCCTTGAGACCCTGTACGAGATTTATGAATCCCCAGCACTTAGACAAGCATTGCAACAGACAATTAAACTGCTCCGGGATGTAGAGGGTGGAAATGAGATCAGTCCGGATGACATTCTAGCATCCCGCCATTTCCGTTTGGCAGTAGAGATGCTCCGTATCCAGTGTAATGAAAACACAAAAACTATTATTCCTCACATAAAGACCTACACTGGGAAAATGTCTGCAACACAGTTCTATGACCTCGCATATGGAGAAAAGTGTGATGTGCTTTTGGCACAGTCTCTTCAACAAGAATTGAAAAGATCTAGGACTGTTGTTGCAGTTATGGATGTAAGACGGGTTATGGGGATCTGTTCACATTGGAAAATGCCTGTTCCTGAGGAGGTCTCAACCCTTGCAGATGAATGCTTTGTCACCTTGGAGGAAGCTTCTGGAGACAGCATCTTCTCTCGGGGCATAAGACATACAAAGCTAATGGATTTGGACACATCGGAGTCAAACACTGCTGTTGTTGTGGGAGGTGGTGTTGCAGCAGTGTTTGGTTTATCATCTTTTTCCCTCTCAAACTGGGCTCCAATATCACCTGTGATGACTCTTGCCACTTTCAAGGCATCTGCATTAGCCAAGTTTGCTCTTTTGCATACAAAACGGAGCTTTGCATTTGCACTGGCAAAGGGAGCTTCACCAGCCTCAAAGGTTGTGTTTTCAAAGGCTTCAAAATACTCATTATCAAAAGCTGCAATGTCTGCAGAGAAAATGCGAACAGCAGCCCAGAGTGTGGTAGCAGCTGCTGAAAAGGCCTCACTTTCAGCCATCCGGACAACATTTTACAGTATAATGAGGTGGCAACAGGGGAAACATGTAGACCGTCGCCCATGGTTACTTTTCACTGGTAGTTTGGCTGCAGGGGCAGGAATCTGGTTCTATGGGGATGGCATTGAAAGGGCCATTGTTGCCACCCCATCTGCCCCATCCATTTCTAGGCTGGGACAGGGGTTAGAGAATCTTAAAGAATCATCATCTCATGCTGATTTGGTGTGGCAAAAGTCTCATGAACTATTGTACAGGAAAAGCAGCAAGGTGAGTTGAGGGGGAAGGATATGAAATTTTGGTAGACTAATTTTTAGGTTGTAAGGCACAAATGTGCTTCAATAATCTTTGAGTAAGCCAAGTTCTATGCATACCTGCACAGTGGCAAGACTCTTAAGGTCTAGGTCACCATTAACCTGAAGAGACTGTATAGTAGAAAAAAACTGTTGAATAATGTCTTCAGTAGTACATATGAAGTGAGGCTTCCTCACATGTTCAATCGTGCTTGGTGTTTGTTTGAGGTTCAAAATCTTGGATGTGGATGAGGTGTCATCAGTGTGCAGGAGGTGTGTCTAGGACAGAAGGATGATATTCAAGATTGCTGTGAATTGCAGATATATGCTCAAGGAGATTGTTCTTCATCATGGTGACAACGGCACTGTAGATAGACTAGTTGTCATTGTTGTCATTGTTCACAGACTGGGTAACCTCTGGACATCCAATACGAGCTAAGGCACTCAAACAGAGGCTTTACCATTTCATTTCCTCATGTTGAAGTGAAGGATTTTGAAGAACTTCACTATTGTGTGGGTGTTTGAAATTTCTGAACTGCGTGAGTCAGCTCTACTTGAACTGCAGATTTTGCTTGCAGATACAGGGACATGCTAAAATGAAATAAAAGCTCTTTCCTTCGGAAGCTTGTTGCAGCTGGAATGAGGATACTGTTGACTTTTTTGACTAGCAATGTTTCTTGAGTGCTAGCCAACATCACATCTGAGTCTTCCCATTGCTTCCAGAAAGGCAACAGAAACTCAGGACGCAGATTGTGTATAATGGTTTGCCCAAGTTTTTGGGAAGATTATTTTATGCTTATCTACACCCACTTTTGGGAGCTGATGAACTCAGTGGGTAGTCATGGCAGCTCGTCACTGCTGTTTGTGATGAAGGTGATGGTCTGTCACTTTGTGAGCAACTCTCATGAGGTTATGACTGCACTCATTGTTGTGTTACCTTTAATTGTTGTTGTGGAGATTTCTCTGCAACTTCATCAATCTTGAACTGCAGATTTTGTCTGAGAATTAAGATCCAGAACTGTATTTCTGAGCTGATTAGCTTGATTACAATTGGATTGTTGGGACACAGTACAATGGTTGGGGTATATGTTTGCTGGTATGTTGACCATCTTTAGGACTGGGAATTCAAGAACAGGTACTAGATATGGCATCTACTGCTGCTAGATGAACTGGGTAGGTGAACTGCTGTTATTTACCTTCATAACAGGTTCATCAGCCCTTCTTGCACATTTCTACCATCCAGTTGGACTTGTGCTTGGGTGCCAAAGATTGATAGCCAAGAGCATTTCTCTCTTGAGATTTTCTCTCGTTCCTCTCTTTTTTTCAGTGTTGCAATGGACACAAACTTCCCATTTGGAGTCTCTTTCTTTTCTCTCTTTTCAATTTTGGATGCACACACTGAACACTAGAACTTTCTATCTTTCCTCCCTCTCTTTTTATTTTAAACTTCCAATGGGCACACCTACCATTAGAATCTCTCTCCTCTCTTTTCTTTGTGCATTCATCTTTGTGTTTGAATGCACGCACTTCACATTAGAGTCTCTTTCTTGGTCTCTTCTTGTGATTAGAGTCATTTCTCTTTTCTTTGTCTTTGAATGCTTGCTACTCATGCCTCTTTATCGTCTTTTTTTCTTTTGGTCTTCAAATGCACATACTTGCTATTAGAGTCTCTTCCTTTCTTTCTTCTTGATCCTTGAACTCGCAAGTCTTCATGCCACCATGTGACCATATATGATCCATCATTCAAAGAAGTTATGCAATTGTTTTAACATTGTAATTTGTGTTGGTAAAAGTTACCTTGAGTCATCCATTTTTTGCTTTGTCTTGAAATTCTGATTATTAATGTTGTTCTTATATGAACATTGATCTTGTGAAAACAAGGCAAGAGATGAAACACATATAACTTGAGGTCATATTATTCAATTATAGCTGTAGATATGATGATGAAGTTTTCCAACAAATGTACATGATTATATTTCAATTCATCAAGCATGTTCAACAATGTTCTCTCGAGAGTATATGAATTCATCAAGAGTAAAAAAATTGTCGCAAAAGAAAATGGCTTGCATTATATCTATGACTTTGTTTTACTTGTTGGTCACTTTCTTGACTTATATCAAAGCTCATTCAATGATTCCTTTGCACAAAGAAAATAATAACAAAAATGCTTATGTAATTGTATTGTTCACCAAAACACTAAATGATTATTGTTAACATTACATTGCAACTCATGTCATGTTGCAAACCATTGTTTGTTGCAATTCAAATGTTGATTTAATTGTGATGGCCTCAAAAGATCTCCCAATAATGGTAGAAAACTTTGTAAGTATGATCATGTGACATATATTAGCCAAGGTCTAGAAACCATGGTTGTAGAATGAAGACATGTTAAGTTTTAGATTGCAAGGTTCTACCACATTCCTTGGGATCATTTATTGGGATTCAATATGTTTCCATTGCTAATATGACATGCATTAAAACATTTGAATTCATATTCTTTCAATTTCTTAATGTTTTCAAATAAATGAAATATCTAACAATGTTGCAATGATCATTATTCAAAAACTTTCAAAGGAACCTTGTATTGGGAAGATAGAAATCTCTACAATGTTATGTAAATGATGAGTTTGAAAACAAAAATCATGCCCATATGCAAGCAACAACTCAAATTTTCATTTTACATGCATACTTTGTAAATGATCAATGAAAGTTCATGCATCTATATCCTAATTCAAGTTAATTTATTTGGTGATCTTAAATATTGTTCACACTCCTTTGCCTAGAAAAAATCATGATGGGAAAGGTACATGTAACAATAGGATATATCAAAATTTTAAGTTTACCAATAAACTAGTATGGGTAGTCATTATGTTAAGTTTTGATGTCCATGAAATCAAAATCTTCATGAAATTTTTGGTTCAAAGTTTTGAAGTAAATATGTTTTGTTTGAATCCTTTTCATAATGAAATGGGGCAGGTCAAAATTGTGGACAAAATCTTACCAAAGTTTCATATGAAATTCATATATTCATGTCGGTCCACCTATATGCAAATGATTACATTCATTTGTATTATTACTTGATGAAATCTTTGAAGCTTGTAAAATGAGAAGAAATCATTCCCTAGTGTTTTGCAATCATTTATGTTGTATGATTGTGGAGTTAAAAAATATTCTTACAAGGAAAATTGTTGTTGAAAATATGTTGAAAGTGTATTGTCTAATTATGTGTTAATGTTAACAACATAAGTGTTACATTATGGCCCATCATTGAACCTTTTATTCATGATTCCAAAAATAATGCAAATTCATAATGGGTGAAAGCATGATAAAGTATGCCAATGAAAGACATTTGTTTTTTTGGTGGAAGGTATCTATAAATTAAGACTTACTACATTGAACTCATCAATATTTGTTATTTTAATGATCAATAAGAGGAAGATCTTTGACTTCATTTTATAATATTGAATAATTGCATGTTTTAATATGCATTTAAATTTTAAAAATACAAGTACAAGAAAGTAGGTTTCATGCTCCTACTTCAAATATATGAAAATACGATGAAGTACAATTGTAATTGAATTTCTTATACTTTCAAATGGATAGAACACTAATATATATCAATGTTTTTTTAAAAATTCATATTATAATCAAAATTTACCAAAATTCTCATATAAAAGTATGTTGGAAATTTTGAAAACCCAACTAATTTAGAACATATTTTTCATCTATTTTTCCTATATTAAAATTCCTCACATTTTATGTGTAGCTGACCATAAATTCAATGGAGTGCACCATTGCTTCACGATGAAAGTTAAACAAGTTTTGAATAGGTTTTTTTCATGTTTATGCCATAAATGTGACTATGATTACATGTGTGACTACCTTTTAGGCATACTTTATCATATTTTCACCCTAACAAGTTAAGTATTAAAAATTTGAACAAACCCTTTAACATTTTGGATTTTCATTTGTTCATTTTTTTGTCATTTAGCTAATGTGGCCACAAGTTTTCCTTATGAGAATAATGAAAATATTTTTTATTTTCTAAAACTATAATCTGAATTAAATTATACCATTTTGATGAATTTTTTATGTCAATTTTCTTTTATCAAAATCTGAATTTGAAAACCCCAATTGAAGTTTTAATAGGCACAATACAAGGTGAGAAAAAACCAAGGGATAATGGGAGACCTAGAAGGGAAAACAATAAACATTAGAATAATTGGTGGGAGTTTAAATAAAGGTGAACACAAAGAGACCCATGAGATTGGGAGAAGGAAGTTTTTTGAAAACATCCTAGAACCAAGCAAAAGCATTTTTTTCAAGAGAGGGCCCTTAATGGAGCGGGGGGCGTGTTTATAATACATTCTTCATTGTAACATGAGTTCATGTCAATGCTCACACATTTGCTAATGGTGGTGGTATCATAAAACTCCATGATGTTATTCCTTTCAACCCATCTTGTGCACCATCTCCATTTCCAACTATAGTTTTCTAGCAACATCAAGCCTCCAAAGCTTGTCAAGATCTTCAAAAAATGATCAATGGCTAGGTCCAAATGACATTTAATGAATCAAGTGTTTACTTTGCATTTAGGACCACTGTCATTTTAAAGTTCCTTTTGTAAAAAAAACATGTTTTCATAAAGAGGAATTTTCAAATGAAATATTTTGAAACTTTTTATTTATTATATTTTTAGTTGCCCCAACCTGTCTTTTTTTTTTACAATCAATTTTGAGTAAATACTATTTCTTGAAATTGTACAAATTTGCTCAATTTTGTGTTTGTCTTGAAAAATTGTCACAATTTCAAATCATACCAAAACATGTTAACATTTTCAGTTTTAGTTTCAAATATTATAAGCTACAACTTTTCTTCAAATAACGTATACATTGCATCGCATTTACATGTCATAAAAGATTCATGAAATTTTCTTAAACCTTAAATTTTAATACAAAAAATTGAAAAGATATGAAAACTTGAGTTATTTTTATATGTGTTTGATAATACCCTTTTACTACAAAAAAAATGAAGATAAACAAAATTGTATTATGGAAACTAAGGGGCCCTTTGTGAAAATAATGTTATTGAATGAAGATGTTAACATCCTTTGTTCAAACCAAACTTTGATATTGGAAGAGTTTTTTACTCATTTTATATTTATCAATATCGATATTATTCAATAAGCACAACTTTCTATGATTCACATGCCATTAAAGTGGCGTCACATAGACAAATGTAACAAGAATTGTAAAGAAATTGACATTTTGACATTAATTTTGGCTCATTTGGGCTCATCTACACCTAGTTAATTACAAAAGCTCCTCACTTGTTATCTAATTCTCTTCCTTTCTATAAAGAAAGAGAGAATGTTTAATAAACTACAAAAGTTGATAGGATGGAAAGGCCTTTTGGCAAAAAATGGTTGGAGGGGTGAACTCCCACCAAAGCTTGTTGTGAACTTAACAAATATCTTGCCTTTCATTCACATAAAGATGAACCTTATTCAATTTTATGTAGTTTTTTTATAGTGGTGTGGTGATGGAGGTCCTTTTAAAGGCCTCAATGATAATAATTTGTTGGTCATGCAATTAATATCACGTGAATGGTCATAAATTATCTACTAATTTGCTTAATGGATTTATGTGGCGGATTTAACTTTACAATTTAATTGTCTTGCTGATGGTTCATGTTGGATGAGTTTAAAACATAACTAAAACCAATCCTATTATTCACAGTGCTTCCATTATTTGATGGAGTCAATGATTGTCCACCTAGATGTGAACATGATCTACACACAACAATCTAAATGTTTATTTATGTGGGATATATATTTTTTTAATCTTGTGGGTAATCCATATGGACCTCCAAATCACTACAAACCCACTAACAAAAAATGTGCCATCCTAATGTGTCCATGGTTGGATGCCCTTCTAATGTAAAAGTTATGCCTAAATATTCCAATGATGATGATAATTAGAAATGGTTTAGGTGAAACATGTATAAAGTCCATCAATGACAATTATGGATGTTGCCCACTTGACAATTATGAAAACATTTTATAACTACTTAACTAACTCATTCCTTTCACCAACTCCATGTGATAATTATGAAAACATTCCATAACTACCTAAATACTTTACTCCTTTCATCAAAAAAAGATATGAAAAGGCAAATTAACATATGCCTTTCCATAATTGAATTTTGGTGAAATTAAACTCAACAAAATTATGAAAAGAATTAAATTGAAATCAAATTGAATTTGAATTCAACCAATTTGGGTTCAATTCAATTTAGTTGAAACCAATTTGAATTCAAAGAACTTCAATTTAATTGAAATTTCAGATGAGAATAGTAACCATGTTGAATCTAGAGGAGGAGAATATTGTGTTCAATTCAATTCACTTCAATTTAAGAATTGGAACTGAAATCAAATTCAATTGAATTGTATTCAAATCAAGTTACATTATGCAAATTTGTTCAATCATTCAAATGGAACTTAATTACTACAAAATCAACTCATATTTTTCATCAATTATTGTCATTGGTAGTGTGTAGTAAAATGAAGCCCAAGTTTTTAGTATTGGTAGGATTAGTAAAATCCATCATAGATACCATGAACCAATTTCCCTTTCAAATTTTCAACCAAGGTATGATCTAAGGAGTGGGTTTGAGTATGATCAAGATGTCAACTAACTTATCAAGACATGGATGATGATGAACTTGTAATTATTTTTTGAAAACTCTTTTTCTAATGAAACAATGCCTAATTGCAATAGGCTTAATTCAATCATGTGAAGAACTAACTTTTAAAAAAGATTAGTGAAAATTTAGTTGCCCATCATGAATAGGAGTTGTGTTGATTTTTGCTCATCAAGTACTTGAATTTCTCCCCAATAAGTTTCTCAATTACCTCCTTAGGAATGCTTATCATTGCCATATATTGAATTACGTATAAGATTTGTGTACATGCTTTACAATCCAATTGGTTGTTTTAGTGAGGTGTAAGTTGTTTTTTATTGCCCCAAGCAATTGAACTCAACTCAAACAGGAATAAGTATCCTAAGGTTGATTTTCGATCATGGATATTTTTAGCCTAGTTAGCATTTGAAAAACCAGTAAGCTTGGTCACCTCGCCTTGAACATAAGAGATACCAATATCCATTGTCCTTTTGACATATGTAAGCAAATGTTTCACAATATCTAAGTGGGGAGTTTTAGGCTGATTTGAAAACATACACATCATGTTTACTACAAAGGATATATTAAGTTGAGTTTGAGTCAAAAAGTTTATTTTGAATGTTTTAAGTTATGTATTAGATCTATTTTGTAAAGGTCAAAATGGTGCACATGTTATGGAAATAACCACTTAGTGCAACTCTAAATTTAAAAAATCTAAACCCAATGATTGTTTTGGAATATCATACTACAAAATACCATAAGCACCTTCTTTAACATGTTTTCAGCTTTGAACCTCTAACGCAATGGAACCTTTTACAACATTTTGTATTGATTCCTTTTGCAAAAATGAAATGACATAGTGTTCCACCAAATTATAGGATAGTGAAATGTTGTCAATTATTGGATACTCATTTTGTGTTTTGTGGATTGGCCTAAGGCAAGCTCCTAAAATTCCACCAGTTTTTTAATTATTCTTTTTCATGTAATTTCCTTAAATTTTGAAATTTCCAACAACAATTTAATTACCGCCCAAACTTGAAAAGCTCCTACACTAACCAATAGGTGTGATCCCTTTGACCTTTTATTCATTTTTTAAAAAACAAAAGTATGTTTTCCTTGAATAGAGGTAAGTTTGAATTATGCAACCTTTGTGCCCTAGATATGGTTCAATGAATTCTATGTACCTCTAGGCAACATATGAGGACATAGATTTATGAACAAAATATGACTTGGACCATGCCTTCTTGCCCTCATCAAAATTAATTGTATGACAAAAGATGTGAGAATTCATTTGTGGATTGTTCATGACATGAAAGACGTTTGTGGGCTAAGTCATAATTTGGATGTCATGGAACTTGGATATGAAGTTTTTATGGATATTTGATGGATAATGAATAAACAATGAACATATTGACAAATGACAAACAAAATGGGTGTACAAGTATAAGTTTGCAAGACAAAAAGCACAACAATAAGGTTGAACAATAGTTTCAAAGCTTGTCATGAGCAATGAAACATATGTAGTTCACATTTTCAATTACATTTTTTTGCTTGCTTTAGGTCAATTAGATCTCCAATTGTGTAGTTCAAGAGTATAGGCATCTGTTCACAATGTTAATATCCATTTGACCATTTGGCTATTTTGCATTTTTTGCATGAGGAGTTTTTACACATATAAAACTCAACACAAATAGTTTATCCAAGTGTACAACCTTATCTTCTTGTGCATAATCTAGCTCAGGCTCGTTGTTGTTGTGCACTACTAATGTCAATCAACTAATCAATTGATGAAAAAAAAAATTGATTCTGTGAAAATTTAAGTTTCAGTCAAATGAAAACATTAAATGACATTACATAGACCTTGAATTTAATCCAAATTCAATCGAAGAGAAATTGGATGCAAATTGGTGGAGAAGGTATTGAAAATTTGCTCATGAACATGGTGTCGAAAACAAAAGTGCGCGCACACACACACACACACAAAAATTCATGCATCTTTATTTGAAAATGGATTAACCAAATTCCAAACTAGAATTTGGTACGACAAAATACTATGGGATTTTATAGTTGTCCTACCTAAACCAACTCCAATGAATCATTGTCACCATAATTTAAATAATCAAAACATTGATAATTTTTATTTGGACATTACAAACCTTGCTCAATAAGACTTTAGTCAGTTGGCAATTCCAAAATGGCCATATTATCATTTCAACATGGCCAAATCTAAATGCTCTAAATGTTCACATGGTCTAAAGGAATTACTAGCCACGTCATCTTGACTTGGTAGGTTGTTTATTTCATTGAACTTAATACCAGCATTATAGAAATGAACAATCTTTTTAAGAAAAGTTACAAAGTTGAATTAAGTAATGATAATTTAGTAATTATCAAGTCAACAACATCTGAACATCCAGATCATCACTTCATGAAAACTTACTTTACTAAACAAAAACATTCCACACGTCATATGATCAATTCAACAGAATTTAACTACATCTATTGCTCAGAAGGAAGATATCTAGTCTAGAACTCATTAAAATGGTTGAACTTAGGACGATTATTGGGTGCGTACACCATTTTTGTGTCAATTGTTACCCTGACATTAATTGTCATGTCATTTATTTGTTGCCGTGGAGGAAGATGTAACTAAGGACAGCACATCATCCACTCTGCCAGTTTCTGGAACAGATAACAACATCTCCACCAGACTACACTCTCCTAAACTCCCGTGCATATAGATAAACATCAAAGGTTGTTGTGACTGACTTAGCAGCTTGAGGACAGGAGACAATGGTTTCTACCTTCAAAAACATTTCAGACGCAAATCCATTCAACCCAAGTTGAATACAAACAACCTTATTTTTTGCAAGTACTGATAGAAGCAACCCAAGGGAATGAAGAGGATTCTCAACTCTGTGAACAACTTCTGAAGGATGTAAGACCTGCGCCTATGAAATAATTTTGTCCTACTTGTTCGCCTGGTAAGTGCCCTTCTTTCTCAAGGACCTCCAAAGGCACATAATCAACCATCACCAAAGGACTAAAGAAGACAGACATCACACTCGGCACAATAAATTAGCTTCCACATAAACTTGATATATATAGGTCAGACTGCCAAGCAGCAAAAGCTCTCAATCCCCTTTCTGTAAGAAACAAGGGGGGCGGCAATGGTCTCCAAAATACAGACAAATATACAAAAAAACCACACAGTCATGTGACACAGGAATTTAGACCTGCTGTCATTGATTAGCTGTACATCTTAAACCATCGGATTCAGACCATGTTGTCAACCTACAGGCTGAAAATTGGGCGAAGATTTCTTTTGGGACTCCATTTGCTCCTGTGGCTGATGTATCCCCTGACTTGAGTAATTGAAGCTGTTGTACAATGCCCAGGAGATGCTTGCCAACATATATAGTTCTGTCATGTACCAAATTAGGTTGTCATCACTGCAAGCTGACTGCTGTCCCAAAGCACACATCTTCAACACAAAAACCTGCTACTCTGTGTCCATCAGATTCTTCAATATCTCATAACCTCCAAGTATAGGAAGTACCAGGTGAAGAAGCAAACAGCTGACTTGCTGATGCACACAGACTACAACCTTGGTCTTGAGTAGACCTAATATCCGATGTGGCAGAGACAGGCTCTATTTGATACATTTGAAACCTCTACAGATGCCAAGCCAGATTGCAAACAAAATTGCACAGACAAAAGCATCAAAAATCAACACCAGCTTCACATTGCGCCACCAGACGTGGTGAGCATGAAACCTTGTAGTTCCACTCTTCTGCAGATGGTGGGCTGATTCAGGTTTCAAACCACCTTCCACCATAACATCAAGTTTCTGACCTCTGTCCAAAGCCTTGCCACTGTTTTCCATCATTATCTCCTTCATCTCAGATACCTGGACAAGGTTGTCAAATGACTGTCAACGAACTGTATTTGTAAAACAGTAAGGAAATATCTACATGTGAGCTTGTAATCAGAAGAACAAACAACATCTAATATACAATCATACACCCAAAAATCTCAAATTGCAGCAGAGCATTTGGTTCTGGAACACAAGCTAATCAAGAAACTTCCAAAGACATTCCAAGAAACACATCCATAGGAGAAAACACAGGAAAGAAATCCATAAAAATTCGTCTTTAATTATCAGCAGATAACCTTCAAAAAACCCAGAAAGTAGGCCAGAAACTTCTTTCCCACAAATGCAGTCAACCTCTTTTCTTTTGAAGATATTTAGTGCTGTCATCTAGATGTGGAGCCTGCAACAGTGAACAGTTCACTCACCTGATCATTGACGTTTCCCTTGTCTGTCTTCCCTCTTTTCCCTTTTAAAGGTGGAAATTGAAATCTTCTCTCAGAGAGCTTCTCAGGAGCTTGTTCTCGTTCTGGCTGCTTGTGATTGTAATAAAGGTTGCCACTGTGGTCAGATGTGAAAGCTTCAGGTGGCCCAGATTCAACATTCGTGTCATCATCATCATCATCATCATCATCATACTCTCCATTCTGTTGTGCAAGAAATTCCTCTTCTTTAATTCGGTCAACCTCCTTTTGGGGCACACCTACCAGTGGTAGAACCAGATGGCTAAAATTAGTAGAAAATTCATCTACAAAGCAATAAGGTTCGAGCCCCTGTCCATCCTGCTTCATCCCCTGGGCATGCATCATCGGTTTGAACTCATCCCTCACCCACTCCAGAAATACAAAAGCTTTATATGGGGTGAGAGCCTCATCAACAATAGCACAGTAGGTGAATGGCGTTTCCATAAGACAGCTGAATATTTTCCTCTTAGTTGTGTATGTGAAGCGCCGGTGAAAAGCAGGCACTTTCTCCAGACATTGCAAAGCAACTGTTGCCAGATCAATATTCTGATCCTTGTACTCAGCCAGTATCATTGTCCCCTTGGACACCGCGGCATAGTAGACCAGATTGGTAACAGGGGCTGCTGCCAGTCCCATTCCCACCCCTCCCAGCTTGCCAGGTTCTTTGGATTTCCTTCTCTGTCGTATGAATGAGACCCCGTCTCCTTCGCTATCCCTCCACATATGCATCACCTCAATGTAAATCCCCTTAATTGTCTATGTCAAACTCTGGTATCCAACATTTGCACTCTGTTTCAGGATAGATTACTGAGATACCCTAGTACATCGCCAGCTTTTTCTATACAAATTATCTGGTTATACTGAGACTCAGCCTACTTGCATCACATGCAATCTTTAGTATCTCTTGTCAGGAGCTTTATGAACACTTCACTGCCGACCGAAAGCACTAGGCACAGTCGATCTTCACTGACATATGTTGGGCTTGTTTCCACCGTTAGATGAATCCTGTTCTGGAACTGTTCAACAGAACACACACTTGATTTGACCTCAACTCATCACAACTCCAATCTGAACACAAAGAGTTTCGTCAAAATCATGTCCAAGGTTAGCAACACACACATACAAACACACTCCGAGAGCAACACTCAAACAAAGCAACAAACATGAGCCACTACAGTCACAGCAGCTGTTCCCTCCTTGTGAATACAATGGACTGCAGAACAACTTTACATGGCATCCTTGCCTCTCAACCATATATTGGACTCGGATACGCTGCAACCATTAAAAAGCTAAACGCCATAGCCGAACATTGCCATGCACATTTGATGAAAGAAAGCACTAAGAACCTCATACAAACGCAATCCAAGACACGACACGCGTTACCCTAAGGAAAAAAGAACAAATACAGAAGCTCCAAAGAAGGAGAGACAAGCAGGGAAAGGACAAGAAAAAAAAAAAAAAAAAACCTTAAAAGAGCAGTGCGCTGTGGCCATTATCGTTCTTAAGAAACCGCCACGCAACCTCCACCCGCTGGCAAGGCAATAATGCAAAAGAAAGGTCGACACAGGCATAAACTCCAGGAAAAAGAGCAAAGAAACCGACAGACAACAGGACGCAGCGGAGCTCAACAACGGCGCGAAGAAAACCTCCTCACACGCTTGTCCAAAACGGCAACGACAAGGGAATAGAATGGCGCAAAGCCGCGAAGGGGAAGGAAAGCGGTAGCACAGCAACAACGCAAAAACGTAAAGCGTCGACTTCCAAGGAACATCCAGGAAGCAAAGAAGAAGAAGAAACGAGTGATCTCCACAAGCGGTAAAGTCTGTATATATCAAAACACAAGCGAAAAAGTATATAGGGTAACTTAGGCCCCTTTTTACACTAGGAGTGAGGGCCAATCAATGTTCAGCCCAAATCAAGCATTCCTATTGGTGCAAAAGTTGAAAGAAATCAGCCCCAACGGTTTTACACTAGTAGTCAAGGCTGAACTAGAAAAAAAAAGACTTTTCAATCTCCCCTGCCCCCAAGGAATCTTGTGTGTAGGTCTTTTTTAAAAGTAAGTAGACTTTTTCTTTTGCCTTCTTCACTTTGGAAAAAGCCCAATTGATTTTAATCCTTGTAATGAGGACTTTGTATTATTTAAGCTCTGCTTATTATATTAATTACAGCTTCAGAACCTCAAAATTAGGGTTAGGTTTTGTATTTAAGCTTTTTTTCTACCTTACAATAGTTAGGGTTTAGGGTTTAGGGTTTTTTTTTTTTTTTTGGAAGCACAACATCAGACCCAACCCAACCTAACAAGTCCTTGGCAACCCCAAGCTCAAGCTGCAAACATAAAAAATGATGCCAAGTTTTGATGGTATGCGCCTATTTGGTGCCTATTGGGTGCTTTTCTATTTTGTAGTTTTGAAGTTGATGGAGATCTTGCCTCAATTTGAAAATATGTGTGCACATGAGGAAAAGTAGTGAAATCATTAATAAAATTTTATTTAAAAAAAAAATCTTGCTAATATATAAAAAAACACCAATATATTATTCACACGTTATGTGAACAATACACTCCCATGTATGAACATATTTTCAACATTTGACAAAATTGATCATGTTTGCATATCAAAAATTGAAATTATGTCTCCCATTTATTTGTTTATTGTATCCAATTGTTATTTTCCATGTCTTTTTTAATTCATTAAACATTTGTTGATACACTAAGGATTTTTTTTCAATTAAAATTTGTTATGTATGTGTAGACATAACAAAGATAGAATTGCTTTTCGAAAATACATGAACAAGATATTACCATGTTTCTAGGTCTATTGTTACTATAAAGTAATCAAGGGGGGTAGAAACGGCATTAACCATGCATGGTTGAACCTAACCATGATGGTATTTGTGTATGAGGTTGTTCACAATTGCATTGTACATTTTAAATATGTCACACATGCTTGTTGCTCCCCACACTATACAAAATAGCATTTTTCTTAGACTTTTAAATTTTTGGTGGGTGGCTATTTGTATGGAAAAGTGAAAGCATATTTTTGGTGAACTTGATTTTTTTTGTTTCACGCATGAATGACCAAAGTAGTGAAATTTTTAGATCATTTGATTATAATGATTTCATTGAAATCATATTGGGTTTACCTATAATTAGATGGCAAACATATATTTTCAAATCATACATCATATGCATTAATATTCATAGAAATCTTCACAATGTAACATAGTGGCTTAACATATTTGTTCAAGAACATTCCACCTTCTTAGATGACCTTGATGTTCTAGAGATCATGTAACATTTAAGTTGAATGTTTGGGTGGTTGGGGGAGGGTTCCTCTTATGGGTCGATAGTTTTTCAAAAAGTTTGTAGATTTATACAAGGAAAATTGAATGCTTACAAAAAGTGATAGCTCTTGATGGCAAGAACAAATATCAACTCCAAAATCTCTTGGCATGGTTGCTATCTCTAAATTTGGTTTACAAATTACTTTTGTCAACACGATTCATTCTACATGTGAGCAACAACATCATAATGGAAGGATTTTTGTTGATTAGCTGTAAACTTGGACCTCATGCAAAAACTACATTGTAAGTTGTTTTAACATATACATCTAAAGGTACAAATAACTTAAAAGGGATATTTTTGTTCCATGGCCTTAACAATCATAAATCAAATGAGATTTGTCGATTACAATACTCTTTAAACAATATGAAATCACCTCAGTGCACCCCTCCTCATCAAGGGTTTTCCAACCATACCAAGTTCACAACAAGAGGCACTAGGCACTTGGCAATGGCGTTTGCATCAAAATCACAAGTAATGGATATTGGAAAACACCTAAAGTGTAAATATGGCAAAAGTCCTAGCAAGTTTCATTACAAAAATATTATAATAAATGGGTCAATATTGTAGCCTATAATGCATAGAAAAATGTTGTCCATCTAATTCTAGCTATATCAAACGTCCACATTTTTCTCAATTTTTTGAATGTTCACACATCCAAATCATTTTAGAAGATTGGAAGTGGTCACTTGTGTGTAGATGATCACACCAATACAACATCAATTTGTGGATAATGCAAGGCCCTAGTTCAAATTTCACATTACACAAGCATGAAGTTTAAACAATTCAAAAACAAAATGTTAAGTGCTTTGGTGGTGCAAAATGTTAAATGTTTTGGTGGATGGTGGCTATTTGCACATGCCAACCATGGAATGGCTAAAACCCCAACCTTGCCATGGAATATTTGAAAAATGGCAAAATGTATTACATGACATGAATTTTCATGTGACAATCCAACCTCTCAATATTATCATGTAATGATTTCCATTGCATGAAATTCAATGGAATCATGTTTATATTTCCCTTTTTACCTCAATTATTTTCTTTATTACTTTTATCACCCTTTTATAGTGACCAAAAACAAGGTTGGTACCAAAAACAAACAAGTGTAACTCCATATATGAAAAGATGCCACTTGCAAGCAAGTGTGCAACTTCTTTTTCAAAGCAACCTTGGTTACAAGCAAGTGTGTTGTGTATTAAACAAGACAATACTTGGAAACAAATGTGGCTTCATATCAATAAAAACAATGCAAACAACTACATCTTCATTTATGAAAAAAATGCAAATGCAACTTTTTCTAAAGAAACACACTATGAATACCTCCTTGCACACTTGGACCAAGACAAACAAAAACAACCAACAAATTTATTTTTATTTTTATTTTTTGGTGTGTAATTAGTTTTTTTCAACACAACCAAGGGAGATGAGAAAAAACCAAAACATTAAAAACTCAATAAAAAAGGGAAAAAAGGTTTGACTAAAAGACATAAATTGCAAAAATAAATAAATTAAATCTAACAAACTATGTAAATTCAAAGTATGGTTTAATTAAATCATCACAATTCATATGACAAAAAGTAATCAACCTTTGAAAAATCAAAATAAAAAGCTATGAAATGATTGAACTATAATGCATTCACATAGATAATTAATTTGTTAACATGAAGAATTAAGAGAAACAAAAGTTCTTCCCTATTCGGTGTACTTACACCTTTCAACAAAGAGACAAATAACAAAGATACACTAATGTTGTAGGATCTACTTAAAAACCCTGTGAGTACATTCACATTAATAAGAGCCAACAATGCACCTTTAATGACTATTTATTTTGAAAATATTTTGAAAATATCTTAAGAATATTACATTTGTAAACTAGAAAAATTTATTAAAACATTCTTATGACCCATAAAGAAGTTGCACTATATTAGTATGTAAAGGTGTGCTTCATGAATCTCTTGAAAAATATATCAATTTCAAATCATTTAGGATTCCATTAAACAACAAAGAAACACTGGTTATAATGTTTTTGAATAAAATATTCTTATTATATTCATTTCAAATCATTCCACATTTTTCTATAATACATTTGAAACATTGTTATGTAAACCCATTAAAAAAGTTTACAACATTAGTATAATTTTAAAACTAAAACATGAAAAACCAAACATTAGTTACATGTCCATTGGTTCCTATTAACTTGAATATACCTTTATATTTTCCCTTGTTTTTTAATTTTATGGTAGGAACATTTTTGATCTAGACCTAATACATTTTTATTCCACATTGTGTTATTGATGGGTTGCATTTTGTGCTTATTGATCTTACCATTAAGGAAGATCTTTATGTGCAAAGGGAGAAATGTTCTTAGTTCACAAGGTGATGTGAGGTGTATCAAGGTCTTTTTAACTAAATACATGAAATGTAAACTAATTATGTTGGGATAACTATCTATCAAGTTATGTAAGTTTATTATGTTCAAGGAATATTACAATTGATTATATGGAATGCATGTCATATTAATGCCATTATCCAAGACATATCCATCAATGTTGAAGAACATCCTTTGGACACATTTAATCACAAAAACATAATTTGGAGGATTGAATAAACAAATTCTAAAGATTTGGGTAACAAAATTTGTATGAGGGCACAAGACAAGAGAATCAATGAGATGTTGGATGCAATTTCATCAAAAATTTATACAATAAAAATGTTAAGTTTGATATGTCCTTCTACAAAGAACTTATGTGAATTTATGAAGTCCACTATTATCCATTGCATTTTTTATTGTTATATAATCTTTTAGAAAATCTAACATTATGAGCACAAGATAGGTGAATATTATGAGAAAACACATGATATTGCCAATACATGTTTATCAACAAGAACAAAATGGACAAGAAAGACTTAGCTTGGAAGTTGAAAACAATATTAATCACAAATGTATTCGATTTGAGGCATGACAAAAAAAAAGAATCTCGCATAAAAGCTTCATCTCACACCATCCAATGAATCTTCAAAATGAAATTGATATATTATAAGTGAGAATTGAATGCCTATTGATGAATTTCATTCAATATGGATGAAAAATGAACATCATGGATGAACATAATTTCACAATCATGACCTGTTACATTGGATAAACTATCATGTGAAACTTTATGTCGTCAACAATTCATGACCTCCCCCAAACATTCTATGAACTATGATGAAATCAATGGATGTCATTCATGACAATAATCATGAATAGGAAATGACATCAATCTTGCAGTAAGGAACACTAACAATATCTAGCCAATATTTGAGATAGAATATGCAAGTGAACAACTTTTGGAAATTCATCAACTTATTTGACCAGTGAATGTAGTAGTTCTTCACAAAAGTCATACCTGACTACAATATTTTCTACCAGACAAGATGGCTTAAACTTTATTGGGACTAAGGTTCCTTCAAAATGTCCTTGTTGTAGCACTTTGTCAATGATGGAACACAGCTTGAACCTTGTAACATCAGCTTGCAACTATTGGTTTTTGTAACCATTTAGCAAATAGGTGGGCTACAAAGAGATGACTACATGGCATCATAGGATGGGTGGGCATCACACCTTGAATGAGTATTACCACATTGTTGCCATCTTCACCCAGAAGAACAAGCTTGAATGTGCAGTATAAATTTGTTTATGTAGATGAAGACAATTACATCTTCATGGAAGAAACACATGCATTTCTGGACATGGAAAAGCATAATGACAATTATGTGCTACAAATCATGAACCAATTTACCCATCAAGGTTGATATGGAGGAAGGAAAACCTTCAGAAATCTTGCTGTGACAGAGGACATGCAGCACTTCAAGATTAAAAGACTTTACAAGGTGGATGCTGTAAACTTCACATGAAGACTGAAACAATCCTGCCAATCTAATGAAGTATTGAGTTCAACTAACAAAATGCTCTTAAGATACATGAAAACTATTGCTGGGGAGGGGGAGGTGGCCGATGCATCATCTGCTGGCCCATGTTGGAGGGTGGGGGCCCAGGTGGTCTGATCCCTTGTGGAGGTCCCATCTGATACCCCTGTGGAGGAGGTCCAGGAGGGAAATTTTGAGGTGGTCCATCATGAGGCCCCATATGTGGAGGACCTGAAGGAAAATTTCTTCCACCCATTTGAGGGGGACCCATATTTGGAGCAGGAAACATGTGTCGGGGCCCATTCATTGGGGGTGGTGGAGGAGGGGGCCCACCTCTCATTTGAGGTGGTAAGCCCCCCATTTGTGGTGGGGGTCCACGTGGTGGAGGACCTCCCATAGGTGGGGGTGGGCCTGACATCATATGTTGTGGTGGTGGAGGTGGGCGATTCGGTGGAGGGCCACCAGGTGGTTGAGGGCCGTTGGATGTTGGTGCTGGACCTCCTTTGGTCGAGTCTAGAGGCTTTGCTTTGAAGTAAAGTTGAAGCTGCATGAAAGATAATAATTTAGCAATAAGACTTTGGCACAATTAACACTAGCAGAAACCTCATTGAGTATTGAGAAACCAAGGCACAGTGGAACTTGAAAGCATTTTTTCCTGTGCGCATCTGTCCATTAAAGGTGATGTCAACCCATGGTGTTTCTCCTTAATGGAATGCATTCTTCTTCAGTGCACTACTGGAACCTAATTCACAACAGCAGGGGTTTAGGCTTTAGGATCCCATACCGTGAACATTTTAGAGTCTGGATCCCAATGTGTAAAGAACTTGCTTGCTACTTTGTCAATTTCTGTGCTTGGAACCTGCAGTTCAACATATGTACAGCCAGACATGCTAATCAGCAACAAGATCATAAAAGGAGTGTAATCTACCAAGATCCTAGAATGCAGAGGCTGGTGAAATGTGACTAGAGCTTCACCTCTGTGACCTCCTTGCAAAGTCCAAATGGAGGATGTATCCTTTTGTTTACATTTATATGAAATTATTTGTACACAACAGCAAATTCGAAGGTAATGTGAAATTGAGTACAGTCATAACTGTATGAGAATCACTCACAAAGTGTCAGACCATCACCTTCATCATCAATAACAGTGACAAGCTGCCATGACTACCCATCAACTTCCTCACCTCCCAACAGACGGTGTGGATAAGTATATATCTACCAGCCCAAAATCTGGGCAAACCATTGTGCAAAATCTGCATCCTGAGTTTCTGTCCCATTGCCATAAGCAATGGGAACACTCACTCATGATGTTGACTAGAAATCAAGAGACCTAGTTAAAGCCAATAATATCCTCATTCAAGCTGCAACAAACTTGTAAGGGTAAGCTTCATTTCATTTCAGTTTGTCCCTGTAAAAGCAAGCATCTATGCCAAGGCATAGAGAGGGTTACATAGAGTGTAGTGGTTATGGCTCCCTGCACCCTGTACATATCTGTGTTCATTCACATGTGGGAAATGCAGACTGAACCAATCCCTTAGCACCTAACACTTCTTGCACAGGTGAAGCTCAGAACAAATCCATTTGAACTGATATGAGTTGAGTAATGACCTTGAATGCAATGATCTCATAGGGCTCAGCAGCAAAGAGAAGATACTGGTACAGTTTGTCCCACGGTTGCACCCTCTGCAAAAGGGCAAAGCAGTATCATTTCCTTCAGAAACTAACCCAAGATCTCCTTCTGTTCTGAAATTGACAAGGTACAAAAGGGAAGCAGAATGACAATCTGGCCCAAGAAAAGTACCTGCTCATAAGAAGACATAAATCGATGCCGAGGCTTGGTTCCATCTTCAATTTCAGGGTACTCAATCTGAAAGGGCATGGACAATCGAACTCTCAGACCAAATTAGATTCTCCAGGGGAAAATGTTGTATTAGCTGATTACTGTATAGATGCTTAAGGATCACACCTGGAAGAGAAGAGACCGTTGCCTTGTTTCTGGATCATATTGCTTTGTCACACGGTAGCCAGGTCGACCAATTTTGACTGTAAACAGGTACCAAGAGGATGTGATTTAGTCCCAGGAATGCCAAAACCATAAGAAATGCTTTCTCTGCTTTCATCAGGAACTGGTTTCAAGCACATCATTTGGATTGCTGAAAGCTGTGCACAATGCACAAAAAAAAAAGTCTAACTTATACCTGTTTTGCGAGGATTCACTTTGCGCTTGTTTGGCTGGGGCTGAGCAGGGGCATCTTTGGCTTCCCGAGCAGCACGTTTTGCCAAATTCGTTTGATGTCTCTTGCCTTGTGTGTGGGCCAAATAGTTCCCTTCATTGTTGTGCAATGTCAAACAAAGCTTGCATTCATAACTGCACCCCACACCCCCTCCTCCACACACTCATCTTTCAGCCCTACACCAGATTTCCCCACCCTCTTACATCAAAGCTATGCTGATCAAAGCTCTGCTCTCTTTTGCAATCAGGCTGACATCTGCTCAGAAAGCCCTCCCCAAGCAGAAAGCCTGGAAACAAGCTGTCTGCACTTCAGACCATAACAGCAAGAAAATCCTCTGCAAACAAAAAAGATACATGCCTTACATGCATATCCATACAAGAACAATGGGCACACACAACACACTTTCCCAAAAAGAGAATCGACCTGACACATGTTCTTAAAAGATATGGTGGTAAACTGAAGTCTATTGATACTGTGAAGCTGCTGCATTTCATGTCCACAGCTAGGCCATTCGTTCCAATGCCAGGTTTCTAAGGAAGTCGTCTAGTCCTTGTTTGGATTCGCAGATACAGGAGTAAAATTTCGATTCTTCCAAGTTTTGCGCAACCTGGTATAGCCACAAGGTATCACAAGCTGCAATGCTCGATCGACGTTTGTGTCGGCATTTGCGTTTTTCCTGGCAGGTGTTTGATTATCCTCTCCCATCTCTCAACCAAGGAAATGGCTGCGTCTTCTTCCCAAGAAAAATAGACGCCATGAAAAGCTCTTCCACCTCTCTTCAGCACTCGACAAAGTGTGCTTCCTCTCAATTCAAAACACAAGCTAAAAGAAAGCTAACCACAAGACAGCGTCAAAACGTAATAAAATAAACAGAGAGAGAGACACACACGCGCGCGCGCGCGCGCATAGAGAGGTAAACTACCTGCCGAGATGATTACGCATGAAGTAGGGGTCCTTGGCCAGGTCGATTGTCTCCAAAGCCAAGCGCCGGAGACGCTCCCTCCTATCCACGGCTTCATTTTGAGCCGACGCTGCACCACCACTACCAGGCTTACTTCCCCACTCTCTGTCCATCAGATCTCCCACACTACCTTTTCCACACTCCAAAACAAAAAACAAAAAGCCTACACAAATCCGCAAGAGCTCGCCCCCACATAGGCCTACAACACGAACGAGAAAGAGAGTGTGAGAGACGAGCAGACGACTGAAACCCTTGGTCGCGAAACCCTAACCCTAACAAGCCCACTAATGGAGAGACACGACTGGAGGAACGAAACCCTAACCCTAACAACTTTATGTGAAGAAATCTGGAAAGTTTTTCATAGTGAAATTATAGAGCCTGGACTAGGATTTGCTGTTGTTGCGGTTTTCTCCCGAGGCTATTAGGAGGACGGTATACGTATCCGCAAAGAGATTTGAAGTTGTAGGAGTCGGTTTTCGAGGAGCAGTTTTTTGTTTTTGGGGGAAGATGGAGGAGCAAGAAGCCACACAGGATTCTAAGCTTGTCTTGGCGCAAAAGCTTTTCCTTCTGAGGTCGGCCGATGTACTACAAGACATCGAGAAGGAGAAGCTGAAAGATGAGGTTCTTGTGTTTATCAAAGAGGATGACATGGCTGGGCTCTATCAAATTTGCTGGCATGAACTCGGATGGGAGCTAGACCAGGAGCTTTTGGATTCCATGCTCAACAAAAATGCGGAAGAGCTGAAGAGATTGGACGATAAGATCGCGGACGCGGAAGAGAATCTGGGAGAGAGTGAAGTGCGAGAAGCTCTTCTAGCCAAGGCACTGTTCGTCATTCGCATCGGCGAGAAAGATAAGGCCTTGGAGCAACTCAAGGTTGCTGAGGCCAAGACTGTCGCAGTTGGCCAGAAAATGGATCTCGTTTTCCATACTCTTCGTCTCGGGTTCTTCTTCTTAGACTTCAAGCTCATATCAGTGAACATCGAGAAAGCAAAGTCTCTTTTCGACGAAGGTGGAGACTGGGAGAGGAAGAACAGGCTCAAGGTCTATGAAGGTCTTTACTGCATGGCCACAAGAAACTTCAAGCAAGCGGCGACTCTGTTCTTGGACTCCATCTCCACTTTTACAACCTACGAGCTTTTTTCCTATGATACCTTCATTTTCTACTGTGTATTGACCAGCATCATCTCCTTGGATCGTGTCTTGCTGAAGCAGAAAGTTGTGGATGCGCCTGAGATTCTGACCGTGATTGGTAAAATACCCTATCTTTCTGATTTCCTGAATGCTCTCTATGGTTGTCAGTACAAAACCTTCTTCATTTCGTTCGCTGGTATCACGGATCAGATCAGGTCAGACCGATACCTGCAACCGCATTTCAGATACTACATGAGGGAAGTGAGATCGGTAGCCTATTCTCAGTTTCTTGAGTCCTACAAGAGTGTCACAATGGATGCGATGGCAAAGTCATTTGGGGTGAGCATTCCATTCTTGGATTCAGAGCTCTCACGGTTCATTGCCGCAGGCAAGCTTAACTGCAAGATTGACAAAGTTGCTGGGATTTTGGAAACCAATCGTCCAGATGCGAAGAATGCTTTGTATCAATCAACAATCAAGCAAGGTGATTTCTTGCTCAACCGAATCCAGAAGCTTTCTAGAGTCATTGACATTTGAAGCCACAAACTACACTCAAGTGCAAGCTTCATATCCTTCTCCTGGTTTTGAAGCTGCAGACTCTCGAGCACAAGTTTCATCTTCTCCAGATAACTCTTTGTCAATTGGAGGTTGAAGATGAAGCGTGCAATAAGATGCAACATATTCTGTGGGTATGCATGCATGCTGGTGCTCTGCGGTTGTATGATGGGCGCAATCACGGATCTATTAGGGTTTCAGTATGGACCTTTGTGAAGATTGTATGATTGGCACAACGACTGCCATGGATCTATTAGGGTTTCAGTATGGGCTATTGTGAAGAGCCCTGACCATGTAACCATTGAATGATATGACCTAGTTTTTCTCAACAATTCATGTAAGGAACTCTGCAAATAGGAATTAAAAATTTCAAAACCATGACATATGCCTATTGTATTCTATGAGGTGGAAAATTCTGGTCTGGTTGTGAATTCTGTTGCCTAATCCCATGGGCTTATGAGTTAAGCTTTCATTCTTTGGTCAGATTATCAACTACTGTTGTCTGATTGTGTTGTAATGATTGTGAGTATGAATTTTGTATTGCAGCAGAGGGATGTATGCATAGCAGTATGTACTGCAAAAGCTAAAACTTTAGGAGCTGCCGAAATTGCAGTGTATTTTTGTAGATTTTTTGTCTCTGATCTTGGCAATTTAGACACACATGATTTCTTGTGGTTGGATATGAATCATTATTGCTAAGTTTGTGGAAAGGAGTGAGTCATACAGATGGAATTGTAGGGCTGTGCACACTATTGCTTTGCTCAACATTCCATTTTTTACACATTTGGCACACATGTCTTCCTAATGCTTCTAGAAATGTGACAGGAACTCAGGACACAGATTTCTATGTATTTTTTGCTCTAAGTTTTTGAGCAGATTATTATGTACTTGTCAAAACCCATTATTTGTTCGTGTCACTGTTCTTCATACTGCTAGTTTTGTTGTTCTTTGATTTAGTTCTACCCTTTTGTGTTTTCATTCTTCTCAGTGAGTCCTTATCCGGAAGTCTTGCTTTGACTTCAAGGAATAGTTTTAACCTTGTTCGGCTTTGCTGGATTGTGAGTAATGGAGATTTCTTGATTCTTTTCAAAATCTGCTATCAGGCACTCATTTGGTAGTACTTCATGGCAGCCAGTCACTGGCATTCATGATGATCATGAAGCTTTCATGCTTTGTGAGTGACACAACATGACTGAGCCTTGAGTCTTCTGTTTGCTTCTGTCAATGTAACAGGGACTCAGTGTGCAGGTTTTGTACAGTATTTTGCACAAATTTTAGGCTGGTTATTCTATACTTATCTACACCCACTGTGAGGAGCTGATGAAATCAGTGGTTATCCATAGTAGTGTGTCACAGCAATTCATGATGAAGGTGATGGTCTAAAGGTGACAGTCACTCTCACAGGTTATAAGTTACAACTGCACTTATTGTTATGTTACTTTCTAATTGTTGTTGCAGAGACTTCTCTGCAGTTTCTTAGATATTTATGGCTGGAACTCACAAGGTTGACTGCACTCAGTCTTGTTGTATTTGTTTTTGGTTTTGCAGGAACTCCTACAATGATTCCACTCAAAGAGCTATCGAGGAGTTTTTTTGTGCAAATCTCTTTCATGTAAGCTAGAGGCACCTAGTAACAATAGTGCAACACTGCATCCTACTTTTGCCCCTTACAACTGTTGAAATCTTTTGGGAATGGAAGACTGCAATGTAGATGTGCACCACTGCATACTACTTTTGCCCCTTACAACTGTTGAAATCTTTTGGGAATGGAGTACTGCTAGTGGTTTAAAATGGCTTTACCTTATTTGTTGGAGAGTTTGAAAAGTTATGTTGCAAATGTGATTGTGGTACAAAAAGTGTATTGTTGGGTATAAGTTCAAGTATGGATTTCATATACCCTAATAGGTACAGTTAGCGGATTATTATTATTGAGGTTATTGTGGAGTGTTTTTTTGGAATCCCATAGATGAGTTTGGTGGACTTGTAACCCAAGATATTTGACCCCAATTGTACAAACTACAATTTGTGGTCTAGTGCTGGGAGTGAATTCATCTTGTGGGAACAAAATACAAACTAACCATGAAGCTTTGAATTTAGTTTTGGTATGAACATGCATTTGAGTGATTTCTTGAGAGTGCTTGATGTGTTGGTTGGGTATTTGATTGGTTATATACAATAGTTGGAGGTTATTTAAAAAATAAAATAACCTATGTTGACTATTTAGGAATTCTAATACTTGCCCTTATTTCATATTCATCATTGTTAAATATTTGAATATTTCGAACTGGATCCAGCCATCGGGAAAATTGGTGAAGAATGTCAACCTAAAGCTCCAATATATAACTTTGCTAAGATTTGAAGGAATTTTCAATCAAGGTTGGGGCTTATCTTGCTCCTGGTACAAGCCCAAATATGGGTTATGGGTGGGACTTGCTGTAAGCTCCCCAAAGCCATCCAATTAAACCAGGAGAGAAAGTGGGTCACAAAGCCCAGAACTTCATGGAAGAATGTTGAGACCTTGAAATCACAAACAAGCAAGCAAGCTGCAACAGAAGGACATACGTATGTACATATAGCTCCTACTCATGGGATAACAATGAAGTTGAGCTCCATGGGAAATTCATTATGCAAGTAAGCATGAGGAAAGACCTGTTCCTTGTCTGTCAAGTGGGGATCTAGTAGAGGTTTACCCTCCCAACAATTTCTCTGCATGTCGTAGTTGATGAGCTGCTTTGAAGCCGCCATCCAGATCTTGCCATCTTTGGCAGTGCAGCTGAACCACAGTTGCGAAGGTGAAATCCTTTAGCCAGGTAGCGGTCCTGCAGGCAAATCCATATTCGCCGGCATCTCTGCATAGTAGTCTCTGATTGAACTCCACAACAGTACACATACTCTCATGAGATTGGAGAGCTTCCGTTTCCGGTACTTCTAGTAGATTGAAGATCCTAAACCTAAGACCTACCTTGTATATATTCTGGTGCTCTGAGATGATCTCCTGCCAGCTGCGATGAATGTTTTGTCTTGCTGCTCTTGATGTAAGTGGGTTGTTCAGGCAATCGGAGCGATATGCGTTAAGCTCCAAAACTGGTAGTATTGCAAACAGAGTACCTGCGCACACCACCAGTTGGGGGTTCAACGAAGACTTTGGTTGCAACGGCCTAACAGCAAGTTGCACTCCTACATGGGGGTGGAGAACAATTTTAATCGAAGCAGTAGCTCCTAGGTGGCGCGACCTGATGAGATCGCCTAGCCAAGTGCAAGTTTGGATATCAAATTGGTGGATTGCGTGGAGTTGACGCCGCGGTAGGTATGTTGTAATCCTAGTACTTAGGCAGTAGAGTCTTCCTTTGAAGATGGTACTTCCACAAGACCCATTCACGAACTTTCCATGACCCATTCGACAACTGTTGCAGTAGTTGCAATAGTCGCCGTAGGCTGCGACTCGCTAGAATTCCATACCCAGTGATGATGATCGATGTTTTCCCATGTGTGTTGCGATGACGAATATTTCCATGAAACATCCTAATCAAGCAGAAGGAAATTGTATTCCTGGGAATAGTTTTTTGGGTCCGCCACCAACAACTTCAGCAGCGAAAGACTAGCTGCAATGGGCGTGATGGACGGAAGCCTCTGCCACTTCTTTGGTCAGAGGATTGCAGACGATGAAATCGTAAGTTCGGTACCCCTTGGGCGGCTCAAGACTAGCTGCGCCGGAGGAGACATGAATTGCTGGATCGAAGCTTCCAAGAGGTAGCTTTTGAAAGCACACAAGTCCTCCCGTTGTAGTCATCATAACCATGGATCCGAGACTGAATGGAAGAAATGTGAAAGACGGCAGGCTTAGCACATGATTCGATGGGTGATGCAACCCCACCCATGCAAGGATTCCAAGTAGGAGATGAACAAGATAATGCCTTACCCACCAACCGTGGTATAATTACCACCAATTTGAACAATGGTTCATTAATGTAATTGCAGAGGCCATAGAGCCAAGTGAGGAGGTTCTAGATGATGTGTTATCAATTGGTACCCCCCTTTTTAGCTTGGCCACAACATATAAGTCTATGTATGCCTTTGGCAACCATCTAAAGGTAACAAGTGCAGAAGCCCATTTGACAACTTCAGATTTTGGAGTGGCAACCACATTTGAGTAGGAGTGTCAATCACATCCCAATGATCGAAACCCAATTATGGCATCACTTGAATATGTTGGTTGGATCTTGGAAATACTAGAGCTTGGTTATGGGCAATTCCAAACTATTGTGCTTTTATGCAATTGGGCGGTGGCAAATTATGAAGGGCCAAATGCAATAGGGAGGTGGGACAAATATGGTTTCACATTGGTCAACTTTGAGCACTTGATCCCTCTTTCAACTCAATCTTTCACATTTCCAATGCATGTTTCCCAAGTGTTTTTTGCAGATGATCTTAATTCACTAGGATCTTGGAAAGTTGTGTTGTGCTAAAAACTAAAAAGGCGCAAGTCAAAATTTATTAGGGTTGTTAATCCAGAGTTGATTACATTTGAAGTGGGGAACAATGGTAATCATATAGGTCTAAGATTAAATGTTGAAGTTGTACCCCCCCCCCCAAATAATGTGGCACATGTGGATGGTGAATTAATTGATAACCCTAACCCTAAAGAGCTAGCAATCAGCTTTGAAAGTGACTATGATGACATATCGCAATAAGACTTCAACTCATTAGATTTTGAAGGTAATAAGTTTTTATTTTTACCACACAATGATAGTCCATGAAGTCTAATATTATTGTCATAGTATGACAATTCAAGCAAATTGCATATTGTTGCATGTTGTACATGAATTGAAATGGGGACCAATTCTAAATTGGGTGATTTGAGTGTCCATGTGTAGGTGCCAATTGATGCTTCTTTATGTGGGCATAAGATGCAAAAGGCCAATGTTAGGCCTATTAGTTGGCGTCCATTGTATCCTTTTGCTTTTTGGAGGGTGCAATGATCCCAACCTCTTCTTGTCATCTGAGAAGTTGCAAAGCAAGCACCTAAACTAAGTTGTAATGCTATAAACTTTCTTGCATTGTTGAAATGCATGGCCAAATTGTATCTTGCTAGGTGTTAAGTTATGAGGTTGGTTGTGGTTGACAAAACACACTCACTTTGTCTGCAAGGGGCTACCTAAGCCTATGCCTATTTTTTGTGAAACAATCACATGTACTTGATGAGATGATGTGATTATTCATCATGGTTGATATGTTCTTGTGCACAACATGCTTGGATTGATTTATGTTCCATAGCCTAGATCCCCAAACAAAACTTGACTCAATATTAATGTGCATTGAAGTAGATGATGGTGGATAAGGTTGATGATGATGTGAGCATTTTTAGTTTATATTATAGTCAATCAACAAAATTGTTAAAGCAAATTTTGGGCATTGGCATAGCCATAGGGATCTAATGTATGTTGAGTAGATGTGCAATTTCAAAAATGTTAGGGGAACATACTTTTGGAAATGTTAACCAGTCCACAAAACCTTTGAGGCTAGCTCTTTTGTTTATTTCATGAGACTTAAAACAAAATCTCAAGGTAATGTTGCTTTAGAGTGTAGTTGGTCTTCATTATGCATGTTACATAATCCATCATGATGACTTAACGTTATATAAACTAATTGTTTCTTGTGGTGCAGTGTTGTTTTTGCAATATAAAAGTTGTTTTTGCCCCTATATTCAATGACTAGAATGTCTACAAATTCATGATGGAATTTAATGTGTTTTTAAGTACACTAATATGAAGTAGGTTGAAATTGGAATGGAGCTAAGTGATTTTGAATTATGCTCCTAGCTAACAAATGGAAATTTAAATTATTTCAAAATGTATCAAGTGACATGCAACTATTATATGGTAACAGAAAAAATTGCAAATAAATGAGGCATATAAACTCATGAGGTGTGATGAGAAAAAATAAATGGAGCATTTCAAAACATCACATGTATTGGGTCAAAACATGTGTTATTTTATTAGGTCTTTGCAGCCCGACCCCAAATATGTAACATCCCATTTGACTAAAATGTTCAACATTTAGACCAAATGTGCCTTTTTTTTTGCTTTCTTGATTGAATGTTAGGTTTGACTACAAGTCGGAAAAGCCATATTGGTCAAATAAACTAGTTAGAAACAACATGTCACATTAGCCTTTGGGGCCCTTAGTCAAATTGACTTAAGTATAGTCAAAAATGTTATAGTAGTCAAACTAGACATGTTGAAAATACATGAATTTCTTGTAGTGTCTCATCAAACTTCTGAACAAATCAATCAAAGTTTTAACGTTGAATGATTATTTAAGGTTTAGGGTTTAGGGTAGTTGTTGATATCTGAACAATGATTATTCTTTCTCATTGATCTTCAGAATGGAATTTGGTTTTGACATTTGTTATTTGGTTGTTTTTGTTGTGTAGGAACTACAACTATCATGTTGGCATTACTTATGTTTGCAAAGGTTAAATTCATCACATTTTGTGAAATTAGTAAGGGCATTCACCAAACCCAGATGTATTGTTTTCAAATCATTGTTTTTTGACATGTTGGAATCCAATTGTTTTTCCAACATTAGTTCTTGTGTCTTTGACTGTTTTTCTTCAATGCTTGGCTTGTTGCATTCAAGCAATTGATGGTGTTGACCATTAGTTGATTCCCTTATTCTATTGCCTTTACCATACTTTTGTGAGCTCAATAATACTTCCTTCTTTGAAGCCTATGCTCCCAATTGATTGACCACACTTTTGCACTCCTTTAGTGTTGATTAAAGATGAAATTCTTGAATTGGGCTCTGTGATTTGTGGGGGTGGCATCAAACCTTCTTAATTAGGAATTGGGAATGAAATTGTTGATGTGGTGTTTTTGTATCTTGTGAACAAGGGCATGGACAAAAAATTATATTTCCATTCAAGTTGATTGGATCTTTTAATGTAAGACCTCTTACTAGTTTATATACATTATCCAAGTCATCCATCAAGTCTCTGATGTGAGGTGGTTGGTAGTGGTCTTTTGCCCTAAAACTCATGCATTTTATCATACATCCCATGGCCAAATTGATGAAGTAGATGCAACATATTTTTTCTTGAAAGTTCATTAACTATACTAATCTGCATCATAGTTTGTGCATGCCATGTATTCAAGGTCATCGTTCAATGTTCCCCACTTGTATTTGCAAGCAAGTTCATTCCTCACATGTTGAGAGCATCTTGCTTTCATCACACATGTTGCAACCTTCTTCCACTTTGTCATTAGTATAAATGGAATTGATCAGGAAGGTCTACTTCATCAAAAGCATCAATGTGCTATTGTCTCTTTGTTTCAATGAGTGCAAGAATTTTTTCATGCTCCCAATTTAGCTAACAATGTCTCTTGGATTGGATTTCTATTGATAATTATTTTGGAGTTTGTTTTTGCTTACTTTTATTTGTTTTACTTCTTGAAATTCCTTTAGCATTACAAGGTAAGAATGTAGAAAAATCATGCCGAATACTTAAATTTCATTTTGATATTAATTCCATAAGTAAATATTTTGTTTTGTCTTTTACGCAACATTTGCTAATTGTAGTCTATAATAACAATTTTTTCAACTTTGTTATATTTGTTTTCTATTTATGTAGAATTCTTCGATTGTAACAAGATTGAAATGAAGCATGAGATAATGAAACAAGTGAAATATGAAGGAATGGTTGAAGATGAAAGATGCAAAGATTAAAAAGGCTTACAATGATTAAAAAAAAATTCATAATTGAAACTTAAAATTGTGATGTCAATCAACACCATCACACTTTTTGTTGTAATCCTTCATTTTCGTAGAAGTGACACATATTCTTAAAAAATCTACTTTTCTTTCTAGTCCTTCACTTCCATGGAAATAGAAGTGACAAATGTTTTAAAATTATGTTCTAAAGAATATTTTCAAAAAAATAAAATTCAAATACATTTCATGCTCCTCGTTCGTGTTTCTTGCAAAACTCTTTTGAATCATAGTGTTATATTCATGAAGCTTGGGTGCAAGGATGAGGGGGATAGGAAATGTAGGAAATTGCATAGGTTTGGTGGTAGTAAACAATGTGCCTAGCACTATGTTTAACATATTGTCATCTCAAATTTCACCTTACCATATGTGAATGCTTTATTTCGATTTGGTTTCATAGCACTATGTTAATTTTTAATTAACATCAGGTGTGAATGACTATTTCGTATAAAAACAGTTATGAAAACACCTCAAACAAAACACAATGTGTAACAAACCTACAACTTACATACAATTATAACCTCCCTTCCATATGCCATGAACAAATGCAACAATTATTATGTCCCATTGATGAATATTGTTCTGCACATGCTACAAATCAGTTCAATTTTGTTATGAATAGTCTAATTTGCTTGGGAATTTTATTTGCATAAATGTTTATAATATTTTTTAGACCTTTATTAAATAAATTGTATGCGTCAATTATAATGGAATCGTGTTACAATGGGTGCAATGTTCTTCCTATGAACCCCAAATTCATTCCATCCTCAATATTGCATTAAGAACCATTTTTTTGTGTAAGGTTTTCATCAATTTGTGGTTATGATCTTGTAATGTTAATTAATTTTATTTTCAAGTAACTTACAAATAAACACCATATTCACCAACTAGATTAGAAATTATTTCTTACATATTAAAAAAATGACCTTGCTTTTGGGTCTTCCTTTTATGGCCTACCCTTTAGTTCACCTTCAAATTTTGCTATCCACAAAGTGAATGAGTTTTAATGAATTAAAGACAAAACTCACCACCGTAGTATTTGATGCATGCGATTTGAAGTAATAATGGTAATGTAATAGTAAGTACAACAACTATGAAGGTGCCCATTAAAAAAAGAAAAAGACAAGGTGAAACTTAAATTATCACAAAATTCAGTGTGATTTGAGTTTCACATTGTTTACGTTCCTTCTTTAAATGTAACATATTTTTTTATTGTTTTTATTAATATCACACCCTTTAATGACCAAACTGAGGGTATTAATAATGTGTTTTTTTTCACCTTATGGATTATTCTATCAAGTATTGTACCTTGGGGGTGGGGGGATACTAGTAAAAAATAAAATAAAATATGTAAATAAAAATATAGGGTGCAATATATTGGTTGTTGGGTAGAAATTATAAGTTAACGAGCTAAAAAATAGGGTGCATTTTATCCAAATAATCAATTTAATTATAATATAAAGTATGCAATAATTTGAAATAATAAATTATAATTAATATAAAGTGGTTTTAATATGTATAAATTAAAAATAATAATAATAGGGTGATAAAAATAGGTTGGAAAATATTAAATACGCCTCCTAAAAATTGTCCTTTGATGCACATAAATCCCAAACTTTACATTAAGTGTCCCCTGGGTATTGTACTAAAGTTTTTCAAATTCCATATTTAACTTATTATAAATTCAATTGAAATCACAATGATTTGAGAATAAGATTTTGAGAGGTTTCAATTTGTCTTTCTTAAAATTATATGTCCAAAATATGGTTTTTTAAAACACATTTTTCAATGACTACTTTTTGCATATTCGATTATCCTTTCACCTCAACCTTTTTGTAATGGGTCACCAAGTCGTGAAAATTTCCATTAAAAAAAATCCTTGGTTGAGATCCTTGAAATTAAGGGCTTGGTTATGTTGGTATCAATTTTTTACCATTGAAAAAAACATTGGTTGAAATATTTCAAACTAAGGGTTGGTTTTGTTTTTAGTACCACTAGAAAACATTTGATGAATAGGGATGGTGATTTTGTAATGTTTAAACCTATAATGAAATTTATTGTACTCCAACATCAATTAATGAGGGTGTTCCACCTTGAGGGCCACTTAGTGTAAAGTTTGGGATGTATGTGCATCAAATCACCAATTTTAGGGAGGTTTTAGATAATTGTCCAACTTATTTTTTATTATTCTATTATTATTAAAATTTAGCTATATACATATTAAAGCCACCCTAAATTAATTTTAATCCATTATTTCAGATTATTACATATTTTATATTATAATTAAATTAATTACTTGAATAAAATATATCCTATTTTAAAACCAATTAATTTATATATTTTTACCCAACAACCAATATATTGCACCCTATATTTTTACTCACATATTTTCTACACTTTTTTACTAGGGTCCACCTTGGGGTCCCACCAACAAGTTCCACATGTGGGGAGGCTCAATATAATATAGACAAGATCTCCAAGAAGCTAATACATCCTACAAGGTAAAACTACTAGTTCCGCCAACAAGTTCAAGGTTTAATTTTGATGTTGCAAACTGAGGTCCAGTGTTTACAATTCTACTGTAGAAGTGAACAAGACAAGAATAATTAGCGTATGACGATTTGTGGTTATTCATTTGAATTGAGCTCCACAAATGTTGCAAATTGAGGTCAAGGGTCACACAATTCTATCAGAGAAGTTAACAGAACATGAATAATCAGAGTTTGAAGATTTGTGGTTGTTTGTTGGATTAAGGTCTGCAAATTGCAGAACAAGCTTGAGACCCATCAAGTTGGATGTAACTTTTTTTTTTGTGTTTTGAGTTGCCATTGATTTCAAGGCATGTGGATGTTGGAGGAATAGTAAGAATGCATAAAAAATGTTGAGTCTGGATATGTGTCTTGAGTGTAAATGGTGTAATGTGAGGAGAGTGTATGTCTATATTTCATTTTAACATGAAGCTTAGAAGAGAAGTCATTAAGAAGATTTAAGTACTTGGGGCTGATTATATTGATATCTCCCAACATCCATTAGGCAGATCTCCTAGTTGACTTTGAAAATCAGGTGGTTTTGTCCTTGTGAGCATACTTGATTTTAGATTAGACCTCCATATGTGGGCATTAGAAAAACTTCCCTGGGTTGTGCTGCAACTAGATACGTGTGTTTTGGAGTGGTTACTTTTGCAGTGCAACTTGGTCCTCCTCATGTGCAATGTGTATGGCATTAGTAGTCTCCTCCATTTTGGAAAGTTTTACATTTGAGTTACCAAAATAATTTGTGAAATTTTATGTGTCTTCCATTCAGTCCATCAAGCTAAAGAGCTTGTGTCCATAATAGTTCAAGCAGCTCTACAAGTTGGCTATGTTTAATAAAGTAACAAATGGGTTGAACTATCTAATTCAATCATCAAACTTCTTAAAAAAAAAATTACAAATGACCCATCATCTTCAAGTCTTAGTTAGAAATTCTCACTTTCAGGGTTGAGAATTTTGGCCCCTCCACTCAGCGTACTGGCATCACATGTGGTGGGAGCCTCAATTCTTGGAAGGATCTAGATAAATACAGACCCTTCTCCTATATGTTAAGTGTTTCACACTAGGCTTATTAGGCCTAGTACCCCCAGTTTTGTTGTTGAAACCAGAGATGAAACAAAAAATCAGTATAAAAACAATACACCAGAAAGAAACAGTGAACCAAACTAATGTTCTCACCTAAATTGGTCTTCACAATAGTTTCACCCAATTTTGGATTTGCCTTACCTATGACTTTGCTGTTGGGTCATATTCTTCATTAAATCAAGTCTTATGAGAATAAAGTCATACAAATTTTGTGAACTGATACCAAATTTCATTAAATTCTAACCAAATTTGCTGACATTATGGCTACACTCAAATTGGGGATGAAACAAGGATTCCAAGGTCAAACTAGGGCTCGAAGATAGGCCAACTTGAAGGATAATAATATTAAATGATTAATGTGTTTGTAAAATTGAGTACTTAAAATTATGTAATCCTAACAGACTTGTGTGCTTTGAGTGTCATTTGTAATGTCTGATGGTTATTTTCCATAAACTTTTTGTTGTTGTTTGCTTTATACTTTCAAAGAGGATTATTTTAAGAACAACTCTACCAATCACATGCACAATATCATAAGGTCTGTGGGTGATGTTCAACACAATATAATTCATAAAAAGTTTCAATCGGAAATGTTTATTTATTAATTAATATTTGCTGAAATCTTTGAGAATAAAACCCTCAACTTGTAGCAGCTATCCACTATTCCAACCATTGGGATTTTGTTAGAAATAGAAATCGTAAGGTGCATTTTGTTTACTTATTCTTATAGTTGTTGAAATACTGAAATATTAAATTTGAGCCTATCAAACCTTCTTTTGAAAATAAATGAATGAATATTTTGACAGAGAATTGATTGTCAGTTGTAGGTGCAGTATATGTTGGTTGAAGTACAACATTTATATGCCAATTTGGGCTTTTCTAAATATCATATCTAAATATCAGCTACTATTCAGGGTATGGCAGTGAAGTTGAGCTCCATGGGAAATTCATTATGCAAGTAAGCATGAGGAAAGACGTGATCCTTGTCTGTCAAACGGGGATCGAGTAGAGGTTTATTCTCCCAACAATTTCTTTGCACATCGTAGCTGATGAGCTGCTTTGAAGCCGCCATCTAGATCTTGTCGTCTTTTGCAGTGCAGCTGAACTACAATTGCGAAGGTGAAATCCTTTGGCCGGGCAGCGGGCCTGCAGGCAAATCCATATTCGCCGGCATCTCTGCATAGTAGTCTTGCTGATTGAACTCCGCAACAATACACATACTCTCATGAGATTCGAGAGCTTCCGGAGTTTCCGGTACTTCTAGTAGATTGAAGATCCTAAACCTAAGACCTACCCTGTATATATTCTGGTGTTCTGAGATGATCTCCTTCCAGCTGCGATGCATGTTATCTCTTGCTGCTCTTGATGTCAATGGGTTGTTTAGGCAATCTGAACGATATGCGTTAAGCTCCAAAACTGGTAGTACTGCAAACAAAGTACCTGCGCACACCACCAGTTGAGGTTCAACAAAAACTGTGGCTGTAGCGGCGTAGTAGCAGGTTGCGTTCCTTCATAGGGGTGGGGAATAGTTTTAATCGGAGCAGTAGCTCCTAGGTGGCGCGACTAGATGAAATCGTCTAGCCAAGTGAGAGTTTGGAGATCAAATTGGTGGATTGCGTGGAGTTGACGCCGCAGTAGGTATGTTGTAGACCTAGTACTTAGGCAGTAAAGTCTTCCTTTGAAGATGGTACTTCCACCAGACCCATTCACGAACTTTCCATGACCTACAACTGTTGTAGTAGTTGTAGTAGTTGCAGTACGCTGCGACTCGCTAAAATTCCATACCCAGTGATGATGATCGACGCTTTCGCATGTGTGTTGCGATGACGAATACTTCCATGAAACATCCCGACCAAGCAAAAGGAAATGGTATTCCTGGGAATAGTTTTTTGGGTCTGCCACCAACAACTTCAACAGCGAAAGATTAGATGCAATGGGTGTGATGGACGGAGCCTCCGCCACTTCTTGGTCAAAGGATTGCAGACGATGAAATCGTAAGTTTGGTACCGTTTGTGCGGCTCAAGACTAGTTGCGCCGGAGGAGACATGAACTGTTGGATCGAAGCTTCCAGGAGGTAGCTTTTGAAAGCACACAAGTCCTCCCACTGTAGTCATCATAACCATGGATCCGAGACTGAATGGAATGAAGGTGAAAGACGGCAGGCTTCGCACATGATTCGATGGGTGATGCAACCCCACCCATGCTCCCATCTCTAGGCCGTGGGTGACAGATTTTGGTCCTCCAACGCGGGAGGTCGGGAAGTACCAGTTCGTCACTTCTGTCACTCTTGCCTCTAATTGCTTTCGCTTGAAGTAGTTGGAGTGAATCAATACACGATTAGCGTCGCCGCATGCTCTCAAAGCCTTGCACACGCTTAAGGTCCTGACGAGATCTCGCACATAAAGCCTCGCAATTATAAGATCACCAACTTCCTCACAAACCATGGTGAAAGCAGGTGCTGCAGCCCGCGACTGCACGTCTAGATCACAACTTTGGACACTTCCATGATCAGTCCGCTCGGCCTCCATGAACTGCACTGTGGCACTCATCATATGGAACTCGGACATACATCTAGACATGCTGCTCTCGGTCAATTCCTAGAATAAAATTGTGACAAATAATCGAACGACACTTTGAAGAATTTACTAGAACTAAAGACCAAACAATTGAACAGCTATAGTAGCAACTAACAAATAAATGGATACCTAAGGTCAAGCAACAGCACCAAGAACTACTTCGAGCAAGCAAACAAACAAGGAGGGAAAGGAGCAATATGGAAGCAGCAGCTTGGAGGTGGAGGAGGATGAGGAGGAGGAGCTCCTGGATGTCTATATATAGGACTCATTGCACGACTCCACCAGACTTCCGTCCGTCTTGAACGTGAGTGTCGGGGAAGATTGGGACTTGGGAGCAAGTGGCTGCGTGCACTGCGGAGCTTCGCAAGGCAGTCTCGGGGGACGAGAAATAAATTGTTCCCCCCCCCCCCCCAGAACCATGTCCGCCGTCCGGACCGTCGTCAGCAACCGCGCGGGTGGGTGGGTTCACGACATTTTTCAGAATGGTTTTTGTTTTTTTGGTGGCTACATATATATAGCCAGAATGCGAATTGAAAAACTGGAAGTGCTAAGATCAAGTGTTTTCTAAGATTTTCAATAGCCACAATTTGACCAATTTTTATTTTTTTTAAATTGACATTTTTATACATGGTTCAAGTAGGTAGCCAAAAATATAGAAGGACTTTTTAACTAGTTTTACTTTCATATTTAGCTTGTAGCCAATTTTGGCCGAGTCGGCCTATAGATGATCAGCACCTCACCTACACCACAAAGTTGGACGAAAAAAGAAAAAGAAACTACTCTAAGTTTTTTTTATAATTATAAATTTTACTTCCTGCAATAATAAAACTTCCAAAATATTTCTTACGTTTAGTTTCTGAAAAAAATCTCATTTGAAAATTCACGTTCTGATTTCTGGATGCTGAAAAAGAAAACTAATTAAAATTACATTTAAAATGAACAAAAATTTTCAGAATTTTCCAAAAAGTTATGCCGAAAAAACAATTAAGGTATTGAACCCAACAGTTGGTTCACTGAATGTACTAAGGTATGTTTCTTGTACTTTTGGCAAAAGAATAATAAATGTTGCCAAAACTGAAATTGGCTCCCCAAAAAACTTGAAAACATTTAATGAAAAATGAAGCAATTTAAAATGTTTTTAAAGTGTTTTTCATTCATACACATATTGTTATTAGTTATCAACCTACCATCCTAGTATTAAGGAAAGTTGTTTCTTTGTTTGTTTTGTCACATTGAGATCATGGATTTTTTTTTTTAAAATTGTTTTTCAATTTTGTGAGGTAGTTGGAATTTTTTTGGGCAAATTTTTTGCACAATGTGCTAGAAACAATTAAATCTTTTTACTATAAATTCGAATTGAATAAAAAACCTAATAAATGTACTTATGAAATAATCTAATGATTTAAAAAAATCTAACTGTTTATATATAGATATATCTTAAAAGATTGATGAGTCTAGTAAAATGAACATGTGACGTTCCTCCTCCTAGTAACACCCAAGGATATTTTTGTCGAAAACTTGACTTGTCAAAGGCTTTTCAATGATGCCAAAGTGTGGCCCAATTATTTTGATTATTTTATCTTGATGTTATTGAATTTTCATGACAAAATTATCTAATATGTAGATTTTGAACTTTAATGATATCAAAAAAATGTTATATTTTTTATGTTCCTAAATAATCATTGTATTTAAAAAGCATTTTAGGAATGTAAAAATGTTTCCTTTCCTTGAATTTTTTGGTTTCGGAATACAAGTTTGAAAGATGTTTTTATTTTTGGGGTGAATTTTTTTCCTAAGGTTTTTTTTCTTTTTGGTATTCTAGATTTTTTTAATGTAGTTAATTAAGTAGGTATAATTTACTTATAACTTTTCAAAGCTCAAGAATGAATTTGGGAAGGGTCATGACAATTACAAATGTAGATTTGCATTATTTTCACCTTTCTTTATTTCAATAAATACTTAAGATCACATGTGCATGCAATGGATAATATGAAAGAAAAAACCATTTTTGAAAAAGAGGCCAAGGAATATTATTTGACCACTTTTGGTTTCTTAACCATTTTTTGAGGTGGTTTTTGATGATATCACAAAAGAATATTTTTACCTTTTACTAGAGTTTTAAAGATAAAATTTAGACCTAAGGTGCAAGAACTATTGAGTTTGAATATTTTTCTAATTCAAATTTTAATATAATTCAAAATTTCAATGAAAATTGGATTTAATACTTAGGCTCAAAATTGTAGCCTTCAATATTACAATATGTGTTCCATAGCACAAGCCACACTAATATTTTTCAACAAATCAAAATATATTTTGATTTTATTGATTGCATTTATAAGTTAGCAAAATAATACGCTCCAAATGCAAAAGGTTCTTGATACATACAAAGAACATGAAATTCTCCAAATAGGATTGTGATTCTAACATTTCAATCATCAAATTATTGTGAATACATGTATAAGGAATTGAGTCACAAATGAATTATATAATTGTAATTTATTTGGATATAATTTGTCAAATTATTTTGTGATCATAACTCAATAACCACATTAAGTTGGTCATCTTATGATGTGTTTCTTCCTTGTTGGACATCCATGCCCAAGTTATATGCCATATTCAACTACCTACATGTAATTTCGAACCTATCAATACCACTTTACATGTCTAATGTGGAAAGAATGTGAATAGAAATATTTATCCACACACAAAAACCAAACATATTTCAATATGGATGAAAGTTTTTACAAATTTTCAAACTAATAGATCACTTTGTGTTAAATCATGGATTTTAAATTAAGAACAAATTTAGCTTTAGGCAAAGCCTTTGCCTACTATAACTGAATTCAATTTACCAATTACAACACAAATTAGTAAAATTTATCATAAAATTATATACAAGCAATTAACATTATAATAACTTTACAACATATTACTTCATATGGGTATGTTATTAAGGTTTAATGAATCAATGTACATGGATCCATAAAAGATAATTAAATTGTAAAATTGTTTAATAAATTTGCAATTTTATAGATTTTAACTTCTTATAACATAAGAAGCACTAACATATGACAAATGAAATAGTTGCATGTGTGATGTATCACTAGTAATTTATTGGTGAAAGAAGCTTGAAGTTCAATACGTTGATCTTTAGAAGCCTTCAATTGTAATGATGTGCACACTTTCATTTGTAGGATTTTACATTTTTAGATCCAGCAAAAGAACATTAAGGTCTTGATGTTGTTCTATGTCTACTCATGGGCAATTTAGATTTTTCAGCTTTGGTTCATGGATCCAAGGTTGAGGACCATCAACAAACTATCAATATATACCAAGTTGACAACTCAAAAAATATCCATGCAAATGCAAATCTTTACAATAACCCATTAAGTTGTTTTGTCATTTCACCCATGCAAAAACAATAGAAGCAAAAGTCTATAGAGAACAAAGTTTTCTTTTAAGAGTTTGACATGAAAGTTACATAGAATAGAAGAAGAAACAATCTAAAATTATTAAAGCACTATTATTGTAGATTCTTTACATGAAACTTTGAATGACACTTTGTAATGCACATTCAATTGGAAAAACCTGAAATTGAAACTTCTTGAGACTACCAAATGTATTTCTCATGATCCAAATCATTTTTCATCTGTTTCATTTAAATGAATTATGAGTTCCAAGGGGAGAATGTGACTTGCTATAACTCTAGACTTGGTTCCCTTTGTGATGTGCAATGTAGTTTTATTTCAAAACCACAATCCTTATAGTTCAACTTCATCAAACATTCCATCATTGAACATCATCCATCTTATATGAAATATATCATATATCATTAGTATTATTATTATTATTATGTTTTTTTTTTTTTTTTCATTTCATGATGTTGTTCAAGTGGTGATGAATGTTTTTTTGGCATGAATTTTTGTCAAAATGCAAAAAAAATTGATGTTGGGACCCCTAGAAAGGTTTTTTTGAATTTTTATTTGCCATAAAAAAGGGTCTTTGAATTTAATTCACTAGATTTAAAGTGCATGATTATAGAAGCCATCAAATAAGAACAAATTACCAAAAAAAAAAACTTTTGTGCATTATCATATCAACCGTTACACCTATCATTGTGCACACATCACACAAAATAACATTAAAAAAAAAAAGTGACAACCTACTATAATGTTGTCCACTACCAATGCCAAGTATATGGTGGTTAGTCAAGTTGCAAGAGAAGTAGTGTGTTACAAAGGTTGTTGAATGAACTTGGATTTGCATAGAAAGAACTTACAGTGATCCACACTAATAGAATCATGAATTCTTCATTCTTTTGTTTTCTAAAAGAAATAATTCTCCAAGTTGTGAAAATTCATAAAACAAGATCAAATTTTGGATCATGGAATGCATGTTTTGTTTAGGGAGTGTTCCTAGAGCTACAAAGGGGGAAGTATTGATGAGGTCCTGGGGCTAGTTATAGTTTTTGCTAGACTTATGTTTTCAATTTTTAGTCACCTCAATTGCATCTCAAATGTAATTAGTTCGTGAGTGCATTCACATTTTTTTTCCTTTTTTTTTTTAAGGAGACATATTGATTGGTCCATCATCAAAAAATTTGGAACATTGGGCACTCCCTAATAGAAGCATCTCTTTGGACCCCCAAGTTGTAAAATTCAAAAAATCATCAAGACCATGCAAAACTTTATTTATAAAACACACCGCATATTCAAAAAATGTACAAAGGTATTTAAAATGAGGGATAAATTAAAGGACATCAAATTAGCACAAAAAAGATGTCAAAAACTCTCTATCTCAACAACCAGCCACTTGTGATAATTTAGTTGTGACAATTGGGATTACGTCGTGAAAGGTGGAAGTCAGGAAGTAGTTAGGCCTATTGCCATTACTTGACTTAAGATGGAGGATGTTTGCATCCTTTGCAATGTTATTAAAATTCTTTGATGAAGAAAAGTAACCAACACAAAAAAAGGAAGTTCCTCTAGCCATTTTAGGTTCCAAATAGCACTAGCATAATTGTATAAGAACATATCTACCTAATTGTGTAAACATCCAAATGTTTCAACTGTTAGAAGGAAGAATTGATTGGTGGGGTGTCAATTGCAATAGTTCCTTTGTTTGGCTTTAGCCGCTTTGGAAGCAACAAATTCTTGAATTGTGCAAGATTGGGGAAGTATATTCACATGCATTGGATCAACTATGACAACATCAACTAAGGTGCAAATTCCATCATTTGTGAGCACAATGTCAACTTGTCAATGAGAAAAATTGGGTGTGGTTAATGGAAAAGCATGTAGTTATTTTTATTCCACATGGAAATTAACGTCTTGCGTAATGGCAACAAAAATGTCACGAACTACACCATGGGTCCATGTGCGTTCATTGCCATGGGCGCAACGTAAGAGGTAGATCACAATAAGGTCAATGGGATGTGTGCACACACATCGAGGGAGGCCTACAATTGAAGGATGTGATAATCTGAGCCATGTCAAAAACATTATGGAAAAAATTGAGGCTTCCCAATCGAAAGGTTGGGAAGATTAATCAAGTTATAAGCTAAGCATGTGCCCCAAGGCTAAAACATGATAAAATTTGAGCACAATTGACTTCAAATATCCCATCAAAAAACATGTTAAAAAGGGCATAATGGTAGAAATGTTCCAAAATGGAATCTTGGACATGAACCATATGTTATCCGATGAATTGTTCAAAACGAAGGAAACTTGTTTGTGTTGGGGGTGGTAAAAAATCACATGTTGCTTTGAAATGTTGTTGGAAAAGGAAAATGTCTTTATTGATTTGTGCCAAAACTTCAAGAAAGAATGGACATTGGTGGACCATGAACCTAACAATTATTATTGAACTACAAGGGCCCAACTCCCCAAATAGGTTGTTGGGGTGATGGTGGATGTTGATATGAACTCGATGCCACCAAAAATTATTAGGGAAGAGGTTTGTTTATGGGCTAGAGGTTTTTTAGGGCTATCAAAAGACCTTAGACACAAGGGCATCTAAATATTTAAAGGAAGGAAGAGTTGAAGGAAACAAAAGAATCTATGAAGTGGGAAAGGGAGGTGTGTAATGTACTATACGAAAATCGTTACACATAGCAATGAATTAGAATTTCATATGTTACTTGGACATCACCCAATTTAAGGAGAAGGTCAATATGTCGAACACCTTTTAATAAGGTATCTTTGGTGAAAGATGACTTGAATGATGGTGTGTTAAATGGAACCCCCATGACTTTAATTCCTTTTAATGGTTTGTTAAATTGGGATGGGGGCAACAAACCAAAAGGGGAACATGCTACAAATATTAAGGATACATAAAAAGACCCATCTTATAGAATTAGGTCTAAAAGTGCTCATATGTAAAAAATACAATGGAGGGGGGGCTAATAATGTGAATGTTATATGCAATGGATGGAAATAGATAGGAGGGGAAATGGCTAATTATAGAACGTAATGCATAAGGTGAGCTAAGGCAAATAATGCCCCTCCCAAAGGATCACCTTAACAAGTTCCCTTAGTAGAAAGGATGACCGTGACATTACCATCACAATTATAATGACTATAAAATAAAGGAGTTTCAAATGCATAAAATGCATAAACAAAGGGGATAAGTTGTATAATGTCCCCATCTGCTGCACAAAGTTCTTGAAATATGACCTTTTTAACATTAAATTGAAGGCATTTTCCACATTTAATTAGAAAACAACTGAATTAGGGTGAAGGTCCAAAGTGCACTAGATGCCATGGATCACTACTTCACATCCACCCTTGGTTGTTATTATGAATTGGTGTGGAGAAAAATGTGTTACAAAGGCATCATAAAATTGAAGGCATAAAATGTAACTTGTGAATCAATATAACATTCTTTTATGATAATGGGACAAATTCCACTTGAAGGTTTGGTCATGGCTAAGAGGTACATAGTGATGACATTCTTCATTTTGCAGTTTAAAATTCGCGAATTTTACCCAATTTTTCACGAATTTTAAAGAATTTTCGTGAATTTTAAACGAATTTTTAACGAATGTCATCACTATGAAGAGGTAGGCCAACCCAAGGATATGTATAATTTGACCTAGATTGTGACCTTATGTGATATGACAACAAAGTTGAAATGACTATGGAAACCCAGTTGCAAAAAAATTTAGGTGAAAGCAATTTCAAAAGCATTAGAAATACCATTTACAGATAAATTTGGCATGTGTTTAAATGTTAACTTGAAGGAATCAAATGAAAATTCAAGGTCCTGGTCTAATTCATTGTTTTCCAAAAAAAACATGAAGAGGTTCAATTTAAGATGTAGGGTAGTGAAAGCTAAAGTGGTGTCAAAATTGCAGGTGCACGAGAAAATGGTGCCAAAATGCGTGTTGTTTAAAAATACTTTTGTGCACATCAAGGACTAAAATATGGAAAAGGTGTTTATGCATTGGAGGATCCTGTTGGGCAAAAAACATTGAGTTTGAATTTGTTGCTAAAGCTTGGGCTCATAAAAAAAAGTCTCGTACATGTTTTCCCAATCATTTGCTAAAAAATGTTTGAGTTGGATCATCATTTCCCTATGTTTAGTGTCCCCCCCCCTCAAGGGAGCAAAATAAAACACCATTGGGGTAATAGGAAAAGCAAATGCCAAGCTACCACATCATAAAAGTCATGTGCCAACTTATCCAATGGAAATCGAAATGCCACTTGTACATCACGTCATAAAATGGTAGGGATGCTATTACACAATTGAGGACGATGAAAGTTAAGATGGAAAGGCAAAGAGATTTAATGCTGAAACCCAAGCCCAAGCTTATGTAAGCATATTGAGAGTAAGGGACTTGGTATTGGGTTGGGATGGTCATGTAGGTTTGGATTAAATGGATTAGATGTTTAATAGGAACATTAATGATGAATTAACCTTTGAAGGGTAAATTGACACCCATAGGTGGGGCAAGAGGCTATAGGTGGAGGTTGTAAGCATGTTGGGAGGATGGGGGTAAGTTGGGGGGTTTGATCATGGGGCAACTATAGGGGTTGACAAAATTGGAAAGGGGAAAAGGTCCTACATGTGCATTATTTAAAAGGATTATGAAAATGTTACATTGGGATTTCACACTCACATGAATTAAAGGTTGATAGGGGGGACTAATGGTGGTGTGTGGTTTACTAAAATGGTATGGGGAATTGATGGGTGGTGCATGGTTTGCATAGGAAAGGGGGTAGGGAATGGAGCTATGGTGGTGTATGAAAGGGCAAATAAGTAATGTGAACTACATGGTTCAATGAAACATGATGAACTAAGGGATGTGGGACATTTTGTGCCCATGAAGAAAGAGGTTTATTAAGGGTGTAATTGCAATTGGCCCAACTTTCTAAAGATTACCTATTTCAACATGGCAATCCTGAAATTATAAAGCCAACCACATAAAATTAAACAAATCAAAACGAAAAAAAAATTCATAAATAAGCAAGTCTTATTTTGAAGGATAGTCGAATCTTAACTTTGCCATAACCTTGAACACCATCATCCTTACTTTGCTATGTTTAACACAACTTATACATTTTGAAAATTATTGTGCAAGGGTTAGGGGGCCAAAAAATTTTAGTTTTTTATTTTTTAGACTACCCAATTAAAGAAACACCTAACTGCAATAATAGAAAAATACCCTAACGTCAATCCTTTATTAAAAAAAAACCCTAAAAAAAAATGATCAATGAATGAATAACCATTATGTATTCACACATTCACACTTGGAATGCATTTTTTTTTTCCCTTGTTATTTATCTAGGATTATGACAAAAGCTAAAAAAACCCAAGAATTTGATAATTTATTTATTTTCTATAGTAAAAACCTTTTATTGTGCTTATTTTGTAGATAATAACCATATTCTTGATGATAAAAAAATTTATGGGCTTGAAAAAAACATTAAAAAAAGACCCATCACAAAACAAAACCAAAAGAAGGAAAGAAAAAAATAATAAACCCACCCTTCCTTGGCATCTTCACCTTCGTTGGTTTGTTGCCTATTGATGATGGTGTTGTTGTTGTCACCATCTTCTCTTTTGTTCCAGAAAGTGATTGCTCTCATATGCCCTACCGTGCCTTCAAAATCTAAAAATTAGATTTACAACTAGTTTTCATAATGGAATTGCAAATGGAGTCACAACTAGTCCTCTTTCTACTGAAATGGAATTGGAACCTTCTTTTACAACAAGTCTTCTTTTTACTGAAATGGAACTAGAACCTCTTTCCTTTTTTTTAACATCCCCCACTATAATTTTCTCCTTTTTGTCCCTCTTTACTTGCCTTTCTTTCTTTGTTCCTTTTATGTCACACTAACAAATAACACACGAAAACAATAATAATATTGGTGGCAAAGTTGCCACCATTACTACCATTGCCACTTGTTTTAAAGCAAAACCTTAATAACAATCTGTATTTTCTCGGAAATATCAACCAAACATGGCATTGTAAATCCCCTTTGACAAATCCTTTATTTTAAATACCCATTTTTCACCCCTTCTTTTAATGATAAATATTAATGAAAACTTGCCTTACCCATTCTCTCTCCCCTGACTACCTGAAAGGATCTCTTCTATGGTTCACCTTTTCAACTTATATACATGAGAGTTGAAGGTTAGGCAAACCATTGCCATAAAACTAAGGTGTTATTGGGAATGTCTTGGGGAAAAACTTGGGAACTTGGGGAACCCCTTGGGAACACATTGGGGACAAAGGAAAAAAAACCTCCCCCCCACCCCCCACCAAAAGAAAAAATTAGACCGTTCAAGAGTGCATGTTGAGCCTTGTCATTGGCTACATGAATCTTCTATTTGTTTATCACCATGTTTGGCCTAGGCTAATGGTAGGGACACAAATTATGGGACATAATAATGCCTTTCAAATTGGACAACACTTGCATGTCCCCTAACATCTCAATAATACATGAAATGGAACACCTTGCATTTCTTGAACACCTCAACTACACCTCAAATGCAAATCTATATATATAAACTTGGAATTGTCAAAATAAACATGGTGAGTAAATTAAACTTCAAGGTTTTCCTACATTTTGTTTCTTTTTAAAACCAGACAATTTGAAACTCAACCCAAGTTAAAATTAATCTTTTGAATTTTTTTCATTTGGATATGAATTTGTCAATAATTGTGTTAAGGGTTTCATGTATTTTCAATCATGAATATAACACATCAAATCTTCAAAAGAAGGCCCTTCATATGGTCAAACAAGGATTAATGCTACATGTGCACCCAATTGGGATCATAAATGGGTTGGATTTGAAAGGCATTAAGGAGAGGAAAAAATAACTTTTAAAAGCCTAGTTGGGTTTTTCAATTGTTTACCATAACATCTTAAACAAATGGATTGTAATCTTAAACCACAATGTTAAACCATATTGTCACTTTAAAAATAACCTTGAACTAATGAGAAATGTAATAGTGCATTCCCAAAAAAAAGAACAATTATAAAGGTTCATATCACAACTTAATTTAAGGTCCCTTTATGATTTTGGGTGCTTTTACCTTTATGCTTGTCAAATTGGAATGATTGCACTTCTTGAACACTCCAAATATAGTGATTGTCAATTGGAACATTTGTATTAAAGACCTCTTTATTGATTAGTCATGGAAGTTTCAAATGCAATGGTTGTCAAATTGGAGCACTTGTATTAAAGGCCTCTTTATTGATTAGTCATGGAGTTTCTAATGTAATGGTTGTCAAATCGAAGCATTTGTATTAAAAACCTCCTCATTGATTAATCATGGAAATTTCTTTTATCATTGAAAGGTGATTAATATGATTTGAACACTTGAATCATGTGGTTTATGGAACCTTATGAAACCTTGTTTTTAAAATGAAGTTGTGATAATCCCATTGGCCATAGCAAGAACTTTTATTTTTACATGTATGAGGGATCAAATTGCCCTAGAAGATAAAGTTAGGACATGGGAATCATTTTCAATTGGTGGATGATCTCTTTGGAGTAACTAAAAATATAGTTTGGGTGGTTATAATGAGAAAATTCATCAACATGGTGAAATAATATATTAAAAAAATTTCATACAATTTCCAAATGAATTTTGATTTAAGGTCTTTGAAGCGCTCCCAAGCTCCTTGATAGACTCAAATGTGAGTTTGATGTGAAACAGTGGAAGAGTAAAGAGTTGGAGCACGCTCCTTCACTCGTAACACTTTGGGGGGTAGAAGGGCATGCTAGAGCTCCGGGATGGGACTAGGAAGAATGATAAACACTTAATCACTCACATGGATTTGCACAAAACCAAACGACAAGTTCGTTAATGCATAATTGAAGCATTTTTGGTGCTAAAACGAGCCACGGGCAAACTCAGATTCACAAAATTCACCACGGTTCAGACTTGGGGGAAGCCACCACCTTCCCCCTTATAGTATACTCTGTGCCTCTCCACAAGGCCCACATCCAAATGGCATTTTGTCCTAGGACTCCCAAGTGGGAGTCCCGAAATTGCCAAAGTTGGGACTCTTGTAACTTTGGGGCCCCATAACCTCGTGTGTAGACCTTTGATTGAGATAAGGTCTAAAACAAGGTTGTAGCCCTTGTCAAAAGCTTTTCAACGGTATGTGACACGCCACCTGCACGTAACGAAATCAGGTCAATTCTTGACTTTTAGTGGTTAAAAATCAAATTGCCAATTTGACTTCCAACCTTTCTTTTGGCCATAACTTGTGTTTCAAATGTCTAAAGGGTCATGAGAGCTCATTTTAAACATCTACATTCTAATACATTTATAATGATATAAGAAACTCCTCAAGCCATTGAGTTTTGACCCCTACAATTACCCTCTAAAGATTTGGGAATCCACTGGGACTCCATCTCCCAAACTGGAAGTTGTTTTGGGAGTGTGAAGGTTCATTTTGTCACATTTCCTACACTCTTGGGAGCATGAGGTGTGACTCTCAAGCTTCCTCTTGGCCTGTAACCTTGCAAACCCCTTTGCCTTGGTCACGAGCCCAAGGCTAAGGTTGCGACAGTCTTGGCCAAAGAATTTACAATTATACAAGGAATGTTACACATCATTGACGCAATGAATGGGTCATTCCCGACTTGGGTGTTAAAAATATATTAGTATAGGAATCCCATGATTGGGTAGTAATGTAACTTCATCATTCAAGTCAGGAATGGGGCAATTCGAGATATTGTAAATACTAAGCCTTTAAGGTGTAAAAGCAAGTGACATTATGTAAAATTATGTTTAGTTTTTGAAGAGGAGAAATGGGTGCAAAAAAAGACATGATATATTCCATTAAATTGAAATTGTTTTCCACCTTGGCTAGGAATGAACTTATAAGAATTTAAATTTAATTTCACTCAAGACGGTTCAACATAGACTTGGATAAGTCCATTCCATTGGCACATTAGGCCATGTGTTGAATGAACCTAAACTATGTTGCAATGGTGAAGCAACATTTGGATGAATTAATAATAGCTAATTATCCAACTTATTAAGGAGCTTGCAACATGGTTGTCACCAATCATGATCATGCCAAAAAAGAATTCAAAAAACATTTGTGTAGATTTTAGGAAGTTGAATGCAATAATGAAAAAAAATCCCGATTTTTTATGTTTTGTAAATGAAGTACTAAATATTATAGTCGATCACATGACTTATTCCTTTTTGGATGGATTCTTTTGTTACCAGTAGATTTCCATTACACTACAAGGCCTTAATATGAAATTATTTTTGTCATGGATTGGGGTGAATTTTTATTATTAGGAATGCCATTTGGAGTAAAAAATAAACCTTTTACTGTTTGTGAATAATGAATTAGGCATTCCTTGAATACATTGTTGTACTTTTTAACGATATTATAATTTTCAACAATACAAAAAGACATTTAGCAAAGCTACATTAACGTTTTCAAAGTGCATGGGAGTATGGAATCTATTTGAATTTAGAAAAGTGTGTTTATAAGTCTTTTTAGGATGAATAAAATCGAATTCAACTTGCCTTAAGAAGATAAGTTGTCCAATTTGAAGTAGATGCAAGCCATTGTCGACATGTATGCTCCCATTGTTTTGTTACATATACTGTACTTGCTTACCAAGTTAAGGACTTTGGGGCCTAATATTTATTGAATTTGGGAAAAGTCTATCAATCAAAAGGGATTAAATTTCCATAAAATTAAGCATTTAGGTTATTATTGTTTTCATATTAGACTATCAAAAGAAGGCAAGTGTCTAGATAGCACATGGGTTTAAAAATTTGGAAATTACATAGCACATGACTTTGGAAATTATGTTTCAAGCTTGCTACTAAATTGTTTTGGAAAGTTTCAAGAACAACTTTCAAGCATCAACTTCAAAAGTACAATTTTTACACATATTTCCTCCTCCTAACTTAATAAGCACGTATAGTAATTAATTCATTATGACATGAGTTTGACTTTGTTATTTGAGCAATCGAAGTTTATAAGAAAAAAAAAACTCCCGTTTAAACTTACAATTTGAAGATGCATGTAACCTCACGTTTTTCTTCATGCATTTGAGCTTTGTGCCCAATTAATTGTAAAAGTTTGGTTTTTTTTTTTTTTGGGATTTGTTTGTCTCTTTTGGTAATAGGTAGAAATTTCTAGACTAAATAGTTCCATAGGCCTCCTAGTGACTATTAGTTACTAATGGTAGATTTACCATCCCTTACCCAAGGGGTGAAATTAGTGGGATTAAGTAGTTGGGGTTAATGAGTGGTTGGGGTGTAATTCACCTAATCATTTAGAAGATTCTTAGGAAGGGATTAAGATAAGGGCCTTATTTTTTAGGGGTCAATATGGGCCTTGTGTGTGGTATGTGGGGAAGGGGGATAGAGGAAGGAGGAGGAGGAGATTCATTAGCAACTTTTGGGGGATGGAGAGTACTTACTTGGAGTGTGGAAAAGAGGAATGGAGAAAGAAGTATGAACTTTGTGTGTGATTTTAATGGAAGATGGTTGAAGGACTTGAGTTTCATATATTGCTTTAATGATATATTAAATGTCGAAAGTAGAATTGTCATAGTGATAAAAGTAAGATGTTTCCTTTAATTAGTATCTTTACATTTTTTCTAAAATAGAAAGTAAAAGGGCTAATTCCTAGGAAGTTCCTAGAGCCCTAAATTACTAGTTGCCATAGGAGGGTAGCAACCAATCCACGGTGGTGGAAATCAAAGGGTACAAAAGTGGGTTATAGATGAAAGGGCCATAGAGGAGGGACGTCGAAAGTTGCAAGTGGCAAACAAAGCCATTAGAGAACTTGCAGGCATGGAAAAGGGAGGGACAGTAGTGTTAAAAAGGTTTGTAGACCCTTAAGTAGTATTCGGGGGACGTTGAAAGTACTATAGACCCACTAAGAGTAACTACTTTCATGTTCTCATTCTTTTTCATCTTGCCCTTTCTTCATTTTACCCTCTACTCTTAAGATTAAAAAATTGATATAAAGGTAGATCTGGGCTTAGGCAACAAACCCTTACCTTCCCATTTCCACTTGTTTGACCTTTTATTTACTATTTGAATAGGTGTAATAACGTAAGAAAAGGAGGGTAGTTCTTTCCATGAAATGTCTACCTTGATCCTTAGACTTACCATCTTTGGGAGGGGTAATGATTAGGGGCCGTAATTTAACCCATTAAAATCTTTAATCCATATTATTCTACATATTACATTTCTATATTTATAGTCTTTAAATGTATTTGAGTGATTAATACAAGGAATATTTTGGTTGAGGGTTTTGTTTTTTAGTTTTTTCAAGATGAAAAAATGGCAATAGATGTCATTCCTTTTGTTTTATAAGTCGATTTGTTTTCTTAAAGTTCCAACTTTTACCATTTTTTTGTTCTTGAATTACAAGCACAATGAAGTTTTTACTCATATAACATGTGTCTCAATGAGTAAATAAGGATGAATATTTGGATTGTATGCGAAGAAAAAGTATCATGTCATTATCTTCCAACAACACCAATCATGTGTCAAAGCAAATTCCAAAGCATAAGAGAGGACATCCTCAAAATTTTGAAAAGATTATAACCTTTAAATTTTACCTCCAACTTCTCCAAAACCCTCATTAAACATTAGAGAAAAAAATTGTTAGTGAATTTTCCCAAGTTGGGGAAGGCAACTTGAGAAGCAAAAAATGACAATAACGAGGAAAATATGAAAAATGGTATTCTAAATTGGTTGTGGTCACTAGTTTGGTAGCCATGAAAAAATATAGGAATTCCATAGATGTGGTGAATTATCTCAAAAGGGTTCATAAAAATCCAAGATATATGATTAACCTTTATGACAAGCTTGGTCAAGGCACATTTGACAATTGGTTTACTACACAAGAGGAGTTGAAGTTGCATGTGCCACAAATGGTGGAACATTCACACTTTTGGGCTCCATGGGTATAGAATGAGGACCCATTATTGATTTTAGAACCTCACATTGTATAAGGATTATGTGAGTTGTTAGGAATGCAAGCAATGAGTCAATGTTTCCATGTAAGGATAATACAACCCATTATTCTTGGCTACTTTAGGGCAAAGGCTCCTTCCACACTTAGGTCAAATCCTTTAAGGTGTACCACACATGACAAAAAGGGCTTAGTCCTTATTGCAATCCTTTTTTACCATATATTTTGATCCCTATAAAAAATAACGAATCAAAATTTGTCAAAAATTTCAAAAGGACTACATTTTAAACCATTATAATTTTAAATTCCATCATATTCATACATGTGTCTTCACATAATAAAAAGGACCAGGTAAAAAGACAAAAAACTATGAAGCTATGGTAAGATTTTAGTGCACCTTAAAGAATTTGGACCCTTTAGAAAAAATCAATGTCACATTATGGTTTAAACGTAAATTCATTCGTGAATGGTTGGATTGGAGTTTCCAATGCCCAATAACAATGTACGTCAAATTCACTAATGATTGGGAAATTAAAGGGGCTTGCATGACATATTGCATTGCATACTTGGTGTTTTTATACAACATCCTTGGATCCTTGGTGGTTAATATTGATCAAATTGACATTTATTTTATACCTGTGGTTGGAAAACACACATGGGAAAAATGTAGCAAGAAGGATGTGGTGCAAATTGGAGTTAAAAACAAGTGTGTTACATGTGTTGTTTCATGTACTACAAATGGAAACTTGGTTCCTTTTCAAGTTGTTTATAAAGGTGAGACAAATAGGTCATTGCCAAGAAACCTTGATGTGAAAAGGGTTGTGGATCATAGTGGCTTTACATTAGTTTTGTCTAACAATCATTGGTCAAACCTACATACATGCCAACAATTTGTGAAATGAATTTGGTTTGTTATTTTCAATTAGAATGAGAATGATTGGATTTACCCCAATGACCAAAAGAAGGTTTGGTTCATTAATTATTGGAGTGTCCATCAATCATCTGAATTTTAGGATTGGATAAATGAAATGAACCCCAAGATTTGTCTTTTATTTATGCTTGCAAATTGCACATCCAAATTGCAGCCTTGTGATGTTATCTTATAATAGCCTTTAAAGTGTGCATTTGATTTTTACTTCAAAACATGGTTAACAAGTAATATATAAGAGTAGTTGGAAACCAATACACTTGCCCACAAAGTTGATTTACTCAAATGTTGTGAAATGGTACACATATGGCTATGGGGTCATATGAATGAGTATTTGAACTTATACAAAAGATGATTAAATCCAAATGGGAGCATTGTAAGATTTTTAAATCATTTGATTGTAGATTATAGATTGAAGTTATGCATATTAATACAATCAATTCTTTGTTTGTGGATATGGGGATAGATGTTGATTCAAAAGGTTTCAATCTCAAAAATGTACCTAATATTTATCAAGATGTTGAAGTAGAAGACAATATGAGCCAATGTTTAGCTAATCTTCACATAGAAAAGAACTATGTCTTTAACTTGAATGATACTTAATTTCAATTTTTTCTCTATCTAGTTCAATTTAGTTATATGAATGGCCACAACTTTGATTGTTTATTTGTGTTCCTTGTATGTTTAAATTTAGTTTCATTGGATTGAATATTTCAATGCTATTATTTTTTTAATGAATCAAACAACTTTTATGGCACACACTTTTTGAAATATGTAGGCAATTTTTATACATTTTTTCCAAGAATTAAACACATTTTCCAATTATTTATTACGCACTTTTCCTCAAATTTAAATTTGGCCTAACTTGGTAGGTAGGTAGGTACAAGCTTTTATTGAAATGGTTCAATTCTAAAAATGCTTCGTAGAATTTCTTTTATTATCATGGCTCTTGTAACCAAGTTAATGCACAAATCACAAACGTTTGAATGGACATAAAAATGCCAAAAATCATGGGAGCCAATTAAAATTTTGATATGTACAAGTTCCAATTCTAATTGTTCAAATTGGTAAATGGAGTTCCAAGTTCATGACAATGTTTCATTATTGGCAATAGGGGCTATGTTAACAAAACATGTGACCAATAAATATGATGAATTGATTGTGTATGCTTGTTGACTATTCAATCATTACAAACCTTAGCAATGATATATGTTTTGCACAAGTACAAGCAATAGGTAGTTATTTAGGGGAAAAAATGTGCATTTTTATTGATCACATTGCATAGGTGTACTTGATAGCAAACCATTGGTCTTTGGACGTATTGCTCATTGGTTGTTCCTATTCTTGGAATATGATTTCAAGGTAATATATAAATTGGGCCAATTTATTCAATAGTAAAACTTAGTTACTAGATCTTGAAAATTCAATAGGGCTAGGGTTGGGAGTTCTAGATCAAATAGTGAATGCAACATTGTTTTCTTCAATATAATTTGTGATTTACAATTTTATGGATGTTTTGTCATAGTTTTTAAAAAAAAATTGTGTTCATTAAAAAGTTTTGGTCATGGTAGTTTTCGTTCTTCCAACAACTTTTTGTTGTTATCTAGTTATTTTTACTTCCAAGATTAGAACTTGATTAAGGGAACTTGCATTAATTCAAATCCTTTCCAACCATTGATTTGCCCATAAACTCCCCATGTTTTTTTCCTTTAGAAATTGATCATCATTTTGAGTTTTTTTGGTCCAAAACCAAATTTATCATCATTTTGAGTTTCACCTTCCCATGCATTTCACTTTTCAAAATGTTATCATCTGATTTTTTTCTTCCCCATGACAAGTATTTACAGCAAGGCATTCTTGAAGTAAAACACCTATTAGTTCTGCCTCAGGCGGGTGCTTACTTTTTGAACACCCTATTATCAATTACAATACATTTAAGGTTTTCTTCAATTAACATTCAATTTAAAGTTTAAACCCAAATACTACAAAAAAAAGGAGCTAGGTGTTAGGTACATGCTTGGGACTTACTGGCTCCCCCACAAACATTAAGTAGCTTGTGCACATGACACAAAAATAAAGCTAACGATAGGCCAACATGGGTTAATATGCTTGTTGTTAGCCTATTAGCACAACAATCATGTGGAAGCAAACCTCCCAATCACTTTGCGATAACTTTGTGTGAGCCTACCCATGAGCATGATGAATAACACAAGGCAAAAAAAAAACATTCCTACCTCATGACAAAACAAATCCATGAAACTTACTAGGGTTGTGAAAAATGGCGTAGCGCCCACAGAAAACCCAAAGATTTCAGAGAACGAAATACACTCCAAAGATTCTAGAGAGTAATTTTGCTCCAAAGATTCCAAATAACAAAGATTGTCGAAAAAGTCCAAAGAACAACAAGCTTGCACTTAGTACATTTGACATCATGGGTTCTCTTTGCAATGCACTTGTAAGAGCTCGCCCATTTGTAGTAGCTCCTATACCAGTTCATCCATTTTTTACAGTTCCACATTTCTCCCCTATGAGTGTGGGGGATGATGTACCTAATAATGTTTTTGGTTATTTGCTTGATGTTGAAGAAGAAAATAGTTTGGCATCACATGTGGAGGAGCCAAGGGCTTTGGAATTAGAGTTTTCCAAAAAAGATATGGTAAGCAAAAAACATATTGGGCGATCATGGACAAATGTTAGTTTTTAATGCTTGTTAGACCTTGTGGAGAACAAATATTGGGAATACAATTGCAAACCATTTTTAGGAAGGCAATTAGAAAACATTTGTAAATGTTGTGAATGCAAGTTTTCCGAATGATGTGCGATGGAATTGGAAGCAAATTCAAGACAAGTGGAACAAAATGATCTATGAAATAAAGAAGAAGAAGATTCAAGTAACTGGTGCAGTTCCATCTGTTGGCCATGGTTTAATCATTTTGACAACGTTTTTTCTAGTACTGCCAAAATAAATGGCATACCTAATGCCATAGATCAAGGTGTGCATGTGATGAATTCGGAGACTAAGGTTGTGAAAGTTAATGATGAAGAGGATGTCCAAACCCTTCGGATGTTAGAAGCCTTGAGAGACAAACTCATGTGTTTAAGGATGACAATGCAAATGTTGGAACTACCTTATTTGCTAATTCTAATAGCCCTAGAACTAGGGCGTGCAAGTTACTTGCTATGCAAGGGAAACCTAATAAGAAGCTAAAGAGGAAGAGGAGGCGGTTGTCCATAGGTTCATTTACAATTGCACATGCCATTAATAATATCACACATGTGGTGAAAGAGATTGAATTTTTAAAAATGACAAAATTCATCGCATCTCAAATGTTGCAAAGTTAAGAGAATGACAAACAAATGATAATACAAGGTCAATTGTAATTGTCTACTTTGTTTGCAAATGTGTTGAAGCCAAAGACCACAAATAGTAGTGGTAGTAATGACAATTGATTAGAAAAAACTAGTTATGACAATTGATTTTAATTTGTATTTCCATTTGTGAGAATAAAAACTTGAAATCTATTATACTCCCATCTAATTTGAAAGCACATTACGCATTTTAAATTTAGATGTTGCACAATTCCCCAATGTAACAGAAAGTAACATCCAAACAAAAAACACTCGTCGAAGTGAGGTTAAATTTAAATGTTGCACAATTCCCCAATGTAATAGAAAGTAACATCCAAATGAGAAATATTTGTCCAAGTGAGGCTAGATCCATGATCACAAATTTTCAAAACAACAAAAAAAAAAACCCTAAAATAATGAAATGCTCTAAAACAGTCCCAAAACAATGCAAATTCACAAAAACAAATAAAAATTTCTTAAGCTTTGTTTAGATTCTCAATTGAAATCCTTTAAAGCATCCTTTATGCTCTTGAAAAGAAATTAATGACCACAAATAAACAAAGCTTGAGAAAACGAGAGCTGCGTTAAACCTGCGTGTAGAAAGAGTCAACTCTCTGGACTTCCTACTCTCATTCCCGTTTGCTGCAGCGGGAGTTTCGGAAGTTCCGTGTAAAAATCCATTTTACGAAAACCAGGGCAGTGCGTGGGCAGTGTGTGGCTGCCCAGGGCCAGCGGATAGCCCGGGTTGAGGGGCCCACTTCAGGCTAATATGCCTGCCCTCGCCCAGGCTAAGGGTTGTTTTGCCGGTTCGCTTACGTGGTGTGGAGTGTGGACTTCTGTCAACATCAGCACTCGAGATTAGATTGCGAATTGCGATTTGTGTTTTTTCACAGTCGACAATCTTTTGTTTGTCCAGGAACAAGATCGGAGAGGGACAGAAATGAGTGACGGACGTGAAGAAGACGTTGCGGATGCAGAGAAGACATGGCGTGCCGCTTGCTATTTCTTAGCAAAAGGACCTTCAGCCACGCTGCAGTTCTTGGGGGACGATGATAGAGCGCGCTTGTATGCATTCCAAGCTCAAGCCCTTGATGGTCCTTGTCCTCCGGGCCAAGACGGCGCCCTTGCCGTGGATCCCGCTCTTCGGAGAAAACAGGTACATAGTTTTCCGCAACCAAGTCGCAACATCACTGGATGAAATGTCTCAAATCGACCGATTTCTTTCTTCATATCAAAAGTCATTTGGGTTTAAAGGGTTTAGGGTTTGCGTTGTTCTGTACCGTGGCATTGTCTAGGCCTCGACCTAACATACCGAGAATTTCACAATCAATGGGCAACAGGAGGCCTGGAGAGCTCTTGATGAAATGTCTAGAGATGAAGCAAAGAAGAATATGGTTGATTTTCTCAGCCACTTGCTTCCGGAATGGAGGGACTGGTTCAAGAAGCATGCTGAGGCAACCTTGAACGCGTCAGAGGACAATGGAGAAGCACATAAGCTCCTCAGAGGATTCAAAGCCAGAGGGAATTCTGGAACTCCAGGAATCCAGTACTCTAGACTTTGAGGCAAACATTGCTTGTCAAAGCTAGGGCTGAGAAGGTTTACTGCAACTAGAGGAACGTGCTGCTTGCAAAAGAAATGCCAGGAGTCAAGATAGGTAGATCCAGCTGTAGCACAGACCTATCAGTCTAATAATGTGCATGCCTGTTATGGTACCATGTGTGCAAAGATGTGCATGAGAGTTAACTGCACAGAGACCTTCTGCCACAGACAAAAAGAAATCCTTTGAAGCACCAGTTTATGACACAAAAACTCTTTTGTGGTTGCATTTATCAAATGGAAAGAAACCATCATGTTAAAACTGGAAGGATTGATCAATTGATTGACCTCCCACCTTACTACACATTCAGCAACATTTCTTCAGTGCTGATGCCTTACTTTCCTGTTCAGCCCAGAAAATGTCAGTTCTTGAATTCTATATACCTAAGATGCTTTGCTTGTTTGGTGGAAGACTGACTGGATTAGGTGAAATCTGAAAACCACTTATGTCTACAAGAGAAAATGAACTTTCTTCAGCAGCTGCATGAGCTCCATTTGCTTTCTTCTTCCTGGCCTTCCCATCCTTTTCTTTGGCTTTCTTTGCAGAGTTTTGGGAGATTTTGAGGTACAAATGCAACTCCATCTTCTTCATTAAGAGGTGTGTTTTGTCAAAAGTCCTCTCCATTTTGGATGTTTGGGGGGGATCTGCGTCTGGAGGGCTGCAGGACTCTGTGAAGAGGCCTACAAGGATAATGTCAAACATCCTCTTCCTCAGCAGCAAGACTTTTACTTAGAGACTGAAGGCCTGTGTGTTATGTTCCTCAACTTGCACCTCCTTGGTGCTCCTTTTGATAAGCAAGGGCTGGCTGGTAAGATAGCTGCTAACAAGGCTGTTGACCAATGGCAGCCTGATGGCTGCCTTCGGTCTTTGAACTCTCTGAGAATGAATTAGAGGCACGAGTGATTGAAAACCATAATTTATATATGGTGGCTGCCATATGAACATACATCCATTCTTTTCAATAAAATAAACAAAAATAAAGGACACAGTGACCTTCCATAACAAATGCAAATCAAATTTTACTTTCAGATTGTATTCACATGAGAAGACTAAACTGACAAGTACATGATTCTTCTTTCTGTAACAAACAACACCAGCACCTTGCAATTGATCTTGACTCAAAGCTACTTCCCAAACTGCCACCAAAACCAAGTTCTCATGTGCCACTTTTGGTCCACCCCCTCCTTCTCTGCTGCTTCACACCACATGTCTTTCTCTACCGCTTCACACTGCCCACAATTGGCCACATGACATTCCACCAGACCATGAAAACTACAACACCAGAGAACAACAGAAATAAATGCCAAGCTCAGATTGTTAGCACTCACCTCTGCCAGCACACTCAATGGTGGTTTGGAAGGCAAGGTGGTTAGAAGCCTGGCCACATTGGGGGGTGGATCTTTGCAAGCTCTGGTGACCAAGCATTTATGCACCACATGTGTTGTGAAGTGCACTTCTGTGATGTCAAAACAAGAGGTATCACTTAGGTTAAAGTCTCCCTCAAACTAGATTGTTGAGCAGCCAAAGTACATTGTTACTGAAATCTTGTGGGAGCACAGCAGAAGAGCAAAAAATGGTAGCAGGGAAATTCTGGTCTCTGGGCAGACAGAAGAATAAACATGGAAATGCTCACATGGATTTGCAGTCATATGGAGTTCTTCATATCAGCTGGCTGCTCTGTGTTTGCAGATGGCATCACCTTCCAGGCTTTGGCAGTCTAGCTTGATGCCTGGACAAATTTCTCACAACATCAAAAATTGAGTGTTAATGGTCATATCCTTCACCTTAGAAATAATAGATAGGTAGTGGGTTTACAAACTTCAAGGGACTGCAAACTTTTCCCCTCTAGCAAAAGTGCTCAATGTGGAGACAAGGAACACATCCCACTCAACAATGAATACAGGACTGAGTATATAGTTGGCATTGATTTGAAGTAACTGGCTGCAGGATTGTTCCAGTTTGTGTCCAAGCAACCATGCCTGGACCACACATTTGAGGTCAATTTTAACAAACTGAAAGGCTGAGGAATTGATGTTTTGGAATGCATGCCTGGAATACTGCAGCAGCAAACTCAATTCAAAGCATTCCTCCATTCAGAAAGAGAATGTGTTGTCTGATCATTCTGAAGGTTTATTGGAGCTTAATCAGATAAACAGATCAAAAGAACTCCCAGGGAACCTGAAATACAGAGAGATAAAATAATACAAATCTAACAATAGCCAAGAAACTAGATGGTGAATGTAGAGAGATAGTCTTTCTTATGAGAAGCAAATATTTTGAGAAAGAAAATTTGAATAGAAGATACACATGGCCTTGACAATTACATGACAAATTGCCAAACCTGCACATAAATAATGTGAAATCCAAGTGGAAGGCATGTTCATTGCAGTGTGCTTAAATCTGTCGACGCAGGAGCACTGTCTTTTCCAAGGATCCTTCTAAGGATTCTTCTTCCAAAACCTGACCAACCAGAAGCACAATTAACCTGAAAGGCCAAGTAAGCCTAGTCAATTGATGACTTCTCCAAGTGCACAAACAGCACTGGAGAAAAGATGTGAAGGATGCTGAATAGCCCAAAAGGAGTTCGAAGTTGCATTGAAATGAAGGCTTGAAGTAATGAATTACCTGAAAACCCTTCTTGGTGTATAAGGCTTGGGCTGGTTTGTTGGTGGCATTCACATGAACATAAACTTCGCAAAGTCCTGCAAAGGCCACCAACTAACTATGAACCCTCATTTGAATTTTGGCAGGGCTTTAAGATGCTTCTGTTAGGTGCCCTCTGAAACCCTACAGTTGCCCTATCTATTGCAATGTTCACACAGAAATTCTGCATGGATGTCAATTTGGCTGAAATTCTTGTCACAGCCTTCCACATGCAATTCGCCTTAACTTATAGGCATGGAATGCCTTCCATTTAATCAATGAATGGTGCCAGAGCAGAGCAACAAATGCCTAATTGCCCATACAACTTTGAACTTCTCCTTCCAGAGATTGATACAATGAATGACACAAAGTGCACCTCAGGCTGCAGTCTAGGCAACATATTGTCTTAGGTATGTTGAGGATACTCACCCCAGTTCTGTATGACCTTCATAGCTACTTGCAGCAAAGCAGAAGCTATTCCCCTTCGACGAGCTGACTTGTGTACACACAGATTAGCTATATATCCATATTTTTGAGGTTGCTGCATATTAATCCCCAAGGGCACAACTACAACATCAGATGTAGACTCTTAGAAACCTGAAAAGCTAGTCACATACACATGCCTCTTCATGAATTTATGAGGCAGAACATGCACTACAGGAAAAAAAAGGGCTGAAACAGAGAGACAGGTCTAGAGATATGGCATTGCCCAGATAGATATGAATGCATTCAAACAACAGTAAACAGGTCGAAATGAGTTGCACATTTTGTCATACCCCCAAGAAAGCCTCTGCTTGAGAGACTTGTCGTAAACTCACATCAAGTGTCCCAACAACATTTGCTAGTAAGCCGCCTATTTCCAATCTTTGGGTTCCCTGTAAAGGCTCTCTTGTCACCTGCAAAGGTGGGAATCAAAACTTCAAGCATTGTATAATATCTTGTGATTCCTATCTTTCTCTACATGACATCTACTTTGATCTCCTAAGTAGGCATGCATGCTGCAGACAATGGATGCTGAGGTTAGAAGGAGCTTACTGCTACAAAGCATTTGCAGCAGATTGACAGTCCGTACTTCCCAAACACACGCCTTTTTAGCGCAGCAAATTCCTGCCACAGTTTTCAATCCCATAACTACCTTTTTCAACAATAAAACCCGTTTGGGGTAGAAACAGCATAACCACAGGAGTTAAAGTCTTATTTTGTATTTGTAACTTGAGGGACCTTTGACGTCTGCTGAACCACAGAGATAATGCTGAACCTGTTCCAGAAATGAGATTCCCGATTAAAACTCTACTCATTTCTTTGTTTTGCTCCCTTTCTGAGCTAACTGGCTGTCTAGGATAGAAGATACACACACGCAGAGATGAAGATTCACCTGCTCGGCAAATTGCTTCTTGTTGCTGTCAACATACCTGCCACAACAACACAGCCCACAATTTTCTCTGCTCAACTCTATGGTGCTCCCAGCCTCTGGCAATAACCAACCTAGCTCTGTATGTGGGATCCCAAAGCAATTATGTCAGGAAGATGTTTATGAAAGTGCATGTGCAAACAATACACACTACCCTAATGTTTCCTGCTCTTTAGTATCTCCTCAGGCATATCTCATGACCAAAGGGACATGAGGGGCCCTACCTTACAAATGGTTGCTCTTCACAGTAACTCTCAGCTCGCAACCATGCTGCTGTCTTGAATCAGGAGTTTCAACAATCAGCATGGTCATCAGTAAGAATCAATACTTTCTTCAGGTTCAGAAGCTTGTACCAAAAATCCTATTGACACCCTTGCAAAAAGTTTGTTTCATGAATGTGACAAAAACACAACATCTGATCGCAAGGACAGATGAAAATGGAACCTTACCATCAGTATTTGCAATAGAATCAGCATGTGCAACACATACATATTCAGCAAAGCGGTTCAGTCAGATCCAACAATTGGAGTTTCACTACAAGATCGGAGTAACACAAACAACTATCTGAGGAATTGCAAGTCTGTTTTGTACTTCCTTGGAAAGCATTACAAGAATCGTACCCAAAGTTCCTCATCTAGCCTTGCTTCATGCACAACAAAGTCATCCAGCAATCCGGTGTTCCATTGCTGCTCAGTACTCTCCGCAGACTCTTCAAACTTTGTGCAAATCATGCTGTCTACGATGTGAGCTGCACCAACAGTGGTCGTCTTAGCTGTCCGTCCTTCATGGGCTGCTGCTCTCACTTGGCATGATTTTCTGCTCATGATCGCGTTCATGCTGTAATTCATAGCCAAAAAAAGATGCAATTTGTCAACTGTCGTTTGAGAAACTTGTGAGAACAATTACAGCAATCTGTGAACAAAAAACCGCAAATGATAGAAGAAAACTTCTTTGAAGACTGCCTGAACAAATGAGTGTATGATTGTGGCCTTTCAAACCTATTCATTCTCACTAAACCGAAGCAAGCTTACGCTATGCAGGCATCAAGAGAGGCGCTACCTAGCCTTGGAGGTCGAACGGATCCAGTGTTGCGAAGAGTGCAGCGGCGTGCGCAACGAGCAGGACAACAACGGAAATCGTATTGTGCCCGCCATAGGTACCCCGCTTTGTACCGCTTCACTTACTCCTCGTCTTCTTCCTCTCTTCTGTGCGTGCGTGTGTGCGTGCCTTTTTTCTTGAAGTTTTCTTAAGAAAACTTCTTCGTAAGAACTGTTCTCTTGCGGAATTATTCTCCGAACGGAACGACCTCTACCTGCTTTCCTTGGTTTCTTATCGTTTTCTGCTTCCTCTTCAAGCACACGATAGCATTGATATTTAAACCAATGTCTTCGTCTTCTTGTTCCCCTCTCGCGTCTATGGTTTCTTGTCCTTCAAGTGCAGATAAAGCTGCACACGGTTGCTGTTTCCTCTCCTCGGGCGTCCCGTCCGTCCGTCCGTCCGTCCTCTTTATTCTTTTTGAGTTTTCCCCTCGAAATTCTGGAACCTACTGGTTCAAGTTTCCTTATTCTTTTTCTTCGGCAGTTTTTGTTGGTCACTTTCATTTTCTTCTGCTTCGACTACTAGGCCCTTGACATTTGCTCTTCACGGTTTCTTCGTCTTAGCAGTCATCTTTTTGATCGATTCATAATTCTTCGCGCACTTCACCGGTTTGGACATTTTCTTCTTCAGCTTTCGCCGTTCTATTCACATTTCTTCATCTTGTTCAAAGAGAAGAGCAGCAACAACACGGTTCAAGTATTCAGCGGCATAAGTATCGTGGGTGGGCGTTATCCACAGAGGGACACATCTGACTGGGCAGGGGGTAGTACTTTGTGGGCTTGAAGATGGAAGGCCGTGATGAAGGGCCCCGGCCAGGTCTAGATCCCAATCGCATCATGCATGCCCGACCCTTAGTGCGCACCCTCTGTAAACTAAAAGGCCAACATTACCTTGAATTTAAAACCTATGTAGCTCATGAGGTACCTATATGGAGAGTTCTTATGCCCTACTCTTAAAGAGTGGGAGGGACCAAGAGTTTTTTTTTTTTTTTTTTTTCAATTTTGTCAAGTAGGTGGACACCCTATTATTGCTTATCCCATTATAATTTAAATTGTTATTTCTACATGAGAAGAACACAATGAAGGTTTTGGGTGTTTGCTTGTGACAAAAAAAATTCATGGAAGACACATAATCTGATGGGGGTGTAGACCAAGGGGTTTTTTCAATTGCCCAAGATGGGCTGAATTTTTCCCAAAGAAAAAAAAAGAGTAAACAGAATTGTTTCCAATAAGCAGCAGATGGAATGAACTTGTGTGGAGATCTCTCTCTCTCTCTCTCTCGCTCTCTATCTCTCTCCATTGTTAAACTCTCTGTGTGCTTTGTTGTATTTGGTGTGTGTTGGTGGCACCTGATCTGCTGAAGAGTTGTTGGTTTTGTGTAGTAGAATTGTAGTAGGTTTGGATCAAGTTCAGACTTTTTGAATGCTTTTTGATTGCAACAATGCAAGTGAGTGTGGCAGCTTGGTCAGTTTCGACCCTAGGTGATTGATTTGATTCAACTTTTTCTTGGGTTCTTTTCTTAAGCAATTTTTTAGGGGCATGGCAATGGAAATCTCTCTGACAATAGCTAATTCTTTGAAAGTTTCAAAGATTTTCTTAATTTTCTGTCTGGGTTGATTTTGCGAAGTTGGTGGATCTGGATTGTGTTGAGAAGGGTTCGAAACAGTTGACACTTGAAATGGTGAAAGAAGTGATTTTTTTGCGTTGAATTTTTGGGTGTTGCAGGTATAATGGCTATGATGGGCTCAGGTTCATACAAAGGTGGATCCAGGTATGACAACACAAGAGTGGTTATAAGTGGGAAAATGCGTACAGCGGAAGAGGCTACAAAAAAGGCCGTTTGGGTATGGACCAAAAACAAGGACGTGATGACTGCCTCTGTGGAAGGTGGCTGGACAACTTTCGTCTTCACTCCGGATACCAAAGAGCTCGCCAACCAATGGACATGTGTGTTTTCTGCCCTACCGATTGCTGCTTTGAAAAACATTATCCACATGTTCGCAGCAGTGATAGAAAGGAGATTAGCTTCATGTTTGTCGATCTTCTTTTCGTGCATAATTAGGAGAAGAAAAGTACCCAAATTCGAGTTTGGGAAGTTTGGAGTTCCACCTCTAATGTAGATTTCACGTGTCCCCATTGTTGCTAGTGGATCTTATCTTGGTGGACAAACTTATTGTTTTGTGTCTAGTTGGATTTTGCTCCTTTGGTTGACATTCGTGGTTGTGGGCTACGGGAATTTGTTGTGTCTTAATGTTAATCTTTGCTTTTGCTATGCAATTTTATGATAATAGGGATCTTGTGGTGCTGCTATTCTTTCTAGGATTTAAGGTGTCTGGTAGTCACAAAGAGAATCTCTCAGTTTGTTCGCTTGGCTAGGGGAGACTTGACTTTTACTGTGCAAAATCATGAGTTTATTATGCTTTCACAGATCGAGGGAAGCAGGAGTTCCTAATTTTTTTCCTGTCTTACTAAGATTGAAGCCATGGGGTGCAGCAATTGCACGCATAAGGCCCTTGTATTTGGAAGGGGGGCAGTTTTTGGACAATGAGAAGAAGAAGGTGGCAGTGCTTGGGCAGGTAGACACCGGCGAGGAGCAACAAAACCTTGCAGCATTGTTGGGACAGGCTGAGGTGGTGGTCATGGATGCCCTGGATTGGCAGGTGTGTATGTGTCTTGAACCCTCATTTTCTTAATCACTGCAGCGGAATTTATTCCAAAACAGGTCTGTTGCTCATTCAAGTTCACCCTGTGAGTATATATTGATATCTTTGGTTGTGATACATAGGACTGCAGGTCATACCTGCAGAAAACATGGTGGCTGCATTTCAAGACAGCAACACAGCTCTTTATGCTACTGCAAGCACTGCCAGTGACGCACAAGTGTATTTGGAAGCACTGGAGATGGGCACAGATGGGGTGGTCCTACATACAGATGACCCTCTGGAGGTTTTTTCACTCAAGGTTTTCTTCATGAAACCCTTTCTGATGCTTTATCTGGTTTTATGTATTTCTGTCCATTTGCTCCCAAATTTTGTATTCTGAACTCTTATGACCATTGCTTGCCATGAACTCAACTATTTGACAACCTTGCAGGCATACCTGGATAAGAGGAGGGAGGCAAACACAGCAGTGAAACTGGTAGAAGCAGTTGTGACACGTGTGGAGGCTGTGGGCATGGGTGATCGTGTCTGTGTGGATCTTTGCAATCTCTTGAGACCTGGCGAGGGCCTTCTGGTATGCTGAATCTCTATGCGCTTACAACTCTATGCTGAATCTCTATGTGCTTAAGTTCCATGTTTTCCAGGCATGTGCTTAAACTTGAACTTGATGTCCAACAGGTTGGATCATTTGCCCGAGCTTTCTTCTTGGTGCACTCAGAGTGTTTGGAGAGCAGCTATGTGGCCAGCCGACCTTTCCGTGTGAATGCAGTAAGTCTTAGCCTTCATGTTTCAAGCCCAGAGCATAAGTATGCAAATGGTTCATTGGTCAATCTCTCTTTGTGCGAAGGAAATATGAGTATCACCCAACTCACCCAAACTAAGAGGGCACGTCAAAAATATATAATTTTTGCTATAACTGTTACCCAAATAAAAGGAAAAGGTCTGTTATATCTTAGCAGACCATACTCAACCAAGTCTTCTAAGCTCCCTTGAATCCCAAATGGGATTTGTTCAAACATACAAAGAAAAAGAATTAGGGTTTATACATAGTCAGTACTTGAGTAAGGAGTTTGTTGATGCATATTCAAAGGTGGAGAGAAGGATTGGAAGAAGAATCTTAGTGCAATAGTTCATTCTGACTGGGTTTGCAAGAATGTCATTTTGGAGATTTGAAGTTTGTGAACACTTTTTGTTGAAAATATGTTCATGATATGAACACAAAGGTTGTAATTTCTGCAGGGTCCAGTACATGCATATGTGAGCATGGCAGGTAGACGGACAGCTTATTTAGCAGAGTTGCACACAGGCAGCCAAGTCTTAGTAGTTGATGCTCAAGGGAGATCACGTCCAGTCCTTGTGGGCCGGGTAAAGATTGAATCAAGGCCATTACTGCTTGTTGAAGTGGAGGTGGAGGGACAAAGGCACAGTGTGCTCCTACAAAATGCAGAGACCGTCTGCTTAGTCACTTCAGCAGGTGCTTGCTGCCTGCAACAATGTGACATTTCAAAACAATGATTTGCAGAATTTTTTTCCCAGCAGAGTAGTTGAGTTAGTTTCAGTCATACCCACATTAGTTGTTATCTGGCATTTTTCACAGAGCTGATAAATGAGTTTGCCTGCAGATACAAATCAAGACACTGGTAGCACAACGTCTGTGACCAGCTTAAAGCCAGGCAACACTGTTCTGGTGAGTCTGCAGGCTCAGGCACGGCATACAGGTATTGAGATTCAAGAGTTTATTGTGGAGAAGTAGTTGAAATAAAACTGCATTTATGTACTCCATGCAAGCAAGTGCTTCTATCAGTCTGTTGGGAGTGAACTTGATGGAGAAGAAGTCTCACTGGAAAGCTAACCATAGCATGTTCAATGCATAGGCAGCCTTTGTACAGACCTGAGTTTTAACCAAATCATCCTACAAGAGTGAATATATGTTGTTGTATACAACAATGGATTTCTCTTGCCTGCAGTTGTTTCCTGTGAATTGTCAGTCATCACTGCCAAATTGATGACATGTGATGGAACAGTCCATCATTTGACAAATTTGAGTTTCTGGTCTTTGGAAGAGCATGTTGGACATGGTAGGTTCACTATTTCAAAGAAATGCACATTGGTAAGTTCCATTTAAGTTTCAGTGTTTCCAATATGTGTAGATCTGGCTGAGAATAACCATGTTGCCAGTCTCAAGTAAGTCAAGGAGAATTGGACTAGCTCATTACATGCATTTGTGAAAATCTTATGTTTATCTGTTGTGGACACTAAGAACATCCTGTTGCAACCTCAGGAAATTGTGTTTTCCTTTGAGATGTTCCCAGTTATTCCTTCTCTCTCTGTTCAACACTTGTCAGCCATGACCACAATGATCTATTCCCTTCATGAGAGGAAGTGGACTCGTTTGAAAAATTTAGACAGAGCTACAATTGCTGAGAACTTTGAAGACATTATTTAACAATGCAAGTATCTGAAATAACTTGTACGCTTCTTGTGAATTGTCTTATGTTTGAAAAAGGATTTCTATAAGCCTTCTCTTATAAGTTTTAATACATGTGGTACAGCCAATCATTCTTTAGTGAACGTATCAATGTAGGTGTTGGTTCACCGTAGTCACTTGTGTGTGCAAACTTTAGACACCCCCATCAAACTTTTCATGGGGTCAAAGTGGTGCCTTGCCCAGCACCCATGTGGTTTTGCTATAGGGTTGGACAAGTGTTGGTGGCAGTGCTATTTAAAAATGTATTAAAACCATATTGCAGTAAGCTGGTTGGAATTAGGTTATTGCTAACTATGATGTTTTGCATAGCAATGATGAGGTGCTAGCTCCAATACTAGAGAGGACATTAAACACCCCATGACGAGCTGTGACAAAGCATTGGTTTTGCACACAACATGATTTCACACAATTTTGCAACACTTGTCTTACTAAGCACAAATTTATTTTGTATGTTCTCTTGTTGATTGCCAAGTTTGAACCCACAACTTCAACAAGGGAATAGGACCTAGTACACACCAACAACTTACTTCCAACCATTTGTAATAGCATGACCTTGTATTGGTTAATTTTATTTTTTAAGACATTAATGAAATCATCCAATTGGAACCACTCAAGGCATGACACTAACATTTGAACATAGTTCATTACGGGGTATTTTGCATCTTTCCAATTTTAGTGACTTATAGTGAAACCAAAAAATAATAATGTATGAGTTTTACAAAGAAAAACATGACATGTGTTCATACATGCAAAACATAGTTCAACACATAGAATTGCACAAAACACTAATTTGACCCTTGTGAAGTTCAATGTGAAGAATAAAGGATCTTACACTTATGACTACCAAATGATTTTGTTGGATGCATAAAACTATGAATCAATGCAATTAGTTACAAATATGCAAACCATATTTCCTAGTTAACATTTTATCTCCCCATTCCTACATGCTATTATCTCGTAGCCACATTTCACTTCTACCATTGTGTATTGTTGCCTTGTCACCAACCTACCTATTTTCATTATAGCTTTCCAATACTCATAGAATTGAGTCAACTAAAAACAAATCTACTATTGGATTTGAAAAATAATTCAAAAGATTTTTGTAATATCATATTTTTTATGTGCTACATCCTACCATGATTTTTGGCTTGTACAAGGTAGGTGCATATGCTTTCCATTCAAGACATTTCCATGTCATCTAATTCTTTTTACTTCCAACCCCAACCCACATATTTGTTGATTCTTATAACATGCTAATTCATCCTCAATGCATTTGTAGTTCTTAATTTTTTAAATATTAAAAATCAAGGTTGAACTAATGTTGGGAGGATATCATGACAAAGATATGTAGATTGATATTGGAATGGTATGAAAAACTGATTAAATTAGTTTGACTTGAAACAATACCAATCTCAAACCAACACCTACCTAATAAGGATATGAGGTATTACCAAATTTGTACTAATGCTTGCTTGATAAAGACTTGAAATAATATTAGCCTTGTACCCATATTTGCTTAATATGGGAACCAATGCAGAGGTTGTAATAATGTGAATACTAGGTATATACCAAAGTAGATGGCATGGAAATTCCTTGGATGGAAAGGGAACGTGAAGGACACCAAAGCACATAAAAGATTATGTCAAAACCAAGAAGAAATGACAAACAAGTTTGAAATGTGGGAACCATCAAGAATAAGAAAAAGATGACAATGGGAAAACGAGTTATGTGGAAAAAATGGAATTGTGGTGGACATTGACAAGGTAGGGCAAAGTGCCTAAATCAAGGTGGTTGAGATAGAAAAGACATGTTGTAGTGGAACAAGGGCTACATCCTCAATATATGTTCATTCAAGGGGATAATTTTCAACCCTTTGAAACATAAACAATATAAATATTGATGCACCCTCAAAGGATTGCCAAAAGGTATTGAGGCAATAAACCACCCAATATAATGAATTGAAAAAAAATTATAAGCTTTGGGCGTTAGCCTATTCCCTAGCCCCTCACACTAGGATTTAATAGGGTGGTGTAGAGCTTTGGGTTAAGATGAAAATGACGTGTTTCATTCATCTCTTGATCACATCAAATTACAAAAACCAAATGAAGAAGGCAATTAGTGCAAGGACAATCAATTTTAATTTACAAACTAATCATGAATTCACATGGATTCAAAAGACTCACCAAGGTTTGACTTGGAAGATTGCATTGCCACTCTCCTCTTTGTAATATTTGTTATAGGTCACCATGGCACCTACAATAAAGTTGTAAGGTTTTTGGAACTCCCCCAACTCATTTCCAATTTTTTACTTAAATGATGTCTTGAATATTCAAATAATGATTACTCTCTGCAAACAACATTAAATGAAACATGCGACCCCATTTTCTTTCAAATGTTTGAAATCATATTTCCAACATCATATCAAGCTCCAAATTTGAACATGATTTGTCCTTCCAAATTGCATTCATAGTGCTACTTGGATGACATTTGTGTTTTACTTTTCAATTAGTCATAATTTCTAATCATTAAATTTGTTTTTACAATTCAAGTTTGAGTTACATTATAGCTTGGATTAGAAGTGTTCCAATGGGCTAAAAATGATTTGATTCAAATGAAATGGGAACCCCCAAATTGCATTATGAACATTTGGGACTCCAAGGAGCCTCAAATCCCAATTGGGAATTCAAACTAGGAATGTTGGGAGTGCTTCCCTTTGAATCTCATGTATTTCCCACCTTGTATGGATGTGTGTTTCACTTCATCACATTCATGCTATGTCTTGAACTTGTGTTCAATTTAACTCAATGAGAAGCCTTTATTTTCCTTCATCTCAAGGACACTTCCTTCCTCATCCCAAGAGTTGATCACACATTCAAATTAGGGTTTGACAGATATTGTTTGTCAAAGACTTATGACAAGTAGATTACTTGTCATATTTTTCACTTTATGTTTTCTTTCATAATAAGCAAAAGTTCAAATACTTTTTAGGGTTATAACTTTGAGCCTTTTTCATTGGGCCAAGTATTTGAACAACTTTTGAAAATGAAAAATGGTGAAATGATGAAGATAAGAAAAAACATGAAGAAAAATAAATCATGGAGACATTTTTATTACATAAAAAATAATTTGTAATACTTAAAAGTACATCAATATGTGAAATAAAAATTTCTAATTAATTAACATGTAGTTTAAAAAAAAAATCGAATTAGATTGAATAAGGTGATGTGTTACATGGGTGTACCATAATGGTGCATTTGAAAATGTATCCCACACTTTAACACTAGTACAACAAGCATGCATAGTTTGATTTATATAAAATTTATTATGAATCCCAAATGTAAATATATAACTTGGGATCACTACCACATGTATGTCTTTGATGATGCTGACCCCATGTGTCTTATAATGCAAAATAAACAAACCATGAACCAAAGCTAAACTTGGTAATCTACATGTTTTTATCATTTTAGAAAGGACTATTTAGGTTCCTTACACCAAACAATGACCCTCTTATCACACTAATATTAGTGTTGGTCATCATTACATGAGGCATGGAATGCAATTTGTAATACATGTGTCACATGTGGAAACATATTGTTTATCGCTGCCTATTTTTTTTTGGGATGAGATTTATGAGTCATCTAAACATTTAATCAACCTCCTATTTTACCATTAGTCTATTTTGTTATGGTTTTTCCCTTTCAACTTTTAACCTTAAAAGACTGCAACAATGTTGAGAGGCTCTTGGTAAAACATGAAAGCATTTGGTGAAGTGTTTGGGGTGATATGTTTGGTGTTTCATGGGGTGGAAAATTATTCATTAGTGTTGACGTTTAATCATTGAGCACATATATATATATATGTGCCAATATATATTCTACACTAATTAATTTTTTATTGTGCAAGATTGTTCGAATCTATTTACCATATTTTCATTAACATTGTTAGGTTTGTTAAATACAACTAGGGAGGAATGCAAGTGGATTCAATTCCAAGGACCCCTCTCTTTATGTGAATTTTGCTACCTTAATATGCAAAGGCAACCTCAATCTTCAATTTATGATCAAGAACTTGCATTTTGTATTTGCTTGCAACTTCATTCTATAATCTAGTTCTATACATAACATGAACATATGCCTTTTTAAATTATTAATGTTAATTATGTTTTCATCTAAAAATCATCATCAAGGTTGAAACCTCAATTCCAAAACAAAGAAATTTATCTTTATGACATAGAAGTTTCAACATAATCCATTTAGATTATTTTGTTTAAATTTGGTTTAGGAAATATGTGCATCTTGTCATTAAGTGCATTGGGTTTATTTTAAATGATTATTGAGGAACGGAATTTTATTTACCTCCCAAACACTTTTGTATAGTTTGAATTTTGCATTTTTAGGTAAAGGTACCTTTTTTTTTCAATTTTTGGTCAAGTTTGTTTCATGTATTTATTTAAAGCATTTGAATTGGACCTTATTGATAAGTCTACCATGAAAATAAACTTAACATTGATATGTTCCTAAATGCAAACATTTCTATAGCAAGTTTTAGTTATGGATGACCTTTGTGACACTTTATTAATCCCCTTTCTGAAGTTTGACATGGATATCCTTTTATACGCATCATGGAAGTTGAAATTTCACCACTAAGCTTAGTAATGAAATAGTAACCTATTCTTTAGTACCAAATTGGAAGTATGAAATTTGCAAATGCTAGCCATGTTTTTTGTGTGAGAAAAACATTCAACATTAACATTATATTCTTATGTTTCTAAATGCAAAAGCTTTCTCGGCAATTATGTGAGACATTTGGTCAAGTTATTAACAATGAACTAATACATTTTGTTAAGCATTGTGAACCACTTTAGATTCTTGAAAATGATAAAAAAAAACTCATCATAATTAACACAAGTGCAACACAAGTGCAACAATGATCTTAATTAAATTCTACCATTATTGTTCAACTCATTCATTAGATAGAAATTATATTTTGTGGTTTAGTGTGATTTCATTGAAAGAACTTCTTGCGAAATTCAAACAACACATCCACCACAAAGTAGGTTGTTAAAATGGTCCTTAATTGGTTAACTTTGCACCAAGTTACCCATATCTAGAAAATGTGTTAACATTTTTTCTTGAGTGTGATCCAAAGTTTGTGAATTACTCCACACATAAACCCGATTCATCACAATTCACATTGCAAGAAATTGGGTTCATTATATTTAAAGATAAAGCCGAAGCCATTTTTAGGCATTCATAATAAGCTTTGAAAGTGAGTTCAAACAAATGTTAATCCAATTCTAACTTTTCAGGAGAATCTTTCATACTAGTTCCAATTTATTTTTAAACAAATTAACCATTAGTTGCAATTTTTTTTAAATAAAAAATTGATCTACCTTTAAGTCCAGTTTCAGATCTAGTTCTAACTACCTACACCTAACCTAAAACTATTTTTTTTCTAATTATCAGCATAATATAACCAATAAAAAGTGACCACACATACCAACTACATCTTAATAATAATAACTTGCATATTTGAAACATGTTCTAAAAGTCACAACTACATATTTAACTCCACTATCCCCATCTTCACCCCCACATATATTATAAAAAATATACACATGAATTTTGACAAACTTACAACATATCTAACCTAGCCAAGGTAATGAAAAAAATAAAAATTCAAAGTTAACAAAAACTTTTTTATGAATTGTGATTTGGATTAGCAAGTTGGGGGATGAGTTTGGGTTTGGTTTGGAAGTTGAATTTTGGTTTTTATTTTTCAAAATTTAGAACTAATGACATGATGCCTTGAAGCTAGTTTAAGAACCAACTCAAAATTAGCCCAAAATCTGAAATTGAACAACATTAGTTGAAACCTTTCATTAAGAAAATATCATATGCGTTGTGACACACCTTGAAAGGCTCGCCACAAGGTAACAATGTAAACTTTCCATTACAATGCACTATGGTAGACTTGTAAGCCTTGGATGTGTTCCCTAAGAAGGTTGTGTGAGTGCATTATGAGTTTTTTGAGTTGAGCTCGTGGACATATAATCAAAATCAAGAAGGATGGTTAGAGCAATTTTGGAATCAATTTGGTTCACAAATGAACCATGAACTCAAATGGATTCAAAAGATTAATTAAGGCCTTGACTTGGGAGTTGTTGTGTCACTTTCATCCCTATAATATATTTTCTAAATTCTTGTGCAAATCCTACATTAAAGTGGCAAAAATCCCAAAACTCCTAAGATTCATTCCAAATTTGAAACAAATGGTGTCCCAAAAGTTCAAACAACCATAATGCCTTCAAAATGTAACCAAATGGGGGTATGTGACACAATTTTTTGTAACCCTTGAAACAATCTTTCTAATGCCTATCCAATTGTCAATCTTGTATTAAGCTTTTGATTTGGGGATGATTTCATTTTAAATTACATTCTAAATGCATGGGACATTTGAAAACATTTGAAACATTTTTGTCTTGATTTTTAAAATGATCATAACTTCTAATCATTAAGTATTCAAAGGAGAATTAATCCCATGTTACTTCCTAAAGATTTTGGACTCCTCAATAGTCTCAACTTCCATAGTGAAAGTTAAGTCCAAAGAAGTCTTGAGAATGTTCCTTTTGATTCCATAGTCTTCCACTTCATTTGGAATTTGTGTTTACATTTTAATTCATTCACTCCAAGTTTTGGCCCCTTGCTCAAACTGATTCAAACTTGGAAGTTGAAAGGCATTTTTTTCCTAATTTCGAGAGTTAGTTGCACACCCAAGTTAAGGTTGTGACATTTCAAAAGTTGAATTTAAACTTATTATGGTGAGCAATCAATGTCATAATTGTTTCTGAAACATGTTTCAAATCATTGTTTTTATGCATCATTAGGACAATGATATGTTGGCTTAAGAATTTAACATTGATTATTTGTTATACCATACAAAAATAAACAACAAATCATGTTTGATCATTCTAATAACCATATCTTGCAAAACATTTGAAAATTAACATAATGGACTTTAATGTCTCCTTTAATCATCATTTGGTATGGAATATTTGAGTCCTTGAATGGTCCCCAGGTGGCAATGCTACAATCCTTCAAGGCATTGCACCACTCACCTTATTTGAATGCATTGATATGCACATCATTTTGTGAGATCAATGTGGGATATATTGATTGGCTAGAATTTTTTTCAGAGTGAAAGAATATGAAAACCAGACATATTTCTAGATTGACTTCTTTTACACAAGACACAATAATTTCTCTTCACTATCATGATACGTTGGCCATTTCAACATATGTTTGTTGGATAATTAATTAATTTTGAAAAAATCATTTCAACAAATGAAATATTCATGAATATTATAGATTTTCCTTCACAATATGTTTTGTTTTGGAAGAAATAATTTTAGAAAGATTTCAACATTTCTGAAAATAATATAATTAATGTTGAATTGGCCAAGGTACTCGCGACGGTATCTTTATGATGTTTTTCTATGCACGTGAATTGTGCACTTCATAATTTGTCATTAGTTTTTCAATATTGATTATGTGTTATGCATTCTGAAATAAAGCTGTAAGAATAAAGCAATGAAAGGAGTGGATGATGTTGAAGATGCAACATGGAGAGTAGGTTTGCAAGCACATTAGACAAGGGCATTAGGTTTCCACTACATATACACAAGCCAGGCATTCTTAATAGCAGATAGGTAGGGTTTAGGGTTGGGAAACTATATGAAAAATTGGATAGATGTCCAGTACATTCTTATTTTTCGTTGAAAGATTTTTAGTTGTGTTTTTCCACACTTGGGCAACCATCCATAGGAGGATCTAGCCAGATTTGGGTACAGGACAATTAGGACAGTAAATTCTTTTAAAATCCTGCTGCTATTCGGTGACTTGAAGGAGTAGGCGCTCCAAATCTGCTAGCCTAAACCCAGTCCAAAAACCTTGCATTTTAAAAACAAGCTTGTACAAAAATTTCCAAAAACAACCTTTGTAAAGGTTACAGTGTCAAAAAGTTTTTAGTATTTTGGCAAAATTTTGCACCCAACAAAATAGAGAAGGAATGCTCATAGTAATTTTCACTTCTTGATGGCAACGGTTTTGGGGATCTTCTTGAGATAGTTTTGTTGGTTGTTTATTCTTTCTTTCCTAAGTGGGATTGGTGGTGATATGTCGCGAAAACTTGTTGGTCAAGTCAATTCACAACTCTGTGCATAGAATCGAAGAAAACTTGTTGGTCAAGTTAGTTCGCAACTCTGGTACATAGATCGAAGGCAAGTGAATCAACGACCAGGAATGAAGTGTCACTAAGAAGCTACTATTAGGACTGTTAGATTTCATGGTTCTACTTTGATTCACTTCAAGAACTCAGGACAAAGATTCAAAGACTACTGAATCCAAGACCAGGAATGAAAGTGTGATTGAGAAGCTACTATTATGGCCGTTAGATTTGATGGCTTTGCTTTATTTAAGTTCAAGAGGGAACTTTTTTCAAAGCCTCTTGAATCGATTACCAGAGTCAAAAAAGTGTCACCAAGAAGATACTAATATGATCATTGGCTCCATGGTTCTACTTTGATTCGATTCGAGAAGAACCCAGGACAAAAGGCTGGGACAAAGATCCAAGACAATTGAATCAACAACCAGGAATAAAAGTGTCACTAGGAGGCTAGTAATACTGAACATCAGATTGTATCATCATGGATACTCTAAGGTCACAATGCAAGACTCTAATCTCATCTGCCCAGACAGACTAAATCAACACTCGACGACAGAATCCAGGAGATCCTGGACATCTGTAAGAGCATCTCCGCCAAAGCTGAGTATGTGACCCTGCACTAAAAATCTTACATGAGGTTCATCCACTGGCAGACTACTGGAACCCTGAAAACTATGAGAGCTTTCAGAGCCCTGGACGAGCGCTGGACGAGCCCTGCATGAGTCTAACTAATAACACGGCCAAATCATTTTTATTGATTGCTCCCTGTTTCTGATTGGCTAGATCGATTGATTGGTCCAAGTGGGTTGCTATTAGTACTGGTCTCACACGCACTTGCATTCCAAAAACTTTCAGTTTTAATGGGTGGGGTTGGAAAAGAGTTGGTAACTAAAACTTGGATGTGAGAAACATGTTTGCAGGGTCACATACTGAATCTGTAGTGGAGATGCTTTAGTACTGTGGATGAACGCTGTGGAGATACTGGTTATGATATGAAACTAGTGGGTGCCCGTGGCCGAAGGCCACTGTGAAGCCCCTGTGTGAAATCCAGGTCCCAAAATTGAGATCCCACATCCTGAAAATCACGTCCTAAAAGTTTTCAGGTTTTGGTCTTGGAAACCGCGAGTGTGAAAATCCAGGCCCCAAAGTTGAGATCCCAAGTCCTGAAAACCATATCCTAAAATTTCCCAGGCCCCAAAGAGTGCCGGGCCGGTCAGTCGCCCGCCGTGGGTACTCCCAGGCCCCAGCCACTCCCACTCTCCCAGGCCCCTGTCCACAAAGTTACTGAGTGGAGGACCATTCAAAAATGGTAAGGACTGAAATGGTAAGGACTGAGCGGAATTGTATAATAGATAGGCTGTAGTAGAAAGTTGATGCCATCCCTAAAACTTAGGGATATCCTGTTTGCCCTACTGGGCTTGCCAAGTTGATACATGGAAAGGGCCCTAGTGTTTTCATGGGGGACTTTTCAACGGATTTTCGTCACAAAAAATAAATTAAATAAAAATAAAAATAGCTGCTTTGCGCCTTTGTGTGTGTCTCTCTTGGTTTAAAGAAACCGGGGGACTTCACAGTGTCCGAAGGTCACGGGTACCCACTAGTATACTATAAGAAAGTGGAAGAAGAAAGTGTAAAGTAGATTCTGGAATGCCATATCCACATCCATAGGGCCAGCATAGGATTTGATTGTGGACAAGAAACACTGGAAACACTTTTTCATTGGATTAATTCCTTCCCTATTGCTATGTACTAAGTATTTATCATCCCCATCTATCTACCATCTACCTTCCTAGTAGCCACCAGGTGCCTTTTTACCGACCTACAAAGTATCCACTTCAATTACATTATCTACCTATTTACTTATGATACTTACCCTCTTACCTAGGTAGTGTCAGGTGGAAGGAGGATTTACAGGATAGGGTTATTACCAAGGTTCCACCTTGGTAACTGGGTTGTGGTTTATCTACAACTGAGCCAGTGGGTTTCCAAGGGATTGTGCACTCATATGCTGGTCCCATAAAAGCACTGGACAGAAAATTTTAGTGTTTTTGGGCCTTGGGGTGCACCAGCGCCTCCACTTACCATGGTAAAAATCTGAAATTTATTGAAGTTACATCTAACCATGGTAAAAACCAGTGTTGGGCGGGTATGAGAAAAAAGTGAGATCCAAACAGGGTTTCAAGCCAGTTCTCAGTTTGAATCTCTCAGGGTATCACATTGAGTGATGCCCTTTATGAAACCCGCCTGCAGGGTTTCATATAATGTTAGAACCGGGCCTTTGGAATCCTGATCAAATATGTATTTTAATTTTTATTGAACCCTAACAGGGTATTAAAAAACATCAGCGTCATGATTTCAAATTTAGAATTAATTAGGGTGTCATTAGGTCAATAGTAAGTAGGGTTTAGTCTTTAGTCGTTTAGTCATTTAGTCAATGTTTAGTTAGTAGTTAATTTAGGGTTTAGTTAGGTTTAGGGTTTAGCAAGAAGCGGTGTCGCTTACTACTTGCTATAAAGCAAGTGTTTTAGAGTTGTTTACTCATAGTGTGTGAGTTTGTTTCGCTCTTGCATTTTATTTTCTTTCTTGCTTAGCTTAATGTGCTTGATTAGTTAGTTTGCTTAGTGTTGTTTTACGCTCCTCTTGCTCAACCTTTTATTCCATGCCTTTTTGATGTTTTGCTTTTCTCATTCGACTTGCTACTCCACTCCTATTACTTGACTTAGTATTCCACTTTTCTTGTTCAACCTACTCCACTCCTCTTGTTCGACCTGCTACTCCACTCCTCTTGCTTGATTTGTTGTTTCGCTCTACTTGTTTCACATGTTGTTCTGCTCCTCTTGTTCGACTTGTTGTTCCGCTCTTCTTGCTCGACCTGCTACTCCACTCCTCTTGCTTGACCTATTGTTTCGCTCTTCTTACTCAACATGTTGTTCTGCTCCTCTTGTTCAGCTTGTTATTTTGTTCTTCTTGCTCAACATGCTACTTCGCTCCTCTTGCTTGACAAGTTGTGTTCCTCTTACTTGACTTGCTACTCCTCTTGTTCAACCTGTTGTTTCACTCCTTTTGTTCGACCTCTTTGTTCAAGTATCTTTCTATTATGCCCATGATTTTGTTGTTCTTTGTTCCTCTTGCTTGACCTTGCTGTTCTATTCCTCTTGTTTCAGATTAGTACCCCTACCCCCCCCCCCCCCCCTTTTTTAAAGATGTGGAGTGAGAAGAAATGTCTTAATTTGAGTTCTTTAAATTTAAGTTCTTTAGGCCAAACTTGGAAGGTGAGAATTTTGTGTTCAATTTTAGTTTGTTGATGAATTTTTTTATTATCCATGTTTTTGGGAAATGGTGGTTAATAATGTGTTTTTTTTTGTGTAGGAATTATTTGGACGTTGAACATTTAATTATACACATTGCATTTCACTTTTATACATTGCATTCCATTTGCACAATTGCATTTTTTTCCCCTTTAAATTGCTTGTAAATGTTTAGGTTGATTTTCATATAGCTAACATAATATTATTTTGGCAAAAAAATATTTATTTCTAATTTTTCCTTCAAGGAAGATAATATTCTACTAGAAAATGGGGGAGTCAAGTCAAAATGAAATTTTAATTTTGATTGAAGAAAATCAAACAAATGAAAATGAAATGGACATTGAAGATGTGGAAAGAGGATAAATGAAAATGTGTAAACAAAAAATAATAGAGTTGAAGAAAAGGGGAAACAAATAACGAAGAAAAAATTATAAAAATTATATGTTCAAAGAAATTTTTGGAGAGGGCATAATATAAATTCTTTATGTTGGGCATTTGTTTTTGCAGGACCTTGGCCTTTTGATTGTGAAAAATAACTTACCATTGCAGTTTGCTAAAAGTCTATGGTTAGTGTTTAATATTACATTTATTTCCTAAAATTGTGTTCCCTTCTAGAAAATAGTTTTCTTAGGAAATATGACTTGATTTGGTGGAGAAAACAAAACAAGTATATGTTCTGCCAAAATTAACAGATTGTATTTTTTCCATAGCAAGCTTTGACTTGTGGATGTCAAATGGTGCACATGATATATTTGCTCTTGTTATAAATGTTTTGGGATCTAATTGGTAACCCAAACAAGTAATTAATGGTTTGTCTAAGGCAATAAAAATTACTAGGCAAACATTAACTAACAATTTGACAACATTACTTGATCAATATGGGCTAAGAAACAAAATCATTACCTATGTTAAGGATGAGGGCTCAAAGTTAAATACTATGATAATTGCTTTGAAATTTGTTGTAAAATGTGAAGCCTTTGTTTAGATGAAAGTTTTCAGGGTGCTTGTTTTGGCCATGCTTTTTCCAAAGCATGCCAATATGCTACTACTGATAAATGTTTTGGTAAGAATCTCAAGTTTATTTCAATCAAATTTGCCCAGTTAGATTTGCAAAAATGTATAACTTGGCCTAAATTTTTTGGAAAGGGTAGATAAGAATGGAACAAGGCTTGTTTAGATTTTAACTTTCCTCCAAGAAAATTAAATATTCTAATGAAGACAAGGTGATTATATAATCTATTACAAATTTTTTTCAGAATTATTGTCTTTTTTAATTTCTTATTGATTTGTTCTAGTTAGATCTTCTAACATTGGAATTTTAAATTTGTTTGTAGATTTGCTAGCAAAATCATTATGTTTCAAGAAGCCTTGCAATTCAAGGATGTTATTATTATTTGTTATAATAGGTAGAATATTGTCATAATAAGTGAAAATGTTCCTCCTTTTTTTACTTGGCACATCTCTAAAATAATTGTGGACTCCTTATCCTCTGTCGTGACTACTTGTGTTTTGAACTAATCTAAGAGCCACTAGTTACTTTCTAATGCATTACAATTTGCCATTACTATGTGCTCAAAACTAAAGAAGAAATTATAAACCCATCTACCTTAGTTAGTTTTAGTGATGATGATTATGGTATAGCTTTTGAGTTATTTCCAACATTAGAAAATAAGGTTGTGGTGTTTTGAATTCTTTTCTTTCTTTTTTAAAAAAATTTGAAAAAAAAAAAAGAGCTCACAACATGTTGTCTTTGATGCTAAACCTTAGATTCAAAAACCTTTGTCAAGTATCTTCTTTTGTTGGCCGAAAGGAAGGTGTAAGTATTGTGGATGAATATGATAAGAGAACTTTATATCCTATGCTTTTGAAGTGTTATCATCATTTGCATCCAATGACAAAATTTGTTGGATGTGTAGATCAAACATGTGATAAATATTTTAGTTTGGATGTTTTTCAATAAATTGCATCCACAAGTGAGCCATCAAAGGAACTTTTCAATAAGGAACTATTGAATTTCAAACATTACCAAGTGGATCCTAAAGACATCAAGTGTCCCCTTCAATGGTGGGGAAAGCATGAAGCCATGTTTCCTATAGTTGGTTTTTTGGCTTGTTAAATCTTAAGCATTGTAAGATCACAAATTGAAACAAAACGAAATTTTTCTTTAGCAAGCATATTTACAAATCTTAGGAGATATCTTTTACAATTTAAAAACTTTAAAAATTTGATTTTTGTGAACAAAAATTGGCCAAGTGATCCTAGAGATGGATGTAAATAGCCTTCCAATTTAGTAGAGTGAATTCAAACAAGTTTAGGTTTTGAAGAGGAGTAAGAAAAATTTGAAGGCTCATTTTGAACGAGATGAAATAGTGGACATATAAAATGTTGAATTTTTTTAGAATTTTCATTTTTTGTGCAATTTTATTATTTTTGAACATTAATAATTAATTTGTGAGATAATAGAATTTCTAATAATTGGTATGCGAAAACCGATTGATATCACATGTTGGAGAATCGGTGCTTTGAAACCCGGGTAAAATTATTTTTTGCAAATTTTTGAAACCCTGCCTGGGTCTTGAAAATATGAAAACAAAATTTTAAAAAAGAACCGAGTTGAGTCTTTCAAAACAGTCTCATACTTGGACTCAACGGTTATCGTAAAAAAAAACTAGAGACCCGCCCAACACTGTAAAAAAAACCTCTTATTTAGAATAAGATCAGTGTCTCTGAGTTCAAATTTAACATTTCCTGGGTTAATTGTGTCCACTAAAATGCCTCGCTCAAGAAGGTGATAGTAAGTGTAAGCACTGATTCAACCTGGCAGTGTTTTGGAGGTCATGTTATAGACTGTACAAGTTTGTGAGGCATTTTGAAAAACTAAACAACCATTTAGGTTTTCAAAATGCTTCATGTCAATTTTTCTTCTTTACCATCATACTCGGCGGCAGTGCTTTTTTTTCCAATTTCCTGATGTAGCATCCCTAGGCAGGTTTCGACTTAACTGGCGAATTTATTTCAAGAAACTCTGAAATCTGTAGCCAGTAGGCATATAAATGTGGCGACACCATCTCCAAAAAAACCCAGTTTTCTGTCGCTTTCAGGCGAAGTTTTTTTCTCAAAAACAGGGAATTTGCAACAGAATCTTCCGTTTTCAGAAAACTGTGTCGCCATTTGGCGATTTTTCAGTGTTGCTTTTGATAATTAGCATCATCAGTTCATGACTTTACAAGTGAAGTCTATAGGATAGACAACATGGTTTCTTAGATGTGAAAATTAAGATGCAGTTCAAACTGTGAGTACAGGGGCTCAATGAGAATAGTGCAAGCATGCATTTCTAGAGACTCTTTCATTTTGTAAGTTGCTTTTTCTAATGTAGAAAAATGCAACCGGTTAAACCGAAGTTGTACATCAACAACTGATGAGAAAGAGCACAATGTCATGACTCATGTGCTTTAACACCAACAGGGCCACTTATTCCAAATTCCATAGCTCTTGACACGTTTGTGCATGCTCATGCAGAGCATACTATTGGACGCAAACATTTATATCAAATGTTCTTGACTGTGTTATTGGATCACATTAATTTTCAACTGATTAGGAGATTCTTGATCAACAAGTCCTAGCACACTTCTCACAGATTAAGCACCTATGTGGACTCAAGTTCTTCACATTTCTATGCAGAAAATTGTTCAAATTTTGTTGCATCCAAATTGTGCAATCCAATAACAAGATGCCAAAGGTAGTGCAATATTGAACCTACACCACATGTATTGGCTTTCCATAAACGTGGGTTGGCAAAGATGTGGCGGGCCATATCTTCTACTATTAAGTATTGGGTGGTTTGGGATTCAACCTCAATGGTGATGGCCACCTTGCAAGTAGTTGTGGGTGGATGGATAAAGTTGATAGTTCATACTAATAATATGATAGGTAACAAGTCGTGCCAAAGATGACTTGTCCACCATGCAAGAAATATATGTTAATGGGACCTTGGGTATTAGAGGATCCGCTAGAGAAAATAGTATAAGTCTAAAGAGGTAGCTTAAATTGGTGCACCAACTTTTTGCTAATGAAACATGCAAATGCACTAGAATCAAACAACATTTTAATTTTCATTGTCATGGACTTGTTACAATTGGCAACAAGAAACAATGTGTTGGGTTTCAAAATGGGCTAGGACCATTTCAATCACCTGATGCATCAAAGTTTAGTTTCATGGTCCCTACTGATATTGGATGTTTTCATTTATCAAATCTTCAAGATGAGGGGTGTTGATATGTGTGGCATGGGTTGTGTGTTGCACTTGTTTTTGTGGACAATTACTAGCAATGTGTTACAAACACCACTTTCACATGACAAATGGAGTTCATTCATATGGATGTTCATCCATGATTCGTAGTTTTTTTTTAGTTTTTTTTCTAATTAACCCTTAGTTCATTCATAGTTAACTTTTAGTTCACACTTAATTAACTTCAAGTTCACTTTTGGTTAACTTGAATAGTTTAATTTTCATAGTTTACTTTTAGTTCATTTTCAATTAATTCTTAATTAACTTATAATTAAATCTTAGTTATTTATAATTACAAAACCTCTTGAGAAGTTTTTCAATGGGCACATGGAAATTTCTATAGAAGTTTCTTTAAGCTATGTCCTCAAAAGGGTATAAATAGAGGTAGGACCCCCCATTAGCTTTAGTATGTTCAACACCAATTTGAGGTATGATTTTGTTCTATAGCCTTGTTCTATTCCTTTTGTGTTTATGTTTATTTATTTCATTGTAATAAATATATATTTATACTTTGGACTTACACACTTCATGTTTTAGTTTTAACCTTTTTTTTTGTTTTGTTTGGTGAAAACATGATTAAGTATACAACAAAGTGGCTATGAATAATTGTAATCAAATGCAAGAAAGTAGAGTTGAAACCTTTTCAATCATTGTCAAATCATCATGGTGCACAATATTGAATTTATAGTATGTCATATACAAAGTTTGAAAAACTTTAATATATTAAAAGTAGGTCAAAAGTATTTTTGAAATTGACTATTAAAATTGTGTTCAAAAATACATTTATGTTAAAATAGTCATATTAAACTTTTAAACTTTTACCTTGGAAGTTGGACGTGCATAAGTAAATTTTAGATGGCCATTAACCAAAGAAGTAAAGAAATTCAATATTTCATCTACTTGAAGCCTATTTTTGTTTCTTTATACAACCCATAAAGTTTTAAAATATTCTATTCTAATCATGTTTTCACCTTTTTTTTTTTTTTCATGTTTTGGATTTAGATTTAGAACTATCTTCCGATCATTTATCTTGGTAGTTTTTGTGCACGTGACACAATGTGACTTGGTTTTCCATAATACAAACATAACTTATTTACATGTCATTGTTTTTCTTATTCCATGAATATTTTGAATCACATTTTATCAATTTACATGGGATCATCCTTTGATGTAGACGCCATTGGTAGGAATGATGTGTTGGGTGATGGTTCCCAATGCTTCTTTTGACATTATTCAAAAACTTTATTGTCACGTCATATAACTTGGGCAATGACTTGATGCAATGGTGTAGGATTTGACATTTTGAGCAATACATCCTTGACATCACTACGTAATCCAAATTAGAATTGATTTATGAATGTAGTTTTGAAACATCTCATGTTAATTGTTTGCATTTGGATGCATACATAGTTGTTGGGTGAGGTATTTAGCGAAATGATCACAACTTGCTTGTTGATAGTGCTTTTTGTTTAAATCTCCAAAAATGGCACCAAATTTTCAACAAATGCTTAAAATGATTTAGCAATGGAGATTGACATTTCAACAAAGGCGTAAACAACATTAAAGTTGTGTTTAATAACAAAGTGCCAACAAGACCACTTTTAGCTTGGCCACTTGGGTAATAATGGGGGTGTAATTGAATGATTAGACACATTTTGGTTGAGAAAACCTAGAAACTTTGAGCATGTCCCATCAAACTTGTTAGGAAGATTGATTAATGGATTTTTTGCCTAAGGTGGTGTTGTAGGAATACACCATAATGATGATGATGTTTGAGTACATTGAAGATGAGCAAGAGATTCACAAAGTGATTGAGTTTCTTGTTGCATGTGTTTAGGTGCAACGAGGATTTGTTCCATGGATGTGACCATATATTCTTTTGATGTAGACATGACTATAAAAACACATAAAATGTGATTTTGACAAGAAGTGGGCGATCCATATTCTTAGCTCTTATTCCAAAAAGTGGGTAGTCCACAACTTTTTGAAAAAAATAGTTTGAAAAAAAGGGGTAATCCACACCTAATTCCAAATAACCAAATTTTATTGATCATAAGAATAAACATAAACCTAATGATAATTTGTTCAAATTGTCACGAACACAAAAATCATGAAGACATATGACGAAAAGATAGGTCCAAGTCTAAATCTAAAACAGGAAACACAAGAACCAAGATAAGAACACAAAAGTTAAAACCAAAGACACAAAATGTGTAAGACCAAATAACAAATAAATTTTTATTCCAATGAAGTAAGAAAACATAAACAAGAAAAGAATAAAACAAGGCAAGGGGTAGGTGCTCAAATGGGTGCACCAATTTGCCATAGATCCAAAAAACTTATTTACTCAAAATCCTAATTAAATTTGGAAATTACAACAGTTTACAATGATTTCTTCCATATTTTTTCATGTCATTAATGTTTCATTTAAAATTTCTTTTTTAAAGCATGCAAGTAAAATATTATAAAACATATCTTCCTCTAATATGATATGGATTTATTAAAAAAATGTTCCTAATTAGCCCATTCAAAAGTCTATAAGTATAATCCTAGAATTCAATTAGTTCCTTTTTATGACCCTTAACTTCCTTAATATAATATCTTACTAATTTCAACTCCCTAACACACACCCCATCAATTAATGGATCATATCATAATCCACAAAGAAATGGTAGTCAAAGGTACAATCTATGACTTTTGAGTTCAAAAGTCCATGGCTTTTATAATTTTTGAAATTTGTAAAATGATTTTGTGCATAATATAGATATTCAAATTAAAATATTTCAACCAAGTTCATTTTAATAAATTTCAAGGTCTATAAAGCAACATGGGCATTGTAATGCCAACCACAAAACAAAATTGGCTTATGTGACACCCAAATTGGTCCACCCATTTGTGCATGCACCTATGGTATAAAATTGTACTTTAGACTAATGTTGAATAGATTAAAGGTAATGGGAGTCCCACCTTTATTTATAGCCCTTTGAAAACCTAATTTAAGGAAATTTCCATGGAGGTTTTCATGTGCCCATTCATTAGGAATTTTCTTTAATTTTTTTAAAATTATAAGTGAATTACAAATTAATTAAGATTTTTTAAAGAGTGAATTAAGAGTGAATTGTGAATCAACTAAGAATTCATTAAAAGTTGACAAAAAATCAACTAAAAGTTAAATAAAAGTGAATTGGAAATTAATTAAGAATGAACTAGGAATTAATTAGAAGTCATGGATGAACATTCATATGAATGAACTTCATTCATCATGTGAAAGTGGTGTCTATGACAATATTTTGAACAAGAGGCCAACTAAATTTTTGATGATTGCTTCATGTCAACTTAAGGACTTTTGAACTAAAAATAACTTACTAATTTCAATCCACTAAAATTCACTACACTTGAAGCAAGTTATTGATGTTAAATCTAATATGTTTTTTTCATTTAAAATATCTAGTGTGGATAGGAATATTTCAATTGAGAAGTAATTAAAAGATATAATTTAGTATGATACATCTCCAAGGCTTGACCTCCCATGTTGCAAAATCAAGTAGAATATCAAATTTTATGCAAGTTGAAATGAGAAGCATATTTGTGAAAACATCTTCCATTTTTTCATGAATATTAGTAACTTTCCACCTTATGTCAATTTGATTATAAATTGTGGGATAACCTTTTAACATGAGTAAATAGAATTATGACCAAACATAAAATGCCCATAACTTTTTTAAAACAATACAAAATAAAGTGTTCAATGAAAAACATAACCATACATGGTTGATGTATAAAGCTAATGATGAATACCTTCATAAGAAGATTCAAGTAGATGTGTGGAATCTCCATTTCAAACAAACTTGGGTATTAATTACCATGGTTGCTTTTAGGATTGTACTAATGGAATCCCTTTGGTGATGCATTAATTTCCTTGATGTTTCATTCAAACCATTGACTAGTATTTTTGTGCATGGGGAAACAAATTTATTGGAAAAAGTTTGTTCTTTTAAGAATTACTACACATATGTAGAACATGTTTTCCAACCTTTGCAAAATTGGTTAGTTCAATTGAAGGTCTAACTTTGGCCTACTGACCATCACATCAACCATCAAATGTGGAGTTACCAAAGAATATGTACTAGGACCCTATCATACATATTTTCACTTGTTTTAAAAAATATCAATTCAATAACTAGACAAAACTCAATTATGTGAACTAATTGGATAGTAAAGAACAAAAAACCAACTAAATCATGCTAACCTCCAAAGTATTGCCATTTAAAAAAGTTTACCATCTAGGCACAAGCTCCACACAAAATTTACTACGAGATTAAAAGTAGCATTGTAGATGTTTCCCTAGATCTTAGTCAAATTGAATAGAATCAAAAGATATGAATAAATAATAAAACTATTGATATTTCAATTCCAACAACATATAAGAAAACAAAAAAAAGGAGACCCCTACCTTAAAGAAACATAAACAAAACTAATAAGCATTTTGAACAATGTTGAAGATGCATGAAATGAAAAGAATGAACATTTACAATTAAACATTTCTAAACATAAAATGCAAGCACAATCATTTTGTGATGGGCTTAGGAAACAAAAGGCATTTACATAAGCAAGCACATTGGAAGTGATGGAAAGGTCATTCACAAGAGTTACTAGGTTAGTGAAGGCATGAAATTTTTGTTTTGTTTCATCCCATGGGTTTTTATTACCCCTTGGTTCATTCCCTCCACCACCACCTCCACTCCCTCGTCCTCTTCTTCTACCACCAACACCAATCTTGCCACCTACCTCCTTCTTTATCTTTTCATCCCACTTGTTAAATGCATCTTTCCTTTCTCCCAATGCTACCTCAAGTGCCTTGCATGTTGCATCATGCATGATTTTCTCTCAATAACCAATTTTCAAGACTTGAAGGTATGTCTTCCCAAACTTTTCATGTTGTGGCAAGTCACCAAAATCTTCAAATGTAGCTACCTAGGGATTTAAACTAGATTCATACCAAGGGTTAGTAGGGATTCTTTTTCCCATTGAATGCTTTGTTAATTTGGGAGTTAAAAAAATTAAAATATAAGGAATAAACTAACGCTTTGTGATGTTCACACATGGATATAGATAAAGTAGTATGACGGGGCTAATTTAACCTTTACTTATAATTGTTAGTGTATTCAATGACCTCAAAATGCACCTTGCCAAACTTCAGTCAAGTGTTTTTGACAAATATTGTGAATTTGATATCAGCTTGAATTTTAAAAAGTACACTTTTTGGTTTACTCAAGGGTCATACTTGGGTATGTTGTCTCCAAGATGGGAAAACTACCTAATCCAAAAAAAAATTCAATAATTGTGAATATACCTACACTGAAAATGCCTAAAGACATACATGTTTTCAATGGATTGCCTAGTTTTACTAATGTTACATCAAGAACTTAGCTTTCATCATGGCCCCCATCACAAAACTCTTACACAAAACAAAGGTGTTTGCATGGATTGCTAAATGTCAAGATGAATGGAGGCCATAAAACAAATGTATCTAAATTCCCAAGCACACAATAGGCAAAACACTCAATGAAATGGCAAAGGATGAACATGTTGGGAATTGTGATGTGGATTTGTTAAAGGTCTAGCAAGGTGAAAGTACATTTAGGAGGACTATTTGGATTGTCACAATTTTTTTGTTTTGGATTATAAATGAATTTAAAATGTAAATTAACTTTTAACATTAAAATTATCAATGTTTTAATTATCAATGTGCAATAGACTTTAATGGGAATCCATATTTTAAAATATGGATGAATTTTAACAAAAGAATGGATTCATAATGGGCTTTTGAAATGATGACAATATATATTCATATATATAATGAAAAATGTGTATTAAAAAAAATCATAGTAATGTCAAAATAAAAATTGAAAAATAGATCACCACCAATGAAGAATTTAAGAATAAGATGCATTGAAACCTTTTTTAATACAAAAAAATTGATCTAAAAAAATGAAATATTTTAATATTTTCATCATTTTGTATTGTTTATAGTCCATTTCACATTGAAGTATTCAAAATTTCACATGAATTTTTGAACCAATAACATATTTAATGATATTGAGAGGGTGGTGTACTAATACATTATATGAAAACATAAGGGATAATTGTGGTATATATAGTTTGATAACTTTCATAATTACAAGAATTTTAACTAATGTAAGATGTGAAAATTTCAAAATATTAAAAAATGAATCACCTAACCATGCTTTTATCTAACACATCACCAACATTCGTGCTCCCTTTTAACTACCCTTAATATATTTGAACCTTGTTTTAACTATCATTCCTTTCCCTTTTGCAACAATTTGGTATTGGGTCTCCCATTTGGATGTGTTCAAAACATTTCACCTAGGTTTTCTTCGACCATGGTACTCTTGAATTCTCACACCATCATTAAGAAATGCAAAAAACCTTATTCTTTCCATTGAATAGGTTGGCTCAAAACCCTATGGATATCACTACATGTCACCTATTCTTGTTATTCCCTCAATGGAGCATCATATTGCCCCCATATTGCCCCCATGAGAAGTCCCCATAAGGCATGAGAAGATTTGAATACGCTTGAATTGATTCTTAGAAAAGGATTGAAAAAGCTTCCAAAATTAATTTTATCATTGCGTTCAAGCTATGGCATCACACCTTTCGGTCATTGTGAGGTGCCCCTGCATTGTTTTCGCCATATTTTAGCCTGAGTAGGATCATCAAAAATTTAAACCTTGCCAATGGACCTACTTGAGAAATTTGCCCCCCCAAAAAAAAAAAAAAAGCCCTAGTATTAACCCTGGGCAGCCCGCCGGAAAAGGGCGGAAAAAAAAAAAAAAAACCCTGGTATTAACCCTGGGCAGCTCACCGGAAAAGGGCGGAAAAAAAAAAAAAAAAAAAACCCTGGTATTAACCCTGGGCAACCCGCCGGAAAAGGGCGAAAAAAAGAAAAAAAAAACCCTGGTATTAACCCTGGGCAGCTCGCCGGAAAAGGGCGGAGAAAAAAAAAAAGAAAAAGAAAAAAAAAACCCTTGGTATTAACCCTGGGCAGCCCGCCGGAAAAGGGCGAGAAAAAAAAAAAAAAACCCTGGTATTAACCCTGGGCAGCCCGCCGGAAAAGGGAGAAAAAAAAAACTCTGGTATTAACCCTGGGCAGCCCGCCGGAAAAAGGGCGAAAAAAAAAAAAAAAAAAAACACCCTGGTATCAACCCTGGGCAGCGCCATTTACAGAGGCCGGTTCTGCCATAGAAAATGCAGAGGCTGGTTCTGCCATAGAAAAAAGTGCAGAATTGTCACGTCACAGACGGACAGACAAGGCAATTACTATATTAGGATTGTAGCTCAAGGGGTTTTGGCCCCTAGGTAATAATAGGTCTATTTTTATACAAGGCTTTTTGAAAGATGAAATCTTGTTTTGTGCTAAAACTTGAGATTAGTCATCAGAGTTATAATATCTTCAAGGATTTTGGTTTCTTTAAGAGGGTTTTTTTGAAGATTATATTTTTTCAGGATGAAATATTTGAGTTTCCATAATTCTTCTTCTTTGGGTTAAGATACTTTTTAATGTAAATGGCAGGCCACAGTGTGACACAACCCTTGTTACATAGGTAGGTAACTAGATAAACTACTTGTTGACTTCTAGCTAGGTAGATGGATGTGGATGGTTTAAGTACTTAACCATTGTGGTTAGTTATTGGACATGGAGAAGTATCTCCCATCCACATGTCATCCATCATCATCCATTGTGCCCTTGTTGGTGCTGGCTTATTGGCTGAGGCCATGCAGTGAGTTGTTCAAGGCCTGACTCTAAATTGTGGTGGAATGGAAATGAGCGAACCAAGGGACCTGATTTTGAACTGTGAAGTTTGATGGTATGTTTTCCAGTGGAGAAATTTGGAGTCCTGGAATTTCGGAGTTTGTGGCATGGAGTGCAAAATGTGGGTGGCGATGTGGGTGGTGCAAATCTCTTTGCCTGCCGCCAACAGTGCCAAGTAATCCGGATAAAGCAAAGCTGTTAGGCACTAGGACAAAACTGAAACTTCACGCTCAAGTCTTGTTTTCTTTCTCCTCTTCTTTCCAAAGGAAAAGCAGCAAGTGGTCTGTAGGGTATAGCCTGACCCATGTTAGGGTTGATGAGTTTATCCTTGACTAGAAGAAGAACTTCCAAGCTACTTCATTGGTAGTTTGAATGGGCTCAAAATCCTAGAAATTGATCTGAACCAGCAATACTCTATTCCAAGGAAAAACAGTGATATAACAGTTTGGTTGCACGGAGAAAGCAAGCAAATTTCCAAACATTCCATGGAGTAGGCCCTGAAGTGGTAGGCTTATATTTAATGCGTTAATTTTAGCTTCGGCTACCAGCTTGGAAAGTGAGGGCTTTAAACCTTGGAGGTAGTTTCTGCAGAAGTTGCTGATAGAGGTTCCCTTTTCCAAGGTGCAGGTATTTGTGATTTATAGGTGCTGGGCCACGCAGAAAAATAAAGGTTCATTAAAAAATGCCAAAAAATAATGGCTAAAGGACCAATCAGGTCGACGTACTCACTAAAAACAAATTCCCGTAAAAACATTCAAAAGAAAAGGTGAAGTGTCAGGTAATGCCCCTATACAGCGCTGTAAGGGCCCACCACCCTGAGCCGAATTTATCATGAGTACTAAAGTAGCCCCTGGTAGCGTTTTTTTGGGTTTCGAAATTTTTGCCAAAATGAGGAAAGGGAATTTTATGTCAAAATATAAAACCCAAGAATCGCCAAATTACCAAAAAATAGGGGCAATTTTCGCCCAATTTGGACTCTGATTTTCTTTTAGGTTGCTAGGGTTTTAAAACTATTTAGACAGGTTCTTAAATCATGTTGCCATTTAATGCTAAATCCCTCTAGGAATGCTAGCCAATGCCCCAACATTAGAAAATTGAAAAAAATAAAGAGTAAAAAGGAAAAAGAAATGAGCTGACCGAATATTTTTCAGAGCATTTGGAAATTTGAAAATCGGGGTACTTATTAGCTTCAGAGTGGCCACTGGCAACTTGGGGAACATGTTGGGAACACAGTGGGAACCTGAAGGGGGTTCAAATTGGGAACAACAAACATCCAACGCCCCACCCTCCCCCAAAAGACAAAACAAGCCTTGGGCCCCTCCTCGGGTGCATGCTGCCTCACCTCATTGGTTGCAAGAAATGTTTTTGCCTACCTGTGTCCTTTGCCATTTTTGGCCTTGGCTAATGGAAGGGGCATGAACTATACACACTCATTCAAGTGAAATACTCGAAGGTACTTATTCATGTTGGTTTTTATTTGTTAGGGGGGTGTGCCCACAGTTTCTTTTGAAAGGGAGTCATTTGTTTGACCCATCACCATTATTTTTGGAACATGGGGGGCACTCCCCCAACATAGAAGCCTAAATACACTTCCCTCTCCCAAAATAGAAATAAGCAATATACATGGCAGTTGAAGCATGGCCAAACACCATGGGATAAAATGAGGTGCTATTAGGAATGTCCTAAGGAACACATTGGGAACAGACAAAAGACAAAAATTCACCAGCCCCCCGAAAAGCCAAAAGAAAAACCACTAAACACCCCTGAAGCTTTCTCATGGGCTGCATGAAATTTCTAGTTCCAAAACTGTTTATCAGTATTTTCAACTTGGAAATTAACCTCTCCTATTTAATTAGATGAGGTGCCTCGCAAGTTCAATTTTTTTCTTTTTAGCAACAAGCCAATTTGATTGGCCCATCACTCAGAAAAAAAAAAAAGAAACTATGAAGACACCCCAAACTAGAAGTTTATATTTTGAAGTATAGAGTTCCTCCCCTTTGGCCCAGCTATAGAGGTGAAAGGAGGACAACATTTGCCCAAGCATATGGGATAAAAGTGAAGTGCTATGGAGAACATATTGGGAACATATTGAGAACATGATGGGAAACTATTGGGAACTCAAAGGGAACATGGTGGGAACATATTGAGAACCACAGAAAAATGAAAAAAAATCCTGCTGCCCCACCCTGCCCCGCCAAACTTAAAAGGAAAAAAAAAGGAAGGCACCTTCAATGCATGCTTGGGTCTTCCCATGGGCTGCATGAAATTTCTCTTTGCCAAAGAGTTCCTAACCATTTTTGGCCTGGACTAATACCCATTGCAAAGAACACCCTACCTATTTAGGAAGCTTGTTTTTGGAAGAAAAACGCATTAATAATGGGTACCCTCCAGCCCGAATCCCCCTACCATTTAGCCTTTTATATTTTATTACACCACCGTTTGGAAACCCTCTAGTAGGTATTACATATTTGGAAGATTGTGGGCCCTTAAATGTACGGTACCTTCTTCTTTTCGTGATCTTGGAGCTAGGATTATAGTATGTGGTTAGAACTACTCCGGCATTAGAGTATTTACTTGAATAGTAGTGGCCAAAATCTATGCACGCACCATGCTTCTAATTTAGGCAAAACTCCAGGACTATTTTATGCCTACATTCTTTTCACCTCTCCCCCTAAAATTTGGCACACAGAGTAAGAGGATACGTATATTATACGAATACTACACACCACTTTCTTACAACCTGATAAATTACTAATAAGAGTTAAACGAAACATGAATATTTTATATATAATCTGCAAGTGGGTCACAAACCCCAAAAGAACATTAAAGGGAGGAAAATGTGAACTCTTCACAATTCATCAAGATCAACCTTAATGAGTTTTTTTGGCTGTATGTAGGGTTAAGGGTAGAATCGCCTACGATCGAATACTTACTTTTCATAAAGGTGTTGAATATTTCAAATCGAGTGATTTTTTTGAGTCGTTGGACATGCAAAGTGGAGGGCTACAAATAATGTTCTTTGACCCTCAGAAATAAAGGAGCAATGCAGAAAACACAGGAGGAAGAGGATGAGTAATAGTTTGCTTCAAATTCTTCTTGAAAAACTAGCTTTAGACCCCTCTCTAGTTGCAGCCTGATATCTTTCTCATTTCTAGTCTGTTTTGAGTGATATAAGTGTGTGAACCAAAGCTTTTATGAAATGGTTTTGTACTGCAAAACCAAAGATGCAATGATCAGAAATTATATAAGCTCGAAATCTTAATTTGTTTTAATTCACCCATCATCGAACATTGACCCCCCCCCCTTACACCAAACACCTCATATTTTGTCCTCATTCTTTTTATTGAATTGAGCAATGTTTACATTGTTGGAAGCGCTAGGTGAATGGCTACACATATATTCTTTGAGCTTCAGAAGCAGAGGAACAATATGTGAGGGTTTGATCTCATTTGATTTCTTCTTAAGTGTTCACTTGCTGGCCAATCTACCCTCACAAGACCTGGTCCAAAACGAAAAATGTTATTTTCTTTCGGGTTGTACTAATGGAAAATAAAAATGGGGGGTGTTTCAAAAATTGGAACGCCGGCTTCCACAGGAATGAAGATAAGAAAACATACCCTTGGTAACATGCCCTCCAATTATACCCAAAAAAATCGAAGCAGGTATTTACATACTGCAGAATAGGCCTGTCCACCCAAGAATACGGTGGGGTCTCGTAGTGTACGTTCCTGAACTCACTGAAGCTTCCTGCCTCAAGGTCCCCTTATTTCCATCAAGCACCTGTCCTGGGGCTTTATTTACCTTCCAACTTACGTTGAACTTTGGGAGGGGCCTATATTCAACCCAAAATCAAGCATTCCTATTGGTGGAAAAGTGGAATTCAGCTCTAAGGGCTTTATTACACTATCAGTCAACGTTACACTAGAAAAAATCTTTTCAATCTGCCCCAAGTTACTAATAAACGCTGAACTTTATGAGCTTGTATTGGCCCCAAGGCTGGAAAAAGGATACCATTGAATTTGGGAGGCCAATTTGCAACCCTTGGGGTCAAACAACAAGCCAAAAGTGCTTGAAGTAGGCCCCAAGTTTTTTTGGGGCCATGACTCCTAGTGTAAAACGGGCCTAAGGTCACCATTTCTAGCAATGCCTTACACTAAAACCAGGTGTAATTATAGGTGTCATTTATTATGACAACCTGCACCAAATTGCCTTTCGGGAAATTAATCTTATGCCCAAAAAACCCCTAATGCAAGGAAAAACTCTTACAAATTAAATGCCATAAGAAATAATTTTCGCTATAAGGTGCTTGCCAACTACACTATACAATGATGGCCACATTCATAAGTAGGTTGAAGACATGATGTCAAATAATTCCTAACTGATGTTGCTGGGCGAGCTACTTGCCAAAATCAAAATTTTAAACGTGCATGCATCCCACCCAAAGAAATATTGTTTTTATATAAGGTGGTGCTCTTCAATGACACTACAAAAATGATGGCCAACATTCATATGGAAGTTTGAAAACAAATTTGAGTTTTCTCTTAAAGCTGCCAGAAGATATGACGTCAAACAATTCCCAATTCTTACCTATGGGGACTAGTGTGGCATGTGCCACTGGCCCAAGTGTGAACAGAATTTAGTAATTGCTCCAAGTGTGAACAAGACCATGACTCTAGAGCTCAATTGTGAATTTTATTTTATTTTTAAAAAAAATAATAATAATCTGCAGTAACAAGCATTACTCAAAATCTAATATGGAACCTACAATCCAAAATGGCGAGACATTTAATATTAATTTTAAAAAGTCAACACCTAAGAAAACCAACATTAATCCAATAGGTGACAATATATGATGGAAAAAGACTCAAAAGGTTATCCTAGAGAGAGAGTTTTTGCTTTTTTGATTTTTTAAGGGTTGTAAACCTTTTTTTGGGGATTTTTTTTTAACGTTACACAATAAATATAATTTTTTTTTACACAATTCAGCACTATACTAAATAATGAAGCTGGTTTTCTTGATAGTTTCTATTAGATTGGGTGCATGGCAGGTATTTTTCAAATTTGTGAATAATTCCAAAAATAATTAATAAGTGCCTACACGGGCTAGGTACTAGCATATTTTACAGCGCATGCCCCCCTTCCCTCAATGAGATCATACCTACATGTGCATTTTGACACGTACTCTTAACTTTCAAATTTTTTTTTAATGATATCTCTCCGAAGACATGCACCGTAAGTTTTTCAATCAGACCGGACAAAAACAATTGTGTGGCGGTGGCTTTTGAGAGCAATCTCGAGTTTTAAAAAAATTTAAACAAAAAGTTGCTGATATCTCAAGTCCTCACAAAAAGTATTTGTGTTCGACAGCAGCGCACATGCGTGTTTTTGTGAGCGCGAGAGAGGGAGTAGAGAGAGAGAGAGAGAGGTTTGTCGGATTGCAAGCAGGGATTTCATATTTCCTCAACGTGTTGCTGTTTTGAGAGGAGAATGAACGAGTCGAGGGAAGGATAGTTTTGGATTTGGCACTGAAAATTAGATGCAGTAGTGTTGCTATCGAGGGGAATTTTCTTGGTGTTTGTACGAACTTCTAAGAAAAGAGGTTTTGTTTCTGGAGCTCCTGCATCATTTTTGGTAATGGCGAACAAGGCATTGGAAGGTGGAGGTGACGGGAGGCCAGTGGAGACGGTGATGGAGGAGGGAAGAATGTCGCCGTTTTCATTACTTGGCTGGAAGAAGTCTCCCTCTCCCGAAAGCCGGCATACATTTCCACAAAGTACTCCAGAGAAAGCTCTTGTTTATTACAACCTGTCTGTGAGAAATCTGAGCTACAAGGTGCGGAAAATCCTCTCAGATGTGGCTCTTTTCAATTCCTAGTGTTCTCAATTTCTCAAGTTCTTTGTCAACACCATAGTAATACTCTACGGTACTTCCTGGATGGAAGACATTACTGAAGAAAATTGTCGACCGCAGGGCGGCAATCGCCGTGATAGTTCAAGAAGTACTAGTACACGTTTGTTGCGTATGTGCGAACTGAAAGTGAGCCATAGAGTATGCACGGCTTGTCTCGAAATAGTTCAGTCCTTTCTTGCTCCATGCAAGTTGATATAGCGGAAGATCAATGAATTTCTCGGGGAACAAAATTCTCCTTTCAAATACTAAATAAAATGCCGTAGATTCTTTGTGGGGCTGATGGGAAGAGGTTTTAGAGCTCGTTTCCGTAGATATCGATCGTAGCCACGGAACGGAGCCGGAACTGTTGAAAGGCAAGATTTGGCAGTAGTGAGCCAGGCAGGTTTGTTGAGACGCACCGCAGAATAAATGATATGATCGGAGGTTATGTCTCGTATCATGAAGAACCTGGTCTGATTGCAGGTGAAAACAAAAGTAAAGAAGGTGGTGCAAGACAAGGTTCTGCTCAACAATGTCACAGCTCGAGCAAATCACAGCGAGGTCTTGGCGATTGTTGGGCCGTCAGGTTCGTCGAAGACAACTTTTCTGGATGCATTGGCAGGTCGAATCGACCCGCGCAGTCTTCATGGACAAATTCTCGTCAATCAAAGCCCAATAGATGAGGCATTCAAACGCGTGTCCGGATATGTTATGCAGGTTGGTGGTTAATCAACTCTTGTCTTTGATTTTTTTCCCATGCTTTTGCTGTGTATTGCTGCGATGCAGCCAAGAAATACATTAGAATAAGGTTGTTCAAGGAAATATAATGTTTCAGTATGGCGTTGCTCTCTGAGGTGTAGCTATAGCATTCGTTCTCTACACTTTCTGCTCTTTATCTTGTTATTGTCTTGATCTCCGTCAGTGTTGGATAGTGAAGGGATTTCTGAAGGTTCAAATAATCTACCCTGCAACCAATCTATATAATCCAGTTGCCACAATAGAAATACATATTTCTTGCTGCAGTTAAGAATCTAGTACTTCTGTGGAATGGTGCAGGATGATGCCCTCTTCCCTTGTCTGACCACACGGGAGACTCTAATGTTCAGTGCCCGGCTGAGGCTACCTGGTTCCATGTCATATCAAGAGAAAGCACAACGTGTAGATTCTCTAATTCAACAGCTGGGCCTTGTGTCATGTGCTGATACTTATGTTGGTGATCAGAAGGTTTGCTCCCCCACATCTCTTCTCTCCATCCCATGCATTGTGCAGTTGTTTGGTCTTTGTGCAAACTTCAGCATACTTGTTTATTAAGCCCTATTGACAATCAGGGTCACTCTTTTATCCTGCCTATGTACAATCTGAGGTTCCTAACATCTGTGTAACTTTTTGCAAATTAGATTAGGGGTGTGTCAGGTGGAGAGAGACGCCGTGTTTCCATAGGTGTGGACTTGATCCATGACCCGTCTGTCCTGTTCCTAGATGAGCCCACATCTGGCCTCGACAGTACCTCAGCTCTTCAGGTGATGCAAATACTGTCTCAGATGGCGGTCATACGCCATCGAACTGTTCTATTGACAATTCATCAACCCAGCTACCGGCTCATTGAAACAATCAACAAGTTCCTGGTCTTGGCAAGAGGCAATGTCATCTATCATGGTGGAATCTCAGGAATGGTGGATCACTTCAGTGGCCTCGGGCATTCAATGCCAGCACATGTATGTGTGCTCCCTTTCTTTGACAGTCCTGCTTGCAGAATGTATAACAATAACCAGCATGGAAGGGCTGCAAACAAACACTTATCAATGCCAATTGATTGCATTCAAAGTAGGTCCATGCATTTCATTGGTTGTCCCTTGTTCAAAGTAGATCCTGGTGGTCTGCTGTAAATACTCTTATTTGTGCTATGTCAAGAAGCTCAGGGCTCGAATCAGTACACAAAAATATATGCTCAACTGGATTCAGACAGTTGCTGTTGCACCTCAAGCTTCTGTATGTCACATATTTTGTCAAGATGATGCTCATAGTCAGTCACTTATGAGTGCCTGGTTAGATCTTTGCAGGTTAATGTGGTGGAGTACGCCCTGGATGTTATTGATGATAACCAAGACCAACCAGAAGGCCTTCAAAAACTTCTTGAATCTCAAGTAAGTGTCAGTTTGGATATGCCACAACAGACATAGGCTGTTTGAGTAGAAGCAGAGCAATACCATGGGGATTTTCAGAGATTTGGGTTAAATGAGAAAGAGAAGTCTGTGAGGGTTATTGAGTATTGCTTGCTCCTAAGTATTCATATTTCACACCATGTATGCAGAAGAAATCTGAAGGAATCAAAGAGATTGAAATGCTGAACAGCAGCACAGATGTGTCAACATCTGCTGAGATTTACAAACCTGCTTTTGCAAACTCATTCATCTCAGAGTCAATAGTGCTTGGACAACGCAATCTGCTCAACATTTTCCGCTCAAAGGAGTTGTTTCTTGGTCGTGTTGGCCTCATGGTATGCTTAACCATACTCTTACCTTCCCTATCCAGAAATAAAGGGAATTACTTATAAGATGTTTTACTCCATCTAAATGTGTCCCTCTCATTTTCTTCAAAGCCTTGGTCAAAGGTGGGCTATTAGGGCATCCTTTGGTTTTGAATGAGAATGGAGGAATTCCTCTCACAGAAATGAGGCTCTCTTATGATTTGCAGGTAGTTGTTGGCCTTACAATGGCCACACTCTTCCTCCATAGTCACCACACACGGAAAGGAGTTCAGCAACGTGTGGGCTTTATTGGCTTCTCTCTAGCTCTGCTCATCTTTACCTCCACTGAGGCACTTCCTATCTTTCTGAGCGAGCGTCAGATTTTCATTCGTGAAACTTCCCGAGGTGCTTACAGAGCATCAACATACACAATGGCTCAAGCAGCTGTGATTCTGCCCTTTTTATTTGTCCTTGCAACCATATACTCCCTCATCTCCTACTTTGCAATCGGCCTGGTGACAGATGCGGGTGCCTTTTTCTTCTTTGTTCTCATCCTATTTTTGACTCTGGTTGTTTCCAATGCCTTGGTCTCGTTCGTGGGCAGCATTGTCCCGGACTACAGTGCAGGCCAGTCTTTGGCAACAGCAATTTGTTCTTACTTCTTCCTCTTCTCAGGTTTCTTCATCGCGAGGTACATACCTCTACACAATCACTGAGCTCATATCTCTACACAAATCACTCGGCTTATACCTCTTTATTTGCTGTATTACCTTCAACTGCAGGAGAGAACAAGAGTTTTCAAGAAAGTGACTTTTCATCACTAATCACAATTGCTCTCTCTAGTTGGACTAGTTTTAGGTTATAATATGTGAAAAAGTTGGACACATTCTACAATTCTGAGGGAGAAGAATGAGGCAGACATTATTGATGTCCACACTTGGATCTCCTGCAATGAATAAGTCGAAACTTTTGTGTTCTATGGCCAACAAAGACCTAGTCCCATGAAGATCAAATATCTGTATCAAGAAATTACAAGAGCACAGTCATGTGGGTAGAGATCACGGAGATTATCACTTGTTCCATCATAGCAATTAAAGTCATTCTCAAGTTCTCTTTTGGAAGAGAGTTCCAACTGTTTATCCTAAGCCTCCCTTAGTGGATAGTGATCGACCTCTTTGATTACTAGCTAGAGCATTCCACAGAATTATTAGAGCTTTTGAACTGATTTGAGCAATATCTATGTATCTCTCTTTTCCTGTGATATTTGTCAGAAAGTCCATATTTTCCCAGTCTCTTCTTACTAACTGTGTTTCTCAATGATTTGCAGAACTGCAATACCAAAGTACTGGATATGGATACACTATCTCTCAATTTTCAAGTACCCTTATGAAGCTCTTTTGGCGAATGAGTTTAATAATCTCCCAGGAGTGATCTGGTATGACAACTTGGACTCCAATGCCATCTTGTCAAGCTATGCTGTAGGCAAGGTCCATATCTGGATTGATGTGGTTGTCCTCATTGTATTTACAATAATGTATCGTGGGCTGTTCTACATGGCCTTAAGATTTAACACCAAAAACTTAAGAAAGTAAGTAGTGTAGGCCATTGTGCACAAACTAGCTCATAATGAGAGAGTAAACCACAAAGAAATGTGAGTCTTGAGATGACAGGATTTTAAAATGAAGATGCCTGTTCTCTGTACTATGGATGTAATGGTGAAGGATTTGAAAATTACTGTGGAAAATGCCACCATATATGTTTAGTTTCTTTGTACTTATGGTATATTAGGATGTAATGGCTTCAAATAAATTTTGCCCATTGGGGGCCTTATTCCTCCAAAATGCCTTAGAACAAAGGATGTATATGTATGTACTTCTGATGATATGATGGACCACAATAGACATTAATCCAATGACCAGCTGAAACCTAGGAGGTTTTTCTTATGTAATTAAATCCATGTGAGATTCGTCAGTTGGTAGTGTGCTTATACAGTTCTAAGCCTTTCTCTCAACTAATTTGTTTAGTTGTTTTGACAAGTTTTGATTTCCTTTCTTTTAGACATGGCTTTCTAAGGTTAATAGTTAATACTAATTGTCTATAGCATCTCTCCCTCCCCTTTCTCTCCACTATAGCCTTTCTCTCCACTACAATGTGGAATTCTCAGCTCCACATAATTGGCATTTACTACTACTCTTTTGGTCAACATTGACCAGAAATGAATGTGTGCAAGTTCTCTTACAGAGGTATGTCTCATGATTCCTTGTTCAATTTGTCCAAGGAAATATTTTATTAATTAAATGACCTGCTAACTACCACATACATAACCAAAAAATGGGTTTGGCTACCAAAGTTACCATTTTGAGAACCATTTGACAAATGGAATTTGGTGAGTAGATTTTGACATTTGAGCATCCTGATATCACTCTTATAGATCCATTATTGTTATTATTATGTACATGGCATTTGGTTCTAGTGATATGGAGTAACTTTGATCTGATATGTAGGGTTGCACCAAATATGAACTAGGGTACACACGGTACAGCGCAATACGTCAAACCCTTATCCTCTGGCTGTAGAATGTTGCTGTACCTGGTACCTACTCTGGTTCCTTGACAAATTCCACTCGAGCTACTAGTATAGATGTTCCTACCTGGAGCCAAAAGACCATTTTATTAAATTTAATACTTGTATGCACCTCCCAAGGGAGAACTTCATGTTTCACATTTCAGGATGTTACAAAACTTTAAGGTACCAGATTTTGAGGAAAAAAACCTTATGTTATCTCGTAAAAGCACCCCCCAATGGTTCGGTTCCTCAAGAAAACATTTGCTATCACAAAATATAACATCCATTTGAAACCCATGCGTGGTTCTCCTCCCTCACTCATAAGCTATCTATCTATCTATGAATGAAGGTAGTTTGTTTTGTTTTGTACTTATGAGATCCACGGAACTGGGATGCTTCAGATCATGTTCTTGGTGTCTTTGGAAAGGAGGAAGGATGCATTGGCTTGGTTCCATGAAGTTTGGACTTGCAGTGCAAAAGTTCTTGAATATTGAATGATTTATTCACTGAAAATTAAATTAAATCGGAGCTGAAAATTTCGAAGGAATCGGAATGTGCCTTTGGTGTTGTTGGAAAGATCTTGATGAGCAGGATTTAACGGAAATTAGTTGGTAAGATTTGGATTCAGAATGTGGGACATATTTATTTTAAAGTGATTTCTGCCAATGAAAATTCAAATAAATTCCAAAAAACCAGGTTTTGAAAGGAAAAATCAGTTTGAGGACGTGGTAACACTGGGGCCAACAGCACAGGCCACACTAGTATATTTTACGATATATTTTCTTCAATTCATAAAATAAAAGTGACACATGGACCAATCGTGGTGGTTGATCAATGATGAGAAAGTTGCTTTGGGGCAAGGCTACCAACTTCCATGTTTTTTTTTTTTTTTTTTTTTTTTGGGTATCTTGATTTGTATCTCTTCTTGTTTTCTGAAATTTGTTTGGAATATGGATGCATGGGTGTTGTTAAGATGCTTTGGATGGCTTGTCCATGCATGTAGCAACAACTAGCTATTTGAATTTTGATTGGCAAAGTGAAGATTCGCCCTTTGTTTCTAGGATCTATGCTTTGTTAGAGAAGTTGAATTTGCATCCAAGCCCCTCATTTGGGCATGTAGGTTTTGTCTTTGCATTCAATATTATGGACTAACATTTTTTTTGGTGCAATTAAGCTTTATGTTGCAATGGACAAGATGTTTTTTGGTAAGGTTTCAATTCCCTCGTATGCATATCGTGAAAAATTACATTTAAAATAACATTCATTTGCAAAAAAACCCAAGTAAGGAAGATGAACTGTAGTTGCACTTCCAACTCAAAACAATGTCCTTAAGCATATTGAAACTGATCATTTTATTTCCTTTTATCTCTAAAAAAAAAAAGACCTACACATTTTCCCACTATGTGAGCACAAGGACACTCAAGTGTCCATGTGGCAAGGAGAGCTCCAACAAGGACTAGCATGTAGCAAACCTAGCTAGAACTACAAACTGAAAAAAAAACACACACCTAGGTAGCCTTGGATTAGGCTGCCAAAGATCAATTGTACCTCATGCTCCTCGGATTAACAGACATGAGTTGGGGCACATTCTTTGTGTCCTTTGTTTAGTTTTGGATTAGTTTACCAAGGTTTATGTCAGAGTGTAAAACACTGACAGTAACAACCTCGGAGAGAATTCTTAGTGTATTTATAGGGCAGATTACATTTAGTTAGCAGGCTTACAAAAAGAGCCCTAGGACAGAAGGTGTGAGATTGTTAAGATCCCTAAGGCACAGGATGTAAGCCAATAAGATCTTTGGAAGAGAAACATTTTTATAAGAAAGCATTGATTACCTCCGTTGTTACGCAGAATAACGACCTGCTGTTAGGGAATTACTGTGTGGACCTCAGGCTCCGCCCTCGGTGCTCACACAGTAGCAGGGCCTTACCCTATTCTAAATTTTGCTTCAGATTCCCAGGTACTTCCTTGTGTACAGAACTTTGAAGAAAGTTGGGAGGTACCTTACAAATCTGTAAAGCCCTCCCAGAAATCCACTAGTGTATATTGAATCACTCAGAAGAATGCATGCGTTGTTGGCCTGTATGGTGGTGGCTCTCTCACTCATATAGAGAAATAATGATGAAACCCTGCCAATCATAAATCAATCGAAGCACCCAAAGAAGGGGGGAATACAAGGAACAAAAACGGAAGGACCCGTGTCCAAGATGACAAAAGAACCGTCAAAAGAGGGCAAACCACAAAGGAACATTAAGTTCTCGAACCCCCTTCTGTCTCAAGAAGCATATCAAATAATGAAAAGGGAGGACCCTCTGAAATGACATCTAGCCTAGAAGTACCCTCACCTACCACAACAGCAAATCTCAAAATAGAGACAGCCTCGACACACTGTAACATCACTGACACCCTCTGCCTCGAGTAATTGCCATGCTCTCTGTACAAGTGGCAACACCCACCATATGGGTGTACACATCGTATGGGCACAGCACATCTTGGACCTTTGTATGGATCAATCTGATGGTCAAGCTTTACAAATGGTGAAGGTCTCTGTACATGTTGATTTGGCAGTAAAAGATACTTTAAACTTCAAGACGTTAGTAAAAAGGTCTAAAGCTCGCTAAAGGTATGACTCTGACGTGCTTGAAGCTTTCCCCACCATTGACTCACATCTCAAGTGCTCGAGTGTTGATTCACATTACAAGTGCAAAATGACCACACCCAAAGTGGAAAGAGCAGATTTGCCTGTCTCACTTAGGACAAAGCCTGAATAAGCGCTTGAATAAGCCATTCAAACCAGTTACATCATGAGATGGGCTTTTTTTTCTTTTTTCATTTTTATCAAGTTGGTGGACTGGCCATCCTCCACAAGAAGAATGACCCAAGTTTAGCTAGCAGTCAGAGAGTAAACTATTTTGCTTTTAGAATCCTGCATAGTTCTGGTGACCCAATAGGAATTCTTGTCTAAATATGGCTATATATGGGTTTAGGGTTTAGGGTTTTTCCTCAAAATATGGTGTTTTGCAGTTCTTTTTTTTTCCCCCCCCAAAACAAGCCTTTGTACAATTTGGTGGGTTTTTCTTCTCACCACAGTGCAAAAATTGTTGGGCCCATAAGAAAACCAGCAAACCACCACCAATCCCACCCAAAAAAATTGGGCCCCCAAAAGAAAAAAACGGCAGACCAACGCCCTCATCATAAGTTGAAGATACTTGTTACAAAAGAAACATAAATAAATCCTAGGATTTCATACTAGGTACTCCTTAGAAGCAGAAATTCAAGGTGGAACTTCTAAAAGTTTCAGTCTGGAAACAATAGAGACCTTAAACTTATCCATAAAGTCACCCTGTCCTTGGGCCCTAGGTTGACCCTGTAATTCCTTTTTTGTCCTCAACTTGAGTGTAGCGGTAAGGTGAGTGAAACTTGGTATCGGTCAATGAAACTGGGTGTCAGTTCAAGAGATTTGCAGGCTTTAAAGAGTTATCTGTAAAGTCCCTCAAACAGGGCATACGAACTCCAAAATTTGCCAAAAAGGGGATGAAACAAGGAACAAGGCACGAAATGTAAACAAAGCAAGTCAACAACAGGGTATCAAATGAAAGTTTAGTCTCAAGTTTCTACCCTTTGTTGCAAACCTTTGTGGCTGGGAGCTCTCTCTCTCTTTGCTTGTGTGTGTTTGAGCATGATTGATTTGTGCAAGAGAAGAAAAGAGCTCCAATGGCTCAAGAGAAAAGTTGAAGCACACTAGAAAGTTGAGTGCCAAGAGATCTACTTTGAGAGTGTGGTGAAAGTTCCGCAAACCAAAGGAGCTTTGTGGGATTGACTAGAGCAAGAGCATGGTGGAGATTGTATTACTTTTCATGATCATTTTGGCAGGTCATTGAAAGCACAGTTTGTGCCTTGGAAAGAGAGTGGCAAGATTTGTAAAGGAGTGCAAGGGTTTGGAAAAGGTCTAGAAAAGTCTCAAGTTTTTTTGACCTTCAATGTAGGTGAGGTGTAGAGCAACTCTCCAAACCAACCTTTTTTTCGCTGGCTATATATACCCAACATTTTTAAAAACTAAAATGTGTTAAAATCAAGTGCATTTTGAGATTTTCAATAGGCAGGATTTAATCAATTTTTTAAAAACATTGCCATATTTTTTATACATGGTTCAAGTAGGTAGCCAAAATATAGAATGATGTTCCAAAAAATTTACATTCGTATGTAGCTTGTAGTCAAATTTGGCTAAGTTCTTGTGGATCATCACCACTTTGGCTATAACACAAAATTGGCAAAGAAAACATTGCTTCAAACTTTTAGAAAGAGTTGGTGATTATTTGTCATGCCTCGGAAGACAACATTTTAAAAGACCATGATGTTTCCAACAATTCTTGCACTTGTGACCTATCCTTATGGGAAGCCTTTTTATTGGCATTCTAGTCTATTTTTATGTTTTGCACCATAATTCGTGAATTGGTGCAAGCACTAGAATTAGTGTTTGGTTACATCAATATTTCAAATGCAAATCTCCAAAAAAGAAAAAGCCAAACCTTCAAAATCCCCAAAACCTATCCATAGCCATGGATTCAACCCCTAAAGTTGTTTGAAAACCTTGTTGCTTGCTCATCCTAACACTATTATCATTGGTTAAATTCTACTACACTTGCAATTGTACAAGAACCTTTCAATGTTTACCAACTAAACCAAGTACATAAAATATGGAATAAATATGTGGGCAAAAGTTTGGAAGGACAAGTTTTTCAAGTTGTCTAATGAAATAATTATTCTTACCATCAAATCATTTACTCATGAAGCTAGGTTTTAGAAGGCAATTTGTTAAAGAGCAATTGCAACTTGAAGTTGAATGTTTCAAGTATTGCTTGTAGATGCGTGATTTAATGAAACCCCACAAAGGTAAAGATTCACAAATGCAAATTTGGAATCTAAAGTGTTATTCTCTAACCCTTTATGCATTTCACTTACACTTTTGATATGTAAGGGGAGCAAAACCTATGTGAGTGTTGATTTGGAGCTTTAAAATTGAAGTGCGGTACTTTTAATTTTTGATTTTGGCTATGAACACCCACTAGGGTACTTTTGACTTGTGTTTGGAGCTCTACAAATAAGAAATGTACTACAAGTTTATGTTTGTAGCTTTGCAATTGAAGTGGGTTTTTCAAATTTGTGTTTCGAGCTCTATACATCTAGGGCACTTTTGATTTGTGTTTATTCAACTTTGCAAACCCACTTAAAATTTTGCACTTTCAATAAGGAGGTTTTAATTTATATTTACAATTTTGTAGATTTGCTAAGGGTTTTGTGATGGTGTTTGAAACTTTGCAAAGCCACTATATAGGGCATTTATGATATTGTTTGGAGCTTTTAAGACTCAATAAGGTGGTTTTTTTGGTTGTGTTTCTAGCATTGTAAATCCATTAGGGGCTATCATGGTGGTTGGAGCTCTACAAACCATTAAGGTGGTTTTTTTTGTGTTTCCAACATTGTGGCCACTAGGGATTATGTCATGGCATTTGGAGCTGTGTGGATTCATTATGATGTTTTTTTATTGTTTTTAGCATTGTAGACCCACTAGAGGTTGTGTCATGGTGTTTGGAACTCTCCAAACCCATTGGGGTGTTTTTATTTTTTGTTTGGAGCTTTGTACACCATTTAGGTGTTTTTATTTTTGTGTTTGCATGTCTTCATACCAACTTGGGCCTTTCTATCGATGCTTGAACCTTTGATTATGTTTGGAATTCCAACATTTCCAATTGCGGTGCTTTAATTTGCGTTTGGAATGATCCCAAAATCACTAGAGGAATATGTTTGGGTTGGGAGTTTTACACTTGTAAGAAATGGTGTTTTTGTAATGGATTTGAAGTTTCACTACAAAAAGTTTACATATTAATGATTGGTTTTTCAATCATTTTCTAGTCATAAATAACATGTGATTACAAATTCTTCTAATTACCTTGAACAAGTTACATAAAATTTTAGTAGCCAAAAAATTATGTGGCACTAAGTTGAAATGATCATCACATTGATGTGTAATTTACATCCACTTTTCATCCAACTAACATCCAACCTATGTGCCATGGTCATTTATGATTGATTTTTACAATTAAAACATGCAATGACATATGCCTCTATGGCACAATCATTTGTGAATAATTTTACAAATAAAATGTGGAAACTGAAGAATGTTTAAATTTTTTGATCATTAATGTATTGACACATGGCAAGTTGCATGTTGAATAACTGGCACCACATAACCTACTTAGTTTTGGCAAGGTGGCCTCGACTAGGTAGCTTAAACAAGCTAGCATAACCTAATTAACCTAAGGTGTCTAGGCTAAGGTTTAGTGTACCTATTTGAAGATAGTTAGGCGAATAACATGGGTTAAAGAGCTTAGATGGTTTAAGTTATACACCTGAGCTTAGAATAGGCAAAATGCTTATCATTGCATGAATTTTTAAAAATGTAATATGAATTGGAAATACATTTTATTAAACGTTTTTCTAACCTACTTATGTGACCTACTCAATTTACCTTACATTATGTAGGTTACCTAAAACCTAACTAAAAGTTGCTTAAATTATTTAAAAACTACCAAGGGGCCTACTTAGGGGGTTGCCTTAGTTAGTATGGTATTTAAGGACTACCAAGGGGATACTTAGGATTTACTTATGGTGTTTAAGGTATGTAGGGGTGACATGGGTTACCTAAACTACATAGGTGACAAGATTTCATCAATTGAAAGGAGACCCATTTCACCATTAGCATTTCTTAGTTTAATTTTTTTTGTGGACATACAAATTCCTCATTCAACGCTTAAGAATTCCACTCCCAATGATTTGCTAGGCCCAATTGAAAGGCCAAAGAAAAAAAATGAAGATGTTATAACTCTATCCAAAAACCTTCTAACTATGTTGTCACTTTTAGAGGAGAATTTTGAAATTCAAGATACATTATTAGTTGCCCAAATGGACATCAACCATGAATGGAATAATAAGGTGAAGATCTTCAACTCAAAGCTTGTTTGAAAGTTATGAGTAATTTCAAAAGAGATTTTTTTTAAAATACTTAGATTGTGTTTGAACATGTTGTTAAAAGTCCTTGGCCTAGGGTTTGCATGATTTTCATTGCAATTTTCAAATTCAAAAAAGTCATACCCTATCACTAAGCACAACACATGGCAACCCCAAAGTTGTTGAAATAGAGGGCCATATTTATTTGTAGTATTTTTATTTATCAAAATGACTTTAAACCCCTAAGCATGACATGTGGAAAAATTAAGGTCATTCAAGTAGATGGTTATGATATATTGGCATGATTTTTTAAATTAAATATGAATATACTCAATATATGAATATACCATGTGCCCACATCTCTTGATGTCAAGTGGACAAATGAAATATATTGCCAAACATTTACCATCTAAATATATTGAAAGTTGCATGATAGTTGCAATTTAGTTGCATAGACAATACGCATGGCATATGAATGGAATTGTATACATTGACTTTGATTTCATCCTACATCCATTGTCATCTACAACTAAAGATACATGCAACTTATCCAACGCAACTAAAAGATTTTTAGTTACAAGTGACGCATGTATTTGCATACACCAATCATATATATTGAATTTTCCTCTAGTGTTATGTGTATTTTATTTACACATGTAGTCAATTACGTTTGATTTTTTAAGGAGTTACATTGTATTTGTAACATGAACTGAGTTAAAACTATTAAAAATGAACTACACATTGAACAACATTTCTACAACTAGCATATAACTTTCATACATGCGATTATGCCATGTGTCTGCATTCCCACTGTCCATGAAGTATAATCTTTGTAATTGGTTTTTAATTATGGAGTTTGTTTGTGCAACTAATTGCCCACTATGTTGCCACTAAGTGGACACTATTGTACTATTGGTTGCCCACTATTGTGCCACAACTATGCCACTATGTGACCACCCGGATGCCATTAGTTGTTACATATATATGTGCCACATGGGGCCACAATATTGGCATTGTTTTACAATTGGATGGCCATTACAATTCCATTATTTGGCCATTAATAAAATACTATTGATTCATTATCCATATAAAGTGTGAATTTGTAGACCTCAAATTCAATCCCAATGTTACATAAATTATATTTATATATTTATATTGGAAGTACATCAAAGTATTCAAACTTATACATCTAGAATTTTTTTAAGCTTCATGAACAAGTGCAAAATTGATATTACTTGATTTTTTTGTGAATAACTCCTTGGGATTCACAAGGGTTGCATCTTGTGGCATATTTTAAAGGCAATGTGTATATTTTATTAGAAATTCAATAAAGGTGTACATATGGATATGTCTTTGTATACCTTGATGTTTTTTGTTCAAATTCATGTTTATTATTTATATTTGATAATAAATTTTTTAAAATATTTTATTAATTATTTGTTCATAATAAACCCAATGACCTTGTATGTGATGCACATCCATCTTCTTCTATGCAAAAAGTTAATGAGTAAGGTTGTAGACTTGAAGAGGTGCGAGCCTTTTGGTTTGTGCTATTGAACCTTTTCACAAACCTTCTCCATTTTCTTTTCACCACTAATACCTCACTTCATTGAGGTATTACCACTAATACCAGTTTGAATCTTGCTTGCATTTTGTTGTGTGTTCACATTACTTCAAGGTCTACATTGGGAGTTGGTTCCTACCTCCCAATCCTCCACATTATGAACATTTTTTCTCTCATATACCTTGGATCCACTCAAATAATCATCCTCATAAAAACAATATTAGCACCAATCCTTATAAATGTTGGAGTGGTGGAGAATATTGACATCATCACAATAGTTTGAAGCACCTTCAATCTATGTTGATGAACAAGTTATTATGGTCAAGGGTGTAGTCACAAAAGCACAACCTATTGCTATTGTAACTAGTCCTAAAACTTGTTTAAATGGAAATAAATAAATCATGTGAAATTTATTGTGAAGTGGAAAGCTTTTCATGTATTATCATTTAATATGTATTCATAAAACTTGTTGAAAAGTTTGAAATGCTTTAATAGTAATTTTTTGGATGTCCAAATTGACTCTTTTAGCATATTAACTAGTAGTTTTAACAATGTTTTTGTAACATCAATTGACACAAGTATTTTGAAGTTTTTGAAGTTACTTTTGTACGCTTTCAATGCATTATTATTTATCATCAATTTTGATGTTTGTAAGTCTTTTTTAAAATAAATATAACCATAATTTCAATTTTAAAATCTTGAATCACTATGGATGGAATTAAAAAATTATAACTTTAAATTTATAGTCCTTAAAAATTAATTATGATGACTTTAAACATTAACTTGAACTGGTTTTGACTTGCACTTTACAAGGTGAAAAAATGGGGTCCAACTAGGGCATAACTTTACAGATAATTTTTTTAATAAAGTTAGTTGGAATTTGATTAATTAGCAAGGAAACATTTCTAACAAAAATATGAACAATGAACAAAGCTTTCCAATGTTTTCTTATTAACCATAGGTGTGAGTGTGGGTCATGTTTGCATGTTTGCAATCTCAAGAATAACAATGTTGTTCTTATTAACCATAGGTGTGAGTGTGGGTCATGTTTGCATGTTTGCAATCTCAAGAATAACAATGTTGTTCATAACTCATATATCTTCATTTGAACCATTGAACTAGATCTTATGAGCCTTGATTTTCTAAGGTTTCTAGATCTCAATTAAGGTCCTAGATCAATGAACCCCACACATCCCAAAAACTATTATATATTGGTACCAAAGGCTCACTTTTACTTGGGCCATAGGCTAGTAGATCTCATTTGCAAGTGAGAAATTATTATAGGATGAATTGGAAAATGCATTGTCATGCACTTATGGATTAGTTCCACATGGTGTCATACTTCATGACATTGTCATCCTTCACAAACAAAGTATAGTTAAAAAGTTATTACTTAAGGTCAGCTTTGATAGTCTCCTTGAAACAATAGAAGTTTCACTTGTAGACCTAACGTAGGAAGTGATTGTAAGCACCACAAGGGATGCCACCTCCTCAAATTATGTGGTAGGAAAATTTGTCAATCTCTTGAACAATGTCAAGGTGGGCCACATTGTGATTGACACTCTTGAACACTTGTAACTAAGTTCACAAATTGTGCGGCTCCTTTTTCCACTTCATGTAGAGCACCCACTCTAAAAGAGCATTGTAATGTCTTCATTCATGTCATAGTAGATCTTGTCACATGAGGAAGAAGTAAAGCTTGAAAAGAGCTAAAGCTTGAAGAAAATCCATTTGCTCAAAAAGAAAAAAGTGAAATAACAAGAAAAAAAACAAATTGTAAAGAAGAGAACTTGAGGAAAAAAACAAATGAGAAAAAAAAAGAACTTGAGAAAAAACAAACCCAAGAAAGAAAAAGCAAGCAAAGGAGTACGTGAGAAAGAGCAAGAGAAAAGCTAATGAGAAAGAGTTGGGAGGAGGAAATCCTCCTCACCTAATCCCATATGAGGCATAAAATGGTGGTTAAGTCCTAAATCTAGGTCTGAAATATTAACTCTAAACCTTGGTTTTTTTACTTTTAATGGCTACAAACCCCACATACCAAACCTGAAAAACTCAAAAACCCAAAAAAGGATATTATAAAAAATTGGTAGCCTCTAGTTCCCCAAAATATTCTACCTGGTCCCTACTTTTGTGAAACAGGTCCCCATTTTGGCAGACTTTATGTACAACCCAGAATTGGGGATGAGGTGGAAAATTGGGGCTCAACTGGGCACAACTTTACAGATAATTTTTTAATCCTATAAAAGCTTATGAAGAATAGTTTATGAAGAATATAAGCAATAATGAAGGAACAGATGTGGCGAATCCAAAACTTGGGGTGAAAACTCCTTGCAGGCCATTTTAGGTGAGAAAAACCTCTTTCTCTTCTCTACTTCTATTTCTTCATTTCTTTTTTTTTTTGTTTTTGTGTGTACCATATTCATCCAGATTTTTAATTTCATACCCAGTTTTGACAAAACTGGGGCCCAGTACTCCCAGTTTGGGTACTTTAACAGCTAACTCTACTGTATTCCTTTCTTGGAGGTGGGGGAAGGGGAAGGGTAGGGAGGAATTCTTTCACATGTAATGGGCTTATCAGAAGGAAGGAAAGAAATCAAAAGCCGGATTCTCTGAAATCTGAATGTCTGCAAAACTTGTGCTGCAAGACCAACTTTGAGAGATAGCTTCCAGGGGAGTTGCTCACAATGCAGCAGCCCTTGTCGTTACTGGCGAAAATTCGTCAGAAAGTGCTTTGAATTTAGTCTCTTCTCTCTTTTCAAAAGGAAATCATAATGAAATTAAACTTGTTCAAACTTTTAACTTATGATTAGATGGAAAGACCGGTTGCATTGGCACCCCTTGTCAACTCATTATTCTCTTATCATTCCTCCACATTGTCTACTGTAATATTTACCGGATGGCTAACCCAAGTCTACCATTCAGAAGGACTATCAAGTATGAAAAGAATTTTAGCACTTTGTTCTCAACAGAACAACCTCCACTGAAAATGGGAGTGTAAGTAATCTGGGGCACCTTCTGAAGTGCGAGTTTTCACTCCAGGCTAGTACGGAGAACCTTCATGTAATGTCCCTGGAGCGAGGTGTTTTGCTCTGATGCAATCTTTGACCATTCACTTGAATGCATCATCTCAACCAGAGAGATGATTTTATCCACGGGATAGTGCACTTACAGCACAGCCTTCCCCTATACACAACAAACAACCCTCAATTTGGGGATCCTCGAATGGTTTCATGGGTTCAGAGTTCTACAGGCCTTCCAGGATCTTCCCCACCCAAGCCTCCTAAACCCTAACATAAATCAGCACATATTCAGCAGATGCTGATGATCACTACAGGAGTTTTCTATTTGAGGACTTGTGAAACTTCTGTTGAAGTGTCCTAGCAGCATCTCGCCTTTGGTGAACCAGTACCTACACTTGTACCATGTGGTAAAGACCCTACCTGCATGGCTGCTGCATCTCTACTGCCATAATTGAGATTAAGGGTACTAGAATGCAATTTACCAAGTAAATAAAGATGGGGCTGCATCTTCCAGGTTAGAGGATGTTACGAGTGTTGTTGGGTGGGCACGAAGAGTGATTTTAAGATACATATAAGTCAGGTGAGGTTCAAATCCAATTTCCCTCAAGATGTTTCAACTGGTTAAAGTTTTATGAGAGTTGTAAAATTCCCAATCCTTGTTCGGGTCAAGGTATAATAGCCTAGATGTGTTGGATTAGTTTTGGAATCGACGATTGCATCATGAGCATAAAGACATTAAAGACACCACAACAGAGAGAGATGAACTGCTACTAAGCTCCTTTACATTCAACATGTTCATCTAATGGTGTCAAATGGTAGCATTTAAGGTCTGGGGTGGCAGATTATGTCATTTTCTTGACCACATTATATGACATAACTTTCCAATGATGATCAATACACAAGTAATAGTGACCAGAATGTATCTGTTGAACATCATGGTTGTTTTTCAAAATGGTTGAATCTGCCACCCCAGACCTTAATGTCATGGAATTCCTCACCCCTGCCTATTATGTTGGGTAAGGTGCTGGTGAGCGAAAACACACCAAAAATAAAATAAAATAAAATGCAGGTTGCACAAGTAGTCAAGAGCAGTGTTCTTTTTGCAAATTTGTGAGGTACTAGAGGGTTGGCTATCATCCACAAGAGGACTTTGCCAAATTTGGCTACAGGGAAGAGAGGAAAGTAGTAAAGTTTAGGAATTGTTCTCTACATTTTGGCGACATCCTAGAAACTAGTGTCTGAATATGGTCATTTCTGAATTTTTTTTGTCATAATGTGGCGACTTTGGCCCATTCTTTTCCCCCCCCAAAAAAAAGCCTTTGTATCTGTGGCACTAGCTTTTTCTTTTTTGTTACCAGGAGGCAAAAATTCACCAAAAAAAAAGTAAATAATAATAATTAATTAATTAATTAAAATTCCTCTGGTCATGAGAAGTATCAAATTTCAAGTTGCACAAACTGGCAAGCTAATTCCAAGATTCCAAGAACTTATTATTATTGCAGATATGCACTTTTTACCCATATTTCTGTAGAACCTGCCTCCTACTAAAACCGCGCTATAAGCCCTTTCTATGACGGTTACAATTTTCTAAGTAAGTAATAAGCACATTATAGCACCTCTTGGAAATGGTCACAAGCAAAATGTGCATTTTAGTTATGATGTAATTTGTACTCGGTTCTACAATTATGGCCCGGAATCACAATCTCCAATCTAAGCACCGTTTAGTGTGGGTGGAACTGGACTTGGTTTCCAAACTAGATTTGGATTGGAATTGTTTTTCTTTTTTACCAGAATATGAGCTTACACTTAGTTTCAGAATACGAGAAACTGGACTCAGAACCAACTTGTGATATTTTTTTCTAAATTTTTGGGGTCGTTTATTCAACAAACCATTTGTGAAACTTTTGGATTAAATGTGTTTTGCTAAGTGTAAATGTGACTAGTACTCCTAATTCCTTGAAGAAAGTTGCCATTTTGAGGTTTAGCCCAATGTGGAGTTTGTAAAGTACATACCATACTACCGTGCTCCCCACCCCATGCTCTTGGGTACGGTTAGAAAGCCCTCAAGGAAATAAGGGTGGAATGAGGTGGTTTGGTGCAAGAGTTATTGAATATTGAACATTTTTTTAAAAAACAATGCAACATAAATTAAACTAAAAATTTTACTAAAAATTGAGGCAAGCTCTTGGTATTATTGGAAAAAAATTTGTCGAGAGAGATTTTTTTGAGATGATTTTGTAATTGTTAGACCCAAGGTAGGTAGGTGGGGGGACATATTGAATTTTGAGTAATTTATTTGAAATTTTTTGGGGAAAAAAATCGCCAATTATTTGAAAAATAAAAATAAAAAATTATTGTAATTATTGTTCCTCATCAGCCTGTGACCGCTTTCTACTTTGTTTAACCCTGGTGGAGACTTTTGGTCACTTTGCACCTTTTTACTTTGGTTAAGGCTGGTGGGAACTTTTAGTCGTTTTGTCCTTTGTATTTGGCTGAACCTGGTGCAAGGACTTTCAGTTAAGTCCTGCTCGGTTCCCAGATCCTGAGTTCAAATCTCAAGATCTTAGCATTGCACACTTTACGTCTGTTTTTTTACCTCTTTTAAATAACTATAGCCTTGTATGTGTGTGTGTTTTTAAACACTATATTATTTTGGACCCAAAGATAGGGAATTTTTTGTTTTTCAGTGAAAATTGGACTATTTTTTTCTAAACTTTTGGAAAAAGAACAAAAAAAAGAAAATTATAACCAAAAATTAAAAAGAAAATCTTGTAGCCAATTTTTTTTGTTTTTGGTGAATTTCTGTATCCTAGCAACAACACAGAAAAAAGGAAAAAAAAAATAAAATAGAAGAAAAGTTGTTGTACCAGATATAAAGCCTTTTTTGGAGGTAAAAATCGCTCATAGTTGCCACATGATGAGGAAAAAAAAAATTTGAAAGTCATCATATTTAGACAAATAGGTTCTAGCATATCGCCAAAATATAGCAAGATTCCAAAACTTTTTTGCTTTTGTCTCTTACATGTAGCCAAATTTGGTAAGCCCTCTTGTTGATGATCGCCAACCCAACTATGTCACAATTAAAATATAAGAAAAGATCTTTGCCTATAGCCTTGTCTTCGGAATCTATCTATTAATGAATGTAGTTTGTTTGTTTTGCATGTGTGGTTTGTCATGTTGAGATTCTTCAAAATCACAAATGACCCTCAACTCACTCTTGATAGTGTTTAGACTTATGGTGCAAGAGTTACTAAAGATTGAAGAAATTTCTAATTGAAAATTCAATCAAATCAAAACTAAAAAATTTAGGGATCTTGATATTGCTACAAAGTGTTTACGAGTGAGATTTTTTGGAGGTTATGACATAAATTAAATTATTTTTATTTTTTTCAAAATTTTGAAAAAAAATAATCAACCCTTTTCGGTAAAAAAATCTAGAAATATAATCAAAATAATACAAACGAGATTTGTAGGCCAAATTATTCAAACCCCATCCTAGTCTAGGCATGCATAGAAACTATGAACCCATTCATCACAAGGACACCAAGAAACATTTGCTAATTCTTGTGCATTTAATAAATATATATTCCTTAATAGATGTTGAAATTTTTTTAATTGAAAACTCCTATGTTGAAGTTCAAAATTTTGAGAGATATTGAATTTTGAATAATATTTATATAAGGGGAGGCAATGCTATTAATGCCTTTCACAAAATTGAAAAAATAAATAAATAAATAAATAAATTCGTAATTGAGGAGGTAGCCCCCAAACACACTACAATTTTCAACAGAGGTTTTTACATTACTGGAAATTCAACTATATAACCCCCCAAAAAAACTGGTCTTGGAAGGGGAATTTAGTTGGGTAACGAGTTCACACTTGGGACAATGGCACCGGCCACGCCAGTGGAACATCAGTGACACGTAGTGTATAAATACACTTGCATTGCTCTGGGAACGATCATTCCCAACACTTTCATGTTAGCTTCTGCAAAGGCTAATAATGTGGAGTTGGTCAAGTTTATAACAGCAGCTGCATTTTCCCGCTAGCAAAAGAGCTGCAGAAGATGAGAACATTGTTTTTGTTGTTGTTGATCATGACGATGACCAAGGAATTTGTGTCAGGATCCCATTAGATGAGAGCTCTAGACTGGAGCAGAACTTCTTCGGCATAATTCTTTGTGACATCACTTACTTTTCAAGGAATCAGAATTGCTTTTCTTTATTTTTTCTTTGCTCTCACAGGCTGCTGCTGCTGCTGCTGCTGCTGTGCGTGTGATTTATAATGGCGGGAGAAGACAGATTTACTGACGGACGTGGCGGTGGAGCCCTGCAAGTGGAGATGGCTATGGAGGAGGGAAAGATGTTTTCGACCTCGAATCGTGGGGGGGAGAAGTCGTTTCCCTCTCCGGAAGAGCAGCTGAAATTCCCGCCTACACAGCCTGAGAGCGATCGTCTTTACAATTTGGCTGTGAACAACCTGAGTTACAAGGTCAGCAATCAGCTGCTCCTCCCGATCGCTTCTGATCACCTCCATTCTTTCTCAATTTGTTTAAGCCTCTGTTATTACTTCGTCAACCTCGGTGCTATCTTTCTCTGCTGCTTTGCGAGAGTACGGCTGAAGGTTTGTGTGTTATTCGTCATACAGTATTTGAAATGACTTTGTTGTACTCCTTTTCTGCTTCATGCAAGATGGCATGACAAAGGATCAGTGAATCCTTTTCTCGGGGGCTGAGACTTTCCCTTGAAACTGCAAGCCGTTAGTAATATCTATATACATGTTACGAGGTTCTAAAAGGGCGTTGTCCCTTCCTTATGTAAGGCAACGGCGGAATAATGCGGGAACTGCAAGGAAGGTAAAACATGGACACTACTGGGTCAAGCACTGATGCGATGCAACAGCGAATAATTCATGATGGAATAGGAACTGCTTCTGTTTTTCGTTTCTTCTTAAGAAGCTTGCCTGGCTGCTGCAGGTAAAGATAAAAGTCAATAAGGTGGCGCAAGACAAAATTCTGCTCAACAATGTCACAGCTCGAGCAAATCACAGCGAGATGTTGGCGGTTGTTGGACCTTCGGGTTCGTCGAAGACAACTTTTCTGGATGCAATGGCAGGCCGCATCGACCGGCGGAGTCTGTCAGGGCAAATCCTTGTCAACCAAAGCCCGATGGATGCGACATTCAAACGTGTGTCTGGTTATGTTATGCAGGTGTGCGCGCTTAGTAACCAACTCTTGTCCTAAAATGTTGATATTGTTGAATTGTGAGTCTTGTTGGGCACTGCGAGATAGGACTAGTCATGTATCTTCCTCCAGTCCTGAAGTTGGATGCTTGAATTTTTTTCTTGATTTCCTTGTTGCAGTTACGAAGCTGGCTGCTGTTAATATGAAGAGTTGTTTTGGTGGAATTGGTACAGGATGATGCCCTCTTCCCTCACCTGACCACACGGGAGACTCTCATGTTCAGTGCTCGGCTGAGATTACCTGGCAGCATGTCAAATCAAGAGAAAGCGCGTCGTGTTGATTCTCTCATACAGCAACTGGGCCTTGTAGAATGTGCCAATACTTATGTTGGTGATGAGAAGGTTTTGCCCGTCACCTCTCCGCCCTTTGTTCTCTTCTTCCGCTATTTGTCATAGTTCTTCAATGATCTGCTGGCAAACTTCATGCGCACCTATGACATCAGAGACTCTTCAGGAAAATCTTGAGGAAAGAGTCTCTGAGATTGCAGACTTTCAAGTTTCCCTTCGCACTTTTTGTTGTGATTCAGGTGAGGGGAGTGTCAGGTGGAGAGAGACGCCGCGTTTCAATAGGCGTCGACTTGATCCATGACCCGTCCGTGTTGTTTCTCGATGAGCCGACCTCCGGCCTCGACAGCACCTCAGCGCTGCATGTGATGCAAATACTCTCTCAGATGGCGGTCACGCATCACCGAACTGTCCTACTGACGATTCACCAGCCCAGTTTCCGGCTCCTCGAAACAATCAATCGGATCCTGGTGTTGGCAAGAGGCAATGTCATATACCACGGCCGAATCTCTGGCATGGTGGACCACTTCAGCGGTCTTGGACAGACTATGCCAACATATGTATGCGTGCTCGTTGCGCCTCTTCTCTTCTTGCTTGCTTGCAAACTGAATAACATTCTCCGATAGAAGTCGGCTTCATTGAAGACTTGCAAACAAACGCTCATTGATGCAGCCATCTGGTGTTGAATCTGTTTGTAAATGAAGCATCTAAGTTGTAACGGCCGATTGTCAAATGCTTGACTGCATCTTTGCAGGTGAATGCAGTGGAGTACGCCCTGGATGTTATTGAGGATCACCAGAACCAACACGAAGGCCTACAACATCTTGTTGAGTATCAAGTAAGTTGGGGGGTACTTATTAATTCATGCTTCTATGAATGAATTAGACAGCGGGAGCGCCCACAGTTTTTTTTGAAAATTGTTTCAGAAGGATCCATTTGATTGGCCCAGCATCAATTATTTTTGAACATGGTGCACTTCCCCACATAGAAGCCTAAATAGGCTTCCCTCCCCTAAAATATAGAAGCATGGTTTGTCAGTCTTCCCTTTGGCCCCCCAACCCCCTTAACAATTTACATACATGGATATTGAACCACGGCCAAACAATATTGGGACAGAAAATGATGTGCTATTGGGAATATCTTAATGAAAACTTTGGGAACTTCATGGGAACACCTTGTGAACATACCAAAAACAAAATTCCCCAAAACCAAAAGAAAAAACAAAGCCCCAATGAACCTTCTCATTGGCTCTGGAACAGTTAGTCTCCATTTCCACTTCCCCCCCTTCCCCCCCCCCAATACGAACTGGGAGTAGTTATTATAAGTGTTCACCCACTTCATGTGTTTGCATATTTTACATGATTCCTTGAATAGGTAGAAGAAAGCAAAGCAGCAACGAACCGTGGGCAGTTCACAATTGGGTTTTTAATAAGAATATGGCAGTACATCATGTTGTGACTCAAGTACCATTCATTTTACTGAAATAGGAGCAAGGTGGTTGCCTTCACATTAGTGGGGTGGTGGGCTTATTTCACCCTCTCCCAAAGGAAGGAACCAAAAACATCCTCATATTCTAACCTTCTCCTACTTTTTTCTTTTTCTTTTTTAACAAAAAAAAAAAAAAACATTAGCGTTTCCATATTTGTGTTCAAAAATCTTATTGACTCTTAAAATTTTCTATTTTTCACACTATTTGTGACCATTTTTGACATGGGCTAATGGCAGGGGTATGGGTTTGTATATTGATAAGTTATAACTCTGAGAAGTAGATGTGTAAGATTCTCCTTAGTTCTTGTTTGCTCATTCTTATGTATTTATTTATTAGCAATTTTTTTAAAGCGATCTATGTCATATGTGTACAGAAGAAATCGCAAGGGATCAAAGCCTTGGAAGTGCGGACGAGCACGACGGATGAGCAGACAATAATAGAGTCTGCTGCAATTTACAAACCTGCTTTTGCAACTTCATTTCTCTCAGAGACTATAGTGCTTGGCGAACGCAATTTGATTAATGTCTTCCGCACAAAGGAGTTGTTCTTCATTCGTCTTTGTATTACGGTACATAACTCTTCACCATTTTATATGTGTGTGTGTGTGTGTGTGTCTCTCTCTCTCTCTCTCTCTCTCTCTAGGGTCAACATAGAACACAGGTCAGGCCAAGTAGTGCTATGACAAATGTTCTCTTTATCTGTGGAATTTTGGCATTGAAAGCACAGAGTTATGATATTCTGATTGACATGATTTGTGAAAGTACAGAATTAGCTCTTACTGTAAGCTTGAGACTCTTTTTCTTAATTTCCTGATGCAGACACTCGTCGCCCTCACCATGGCCACGCTCTTCCTGCATAGCCAAAAAGGTTCGGAGAAAGGGGTTCAACAACGGAACGGCTATGTTGGTTTCACTCTTGCTTTCTTGATCTTCACCTCCACTGAGGCGCTTCCTGTCTTTCTCAACGAGCGTCAGATTTTCATTCGCGAAACTTCCCGAGGTGCCTACAGAGCATCATCGTATGCTGTATCTCAATCAATTGTGATTCTGCCTTTCTTATTCGTCCTTGCAGCCGTGTACTCCCTCATCACCTACTTTGCGATCGGCCTTGTGACAAATGTTGGCGCCTATTTCTTCTTCGTTCTCATCCTCTTTCTGACTCTCGCCGTCTCCAACGCTTTGGTGTCGTTTGTTGCTACCATCGTCCCGGACTTCAGTGCAGGTGCAACTTTGGCAACAGCAGTCTGTGCCTACTTCTTCCTCTTCGCAGGTTTCTTCATCCTAAGGTACATATATCCCTACATATCTCTACACATGTTACTCAGGATCAGATTTCATCACCTCTTTCTTAATGTATTAACTTGAGCTATAACAATCAACATGGTAGTTTTTAATGCAATTTCTTCCTCTTCTCAGAAGTCATAATTGCTATATGTAGTTGGATTAGGATAGGTAGTGTAGCTTGTGACAAATTTAGATACGTTCTGCAACTCTGGAAAACAGCAACATGAGATTAAAATAGAGGATCCAGTCCAATAATTTTATCTACGGCAAAGAATCATACACAATTGTTGCTTGTTCTGTGTTCACAATTCTTTGAGAATGGTTCAAATTTGTATAGTTGCTGCAGAATCATCAATTTTACACCGAAATTCGAATAGCGGTTTAAGTTACTAATTATTAGCTAGAGTGTTTCTACAGTAGTAGTAGTAGTAGAGCTGGTGGAAACTGCTGTCGACAACATCAACTGCTCATGTCATTCTTTTGCAGTGATGTTTGGTTAGAACTCCAAGCTTCCCAGTGTAGACTCCTTACTAAACCTGTTTCTCAATGCTTTTGCAGAACGGGAATACCAAAGTACTGGTTATGGGTACACTATCTCTCAATTTTCAAGTACCCATATGAAGCTCTTCTTGCAAATGAGTATAACCATCTCCCAGGTGTGATCTGGTATGACAACATGGACTCCGACGCCATCTTGTCCAGTGTGGCTTTAGGAAAAGTTCATATCTGGAACAATGTGGTTATTCTCATTGTATTTACAATAGTGTATCGTTTACTCTTCTACACGTCCTTAAGATTTAACACTAGAAACCTCAGAAAGTAGGAGCTTTCTACTCTTCTACACGGCCTTAAGATTCAACACTACAAAATCTGAGAAAGTAGGAGCTTCTTTTTCATGTTTTGAGAGAAGTCACCTCATAACAGCAAAAACAAAGGCCTTAATGGTCAGAAATGTTAGATGAGGAAATTGACAATTCCTTAAGCTCGTAGACATGTATATCATTTACATGTGCACATTTGTAACCATATATATATGTTTAATCATGATAGATATATCCAAGCACATTGCCCAGAATTATTGTGCAAAACTTAACCATGTCTCCTTGTGTCCATGTATCTTGCAATGGTGAGGTGCAAGGATCTTTAACAAATATAGGCTCTTTTATAACACAAGTTTTGTTCAACCTTTTAAAAACATCCTTTCACTGAGAAGGAAAGCACAAGCATCTAGGATTGCACCCACTTTAGAATTTTATTTATTCACTTGGAAATTGGAAGAAAGAAGATGCAGCTTTTACAATAGCAGGAAAGTGTTTCCACTTTTTTTATATTGTGACCTTTTTCTTTTTTGTAAAGCTATAATCATTTGGGAGAACAGCTTTACCATCTCTGATGTCTAAAGCTTAACATTTTGCAGCTGATATTGCACAGCACCAGATAAGGTAAATCCTAAAGCCATGGGCTTTACGGGAATAAGGACCCATATGAGGCAGAGCCAAGACTGGCCCCAATTCCAGTAAAGCCCATGACGGAGGGTTTTACTGAGCATGAAAACTTGGTTCAATTTTCTTTTCCTGTCATACCCAGCAGGTACACAGCAGGTGTTATGGGGAAAAAAAGGGGAAAACGGGAAAAAGAAGGGTTTTTCAGAAAAACAAACTGAATGCTTGCCAGAGCAGGTGCTTCATTTTTTGAAACGCCCTCAGAACAACAGAGGAGAAATTCATTGGGTAACATGCCCTCCACATACACTTCAAAAAAAGGCTACGGTTTTACAAATACAAAAAAAACTGTTCAATGGCTTACATTTCTCACTCACATCTCAAATGCCATGTAATCAATATATGTTGCACTGCTCAAAACATGTGCAACTGATGTATGAATTACCAGGCACAGAATAATTAGGTTAATTTTTGCAGCTTTGGTCATTTTTCACAAAGATCATAGCTTAGTGCAAAGGCCTAGAAGTTTTCATTATTAGTTTGGAAGGGATATAAATACTTTTTAAACCAATTAACTAAAGAGTTAATTCGCCAAGTTACCAACCAGGAAGCAACTATATCAGAGTAGGATTGGAGGATGTTTTGGAAATTCACTATCACAAATGCTCACTAGCACATATCCCTCTCTTCCGGTTCTTAGATGTACAGTAAACCCTCTTTATAATCACGCCCATTTTAGTCACACTCTTGTTTGTGTCACATTTATTTATTTATTTTGTTAGTCATCTGTTTCAATAAGAAACATCATATTTAAAGTAACTATCACACTTGTTAGTAGCACAAAAAATTTGCAAAGCTATTTTTTTTAAATATGACTATAATAGGAGAAATCTAGAATATATATTAGGGTTTCATAAATTGTAGTTTCCTTTGGCAATGTTAGTGTTGTTTTGTATTCTAGTTCTGCAAACTAACAACAATAAATTTAGTTTAAAAGAAAAAAAACTAAAATTCTAGTGGAGACAAGCAAAAAAAAATGCAAATTTGTCAATAAAAAGCAAAAGGTATTAATTAAAAAAATCTAATTAACAAAATACACAAGCTAATAGTTTAAAAGTACAAACTCAAGTAAATTGTCACATTAAAATAGGCAAAAGTAACAACCTTCTTCAAGTCTAATAATGAATAATAAAACTTAAAATAACCCATGTAAGAATTTGAACAATTGACATGTTTATTTCTGTTTTGTAAAGTTTGTTTACCTATTGTCACAATCTCGTAAGGGTTTATATGCAACATGATCATACACACTTTTAAATCACAATTCATTAATGTCACAAAAGAAAGTGGTTACCAAAGCTATGATCATAAAGGGGGTTTACTTCGGTGCAGAGTGCTCATCTTTTGAAAACTGTTCAAAGTGTACTGCATCAACACCATTTGATCACATGGAAATTGATCCAAAAAGGTCACTAATTTATCACAACTGTTTTACTGGAAGTCATCCCGTTCCTCTTTTCTCCTGTGATTAGGTACATGCTACATGCTGCTTTGTACAAATGCATATTTTTCACAGCAGTGTCCAGGAATTACATTATCACCAAATTATCCAACCAGTTCAAATTCTACCATCTTTGTGGGCAGTATCACCATCCATCCAGCCAACAGATCATGCCACAATCCATCAAGTTGAACAACCTGCCCAAGACCTTAGTAAACATTTTCTCTTTGCTTATTAATCAACTCAACATTTGTCACTGCAACTTGGATATGTAAGGGGGACTATTTTCCCTTTCAAATACATACCCAACATCACCCCTAATTAATCCATCTCCCTGTAAGAGAAAAGTGCGTCACTGGGGGGTTATGTGTTTCTTCTTACAATGATAATGCCTAAATGCAAAACTTCATTCCTCTTAAGTTTCTTCACACTATGCATACAAAAAAAAGTTTTGTTTCAAGTAACCTCCAGAATGACGACTAGATACAAAGTGTGCTGGCCCCCTTGACAGAACAACTTGCACTTTGCAATCTATCAACTTACAACTCCCTGGGTCCTAAAACAAGTGACATGATTGAAATCTAATGTGCCTTGTCAGATTCCTGATCAGTAACCATATCCTGCACAGAACATGAAGAGCACAACAGTCAGTTTTTTGTTAAGGACTACAACATTGCCAGCCAAGACCCACTACTTGAACAGGATGTACTGAACATAACGCACATTCTGTCTTGCTATGGATTTGACTGTGGTTTGCCAGTACAAAAAAACAGGTCTACTATAAGGCCACCATCAAAAAAGGTGAACGCATGATGCAACAAAAACCACAAAAGGTACCTGAGTTATCCATTGGGGACCCTGCAGGAGCAACCTCCTCCTCCTTAATATCCACTACCACCACATCAGATGTGAGGAAGGTCTTTGCCACTGAGCTAGCATGCTCCAAACAGCACCTCACCACCTACAGAGTCATGAAATGCAAGTTAAATGTTTCACTACCTCACAGTCAATGCCACCATGAAACATGAACAATCGCAGAAGGTGAAAGATCGCAGTAATGTATTAATGGTTCTGGATGAAATTAGCACAATCACAAATTGCAGATATAGAATACAAACCTTCGTTGGATCAATGATACCAGCAGCCATCAAATCCTCATATACTCCTGTAGCAGCATTGTAACCAAAGCTGGAATTGTCATTTGAAAGCACCTGGATTCCACGAGTAAAATTGTCACATTTCAGCAGTGTAAGCAACACCAAGCACAACCTGTAAATGTCCAAACAAACCCAGCATTTGAAGGACATTGCTAAAAACCCATAGAAGACAATTGTATCTGCAAGGTCATGAGTGAGATAAATGCTGCGCATCCGTGCTTGAAACTGAACAACATTACAAGTACTCTTATTGAGCTCCCACGACAAGAACCACCAAAGCACACAAAAAAGACTGAAAGTAAAAGTGCCCACCTTTTCAACAACCACACTCCCATTCACACCTGCATTCTTTGCTATCAACTTCATGGGGTAGCTCAATGCACGTTTCACAATGTCTGCTCCAACCTGGCAGCCATTTAAAATAATTGAGTTGCAGATCAGTTGGAAATTCCCTCAAGGTGGAGGGAAAGAGCTCAAAATAAACGAGTGTGTCTGCATCTTTGACCTCACCAGCAACAAAGCAGAAAAATATTTTCTCTATCTAATAGATGTAACAAACCTTCTGCTCATAATTCTCGAGTGTGTCCTTGATAGCATCGACCTTGCTGGAAAGTCTTAACAATGCACATCCTCCTCCCACAACAATCCCTTCCTCAACAGCAGCCTGCTCTCCATCCCCAAAAATAGCAGCAGACATGAGAGAAATGTGCAGTGAACATGGCAGTAGACAGATAAGAGCAAAGGTGCAGCATGCAAACCTTTGTGGCATTGAGTGCATCTTCCACCCGCAGCTTCTTCTCCTTCAGCTCTGTTTCTGTTTGAGCTCCAATCTGTTACAGAATAAATGCCAAATCTTGTGAGAATCACTGAGCATTGACCATTGGAATCAGAAGTATATCATACAAATCTACCAGGTTAGCAGTGTTCACTGGTCTTAGCTGAATATGACAAACAGAAGAGTAGGGTGGATGACTGTAGGGCCCAACAATTAGTAGACACTTCCAGAAAACATTGACAAAGGGAGTTCTACAGAAGGAGACCTGGATGATGGCGACACCACCAGACAGTTTTGCAATTCTCTCATTTAGCTTTTCTTTCTCATAATCTTGCTCTGCCACCTGCATGTATAATGGATCCACACTCATCATTTAACTTTATATAACTGCAGATGGTTAAATATTGAGCAAATATCAGACATGACTAAAGAAGGGACCAAGAGCATCTTAGTCCCACAACAAGATATTATCCAGTCACTTAGAACATAAGATGAAGCAAGAATGGTGAAAACGCCACTCTACAAAGGTAAAAATGGAGCATGCTACTACCAAGAGTTGAAATCATCTGAAACCTAAAATCAAGAGGAAATTTGCTTCAACCTCAATTAAATTCCGAATTTGAGACACGCGTTTGGTTACAGCATCCTGAGTAGATCCATCTCCCACAATTGTTGTGGAATCCTTGGTAAGTTCCACTTTGGCAGCAGTTCCAAGCACTTCTCGGCCAACCTTGTCTAATGATAACCCAATCTCATCTCTAATGACAGTGCCTGCAGGTTGCAAACAACATTAAATTTAATCTCAAAGTTAAATAGTTCACATTATCTTTTCTTAGTTCTTCCAAATGGATATCACAACATGCCTCAAAAGTTCTCTGATGCAGAGTTCTTCAAATAGATTAAATCTCAGCTTCAGGATGGGCAGCCACATGACAGCGGCACAACCTCAACACGACACAGTCTGGTAAGGCGCTGACCTCCAGTTAAAATAGCAATATCATCCAAGTACTGGCTTTTCCGTTCTCCAAACCCTGGAGCTTTGATTGCTGCCACCTTCAAAGCACCACGTAATTTGTTGACAACCAAAGTAGCCAAGGCCTCTTGTTCAATGTCCTCGGCAACAATTAGAATTGGATAACCACCCCGGATTGCATCCTCAAGAATTCCAATCATGTCGCGAGCAGTCGAAATCTTCTTATCAACAAGCAGCAGCTGAAACATGCAAGAGTCCATCAGCCTAGCACCATGGAGCCCTTCTCCCTTCATTACATCAAGCTTGCCCACTGCTAGTGACTAAGCCATCCCTAACAGGAATCATTTGCATGTACTGACAATGCTTGGAGAAGTACGAGATAAATATACACATCATACCCAGGAAAATATATCTGTCATAAGAATTGAGAAATCTCCATTCTCATGGCTAAGGAAAATCAAAGCAAGGTTAACACTTCTTCAACAAGCCACAGAGAATTCCAAAGAAGGAAAGACAAAACAGAGAACAAAGGACCAAGAAACCAAAACCAATAGAGATCAAAAAAATAAATAAGACACTAAAGCCATATGAACAACAGTGCCAGTCTCACACCTGTTCAGGGACCATAGAAGCAAAAACTATAAAAGCAATTGCTTACTCCTTGTGTAGCATTAGACCAGAGAGTTCTCACGCCATCAATTTTCTAAAACAGACAAAATCTATTTCACTTTTAACTGTAAGGCTGCAGTACTGATAGTATACCTTACAGTTATCATACTGGACTGACATCTTCTCCGGGTCAGTTACAAAGTATGGTGAGATGTAACCGCGATCAAACTGCATTCCCTCCACTACATACAAGCTATTCTCCGCACTCTTTCCTTCTTCCAATGTGACAACACCCTTTCGGCCCACTTTGCGCATGGCCTCAGCAATCATCTGCCCTACTTCCTCATTGTTGCCAGCACTTACAGCTGCAACATCCGACAATTCACTGTCCTCAACCTGATGCACCCACCTTCCCCTGTAAGAGTGCAACAACTTGCTCTCCTTTTTTGTGTCTTTAGAACTTGGAGGTCAAAATAGCTTGTCATCATTGACAACACAAAAAGTATTGCAATTTTAACAAAGGAAAACACCACATACAAGAACCACCTGACCTCTTTTGATAGTAACTTCAATTCTTTGACAAGAGCTGCCACTGTCTTATCAATGCCCCTTGTGATCTGAATGGGATTGGCACCTGCAGCTACCACCTGCATAGACAAATATTTGGATTTTGTTGCAGACGCTAGATAACAGTGTAAAAACCTTCTAAGTGAACTTCAACCTCAGATCAGGAAAGTATGCATCTTCTCCAAGAAATTCTGACCTGAACTGAAGAAAAGACTCAATAAAAGACAGTGAGAAACAATGTACATACCTTCACACCCTCAGCAATCAGCCCTTGTGCTAGTACCACGGATGTCGTGGTGCCATCACCAGCCAGATCATTGGTCTTTGCTGCTGCCTGCCTCACAAGCTTGGCACCAATATTTTCCACTGGATCTTCCAACTCAACCTGCAAATATCAACATCTACATCAGCAGGCTGACAACAGGAATGGAGAGGCAGGAAAAGGGAGAAAATCCCCAGTCAGGCACAAGTTCCGAAGTGGAACAGAAGACATTCTTCAACACAGGTACATATGCAGAAGCTGTGGCCCGTAACTTACCTCCTTTGCAACTGTGACACCATCATTGACAATTTTTGGTGACCCATACTTGCTCTCCAGGACCACATTTCTTCCCTTGGGACCAAGTGTTACACCAACAAGATCAGCCAACTTGTTGACACCAATCTGCAATGCAAAAAACACCAACACATTCACAATGTTCTATCAGTGGACAAACATGAACAGGAGCAAACCCTGCAAGTAAGTGTGACATGATGCAAACACCATCTAATCCCTGAAGAAAGTGCAGAAATGCAATCACTGCCATGCTAGAAAAATCAGTAACATGCGAAGGCAAAAATGTGTGAAAATGAGTGACCAAAGATAGGCTCCCTTAAGAGCCAATCTAAAGCAGCTGCAAAACAGCAAGAAAATTGCTATCCAAATGCCTTGACAAATAAACTGCCAAATTGGATCCATTCAACTATGTCCAAAAGTTTAACTGACTAGAAAGAAAACGCAGTTCTCATCATGAGGTCAGCAAATTGATGCAATGCGAACTGCACAACATTAGTCTGCTTTCGGCTATGAAAACAGACACAAGAAAAATTGCAAAAGCATTCATTCATGACAGACAAAAACAAAGAGATCTTAATAATCTCATGAAACGCTTTGCAGTCTCATTATTCTTCCGTGAAAAATCTCTGCAACCTACCACGACAAGCAAACCCTCATACACGAGACCAAAAAACTTCCGGATAGGTAACCTACTTTATTTCAAAACGAAGGAGCAAAGAAGGCAGAGATAGAGAGAGGGAGACAGAGACAGAGGGAGAGAGAAATTCGAAAACAACACCTGCATCTTCTTGGTAGCAGAACCGTCCTTGTTAAAGTAAAGCTCTTTGGCCATTGCGCGAGTACGCACTACGACACCTTGCCGTCTCCGACTGCTACTGCCAACTCTCACAGCATGCCGAGGAGCCGCGACCATCTCGGCCAACGGGCGACCGAAAGCGAAGGAGGACGACAAGGAATGTACCACACCTTTCTTGTTCACAATGCCATCGTCAAGCTTCTTGGCGGCCCATGACGCTGCCGCACATGTGGTTGCAGCAAGACTTGCGGCTGCCATTCCCCTCCTCCTTTCTCCCCGCTACTTCGCAATTGCTGGTGCAACCGATTGCTTGGTGCGACCGATTGTGGTGCTCGTTCGCTCGCTGTTTGCTGCTGCAGTTGCTGAGTACCTACTGTGAAGTGCAAAACAACGAGAGCTTGCTTCAGCCCTAAAACCCTGAACTCTATTGTATGGACCCGCGTAGCTCCCCTCCTACTCTCTACAAGATAACCCTACGAGGCCCTTACCTATCTCCTAGGGTACCTAATCATACACCTTATAGGCGTGGAAGAACGACGCAAGAGTCTGCAATTAGGTGGGTAGTCGTAATCCATAAGGCTACTTTTATGCAACCGGCCCTTAGGTAAAATACTATTATTAGTGATAATCCGTATTGGACTTAACCAGTTTGAACTCTGGACAGATACCCGCATTGGCAGTCAGACCCGTCGGTTTTGGTGTTGGCTTTGGCGCCAGCAGAAAAGAGTCCTAATTTCAGGTTTTTTTGAACCGGAACCGGGGGTTCTAAGACAACTCAAGAACCGCTCAAAACTGACCCTTAACGCGGTCTACTGCTATTCATAGGGTACTTAACCAACGGACCTTAGGTTCCGCACCCGAAAGAAAGGAAAAGCAACTTCCGGTTTCTTCCAGAAGGTTCCATAAGCCTACCACCCAGTTGCTAGGTAGGTAGGTAGGTAGGTAGGTAGGTAGGGACCTACCTACTTTTAGAAGCTCAGTAGCAGCATTAGGCTTTGTAGGGTCCATTTGGGCAAAATTCTATAAAGGCAAAATTCCATTAGCCTACTACTAAGTTCTAGCCTCGCATGGCGAATACTTTTCGCCACTGGCGATTGCTCTGATTGGTCCTCCACTTGCGAATGGAGTCTCCTAGAGCTTTCTAGATGTTGTTTCCAGGATTCTAGCCTACTACCTACTTACTACCAGGCTATACACTAGCCCTGTGCCTATTGTACTATCTTACTACCTACCCAAATTTAAGGTATGCTGCCAGCTACCTTCCCTAATCAATAGGTATGTAGTACACATGTGATGTAGTAGGTACCTACTAGCCCACCTTACTTAACCCCGCACAACCGTGGCCCCTAACCCTAACCAGAGTTTGGTAACTCACTCATTTTCCAAGCTTTGGGGACCTTCCTTTTGCAGGTCTCGCTGATTTTTCTTCGTTAGTGAATTTTCGTTATTTTAGGGGAAAACCAATTGGAGAAAAACTTGGAAAAAATAGTGTTTTTTCAGTGTAAAAAAAAAAATGCAGCAAATATTTATCACTTTAGGGAAATTGACCAATCGGAAAATAATACACTAGCTAAGTCTTATATTTTGAGGTCATATTTCTTTTTCTTTTGTAAATTTAACCATGTTGTTCCCCCAATGTCCAATATTATTATTCAAGGAGGAATTTATGGTGATGAAAACAAAATTAACATTTTCACAACCCATTGTTATGCAAAAATTATCTAAATTTTCATCTAGATCATTGTAAAAATAAAGAAATGCCTCAATGAACCCCCCCCCCAAAGGATGGATATCACACCCAACATTATCAAATTTCAAGTCACATTTTTAAAGAGCCTCACAAAACTACACAAAACCTAAACGCTATATACAAAAACTATATTCATTTTCATGTCAAGAACTAAAACCCATTTGCTAAAGCCAACTTTAAAATCACGAACACAAACTTGAAAAAAAAAAATGGAAAATATTTGTTCTTGTATTTTGGAATCTAATAACAAGCAAAATAGAAAATAACTAGATTCACATTCACACTAAATTGAGTCTTTCAAAAATAAATAACATATAGAAATTTATTATATGTGCAATAAAATTACATATCAAATCACCTCACCAAGTTTTCTACAATTTTTCAAGACTCATAATTTCAAAGAATAAAAATTATGTTTCAAAAGGTTTTTTGATACAAATGTAATTTGTTTAGTGTTATTAGTTAATTCAAAGGTCTCAAAATAATTCAAAATTCATATTAATCTTGTATGCATTTAAGAAAATTCAAATTTGTTTAATGTTGCAAAAATCAACAAAAGTACATAAGGTTGAAGGGTTCATTTTGGCCCATGATTTTAAAAGGTATTTTTCTTCTCTCTCACATAATAAGGGAAACTCCTTGTCATATTCAATTTGCACATTCATAGACCTTTACATTATTTGTTTATGCATTTTCAAAATTGCACCATCTACAACAAGGATATGGTTTTAAAACTAAGATCATTCTAATGTTGGTAATGACAATCCTTACTATTTCATTTAGATTGTCATGACATCAAATTTTTGTTGTTGAAAAAGAGAAATTCTCAACATTTCAAAATGGGTGTTGAAGTTGTTTTCTCAATATTTAATTTGTATTGAATATTATTCACATTTATTTTAGGTATTACCTCTGAAACACATAAGTTAAATATACCTAATTATAAAAAGAGAGGGATTAAGAGTATAAATTTTACAAGCACATTTAAATTCATAAAATAGACAACCACGTTAATTCATTTTATGAGTTCACAATCATTAATTATTTCATGTATGTATTTTATAATGAAAACATTTAGAGTTTATGTGGAATCTGTATATGTGAAATTTTTTAGTTAGTTCCATTAATTTTTTACTTACTTCAACTTATGTTTAGCAATAGCATTAATGTTATTATGACTCAATTAAGTAATTGGATAAAATGAAATCCTTGTTCCTTGCAACCAAAAATAATGATGAGAAGAGGAAAATGTGCAAATTTTATTTTAATGAAACATTTCCATGGACATTCAAAGTGCATTCACCATCCTAAGACCCAAGGGTGCCAAGATGATTTTTTCCAAAGATGCCATATAACATTCATCTATTCGTTTATTACCTCAAACATTCACAACTATGAGCTAGATCTCAATATTTTTTAATACACTTGATCATATATCATGTATATTATGTATTGATGCTTTTTACCACATTTGAATGAATAACCTTTGTTAAAAATATATATCTTCAAACTTTTTTAACATTTAGAATGAACTGCATGTTTGTAAATTGTATTTGTTTATGTGTTTCATACATGTTTTAAATGTATGTCATCCATGTTTAAACAATCTGAACTTATGGAAAGCCATTTATGCACAATTAAAATTGTCAAATTGTGATCAAAAAATTTATGATGCATTCCAAAAAAGAAGAAAATTAACAAACATGTTATAAATAATTTGGTAGGGAAAATGGTAAGTTTTTTAAACGTGTTTGTAAGTAGGTTTATAAATAAATATGACTCTTTCATTTAATCTGACAAATAGACAAATTTATTTTATTTTATTTTATAGTTTTCGAATGATTACACCTTCAAAATTTATCAATATCATATTGAGAAAAAAACACAATTAAGTTTAAGTGTAATGATTCAAAATTAGCATGAAATTACATCAATGTATCTAATTAATATTTTTTCCATGGAGAAAGGAAAAGACAACACCAATACCCCCTATTTTGGTCATAAAAGGGATAAGATTTCTAAAAACAATGAAAAAAATCACATAGATTAACACCAAATTTGACCAAGTCTAAGTTTCATCCGTCTTTTCTTGATTACTTTCAACTAATCATTATTGTTTTCGTGTGTACTCTAGTTCTAAGTATTTTTTAACCTCATGCATTTAATCTTGAATTTAAACGTTTTATATCCATATTTAATAAATTTCATTACTTCATGAATAACAATGTTCAAAAGTTAAAAGAAAGATTGGGGGATGGAAGAAGGGCTTGAAAGCGGGTGATTTTATGGATACTTTTAATGTTAACCCCCAATTTGTTATGAAGTGGCATGATGATTAGACTTTGACATGTCCAATCAAAATGCCATTTTGAATCACCACCCCCAGTTGAAAAATAAATTTTCATTATTTTGTTTGCAAAGATTGATTAACACATTACTAAGATTCAAATTGAGATGACTCTTGAATCTATAGGCCAATTGCATAATCAAAACTATGAAAATATGATTCCATCTTTGACACATGTTTTTAATTTATGAAATATTGATTAGTTTTGACATATAAAACAATTGTGATGCCACAATTTATACATTTGCCACACAAAATTATTCATATTGCAACAAAGTAATAGGATTTCTCAAGGTGTACATAAATGAAATTCAACACCTAATTCACAAAGAAGTGACAAAGGCGGTAAAAAGAGCAGGGGGCTAGGGAGTTATATTTTGGGTGACATTTTGTAAAATTACAAGAAAATAAAAATTTGAGAAAACATCCACCACCTTTGACACATTTTATATTTTTGGAATATTTTCTCACTATTTTTTTAACAATTCAAGTACAATTGGCAACACCTATTTATGATAAATCATTTTTGGGACCATTGTTGCATTAGTGAAAAAAAATTGGGGGATGAGAATGAGAAAACAAATTGTTGTTGAATAAATGAAAACTAACAACATTGATGAAACAAAAAAATTGTAATAAATGTCAATAATGAACTAAATAATTAGTTGAAATTAAACACACACCCCAAGCCATGTTTTTTACTCCATGTCACATATTACATTCCTTACTAAACAACAAACTTGTATTAATTCAAGGAAAACAAGGATACAAGAAGAAATGACATCCAAAAAAACTTATGAATTTTAAAGGATGAAAAAAGGCAAATTCACCATAAGTGTGCATTTTGCACTATGGATAATGCAAAGTACCCCGACAAATAAGGAATTGAAAATTAAAACCTAAATTCTAGCACTTGTATAAGAACACATGTTTTAAAAAATCAACATAGTATTGGGCTTTCATGCTTCCCCACAAGTTGATGGGGGTGCAATCACAATAGCACATACCATAGCAAGTGTAATGCTTGTTTGGTAATTTAATTTAATGTTGAAATTGTAATATTTGTTTATATAGTTGTATTTTTAATGTATCATGGGAACATGTGAATTAATTTGAAATTAATCCAATGAATGAAAAATAACAAAAACATTCATTAAACACTATAATGTTTGTTTTTAAGTAGTAAAAGGACTTGTAAATGGATTTTTTGAAAATGGGGTGAATGTAAGTTATAGTGGCTCATTTTGTGTGTCCCATTGTAATTTTCTATAAGGTGTAGTGAACATGCCATTAACATGCCATAAAACCATTTATATGCACAATTAAGACTTGGTTTTAAATTCTCAACTACAATAAAAAAAAACTATCTATATAATTTGTGCACAATAAATGTGCACCCATTATGTAGTAATGGACTTTTGAAATGGAAACATATGGACTGTCCCAACCATTTACACTTCCCATACACTTGAAATTTTTAATATCAGATTTTGAAAATATATCTTATAGGGATTATGTTTGATAAACGAAAGAAAAACAAACATAGATTCGAAAACTTCATTACAAAACCTTTAACCAAAATATAATGGACTTTTGAATGACCAAAATTTTGACTTTACATGGGTCATTTTTGGTTAGATTGATGATTTTTTTCTTTGTAACATGTATTTCAAAAGAGATGTCTAAGTGGATATATTTTCATATGAATTTAATTTTCTCATTGACCAACCCATAATCCCATGTTTATGTTATTTCGACACCAAAAAATGAACTTTTAGGGATTTTTTATTCGTAAAAAATGAGTCATTTAACCCTGCATCTACCCAATGACATTACTTACCTAATTTTTAACATGAACCTTAATAAAAATAATATGAAGAACTTTTTTTAAAATATTAAATATTTTTTCAAAAACCATTTCAAATATTCTAGGAATATTTTTCCCAAAAGAAATTACAAAAATAGTCAAAAAGTAAGTGGGTGTGGCTCATGTTATCCCATTTGCACCCGATGGCCTATTCAAACGGGAAGTTTTTGAAATGTGTAAAACGTTTGTGAATATAATCGAATGTATAAATCCAAATGGCAAATCAAGCGGTTTCATAACTTGTTTTTTATGAATGCCACTCCTAAGAAACAACGTTCATCTTCCACAAACCCCAAGACTTAAACAAAAACTATCTCAACTAGCTTAATAAATTATGATAGCTTTAGTTTGAGAATGGTAAAACAACCAATATTAACCCACAATCGAGACATCAAAAACCTTTTTTAAGATTGATTCACTATTTATAACCATTATCAACTTAAAGAATGAACATTGTGAATCCAAAAATTAATCATCAAGGAGAGCTTTCACCCACACCCCATCTTTTCCAACCTTACGAGGGCTAGAATAGGCATACTTGATAATAATCAAGCATCGGTGAAAATCATCAGTAGTATTACCAAGGTTTGGAGCCCAAAAGTTTAGGTAAATCACACCCAATGTTGACATCAACTCATGGTTTGAGAATATACCATGTAGCTCATCCATTTAGAGCCTTGGAAAAATTTTCACAATTTGATTTCACATGAACCATCACCAAAGGGAAATATGGCCTTAACATATGTTTCAGAAAACCTATTGTAAGACAATGTTGGTTGATAACACATTTAAAACCAAACAAATTCAATAACAAGACAATTAGGTTCCTCACCATTTAGAATTGCGCACCAACTCATTGGTAGATTCTTGCTACTGAATGACTCAAGAGCATTCATTTCATAAAAAACTAAGTCATCAAATTTAGTTTGTGGATCAAAATAGAATTGATAAAACACAAGCTAACACAACTTCACTGCATCAATGAAGTCACACACGAAAACATGATGAGGCTCGGCCAATTTGATTAAGGCATGCATATAATCCAAAGAGTCGAAGAATGGCATGTAACCCCAAAATTAATTCCAAATCACAAAAAAGGTTCAAATTCTCAATGGTAATGTTACATTTCATAGCATCAGCATACACCTTTGTAATCAAGGGTTGATATTATTCCATAACTCATTGCACAAGAAATAACATACTAATCCATCTAGTCTTCACATTTCGAAACAACTTGTTTCATTTTTCCATGAACATTTCACATAGTTTTTGAAACTCAAGGTACTACTTAGGTGAATGAGAGAAAAATGCATACATAGCTTGAAACAAAACTTCTAATTGAGCCACCAAACTTAGTTTTGAAAACACGAACATAGCCAACTTTGTTCGATGACCAAAACAATGCGCTCCCATAAAAAATGAAGCCATTGTTTCCTTCATTTGAATAGTCACATTAGTTCTTGAACCTTGGAAAACATTGTTACCATCTACTCCAATGGAAATGAATTTGGTTCTTAATATTTTAACACTCACAACGACAAGTGTCTCCAAGGTTCTAAGCATGAGCTAAAACACATTATTTATCCCCTGCACTATAAGTTTTTCCACACAAACCAGAAAAGGGATCCTCTTCCAAGATTGAACAACATAAATGTGAAGAAAGATCCAAGATGCATTATTTATGGTTATCACTTCATCTACATTCACAAACAAGAAATTAACAACATTGACAACATTGTGAATAGATTGTAACAACAAATCATTCATTGAATCAGTACTACCCCAACTTGAAAAATCAATCTAATGTTTTTTAGGTGTGTGTTTGACTTGAAGCATATTGAATAGATCCTTCAAAATCCATCATTACCTTACCTTTAGACAATAAATGAAACATTGCAACAAATTGCACATTTTTTTTTCTTGTCATGGGGAACTACAACAACAACATCTAGAATTGAACGACAATCTACAATAATGTAATTTTTTTTCATTCTGAACATGTTGGCTTTAGGATCAAAATAAAAAGAACTAGCTTCCACACCACGATTAAGAACTTTGGCTTTCTGAGTACCAACATGCTTAAGCAAACTGTCAAGTTTAGGAACGAATAGCTTTTCCTTCCCTTCTACTTTCAAGCAAATTGCACATGAACCTAATGCACACTACCTATATCACTTATTATAGATTTTGCCCAAGGAAGATGCGTTGCCATCTATTCTAAAATTGTCTTGTACCTTCACAATTTCATTTTTTTCCTTTTGTTGTTGATGTATGACATGCTTGACTTACAAGTTCTGAATCATGCTATGAGGCAAACACTCCAATGAAAGGATTTGAAAGAAATGTTGTAGCAAGAGGTTATGAAATAGATCTTGTAGCAAAAGGTTTTAAAGTATATGCTACAACAAGAGATTCTAAAATAAACATTATAATGGGAGGTGACAAATTAGACATTTTTACATCAACAACTTCAACATTTGTTGTAAGAGGGAAGATGGGTTTGAACTTGAAGTTCTTTGAAATTATGAAAGGAGGCACATTGGAACTTGGAAACATGAAATGTAAAAAAGATGAACGATCAAGCACTCAAGAAAGAGAAAAGGAAAGCACCTTGAAATTTATATTTTAAAGTTCTGAATTTCCAATTCCAACTTGATTATAATAATGTTGAATGAATATTCAGGGATCCACATCCATTGACAACATGTTGTTGTCCGCCTCCTTTCTCCCACAATCTTCAAAGTTCAAACATAAGTCATCACAACCTTTAAACCTGTGTAAGTTTTGGATTTCAAAATATGCCTAAAAGAAATCTAAGATCTTTGATGTACACTAGTAAAAAGTAGTTGTAACAAGCTTGAAGCAAGTTGCTAATTCATTACCTTAAAAAAACTTTAAAAAATCATAATGGCAACTTCAATTGCAATAGTAATGTAATGATGGCTATATGCCACAATGGAGGTGTAGCAATGGCGAAAGGGTACTTGAAAGGCGAGCTAGGTGGCAAAAAGATCAAGATTGTAGGTAGATGGAATGGCAATGGAACTTGATAAAGACAACACATGGTAACAACATCACAATCAAAAGCCCTAGCTTTTAATGATTTTTCTATTTTTTTCTTTTTTTTCCAACTTACAAGTCGTAGCCCCATTATTTGATTCACCATTTGGCAATGTTTTGCCACAAAAAAAAAACATTGATGAGTTTTATGAATTATCCATGAATGGAATCTAAGTGCATTAAAAGATATAATATTTGCACGTATATCTGAATTTCATGATTTGTCCATGAATGGGATGGAATCTAAATGCAATAATGGATCTAATGTTTACAAATATATATGAATTTCATGAATTGTCCATGAATGGGTGGAATTTGAATGCATTAATGGAGCTAATGTTTGCAAATATATATGAATTTCATGAATTGTCCATGAATGGGTGGAATTTTGAATGCATTAATGGATCTAATGTTTGCAAATATATATGAATTTCATGAATTGTCCATGAATGGGTGGAATTTGAATGCATTAATGGATATAATATTTTCACTAAATTTTATAATACAAATTACTTGGGATATCCATGATTTTTAGTGGGTGGGATGGTGAAAATATAATTCAAAACCATGTGACATGTGATAACTATAAGTCAATGTGAACACTCCTTGAAATAGGGTTTAGGACCATTTATATGTATTGGTGACATACCAATGGATTATGTAAATACAAGCTACAAAAGTCTTTTTGCAAGTCTTAATAATTGGTGATGTTTATATTCAGTTTTTAAAAATAGACTATTGATTTGAGGCATCAATGAAATAAACATTTTCTTAGGCTATTTGAAATTGGTTTGACATATTTCTTTCAACATGTTGTTTTTGATAGTAAGTTTTTTTGGGTGAAATTTTGTATCCTAACAACAATAATAAAATGGGTTGCAAATGGTATTAAAGGGTTTTTAATTGGACAACATGCCCATGTTGTCAAAATATGAGGAAAAATGGGGCCCTATTGTTAGATGTAGCAAGATTCTTACAATTTTCTATCTACCTCTCTAGCTTGCAGCCAAATTTGGCTTGCTTACCCCATTTTGGATCAATGCCAACCCATCTACCTCATAATTTATATATATATAAAAACTAGTCTTTGGCATTGTAATTGACCATTTAAAAAACTTTTGCCTATCAAAGATAAAAAATGGAACAACTTATATTATAAGTGCCATTAACCCTTGTGGCTCTTATTTGGAAACTTTCATATTTTGTAAGGACCTTCCTTGCACAAAATCAAGCTTTCTAATTGGCAATTGTCGACATTGTACATTTTTTCCTATTTCAAGATATAATTAATTTTTTTTTTCACAAAGTACCCATAATGACTTAAACAACCATGTTTTGGTTTAAAATTGTACATTACACCCATAGTCATTTGAATACTCAGGCCCACTTTACATTAGGAATTAAGGCCAATGTTCAACCCAAATCAAGCATTCCTATTGGTGCAAAAAGTTGAAATCAGCTCTAAGGGCTTTGCACTAGGAGTCAAGGCTAAACTAGAAAAAAATCTTTTCAATTTGCCCAAAGTTACTAATAAATGTTGAGCTTTATGACCTTGTCTTGGCCCCAAGGCTGGAAAAAAGGATACCATCGAATTTGGGAGTATTACACTACTTTAGAAGATTTAAATGTACCAAACTTGAAGTAAAATTCATTTATATGCTTATCATTGTTTATGGCAGTAAAATAATTTAATTATGCATATTTAGGCTTCACATTGTTATGCATTATCAATGATGATCAACTAATGAAAACAATAAAATCAACTAATTTCATGAGAATTAAGTTTCATTGATATGAAAATAGTAAATGAAATTGTATGCAATTTGAATTGAATTAAAGATCAATTTATTTCAATTCAAATGATTAAAATTTGGTTTGAATTAAATTGAAATAAAAATCCTAAATTTAATTCAAATACAATGAAGTGACTTAGAACAACTAAATGAAATTCAAATTTTATTCGAATTCAAATTCAATTGATAGAAAATGCAATGCAAAAGGTATTAGAAATATCATTATTTTGATCACACCCTTTTGGGGGCTACCTCAATTGCACCCTTTCAAAAGCCCTTGCGAATGTACCCCTCTCTCCCCCACCAACAAGATGTTGGTTCCCATATTCTTCTAAAATTATAAGCTTCATCCATCCAGAACACATATATGAAAAAATACAATTTCCAATCCTATTTATTTGGGAATTAAATAAATATATTCCAATTTCGAATTGTCATCCAAAAGAACAACTTATGAAACCTAAAGTTGCTCTACCTAAAGTAGCTTTCATGAATCATTATCCCTAGAATTAGACAAATCAAATGTCCATGAGTAATTCAATTCAATTCAATTCGAAACCATAAAACTAAATCTGCATAAATTCTACTCGTGATAAAAAACCTTGTGGTCCTTACCACACATGTAGTTGGCCATGTGGATAAAACTTGATGATGGATGAAATTATGTTCATGGATGAAATCGACCATACAAATGCAATTGGGCAAATGGGTGAAGTGGATCACATGGATGGAGTTGAATTAATTAAAAAATGGGAATGAATATGGATGAATTAAAAACATAAATGAATCATACGTCATGTTGATGAAAAAAATTCAAAAACAAGGATTGAACTGAATTTCATGAATTTAAAAACAAAACAATGAGAATAAACATCATATTATTTGTTTGAAATTCATTCAAATGATCAACAACAAATTACAATTGTGTGGTTAATCCCATCCATGAACACATTTTCTTGATTGCCCCAAAGTTTCATCCATATAAGTGATCATTTTCATCTATATAGCATGTTTCATAATGGTCATCCAAATGGTCATAAGTTTTCAATGTCATTAATGTCTAATGTGTTGTCGATTTCATCCATATGGCCAAGCAATATCAATCTCATTGAGGATCATTCATGTTGTCTATTTCATCAATGTGGTCTCACATACACATGTAAAATTGTGACAAGGATTGAAGGTCATGGCATGGAACACACATTATCACATGATAGACACATACATGCAATGTTGTATACCAAGAAACTATGTTGACATATTTTTAAATTGTTCTCATTTTGAGGGATTTGGGGGGGCATTACAAGCAATCAAAGTGTGTTGATGCTTGTGTGACCAAGTATAGGATAATAGAAAGAACTATCTTGTTGTCATTGCCAAATAGTGTAGGCAAAAAGGGACATTGAACATGGGTAGGAATTATTTTTTTGTCTAGGCATCCAATGGGATGAGCCAAATTAGCTACACCACATGAGCTTGGCTTTTGTTATGCTCTTCCCAAGTTTGATGACTATCTTCACCCATAATTTGTCTCACCCTCTTAGTGATTATTTTTGGTGGCAACTTTTGTCTATTTTGCAAAATGTATTGACAAAAAAATTGGTGACAAATTTTGGCTATTTTACAAAAGGAGTTGACAAAAACTTGGGATTAATTTTTATTCTTTTTTCCCGAATGGAAAATTTGTGTTTTCATCAAAATTTGTGAAATAACAAATTTGAAATCATAAATCTATGTGGTCGGTCACCCATACCAACTGGGTATTTTCTCTTCCTTTCATTCATCCTAAATTCTGACATTTATGTTCTCAAATTAAAATCTTGTCCTTTTCCACCCCCAAACACAAACCACCATACATTTAAATCTTGTCCCTTTCCACCCCCACAAACACATTCATTGGAGAGGGAAAGTCAAGTAAGGCTAATATACACAAGCCTACAATATTTGAACTTGAGTATTACATGATTGCTCTTTGTGTTTTTGGATTCCAAACTTCAAGTTGAGGAAAAAAATCATTGATAGGTAATAATAATGGTTTTTTTTGGTAGCAAAAAGAGTGAGATAGAACCAAACAATCCAAAACAAATCATGATCCTAAATACCCACAACAATTAAAAAGGTATTATTGTAGTACATTTTCAGATTGGGCAATGGGCACTTGGAATAAGTTCTTTTTATTGTTCAAAATTCACTTTGGTAGCCAAAAAATATTAAAAATTTATGGAATTTTGGCAATCAATGAATATAGGCAACTTCCTTGGCAACTTCTTTGGACTCTTGAACCTCTATAACATAATGAGACCTTTTTATGACCTTTTTTTAAAAAAAAAATTACTTTTTTTTTGCAAAAAAGGGGGGGAGAAATAATGTTCCACCAAATTTATAGGATAGAGAAATGTTGTCAATTATTGAATACTTGCTCTTCACATTGAAGAAGCAAAGAAGTTTTTACGTTTTCAGCAATTTTTTTGTATTTGACGGGCCCTCCGTTGTAATTTTCCTTAGAATTTGAAATTTGAAATAGATAATTTCTAATTTTTTTTGACATTTTCAAAATTAAAATAAAATTACCACCGAACATGAAGAGATATTACTATAGACGTTTGCAAATTTAACAAATTGGCTACAAGTAAATTAAAATGTATATGGCAATCTCTTTATAATATAAAAGATAAGTGCAAATAAATGTCATTTATATATATATTTATTCATATAAGTGGATAGAGAAGGGGTAGATCAAAATATGTATAAAAAATACGTCCAATATGGCGAACCCAATTCATAAACTTGTCGACACTAAAAATGGGGGGGGGGTGGGTTTTTTTTCTAAATTATTTTTTTAATTGGCCGTGAAAATTGTTGTTGAGGCAATGATGAGGAATTTGAGGAGTGAGTGATGTTTGGAGTCGAGAGTCAACAACGAGACAAAAGAAATGGAACTCCAAACAACCCCTTTTGTCAATCCACTCGGCAAAGAAAATCATCATCGGGTGGGGTCACACATGGGACACGAGATTTGTGCCTTGCCCAAGAAGTTGTGGTGTGCTTGTCTCCCTTGAAGGATTCAGAGTGATTTTTTTCCGACAAACTTTTTTGTTTTTCTTGACATGGGTTTTTAGGCCGGTCAAAGGAATACCCGCTTTCGCTATGAGCCCTTTTATTCAGGTAATGCTCTCAACCGACCTCGGGCTTTGCCCTTCAAAATAGTAAGCCCCCCCGCCCGCCCCCCCCCCCCCCCCAATTGGACTCTGGATGCATGGAAAAAACATACCCGGGATTAATTCCGGATACCCAAGAGACGAAAAAAAACAAAACTTCGGACAAAATCATGGAATTCGCAACCCCTAATAATGAAGAAAGTAGTAGGTACACTAGCCTCCGATCTTGACTGTTTTTCACAGTGTCGTATAATGGGCCCTATACTCGTGCAAAATGTGCAGTACAACATAAAAAAAGATGACAAGTACAAACTCCCGGAAATTCAAAACTTATCCCAAATTCCATATTTCATAATCTACCCTAAAACTTAATGTGGTCACTTAAATTAATAATAATAATAAATAAATAAATAAATAAATAAATAAAAATCAAGGGGGAAAAAAAAAAGAAAAAAAGTCCCTTCAGTAACTTAAAACTTAACTCAAGTAGAAAAACAAATTGTGTTTGTAGTACACAAAGTTCAAACACAAATTGCTAAAGCTCCTCCCCCAAAATCCAAACCTACCCAATGAATGACCATTGGGTAGTAGGATTTAGCCAAAAAATGGTGGGGGGATTTTTTTTTTTTTTTTTTTTTTTTCAAATAACACTTCAATATTTGCCAAAGAAAATTATTGAATCTTTCAAGATTTGTCAAAATGAAAGAATTTTTTTTCTTTCAAAATTGATTAATTAATTAATTATTCAATAGCCATAGATTTGAAAAGACATAGATTTTGGTGAAGTTTAGATCACGATGAATTGTTTCTATTTCTTTGTAGCCAAATTTGGCTAAATTCTCTTTGTGAATGATGTTCACTTTTGGAGAAAATTGAAAAACAGAAAAAAACCATTGCTAGCCTAATTCCTCAACCTTTTTTGAAATTCTGGAAAACTAAATAATTTGAAACCTGGTTTTTATATAATAAATAAATAAATAAATAAATAAATACTCGGCAAAGAAGTGCCATACCTTGTTTTCTAAAATAAATAAATAAATAAATACATAAATAAATAATTCTCGTAGCCACCAACATTTTTCTACTAACTCTCTTTTGGTTTTGTTTTTAGGGTTTTGTTTTTTAGGCATTTTGGTTTGTGGAAAAGCGTTTGGAGCTCTGGGAAGAGCTTTTCTGTAGCTCGTCGGATAAGCACGCGTCTTCTTCTTTTGGTTACGGGATCTAGACTTGCTTCAGGAACAGTTCGTTGCAGTGAAGAAAGAAGAAGCGGTAGAAGATGCAGTGTAGGAATTTGCGCTCCGTTTTTTAATCGTTTTTTTGGTGTTTTTTTTGCCCTTGAAGTGCACAAGACAAGAGGAGGAGGAGGAGGAGGAGGAGGAGAAGAAGAAGAAGAAGAAGAAGTTGTGGTGTGTTGCGGGATTGCTCCTTTTGTTTTTTTTGTTTTTTGTTTTTTTTGTTGACGATCTGTTTGGATTGACTGTGAGAGATTTTGTAATTTGAGTTTTTTTTTTCTTATTACGGAAAGAAGAGGCAGACAGGAGTTTTGAGGAAAGCGGAGGATAGTAGTGCTTTTGTTGGTGAGTGATTGGATAGATCGATCGATTTGCTGTTGACTGAGTCGCAAAGAAGAAGAAGAAGAAGCAGAGTTGTCCAAGACGGGAATGCGTTGGTCAGCTTCTTCTTCTGCACTTGTGAAGAAGCTCTTTGTCGAATTTTGAAGAAGTTTGGTACTACATCGGAGGAGAAGAAGATTGGATGATTGTCGAAGTCTTTTTTTGCGGAATCTGGAAGAAGATTGAAATAGTAATAGAAAGTGCTGGAGATTCGGTTTGTTTCGTAGCAAAACTCTGCTTGGCTGCGTTGTGAAGGAGGAGGAGGAGGAGGAGGAGGAGGAGGAGGATAAGAAGAACAAGGGCGGCATCGATCAGGTTCCTAGATTTCCTGGATTGGTACGAGTGAGAAAGGCGACAAGCAACAAGCAGAGAGACAGAGAAGCGGTGCTGCTATGATTCGATGTGCTTGATCGACAACTTGTTAGGCTGAGTTGTGTTTGGGAACAAGGAGGAGGGAAGAGGAGAGGGAGAGAGATGGCTGCTTTGCAGCTAGCCAGTGTGGGCCAACAGGGGATGGTGGACAGAACCAGTGGAGATGCAGAGACATTTCCCCTGCTGCAATCCACAGATGGAGATAGTAGGAATGGATTTGCAGACGATATTCAGATTTCGGTACATGGGGAACAGGAGGAAAGAAATTTGACTCAGAAATTAGTGGTATCTGTCACAGGCATGACATGTGCTGCATGCTCTACATCAGTGGAGACCGCACTCAAGCGGCTGCCTGGAGTGGAGACTGCTGCAGTGGCATTGATTCAGGAGAAAGCAGAAATCTCCTATAATCCAGCACTTCTCAAGGTGGGAAAAAATTTACCTCCTTCACTGGTTTCATGACCCCCCCCTCCCCTGCACTCTACACTCCCTTAATCTCCTCTGTGTGCTTGTTCAATCTATTTAGGGTTTTTTGTTATATTGTCCATATGCACAGTCCATCCTCACAAGTGCAAGATTCCAGAGAAGAACGAGATCCAGATTCTGTCTGATGTAGCAATTGATCCTGTTGCTTGTCCATTGCATCTGTGTCTTCCAAAGCAGGCTTGTTTGATAGAAGCAGTTCCAAAAAAGTGTTGCTAGCATGCATTCCCTGGTCTTTCAAATGTGCCACAGCACATACCCTGAGCTCCAGAGCAACCCAGTCTTACCCTACACTCCTCACAAGAGATATTCTGCCCTCACTACAATAAAGAATGAGTGCAGTGACATATGAATATAGACCAATTCCAGCACTAGTCACCAGAGCAATCGACTCTTTCTTACCCTAAGCCAGTGGAATGAACCAAAAATTTGGTGACTTATTGTGCTTGTTGTTTCTGGATTCTGGCTTGCAATTGAGAATGAGAGTTCCTTTTGTCTTGTGTGCATACCTACTGGCCTTCTGCCCAAGGTTTTAATCAGGATTTGGTCTACACAGTGTGTGATGAACGAAATGCTGGATCAGATCTTGAACCTGGATTTCTCTTCAAATCCAAACCTTCCAGTCTCTTGAAACAATCAATATGCTGATCTGTGTTCCATAGGAGACTTTCATGTGTGTGCACTAAGTGATGTTTTGATTTCTTTTTGTATTTTGGCTAGGAATAGCTTGTCTCATTGTTTGAGTAGTATCCTACCTGTTGGCCTTCCTTTTGTCATTGCAAGTTTGTATATTCTGCATGGAGGTGAGCACAATTATCAAGGGTGTGGACCAGTATTGGTTCAAATAATGCGTTCATTTCACTGAACCCTCCATTGCTGAACAGATTTAGTACCTTACATGATGTTGTATGCGCATGTTTGAAAACAGGAAGAGGACATTGTGGAGGCTATAGAAGATGCAGGATTTGATGCGGAGATAATATCAAACACAGTGATACCTTGCCCTGGTTCAGCTGCTCCTGCCAATGCTAAAATTGTTGGGCAGTTTCGAATTGGAGGCATGACTTGTGCTGCTTGTGCGACTTCTATAGAGACTGTGTTGCGGAGACTACCAGGGGTATCTCGTGCATCTGTTGCATTGACCACTGAGATGGGTGAAGTGGAATTTGATCCCAGACTCATAGACCAACAAGCAATTATCAGTACCATTGATGACGCAGGGTTTGATGCTGAACTAGTGGATAGTGGTCAAAGGGACAAGATTTCCTTTGTGGTGACGGGTATGGACACTGATGAGGACAGCAAGAATGTTGAAGCAGTACTTTGTGACCTAAAGGGGGTCCGGGAGTTTTCAGTTGACTGCATGACAGAGAAGGTGCATGCATTCATAGATTCAGAAGTGATTGGTCTGAGGGCTGTTGTTGATGCGGTGGAGGGTAGAGGATCTGGCCGGTACAAAGTGGTGCTGCCAAACCCTTACACATCATTCTCCTCTGATCGTGGTGCAGATGTCGGGCAGATGTATCAGCTATTCCTGTGGAGTTGTGTTTTCAGTGTGAGTTCTGTTACCAGTCCATGTATTTGAGGACATTACCCATTGTTGTGCAGTTTGACTGTGGCCAGGAAAGATGGAGACGTTCATGTGATTGTTGCTTGAGGGTGTAGATACTTGATGTTGCATCCATGCATCAACTAACTGATTGTGGTATCATCTGCAATTGTGAACAGATACCGGTGGTGTTTATTGGGCTTATCTGTCCGCACATTGTGTTTTTCCATGATCTTCTGGTCTTACGATGTGGGCCCTTCCTGCTGTCGGATTGGCTCAAGTGGGCACTGGTGACACCAGTCCAGTTTATTATTGGTTGGCGCTTTTATGTTGGGGCTTACCGCTCATTGCGTCGGGGTTCTGCCAACATGGATGTGCTTGTGACATTGGGAACCACAGCAGCATATCTGTACTCTGTCTGTGCACTGCTGTACGGAGCAGTTACAGGCTTTCATGCAATGACATACTTTGAGACGAGTGCCATGCTTTTCTCATTTGTACTCCTTGGAAAGTACCTGGAGTCCCTTGCCAAAGGGAAGACCTCAGAGGCCATCGGGAAGCTTTTGGAGCTTGCTCCCACCACAGCGATACTGCTCACAGTTGACTCTGGTACAGAGTCCTTGCTATGTACATCCTGTACCTCAAGATGGAAGATATGGATGGAGATTTGTTTTCTATGAATTAGAACATGTAGACCCTTTGGTACCATGCTCCTTAATGCAAATCATCTTCTAGAACCCTAGATGTTTGATGAGTGGATTCACAGCCCTGAACCTACTGGATAATGGGCCAGGCTGACCATGCCTAATCTCAAAGATGTACTAGTTCTCAGTATCACCTATCTCCATCTACATCAGTGCATTTACTTCCATCGCATGTGATCAATTTAACAGCTCAACAAGACTTTAGGTTCAGTGTGAGACCTCTGGTTAAAGCCTGACGGTACTGACAAGGTGGCATATTTTAAAGGAGATGATGATCTTCTTGTCTTGTAGCTAAGTATCAGCTTTTCTGCTTAGTTGTATTCTTTTCTGTCCCTGGGTTATTGTTGGAGATATTTGTTGATTTTATTCAATTGTTGTGCAATATGCAGCGGGCAATCCAATGACAGAGCGAGAAATCAACGTGCAGTTAATTCAGAGGGGTGATTTACTCAAAGTGCAGCCTGGGGCAAAGGTGCCAGCTGATGGGACAACTGTGTGGGGAGTCAGTCATGTGAATGAGAGCATGATCACTGGTGAGGCTTCACCAGTTGCAAAAGAGACTGGTGATTCTGTTATAGGTGGAACTATCAACATGAATGGAGTCATGCACATACGTGCCTTGAGGGTTGGGCGTGAGACAGCACTTGCGCAGATAGTCAACTTGGTGGAAACTGCCCAAATGACAAAGGCCCCCATTCAGAAGTTTGCTGATTATGTATGTTTGACTCCAACTTTCAGGCTTTTTCTTCAAATTCATTGTCAATGAGTTGTAGATTGTAGATGAATATTGATGTACTTGATTTAGTTTTTGCATTAGGCTTTCCTTGACTTTTCTTGGTCTTGTGTGTGGGCAGTCAACTTGTCTCAGTGCTGATCTAGACCCACAAGTTTGAATTAACCTTTATTTGAAGGATACATTGTTTAACATGCTGCTGAACATGAGCGTGCTTGCTGCATGAGACTAGATAGCATAGAAAAGGAAGATGGTGTTGATTGTGCAGATAACATTCTGGAGTTTTGTGGAATGGACATGAGATTTGATGCTTTGGTTATTGTACATTCTGGACAGGTGGCAAGCATTTTTGTTCCAGTGGTTGTTTCAATGGCTGCTGCCACTTTTCTTGGCTGGTGAGTGTTTCTGCAAGCTAATCTGTAATTCAATTTTGGGTATAAGCTGATTTTGCCTCTAAAATGAATTTAAAGCATTAGTAATGAATGAAAGTGGGTGGGTAATAGTTCCATTAAGCAGGTGCTCCAGTGTTCTGTAGAGGATTTGCAGTAGCTCTGCATTTGGTCACTGTGCCCTAATTGCACAATCTGGTGCAACATTGGACAGGTATGTGGCTGGGAAATTGGGATCATATCCTGACACATGGCTTCCCACTGGCACCAGTCACTTTGTGTTTGCACTTATGTTTGCAATTTCAGTGACAGTCATTGCCTGTCCATGTGCCTTGGGACTGGCAACACCAACAGCGGTGATGGTTGCAACTGGTATTGGTGCTAGCAACGGGATCTTAATCAAGGGTGGGGATGCACTGGAACGTGCCCACAAAGTGGGGTGTGTGGTGTTTGATAAGACAGGCACTCTAACCAAGGGAAAACCTGCAGTTACACATCACAGAATCTACAATAAGACACCATTGGCTGACTTTCTTACACTTGTGGCATCAGCAGAGGTTAGCTCTGGTTTTTTCACTAGTATGTGTTTTTTCAACCTATGTTCTTTGTGGACCATCAACTGTTTCTATTGTGTTGTGGCTGTGATTCTAGTATAGGCTCCTGTGGCATCTCCCTCTCCTGTTCTGTTTGCATTATTTGGTGGGGTATTAAATTGGGTAGTGTGAAACAGGCTGGCAGTGAACACCCATTGGCAAAAGCAATCGTTGACTATGCACATCACTTTCTGGTATTTGGAGAACCTCCAACCCCAAGGACTGCACACACACCAAGAACCAGAGATACTAGCTGGATGAAACAGGCCTCCTCATTTGAGAATATTCCTGGAAAGGGAGTGTGCTGTCATGTGGATAACAAGGTCATATTGGTGAGTTACTACAAGTTTTAACATCTAAGGGATGTCCGTAGCACAAGGATACATACAATGGATGTTGTGGCCCAGTTGTCACTGTGAAGCTTTCAGTGTCTATGCTGATGTTCATCTGAAACTTTGTCCAGGTGGGCAATCGGAAGCTGATGACTGACTCAGGAGTGGCCATCTCACCAGCCATAGAGGACTATCTGCAAGAGAATGAACAACGGGCTCGGACAGCTGTTATTGTAGCTTTTGATGGGACAGTAGCAGGTGTCATTGGTGTCTCAGATCCTTTGAAACAGGAGGCAGTAGTTGTAGTGGAGGGCCTGAAAAGCATGGGTATCAAGTGTATCATGGTCACCGGGGACAATTGGCAAACAGCAAGATCTGTGGCAGATGAGGTTTGGCATTTTCTTCTTGTACCGGTCTGATGTAGTGTATTTGTTGGCAGCATTCTGTCATTCCCACTGGTGGTCTGGCCGTAAAGCATGTTTGGCTCAGTCACCAAAGGGAAGAGAATCCAATGGTGCCAATTGCCATTGGGGCCCTTAATACAACTTATCTTTTTAAACTTCCAGTTTGTTACCATAGGAACATGCAACATGCAACATGCAATCAGATTCTGTTTGAATTGGTGTCCTAGGTTTACAAACACTAATCTTTGCCTTATTTTGTTTGATTTTGGCAGGTGGGCATCATAGAAGTGATGGCAGAAGTATTGCCTGCTGGAAAGGCTAAAGCAATACAGTCTCTTCAGGCAGATGGAACAGTAGTGGCGATGGTTGGGGATGGTGTTAATGACTCCCCAGCACTTGCTGCTGCTGATGTAGGCATGGCTATTGGTGCAGGCACAGATATTGCAATTGAAGCTGCTGACTATGTTTTGATGCGAAACAGCTTGGAAGATGTGATAACAGCAATTGACCTCTCTCGGAAAACTTTTTCCCGAATCAAGTTGAATTACGTATTTGCAATGGGTTATAACATTCTTGCTATCCCAGTTGCAGCCGGCATTTTGTTCCCATACTTTGCAGTCCGACTTCCCCCTTGGGCAGCAGGTGGGGCAATGGCTTTTTCTTCTGTGTCTGTTGTGTGTTCCTCTTTGTGGCTGAGAAGATACAGGCGGCCCCGGCTTACAGAGTTGCTTCAGGTTAGGGTTCAAAAGTAGGAGATTCACTCAATTTTCTCCCTCACTGTCATTGCTTGTAAAATCAGAGTTATGTACAGTTACCAATTCTTATGTAACGAGAGCAGTTTAATAATTGCCCAGCTAATAATTTCATGCTAGTGGGAAAACTTGAAATCAATTGATTGTGTTTGCCCCATTCAAGAGGGCATGCAAAGCTGGTTTAATGATTCATACCATCCTTGCTACTTCCCAAGCAAATCTCAGCAACACTTCTGTGTGGCAGAATGAGATTCAGTAAAGTCATCTTTTGATTACTGATGAGTTTGTAGATTGAATGTGAAATGAAGGAAGATACATGCACACTATTGATTGTTCAGGGTAAGGACTGAGAATTGGCTGTTATGGGATTGAGGGCCCTATGAGAGGTGGGAGCCAAGCATGGGACCTGATTTCTGTTTGAGATCCTTATCTGGTGTAAAGAACTGGTAGAATTCTGCTTTCATAAATGGACAGCTGTGATTTCTTCAAGACGAGAGGATAGCTGCTATAGTTTCTATTGTGTGTTCTTATTGGAGAATTATTATTGATATGAATTTTTGACTTAGAGAGGGCATGTTATGTGATTGATCATGTAATTGATTAGTGCAATTCATTGTAGTATGTGTTTTAAAGAAGGTTTTTTTGGCTAATGCAAAGTGCGACTAAACACACTTTTTTCCACATGCTGTAGGTTGTACCTTTTTTCTTGAAAATGGGCTCTTTACCAAATATTTAGAACATTGTTGTTGGATTGTGTCATCCCATTGTAATATTCTTTTCTTTGCAACTTTTAAGATCTTTTGAATGCATGTGTGCAATCAATTGATTTAAAAAATAGAATATTAGTTTAAGTTGTGTAAAGAATTTATCAATTGAAGATACTAATACATAACCAAAATGCAATGCCTTTCCTGAGTGTCACCTATTTGGTTTTCTTATATGGATTGATTTAGAACTATAGTAGAGCTAGCATCTTAATCCATGTGAATTAATATCATAAAACACCTTCATTTAGTAACTACGATTCCACATTCAAGTAATCAGGATCCTCGAAAGTAAGTATAAATGGGAATGGAACTAAGTCCAAGTTGAATTGCTGCAAGAGAGTCAAATCAGAAAGGGGAAGCACATTGAGCAGGGACCTGAGTCCAAGTTGATTTGCTGCAAATCACATGTTGAAGTCTTCTACGGACTGATGTTAGAGATCCACTGATGGTAGAGATCCAAAGCTCCACTACCCATTGCTTGTAACGAGTCAGCAGTGGGAATGGGACGTGGGCACATAAAATGGTAGATGGAGAGACTTGGGATGGTTGGCTAATATTTACATAATTATATCAAAAGGCGAAAAAGATCCTTAATTCACATAATCCTAGTGATAGGGTTTTGGGGTTTAAGATTTCTTCAAATTTCATTAAGGACACAAACTTGATGCTACATGCAAATAGTGATGACTCTTGTGGGCATCTGAGTTGGGTGGCACTGTTGCAGGGCAAACCAAGTTGGTGATAAGCTCATGGCAATGCTATGTAATAAAAATACCCAAGCAAGCTGAGCCTCAGAAATCTGCTGTAACTTGAAAAGCTCAATAATCCCTTTGTCTGCCATCACTCAGCAAATGAATAACTTTTCTATACACTGGGAGAAAGCCCAGGAAAAAACACAGCCATTCCCTTTCTCAATATCCCCAGTTCCTGCTCTCTTCTATAACCATAAAGCTCGTGTCTGTACCCAACAAACAGAAACATTTGCTATCTCTTCAGTAACTCTCACCTTGGCATGCCTAGTTTCCTTGCATATATGCTCACATGTGCTCTGCACGTATTGGGATCCTTAGTGGGTTTTATCTGGAACATATGTGAAAATGGCAATGCTTATGGTAGGCTCCAGCAACCGCAGGTTTTTCTTTCCATTGTTGTGCATGTGTAAATGTGAACCATGCAGGGAACTTGCAGATTGCTGAAAACCAAGTCGGATCACAAATGCTTGGTGAACTTTGTTTGCCTTATTCAGCTATACTGAACTGGCCTGTATTGTACAGAACAGTGCCAATCATGGAGTTTCCCTACTTAGGAGACTTGGAAGTTGATGACTGGGATTGGAAGAAATCACTTATGGAGGTGCGCTTGGGTGGACATGGTCGCTTTAGCCTCAGGGAGTTACGAAGCTCTCTCTGTATTTCAAGGGGAAGCTCTAAAAGGACCTTTTCGTCAATCTCTTCATGTTTGTACTCCCATTCTGTGGACAAAGTTTGTACCCTCTTTGGGCTTACTGACCTAGCTGACTTTGCCTGCCACAAATCCTGCAGCCTTCCACTGCCAGTAGTCACCTTGGCAATCACTGGGCATTTGTCCATTGAGGTCTCCTGATCCCCAAGCATGCATTGGGTTCTGGAACCAGCCTCAGCATTGATATCAGAACTGGCTGTTGCAACAACAGCTTCTGACTGGAGCTCAATTTCATCATTTCTGACTCGCTTGTCTCTGGAGAACCTTCTTCTTTCATCAGTTGTAAGCCTTGCAGCATTTGTTGCACTACTTATTTCATTGACTCTGTTTGGACGTTTCTCTGACAGCAATATTTCACCATTTGGTTCAGCTTCTCCCTGACACTCTTCCACTGTATCTATGAACTGTCCATCTGGTGCAATGGAAAAAGTTGGGTCTTCTACTGACAAGTCTACAATTGGAGATTGAGCTTCTCCCTGACACTCTTCCACAGTATCTATGAACCATCCATCTGGATCAATGGAAAAAGTTGGGTCTTCTTCTACTGGGGAGCATAATATTGGAGTTGCTTCCAATACTCCAATACCTCCAGCATTCAAAGTACTTTTCTGTGATGTTACTTCTAAAGAAGTTTCAGCTGGAATGTGTGCTCTCAAGACTTGAAACTCAACTTTATGAGTAAGGGGGCTGCCAACAGTACCAAATTTTGGTGTGCAGGAAGTTGGCTCATCCTCAATGTTGGCAGCCATTTCATTGCTGTCGTCCTTTCTAGTTTCTGCTCGGCTGTCTTGCATGCTGCCAAGGTCCTGATTTGGAGGATCTACAGTGGAGATTTCATACACATCTGCAAGCAGCAAAAATTGCAGATATTGTCTGTCAAAAATAGATCCACTTCTTTATGGAATTTTCTGTAGAGCTCTTACATGGAAAATGCAGGCATACCCATCTCTGATATGATAACAAGGCATCTCCCTGACAATTGTTGCAGACAAAGGAGCAGCAAAAGATTTTCATAACATGACAATTTCCATTTTCCAAAACCTCACCTGCAGGTTTTGAGCCCTGCCTTTTCCCATCACTTGATTCACAGCAACTGGCACCATCTGCTGTCCTTAAATGCGATTCCTCATCTGTAAGAGAGTATGGAGTCCAGGATGGGGAAGATGTGGGTGACCCTGGTGGGCTCAAACAAATCCTGGACTCCTCTGAACTGTGCCTTGGTGGTGATGAAAAAAAGCTTGTAATTGGGTTGACTCTCTGTCAACCCACCATAGACATCAGTTCAGCAATCTTATTTCTAACCTCTTGCATTCAAATAGAAGGAGAACAATACACTGAAAGCTGCACCACTAGGGCTTCAAGACCATCATACTGAAGGTAATGCTGAGATGTTGGATGCCCCCACTGATAGTGCAGTAACTGCCCAGTTGTAGCTTGTGCCTCCGGTGGCCTTTAATGGAGAAAGACTTGAGCTGGGGCAGAAGTCCTGTAGACATTTCTCAAAGAGGACACGAGCATCTGCTATAATTTTATCTTTCCCGTACCTCAAAGTACATGACTTTGAGGGAAACTTCCGATTGGTTGACTGTGCCCTTCCTTTCTGCAGCCAGCTAGACTATATGTTAAAATACAAGAATCCATGCACTTGGATGCAAATGCAAGTGTGTCCAGAGTTTCATTTGTTCAAAAGTACACAGTTCACAAATTCAAATGGTCTAGGAATATGCACCAGGTGACATGCTGCATGGAACACAAGAAGGCGAGCAGTGCGGTTGTTATTTTCCAGGTCCAAATCCAGGCGCTCCTGCAGCTCTTCAGCCATCTCTCCCAGCCAATACATTACCTACAAAATGGAGATTACCAATTGTAGAAAGTTTTACCCAAACAGTTCATCCGATACATAGCAACTTTATGTTTAGGGTCTAGGGTTTACCCTAAACCCTAAACAGGTTTGCACTCCTGGAGGATGACGACTGCACATGGTTTCAAGGAGATGAAAAGGCCAAAAGACGATACTCACAGAAGCCATATTTTTGAGTGATTTTGGACCTGCAAAGGTTTTGCTGCAGCTGTGGCTTTTAGGAAGCACACGGCCTTGTACTTTATCTCCACTTCTGCCTCTTGCTACGTTCCATAACCATGTGCTGAGAAAGCAAAGAGCATGAACAAACATTATCAGGAGGAGAGTTCCGTACACACAAACCCTTCACCTTCATCATGAATAGAATTGATAAAACTGCCATGACTACCAACTGACTTCATCAGCTGTCCCAATGGTGGGTGTAGATATTTATATTATAATCAGATTTTGTTTTCCCACTACATTCAGTAACCCAGCAGTACCAAAACTAGAGCCACCCATGAGCAGCCCTGGATGCAAGCACCCATGATCCACAAAAGAGAAAAGTAATTACCCTGTATTAACACCATAGAGATCTTGCAGTTTTATCTCTGGAAATGGCAGCAAGTCAGCAGCTGTAGTCACACCAAGATCTTCTTTCAGAGACTTCCCAAGCTTCCCTCCCAGCTGCCCACTAGAGCAACACAAGTATCAGCTCAAACATGTCTTCAGCAGTCAAATCAGTTATGATTCGATAAATCTAAGCATAACTGATGTTCTCCATCCAAGAGCTCTCTGACTGTAGTCCTGGTCAGGCAAACTAACCATCAACTTCAAAGTTAAAAAATAGGATGTGTCCAGCAATCGCCCTGTTAAAAGGACAGGAAATTATATATGGGGTCAAAAGGCTGCTTACATTTTCTTGATTGGTAAAGAGGCCAACAAAGCAGGCACGTAGGATGAAGGCACCACTGTCTGCTGTGCAGGTTTGTGCATGCTGCTTGTGAGTTTTGCAAGCATCTGGTTCCGACAGCAACCCACAAACGTATAAATCTAAGAGAATATATGCTATCATACAATCCAAAGAATTTGCTTCTTGGGATGTATATTTAACCTGCAAATTGTTTAAAAATAAATAAAAGCTCATAAGTTAACAGTACCTTGTTGTGAGCAATCCCTGCAGAGCATGTGAACTGGGTCTCTTGTAAAACTGTGGCACGCAGCTCAGCGACAATAAGGGCACCACAAGCAAGCAGTTGATCATCTCTTGAGGCATTCCTTTGGCATAGCCACTCCCCTGCAGTCATCCTCTCTTCACCATCCTTCAAAAGGAGACCCAAACAAGAAGAGTGAAGAAAAGTGAGCAAAACCACCTCCAACACATGTACAAGTCCAAAAGAGAAGAGAAAGAAAGAGGAATGAGAACAGGACGGGAAGTCAAAGTACTAGATGATTCATGAATGGTTTACCTCCACCAATCCAAGTACATGTGTCCTTTGGGCCTCTTCTGAAAGGGACTGTGACAGGGGTGGGTCTTCAAGCAGCCTTGCTGCCGCTGCTTCTGTGATGTCAAGATAGACTTCATCAACTGATGCCCGCTCACATGTTCCCATGCGGCTCAGAATTGCTACCACCTACAATTCCATCAAACAACATGCACAAAGAAGCATTTTGTCCAATTTTTTTTGCATTCCAACAATTGATGATTAGTCCCATCATAGTTAAAATCCCCTCCTTCCTGTTCTTCTCCCCTTTGCAAAATAAATTCACCAAAGCTTCAAGATTTTTGACCATTTACCTCAGAGCCAGCATCACGATATGGGGCAAGATATGCATGCCCATGAGCCATTGGCACTTGGACCAGCTCTATATCTGGGCACACCTTCTTTGCATCATCACCCCGCATATTCCTGAAATCAAACAGGCATTCATTCAGTGGATCTGATTTTTGAAGTAGCATCAACACAGGTACATGGAAACTTTTCTCTATCAGTGCGGCTGGATCACCTCCTTTTTAGGGAGAGCTAATGCTTGTTGGGCCTTTTGATTTTACGCTGCTTGACACCTAACTCGACACCTGAAAAGTAGCACTTAATACTGTAGTTCCTTTGCCATTCCAGCAGTAATCAGATTATTTTCAATAAATGCTGATTTTTCGTCAAAATCAGCTGCTCACAATGCCAAAGGTCCTAGAATCTGTTTGGCATTACTATTGACTGCCTGCCCTAAAGCTTGGTGGTGCGATGTGCCAAAGTAGAGCAAAATTACTTGGTGTTTTTAATTCCCACCTCAACTACAAGAATTTCAGGAAATTTCTACTGCCAAAATGATAAAGCGAAAAAATAAAAATCGTTAAGAAGATGCCAGAATGGTAAAGGTCCTATGGTAAAGAAATATAAAAAAAACAGGATGCAGCAGCTGTATCAAGACCATGTGACTGCAACAACATGAAGCCCAAAAAGACCACACCATGCCCCAAAAAACCAGAGTTTGTAAGAAATTCACAAAAGCCAATGACACCATAACAAGTTGTATTTGGACCATGTCATTGAACCCTAAACCCTAAAACCCTACGCATCCAGAGTACAAATATAATTACACAAAACTGATTTAGAACAAATATGACTGAAGCCTGCATCTGTAGTTCCACATTATGCAAAAATACCAGGGGAGTTAAATTGTGCAGAACTTGAAGTACAAACCTTGTGACACTGGCACGACGTGCCTCATAGCTGACAGCTATGAGACCTCCCCCTTTCCATGGATTGAACTGCACAACAGCTGATGGCTTGCCCCGCAGCTCAGGTCGCTTCCTTTGCTCCACTGCAAAAGGATTATCCATTCTCAACCCCAACAAAAAGAATGCATGTCAACCCACTTGATGAAATTCACATTTTTGAGACATCCTGTCCCCAACCCACCATTTCTGCCTATCCCAATTTTCCAAAACCCAGAGAATCCCAACATACATTGTTTCTTCAGAGAGATGGGAAACAAAGAGAGGGACTAGACATACAGACAGACAGACAAACCTTGCACATAGAAACAGTCCAGGTCCAGATGGGCAATCACTCTTGTTTCTGCAGGTTCTGGCCTAGCAACGGGCATCTTTTGGTTTTCCTTCTTCCACTTTCTTTTTCTGTTGCCAAAAAAGAAAAGAAAAACACAACACCACCAACTCAGGAGCAGGTGGGTGGCAACAAAAAAAAAAAGACTCCGGGAACAATCACACCTCCGAGGAATCAACATGCAACAAATTCTAGACCCAGTGGATGATTATTGCAGATCCCTAAATGGGTGGTCACTGCAGAGTACTGACAATCCATTACTCTCTCTCTCTCTCTCTCTCTCTCTCTCACCCACAGTCTGCAAACCCATCTCTCATATATCTATCTCTCTCTTCCTCACACCCACAATCTGCAAACCCAGCCACTGTCTTGAGAGGGGATCTATGGCCTTCTAAGGTTGTGTGATTCACAACAAAACTGCAAACAAAAATCTACACTAGGTTTATATGGCTCTTCCTCTGCCCAAAATCTAGAAGCCCTAAACCCTTAAGCCCCTAAGCCCTAAAGGTAGGCTTAAGGACTAGGAAACTGGATTTTGCTTTCATGAGAAATGAAATCAATGTTTTTTTATAAAACTTTATTTTTATGTGTTTTCTGTTTTTATTATTATTTTGTATAATAAAAATAAAGTGTTTCCTTTTTCACTTTTGTATTTTTGTTTATTTGGGTGCAAGTTTGAAGTTTAGAGAAAGAAGACACACCTCATTCTTTTTCAAGTAGGGTTTTTCTTCATTATTATAAGTTTTATTTTTTCTTATTTTCTACTCTTTATTTGGTTTCCTTCTTTTTTGTAATTTTTTTTCCTTTTAAAATTATTTTAGTGTATTTCCCTTTCCTTGTTTCATTTGTTCCCATTCATTTTTTTTATAGTTTTTGTGTTTTTACTTTTTTTTGTGTTTATGTTTGTTTCATGTTTTTAATTTTTTCTATTCTTATTTTGTCTATCTTCATTTTTTTTTCTATTTTTATGCGTTTATTTATTTATTTTGTTTCTATTTTCTTTTTCAAAAAAATTCTAGTTTTTCTAATATGTTTCATAATAAAAATATTTTAATTAAATTTCTTTTTTTGGGTTTGATTAGATGCAGATTTGAAGTTTGGAAAAGAAGACAAACCTCATTTTTTTTTCAAGTATGGTTTTTTTTTTCTCTTTCTTTTGCTCTCTGTTTTGTTTCTTATTTTTTTGTCATCTATATTTTTAATTTTCTTTTAAGATTATTTTACTGTATTTCCCTTTTTTGTTTCATGTTTTAAGTGTTTAAATTTTTTTTTCCTAATTGTTAACGTGTTTTCCTGTTTTTGTTTTTTTCTAGTTTTTTCCCTTTTTAAAAAAAAAAGTATTTGTTCTGGTTTTTCTTTTTTGTTACAACTTTATTTCATTTTATTTATTTATTAATAACTTGTCTTTTTCTTTTTTAATTTGAAATTTTTGTGTTGTTTTAAAAAGATTTCTTCTCTTGTTTCTCAAGTTTTTTTTCAACAATTTTTAGTTTTTTAAAATTCGTTTTTAGCTTTTGGCAAATTGCAAGACTACAGGAGTTTTTCAGCCTTCACATTGTAGAGGGTTATTATATGATGCCAACCATGGACGGATGACGGGACGGATGGATGGACCGATTAAGGGGAAGCTTCACGACGTCCTTTACTATATAAGATGAGAGATGGCACCTTACTTAGCATAAGTAAGTAGCATAAGTAAGGTGCCATGTGCCTTCAATTTGAGATTGTGTGTAATAAGAATATGGGTTGAAACTAGACCCAATTCTAAACCTAATCACCTTTCAATTACATACTACATGGTATGGCACCATTTCAATCCATTTCAACAAAAATGAAATATTCCCAAAACATTCCCACCCAAAACCAAAAAAAAAAAAAAAAAAAGCTTCTATTTCCTTCACCAAAAAAAATTTTTCTTCAAGAAAAATAGTTTGTCAAAAAAATTTAGCATGTCTAAAAATAATGTGAGGGAATATTGGTAAGAAATTGGAACCAAAGAATAATTGTACTAATAATTGTAATGTAAATTGTTTGGGTTTATGTACACAACCAATCTTAATTAAAGTGGTGCTGAAAGTTTAAGCTTCCCAAAACATTGATTAGGGTTAGTGGGTATATATATAAGAATTGTTTTTTTGAGTTCCAAGGAAAATATGAAAGGAAAGTGTGCCCTAAGTAAAAATTTCATAGCCTAAGTCTACTAATTTCCTTTTTTGTAGTAGAAAGTCTTTCTCATCTATTTCCTTTGGGAGGCCAACAACCTGAATACCCAAAGTGTTGCCTACTTGATGAATACACAAACAAGTATTTTTGAGACTTGGCAAAAATACTTTTGAGACTAGGCAATTTGGTCAAGGAGTAACAAGCCCTCCATGGTACAAGCTTTCTATAATGCCTGCAATGGAGGAGTATGTTCCCCCAATCAAGCACAATACACCTATGAGAATCATACTCGAACAAAGCACAACCTGCAACACAATTTTACCATATTAACATAAAAGTAAGCATCCTTTCATTAGGAAAGTTAAGATTAGGGGTGTATCTTTCGAAACCCTAAAAGAACTTATTAAGTACCTTGCAATCTTACATCATCTAATTATGCTCTCGATATACACATACTAAGCAAAATTTGATTGATTTTTTTTGGTTTTAAAAAATAAGTTGCAAGACAAAATCAACAAATTAGCATCATAGGTATGTAAGATACAACCTAATGCTGGGATTGTGGGACATAGCCTAGTACCTGGGAAATGGTGGCTTTCTTGCCAAGGATACTAAGGTAGCAAGCACAAGGCAAAATCACCGACTGCCACAGAGCCACAAGGAGGTGAGTAAAAGCTTACAACATCCTGACCCACAGCAACTACGAGATCCGTAGTACATATTGATCTCTACAATATTGCATCAGCTCATCTGAGTGCAGTTGATTCTTTGAGACTTGAACCAACATGAGTCTGTCTATATGCTTCAAAGGTTCCAGCCTCGTACCCACCCAACACTTCTATAAGTACACACAAATGTGTGCTGAATTCATCTGTCATATGAAAACTGGATCCTTACAAACTGAAACTTTAACGATATGGAGTTCCTTGTGCCTCTCAAGGTCAAGAATCCTGAAGCAAAATGCATTGGGTGTGGCCTGATCAACAAGTATATATATATATATATCTATAATGAATTCCTGGATGAGTTTGAGTTGAGATTGGATTCACATGTAATCTGATTTAAAATTTTTTTTTTTTTTTTGGAAGGCTTTGAGTGTGATCTGAACACTTACCACAGTCATGGTAAGGAAGGAGCCAATAAACGCCATCACCAAGCCTGTGGAGCAGAGAAAGATAAACCATATGTATTAAGAACAAAGCAGATGTGGGATTTTACGGTTAAAGTTATTGCCAAAGAGATGATGAATTTTCCATACTCTCTCTTTCACAAACAAATAGGATGTGCATCAAAGAATCGACAATGTATTCATAACTCCTTCATAACTCAATATTGTGCGAATCTGGGCAACTTGATGATCGACTACGAGTTCACAAGTTATTAGGAATAACATTGCAACCTTCATTTTTGTTAGCGACCTACTAATCTCAGCTCAAGGTAACACTTTCAGCTGTCATGGGCCCTATTTTCTATAACCGTACTGATTCTTGGATGAAAAAATCATAATTTGTTCTTTTCATGGATGAAAATAACAACCATTGTACATCCATTTCAGATTTCATTAATAATGACCAAAATGATCGGATGTAGGTACCCAAATTTTTTTTCTTTGCAAAATACTAAAAAGTGATCGCTAGGTTGTTCTATTGACTTAGGACATCTTTCCATTCGGCTGTTATGATCATAGATTTTGCTGCAATTGCAACTTTTCATTATGTTTTTCCAGCTACCTTAGTTGTGCTCACAGACATCTCATAACTCGACCAAAGTGCAAGAGTTGTGATAGCCGTAAGTTAAATTGTGAATCATCATGTAATAGCATTTTGTGCTCTGTTAAAACTCTCTAGAAAGTTACCCACATAGCAAATGCTCCCCAAGTTTCTAGAATATTGATTACCTATGGAATTCCCTATGGAATTTTCAAAATTTCCCATTGGAGTTCTCCAATGGAAAAGCACTTGTTCATGAAGCAAGAAACAATACCCTATTTCAGTGACTTTCCATTAGGCTCATGTGATCACAACAACCTAATGGAAAGAGATGCTGAGTATGGCAGGTCATCTTGATTCTCACTTAAATTACCGACAACATGTTGTGATCACAACAACCTAATGGAAAGAGATGCTGAGTATGGCAGGTCATCTTGATTCTCACAAGAGTCAAATATGCCTGGTAACTGGCTCCAGGCCACTGGTTACTAGGAATAGCCTCGGCGCTCACACGTTTGAACTATTTCTGGTAATCAGCAGCTTTGCAGGGGTGACCTTGTCATGTTTTAGGCCATGTTACCTTTCAACCAGAGATGGAGATAGAAAAAGGGAGGACCATTGAAATGCAGGGGAGAAGGGTTAAATGCAAACGAGAGAGAGAGAGAGAGAGAGAGAGAGAGAGAGAGAGAGAGAGAAATGGTTACCAAAATATGGCACCAAAACTGCTACAGCAATAGTTGAGAGAACAAGGGCTGTTCGAATAAGAATTGAGCATGACCGATACTCCACTGAATCTAGCCTCTGTGGCAACAGTTCCTCTAAGCTATGTGCCACTGGAGTTAGTGTCAATGCATATTTGGTGAAGGGATTAACCACCTGCAGAGACCAGAAGCCCAACAACACCGGGACACATTCTTAGAATGATGGTCCGTCCGCAAAACAAGAAACAAAAGAGAAGAGCAGCAGCAGCTGAAACACAGGATTATGAAAAAGGTTCAAGTGAGCAAGCTGGAGAATACGATATTTTGAAAGAGCTGATGACTTACGGTGGTCCAAACAGCAATTTTGGAGGCCAAGAACTGCCCTGGAAGATTGAGGGTGATTTGTGATGCAGTAGCTTCCCCAAACATGGTGAAGCCCATAACTGCCACACCAGCATAGAGCAATGTGCATAGCAAGAAGCTGCAGCAGCCCAAAACCCAAAAAACAGCTCTTGAAACACTACTCCAAGTCATGTGGTCGTATTGAAATTTTAAAAGACTTTCTCTTTTCTCCAGTTGCACCAAAACCCCACAGACATCTAGTCGGTATTAGAATTTATTGACCCAGAGATGAGTTGAGGGTGCCTGCCATGAGCAAGCTCCATGGATCACTCACCTTACTCCCAATATTTTGTCGAAATCAGCTTGGTTTTTGAGAGATGTATATATGTTTGGGAACACTGCATGACCTGAGTAGCAAAATCCAAACAAACCGATGGAAACAGGGATGCCAGACCAATTCAGCAGGTAACCGTGGTGGTGAAATCCAATGCCATCCACAGCTCCCACCCAGAATACGCTGATGATCACCACAAGAGATGCAATCACACCTCCCGCTGCAGTCACAAATAATTTAGCCCATGACCAAATGTCAAAGGGCCTTATAATGACCCGCCATTGCTAACTAGAGACCATGACTCCTCTAGTGGATACTTAACGTAGGACATTCTTTCCATTAGGCTGCTGTGATCACAACAACTTTTCATTATTTTTTTCTATCTAGTTGTGCTCATAGTCATCTCAAAACTCTATCAAGTCAAGCATTGATCAATTGCAGGAGCTCTTAACAACTGTGAATCAAACTGGAACTCATCATAAAATGGCATCTATCCTTTTTGTCAAGAGGACATGTGTTCCCAGAGTTCCTAACATACTTTCAACACACTTGCAGTTCTCCCACCCTTGGAAATCTTTGGTGAAGACTCAGAAAATGTCTAGGACCCACCCACATTGTAGTTTCAAGTGGAGATGATCATGAATATATAATTATATTGTGATGGACGATACAATACTTAGACTGGCAACAGTTAGAATTATGGGAATTGGCGTTGAGAGTGAGAACCTGAGACATAGGATAACAGGCTGAGATCACGGAGCCAAACTGTGGGAAGCACAAATGCAGCAGTGACCGCTGCAAACAAAGTAGTGGAGCTGATTTGGAAGCCTGCCACTTTGAGACCATGGACCTGAGGAAATAGTGCTGAAAGATTGTCGCCTTCAAGGATCAAAAACTCCACACAACAGGCCTGTATGCCATGCCCAGCCCAACCCAGCCCAGATGAAACAGATCACAATGTGATCCAAACGCAAAATGAAGTTTTTTGCATGAAAAAAAATGGAATTGAATGACTAGCAGCAAAAGTCCCTTGAAAAAGATGACAAAACCACATTACTAGACCCATTCCTTATTTTGCATCCACAGAGAACAAGAATTTTTGTCACAGCATCAAATTCAAAGGTTTAAAATGAAATCACACAGTTCAGTTGATAACATTGAAAACTGTGAAGACAATCAGAGGCTTTTGCAAGACAATCAGAAACCAGATGGAGCATCATCAGATGGAATGGATCAACTTACATAGAGCTCGGTATAGAGGATAATCTGCACACGCATGCACACACACAGGAAAATGGCAGCTGATCAGCCAGAAGACACAAATTGTGGTGTCAATTCTGTCTAGATCTAATCAGCAGGCCCTCACTGAGTCACCCAAACCTTGCTTGCTCTCTTGTACAGAAACTGCCTGCTGACGGGGGTTGTGGCTGCTGGAGACATTGAAGGCAAAGATTATAACAATTTACTTACAGCAATTATGAGACGTCCAGTATTGCCAAAAGCTGCTTGCCCGATATCTGGGTAAGTTGAGAGCCCTGGTGCACTGTCTAAGCAACGACGGAGGAGAATTCCTGTGTAACAAGAAATGGCTGACAACAGAAACAACAATACAAGTCCCAACCAGCCTCCTTCCTTCAATGCATAAGGAGTTGTCAACACTCCAACACCCGCCAGAATATTCATACCTGATGAGGCCACCAAAAACTTCAATCAAAAAGCCCTCGGAGGACGAATTTCCTTGTCTATTTGAAGGCACCTTATACCTTATTCATGAGTACATGATCCCTCCTAGAATTCTTCACTGTTGTGTTTTTTGTCAATTTCACAATCCCAACTCATAATTGACGAAGAAATAGCGAATGTTTTTTTTTTTTTTTTTTTTGCCTCTTCAATGAATCAAAAGGAACAAGGTTATAACATAACGTTGTACCTCAGATTGGCCTTGAAAGGCTGCAATCTAACTCGATCATACCTTGGATTGGTGTTGATCACTAAAAGCAATTTTGGGAGGGAAGTGGAAGAAGTTTGACAATGCAAAAACAACACAATTTGTTTGTACCATTAAACATGGCTTGTAAACCACTGCTTCCTTTGCGAGCTTCAATTGTGGTATCATAGTTGTGATTGACATCTGTACTGATCTTCTTAGATAGCTTCACATGAGCTGAATCAGTTTTTGTTGTTCCATACTCATGAGGTGATTTGTAAGGATGTGGGCGTTCTCCCTTCTCCAATTTTCCAGCAGCTGGAAGAAATGGGACTTGTAGTGATTCAGTGTCTACAGCAATCTGTTGTGTATATCGATCGGGTGATTGCCCTGTTGCTATTGTTGTTATTCTTTGGTAAGAAGAAGATAAGAAGGAGTTGCTAATCCGGTTGAGGCTTGGACTAAATATACTGAGAGCAGCAGCTGGTGATGCATACATGTCCATTGATTGTCTGCCAAAAACATTTCAAAGTTACCAAAACCAAAGAAGTTATGGTATTGTCATGGATGATGATAATTGTGTGTGTGTGTGTTTTTTTTCTATATTCCTGCTTCAAACTGTTCCAGCTGCTCTAGCTGAATTGTTGCATTTAGTCTTGCATCTATTCCACAACTGAAAACCCAAAAAACATTCTTGCAAAATTTCGGACTCTCTGATCTAGAGGATCATTTTTGTAGGGAGGTGGAGGAGGACGATGATGAGGAATTAGTTTTAGATCTGCTACACTTTTCAACAAGTCTTGCTTGGGATTGTAAGATGCTTAGATCTTACTTGTAGCTCTGGGGCCAGTGAGAAGTGGAAGCCAGGAGAGAGTTTCCATCATCGTCATCATCACCAGCTTCTTCAACATCGGAGTCATCCTCAGTACTCTTTTCCTCCTCTTCTTCACTGGCCATACTATTATCATAGTACCCATGTGGCTCATCCCTAGATGGCATTGCAGCAAGCTTGAATCTGCAGCTGAATCCCCCACAACAACAACAAAAACTGTTCCCAAGCTGAGCTGAGCTGAGATTAAGCTGAGCTGAGATTCAATCCACCCAGAAAGAAAATCACAACAAGAAACAGCAGAGTGATCAGAAAACGCTTAACAAACAGAAACACAATCCCACAAAACTGAAACACAACTTAAATAATCTCACAATCTTCTCTTCTTCTTCTTCTTCTTCGTCTTCACCACAACGAGAACAAACAAAAGAAGAGATCATCCCCACCACCACCACCACCACAACCTTTTCTCCCTCCCCACTCTTCTAGAAAGGAGGAAGACCAAATGAGAGATGAGCTGCAAAGAAGTTGGAGTAGCTAGAGAAAAACAAAACCACATGAGCTGCTTCCTGAGAAAAACAAAAAAAACAAGCAAGCAAGCAGCCAAACAATTGCAGGAATAGTGAGAATTCACAAGCAGAAGAAGAGGATCTGAGAGATGGACATTGCAAAGCAAAACGACACTACAAGAACACTCCATGCAAACAGCCACCTTTATGCTCTTACCCAGCACGTTAATTATCTAATCACGTCACTAATTATGTCACTAATCACCTCTAATCACAGCACTCGTGACTAAATAAAGAGCATCTCCAGCGGTGCTCAATATGTGATCCTGTGTGCACAGTCCAATTGGATGAAGAAAAGTCAAAAAAGAAAAATGCCGGTATGGCTCAGGAAAATGGTTTTTGGCTGATCATAATTGTACAGCGCGTGCACCTCTGGAAAAGAGTGGAATAAATGTGATGTGACTATTGCTCCCGATGTGGGATGACAGCGTGCACCTGTAGAGAAGAGTGTAATAAATGGGATCTGACTATTGCTCCCAACGTGGGATGAACTGACTAGATGGATATGTTTGTGTGTAGGATAATGCCAAGATGGTGGCGTCACCCAAGACGGCCTTACCTGTCTTGAGGCTAGTGGTAGGGAACATTCCCAATATGCGGGGGCTGGATTCGACCAAGGCCTCTCTCTCTGTGTGTAGGACCCATGCACCTTGGGGTTTTACGCCATTGTAAAGCATGAGGCAAAAGGTTATCATGAACTTAAACATAAGTAAAATCATCTTAACATGAAGAGACCGGAGGATCTTATTATATGTCTACTCCTTAAGAGTGAGAGGGATCTTTGATTCTTCCTTACGAAACCCATCCCTCCCACTCTTAGGGACTTATTGTTGGTGTAAGTTTGATCATCCCTCCTTAAGAATTTGTTGCACTTTTAAGGACTTATTATATGTGTAAGATCCCTCCATCTCTTAAGGAGAAGCTGTATTATGCCTCCTCTTTTTTCCAAAGGATCTAAGGTGCTATCCAAGTACATTAGGAAATTTCATTTTTTTCTATGTTCTAATTTAATGTCGGCTTTTTCACTATGGGTTAAGTCACAAATTTTCACCATCATGGAATCTCAACATGTCTGGCTCAAAAAACTTTACTTCTTTTCATCTTGTTTTTGTTGGTAAATAAGAGGTTGAGGGACTTTGCTTTTATGCTTTTTCCGAGTCACAAGTTTGTTTATATAAGTTTAAAGCTCGTGGATGGATTCCCTTTGGTCCAAGTAAAGATAAAATCTATATGTCTATATTCTATTCGACTTGTTTCTTTTGTCATTACTTGCAAACATCTCCATGTGACAAGAGGAGTCAGATTTTATTTGTTATTGCTACCAAATCAATCCCCTAGACTCCATCACATTCTTTTCATGTGGAACTTGGTTTGTGTCATTTTAAGTCTATCTGATCACACTTTTGGTGTGGTTTTTTTAACAAAAAGTTTGTTTTAATGTGGAGAAAAGCCCTTCCCCAAAAATGATCATATGGGTTTTCTACTTACCACAAGTTGAGTTTAAGTTGAAACTGATTTTGTCACAACTAGGCTATGTATGTGGCACATAATAGGACAAACAAAGTTGATATGCACTCGGTTGGTTATAAGTTATAACATAATGCCCTCTATTGTTTCCTTTTGCATCAAAAGCACAAGCCTTTCGTGTTTGCGCAAAACTTCACACACATACAAGAGAGAAAATCTATTGCGAGATGTGATTTCTAATGAAAAAACGTTGTCATATTTTGAGATATGTATGAAATGATTTTGCCATTTTGGTGCACAATTTTTGGTCTTGCCTACCAAGGCAAAGATATTGTGTTTAGATTCATTATAGAGTAAAGTAGCTTAAGGGATTTTTATAGGCCCCTAGGTAATAGGTTTATTTTTATATGAGGATTTTTTTTGAAAGATGATATTTCAGCTTGTGTTGAAATTTGAGATTAATTGTAGAGTTATAATATATTGAAGGATTTTGGTTTCTTTTAGAGAAATTTTCGAAGATTAAATTTTCGCATGGTGAAATATTTTAAGTTTCCATAATTCTTCTTTTGCCTTAAGATACTTTTTAATGTAAATGGCAAGGCCAAAATGTGAGACACCCCTTATTTTGTTTTTTTGTTTTGGAGCAGCTTTTATTCTCCACATTTTGATAGTCTTGATAGTTTATGAAAAAGAAGTGTCACTAATTATCGCATCTTTAACATAATGAGACCTTTTACAACTAGAAGCTCTCATGGGTGTTCTATCAAATTTCGTATTTTTTTTCTTCCTTGTAATTTCTTTAAGTTTCGACATTTCAAACAAATAATTCCCTTAATAAATCAACATTTCCCAAAATAATTAAAGCATCACCAAACCTCAAAAGGTACTCCGATACTAGCTCCTTTGAACTCTTTCATTTGATTAAATCTAACCCAAAAAATAAGAAAATGATTAAAAAACACGTAGTTATAATGTACAAAGAGACCAAGCCATGTTATCTATATTACAACTAGTATTGCAAGTATTGCTAAGTATTAGCTATTAATACCAATGATGTTTTTCCAACAAATCCTTGGTTAGTACTATTATTACAAGTATGAGCATAATCCTAAGTTTGAAATTGAGCAAAATCTCCTTTCTCTCTCTTTATTTTTCCTCCCCCCCACCCTTTTAATTTTTTTTTTTTTTTTTTTAAGGGTTTTCCCTTCTCACATGTTTCTCAATAGTTCATCATTATTTTTGTCGGATCTTTCATGTCCATGTAAATGCACCCCAAAAAAAAGTTGAAACCAAAATGTTTGAAAGAAAGAGGTAGGTTGTTAAATTATTTTAATATACATAACATGAACATGAAAAGGCATAACAAAACAAAGGTTCCATTAAAAATTTTAAAAACTAGTTGGACCTGGACAACACCGATTTCGAATGTCGAAAGCCTTTGTTCATTCTCATACATTTGCCATTCATTCACGCTTTTCATGGACAAGCTTGAAGGTGGGCAACTTAATTGCCCACCTCCGGTTTTTTTTTAAATTTTTTTTTAGGGTTTTCCCATGTGTTACATGCTTAACAAGTATACGGATTTTGCATTGGAACATTTAATTAGTGGAGCCTATGGATACACCTCCTCCCTCCCTCCCTATAAGGGTCATGCCGTCTCCTTTCTTCTTAGAAAAACAATACACCATCTATGTGTTGTTAGTACGGGGGCCAAGGGGATCCTTTCATGTACAAAACAACCATTTCATATTGAAAGTAACGTAGAGTTCACAATAGGATTTAGCTTTTTCATTTGATAGATAGCTTTCAAAATGAAAGCCAAAAACAAAAACCAAGAGCATTTTTGCATGCAAAAGGTGGCAAACTTTAGCCATCACATGTGATTTTTGTACACTTTGAGAGTGGGACCTCCAAACAACCCTAAACTCACAACAACAAAAACTGATTCCAATGGGATGAGAACACTCTTGGGGCATGGTTGTTGCGATAGTTAAGAAACTCATTGTTATAATAATAATGTGGGCAATTTATTTATTAATCTCTTTATTTTGGCACTTGTTCATCCGATTGCATGAGAAAACAAAGACTTTTTCTCTCTTTTTTTTTCATTTTAAAAATTATTATAAATTAGAAATTAAAGTATCACATTTGAATTTGTCTTTTTGTCTATAGATTGAGGAATTTTTTTTTACTTCAAAATCTACCATTAAAAATTTAATTAATTAATAAAAAATATGTGGCATCCATTGGTTGAGTGCACAATGCACCAAAATTGCTTGATATGAGAGCCTCCTCACTACTTTTTTCTTTTTCTCTTCTTTTCAAAAAAATTAAACAATTTTTTTTCTAAGAAAAAAAGGAGACTTGAATGGAAGAGTGGCACACAAGGTACATCACGAGCCCCATGATCGTATCACCAAGAGCCTCGTTGCCATTGAGTAAGGTTAGTAGTTAGACCCACCACGATACTTTCGACAAAATATGAAAAAATATATGCATTATTGGGCATGTGATCATAGACTTTGTCGACCTTTTGTACAACAAGGAAAAAGATAAATTTCTAAGTTTAAAAAATAAAATAAAATACAAAACCCAATATATCATGGCCCCTCATTATTTTATTAAAAATTCTTCATATTTTTTTTTAATTGCCATTTTTTAATTGAAAAAAAAATCCATTGATTCAAAGCCAAATGGTATGTATATAATTTGGCTAAAAAACGGATCCCCCAATTACTAGCAAACCCTAGGTCCATATTCTATGTCACTTTGTCAACTCCCTTGGACATTCTCTTTTGTGCGTTTTCGAGTCTCATACATACATGCATTCCCTTTTGAGCATTTTTTGGAGTCTCGGATGTGCATTCTCTTTGAAGCATTTTTTTGGAGTCTCATGTGTGCATTCTCTTTTGAGCGTTTTCGAGTCTTGTATATGCAGTCTCTAAAGTGTCGTATTTAGATAAATTGTGGCCTAAAACTTGCATTGACCTTGTCTACTTTGTGCCATGTTTTACCAATTGTGCCATTAAAGTGACAATTTATTTTTATTTTTTTTTGAAAAAAAAATCATTCATAGGAGCATAAGTTGTTGGTTTTGCGTAAGGTTGTATTTGATCCTTTCCAAAGTGTAAAGTGTTAGGGAGTGTGATTCGGGTAGAGTTGTGAAAAGTTGCATTGTCACTAGCATGGGGAATCACCAATCACCATGTCCATAGTTCCAAGTGATAGCATTGCAATTGAGTGAGTGAGTGAGGAAAATATGAGGATTGGATGGGCGCTAACGACCAATGACTATGCTTCCATTATGGGTAGACTAGATTATAACCTTTTTGGATAAAACTAGATCTCAAATGGATGACATTAATAATTTGGATGAAATTTGATGACCTAGATAGATAATACTTTCACATGGATGAATCTAAAATTACCACTAATGGATGTCATGAGGATTGGATGGACGCTAACGACCAATGAATATGCTTCCATTATGGGTAGACTAGATTATGACCTTTTTGTACAAAACTAGATCTCAAATGGATGACTTTAATAATTTGGATGAAATTTGATGACCTAGATAGATAATACTTTCACATGGATGAATCTGAAATTACCACCAATGGATGTGCTTCCATTTATGGGTAGACTAGATTTTAGAACTTTTTGTACCAAACTAGATCTCACACGGATGACATTAACAATTTGGATGAGATTTTGATGGACCTAGATAATACTTTCTTTCACATGGATGAAACTTATCACTTATGAGCACAATGGCATGTACCTTGCAATTTTCCATTAATGTAATGGTTTTCATTATTTTGTACAATGAAGGTGTGGAATTTGATTAATGGTTAGGTCAATTAAGATCCAAGAAGACTTGTCCATTGTGGCCTATTGTAAGGGGACCCAAACAAAGGTAGAAAAAGGTCACATGAAAACCACTTTGTATTACTCAATATGCCCACTTACTTGGTAAGATGCATGTGAGGAATTTTGTGTGAACACCTTTAGGGTTTAGGGTTTAGGGTTTAACAACACCCTTGAAGAAGAAATTCTCCAAAGATGAACACCCACTTGATTTTGCCATGCTCTTAGGTCCCAACATTTTACCAGAGATGTAAATGATCTCATGAGTGGCCATTCTACTTTGCAAAATGCTCTTTGGGCCCATATGGTGGTGAGCCTCCAATTGCTGCTTAACTTAACCTACCTTGATCAATACATAAGACATACCATGGCACCAAGACATTACACCCATAAGATGACATGGCGACGAAGGGGTGAAGCTCAAGGTGTGACATTCCCATGAACCCTAAACCCTACAACATGTGCATGTATATTGGGCAAAGATTGTAACTAGCCAAGAAGAGCTCTTGTGGAGTCCCTAAATTGTGGGATGGTGAAAACAAGCACTTGCCACACTATGTGTGGTGGCTCCACTCATTTTTAGGGTTTTTTTGGGAGAGTGTGTGAACTCCCAAATGTTTTGGAGATAGCTCTCAAAAGAGGCTAGTTATGTTGGGTTTCCTTCCATTCCCAAGGGTTTGGGAAGTTTGGGTAGTTGTGTCCAGAAATTTACCCATAAAGACAAAACCTTGGTTCTAGCCTAGTACTAGGCTAAAGTGTTTTGTTTTTCAATTTTGTAATGTAGTAGCATTCGCCAGCCTCCCAAGGCAGATTTCGCCATAACTGGCGACAGTTTTGTACAGGACCATTAAATGTGTAGCCTATAATACCGGAGGCAGGGTTTCTTTTAAGGATTTTGTGATAGAGTCAAAATGGTGATCATTCACAAAATAATTAAGCCAAATTTGGCTACATACTAGATATGGAAGTAGAATTTATCGTGCTCTTGGCTACCTAGTAGACCTTTCCATAAAAATCTGGCGATTTGGATTTTTTGTTTTCTTCAAAATCTGGCAAATCTGGGTCATGTTTTCCCATGAAAACTCCTTTGTGTAGGTCAAAATTTGGCAAAACTTCTCCAGTGAAAGGAACACTGATAGACAAGCATGTGGCAGCACTCTACCCCCCAAAAGATTAAAACTTGGCTAAATTTGGCAACTCATTTTTGAAAAAACAGGGGATTTTTTGCCAGAAATTTGGATGTGCCACACATCTAATGGGTTTAGGGTTTAAACCCTAAACCCTTACCCCCCCCCCCCTAGAAGGATAATTTGGGTGGTAATCTTAAAAGCACTTCTACATACACCATTCTTAGAATTAGGGTTTTTCAAATTGGAACAATATATGTTGTGAATGCTTTGTTTGGGAATCTACATTTCCCCAATTGCTTGATATGTTATTGTCAAAAGACAATTGCAAGAAATTTCACAACATGGTAAACCTTTAAACAAATCTAGATGTTACAAGAGTCCTTACTTCAACCACTACCAATTAGGGCTCGGTGTGTGTTTTGAAGAGTTAATAACTTAAAACATTGCAAATGTTCATTCTTAAATTCTTTGGCAATGTTGGTTTTGGAAATGGCATCACAATTGCTCCATGAAAATAAAATGAACATCGTGTATGATTTACCTCTCTTGCACACCCCATTTCATACCCTTTGGTGATGTCATATTTCACACAAATTAATTAAAATCTGCAATGTTTTCAATTTTTGAGATTTTTTTTTCTTGAAATGTCTAAAAATTCAAAAAAAATTATAGAATCACTTTGCCTAGTAATGATCATTCTTCTTTTTTCAAAATATTCATTTAATCTTAGAGCATAAAATAAATACATGTGACTGACTAAGATCAATGATTAATATCCCAACTAATGTGTCCACGTAATTAGGAAATCGAAATGAAATGAAAGAAGAAGATAATTATATAACAATTTTAACGTATGTGCAAAATGTACTTGCATTATGAGTATTCATTGCATTAAAAGAACTAGTTTGTTGAACATGAATGTTCAAATCCATTGACTAAAATAGTATCACATGCCTTCAATAACAAAAGCATTAAAAGTATGATATTCCCACTTAGTTTTTTATTTGTTCATCCTATGTTTCCTATTATTTCTTACCTCTATATGGACTTGGTCCTTATTATGTTCTTTTGTCTTTGGCACTATTGATCTTGCAACAATAAATAATGTATGTATTTTAACATTCTTTTGTTGTTTGTTCCTATGTGTATGTGCTTATTATTTGAAGTACTTTCCATTATGGGCCCACACATATAATGTGTTCCAATACATATTTAGACGTTATTAAACACATAGTTATAATTGTCATTATGATGCAAGCTTCAAATCTAATGGCAACATCATAAAAAAAACAAAGACCTAGTTGGACCAAAAACATTCAATTTCTCTTCGGAGGTGACACATGCAATTTATTTTCAAAACAAGGGAAGATAGGAGATAATGAATGTTATTGTAAACATGTTGATGTAAAAAACAAAACATTGTTTAAAACAAAAAGGATAAGGTTATATCACTATTAAGTACTTTACAATTTGTAGACAAGGAACAATAAAAGCAAATCATGAATTGTATAAATTATAATGAAACATAGTTCATGTTTAAAATTCATGAGCAAAGAATTGAAAAGAATTTTTCACATGTTCATGAAAAATTTTATCTGTGTAGCATGAAAGATACATAGTGTCTTCATCCTTTGCTACAATTAAAAGGTTATGCCAACTATTGCCATATTTTGGAGAGATAATTATTGATTGCAATTGACATGAAAATGAATGTAAACTAGAAACATAAGAATAACAAAGACTTAGAGAGAAGTGTATTGTTAATCAAAAGAAGATTACATTGCATGTCATTTGTGTGATGAACAAGGTCATTGGCATATTTATGATTAACAACAATATACATGTACGTGTAACACTGATTGATGTACTTGTTGAAACAAACATCATTACAATTATAGAGTTCAAATCTTTGCATCCGTGGCATTGCAAACTTGAACATGTGAACATTGAAACCATTAAGAAAATGGTTAATGCCATGATTGTTTCCAAATAATTTATCGTTCATATTTATGAGCCTTTTTGTTCTAGGTGCACACATAGCAAGAACCACTACCAAAAATTTCCAAAACTACTCAACATGAATGAACATAAAAACTTGATAATTCTTTTCATGCAAATGTACCTTAGGTCCAATACATATTGATTTATTAACAAGGGTCATTACTATGTTTCTTTCATTCAAAGATAATAATGACATGTTCAAAATTCTATTTTTCATGGTGTACAAGAATGATGTTTCTTCAAATCTTTAAAAAATTGCAATGTATTTTTAAAAAATAAAAAAATAGTCACATCAACAAGATGAGGACTATGCTCTTGAATAAAAAGTTTGAATAAATTTTTCTATTTAAATTTATTTGACATGAAAATACTACACTTTAATGTCTAGAATATAATGGAGTTATAGAATGTGACAATCATAGTAATGAGATGGTAAAGAGTATGTTATATGCAAATGACGTTGCACTTTATTTTTTTGGATAGAGGTTGTAACAATAATAATTTACTTGTTTAATCATGTTGCTCCACATCTTATCAACCACAAAACACCTCTAAAGTTCTAGAATTGATAGATTTTTTAATTTAAACATTACTTGGGTGCAAACTAGATACAATGAACCAACTTGATTACTTTAAAAAAAAAAATTGTATGTTTTTTTTCCCAGAAAACATTTTTTCATATGAATGAATTTTTGAAAGTGTCTTAATTCCTCGTAAATTTAGTCTTTTATTTTTTTAAATGATAATAATTTCAAATCATAACCTATATATATATATATAATTGTAATAAACTATAATTTTTTTTAACACATCATGTACATTTTACCCCATTTATGTGTGGTAAAAAACTTTTGAAACTTTTTAATTCTAGATCAATTTTGGAAAGTTCTTTGAATTTTTAAAGTTTTAAAATTCCACATATTTTAGGGTGTGACTTTTTTTTATTAATGTGGTTAACTTTACTCCCATGAAATGTGTTTTATTATATGAGGTTTACTCACTAGGTTAACTTTACTCCCATGAAAGGTGTTTCAATTAATTAGGTAGGTTAAGTAATTAATTTATTAAATGTAGGTTAAGTGACAAATAATAGGTTTGTAACCAAGGTATTATGTAGTAAGTAAGATAAGTAGTAGATAGTAAGTAGTAGGTATTTTATTGTGTGGATATATGATAATGTTTTTGTATGGGATAAAAGATGTGATGATGTTGCAGTGTTGTAGTGTGTTCCTTTTATTAGATTGTCTCGTTTTTTTTGCCTACAACTTCAAACTTCTAAAGTATATAAATAGGTGAAGAAATCGACTAGATTCATTGTATGCATCATAAACATAATGCATGTGCCATTCGGGATGAGCTATTCAAAAGGCTTGTCCTCAAAAAAATAAATAGGATCCTACCTACCTATTTAGCCTATGCTAGTTAGCCTAGCCTATAATAGGTTGCCTATTATAGTCTACCCTATGATAGATTATAATTAATTATAATTATAATTATAATATTTAATTATTGTAACTATAATAATTAATTACTAAAATTATAATATATCATTTTTTAACAAATGAAAAATTGCCACATGTTTTATGGCCATTGGTTCTTTAAATTACCAAGTGGTTAAATCCTAACTACCCATCAATGGCACATTTGGTAGCATGCTACTATCCCAAATGTAGTCACAAATGCAGTCACAAATTGGGGTTCCATGTCATATTAAAGATCATCCATGGCAATGGATGAATTTTTTTTGCCTACTTGTACGATTTGCAAATACATTTTCAATTTCATGGCCATGTCATGTCTTTCGCAACTGATTATTTTATGGCACTTGTCCAAAGCATCTAAGCTATTTTTGGTGACATGTGTGCATTACAACTATAAATGAGTTACAAATTCAGTTGTTAATTTTCAAATTTCTTCTAGTGACAAAAAGTTTGACATAAGATTATGACACATTTATGCAAAACAAGACATGCCATCGAAAAAAGATTTGCCTCCAAAATGTGTGTAATTCAATGCAAATGAATTTCAAGTTGAAGTACAAAACTAGTGGGACTATCAATCATTATAAAACGTGCTTAAGGGTCAAATTTGCAAGCGTTGGTGTTGACCATATTTTTTTCCTTGTTGTCAAAATATGAATTTATATGATCACTTCTCGTTATTTCTACACAAGAGGATATGAAGTTACTTTAATTTGACATGAAGACTGCTTTTTAAAATGGAGACCTAAATGAAAAGATCTACATGGTGCAATCTTTGAACTTTCAATAAGCAAATGTTGAACATAAACTTCATTGCCTTCTCAAGTTTTGTATGGATTTCATCATGCATCATAGTAGTGAAACATGAAATTCAATGCATTTCTCCTAAAATATGGTCTTTGAATGTTAAGATTGTTGACCCTTATGTGTACTACATTACTATTGCCCTTAAGCTTTACATTTCAATCTACATTGTTGACAACATGGACATATGTAAACATCATCCAAAGCTATTTGAGATGGTTGTTTACTTCAATCAAGAATTTGAAGTTACTATTGGTTCACTATATTGTTATGTGGGCCTTCACATATGTTGTAATCATGAGCTTCATGTGATGTACATTGATCAAACATGCCATGTTTGACATTATTTTCACAAGTTTGGTTATGATGGATCCAAGCTAGTTAATTCAACATTAGAGTCAAGCAAAACGTCCAACTTCACAATCAAGTTGTTTATGAATTTACATACATAATTTTCTTTAGAAACAAATCATTAGTAGCACCATGTATGTTACCTTGGGTACATGCCTTATTTGACATGTAATATGCAATGTAACATAGTTTGGTTAATGTTTTCAATGCCTTCATGTTAATGCACTTCAATGAATTTTGCAATGGCTATGTGGTACTATTCATCTTGCACTTTCTTATGGCAATGAACACAACAATAGCACATTTATTACTTCCTTAATGTTGACTAGGCTCATGACCTGAATGATCAAAAGTTGATCAATGATTGTATATATTTTTTCAATTAAACTCTTATTTGTTAGGTTTCACAAAAACAAACATACTACACAAATGTTCCAATTATAAAAAATGAATATGTTGCAACTTGCATTACAACAAAAGAAATTGTTTGGTTTTGGAAATTTTTACACATAATATTGGTTACTCTCAAAAGGACCCTTTTTTTTAATTGTGATAATCAATTAGTTATGCATCTTGTGCTAGATCCTAAATTTTACTGACACACAAAACACATTGATCTCCAATTTCACATGTTTTGAAAATTCTTTCAATGAAAGGAAATTGCTTTGACTTATATTTATGCTCAAAACTAAGTGTCAAATATATTCACCAAAGCTCTTATGGAGTTATAAGTTATCTTCAAAATGTTGCTAACATAAGAACATCTAATGATGATAATTGACTTTTCTCATATTTTCTACAATGAATGGGAGTGTTGAGCATGAGCATTCAATTCCATTGAGGAAAATAATATCACATATCACATCAATAACAAAAACATTACAATTAGGTTTTAATTTGATATTCCCACTTAGTTTCTCACTTTTTAAATTTGTATTTCGTATTATTTCCTACCCTTATATGGACTTGGGCCTTTTTTTCTTTTTCTTTTTTAGCACTATTGATGTTGCAAAAATAAAAATGTGTTTGCTTTACCTTCCTTTCTTGTTTGTTTCTTGCATGTTTGTGCTTAGTATTTGAAACATTTTATAGTTGACACTTTTAAACAAAGTTAAAAATCAAAGCATCATTTATATTTCTAATGTTACATACAACATCCCTTAAATAACATAAATTGAATAATAATAAGGGGATCCATATGTTGGCATTTAATGTGGTGCCCATAAATTGATATACATCAAAATGCCTTAATCCTAGGACAAGAAAAAATGAGGTATTGAATCAACCCAAGGCCCCAAAATGAATTATTTCAACATTTGAGATGCCAAAATATTAAACAATCCAAGATGTCCTTTAAGTGTGGTGCCCATAAATTCTTACACCTCAAGTGCCAAAATCCTATGGACACCAAAAAACACTGAGGTGTCAAACTAACCCTAATGAATTATTTTGTCACTTGGGGCCAAATTAGACGGCAACTTTCAATATCTTTTAATTGTGACAATAATTTTTTCATAATTGTGAAAACTTATAGTATTGGGATGGTTGATTTCAATGGGCATGTGTTGAAATCAATTAATTTTAAAATTATAAGGTCATTTCAACATTTGAAAGTAGAGTTTTTAATGTTCAAAACATGAGGTTCTCGAATATTTCAACTTTTGTTTTTATTTACTTATGTCTCTTGTTCATTATTTTATTATTATTATTATGTAGCTATTTTGTAAAAATATTTTGAGATTATTCAAGGGTAGAGCTACAACTCTAAATTTGGGACTAGATTCAATTCTCTCTCCATTGGTTTTTCTTAGTTACATAGATTTTTATTTTATTTTTCCTCTTCTGAAATGTAGCTAATAATTGAACAATGATTTTCCATGCATGTGAAGGGGACATGAAGCAACTTGTTTTGTGAACTTGCTAGATGATTTGAACCTTTATGTAAAATGTAATTACGCAACATGGAATGATTTTCATATTTTTCTTTGCTCCAATTTGCAACCTTTATAATATGTAGTCATCTATATGGATTACAAATTTTGATACAATGCATCAAAATTCCCATAGAATTTGAAAAATATTTCTTCATCAAAATTTTAATGAATTTCCACTAAATTTGACAAGAAGGTTGGGTTTATTTATAAATCCATTCCCATTATGTTTTCGACCTTGGGATGTTGAAAGTTTAGCTGAAAATCTATTTTCAAACATTATACACCCATTCATGATTATTATTAAATTTTTTTTTTTGATGTTGGTGTCATTGGCTAGCTTCCCAAGAGGGATTAAACATTAAATTAAATCTATCTAAATAATAATAATAATAATAAATTTATTGGAGAAAGACTAACAAACTAGAAGTAGAGTTTATATGTGCTGATTTATTTTCAAATTTTTTCAAATTTTGATGCCTTTTTTTTTCCCAAAAAACAGAACATTGCAACAAAATATTCCCCACTATTTTTATTTTGTGCATTTTGGTCAAATTTTGCACCACAAAAAAAAACACTACCACCCATTAAGGCAATACTTGCAATCTTTGTCATGAACAAATCAACATAAAATACAAAGAAATGACATTGTATGCAACTTGAATTGAATTGAATTTAAATTCCCAGATTGAATTCAAATGCATCGAATGGAATCTAAATTCAACTAAATTGAATTCAATTCAATTCAAATGAAAAAACCAATGAGATGCAAACTAGTGGAGAAGGTATTGAAATTTATTCATGATTATGGTAAAAAAAAAAAAAAAAAAACCGACATAGATATGAAAAGACACCTTTCTATGCCTCTTTACTTGAGAATGGATTAAACATGATATTCTAATTTGGAATTGTCTAAAGTAACAACTTCCATTACTTATGAAACCTAAAGTTGTCGTATCAAAACTAGTTCTAATGAATCATTATCATTGGATTTTTTTTCCTTTTTCAAAAAATCAAATTCATTTTAAAGATTTGAAATTATTATTTCTCATGATGTACAAAGTAATAGTCTATTATGATATTGTCATATAAGTGGTGAAATTATTCATATCATAGTGTGTGATAATTATGAAGGTTTTCAACATCTCAACTTCATATTTTTCACAAAATCTCATTTCAATACTTGTTGGTTCTTTGATACCAGGGCCAGTACCAATCTATGGGTTCTTGCCTGGTACTCACTCACCCAACTTTGGTTTGGACTTGACATAAGGGGCAAACACATTTTGCAATGACGCACTAATTTTTAGAATGCATTCTCAATGGCTATGCTCCTTTACCATACAAAGCTTTTTTTTTTGTCTAAGACCTAGGATTTCTACATGTCCAGTTTGTGCTTTACTTATGTTGCAGCTGCATTGAGATTGATGGCAACAAAAGCGTAGTACAACTGACTGTAGCTGCTGCCTTTGATGTAAAATTGTCACTGGCTATGAAGATTTTCACTTGCACCCATTGCATCTGCCACAACTGCTATGGTGGAGAGACATAGTGTAGCCAGCTTAGCACATGCATACAACAAAGATGAGTGACAACTGTTGAGCTTGAGGGAAATTTTATGTACCCTGATTCTCAGATGTTTGGGAGTTGGTGTGATGCTTTCAAGTTGCATCCATTTGCATCTGCCTCAGCTGCTATGGTGGAGAAGAGCAACTGAATTTTGTGTGGTAGCCAGTTACACTTGTACGGAAAATGAGTGTCCTCTTTGAGCTGTGGAGAGTTGTGTATCCTGGTTTTTGAAACTTCGGCTATGGAGCTTATCAAAAGCAGCTCAAATCCAGCACTCACCATGTTGTCATTTTGTTAGTTAGGCTCAAACAACTTAGAAACTTACAGGACAGATACGACATGTTGGGTGAATGTCTCTCATTTCCTCACAACTTAGCAAGCATCTGGAATGAGTATTGATGTCTTGGGTGCCTTACCAGATGTAGACCCTCTGTTGTGATCTCATGGCAGCAGCATCTCTTGAATTAACATAAGTGTTGCATCTGCCTCTCCCACTATGAAAGAAAGACTGGAGTCAAGAGCTATACAGGAAAATTTTCCATTGCAATCATCATCGCGTCAAACAATGTTGAAGATGGTGTTCATCTTTGTGGTGATTTGCCAAATGCAAGGAGGAGCCAGTTGTTGCGGATGTGTGAATTGTGGAATTCAATTGTTGCCCCTAAAGAACAGAAGTGAACTAGTCATATCATAATGCCAAAACTTCCAGGGTAGTTGAACCATTTTTCTCTTGCTGGTTTGCATTTGAGGAGGATTGTATTTGAAACAAAAAGATGGCAATGAGCAATCGGGTACCCCAGGTCCAGTGATACATTACTCTCTGGTCTTTGTTTATAGTACTGGAATAGGAACCTGATTTCTTTTCCTGACTGATCTGCAGCTATGCAAGATTGATTCAGAGGGCAAGGCTTGCAAGGTGGTGGGCTATTCATGTGTAGTTGTGAGGGTAAAATGAGGTTATATGGCATGGTTTTAGAAGTTTCCAACTACATCCAGTTTTTCTGCTTGTGGGTGTTTGATTCTGTTTTACAGAAAACAGTCTTTCAAAAGAAGGTTTTAGGGTTTACAGAAAACAGTCTTTCAAGGTTGATCAGTTCATGAGAAGATTCTTCTAAGCTGTTAGTGATCACTGAAAGGGGTGATTTGTGGGTTCTTGGGTTTGTCAGGATTATGGCAAGGAAACTACAGGACTGAATGTTTAAATCTGGGAGTACCTTAAGAGCCATTCAGGAAGTGTTGCAGCTCCTAGAGACATATTTCAAACTTGGATTGTTAATTGTTCATGCAGTTCCTGAATCAGATCCAGAATTTTGGATTCTATTAGGTTTCTGCTTGAATCACAGGGTAGAGAATACTAGTCCTATTGAAATAGTTGAATTGGTTGATAATGCAAAGAAAGTGCAATCTTTTGTGACCACTGTATGCCCTCAAAGCTTAAGAATATTGAACTTGTGTGAAAGGTGATAGGTAGAAGCAGAGCAGTTTGCTTGAATTACCAAGGAAAATCTCAGACTGGTGCCATGATGACAAATTTAGTCATGAAGCTGAGATCCATGCATTCCATGAAGCTCTACACAATCTGCTTCCCAAAAAATTCTCATCCAATTTCCTTCTGTATAAAACCATATTGCATGGTCACACAGATCTATCACAACTGCACCTGCAAATTTGTGTGTGGATGGGAAACTGCATCCAGGAAGCAGGTCAGTGCATTATGTTGCTACTTGAGGATCAGCCTACAAGATCATGAGCTTGCAGGGAGAGAGAGCAATTGTAGCTAGAGAGAGAGCGAGAGAGAGAGAGAGAGAGAGAGAGAGAGTGTGCACCAATCTTGAGACTTCTGTTCCCATCTCCTCATCTCCTGCCCATCCTTATTATTTTGTTCATATGGAATGAGAGTTTGTTATGCCATTCACTGCAAATGAAGGCCTTTGAGAGAGAGAAGTTCAATCTAAACAAATACATGGTGGGTGCTTGCTTGAGGAGATTAAAGGCCTCCTTGAAAATCAACCTGTGTTTGGGCCCTAGTTTGACTGTGTAATCCCTATTTTATCCCCAATTTGAGTGTAAACATAAATAACATGAGTGAAACTGGGTACTGTTTCATGGAACTGGCTATCAGTTCACAAGATTTGCAAGATCTTATTCTGACAAAGACCAGCTGATTTAATGAAGAATTCAAGCAAATAGTGAAGGTATAGACAAGGCAATTTCAAAAAACCTGGGGATGAAACTCCTGCTCGGGTGGATAAGGCGATTTCAAAATACTGGGGGTGAAATAGAAGTATGAGCACACATTGGCGCAGGTAAAGCACATCCAGAAAACTGAGTGTGAAATGGAAGTATGAAAGCACACATTGGCGCAGGTAAAGCACATCCAGAAAACTGGGGGTGATTCTCATATGAGGACCAATTTAGGTGAGAAACCCAGTTTGGTCCCCTCTTTGTTTTTCCTTTATACTGTTCTCAACATGACTTTTGATTTCATTCCCAGTTTGTTCAAAACTGGTGCCCAGTACCCACCCTTTGGGCCACTTTACAGATAACTTTACTTGTATTCACCCAGTTCTGAAAACTTTGTCATCCTCAGTTTCTAACAAATTCTCATCCAGGTTTTCTCATCCAGGTTTTCTCACAAACCATGGCATGGAACACCCAAACCTCTCTTTGACCCTGGTGATGAGAATATTCCATCACCAAGGGTCGTACATAGTCCAGGCTTTTTTGAGAATATTCCTCACAACTCTTGATTCAGGAACCCCGATTCCAAAGAATATTCCCCAAGGCCCGAGCTATGTCTTATCCCAGGCCACCACGTGAATATTCTCATGGACAGGGTAAAGAGTGCCTCGGGCGTTTGAGAATATTCCATACCGCGGGTCATGGCCGGTGATAATAGGGTTTTTTGCAACCTTCATGTAACCTTCACCTTCTGGCAGTGAGGCCTCATAGTGGCCATTTAAGGCCCCATTTACACTAGGAGTCATGGGCCCAAAAAACTTGGGGCCAACTTTGAGCATTTTTGGGTTGCAAATTGGCCTCCCAAATTTGATGGTATCCTTTTTTCAGCCTTGAGGCCATAAATACAAAGGACTTAAAGTTCAGCATTTATTAGTAACTTGGGGGCAGATTGAAAAGTTTTTTTTTTTTTCTATTTCAGCCTTGACTCCTAGTGTAAAGCCCTTGAGGCTGATTTCAACTTTTGCACCAATAGGAATGCTGGATTTGGTTTGAACATTGGCCTTGACTCTTAGTGTAAAGTGGGCCCTAATTGTTAGGAACATATTAAATTTGGACTTAGAGACCACTCATTTGGTCTTAGGATGGGATATATAAGGTTGAGATGAAACAAATTTTTTTTAAGGAGGTTATGTGCACCTAAAATGCATTTTTAGGGGGGCTACAAGCACCTAAAATCCCCAATTTTTTCATAAGGGAACAGGGAAAAGGAAGGAGCATCACAATATAACAAGTGATAACACAACTTTAAAATCCAAATAAACACCCACAATCACACACTATTCCATCTTCATCTCCTTCATCAAAAGTTTTGATATTCCTAAATCTCACTTTGCTTGTTCTAACAATTGTTCCTTCAAAAGAAATCCATCATCACAGTTTGTGCAAATCCACAAGGTCCTATGTAATAAGATTAAAACACCAATATCCCCACCAATTGACCCCAATGTCATATTAATTGCTTTCAACCCATATACCATGATGACCATACAACATTTTTGATCAACTCAAAAGGTTAGTTGCAACAATTTTTATGATTGACTTGTAGTTAAAACATGATACATTCCTTTCCAACCATGAATAGTAGAACACTTACATAATCATCACCATATTCAAAATGCCACTCCCCTCAACAAACCCAATTTCTTGAATCGTTTCACAACCCAATGCCTGACCAAGACCTTCACATTTCCTCATTTTTGTGATCACCCCTCTACCATCTTCCATCTTCATTACATGGTACATTGTAGCATTGCAAATTGAAGTAAAATTTATACAAAGGAAGTTTTACAAATCTACTCTTATTTCCAATGTATCTTTCTTTCAAGCACTTTCAAGCTTATGGACATCAATTGCTTGCTTTAACGAAAGGTTCACACTTAGCTTATTTGTAATGTTGGTGAAATACTTCCACTTTAATTGGATAAGCTTGAGCTTGCAAAAGTCCTAGTACAAGAGCATTCCACAGTGCAAACATAATAAACAACATAACAAAAACAACGATTGCCAAAAGCTTGTAGCATTGATTTCATTTTCAATTCCCTCCCAAGCTCACCAACACCTTGTATACACCTTCAATAGAAATGAAATACGCCCACACACACACACAAAAGCCAAGAAACAAGCTCCTTCACAAAAGTTGTAAGTAATTTTGAAATGTTGACAACCATTCCAACTCATGATGAATAGCCAACAAAAAGGTGATGTTCACCTTCTTCAACCCTAATTCCACATCCTTGTTTCCCATGGAATTGGTTCAACAATTTATGTCTCTTCATGTCACAATGGAATAAAGCGGAGGGAGGGAAGAAGTGGGTGGGAAAGGAGATATGTTTATCCTGTATCCTTTACCCATAATTGCATGGTTGGAAGGAGGTGTGGGGGAGGAGGCAAGGACTTTTATCTCATGGAAGAGAAACTTTGTGTTGCATTTTCATTCCTTTTTGGGGGTGGGGGGTGGTGCAAGGATTTACTATTCTAGTATGTGCAGTTGTGTGGACAGAAAACACTTTTCTGTCCTCTTCCATCCTATAGCTAAACCACGGTGGTTAGCTTTGAACTTACCATCCACACACACACACACACATATATATATCTACCCGTTACAACTTAATTGTGGATGAACCACAACTGAGTAACTAGGTAACTATTCGCATAAGTGGGTAAGTACTAAGTACCATAGTTAAGAGTTAAGTAGGTAGGAAACCTAAATTAGTTATTATGTAGGTGGATAAGTAGGTAACTTGGGCACTTGATGACTACTAGGTTGGTAAGTAAACATGTGGATGGCTAGTATGTAAGCTAACCTCCATGGTTAACTATGGTACAGGAATAGAATGAAAAAGAGTGTTCCTGTCCACATATCATCCATCTTGCGCGGTGTGCTGGTGAGTGCTGCTTCACTCTGGCCCCACATAATAATCCCACTAGGCTAGAACCAAGGTTGAGAGGAATTGACTCTCATGAGCCAAAAACCCAAACATGGGTTCCCCAAGGTTTACATCAGATCTTCATGGTTTGCATCAAACCCTAATTATGGGGGTTTTTTGGATTGAACTTTGTAGTAAGTATCAAACCCTAGTAATTATGGGGGGGTGGTGGGGGGGAAGGGGGGGGGAGAGGGTTTGGATTGAACTTTGTAGTTTTAAGTAGTAACCCTAAAGTGATAAATAAATCTGTTCTTTGTTCAATAACATCTCGTGTGTGTGGTTAAGTCTTTTAATAAATGCCTTGCTTCTCACACTCCCTTGTTTGTCACACTCAAAGACACACACACAAAACTTATCAAAGTTGGTTTGTCACTACACGGGTTGAGGTTTTTAAAGCAAAAGGTGTTTTTATGCAACACACAAACTACGTGATGGGTGTTGCGGTTGAGTTGGAATTGAGGGAAACCAACAAAATGAGTCAAGGGAAAGAGTCGAATACAAACCACAAAACACATATATTCATGGTGCACAGCTTGCCCTCCATATATAGCCCTTGTTGGCCTTTAGCCTCGGCTTTTTTTTAGTATCTCATTACAAAAAGCTACTTCCACTTGGATGGAGCTCGTCCCTAGAGGGGGGGGGTGAGGGGGGATCCAATATCTTTCATTGATTTGTGAAGTCATGTGTTTTCCATAAACTGGAACTCAAGCTCCCAATGTAGGAAAGTAAGTCAATTTCAAGGGACTTTAACTACTATCTTCCTTAGAGATTATAAAGTCCCACCAAACCAAACCAAACAAACAAACAAACAAACAAACAAAAATGGGTAGAGCAGAGTGTGTAAATTAAGATGGTAATATGGGCTAAATTTGGGTCCCCACTATTTTAAAACAGAATTGCAAAGGAAATGTGCTTTGGATGCTCCATTGAAACCACCCAAAAGAAGGTGAAAATCTTATGCTTTTAAATGATGGCTTTTATGACAAATTTTGCAACAAATTGGGGAATTTGGTGTGAACTCTTTCATACATTATGTGCACCAAATTATATAAATAGGGGGAAGGCCCTTCTGTCCAGGTGTTATTTGTCATGGAATGGGTAAGCAGCTGCTGATTACGGTACATAAGTAGCCAGCCCTTCCTTGCCAACCCAGCATTATGGGAACTAACATGGTGGGAATGTCAGTAGAAAATGGGAACATTCATGGGAACATGGGATTAAAAAAAAAGGAAACTTTTTTTGTAATTACATAATCTTCTAGTTTGGAAGCTAATAAAGCGTAATTTATTTTTACCCTGAAAAGATTATGAAACATAATCATCTTCCTGTCTGGAAGATTATATTCGTTATGTGCATTATGGGGGAGGAAAGGCCCTCAGTCAAGAGGGCATTATTACCAGAAGCGGCCCATGCTCAGCTCCCAGCCCCCCGGGTGGACCCTTCTTCCTGTAATGCCCTCTACCTAGGGCCTAGCAGAAAAATTAAAAAATGAAAAAATTCCTATATGATACTTGGTGGATATCTGATGGTTTAAGGTTTAGGGTTTAGGGTCTCATGGGAATTTTTTTTTTAATAAAAATAATTATTTAAAAAAAAAATGATTTGGAGGAGCATTTCAAAAAAAATGGAATGCTAACTCTAGAATGCATTTCATATTCCAGAATGCTTGTCATTTTTACGGTCTGTAATGTGAGCAGCATAAATACACTCAGATTTTCCGCCGGTGCCTTAAATGGAAAGCACAATATATAGCCACAATTGGAAAATGATTTGTCAGTTTCTCCTCTTTTCTGCAAACTCCAGCTACACCATTTTCTCAAATAATATATTTTTTAGTTTTTTAAAAACAAAAAAAAGGTTTTTTGGCAAAATTGTTTCTGAATACAAACAATTATGGCCAACTTGTGGCAACTCGCAAGTTCGATTGTGTGGCCCATGGCTACAAAAAAAAAAGAAAAAAAAGAAAAAAAAAAAAAGTCCATACAAAACTACAAACTAGTAGCCTAGCACGTTACAAATTGCCTCATTCGAGAAAGAACAGCCCCATTATCGTATTCCAGTGTTAGACGAGTATACTGGAGGGTTAGAGGCGGGTATCACCCAAAAGGAGGGTATCAGACCGGGTATGGGGAGCCCCTGACTGTTGGGAGTTTTGTTTGAGGAAAAAATATCTCTTCCCCAGACGAGTATACTGGAGGGTTAGAGGTGGGTATCAGCCAAGAGGCGGGTATCAGCCCGGGTATGGGGAGCCCCTGACTGTTGTGGGAGTTTGTTGGAGGAAAAACATCTTCTTCTTCCCCAGATTTTCTGAAAGAGTTGTTGCATGATTGCTGCTCAATGGAAGTACTTGTTTGATGGTCAGTAGTACTAGTGTGTACATTAGTAACCCACCTTCTTCTTCTTCTTCTTCTTCTTCTTCTGCTTCAGATTTTTAAAAAGCTCCTGTTGTATAGTTTCTAGTCAATCCATCCATGCAGATTCATGTCATGGCAATCTTCTCCCTATTATTATTATTATTATTATTATTATTAAATAATAATAATAATAATAAATAATACAGCATTGAAGTATACCAGTTTGGCCGGGTTTAGGGTTTAGGGTTTCTCCCACACATTGTTTTTGTGTGAGGGATCTTACACCTACTTAGAGGTCGATGGAAATGGGCTATGAAGCAGGGATGGTAAACCGTTGTGACAAAATGTGCCAAGTAGAGAAGTTCAAAATGGAAAATGTGTAAAGTAACTGGAAAACAAGCATGCACACATATTGCCTCGTACCCATGTGTACTACTAGTCTGGTACTTTGGATGGATAGAAAACACTTTTTTCATTGTATTCATGTTCCACACCTAACCACATGGGTTAGCTATGTAGTAAACTATCCACCTACATCTACCTACCTAGTACCCACCAAGTGCATTACCTACTTATATCTTACTTATATATATATATATATAGTTATCGCATACATTCCTTACCCACTTAGGTAGGTAGTTTGATGGGGGAAGGGGGGGGGGATGTTGGAGAGTATACAAGATAAGTTACACTCAATTGTGGATGAATGAATGAATGAATGAACCACAATTGAGTCATAAGAGATTGATTTTCAATGGATGAATGATGGTGCTACTTGTGAGTTGGGTGGGGAGGGAGGTTGTCATGTAATCATCCGTATGGATTGACCAGCAATCATGCAACAACTTTTAAAGAAAAACCTGTGGAGTCTGGAGTCTGGAGTTTGGACCCCGCAAAAAGGAAGTATTATGTATGTACGTATTATGTACACTGATAGTCTGTCTGACTACAGAAGCCCTTTCAGGAGACCATTTGGATTCCCCATGGGCCATGGCCTCCTCCTTGGTTTCCAATCTCTCCTCAAAGCAAAGCCCAAAAACTCAAAGCAGCCAAAAAACCAAGCAAGAACTCTGAAGAAACTAACTCTTTTGGTCTCCTCCAGATTGGCTAGAATGTACAAGAGAGAATAATAATAATAAGAGAGCCTAGCCTCCTCCTCCGCAACTGGTTGATCGGTCATCAAAAGATGATGCAAGTGTTAAAATCTGTGGAACACAAAATTGTATTTGGGTATTTTATTTATTTACCAGTCACATTTTGTTGGCCGGTTATTATCACACTTTGACCCCCCCCCCCTGCCATCAATACCCGTCCAGGTCTGGGGCCTGGTATCATGCATGTAGGTTATCAATCCTAATTAAAACATTAAACATGTTTATGAAAATATGTAGAAAAGAAGGGGGAGGGGGGGGGGGGTAAAAAAATTTATAAAATTATCAACACTTTATAGATTTTGAGTGCTAATACATACCCGTATCTGACGGGTAAATCGGTAGTTCAAAAAATGCTATATAGATATAGAGATGTATAGAGAAGGGTATATCAAACAAACATGATACCTGCACCGCAACCAACATTGGGTTTTTTTTCACTATCCCAAAAAGTTCCTTTGTGTAGTCTTTTTTTTCCTTTTCTCCTGTCAGACAAAACAGGTAACACACTATGGAGCTTCTTGGCTTTTGTTTCAAGAGACATCAGCCTGGCTGCTGCTGCTGCTTTTCAAGGCCCTACCAGAAATCTAAACTTTAAACACAGCACCACCACCACCACCACCACCACTAGGCAGCAGCTAGCAGCAATATTCTCATGATAATTCATTCCCTCTGACTCAAAGAATAGAGAAAATACAACCATAACAACAACAGCTGCAGAAACTGATACAAGACTAGTCTCCAAATTGGTGGCCATGTGACTCTGGAGAGAACACATCACATCTGCTCTTCCAAAAGCAGCAGAATTATACTCTTCTTTTGGCTGGGGGGGTGGCGGGGGTGATTGAAGCATTGAAGCTGATGATGGAAGAGGTTTTTGCTGTGCTGGGTGTTAGTATATTATTAAAATTTCTTGCATAGTTTTGCAAAACCACCCCATTTCAGTTCAGTTGCCATGAAAGTTTCATAAACTTGACGCTGATGGTATATATCTAAGCTCTGCTGCTTGCATATACTAACACCACCAGCACACTAATCAGGTGGTTAGTTTACTTGTTGAAACTTCTAGTGTTGCATTGAATTGCAAAACCCATTCTGCTTAACATGTATGTATGTTTCAGGATATTTAAGGTATTAATCAACGTGGTTATTATGTTAATTGAAACTTGCATTTTGAACTGCAGAAAACCTAAACCAAATTCATGTATTAGTGTTTCTCTTCGGGACTTCTGGCATATTTCTTGCATTGAGAAACTCATTCTGCTTGCTTTCCAATGTTTTCATTATATGTGTTAGGCTACTGTTCGTACTGGGAACAGCACTTATGATCTGCATATGTAATGGTCTGGAAATTATTGAATAATGATATGCAAAGAGCTTGGTTTTGTTTGAAGAGGTAATTTGTGTGTGGAACAAGGTGCCAAAAAATTGATCTGGAAATGAATGCAATAGTATATATGGGAGTGAGTGAAGCCTCTGAGATGGTTCAGAAATCATAGCCATCCTTATCCCTGTGAGAAAAGCTAGAATACAAACCAAAGAGTAGGGGTGGATAGGAGAGGGGGGAGGGATGATTATTGTTAGGCTCTACCAAACAAAACCAACCAACAAACAAAATAACACCGCATAATGACATATACAAAGGAGTCCAACCACATGTAGTTCACAATATATATTACATAGGATATATACCGCACAGAAAGTCTATTACAACACCGTACACACACAACAACAATGACAGGTCATTTGTAAACATGTGCAATGAACATTAGGTTCAAGGAAAATATAATTTCTAAAGAGCAACTCCACTAGTGCACCGTACAACAAATTTTGGATGAAGAAAAGTCAAAACATGCCGGGCTTTTGCTTGTCAAAAATGGTTTTGGCCCAGCATTTTTGCACAGGTTGGCTAAAGGAACACTACAATCTAACACCTGTTGTTGATTGGCTACTCGATTTGATTCATCCAGGTGGGTTGCTGTTAGTAGTCTCTCCTACCTTTTGCAATCCCCAATTCAGTTCCATCATGATGGAGCTGGGAGAAAGTAAATAATTAATCTTGGATGTGAAAAATAGTGTTGGAGGGCCGGAGCATGAGTGGAGCTGCTCTGAAGTTCAAGAAGTCCACTTCAACTATCCCACCTTGCAAATGCAACATAAAATATTGACCAAAAAGAAGACAAGGTACAAACTTCAAACCCTCCCACTACAAAACCCAAACCAACCACATATAAAGAAGCATTGGGGGAGGTTCACTAGACATATACACACACACAGGGTTTCAACAATATTGTCCATATTGTCAACAAGTTAAAACCCCAACTCAACTCAACTAGGAATGTGAATTTTGTGTTTCTTTTGATTTTCCAATTTTGATTTTTCCTATAAACCCATAATTTAACTTTTGTGAGGGGGCTTTGCATGCAGGCATCATAATTTAGACACTTCCAAAAGAAGGGGGCATAGATATATATTAGATATCAATTCCTTCATCCATCCATCCATCCATCCATCTATTCATTCATTCATTCATTCATTCATGAGAATGAAGACAAGCAAATCTCCACCAACTTGCCTCTCATCACCAAAGCATAAGTCATCAGAAGGCTACCCAATGTGAGTAGGGAAAATCTGATCCCTCTAGATTCCTTAGTGCCAGGCACTCCCTTCACAAACACCACAAAAATTACCAAATTTTTCCAGGGTTGGGGTAGGTCCAAAATGCAAGGATAAAAAGGGAGAGAGAGAGAGCTGGTGCCCAATGCCCATTCTGGCATGGAGATATTTTGTAACAAGCAGCTAACTAAAAGGGCACCACAAAACAAAACAAACTTGTAGGTAGATTTTCTTTGGTTTGGTTTGGGAGATAGGATGGGAAGGAATATGTTTCCCCCAATTGAAGCCCAACAAATTGGGCAAGTAAAAAAAACAAATTTGTCCTTTTTGGGGCAACAAATTAATTTTTTGGGGAATTTGTTTTTGGGCAATGATTATTATCAAATTTCCCCCCTCCCCCCCAATAAATAAATAAATAAATAAATATAAATAAATAAATAATCCCACATCTTCAATCAATGAGGGGAAAGTCCTATACACTTGGCTAGTAAACAACAAACATATATAAATGAAGAGGAAACAAACCCAAAAAAAAGTCACCTAAAGAAAATGTTTTGCCATGACATTAAAAATTGCATTAATGATTTTTATTTTATTTTTGTCATTTCTATGACTCCCTTTGTCTCCCACCACCTTTGAATTGAAAGCTAATAATTTTTCTCCTTCTGTTTTGTAGTTGGCAAGTGGCTTCAAAACATGGCAAGGCCCTTCAAGCAAATTACTCTTGTCAAACCAAACATTCTAGCAAGCAACCTCCATTTTTCTCTATGAAATCCTATCAATAATTTTTTTTTTTTATTTAAAAAAAATAAAAAACCTTAAAACCTAAACCCTAAACCTAAACCCATAAACAAAAAGAGCCTAGTAATTAGTAGTTAATGAGAATTCAGGAAGAAAGGGTCCCCCCTTTTGTCTGTAGAAGCATGAAAATTTCTTTAAAAAATCAAAAATCCAAATCCAAAAAAGAAGAGACTAAAATATTTAATTAATGAGGAAGAAGGGTACCCATTTTCTCCTATGAAAGCATGAATTTTTTTAGAAATTTCATTCTTTAAATCTAGAAACAAAAAGGGACTAAATAATTAATTAGTGAGGAAGAAGGGATCCGACCTTGAGTCTCTTTGGAACCCTAAAAAATGGAATGAACAAATAAATAAATAAGTAAATACATAGCCTACATACACACATTTTGAAAAAGAAAAAAAAAAACAAAAATCAAGAGCCTAATAATGACCTACCTACCTAGTGAGGCAATAGAAGGGGGTAGGAATTCCTACCTAAATTTCCCTCAAAATCTGAAATTTTCTTCTTTTGCAGTGTAATAAGAAATTGTGAGCATTATGGGCAGTTTTGCTTTGGGAAGCTGCTCTTTGGGAAAGAGAAGCTGAGCAGCTGCATTTGGCAGTTGTTGCTTGCTTGCTTGAGAGAGAGGCTACTGCTCTTTTGGGAGAGAGAGAGAGTCTCTTCTGAGGAAAGATTTTGTAGCTCAACTGCTTTGAGAGCTCTTCAAACAGCATGAGGAATTAGGAATCTGCAACTGTTACAACTGCTTTCAGAGCTCTTCACAGACAGCTCTCAGTCTTTGCAGTTTGCTTACAGAGCAGCTCTGCAGTAAAATTGTTGTTGTGTTTTTTGTCCTTGTGATAATCACATTGACAAAAGCAAGAGCTGGTGGCTGCAGCATGGCAAGAACGTAGCAAGAATTGGTGTATTTGGGTAAAGCCAATTTTGCTGTTGTTGTTGAATTGATTTGCAGAGGTGGTGGTGCAGTGGGGGGCCCAGAGATGGAAACAAAATTCTATATTATATTGTTGCAACAAGAAGAAGACGAAGAAGAAGATTCACAGGAATGAGAAGAAGAAGAAGAAGAAGAAGAAGCTCTGAGACTTCCTGACATGGGAGAACTGTTGTTGTTTTGCACTGTAACTCATGATGGACATTGGCAGCTGCAGCGTTGCAATTCAGTTTTCTGCTTTCAGGATTGATGATCTCTTGAAAACCCATGAAAACCCATGATCATCATCATATCCATCTGAGACTTCCCTGAGGTTCTTGCAGCTACAACAAGCTCAACTAGTGTGTGCAACCTAGACTTGGATGGATCCATCCTCTTCTGCATGCAGTCGAAGAAGAAGAAGAAACAGCTGTGGCTTGGTCACAGGAGCTTTGATCCTGCTGCTCTACTCATGAGTGTGAGTGTCCCATGCAGGCAGGCACTTGGAACACCTCAGTTGCTGTTGTGGTTGCCAGATTGTGAGCTTGTGAACAAAGGGGCTCCTCACAAATTCATTGTTGTTGGTGGTGTTGTTGTTCTGAGAGAGTTGAGAGAGAGAGAGTCTCTGTGTGTGTGTGTGTGTGTGTGCGCGCGCGCGTGTAAGCTTCTTGTGCTCGGGTTTTGAGGAGATCTCCTGGATGATAGAGCTCTACGCCAGAGCACAGAGTAGTAGGACTAGGTTAGAGCAGGAGATGTCATCGGAGACGACCAAAGCGGCTGCATGGGCAGTGTTCCAGCATCACGGAGGCAGTACCAATTACAACCGCAGTTGTGGAATCGGTGTGCGAAGAGCCACCCGCTTCAAGGTTGTAGCAGCATCTCCCATAGATCCCAAGCTCCTCTCATCTTTTCTCACAAGAAATTGCAGTAAGAGAGACTGTGCAGTGGAAGAAGACATTGAATGCATCATTGGGTCGTCGTCCTTGGACCCCAATCTGCTGCAGTAGTAGATGGAAGAGAGAGAAAGAGTAGTCAAGATTGTGAGCATTTCACATCTGAACAAGCTCATCATCTTTGGTTTCTGCTGCTGCTGCTGATGGTAATGTGTGTTTTGTTCTTGTGCAAAAACAAAAACAGATCGAAGCGCAGATGAAGAAGAATCATGGCGGTGATGGTCATTCAGAAGGTCTGCATGCGGAGGGCGTCGCCACCAGCCTGTGTAGCAGTAGCAGGACGGTGAAGAATCATCGATGGGATGCAGGGAGCACTCTCTTCGATTCCTACGAGCTCGACTCCTTGTCCAAACAGTTCGACCGAGCCTTCTTATTCCAGCTCCACCAGCAGCCAAGCTCTTCTTGTTGTTCTTCTTCTCATACTACTCCCGAAGAAGAACTTTTTCTTTCTTCTTCTTCTTCTTCTGCGACCACAAGAAGTTTGACTAGTTGTAGAGACGATGAGAGTCGACGTTGTCAATCTTCTCCTTCTGCTTCTTCTTCTTTTTTGGACACAACGCGCATGACTTCTCCATTCTCTCGTCACCAGTCGCATCGCGATGCTCGCGTCCTTCCTTCCGAGAGGATGCGTGACTCAGTCGAAGACTCTTACACTCAGGAGCATCGCTGCTCCTTCCAATCTCAAAGCGCAAACCCAATGCAACGGCCGGTGGTTCCCTCCATTGACGCGAACACAGCATACAGAGACGAGCACAACGAGCGCGACGAAGCACCCACCACCACAACAGCCGATGGGCAGAATGCTGCAGCAGGAGCAAGTGGAAAGTCCCCAGGGCGTAGTAGTATCAGTAGCTGTTGCATGGAGAAAGGAGCGATGGCAGAAGAAATCCAAGCTCAGAAACTGCTGCACGAAGAAGAAGACAAAGAACGAGAACGAGAACGAGAACAAGCAGCAGCCCGTGGCTTGCAGTTTGCGGGGCATACTCCCAATCCTCTGAATCTGTCGCAACGGAAGTGGCGGAGCTGCGTGGATTACAAGTCCTCCAGGTCCGATGTCTCAGCGGATGGGGGCGGGGCGATGATTCGCCAGAGTTTCCAGGAGAAGCTGCGAAGCTTTTTCCACAAAGCTCGCATCTCGCCCCAAGACTCGTCGCCGCACAAGCTGGGACGTAAGTCTTACACAGGCCCAGAGAATTCTTCCTCTTCCTCGTCTTCTTCTTCCTCACATCTCTATGGCAGCTGGAGCTACTGGAATCATGTCGACGACAACAAGAAGCATAACCACACTCCAGACGAGAGCGACGAGCTCTTGTACAAATCCCACCATCGCCACAAACACAGACTACTGTCGCTAAGGAAATCTGGGCGCGAGAAGAAGCTGGATGCAGCTGCTTCAGATCCTGCTGTTGCTGCTGCTGCTCCTGCTGTTGCTCCAACCACAACGACAACAGCTGCGTCCGGTTGCCACAAGCCTCAAGACAGCAAGCAAAAGAAGAGCGGATCAATGTTGTTCAGGTCCGTCACTCACGCGCTGCAGGCGAGTCTGCCGCACTTCGGGGGTGGTGGTGGTGCTGCTGCTGCTGGTTCCGAGTCTCCGCGGCACAGAAAGAGCAGCAATGTCACGGAGCACAAGCATCACCATACGATCTATCACCACCATCACGTCGTCATTCACCAGCAGCTGCAACAGCAACAGCAATCTGAGCAGCAGCTGCAGCTGGAGGATTACGAGCTCAAGCTACAGGACATTATCGATAGGAGAGTTTCCAGAAAGACTTTTGAGGAGCACCAGGCCCGTAGAATTTCGTTTGAGGATCGTAAATAGCCGCAGCACATTCAAGCTTCTGAAGCTTCCGGAGAAGCACCAGAACAAATCTGAAGAACTCTGGAGAGTAGAGTATACGAGGGTCGAGGGAACTTGGAAGCTCTAATCTTGAGGGGAAACACACACAGGAAAGCTTGAAACCCTGAGGAGTCCATGATTGTGTGCTTGCATGCATGCAATGCATGCCCAGTGATGGAGGACATCAGAAGCTCTGGAGTGTGATGAAGGACATCAGAAGCTCTGGATTGGGATGGAGGACATCAGAAGCCCCGGATTGGGATGGAGGACATCAGAAGCCCTGGATTGTCATGGACACCAGACACCTGCTTGTGGTTTCTTCTTCTTCTTTCTATGTGGAACAAACAACAAGTCTACTTGTAAACAACCTTGTCTTCTCGCCTGAGGTGCTTCCAAGTTCAGAGCCTCATTCTTTTCCATACTGGCAGCAGCAGCAGCAGTGTTTATGGTGGAAGCTCCATGTTTAGGAGGAGCAGCAACAGCAGCACTGTTGTTCATGGTGGATTCAACTCCATGTTTAGGAGCAGCAGTAGCAGGTAGAGAAGATGACTCTCCGGCTCCATCTTAGCAGCAGCAGACAGTGGAAAATGTTGAACCATAATTCAATGGTGGTGGAATTGGACATTGCAGCACGAGATCATGGTAGCAACATTTGCATCTTACTCATTTCGAAGTCTGACAAAAGGGATAGTTCAGAGATCGATAGAGACACAGACACAGACAGAGAAAACAAACAGAGGAAAATGAGAAAGCTCTAGGTGAAAAAGAATTGGGGGAACTTGTGTGACATTTGATTTCTAGACTTCAGCAATTTGTTTCTTATTGCCCCATCTTTTCTTTCATGTAATTGTAAGATAAAAATTCTTCTACAACTCGATTTTCCGCTTGTACTTGAAAGGAGTCTTTTTTCTTCCATCAAATTCATCAACTTTGCTGTAGTTTTTTCTGTGTTTGCAATTAGACTCTCAATTGGAAGAAGAAGAGCTGAAGCTGCAAAACTTGAAAGCAGGGAGGAGGAGGAGGGAGAGTGGCAGCAGCAGTATCAATGTATCAATGTATCAATGTATCAACTTCTTTTACCACAGTCTGCTGTTGATTCAGCTTCCTTCCTCGTCTTCTATCACAAAATTTGCAAACAAAATGTGAAGAGATTCCTTCCTCCTCTGCCATCACAGAATGCACACAAAATGCTCTTGCCTTCTTCAGTAGTGAATACAAAGAAATTTCTGCAACAGGGAGAAATCTCTGCATCAAGCAAAAACTATCGCTTGTGGGTGCAAACACACTGACAGGAGCCACACCTGTGAACTTCACTTAAGTGAACAGCATGTGAAATTGCTTCAACAAGCAAAGGCCTGTTGTGCGATGCTTTGAGTATGTCCATCATCCTGTATGATGTGCAAATCCAAAACACAAGTTTCTAGCTTCCAGGGAGAACTTGATACATTCGTAGTTTAGGGCACAAGATTGACAGACATTCCTACTTGTTGCTTTTGGTTTGTTTTTTTCTCCCGCAGTTCAGCTGCACAGGGACAAACTGTTGATTCTAACCCTGCAATGTTCTTGCAACTCCTCTTCCTCCTCCTCCTCCTCCTCCTCCTCCTCCTGCTGCAACACTTTTGCAGCTCCTCCACTTTTTGATACCCAGGTGCTAATAATTCCCAAGCAAGCAAAACTCTTAAAACCCTTTGATTGACAAAGCTTTAACAACTTTTCATCGGATGCAAGTTTTAAGAGTTTTAGACCCAATTTTCACTCCGGCTCCTCCTCCTCCTCATCACAATTTTTTATGAACAATTATGGGTTGAACAAAGATTTTTCCAGATCCCATTCTTGCGTTTATTATATTCAACCATTTTGATACCAGAACATGAGAGAAGATAAAGAAGAAGGTGAGTGATGGTGGTGACTAAATCACTTCACAAAATCTCAAAGGTGTGTGGTGGTGGTGACCTAATCACTTCAAAATCTCTTTGTGCTTGCTAATTTCCAGCTCCGCATTATGCCATAGAAAACACCCAGTATTATGAAGGGTATTAGTATTTTTCCCCTTTCAATTGTTGGGTTTTCTTTTTCTTTTTCTTTCTAACAAGTAAATTGGATGTGCAATGCATGGTCATAGCCAAGAAGGAAAAAAACAAAATTTTGTTTCAAAACCCTCTTAAATCGATGTTCAATAAATATATTAAACAATGCTTTGCATTTAGTGAGTGAAGGGCATTTCAATTCATATTTTTATAAAAACTGAAATCTTATAAAATGTGTAATGGGTCTAAAAGTAAGGGTGTGTTTTAATATGGTTGGGTCTGAAAATTGAAACACCAAAATCCAACCAACAATCATTGGAATTTGGAATGACACTTGTGCGGTGCCTATTATTAATTTTGTTAATTAGATTGAATATACCTCCCTTCTTTTTTTAAAAATCTAAACTTTGCAATAATCACTCAAATAAAAGTTTAGATGAACTACAAAAATATTTATGTATGAGGGAAGGTAGCTCGTTTGTTCTGTTCCAATGATTCATGAAACCAAGGTCATAATGACACAAGGAAAGCTATAAATTTGAAATTCCTATTCTTAGAAAAATGAAATTAGCAAATAGTTGTAGAAGGTTGCAAGTTGTTAACATGAAAATCATGTAGTTAGAATACATGATAGAATGCGCATAATATTACCTAACTTTGATGCCAATTTTGTAAAACATTTCATACTAAATGTTGACATATTAAATTCCAATTGCTTATGTATCGACTATTGAAATGTTTTTACCAATTTATAAATATGTCTTAAAGATAAATGTAATTAACACTCAACAATTATTAAAATTTTCATATATTAAAGATGTTAACTAAAAATGTAAGTATAACATTTGGTATATATGTGGTATTTTCATAAGAAGTGACATCTTTAAAAAATTTAAAGTATAATTCAACCTAGGAATTGAACCTAGATAAATACGCCTAATTTGTGCATTGAGTGGAAAGGAGACTGGTAAAACCAATCATAAGAATTGCACATAGTGCATACTAGATTACAATGATACATGTGTTAGTATCTCAATTTACAACAATGTTCACATTTTCTTAAAACCATGGCAACATAGGTTGTATGTCCAAAGGTTGAAGATTGTAACAATTTTCAATTTTTTTTTACTTGTCACCCTAGATAGCATTGGATACACTAATCCTTGTGCAAAAGATTCATGAATATGTATCATCACTTTGGATGATATTGTTGTTGTGCCCTATAATTGTATAACTTAACATTAAAGGAAATGATGCTTTGTAAAAATGTATTTGAAAATCATATTTGTTTTGAATTGATTTTTTCCAAACTATTTGCATGTGTCTTGATGGATTGAATGCAACAAAAATGTTACAAACATTATCTTTTAAATTGAACTCCAACTTTGTTACAATTTCAATGACTTCATTTGCAACACCAACTTTTAAATCAATGTTTTCCATCAACATAACCAATGCTCCCAATACAACATGTTGCATGTGATTCAATATTTTATTGTTGACCCAAGATTGAATGTGTTCAAAATTCTTTACATTTGTCTCCAATTGAAGAGCATTAATTTGGTAAGTTGGAATTTTTTTGTGAATAATCAAATCATTATAAAAATCAACAGCCTTCCAATGTGTGCAAAATACTATCATTTTGTCATCAATGTATTGTTCTACCTATTCTTCATCAATGTAACAAGTGTTCAAAATTGATGAAATTTCTTCTTCCATTAGTGCCTGACAACAGCTTATGTTAAAAAATGAACAATATTCTAGATCTTCAACATGTTTGATTGAAGTTTTCAAAATATGGTCGTTACAAAATTCTAATCAATCACATTATAAACATAATTTTTTTGACAATAATTTTCTGTGTCTAACAAATGGCAATGACATAATGCTAGAAGTTTTGCATGCTCGCCCACCAAAATCACTAATTTAGAATGATATGGTTCATTTGTATCATTCTCAACTTGGCATAATCTAACTTCAATGCTTTGCAACAATGCATTCGTTATTATTGACATTTGTCAATAATGATGATGTCAACTTCTTTGAAAATTTGAAATTCAACACTTAATGCTTATAATGCCCGAACATATCCTTTGCATTGTATATGAAACATGTTGTGGACAATTGAAGCTTTTGAACTAAGCCTTGATGTTGCACATATTGTTGTTGCAGTAAGGATAACCTTCTACTTTAATAACATATAGTACTTGGTCAAATACCAAATGAAAAATGTCTTTCCACTACCATGAGTTCCTAATATAAAACATACATGAAATGGAAATATGCATAACTTCTAAATGGTAATTATTTTAATATTTGAAATGAAATCATATTTAATATTCACAAAAATCAAATAAGTTATGTACCTAAAATGAAACGTAACCATTTGTTTTAGAACAAATGATGTTGAATATATGCATTTGTTCATGTGACAAATTTTCATTTTCCAAAAAATCACCAACATCATATATCCAATAATTTAAATCAACTAGGCCAATTTGTGATCCAACACATGTAACATCAATATTGATATTAATTGATAAATTTTGTGAATTTTCAAAAGGATGTTTCTCTAAAAGCTTGTTGTATATTTGGTTTTGCTTATCATCATCTTATAAGTTTCTCTTCCCATTTTCAGATATGGAGTTTTGTAAACAATTAAGAGTCTTCACAATACCACAAACAAAACATTCATGAGAATATGATCCTACTAAATTTGCAAAAAAAGCAACATTGTTTAACAATATATTGAAAAAGAATGGTTTAACATGTTTGCTAGGATTGAAGTTGATGAACTACACCAAGGGTTCACTTTTATATTAAAAAAACCCTAATTTGTTTTTACCAAACATGTCTTCTTCAATTCTTGTTGTTGTGGAGAAAAATGTTTCTAATATTTTGTAAATGTGTATTGGGTCATGTCAGAAGGTCGCACACAATATATATCAATGGGATGAATCCAAGTATCTTGGATTTAGTCACCATCTTTGTATGCAAGTTTGACGGTTTTGAATCAACACCCTTTTACACTAACATTTTTTGATACGACTAGGATTTATAAATACGAAAAGGCCATTCTACTAGAGATACAAATTTTGCTATTTTTATTGTTGAAATCAATTGAAGTTGTGAAGGGGTTACATCAACCAATCCCACTATTACAAAACATGGTTTTTCAAATGGTTCAAATTGATTGATTGGTCTTTTTCAACTAATGGACATGTCCATTTTGACTAGAGGCCCAAAACATGTATTTTTTGACCAATCAACTTGACTAAAATGATTTATTTGACCAATACATTTAATCAAATTAAATAACCTTAGTCAAAATGGCCAATGGGTTTTAATCAAATGGGACATCTAATCAAATTAAACATAAGAAATTGACATCATTAATCAAAATGACCAATGTTCTCTAGTCAAATGGGACATTTTATGCTTATTACATACCTATTTCCTACCTCCCACTTACAATTTTATGACCTACCCATCTACCTACTTACATATTAACTACCTACCTATCCACCCACCTATAACCTGCCTACATATTAACTACATATTTAACTACCTAGCCACCCACCTATCTACATGGATGTACTACCTACCTACCTTTCCACACACTTGCTTACATATATGTACTACGTACCTACATACCCACCCACCCACCTACCTACATACTACCTACCCACACACTTGCCTATCTACTTACCCACCCATCTATTTACATACTTACCCACTACCTACCTACCCACCCACCTATCTTTTACAACCTACCTACCTTCATACCGCATTATCTTGTAATGAAGTGTCAAAATAAACATGTGAAATAAAAAATTTGACAAAATTTGAACACCTTTTGATGGTGTGGTCCATTGGTTAAAAACTTGATTTATCCTTAAGGAGGTCTAAGGTTCAATTCCTAACATACAACCTATGTACATTCTTAAGGGGCTAAGGTAGGTAGGGTAAACTAAATATGATACACTAGGTTAGATTAAGGTTGGTCAAGTAGGATAGGCTAGGCTAAGCTAAGCTACCACCTACCTACTTGCTTACCTTGCTTACCTACTGACCTACTTTTTTATGACCTACCCACCTACCTACTTGCTTACCTTTTTATGACCTACTTACTTGTCACAAACTTTTTTTATTCGGGCAAAAACTTGACCAGTCAAAATGATTAGTCAAATGGTCCATACTTTGCTAGTCAAAAAAACCACCCTAGTCACAACAAACATGTTGAAATCGACTTGTCCAAAATGATGGAGTGGTCTTTTTTATGCCTATTCAAGTTGGGTACTTTCTAACTACCTTTGCTAGTCAAAAAATACCATGTTTGTTAATAGTGTCCCCAACTTTTTACACTAAAATCATCCAATTTATGACCATTAAGAAGATGTGACTCATTGAATTTCATGTGTGCGCCCCACAATATCAATGTAGTACGATGATAAGGCACCATATTTCGAGCTTCCTAATAATATTGCCACCTGGTTCATAAGGAGTTCAAATAAGCGAAAAATCATGTGAATATTTCAAACAATGATTAAATTTTGAATACTTAAATATCCACTACTGCATGAATATCATTTTAATTATGAAAATTTGTGTTAAATGAGAAATTTGATTGTCATGGAATTGGTATTAAAAGTTCATGTTAAAGTTTACATTTTAAAAATGTTTTGAAAAGTTTCAAATTTGAACAATCAAATGTTCAAAATAGGAACAATTTTACAAAAATAAGATTAAGGTCTTTCTTAATATTAAAGATTGTTGATTGTACAAATATAAAAATGATAATAATTGACTAATTAACTAAAAAATCGCACAATTGATTTGATTTGTTTTCAATCTGCCTTTGTGTGATTAGATGTTGAACCATATGTTATTCAACAAATATCATAGTGGGAAATTTGTATTTGCAAGTTTCAATGTGCTTATTTGTTTTACATCCTAAACCACATTGATGCATTTGTTTTCGTTCCATTAGCTTGAACAATATCAAATCATGTTCATTGTTTAGCAATATGAATTTTCCAAACTATTCATCAATAATAGTAGATACCATTGCAACTATTTCATTTGTGATGTGGTCAACATCAACATCACTTATCCATAATATGATGTGTGCATGTATAGAACCAAGGTGAAAGTATAATATGAATTTAGTCAATTTTTTATTATTATTAGCATAAATGGAATGTACCATAAAATAAACATTTATTTAATAAAATTTAAAAGCATAATTATTTCAATGAACAATATGATTACATTATTTGACTCATGGTTGATTATTATTATATTAAGGTTTTTCAACAAGTTATACAATATTAAACTTGTTATAAATTTGATGCATGTAAGTGTGTTTTGACAATAAAATTTGACAAGGTTTCAAGCTTTATGTTATTGGATTTAAGTGTTTGATAAATGATTGCATCAAAAATATTCTATTTATGTTAAATTAATTATGTTTTCACCCACCTTGATGTTGTAACTCCAATCGTGTTACATGATGTTCAACAATGCCAAAAATGTTATCATCACCAAGAACATAGGTTAACATGAAGGCTTGCAACCTTGTGTAAAATAATGCCATACACTCAATTAGGAAATCCTTCCAAGAAAATGTGTTATTGAAAAACATAACAAGATTTTTAATGTCTTTAATTTTTTTCCATCTCAAATTTGACATTTCATTAAAAATCAAAATGAAAGAAAAATGAGGCATTCCAAAGTTCTCCACCATCATTAATAACTCTTTGAATTGGGTATGGTGCCATTATGGCATTAATGGAATAGAGGGTGGTAAATTGAACTTCATGATATTTTTGAGAACATCAATCTCTAACCATTGAGGATGTTCACGTTTTAATTTTTGTACATCCCTCTTCAAACATAAATGTTTTGTAGCATTCAATAGTTGAATTGCTTGTCACACTTGGTACATCAAGAATAAGTATGGTGGATATAATATAAAAATAGATAATAATGTTAACATTTTCTATTTTAAATAAGCAAATAAACCACTAATTCCATTGTATGCCCCACATCCATGTGGAAATAGGAAAGGGAATAATGCCTTTTCAAATGACATGTTCAATGTTGGATTGGTGCACATGCCATCTTCTCAAACCAATAACCTTTTAGTTTTGAAAGGGTTGTCATTGTTGTGCATAGTTAATTTTCCAATTTCAAATGCATCATCAAAATTTGTGAGGAATTCTAAGATGCATGTTGAAAAGTAACGCCAATTTTTGAATGAAAGGTTCCACATATATACTTGAAAAAAGCCTTTCACCAATAACAATTTTTGCAAGTATTTTTTCTAAAATAAAGATATTTAAACACATAATCCATGAGTTGGATTCGGTTTCTCAATATTGGTGATATATTTTTGTGTAAGTAGATTTGAAGACAAATTTTGGTGCAAGAGATTTTAAAGGACCAAATTAACATCCTTTGATGTACTAGTTGGTTGAAACTTGGAATTCCAATAAAGTAAAGGATTGTCAAGTAACCCATATGGTTGTATTTGTCCATGCATGAATTTGTTATTTTGTTATTCAATTTTCATTGATATATCAATAATTGAAAGAAGTTGAAAATGGAACAAATTGTTAACAAGGATTTATTTCATATAATCCATGCTTTGAAATACAACATTTTTGATTTGTTATGATTGTTCATATAACTTAAAACATGCATTGCATACATATACATGCAAAGCATCACTAGTGGTTGTGTATGTAGACATAATAATATTTGAACAACCATACATTGTTACACCAACAACAATTCCAAATGTATTCATAACAACACTAAATGTGTTCCTTTGAAAGTGCAATTTTGTGAATTCTCAAAATCCACAACATCTCATGTCTTTGATGAATGAAAACATGTACATTTACTTCAATTCAAATGTAATGTTGCAACTTCAATCCATGACCTATCAAAAGGTTTGAATAAATGAGATGCAAATTGGTGGATAAATACTAAAACAATTGTTGTGAATATGGTGTTGAAAAAAAACATTTAAAACATATATTCAAAAAAACATCTTTACATGCTTCTTCATTTGAAAATGGGCTAAACAAATTCCAATTTGGAACTATTTAAGTTACAATGACGACAACAACTTTTGAAACCTAAAATTGTCTTATCTAAACCAATTTCGATGAATCATTATCATTGGAATCTAATTCAAATTGAATTGAATTCGAATTCCTAGATTTAATTCCAATACACTCAATGGAATTCATATTCAATTGAAATGGGATGCAAATTAGTGTAAAATGTATTTTAAAAATGCTCATAACTATGGTGTTCAAAAGAAGATAATGAAAATAGGATTTAAGTATGAGATAGTTAGGCTTGGAAAAAATAGTTATTTTAGCATAGACATACATACATGATGACAAGAATTATGTGGTGAAAATTTTGAAACCGAATATATTTTAAATAAATACAAAAAAAAGACCAGTATTCCATCATATTAAAAAATTATATGCAACAAAGAAAGTACATGCGTAATTTTCAAAGAATGATTAACATTTATAACTAACACATTGAAATTAGTCGACTTCTTTCAATGGATTCACTTTCAAAAAGAAATTGACATCACAAATGTCAACTTGCATCATTTTGAGATTGTCTTTTAAGTTTTACACAAGTAATGGGCTCCAATAAAAGGGCATTGGCCATCTTGTAAGCATGATGCAAACATGATGTGTCAAATTTCTTTTCAATTTTAAAGGTCACTCAAGTTTTTCATCTATTCTTTGTATTTTTATGAATGAAAACCTTGTCACATTCAAAGGATTTAGATGTTTAAAGAGTTTCCATTTTTCCTTTACCTTATGTTTTGGAGGAATGGAACTAAAAAGCATCATAGAAGAGAAGAGGGATTGTTCATTGTGGCTAATTGAGGAGAAGGGATCTAAGGTGTGAAAATAAAAAGGAACCAAAATGGAATGTCATTCTTAGAATCTACTAGTCCCATCCATCCAAATTGGACTAAGTTTGGATGTGATGTATGGGAAAGATAAAGCATATCTCCATATCTCTAGCTTTAAGATAATGTACAATAAAAAAATCCATACTACATATGAAGAAAGCCCATGATTAAAGCACATTGAAAACATGGGGCAATGATGCGCACACCATTATTTACCGAAAGTCTTGTGAAGGTGACAATGTGAGTGAGTCTTTACTTTAAAATGGAAGAAAAATTGAAACATTGAAATGGGTGCTTGAAAACTACTCCATCTATGCTTGAAGACACAAATTATGTACACATAGAAATCTTGTTTTCATTACTCAAAATACTTGTTGAAATTTCACATTTGGATGCTCATGTGTTGTGGACCTATGTTATTTAGCATGCTACCTTTGTTTGTTTTTTAATTTTGTCGTGTACAATACATGCCAATAATCCATAACAAGATGGAATTGAATCATCCATATGAGTTTGGGCATCCTTCTCTATTGTTGATCACCTAGTTTAAGAAAAATGGCAATTTTTATTTAAATTTCTTTGAATATGGTCACAAAAATATTCCAAAAAAACATTTTTTAAAGAACTTTCTATTGATAGAACCTTCCACTAAGACAATATCTTTGACTAGATAAGATTTCATTGTAATATATTTGCACTTGTTAGCTTCTTGGACTTTAATGACTCTCTCAATTCAATTCTCAAATGTCATGACTCCACTCCTTTTGAAAATTAGTTTGTAGGTTTCCAAATCACATCACGCTTCTAATATGAACCTCTCAAGTTAACAAATAGTGAATATTTTTGTCAAAAAAATTGGGAATTTTTTGGAGATTGTGTTTTTTTAGTGTAAATTAAATAAATTTTGCTAATTTTTTTAAAAAACTAGCAAAAAAATTATAACACCAAATTGAGGGAGGGGGGGCCATGGCCACCATGCCTTGGATCATATATGAAGAATGGACAAAAACACAAAAAAAACATGCATTAAAAACAAAAGCCATGACGTTGCAATCCGCGTAGTAAGCCAAACAAAGATCCTATTTTAGTAGCTTCCATCAAGTGTATCTTCCCTTCAAACTTCTTCCAAATCATTGCCAGTGCTCCTTCCTTGGGGAAAAGAGGCCTCTAGGGGATCCCACTTATCATGGGAAAGCATGATAACTGCCCATGGCTGCTACCTACTTCTTCTAGTGGTTGGACTCTTCTACTCATATCATCTTTAGAGGTCAACCATCCATGGCCACTATTTTCCTCGAGTAAATGGGCTAAAAAGAGGTGGCTTAAAAGAGGTAGTAGCCCTTCATGCACCCCTTTCCAACACTAACTTATCCCATGTGGTTTGCCCAAAGTTCAACTCTCATGTATATAAACTATAAAGGTTGGCCAAAAGGCAAACACATCTCTTTCTATCTTGCAATAGGGGAGATTTCAAAGAAGTGCTTACAATTGTCGTTTGTGTGCCCCAATGTTGCAAAAAGTATTCATGAAGGGGACCAATCAATGTTAGCTCCTTCCATAATTAAGAAATTAAAAAATGTGAGCACACCCATGTACTAATTAAAATGAATCACAATATGTGAACAATATTGTTTTTAATTCAAATACACTTTTATTTTATTTTTATTTTTGCAATCAAATTGATATTGAGATGTGCTAGACTAACTCCACTATTCGTTATTATCCACATGCCTTTTGGTTGCTCCACACCTTGGATGAGTTGGACATGAAGCTAACAATAAAGATTTTGCATGGTGGTGGGTGCTCTTAGATTGTTGTTGAGTGTTTTGCAAAAATCCTATGGCTATGCACGGGTGTGCTTTAGAAAGTCTTTCATAAGATTGTGTTTCCTATGACTTGGGATGACCAACTCTTGGTAATTGAATTGAAGTTGAAATTGAGTACATCTTAAATTCAACTTTAGTGGGTTTATTATATTATATCATATTTCATGTTAAATATTCATTTTATTAATATTCATCACTCACTATTTATATTCATACAATTATTTTAAAATCAAAGAATTTGGCTACTATAGAATTAACAATTTACTATATATCAATTTGATTCTAGAAATACTAAATTTTCTTTGTTAGACTTTTTGTATTGGTATGTGAATATATATATATATATATATATAGTAATACCTTGGAGGCTTTGACACAAATTATATTATTTTTAGAAATGCTGAAATTATATTTATTTATTCAAAAAAGAATTTTTTCAAAAGAAAAAGAAAATGAAGAATCTTTTTTAGAATATTCTTAAAACATTCCATTTCTCGCAATGGAATCTTCAAAATTAATTAATTATTTGGCAAACATGTGCCGAAGCCGCCAAGGTACTACTACAACTGATATTAACCATCTACATGCATTCATTGATGCAATAGCCATCTCTTCTCCTACATGACTACCTACATACGGGACCTACCTTGTTGTTAACAAGGTGAAACCGATCTTAAAATAAATAGCAAAGACCTTCCTGGATTGATATGACCTGGGACAATAGAGTTACTCGTAAAGTCACCTTGTCTTTGGGCCTGCTTTCACCCCCTTTCACCGATATCCGCAAAGTAAAAAGGAAATTTGATTAAAACCTCAGTATGCACAAGGTTTGAGAGTAATTATAGTAGTTGTACAGGTAGGAGCAATGAAAATATATGTAGCAGCAGTGGAGGGGTTGACGGCAAAGGAAAGACAAGATGAAACTCAGTTTACCATTAAAAATTGGTGGAAAATTTAGTTTGAGTCCCAATTATTTTCATTTTCAGAGATTATGTGTTTGATGGCCTACTATGCTGAAACTGGCTGTTCTCACCCCCTAATCATAGGACTTTACAAAATACCAACCTCATTCATACCAGTACTAATTTTGGTAAGGAGCTGAGGTAGGTAATACCGAGCTTGTACCAATTTTTACATGAGTTACAATATCACGTATATAATCATATATAAAACTGCTTCACAGCAGCCAAGAATCATTCTTGGATTATTTTGACGAGTCTTTTAATTTAAGAAAAGGGGAATTTGTAACGAAATGTTTTATCATTTCCTTTTATAACGCCGTCTTTGGGTATGTTCTATCTTTCCTTCTATAAACGCCGTCTTTGGGCTGAAAAAATACGACCATCTTGGACCTACTAATGCAAGGACCTCCTGGCTAGTAGCTATGAAAGTTTTGAAAAGGACCCAATACCAGGATCAGATCACAATGCTCAAAAGAGAGTGGATACCCACCAGATCAACACTAGTTGCAACCTTCTTCTGTGACCCACTGCCTAACATCTCTCTCTCTCTCTCTCTCTATAAATATATAAGGACATAGAACAAACAAACAACCCACCCACCCACATACCCACCCAAGTGGTTTGTGGATTGAAAGATCAGAGAATGAATTCTTGAGTTCATTCCCAGAAGAAGAATTTGATTCTCTGAAAGAATTGAATTCTGAAAGAAATTTCTCTAATTTAATTGGGAATTTCAGAATTCATTCCTGAAGAATTTGGAGGAAATCCCACATAAAACTTTGTAATTGCATACTTGGACTACTATAGTAATTGCATTTGGAGTAATGGGTTTTGTTTAGTTGTTTGTTTTTTCTTTTTTTTTCTCTTTTTTTTTTGGGAGGGTTTTCCAGTATTAGTCACGAGATCATGGAATCATAAACTTGAATTGATTACAACCAGCTCAATGGATGATGCAGCAGGTCCCTGAGGTCTGAATGAATTGCTGATGAGAGATTCGAAGGGATTATTCAAGTGGAGAGAAAGACAAGGAGAGAAGATTCAGTGACAAAGCTGAGAAGGAAAAAAAAAAAAAAAAAAAGGCTGGCAATGGCAGATGATGCAGAAGATCAGCGGATACTACTGCAGAAGAATAAGAATGAGAACAAGAAGAAGGAAGTTCAGTATCCCAATTGTCCAGGATGCAAGTGTGCATATCTGCAACACCCAGATGCAGGGATTCCATATAAGGAGTTCCTGTCCGTGTTTCTACTAATTTTTGTTGCCTGTATGAAGCTGCTTTCTCTCTGCCTCTAGACTTGAAACTTTGAACACAGTTGATCATTTCTTCCCATGATGTTAAAGGACATTGCATGATCTGGCTAACTTCAGAAAACCATGGTGCTCACTTGGGGCAGAAGAATGAAATCTACAGATCTCTGACACCCATTAAGGAAGACCTCACCCACTTCCCCCTTCATGTGTGTTTTTTTTTGTTTTGGTGGCATGTGTCTCTCAGCAACTCCAGTCTCATCACTCTATCCATTTCTCTACTTCATGGTAAGCGGTTTTCCTTCTTTTTTATTTTGTCTTTGGACTAGTTATTATAATCTTCATGGATTGATCACCAGAGATCTCCTTTTTCTGTTCTTGCTTGCTTTCCATCTCCTCCTCAAACAAGGTTTTCCAACATCATGAGCCAACCTCATGATGACATGAACTGTAACCTCATGTGCTGTGAGTTCAACAGGATGATATTCTTCAGATTGTTTGCATGTGGAAACCATGTTATGTGAAGAAAAGGAATGTTTGCAAATTACTAGAATTCAAGTGAGCAGACTTTTTTGAGGATCAATTGTTGTTGGGTTTTGAGTCTTGAAGTCTTACAAGGCTTGAAGACCATGATGATGATGATGATGCTGCTGCAGGTACAAGATTTGCATATCACCAAATCCGACAAGGAAATTGGGTTCTATGCTGGACTTCTAGGTCATCATCAATCCTCCCTCTTGAGCCAGCAGTTGCAGCTGAACTGAAGTGAAATTGCTGTGCAAATCCAGGAGGCTGGAGTAGACCTCTCATTTTCTTCATGAAAGAAACTCAGACTGATTCAATTGAAGTCTCACTCTCTGGAAGATCTAATTTAGTTGTTATCTGCAATTTATTGAGCTAGCTCTTTGACTGAGCTCTCTTGTTTTCTCTTGGATTTTGGTTTTTGCAGGAGCATCCCTTCTTGTTGGCCGGGCCTTAACAGCAGTGCAATGGGGCATTGCAGCAGACAAGTATGGTCGGAAGCCTGTAATGGTTCTAAGCCTCATCTCTGTGTAAGCGAAAGAATCACACAAATTATTCCATATTAGAATTCACTGTTGCCTCCTGCACCATCACAAAAGTGAAGAGATCAAAGGATAATATTATGTTGCCAATTCATTCCTCTTCTTCAGAGTTTGGTCCTCACTTGCACCCAGATTTTGCACATGGGTTTTTGTGTGCAACCTTTTTTTGTGGCAGTATGGTGTTCCATACGCTTTTTGGATTGAGCAAAAACTTTTGGATGGCCCTGGCTACTCGATTTCTACTTGGAAGTTTCAATGGCATGCATGGAGCTGTGAAGGCAAATTCAGAACTTTCTACTTGGTTGAAGGAAAAAATTGGATTTCTTTTCCTCATTTGTATCACCAGCTCTTTCATGTGTCCAGATACATTGCAGCACATGAAGAAAACATTTTCCAATGCATGAAGATATGATGTTCTGGGAGATGTTATGTCCAGGGCTTCATCAAATCTTGCAGTTGTTCACTGACATGGCTGGTAGTCCCATTGCAGGCATATACATCTGAAATCAGCAATCAGCAGCATCAAGCATTGGGTATCTCCATGGTGCGATATCTTGTTCTTAAGCTTCACTTCTTGTTTTTGGGGATCTGGCATGTTGTTCTGGAGCTCTGCTTCTTTGTTTTTGTAGATCTGGCATGATTCCAATGCTGTGGCAAAAGTCTAATGGTTTGGGTGCAACTATCCAACAATGCCACAGTTTTCATCCTCTACATACGAGAAGAGAAAGGAAGAATTTACTCTAAGGCTGTGAGGATTCTTGTGGACAGGTTGGTACCAGCTGGGGTCTAGCTCTCATAATCGGTCCTGCTCTAGGAGGTTACCTTTCTCAGGTACCAGGTTCTGGAATGGCAGCTGCTGCATCATCTCCTTCACCCTTGTTTCCTCTAGGTTGTAAGACACTGGATTCAACTGAGATTCTCTTTTCTTGGATGCTCTTTTGCAGCCTGCACTCAAATACCCAAGTGTATTCGGTGAGGGATCTCTCTTTGCACGGTAAGGGTTTTAGGGGAGTTCATGAATTTGCGTTTGTCTGACAAGTCTTTACAGAAGTTTGATTCATGAGCTATTGACCATGGTTTCTTTCCTTAGAAAGCTCTTTTGTAGAAATTGATTGTTGTTGGGATGAGAATGTGTGGTGCAACAGATACCCTTACTTCTTGCCATCGCTTTGTAACACTGTGCTTGCCAGTGGAGCTCTTTGCATCATCATTCAGCTCCCTGTATGTGCTGCAGTTCTGCACTAAATTCTCTCCATGCTTGAATTATGTCACTAGCTAGCCTGTCGTCTTTTGTCACTGCTGCTCCAGATCCTTTTCTTTGCTTTGGGCAATATATAGTACTTTGAGAATCATGGTTGTTTGCAAATCCAAGCCTTGATGATACACAATTTAAGGTAAATCATGGAAGGGTTCTAGAAGAAATTCAATCCTCCCAGATGCCAATTCTTTGCTTAAAACTGGAGCTTTATTGCAGGAGACATTGCATAAACACAACATCAAGGAGATGGAGGAAACTGAACTGCTGTCCGTAGTGTGGTCTCAATGCAGCAAGTCAACAGAAGGCAAGTGAAAGAAAGAATTGAATGGGTTTTTCAGAATGATTAACAGCAATCAATAACCCCAGTTCCTCTCTCCAATTTTACAATTTTCTAAAGACCGCAGTTGAGTATTACCCAAAACATTCGGTGCTTCATATCAGGTTGCAATGGTTGAGAAAAAAGCATTCACCACTTGATGCAAATTTTGCAGGTTGATGATGCATAAACCCAAAATGCTAAACCCTCATCTAATGTACTGATGCTGTTTGATAATTTAATAGAGCGATTTGGGCAGCAGATGCTTCCTATCAATGTCATCGATCCAGAACTGGAGGAATTCTCAACACCCACAGAGGACTTGATTGCAGTTAAGCAGAATGTGAAAAGGTCACTCTTGAGCAGGAAGGCCTTCATTGGTGCCATGGCTGTTTACTGCATATGGTCTTTCCATGACATGACATATTCTGAGGTTTTTCATTTGACCTACAACATCACAAACATTGTTGGCTGGTGTGAATCATGCTAGATTTGACTGCTGTTCAAAATCATTGTTGAAAAGCCTTTCAGATTTCAAGCTCCTAAAATTATATTTTTGTTTGCCAGAAAAGGGTCACACTTGGGTTACAATATGAGATGTCCATTGACTTGACAAGATTCCAAGTATTTTGCATCATGATTTGCACCAAGTTTCACATCTATAGTGCATTAGGCCTGATCAGGAAGACCTGTGCAGATCTTCTCTTTATGGTGCGTTAGCCCGAAGGCAACTGGAGGTCTTAACTTCACAACAGATAATGTCGGAAAAATACTTGGAATATCAGGTGCAAATTATGCCTTTACCCCGTGTTTTCAACAATAAGAGCTTCACTTCATGAACTTCCACCCTTAGACATTGCACCCCCGGGTACTAGTGCATTGAGATGTTGGCCTGTGTAGTCTTTTTCCTATGTCTCAGATCAAGGTTTGCACTCTCTCACATCTTTTCCACTAAAATTACTATTCAAGGTCCTTGAATTCATTTCAACGTTGATTTTGCCTTTTCATATGGATATCAATTGTCATAGTGGTTTGTCTGTTTATGGTCTTGTCTCTGGCTCTCTTCAGCTAATGCTCTCTAATTTCTACTTCTGGTGGGTGTGTGTGATGATGGGTTGTTCCAAAAAGGCTTTGCTTTGATGGTATTCCAAATCCTCATCTTTCCACATTTAGCAAATTCCTTGGGACTGATGATGACAACACGGGTACCGGCAGTAAGACAAAAGCTGCCATATTACCCATCAAATCATGTGTCCCAAAAAATCATCAAATCAGGCTTCTCAATTTGTTAACTAACTAGGTTCAAGAAAGTTTCCTTTGGACAAGCTTCTTTTGCAAATGACAGATGTAGCAAAGTCCCTTTAGTCTTTTCCTTGTGGCATTTTGTAGGTGCTTTCAGTTCCATTGATCCTTGCTTATCCAGTAATTGCAACACTTCATGGATGGGTGCTCTGGGTGATCTTGAATCTTGTGTCTATTGTGAAAACATTTTTCTCCGTAAGTTCCTTCCTAAACTCCTTTGTCATGTTTTGAAAGGGAGACAATTGCCACAATCTATCTCTACTCTCAAATTTAAAAAAATTGCGGGGGGCAATTATTTCTGGATTATATCTTTGCATATAGGCATTGATGGTGTGATTAGTGACTAGAGACAATGGCCATTGCTTTTGGAGTTGCTTGAAGCAGCTGGAGCTCTTTTGACCCCCGATTTGTATTGTGTATTGCAGATGATGATTCTGAGTGCTTCATTTATATTACTAAACAATGCCGTGGTATGAGCTTTCTCCAACACACATAGGCCAAGAACATTTTGTGTTGTGCATCAAGGAAAATACAGACAACATTACTGCATTGTGGACTGACCAATTGCTAGTATGTTTGAGCAGCCACAAGATCAAAGGGGAGTGGCAAATGGGGTATCAATGAGTGTTGTATCTGTATTCAAAGCCATAGGACCAGCAGTTGGTGGCTCTCTGTAATACTTTGACTAAAGCCTTTGCATAAACTTGTTTTCCTCAATTTTCTTTTGTTTCTAGATCAACTGCAAAACATACCATGAGTCTGAGAATGCTTTTGAAAATGTGGGATGTTAAGTTTAGCTGTTTGCAAGCTAACCTCAGTTGAAGACAACATGATCTATTGCATAATAAACACACAAAAACTTGATATGATTCTCGCAATAACACAAGTCTACACTGGTTTGTAAAATGTGCAGTTTTGCATGGGGACAGAAACATCAAGATTCTCATATCTTGCCAGGTTCGTTTTCATCACATTGTTATAGGAGCTTAGTTATGATTTGTTTCTTTAGGATCTCACGTTGGAAAGCTCCAATTTTAATGTGAAACTAGCTAGAAGTATGTCTCTTGACTGATTTATCCCATTGCATTCGGACATGCAACAGAAACTCAGGAACACAAATTTTGTATAATTGTTTGCCTAGAATTTGGGTGGATCATTATGCACTCCTCCTCTACACCCACAATCAGGAGCTGATGAAGTCAGGGGTAGTAGTCATGGCAGCTTGTTCATTGTTATTTGTGATGAAAAAGGTGATGGTCTCACACTTTGTGAACAAACTCCCATAAGTTATGTGTGCACCCATTGTCATGTAACGTGCAAAAATTGTGTACTTTATCTACACCCATCCTCGGGAGATGATGAAATCAATCATCATGAAAGCTTGTCGAGCGCTAGTATTCATGACAAAGATGATGGTCTAACACTATGTGAGCAACTCTCATAAGGTTATGATTGCACCCACTGTCATGTTACCTACAAAATTGTGTACTTATCTACACCCATCCTCGGGAGATGGTGAAACAATGGATAGTCGTGAAAGCTTGTCACTCGTATTCATGACAAAGATGATGTGTAATTACCTACAAAATTGTGTGTATTTATCTACTACACCTTCCATTGGGAAATGATGAAGTCATTGGGTAGTTATGGCAGCTTGTCCTTAATACCCAATGACCAAAATGAGATGGTTTAATGCTTTGTGAATGACTTTCATAAGGTTTAGGGTTTTGGGTCTATGGGTTTAGGTTTAAACCCTAAACCCTATGACTGCATCCATTGTGATGTTGTTTACAAAATTATTGTCTTCAATTTCGTAGATATGCAACTAAAAGTAGAGTTGGGTTGGGACTTTTCTTTTATGTTTTTGCAGGTAACGACATGGTGTTTGGTACTCTGGCTATCATTGCAGTCATAGGTTGCATCTCTACCTTAGAGCCTTTCTTACCACAATCCACATATGAATCATGCCATTAAGGACATGTAATCTTTTCTTTTTTCATAAAAATTCAAACATCATTCTCATCTTTTAGCCAATAAAATGAATCCTAATGTTTTTTTTTTTGAATTTTCTAATGTCACATCAATTGCAACATCATACGACATATTCAAGATTTAGTGGCAAAAGGTTTTTGGGGATGGCTTTTTGCAAAAAGATGTTTCATTCATCAAAAAAATGATTTTGTTTGTTTTAATTGAATTCAAATGTGGCAAAAACGAATTGAATTTTTTGTAATTTGGCAATCTTTTTCCCCCAAAAAAATGGAATATGTCACCATTTTTTTTAATTTCCATATGTGTGAAATTTTGCACAAATAGAAAAGGTTGAGCATGACAACTATAAATTGCAAATATAAAAGTAAAGGGTTTATTCAAACTATGTTAAAGAAAAATGATTTTTTTTTGGTAATGGAACACATATGGATAGCACAATCCACAAATAAGAATTCAAGTTGAACATGTGAATTGTAAAGTAGAATTTAGATTCATTTTGTTACATTTTGAAATTTTCACATCTTGTGCATGATGAATATGATGAAGCAAAATCTCAATTTTCATTCAAGAATTTGGAAAGCAACTAGCCAAAGATATGCCATAAATAAAAACAACTTGCAAAGTATATGTGTTTCTATTTATGCATGGCTTGATTTAAATTTTATTATTGTTCAACATTTAACTTGATACCAAATCTAAAAGTCATGGTGATAATTAATGTTGGATGGTTTTTGAATGAAGAGCATGTAATCAACTCAAGCATTGAACCAAATATCAATTAATCAACATAGGTTGTTTTTAAGGATCATCAAAAGTATTTATGTTCATGATACATGACGCGCTCCCAAGCTCCTTGATAAACTCAAGATGAGTCTAAAGTAGAAAACAACGGAAAGGTTAGGAGTTTGGGACACATTCCCTGGCTCTCAGCACTTTGAAGGGGGTAAAGGGGTGTGTTGGAGCTCAAGGATCGGACTAAGAAGAGTGACAAGCAATTTATTTACTCACTTGAATCTACATCAAAACCAACCAACAAGTTGGTTAGTACAATGTTGGAGCACCCTTGGTGTTAGGACGGGCCACAAGCGGCCTCGGATTCACAAGATTCATCACGGCCCGAACTCAGGGGAAGCCACCACCTTCCCCCATATAGTATACTCTGTGCCTCTCTGCGAGGCCTACATCCAAATGGTTTTTTTGTCTTGGGACTCCCAAAGGAAAGTCCCAAAACTACCAAAGTTTGGACTCCCACAACTTTGCAAGACTATAATTTCGCGTTCAAACCTCTGATCAAGATGAGGTCTGAAGCAAAGTTATAGCTCTCATCGAGAGCTTTCCAGCAGTGTGTTGCATTCCACCTACATGCACGGGGGTTGGGTTGATTCCCAACTTTTTAACTCCCGGCCTTTCTTTTTGCCATAACTTGTGTTGCAAATGTCCAAATGGGTCATGTGAGCCCATTTTAAACATCTATGTTTCAATAGCTTTCCAATGATATAAATAACTCCCCAATGCAAGGTGTGTTGACCTTTGTAATCGCTCTCTGGAGGTTCAAGAGTCCACCAAGACTCCAACTCCCAAAATGGGAGTTCATTTGGGAGTGTGAGTCTTCATCCTCACACTAGCATTGCAACATACAATATTATTTTTAAGAAAGATCTTTGATAGGCAAAAAGTTAGCATCTTAAAGGCCGCACACTTATGTGTAAACTTAGGTTATATTCCATTTTAAAAAGCATTTTTTTATTAAGATGTTTGCCATGGACAATATTGCAAATTAGGTTAAAGTTCCCATGGAAACCATGAAATAGTTCAAATGATGGTCATCATAACCATTTTTCAATATCCTTATTCAAAGGAAGTTCATGAAAGCAAATTAAGGATCAACCAAAATGCTATTCATTTCATGAAATGGTTGCATCCATCAACTTCACACCATGTGTGAAGGAATTGGCCTATGGCATGACATGGCAAGTTTCAAAGCAAGGACAAAAGTAGGTGAGTTATTTTAAAAGCTTTGTAAGATAAACCAATTTTATTTACATGATTTTTTTTGTTTGCCTATAGAAAACAAGAATGTCAATGTGCTTCACAAGTTTGTTCTAATTGTAAGTGTGTTTAATGATGAAGTTAATTAACTAAATTTTGTTGGATTGAAACATGTACCTTAGAAGTTATCTATTGATATCAAAGTTAAAACATGAAAGGGGAACAAATAGAAAAAATGATTGAAAATTCAAACATGTTCTCACAATTGGGGAGAGTGAGTCTTAACACTCCCAAATGCTTTTATCATTTTTGAAAAATTAGTAATCTTCAATACTTTTCAAAAAAATTGAAACAAAAGTGCAAATAACAAATGGTGTCCAAATTAACTTTCTTAAATTGTTAAAAAGGTTCTAAAGTGGAAATATTTGAAAATGGGCATGTATTTTCCTCAAGTTCATGAGTTCTAAAGTTCATGTTATGAACAGAATAAAAGTTGAGAATTAGTCTAACAATTTAACTTTTGGCACATTACATGAAACATAGGTCGAATGAACTTTCAATTGAACATGTGATATGGTGTTGGATATTTTATTTTATTGTCAATTGAAAACATTTCAAATTGGAAACTTTTATGTGAGAGTTATGATATTATAAATTTATAAGATTCATTACTTATTTGACAAAATTCATGCATGCATCGTTTTTGTCCAATTTGCACTAATCACCTTTTTTATTGGATTTGTTCATATTGACTTCACCTTGAACTCATGCTTGTGATTTCATTTCAATATCATCTTGGATCATGGTGATTTAAAATAAAAATGTTAAAAATTATTGGGTATTACAACTATTCTGCAACTATCCCCTTAGAAATACAAAATATTAATAAATGAATTATCACGTCAAAAAATCAATTAGTTGTATTATAGTTGCAAATGAGTTGAAAATGGGTCTTATATATGATAATTTATACACATCATACATACATATGTAATCAACCATGTTTTTATTTTTTTAAGAATTACATTATAGTTGCATGTGGCAAGTATTTTAGAACTATTATAAATGTGTCACTAAAGTAACAACCATGTTGTAATTAGTGTACAATGTACATACATGCGATCATGTGACATGTCCACATCTCCACTCATGAATTACATTTGCAACTAGTTTTTTATTATGATTCCCATTGATATAATTAATATGGCCATTAGTGCGCTACTACCAAAGTACTACTATTCAACTATGTTATGACTATAATATAATTACTTATAATTTAATAAAAATACATATTCATCAATTATTTATATCTTAATCATATGTGTTTCATTTTGAGTGATTTAAAATATTGTGGGAAGGTTACCTCAAGTTTTAGAAATAATCTTCAAAGTGAAAAGGAAAATGAATAATGAAAAATTAATAAGAAGAGGAATAAGCTTTTCAACTTACAAAACACATTTTGTCTATTTAGACCCTTTTTACTTTCAAACCTCATAACTTTTTTTATTTCGTATTCATTTTAAATGATTTAAAATGTTAGAGAAGCACCACCTGAAGTTTTTCAAATCATGTTGGAACTTTAACAAAAATAAAGCAACATACAAAATAAATTGTGGGTGTTTGGGAACTATCCTTTGTAGCATTTGGGGGTTTGTTTTTTTGAATTCTTGACCCCTTTAGTTTGAAGGGCCATAACTTTCTCAATTTTATATTGTTTTTGATGATTTTTAATGCACTAAACAGGCCAATAAGAGAGGTTCAAGTTTTTTTTAAACACCAAAAATAATGGAGCCCTCCCTTTGGATCTAGTATGCCTTGAGCATTTAAGTGTTATAGATGTAACTCAATTGTAACTAATGAACAACTAAAAAAATTAATTTTGTCTTCAAAATCAATGTTACAAACAATATAAAGATTTTTTGTTCTCTTATGTTTTTACATTAAAATACATGTGCCATTTGAGATGAGTTGAAAAAAGTTTAACCTAAAACAAAACATAATTTAAAAAAAAAAATTCATAGTTATTTTTTAGTGCACTTAATCTTGTGCTTTCCTACTTACTTACCTACCTAGGTAAGTAAATAGGTCCTACTCTTTTACCTACCCATGTAGGTAGGCAAGTAGGTAGGTCGTAAGTAAATACGTAGGTATTTAAGTTTTAAGACCTACCTACCTACCTATGATTATGTACAACCTACCTAACTATTACATTAAAAAAAAAAAAATTCCAAAATACAATTAATATGCCATGTGGTAATTTTTTATTATGCCACATGTCACAATTTCAAACCATCATTAATGATCATGAGTGTATATGGAATTGAATAGTAGTTGAAAATGAGTTGTTTTGATTGAATTGCAATTAAGTTATAATGAAATCTAGTGTATATATGGTGAGTTGCAACTTTGCAACTCATGCAATTTGTCCATTAACATTCATGATGGATAAATACAATGAGTTGGAAGTGTCCTTTGCAACTCAAAAAATGAGTTGCAAGGCCAGTTACAAAACACCTCTTTTTTTCACTGTGTTTGTAGAAACAAAATATGACATTTATGCAAATTTTACAAAAAGTTTTACAAACAATTGACATTGATGTCATTTTAAAACTAGAGAATTGGTATGTTAGATTTTTCAAACATTGATAAATGCCTTAAACCCTAAACCTTAAACTACATACATTTTAAAGGTTTATGGGTTTGCTTATGTACTGAATAAATTATATGTTATAATTTTCAAACCTTGTTAGTTGCCCTAAACCTTACACTACATGTTTTCTTAGGGTTTTTTGGGTATTTATTTAATAAATTGTTATGTTTCATGTTCTAACCTTGGCACATGCCCTAAACCCCAAATGGGTTCAAACATGCTATTAGGACCCACACCCACCTCCTTGGTGCTTTATTTAATGATTGTTCATTCTAGAATATTGTTGAAACATCCTAAGGATATTCCATTTGTAAGTTTATCAAAATGTTTAAAAAATCTTTTTGAGTCACAATAATGTTGCATTATACTATCATAATAAAGTTTGATTTAAATAATGTCCAACAAAATGTCATTTTAAGTCCATTAAAGAGTCATTTACAAGTTTTTCAAGTGTGAAAAACATTCATTACATTGTTAAAAAAATGTTTTTGGGTATTTGGTACTCATTACATTTGTTTCAAAAAAATTCAAATGTTTCCATAATGTATTAAAAAGATTGTTGTATATGTTTACCAAACATTTTAAATATTCATTTGACTTAACAATTTAAAAAGTGTGAAATTAAATAATTGTTACACTTGAAATGGGTAACATGTTTGGACCCAAACTACAATTTTTTAAGGTTTTGTTTTAGGTATGTATCAATTAAATTGATATGTTTGATTTTTTCAAACCTTGTCAGATGCCCTAAACCTTAAACCCAAACTTTTTACTTTTTTAGGGTTTTACTTTTTGGAATATACTAGAAAATTGATATATTGAATTTTTATAAACCTTGTCAAAATTCTTAGAATCCTAAACCACATATTACATGCCATTTCAGGGGTTTTTGGGGGTATGTATTAAAAAATGGACATATTTGATTTTTTCAAACCTTGTCATATGCACTAAAACCTAAACTACATATTTTTTAAGGTTTCATCCCAGTTTAAAAGGTTTTTTCGGATACATTGTGCCAAAAATTTGTATATTTGATTTTTCAAACCTTGTTAAATGATTTAAACCTTAACTACATGCCTTTTTAATGTTTTATTTAAGTTTTTTTTTTATATGTATTGAAGAATTAATATGTTTGATTTTTCCAACCTTGTTAGATGTCCTAAACCTTAAACTTTAAACTACATGTTTTTAAGGGTATGTTTTGAGTATGTATTTAATTGAATGGATGAGGTGACATTGATTTGTATAAGTTTTATGTGTAGGAATGTGAAGTTGTGTGAAACAATGCATTGGAAACACATGAAGAATGCATGAATTTTGCACCATTTCTAAAGCAAAGGGATTAGCATTCCGAGGTCATAAATAGTTGCAATTGAATTCATCTATGAAACATTACATGATTTGAATACCAATGAAAATAATCCGACCTTGGATGGTTTTCACCAATTGATATTTGATTCCATCATGATGACGTCATTATCATTATTTTATTACATCAATTTGTTTCATCGAGGGAATTGTTGCAGATGACATGCTTAAAGTTCAACAATAAAATATATGTTTCATTCACTACACTATATTGAAGTTTTTTGAGGTGGTTTTAAATGTGGGTTAGTTTGACAAAACTCAATAAATCTGCAAATTCAACTAATGCAAATATGATGGATTAAAGATTGTCATAAGCAACTTTTTGAACGTTAAAGGTGAAATGATGAAATCCATTTAGAGTCATTTTCATTTTGTGTCCATGAATAAGGATGGCAAAAGGCACAACCATTATGGCCATTAGCTTAACGACCATTGCTAGGATTATGAATATAACAAATTTATCATGTCCAATGGGTACAATTGCAAGAAAATTAAGATGATTTTTCAACACCAAGGTCACGCCAAGGCCTATTCCTTCAATGCTTCACAAGTTCATGTGTTACAAGCTAGTGCACCCCAACCTTTGCAAGCTAGCAATCAATGATTACATTGGTTGAACAAATATTGAATGAAGAATACATTCAATTCCTTAGATAAAAAATAAGGTATGAGTTTGAGTGTTAGATTGGTGCTAACACCTTTGTGATGTCATTGGAATGTCATAATGGTACTGGCTAATTAATAGAAAGTTTGCTCGTAGTGCTACATATCAAATAACTCTAGTATTCTTTGCCATATGTTCATCCACCAACAATGAAATGCATAAATAAGAATGACATTATGTGAAAATAATCAACAATTTGTGCCCACATGGCCAACGCATTATGATTCCATATGATGGACTCATCATCATTTATGCCTTTAACAAGTAGACCATAAATGTATTGGTTGTTAAATAAATGCATAACTAAATTTGACATGTGCAAGTGAAATTTGCTATGATCATTAAACAAAAAAAGGTAACCCATAATATCCTCATTGCGCTTGTCAATAATTTTACCATCAAATATCAGCTTGTTGATCCATGTCATTGTAGTGCAAACAACAATTGGTTGTTCACAATTGCAATGGTTTCGTGAAGTAATTTTTTCACAAGGTTTTAAAAAAAATCAATATTCATAACCTAGCCATCGATTGTGTAACAAAAGGTCCCACATGGATGAACTTCATGTTATCTGCATATTACACAATAATGTGCACGCAAGGTGTTTGATCTCCTCAACTTGTTGAATGGTGCATCCTCAACATTATCACGAATGCAAGCAAGTTATTCATATGCTCCAATCATCAAGAAAGCTTCATGATTAGGTTATCAAAATGAATGAGTTAATGTCATGAATATGGTTAGCCGACACCAATATTATATGATGGTTATAGGGCTTATGACATGTTGCACATGTCCAAAATGAAATCAATAGGCTTTGCTATTGACTTCAAGTTATTGATAATAAAAAAACCTCATAGTGAAGCAATCAATGTGTAATTCAAATTTGACAACTTCAACGACGTTAAATAACTCCAATTTCATTTGTGAATTTCCAAAGAGGCTCGCATCATGGTCGCCATTGGAATGATTGGGTGTTTGTATAATTTTATCCTTTCCTTAAGCTTGTCATTCACCTTGAATCTTTTAGATCCTTTATTGATTTCCATCAAGAATATGGTCGGTTTGTTTATGATAGGGTCCCAATGATAGCATGGTTGTTTTTTTAATATACATTCATGAGTTCAGGTCATGCACTTCAATTTGTCAATGTTTTTTAAACTTAATGCCTAGATGCAAATTGATGGTCAAACAACTTGTTACAACACTTGATGGACAACAATGACATCTTACTCATCTATGTTTTCCTTGTTGATTCAAGATATGGAAGATGAATTTGAATGTTAGATCAATATGCAAATGGTTGAGCATGTTGATGATGGGCCATCAGTCATTCTAAGAGTTGTTGTCCTTTGATTGGATCACGATAAAAATTAGTTTCATTATGAACAAGGTATACATGTTTTTTGTTGACAACACATAAAATTAATTAAGGCCTACCATGCTAAACCTTCAAATTGGACTTGTTCCCAAAAATGACAAAACATTGCAACTAATGTTGCACATGAAGATTGATGGATTGTGTTTCTTCATGATATGCTTGAAGCATGAAAGGCAATTCGTCCAAGTTGAATACACCTTGTCTTACTTTTAATGGTTTTTGTTGTAATTATTTCAATTCTAACATTGTTTCAATTTTTAACAAACTCTAAAATTTTATAAACATTTTCAACCATAATATGTAAATTATTGACACGATTTGTATGTTTCATGTGAATCTCAATATTTAAATTTTTTTCATATTTGAAATACATATTAATTAATTCCACAAGTTTTTACATTTTGTAATTCAACTTCTTTTTTATAGTTCAATTGAAATTATGAGTTCAGATACCCATTTAAAATGCAAATATTATGATTAAATTTTTGTATTAAGTCAAATTCAAAGTTTGCATAATAAAAATAATTTAATCTTTAAAAAAAAATCTAACTTTGAAAATTTCAAAATATGCATGACAAAAATATTTAAATTTTTTGATAAAGTTTACGAAGAAGTAAGCATTTCACATGTCGTGAAAATGTTATCATGGTTTTATCATCTGGTATTCATATTTAGGCACATGGAATGATTCTTAATGTGACAACCTTAAATCCACTTATAAATGTAAACAATCACAACATGTGTTGTCAAATGTCATAAATTAATAGTTTTTTAATCCTTTGTACGTTAAAAAAAAATAAAAAAGTAAAAAAGTCTTCACAACTAAAAATGGGATTCCATATTTCATAATTTACATGATTTTTAAAATTGGAATCTTATTAAACCAACATTAATAAGATTATTTGAAAATAATCCCTCCAGCCCATTGTTCTTGCAAGAGCCCCTATCTTCACAATTTAGACCCAAGTGAGTTTTAAGATACAAACCAAGGTCACAGCTTCCAGAATTGCTTCTTAGTTGGTGTTTATCCTTTGTTGGCATTGCCTACCAAGGCAAGGATATTGTGCTTAGATTCACTATAGAGTATACTAGCTTAAGGGATTTTGGCCCCTTGCTTGTTCTCCAAAGGACTCTCCCACACATTTCATATATATATAGAGCTCGAAATGAACTCCTCTTTTTTCTGTCTCAAAATCCAGTGCACCAAAAGCTCCAAACCTTGAACCCTAAAACCCTAAATCCATATACATTGCATCAATAATGACACTTTTGCTTGATAGATCAGATTGAGGTTTTTGGGGGAGGGGGCTTACCACACACATTGAGACAGGAATAAGAATCATTCTCATTGCCAGGAATACCCATTGCACTAGAGGCACTATTTCTTCTCTTTCTTTCTTTCTTTCTTTCTTTCTTCACATACCCACTTGGTTCAAGTGACAATAATCTGCACTTGTTCCACCCCTCCAGAGGTTACTAACTACATACACTCGTATGTATGTAAAGCGATACAGCATTCTGCAAGTTTTGACTCCCACATTCTCTAAAATTCAAAAACCCAAAAGAAGAATCCGCATGTTGCTTTAACCAACTTTGAATGTGATAATAGATCCAACTCCTGCTGCTCTGCATGTACATAGTCCATCCATCCAGTGATGAGAAGTTGGCATACATACATACATCTTCTACTGCAAGTGAAATACAAAACTTCATTTATAACAACCATGCATGCAGTCTGTCCTTATATTGAATGGGTTCTAGTGATGAATAATCTCCACATACAAAAATTCAAGGAAATAGTGATCATAAAAGAAATCAACTTTGTGTTTGGAAAGAGTATATATATATATATATATAGACTTCATTGGATTCCTCCACTAGTGCAGAAAATGCACAACCCCCCAACAACAACAACAACAACAACAACACATGAATAGTAGTAGTAGCAGCGAAAGAAAATTCATCTCATCTCAAGAAGAAGTAGGAGATTTTGCCTGCCTTTTATGTCATTGTGACAGAGTTTGATGTTTCTTCTGCCTGCAGGAAAGGAATTTGAAAACATGATGACTTTTGAAAGATTGCTAAAATTGTTAAAGAGAAATCCAAGAGCTAGTAGAGTAGAGTATTCATGGCCTGGAATTAATTAGCTTGTTGGGAAAGACATCAAGCTATAGCAGAAGAAGAGTGCTTCAAGCTATATTATCATCAAAGAGGAGAATTTTCCAACAATCACACACAAAGCCCAATCTTCTCTTTTTAATTATTTTTCATTTTTTATATCTTAATAAAAAAAATTATTTTTTAAGGGTGAGTGATGAATGAGCCAAAAAAGAAAAGAAAATGGTTGTATTACATAACATATATATATATATATATATAATTTGGGCTCTGCTGCACTGTTTCGCACTACTAGTGAGTGACAAATGATTAAATTATTTTTATGTGGACATAATAATAATTTGTTGTAATTAATTTTGTCTTTTTCAAAAGACAAATTTTTTTTTGTAAATTTTGTTATATATCAATTTGTTTTATTAATGATTTTTAATTTTTATTTTATTTTTTTTACATTCTTGATTTGGTAAAAGCAAAATGTCAATGAAAGTTTAAAAGTCCAATTCATTAGAGAAGTTCACACTAAGATACAAAATAGACTATATATATATATATGTATGTATGTATGTATGTATATGTATGTATGTAAGATATTAAAAAAAAAGATTCTAAAATGAAATATGATTTATGACAAATTATAATTCAAAATGAGTCTGAAATTATTATTATTATTATGATATTAATTTCTCACCACGAATGTGCACAACGAAACGTGGCCACAAACTCGCTCGCGACGTCCGTCTCACGACGAAGAAAAGTTTGGGTGTTTTTTCTTCGCAAGCCAACGAACGAACAACTCGAGGTCCAAGTAATCAAATCAAATCAAATCAAATCAATTGGGCGCAGCGTCATCCAAATGTCGCAATTCTGAATTCGCAACAAAATTTTCCCACAACTTTTTTTTTTGGAGAAGATTTTTGCGACATATGTTTTCTTCACTTTTTGCAATTTTCCTATAATTTTTTGCATCGATGCCAAAGCCTACCTTTCTCGCGCACGCTTCTTGTCGTCGTTCTGTTGCAAGCACAACCATTCTCTGATACGAATTGAAGAAGGACAAAACTGGTGCCATCGCTATCTTCGTTTCCGTGGTTGATTGATATCGCTGATTGAGCTCGCAAAATCACAAAGAGACAGACAGAGACAGAGACAGAGACAGAGGGAGAGGGAGAGGGAGAGAGAGATGTCGGTGCATGCTTTGTCGCTTACTGCAACGCCATTTATTTCGTCTGCACTCGCGTCGCAAACCAGAAGGATAAATCTCGCCCGTTCGCTCAAGCAACAAGTAGCGCTGGTTTCCCACTTCGTTGATTGCAAGGAGTTTCATACCCGTGCTGCTGCTGACTTGCATAGATCGGTTTTCACTACTAGGTCCTTTTTTGTTGCCTCTTCGCCGGCGAGAGCCATGGAGAAAGGTCGAAGCTTTTTGAGTATGTTGGGTTTCGGTGCTCGAGGATCGTCGGCTGCTCAAACAGACCCTAACACTGCCGGCATCGCACATGGACCTGACGATGATGCGCCGGCACCCGGCCAGCAGTTCGCCGCTTTTGGAGCCGGCTGTTTCTGGGGTGTGGAGTTGGCATATCAGCGAGTGCCCGGGGTGACCAAGACCGAGGTCGGCTACTCGCAAGGGTACACACACAAGCCATCTTACAACGATGTCTGCTCTGGAACCACAGGTATGAACGTCTTGCCTCTGATAGAGCTCTCTGTCTTTGCCTCTCAAGATATGTGTGTTTGTCTATCTCTCTCTCTCTCTGTCTGTGTCTTTTCATTTCTTGATCATTAGGGTTTTGCAAATCTCTCTGTCCGTCTCTATCTTTTCATTTCTTGATAATTAGGGTTTTGCAAATCTCTCTGTCCAGCACTTGCTTCTGGTTTGGTGTCTGGTGCTTCCAAGAGCTGGGCACTATTGCCAGCAATTGCTGCTGTAAACACCTTGATGTCACTGACGCTCTGTCCTCATTCTGTCATGAGTTTTTTCTTAGGAAACAACTAGAGGATTCAAATGTTTTCACAAAACTTACTGGAAATTGGAGAGGGAAACTTGTTGCTGATCTTCTGAAAGCAAACATCATCAATTCTCTGTGTGAGTGAGGGAGGGGGGGAGAGAGAGGAGGCAGCAGTAGCAGCCCTACTTATCACCATGTGTTCGTGAATACCAACAACAGGACATTCAGAGATTGTGAGAGTGGAATTCGATCCGAAAGAGTGCAGCTATGAAAACCTGCTTGATGTATTCTGGAAGCGACATGACCCAACAACTCTGAACCGTCAGGTACCTGAATTCTTCCCAGTTTGCAAAGTGTTGATCATGAGAACAAATTGTGAAACTTGCCTTTCTTGTGAACTGTCTTTCTTCCTTGAGGAACTGTCTTGCTTCCATGACTCGTACAAAATTTCAATGATCAAATTGTTAAGTTTTTGATTGTCCTAAGTTTGTTGTACTTTTTGTGGCAATCTTGCAGGGAGGTGATGTAGGCACTCAATACAGGTCAGGGATCTACTACTATTCTCCAGAGCAAGAGGAAGCTGCCAAGGAGTCCTTGGAGAAACATCAGAAATCCCTAAATCGGAAGATTGTGACTGAGGTTTTGCCAGCCAAGAAGTTTTACCCTGCTGAGAAGTATCATCAACAGTATTTGTCAAAGGGCGGACGTTTTGGTTCAGGACAATCCAGTGAGAAAGGGTGCACAGATCCCATTCGTTGCTATGGATAAAAAATCATCAACATGAAGCAAATTTGAAGTCTTCAGCGCTTATTGCACTCTTGATGAGTTTTTCTGCTTTCAAGCTTTAGGGGTGCATCCTAATTCTTGTAAGGAAGAATTGGGCAGATGAAATTGAAGTATACAGCAATCAGATGGAAGCCTATGTATAGATAGATGTTCATCATACCTTTTGATCTAACCTTCTTATCCAGGATATGTATGTGTTGCTGCTGGAGGATAATAATATAAACTTGTAGTTCAAGCTTGAGCTGTACAGGATCCCTCCCTCTAATGTTCTTCCCTGATCCCTCCTCCACTATAATGTAGCCCAGATGCATCTGCCTTGTGGAATTTGGAATGTGAGATTGGTAGTAGCAATGTTTGAGAGTTTGCCATCTCTTTGGAACTTTCCGCAGTACTGGAACCATGTTGGGTTTTGGCAGAGCAGAGTCAGATTTGCATACAAGTTGCAGAATTTCTTTTTTCTTTTTTCTGCTGTGAGTTTGCTGGTAAGCACAAAGCTTGCATTTGAGTGGTGGTACAAGAGAACCCTTATGTGTCAGTTCAGGTTAAACAATTCACTATTGCCCGTAGTCAGTGGGTATCATGGGAAAAATCTCAATACTCATGAGAGGTCTCAGCTATCTATACTACTCACTCTATGGCTATCAAGTTATGATTGCATTTCTATGCTCAAATCTTTTGAAGTATTGAAGTAGTACAAAAATATAGTAATTGAAAATGAGTTTTGAATCCTTAACATAAAAGGCATTGTTATGTCAGCCTTGTCACATGGTTAAGGAGAGAATTGACAAAGCAAGTTTTGACATTAGATGACAGTATTCATAGGTGCAACTCTGCGAACTAGACTCAATCAACCACAAAAATTGTTCTTTCAATCCAGAGGATTGGTATTTTTCAATCATGGGTTTAGGGTTCTAAATAGATTGAAAAATGCTATTTTATTGTATATACTTCTTCATAGATTTTCAATTATGGGTTTTATGTTGGGTTTGAAACCGTGTTGGCTGGTTACTGGATTTTCTTAATAACCACTAGGTAGGTTTTTTTTTTTTTTTTTGGGGGGGGGAATTTTTCTGGGGATCAAACAGGTTATCAATATCAATATTAAAATTTGGGTGGTGGTTAGGTTAGGAAACACATTGGGTAAATCACTGTCAGTTATGTATAACAGTAGGTTTTCAAATTACTGGTTGAGAACCGCCAATTGACCTGCTGGTTATACACCAGTTATAGGGTTTCATAAAAATAAAAATTATTATTATGTTTCTTTTTTGGGGGTATTAGTGTTTAAATATTGATAACCTACCTAGATGATAATTGGGTCATCTGGGTAGGTTATTGAAATTTGAAATTGTTATGCCATTTGGTTATCAATTTAATTAGTTATGAAAAAAATCAATAACTAGCTAGTAGGTTATTAATCACCAGGATGATAACCGGCCTCAACTGGTTTAAACTTGAGAAGAATTGGCATGAGACAATAGTAATCACAATTGCAAGTCTGAGAATTTGAGACTCAAAAACCAAAAAAAAAAAAAAGTTTATGTCCAAATTAACAAAATAAAATAAAATAAAATGTGGAAGGGGGCTGATCCTCCCACCCTGCTGATTTGCTTTTCCCACTCTCCCCCCCTTTATCTCGTCTCCTCCCTTTAATTCTCACCACCTCCGTCTCTGCCTTTCTGATTCCCCCCCATTCCTTGTACCGCCATGCCATGAACCCCCCTCCCGAGGCTACTTACGACGATGTCGATGCCTTGAAGGCTACGTGCAAACAGCATGCCGCCGCTCATCTCTATAGCATCACCACCAAGCGGTCCGATTACAAGATGGGCGTCCTATTGCTGCACTGCGGCAAGTCTGGTACACGCGATGATCGCCATGGCCTAACAAAGGAAACACTCCAACACCCTTCGAGCTCGGTTCTGATCGGCTACCCCTTTCTTCTGCAAGGTCGTCATAATCCAGTCGGGAGCTAGACGTTGCGTGTGAAATGCGGAGAGCACAACCACTCACCGTTGACTCATGAGGCTGCGCATCCGTCTCACCGCAAGATGACCAACGACATAAAAGAACGCGTTCGCACTTTGTCCACTGCTGGTGTTGCGCCTGCTCAAATCTTGACATTGATACGTTTGAAACCCTCGGGCGAGCACATCGTCACGCGCGACGTATACAACTTGAAAAGGCAACACAGAATCAAGCAGCTTGATGGCCAGACGCCAGTGGAGGCTTTGCTCTCGTCCTTGATCGAACTAGATGTACCCAACACCCATTGTGTTGATGCTAGCAGGCGCCTAACACGATTCGCCTTCACAAGCACCAAGGTTGTACAACTTACTCGTCGCTTTGGAACGGTCCTAACCATGGACTGCACCTACAAAACAAACAGGTTCAAGATGCCCCTACTTCACATTGTTAGTTTTGCTTGCACTAGGGCGACCTTCACATCGGCCATTGCGTTTTTCAATGCAGAGATGATTGAGGACTATGAGTGGGCACTAAACACCTATAAAGACTTTATGGGCAACTACATGCCGCTCACCATTGTCACCGATCGCGAGTTGGCACTAATGCGAACGACCGAGATTGCTTTTCCCGTCGCCTACAATATGTTCTGCCGATGGCATATTTGCAAGAACGTGATGGCAAAGCACCGGATAGGCTTCACTGAAGAGGATTGGCAGACGTTCATGACATTGTTCCCAGGGGTGATGCGAGCGGGCACGGAGGATGAGTTGCAGGAAAAGTTGGTGCAGATTCAAACGGAGTAGGTGGGTACCTAGCCGCGTGCTGTGCAGTATGTGCTTTCCTAGATGCAATACAAGACATACTTTGTTGGTGCATATGTTGACAAAGTGTCGCATTTCGAGTCGTCATCCTCATCACGTGTGGAAGGCGCTCACTCAGCGTTGAAGCAAGGCTTGCAGGTTAGCACCGGTGACATGATGACTGTGGTCGAACGTGTACTGCAATTTCTCGCCGATCAGTATCAAGAAATTGATACCGCCATCTCACAGCAAAAGGAGTAGCACAATCTTGTTCACTCATACATGTTCTATGACCAGGTGTGTAGAGCTCCCTACTTCCATTTGATCAAGTTTTATGTTGTGGACTAGGTTGGGGGTCAGAAAGGTCAGGTGGAGAAGTTCTTTTTCTGAGTCCAATTCCGTTGGACTCCTCCCTTGACCTCCTGTATTATTACCTTATATTTACTATATACCTCTGTCTCCTCACAAGTGGTCCGACAAGTCTCTTCAGTTGTTCTCATCAAGATCCACCTTCAATTTATGATTGCCAAAAGGCATGTAGGGCGCAAAGTCCATCCGCAACCAGACCCCCGCTTCGAAACTGTCATGGGACTTCCTTCAGCGACCACAATCTACGATCTACGTGCTGCAAACCAAAGCCTACTAATGAGTGCGGTACACAAGCAGTGGTGGCTTGCACTAGATCTACAAGTTGGTACACGTGCAATACAGATTCTCGAGCCTGTCGTTGCCCGTGTACACAGATACCCATCCGTTGTTGTTGTCGTCGCGCGTGCCACAAGCCACCAACCAATATCATCAACGCATCGGGAACCAAGCGGCTTTGAGACAATTGGCAGAGCCCCGCGTCTTTGCAAGGAATGCAAGAGGCCTAGACATGACGTTCGTAATTGCCCAGTACTTAGGAATCAGCATGCGTCTCCACTTTCACCCGCGCTAACTAGCAATGGAATGCAAGTTGACGGAGGTGGTGAGAATTAAAGGGAGGAGACGAGATATGGGGGGGGGAGGGTGGGAGAAGCAAATCAGCAGGGTGGGAGGATCAGCCCCCAATGTGGAATCTACTTAGTAGTATGATTCATATAGTTTATACTACTAGATGAAAACTTGACAAAGGAGAGAGAAAATTTCATCATGGTCTTCATCCTAAATTTGAACATCCAAGAGCTTAAATTTTGCACATTGGAAGATATGTCCAACCTGTAGATCTAGTGTGTTAGCATCTAGCAATGGCAAGTTTAACAATTTGGAGACAAAGGGTTTGCTTGCACCTTTCAAAAGCATGTGGGCAACCTCACCTTTTTGAGTCTGCACTTTGCATGCCAAAGAAACTAATTTTTAGTTAGAGTTCACCACTTTATTACTTGTTTTGTAATAGTTACAACCATCTTTGTAATGTCCCATGTTGTTAAGCTTACAACCAAGGCACAATAACATGCTTAGGAAATGGGTTCTTGGATTCTTAATAGCGCCGGTACCCTTGATTTACAATGCCAAGCATACAATTTTAATTTGTTTCAATCCAACCCAAAAAAGAAATTGTTTTCACAATTTTAAAAGGTGACATTGTAACAAAAATAAACCGTAGAAGAAATTCACACACACTCAGATAAATCGATAGCAACGGATTTCATCCACATATATTATGCTCACCAAATAATACCCTATTCAAAATACATCACCACTAATCAACTAAAACTAAGGGTTGCCAAGGATTAATACATTTCGACATTACTTTCAAGGCCAAATCCATTGCAAATAGATACAAACACCCCAACATCACAAAGAGAAACACAACTAAAGCCCATCACATAACATAGACCAACATAGAACAATGCATCTGACTTAGTATTCTCGCTTGTTTGGACACAATAATTTCACAACCATTCACACAAAATCCTTCTTAACAACTTTGCTAATGAATGCAACAAGGTTAAATAGTACATGGGTTTTTAATACTTCCAATTAAGGATTCACATGTTGAGGCATTTATCCTCCACTCCATACAATGTAGACAATTAATTTGACACGAACATAAACAATCTCCCTAGCCCAACAAGCAAAACTATGGTACTTAATTTTGTCTCGCACACCATTTGTAATCCTTCCATACATTGCGGACCTCCTTCTAGTGCATTTTTGAAACCAATTGCATGGCTCCCATTTTTGCCCAAAATTGAAGAATGCATGTCCAAACACCAACACCAAGTGTCAAAGGCTTCAATAATTGTTCCCTTGCATAAATAACAACAAACAAAACCACACCAAACAAAAACAAACAAAAAGACCCTAGATCATCATAATCCATAGTGTCCATCCATATGCACCGATTCCCTCAATTTTGAATGATCCAGGCCAAGCACAAAATGGCATTGCAAAAATGGACATTCCACAAATTGCCTCAACCCTAATTCCACATCACAACATTTTCAATTGAAATCATTTTGAAAGAAGTTATATCTCTTTTGATGTGCTAAAATTTGTGCCTTGTTGTGTGCTTCAAGTAAATGTGAAAGAACACCCAACATGTTTTTGGGTTAAGAACTGGAATCACAGAGATATTTGATGCACTCATCAACAACTTAATCACTTTGAGTGTTAACACCTCAATTGTTTTTTAACAACACAATAGGGCAACCTTAATTTCAAACATATCACATAATTGACGGTATTTCCTTTCATGATTGATATGAAAAGATATTTGCAAAACCACACCAAATCATAAAATAATTACCCTCTTCCTTTTTGCACAAAATTAAACATGAGCTTTCAAGATTGGAATGGAGTATAAAAAATAGAACTTTTTAAAATTGAATTGTGACAACTCCAACTATAGAATCAACTACACGTAACAAAACTAGTTGATTTTTTACTAATATATAGTCTTCATGCATCAAACACTTCTAAATCTAAATCTTTCAATAAGGGTAGTTGTTGCAACATTTCATACACGTACATGTTTTGAATCTTCGCTTCTTATTCAATGGATTAAAACAATTATTATTTGTTGCCAAACTACAACATTAGTCTATTTACATTTAATAAGCACATCATCCCTCACACCACAACAATTGATGGAGCGAGTAGCCACAATGCAAGATAGCATATGCCATCTTCAAAAAAATTCAAAATCAAAACAAGGACAATTGAAAAACAAAATATTGTATAAAATTAAAAGTCACAAAAACTTTATGTGACCAAATTTGAGTATTTATTTTCAGACAATGTTAGTTAATGAAATGAATAAATAAATAAACAATTTGTAAAACAATTTAAGTCAGGAAAAATAACAATTTTTTTAATAGACTTAAAGTTCTTTGATACTTTTCAAATTTATTTTGATCTTCACCATAAGCTAATTTTTCATGTGGTTTCATTTGTCATGCATTCATTAGTTCAATATAAATTTTACAAAAGGAACCACAATAGTTTCAACTAACAATCCAAATGGAGTACAAGTGAAACTAATAATGATGAGCCACACCTACCTCCTTAAACCACTATTTTTTAATAATATTTTGGACATATTTTTAAAAAATCTTCTTATTTAAATCCTTAAATAAAATAAAATTCTCTTTATATTATTATGTTAAAGTTCATACTAAAAACATTCCCCAAAAAAAGGTATATATTACAATTTGCTCAAAATAATTGAGTATGAGTTTTTTTACATTGTAAAAGTAATGGTTATGATTGTTTTAAAAGTACTTTTGGGTCTTTTAATTCATTAGTTTGATTTCAATTTTTTAAGATTTGCATATCAATATATTGAAAACAATTGCATTTGTAACTTTCTTGTTTTTTTCAAAATTTCAGATACAAAACATTAAACAATGGTTTCAACAATTTTGGTACATGTTTACAAAATTACACCCCTTAAAACCTTCCAAATTTGTATATTGTAACATAAAATAACAAATTATAGTCTATGGATATGCTCACTTTCAATAACAACATAATCACGACAAAAAACTTGGATGGTTTTACATACTTAAATTATCATCAATTATCAATAATAAATATAACTAGGATACTCAACAAAAAAATGTATGTTAGTTGAAGCAATGATGAAGTTTGTTAACATAACATAAATAGGTCAATAGATTAAACTAATTAGTAATTAAATTTGAAAAAATCAATATGTTAATTTAAAACTACAAAACAAAGAAAAAAAACATTGAACATTTGTGTAAAGTCTTTTTGTTTTCCATCTACCACGCATAGTTCATATCCAAACTCCACAGATCTAATCACATCAACAACCATAACTACAAACTGTTGTCTAACCAAATTTATGTGCATTGGTTTGCTACAAAAAGAATGGTTGATGAACTCCATATATTTTCATGTTTAAAGAAATATTATTACAATAGGCTTTTGATTTTTAAAAACATACATAATTGATGCAAAGCCTACTTTGATGATGAAATTAATCATAATCTCCTTACACAAACCTTGTTTTTGGGACCACCTTAAAATTGGTTACATGTATGTATTATCTAAACACTATGTAAATTTTGCACAATGCCAAGCTTATTTGCTTACATTTGGGGGTCCATTCATTGTAATATTTTGCATTATATGTCAAATTTGCATGAAAGAATTTCACAACAATGGATGAAAGCACATTATGGTGACCCCTTTTGGGGTGTCACATTATATTACTTTACATGAATGTGCATGTTTGAGTGTATCCCACCCCAAACTTACGAAAGATTTTCATAATATTTTTGCATATTATGTTAGACTATAACTTAAACAAGATATTATAAAATACATATATTCATTTCGTTTGTAAAGTTAGAGATTGGAATGTATTTGTGAAAATGAATGTAATGTACATGTGTACTCAAAAACATTAATATATATTCCAAAGAAAAATTAAATGATTTTTAATTTTTATGAAAGTTGAAAGTATATTGAACCATGTCATTTCATTTAATATGAACCATGTTTAGATACCATGCAATTAATTTTTTTTTAAATCATTTGAAAAAATGAGTTTTCTCAGCAAAGATGTGATAAATGTGTGGTAAATTGAAATTTTGACAAGTGATCACATTCACATAAAAGATGACAAGCATAGTTAGATGGGTCATTTTTAAAATTTCATTAAATTTTATTATAATGACTAATGAAATCCTAAAATTAATGCAATCAAAATGAGACTATGGCCTTTTATATCAATGTATTTTATAAATATATTCATGGATCTTTCAATATAGATAATGAAGTTTATTGTTATTTTAAAAATAATGTTACATAATATGAATTTTGTAAAAAAAATATTGTAGGGCCCAAAAACCAAATTTAATACCCAAAATTAAATGTATTATGCTTTTGAAACAATTATATTGTAATGCACTATAATACTAGATTCAAAAGTGCCCCAAAGGGGGTCATTGTGATTTTGACCCCAAGCTTAACATCACAAACTTACCATGGTTCACAAGTTCAAATAAATTTTGTGCAAAATCCAATTTTCACACGTTCACAAAAATCACATGAATTCCATGTTATGGTTAATATGAAATATATTTGTAGGTTTTGAATATCTTAAGTATTCAAATGGACAAGAATTTTTTTTGAATGACATACATGAATGGTCATGTTTAATACACAAAAATTGCATAGTTATATGCAAAATGACAACACAATAATTACACATGTTTAATAAAAATGTAAATCATACATACTTCACATGAAGACAACATATGTAAAAAAACACGCCATTTATATAAAAATCAATTTTTTTTTCTTTGTGTTATTTTTACACTTTGAAAGCCCATTGATTATGCATGGACATATTTTTAATGATTTTCACATGGATTTTATTGAAATTTTGTGATATTGGAAGTTTTTAATGAAAGTTTTCAAAGATGTTATATATGTTCAATATAGGGCCCTCAAAAGAACCCCCATGTTGTTTGACATATAGATTACATATAAAATGTGATATATTTGGCATTCAACGTTTTGAAAATGTTTGCTTACACCTTTCACTTGCCATGATGTTTCTTACACAAAACAAAAAGAAACTAAAATAGCTTTAATAAACATTGGTAAACATTAAATTAGATGATGTACCAAGATGATTGTAATCCTCTTCCTCGCCATCGTTTAATCTTCCAAATGCCACACAAAATTGTTTCAAATTCAAAATTCATCCAAATCAAATGAAGAAAAACTTATCGTAACCATATGTTATTATCATTTACAAGATGACCAATTTAAACAATTTAGCAACTAGAGTTGTAGTTGATGCACAAGCATGGAATTTCATATGTGTTGGACAATTTGTCATGATGACATTTAAATTGAATAAACACACACCAACAACAATTCATTGTCCAAGGATTAAAATCATAAACAAATATTGGTTGTAGTAAAACAAAATTGGCAAACATTTTTTACTAGCAAGTTGTTTATAACCCATAGGTACAACTTATTCCTTTTTCACCACCAATGGTGAATTCAAGATTGTACAAACTAGTTCATTAGTTGGGATCAATATTTGTATGTAACAAACACAAAGAAAGAATGAAAGCTTGAAAAAATCTAGTTTTTAAAACTCATTACAAAAAACATGACATGAAGTTGTTCACAATTGAAGATTGTTATCAACTCATATAAAAAATCACAAAACTTTTAGTTTCTATTCATGAATTAAAATTTTGACAACCTTGAATTATACCAAATTTCGCAAATTTTTCAAAATATAACTTGGGGTTTACAAATTATCCTCAACCATTGAGGTCTTTATGTCTTATGAATAAAATTGTAGAAGTTTAACACAGAAACTCATGTCTCCATTGAAGCTACTTCTCAACATGGTCGAGGAATGATACCTTTAGTGAGGGAAACATAAAAGTCCAACAACAACAACAAAAAATACAAGGAAAAGGAAAAACACATACACACACAAAAATAGGAAAGGGGTTGAATTTGTGTTTCATTCCCCTTTTCCACTTTTCATTGCATTTGATTAATTGCAAATTGCAAGCATCATGGATAATCCCTTGATGAAAGTGTTTCCCATGACCTTGAACCTTCTTGAGAAATTCATGATGTCACACCATAAGGTATAAAAACCACACACATCCAATTATTGTCAATTTGACAAACCACAATTTAGATAATTTAATTGAATGGGTTCCTATTAATTGTTTCCTCCATGATCAATAGGAAGAACTATATATCACATCAAATTAATAAAATGCATATATTGCCTACATATTGTCTAATGTCCAAAACAACCAAAAAAAGTCATAGATACCTACTAGCATGTCTGACAAATGTTTTTAAATTCATTTTGAAAAGTCTTTGATCCCACACATTTTCACTAGTAGAAGATTCTTGGATCTTTGTGATTTACATTCATGGGTTGACTTGTGCACACATGTATCAAATCCAAATATTCATAATTTGGATTTCCATTAATCATTCATCTAGGTTGTGTTTCTAATAGATAAACATTGCATGAAAATATTGAAACAAGCCTTGATAATTAAAAGGAAGAATGACATATGTTCACCTACAATGATTGTTCAATTATCTTATGATTTAGCCACTTGTTCATGATCATCCAAATCCAAACATTACAACCACTTGTACACCATCACATTCACATGTGAAATATGTAAAACATCTAGTTTCAAAGTAGCAAACCCATGTGAGTTACATAAAACATTCAATTATCATTTTCATTTTCTCTTCAAGCCCCACATTCTTCTCCTTCCTTTTTTCCTTTAAGCAACCTTACAAAAACTTCCTTCCTAATTTTTAAAATCATGTTCATTTTTCCACCAACAACCACAACTTCTACCAACCTTTGAAAACATAAACCGACAAAGAGAAGATAATTGCTTCCATAATCCCTTCTACATGTAAACAATCTCCTCCCTAATAGTTCCACTCTCAAACATTGTCAACATTTTGTGCAAAGAAGAAGACACTTTACCAAAACCTTACAAGAAAGTTTCCAAAAATCCTAGAAAAAACTTTGTTTGACAAGTTACAACCTTTAAAATAGATTTTCCCCAAACCATAGAAAAAAATCTCCTAAGACCTTGAAAAAAACTCCGCCAACATTCTAAAAGAAACTTCATTGACACCCTAAATGCTAATGTCCTAAATCCTCATCAATGTTGCACACAAATTGTTTCATTCAAATTTAGTTTTGGGAACTCAAGTTTCAAAATGTGTTTACTTTGAGCAAGTGTTGAAGGAATCTAAGAAAGAATTGGAATGTGTATTTCCCTAAATTTTATTACTTTAAAAAATCATAGGAAAAGAAGAAAAAAAAAGGACAATTGAGTGCAATAGGTGTGAATAAATGAAAGCTTTGGATCAAAGATGGTTGAATTCTTTCAATGCCTAAGGTGAATCTTAGATTATAATGTGCTTCTTGATTTCCAAATTTTTAAATCTTTCAAAATATGAGGTAGATATATTAAATCAATATTAACCCTCTCATCATTTGAATGTCATTGCATAATTCAAATGAAAGTTCGAAGACCTTTTCAAACATCATTCTAACTATGTTGTGTAGTATGGCATAGGTCATGAAAATGTATGCAACCATTTTAGGGTCCCATAGTTGACAAGGATTAGAAACAATCTAAAACTTTAATTACATGATATTAAAACAACATTCCACATATTTGTAGGTTGCCTCTTGTAATTGATAAAATTATTGACATTTTTCTTCTTGTGACCAATGGTTGTTTTTATAAACACTAACTACCAAGAATATATGCCATTGATAAGTAAGGAATAATGAAAACAAACATTACCATTAACTTTTGAAATTGAAGTCAACACTTGCACCACCCTACAAATCACAAATTAAAGGGCTCCCATTTAGAAAGATTCAAACCTATGTTTATTCCATGCAATCCTAAATCCACATGCCATATCCACAATCTCTAATCAACTATGGCCTTTAATCATATTGACATGTTCCCATCTTTGTAGATGAAATTCCTTGATTGCTTTAACAAAGTGTTTGAAACAATTGAACATGGTCATGTTCTTTCCTGTTTTGCAATATTCATCGCAAGCATTGACAATTGACTATATGAAAAAATGCACAAAATGTTCATGCATTTTGCAATAGAGATCAATCCTTGAACATTACACACATTATTTTTTTGGAGGAATATCACAAACACTTTCCATGATTCAAAAGATCAACTAATCTTGCATATAAAACCAATAACAAAATAAGTCAAAACAAGCTAATGGGAATCAACATGATTACTTTATATAAGGATTGCAAATCTTTTTTTAGTTTTTAAAAGTTTTTCATATTAAATTTTTTTGAATGAATTTTTTTTACAACTTGTTATGCAAAATACATATATTTGCCACAATATATCACATGTTTTTTCGTTAATCATTGTTGAATGAATGTGAAAATTTCAAATTATGTGTTTCATTTGAAATTTTATCATAATTTTAAATCATACCAAATTATTTTAAGTTTTAATATTTTTAATCAGAAACAATTTTTTTTCCATATATATAATTTACATTACACCCTATTTACATTTCACAAAATGTGTTGATGACCAACTTCATGTTTTTTTTAGCTTCATTCATTTTTCAACCACGGAGTTCAAACCACCATGGCAACTTCTCTCCTTATGACATAAATTTGGTTGTACCTCTGTTCTAACAATGTGTCATTTATTCTTAAAAAGACATTAAGGGTTTTTTTTTTGGTAGGAGTTTGTTTGTTGTGGAAATTAATTCAATGTGAACATGGTGTTAATTTTTTCATGTTTGAAGGGCTTATTGTAGGATGTGAGTATAATAAAGTTTCATCTTTTTGTGCTTTGAGATTGCATAACACACAAGAAGTTTATTTGATGCCAAACTTTGTTTTGCATTTTATTTTTGTGCTTTGAATTTGGATTCCAATTGTTTACAAATGAGTATTTTTTCATGTGTGTGCATGTTTGTATGTGTGTGACATCATTAGTTTGTGCATTGCGTTTTCAAGATTTTTTTGCAGACATTGCTTCTAGTTTTATTTGTATAGGGCTAATCAATATACCAATAATTTAAAAAAATTTAAACTAATGGAATACATTGCATCAACCTTCAAACATTAGCCAATTTGGTCCTTCCATACATATTTCTATGCCCATTCCAATCTTGTTAATCTGTATTAGCTTTTTCTTTTTAACTGAGATTTTTTCCATTTTGAAAACACGTCGAATTATTTTATCTTTTTTCTAGTTTTTCTATAATTCAATAACTTTGGGCACCAATCTAATAACACACTACAAATACAACAAAAAGAACTTTTTTAGTATTTGGATCTTGAAGTTTTTATGGAATCCCATCTAGCAATTAGTATCACTAGCTTACAATTTCCATATAAGTGACAAGTTGGAAGGCCAAGAGAAAAGTAACCCCACCCTTTTGCCTATAAAATGGCAGCATGGTCGCCACCATGACCACTAAACCATTAGCCATGCCTCCTTGCAAGCTGCCACATGGAGATGCCACATGATGATGTATCATCACTCAAAGAAGGTGAAGGTACCAAGTATAGGTGCCACTTTACCCTGGCATCTTGTCATTTATTGATGACACGCTTATGATGCATGAGTGTTTGTTTGTTTTTTTCCCCCTCACACATGATTTTCCTTCAGACCCCTTATGGCAAGGTGGCTTAGATAGCCACTTAATGAAAGAAAAAGCTACAAAGCCAATTTAAATAATGTTACTTGGTAGTACAGTGGCAGCTTCAGCATTAAATTACATTATTTTTGGAAATACTGAAATTTTTAAATAATTTATTTTCTCTCAAATTTTTAAAAAAAAAATTGGGAGAAGGAAAAACGAAGAATATTCTTTTTTTGGAAATGGAATCTTCAGAATTTAATTGATTAATTAATTAATTAATTAATTAATCAGCAGACATGTGCTGAAGCTGCCAGTGTAGTAGGGTATAATAAGCCACTTACTACGAAGAGCATCAATCACTCAAGAAGGCAAAGGTAGCAATGAGGTAAGTAAGTAGGTAGGTAGGTAGGTAGGTAGATAGGTAGATAGGTAGGTAGGTTCACCGTGGCCTACTTACAGCCCCAAGAGGAGAATTAAATGTTGAGCCAAGTTGGCCTCCCTGGCATGAGTCTTGCACTCTTTTAACTTTTTCCCCCAGACATAGACAAGGGGGGGAGGGGGGGAGGAGGAGGAGGAGGGGAGGCAAGGAAGCACACACATTGCTATAGACTAAGCTACTAATAATAATAATAAAATCCCAAAAATAAGGCCTTTTATTCTTTACAATAGGAAACCTAATGTGAACCATGATTGCATATACATATAAAACCCATGTAAAAAACCCCCTTTCCAGAAAGCAAACAAAGCCCATGTGGTATGAAAACATCAACTACAATAACCAAAACAAGCAGCTAGCTTGGCTCATCCATCTATCCATCCATTCATCATCATTGGCTCATCCATCCATCCATCCATCCATTTTGGCACTATGGGTCTGCCCTTGATTTATTTATGGAAAAGTTCAAACCAGAATCTGTTAAGCTGCTGGATAAGGACCTTGAACAGGGCAGTTCTGGGATTTCAGGGTCTCGTGCTTGGATCTTGTCTTACCTCGTTGTTGCTGCGCTTGCATTTCCCATTCTGGCCCCATTCCGGCCCCTTATCCTACACATAAAAGTGTTACAGGAATCTCTCAAATTGATTTCACGAACGAGTGAGTTTGTACGCCCGGTTGTAATGTTTCTGGCATATGTGGATGGGGGCGCCTAAGAGAATCTCCAACGGTGTGCTCAGTATATATGTGACTCCAGACAGTACGATTTATTGCGAAAAAGTCAAAATGTGGTGGTTTAGCGCAGAAAATTGGTTTTTTTTGGCGCCCTTGATAAAATTCCTGTTTCAACGTAGGAGAAAAAACCTTATATGTACAAGGTGACATCCCCAGTTCGCAAATAAATAACTGTTATTGAAGTGGGAAAGGGTTTAGGGTTTTAGGGTTAAATCTGTGATATTGGTTTAGGGTTGTGCTGCTGCTGCTGCTTCTTCTTCTTCTTCTTCTTCTTCTTCTTCTTCACGTACGCAATGGGCAGATCTCGTGCCTTACCTGCGAAAATTGCAGACAAAGAAGGCACACCCCAACGGTAACCAGGAATATACGTCCTCGATGAAATGAATGCGCGTGATTACAGGCTGATCATAATCACGATAACGATGATGCTCATAACAACAGAGCTATAGGGGGCGAATGAGCTCGAGGACGACGACGGTGATGGAGCCATGACGTTGGGGATCTAGGTTGACTGCGAAAGACGAAAGGTGACGGACGAAACTGGGATTTTGGATGTTTTTTTTCCGTTGCTGTGTGGGAGGAAAATTTCCGTAGCACGAAGAAGGAAACAACTCTTGGAAGATTGGAAACGAATTTATTTACTACTGTTGACGCCAAAATTGCAGTTACAGGAATATGCAAGCAAGTGTCTGGAACGAACACATGGCATGGAAGGCAGGATTTCGCTGCTGCAGGTGGGGTGGTGGGGTCATGCATACTCGCTGCTGCTTTTTTTGTCTTTGTTTAGAATTTCTTGTCTTGTTTCGCTCTCGACTCTTACTTACTTACTCTCCCCAGGCTCTTTACTGCTTCATTCTTTTGCTTCTTCTTCTTCTTCTTCTAAAAAGAAGCCAAAAAGAAGCCAAAAACTGAAGGGATTTGGATTGATTGCGGTTTCGTCCCATTTTCGACTTCTCTCTGATTGATGAAGAAATCAGTCTTGTTGAAGAAAACTGCATGAAAATCTCATGCAACCTGTGATGCATTGATTGGATTTTTTTTGCTGTTGCAATTTGACTTTCCAGCTTTTCTCTTAAATCTTGTGCGCAAACTCGATTTAGGTACCTAGTCGTCAACAAAAGAAGCTCTGCTCCTGTGAGGACGACGAGGAGGAGCTTCTTCACACCATTCACCTTTGTTTCTTTTCCAGTTTGTCGTTTCTCATTATATCCTCAATCAAGCTGCCCTGCTCTCTCTCTTTCTCTCTCTCTCGACGCCTCTCTCGACGCCAGACAGACAGGCAGATAGACAGACGGTCAAGGAATTTGACATCTTCTTCTTTTCATGAATTCAGCGGAGATTGATGATGAGTTGCCTTTTTCCGCATGCAGCAGGTAATAGCTTAGTAAATCTGCTGCTGCTACAGTTGATAACTATGTCTCGCAAACACTCGTCAGTCTACAAACTTGTTTCTTGCCGACATTGTCACATTGTTTTCTTAATCCCATCTTCAAGTCGATTTCTTCTGTAGACTTCTGTCAATCAACTGAAGTCGTCGTGATCGTTATTGTCTGATGATGCAGTACATTTTAGCCTGAATGCCGTCTCCATCTAGACTTGTGTCTGAAGAAACTCTTCCACATGATCAGGTACTCGTCCCTGCATTCCTTTAACGTCTCGATACCATGAGGGATTCCTTTGTCTCGGGATCAGCCAATTCTTTTGCAGCCAGCAGCAACAACAACATCTTGAGCATAGAGAGAAGCAGCAGCAGCTTGTAAGGTTGCGTAGAGAGAAGCAAGCAGCAGCAGCTTGCAAGTGAAACCCGGTGCTGCTGCAAACTGGATTGTAACAAAAAGCTCACAGTCTTTTGAAACTTCAGAAACACCTTCTTCACGACCTTCTCTCCATCACGAACTTCGAACGTAGAGAAACTGTCGGCTGCTGCTGCTGCTGCTGCTATTTACATTTTTCTTCCATTTTTTTCCAAGGGTTTCGGCGGCATTCTGTATTCAAGAGAGAGGAAGAAGAAGATGTTGCAGAGGGATTCATCGACCTGAACCGCGAGAAGAACAGTGATTCAGAGAATGCGAGAGGCGGGGCTCAAGAAAATGGTGCCAGGGAGCAGCAGCAGCATCATGCGAAGATCAAGAAGAAGAAACTACATTGCGTTTTGGTTGCTTTGTGCCAGTCCACTCTTTATCACCGCCCTTGTCCAAGCTTCAACTCTTCAACAACAAGACAGTAAGTCTCCATAACCCCTCCCTCTCTCTCCTCCGTGCATTTCTCTCACAATCATCTTCTTCAAGGAATTCATTGTTGAGCTTGGAACTCTCTATCCATGGCGGCATGCCAGATTCATGGTGAAGGAAATTTTCATATATGTATCAGCATGTGGGAATGAGCTTCAGACCACTGATTGCATTTCCGAGATTCAACCCCCACAAAGATCTCAGATAATCTTCTTGAACCTTGGAAAACTGAATCCTCAAGCGGTGAAGGAGAGAGATGGAGAAGGGTCATGGAGAAGGCCTGAGCTGCAACCATAAAGAAAAGCTCAAGAATCACTATTTGTGGATTCCGTGGAGATCATTGTCATTCCAGATTGTTGTCAAAGCTTTTACGGCTCTCATGGCAATGGCTCTCAAATCCATTGAGTGCAGCAGCAGTATTTGAACCTTCTGCAGGGCTGATCTCCTGCAACTTTGGAACAAGAGAAGCTCAGCAAGACTAACTGTACATATTGAAAGAATTCATTGTTGACAAAAAAGTTCGGATTTTTATTTTTTCTTGCAACTACTGCTGTGAAGTTGCAGATGGTCCAAATACTACTCCAACAATCTCTGAAGGAAAAGGAAGAAAGTCCGGAGGAGGTTTGAAGCCACAGGTGTGGGCACCTGTAATGAGTGCTGCAATTCTTGTGTTGCTTGCAATGGCTGGACTAGCCTTTTATCTTATTCAAAAGTGGTGTCTGCACAACAGCTCTTTGAGCTTCTGGTATGGAGGAGATGACAGTAGCACTTTCGGACAAGGACTTGTAGCAAATGGACAAGGTAGTAGCACCCCCAGATTCCATCTCTGAAATGCTTTTGTCTTCATCTTCCTTCAAGCAAGACAACAAAGAAGAAGATGATGAGGATGATGATCTTGTGTATACTGGTTGGTTCTGAAGTTGTTGCAACCCCTCCTCATCAGCTACTCTCTCCTTGCACTGTGTTGTGTTCCGAGTTTCTGAAAACCAATTCCAAGCTTCTGAGCTTCTGATACACCAGTTTCAAGCTTCCAAGCTTCTGACACCAGTTCCTGGGTTCCAAGATTCCGAGATTTCTGATACAAATTCCAAGCTTCTCAGCTTCTGAAACCAATTCCAAGCTTCTGAAATAAATTTTCAAGCCTCTGAGCTTCTGGGACCAATTCCATTGAGCTTCCAAGTTTCTGAATACTAATTCGAAGCTTCCAAGCTCCTGAAACACAAATTGCAACCTTCCAAGCTTCTGATACACCAATTTCAAAGCTTCCGAACCTCTGATACCAATTCCAAGCTTTCTTATACCAATTCTCAACTTGCAAGGTTGCTGATACCAACTCTCAAGTTCACAAGCTTTCTGATACCGATTCTCAAGCTTGCGAGCCTTTTGATACCAATTCTCAAGTTCACAAGCTTTCTGATACTTGCCTGATGTCTTTTGATCTGGTTTTTGCAAGTCAGGTGGATATGCGTCTTCAAAGAGTAGATCACCAGTGCAGAATGCAAAATTGCCACACCACGGACCACCAGTGAAGATCTTCACACTGGAAGAATTGTCTACTGCAGCGGCGAATTTCAGTGCAGACGCATTGATAGGGAGAGGAGGATTTGGAGCAGTGTACATAGGGAAGCTCAGTGATGGAACTCCAATTGCAGTGAAGAGATTGTCAGGGCTTTCAATGCAGGGAGAGGCTGAATTTCGCACTGAAGTTGGAATGATTGCGCATCAACTCTACAGCCCACACCTTGTGCGACTCTTGGGTTATTCCTCTCAAGGAGATGAGAGGATTCTTTGCTATGAACTTATGACCCGAGGCAGCCTTTTGGACTACCTCAAAGGTCAGTCAGAACATCTGTCTTGTTTTTGCTCTTCATCTTCATCATTCACACCTATTCTGGAAGGTCCATATCTGAAAGTTTTTCTTTGACTTCAAGGAAATTTAACCTTGTGATGGCTGAGTATGGAGATTTCTTGATTCTCATGAGAGTTATTTATAATCAAAGCGTCATAGGGGTTGCTATTATGGGTGCACAGTCAAAAAGGGGTACATTGAGTGCATGAAGTCTTATACCCACATGCACCCCTTTCTGACTGTGCACTCCACACTGTCATCCTCCTTCATTATCGTCATCATCATCAATTTCATCCTCATTTGTAAAAGTTATTGTGGTTTTGAGTTGGAGCCAAAACTCTCTCTCTCTCTCTCTCTCTCTCTCTCTCGGTTTTAGGTTTTGTAAATCCTTTCAGATATATTTGAGAGTATTTGAAGAGTGTAATTTGTCGGTGGGTGTGTAGTCACAATATAAGGAGCCATTACGAAGTTGAACCACTTAATTTTACCTGTCTTGAAGTGGTAAATCAAGTTACTGTTGAAAATGTTTTAAAATATTTATACAACAAATGTTTCTATATATGTCATTGTAGTGTCTGAATAAATTTGAAATGAATTGGAATGGATGCAAAAAGAAACCTAAAGCACTATTTATGTAATGTGACTAGTCATTGGCACAGTGTACCTTAGTGAATTGAAGGACTGAGTAACCAATCCCAATCTGCTATGTTAGCCCATTACTGCCTTTTAAAGATTACCTACGGCTGCACTGTTGGCAGATCCCATGTTTACCCAAGTTCTGAAATATATAAGTGTTGTGTGTTGCAGATGGTACTTATACAATTCCACTTGCTGTATTGGACTGGAGGACAAGGATTCAAATAGCACGTGATGCTGCAGCAGGCCTCAGGGTAGGTGTGTGTGTGTGTGTGTGTGCATGCTCACTATAAACATGTTTGCAATCCCTGTTCTTTTTTTGCGTCTATTTTTCTTGCAGCTTGTTTAGGAGTGGAAGGTGTTAAATTTGTGAGTCCCCCTCAAAAGAGACATTTTTTCCTTGCTGAGAAGAGCATCTGACATTGGGGAGGAAGACCACACTTTCTAACATTCGCTTTTGTGCTGATGTGTTTGTGTGATGCCAGTTTTTGCATGAATCAGATCCACCTGTTGTGCACAGGGATGTGAAGCCAAACAACATACTATTGGACGAGTGTTACAATGCTAAGGTGTGTGTGCATGTCTTGTTTCTCAATCAAGTTTCCTTACCACCCAAAACTCAATACAGAACACTACAGCATATGTATACCAACTGTAAATCACCCACAAAATTCTGTGAACATACAAAAAGACAACAAAGAGCAAACAAATTTATGAATTATCTCTTCTTCATGTGTTGCCAACTTGCAGGTGGCAGACTTTGGTTTATCAAAGCTATATCCAGATTCAAGAAGCAGTCATGTGACAACAAGGGTGGTGGGTACATTTGGCTACTTAGCTCCAGATTACAGCATCACAGGCAGGCTTACAGTGAAGAGTGATGTCTACAGCTTTGGTGTTGTTCTTCTGGAGATTTTCTCTGGACGAAGCTCAACTGTCTCAGATGAAGAGAATAAGGAACCATTTTTGGTGCCTTGGGTAAGTAAGGATCAAGAACTCAAAAGGATAAAATTCATGAATGATTGATTGATTGATTACCCATAACTGGATTTGCAGTACTCTTCATCCATAGCCATGTGGAATTTGCAAACACTCTAATTTGTCAGCTCTACACTACATACATGATCTGTCAGGAAGATGCAAGGGTGGTCAATACAAGGCAACATATTATGTTGAAGATCCTTAATCTTCTAATTGTGGAAATTATCTCAATTTTTATTTGTGTGTGTGTGTGCAGGCAAAGCCGTTGTTGAATGATAAGAAGAGAGTTATGGAGGTGGTGGATCCGGTGTTGGAAGGGGCACATCCGGCTAAAGGTGCTGAAATGGTGGGCTCTCTCATTTCTTCATGCTTGCAGCTTGACCCAGACAGAAGACCAAACATGAACACTGTACACAACATCCTCTCTCTTGTCTACGACATTCCCTTCAACAGTGTGAAAGCCAAACTGCAGGTGCACTTTCTGCAATCACCATAATGTAACTGCTCACTGGCTTGTAAAAAAGCTTACAGTCTTGCACCTGTATGACTCAGAATTTGATATAGCTTTGTTTGAAGGTAAATTGTTCCACTAGTAGATTGAGTGTATTTTACTTTTGGAAGAGTTCAAGGGAATCAATGTTTGTCACTAAATTTAGACTTACCAGAAACACATTTTTGTCTTGGGAATTAATTAATAATACAAGGTTTGAATTTTTTCTGCTGTGCAGAGGGAAGCACTCTTAAGTAAAAAGCATTCATTCCAAGTTGTGCAGCAAATTCAATCAAGTTCTGCATCAAGTAGTGGGTTGAACAATCCACAATTCTCAATCCCTAGGGGGAAATCTTCAATCTTGAGAGATCGGGACACAAAAACATATGAAGAAATGGAGCAGCAGCCATCATCTGTAGTCACTGTGCAGGCATCACCAAGCATTTCAGAGACTTTCAGACAACATCGGAGGACTGTTTCTTTTGAGTTAGATGAACAACAACAGCAAACAAGTTCAGCTCAACAACACAGTGCTTAGCGATACTTATGCTGAAGATGGGCTCCCTTCCAGATGAGCAATCGTCATACAGACAGGACCTTCATTCCTTCAAAAACCTTGCTCCTTTGGACTGCCACTAGCTCATAGTACTACCCTTGCAACCAACATATATCCCCATATGCTTAGAATCACCCTGCCTGTACAATTGCAATAATTTATTTACTTTTCATCAACAACATGCATCTCTGGGTTCATACATTTCCAAGTTTTCAGGGTCTCTTGTACCAATCTCCTGCACAATTTGCAGCATTTCAATTCAACATGAGTTTCATGCATTGTATGAGTGAATTATAAGCCTCTTTTGCCGACTCTTTTGCCTATATCTCTCTTCAGACTCTCTTCAAACAATTCAGTACCATAGAAGTGTCAAACTCTAAAAGGATCCAGACTATTTTGCAGTGCAACAAAAACCCATCAAAGCACACATGTTCTACTCCAAGACGATGATGCAATTCTGTGGCCCGAATTCTGAATGAACACTGACAGCATCGCATTACCAATTTGCAGACTCAATAATCACCTAGTTCAGGATGTGTATGCAAAACCCATTAAAGCACATGACAATGATACAAATCTGTTGCTGAATTTTCATAGAGGACACACACACACCCCCGCCTGCACACACACATGCATACACTCACACTCTTGGTGGGTTCTGGACACTGCATCAGAAAACCCTAATTTGCAGACTAGTTAATCACCTACTTGAGGATCAGAAATGCAAAACCATTTCCTCCTGGATGCCAGACCTCAATGCTGCTATGATGTCAAAAGAGGGTCCTTCACATTCTTTTGCAATTTTTTATTATCTGGGGTCTTCCAGTCCTCATGAACCTCTCTCTCACCCCATCAAAAGGGGAACTAGCTGATCTTACTAACAAATTTTAGCTTAAGAAAAAGCATGGAGAAAATTAATGCAGCTTGCAAAACAACACAAGATGTAAATTGCACATAGGGGTGAAGAGGTTTAAATACATTTATTAGGCAAGATTTGGCATCCTCCGTTGTAGTCTAGATGGTTAGGATACTCGGCTCTCACCCGAGCGACCCGGGTTCGAGTCCCGGCAACGGAATCCGTTGGCTCCCGAGGAAAACAAAATAATGACTACCATTTTTTTTCATCTGGATCAACCATTAAATATCAATTGATTTAATTTTCTTTCCCCACAATTGATTTACCAAACCAAATTTTGTGAAATTGAAAAAAAAAAAATCGAAATTTTCCAAAAACAATTAGTAAAAATTAAGACGAATTTACATTAATTCTTTTTAATAATTTGTCGAAAATTGGTCCTAAAAAAACATTGATTATAATAAACCTTTGGCAAGGAAAAAGATCATTATAGGTAAATAGATCAGCTTTATGGATTTTGGCCCCCCCAGGTAATAATAAATAATAATAGGTCTAGTATTTTTATATGAGGATTTTTGAAAGATGATATATATATATATATATATATATATATATTTTGGCTTGTGTTGAAACTTGAGATTAGTTATTATAGAGTTATCATATCTTCGAAGGATTTTGGTTTCTTTTTTTGGAGGATTTTATTCTGAAGATTATATTTTTGCAATATTTGAGTTTCCATAATTCTTCTTCTTTTGCCATAAGACACTTTTTAATGTAAATGGGCAAGAAAGGCCACAGTGTGACACACCCCTTGTTTTCAATATAGTAGTGGCTATGGCTATGGCTATGGCTATGTAGAGTGTAGTTGTGGGTGCATCCAAAGTTCAAAACTCTTTATTTTACACTCCTTTTTTTTGCTTGGGTTTTTTTTTTTCTCTTGGGTTTGATGCCATAGGCAATATTTTCCTACAATTGACTGCCATTATTTTTGGCCTAGATTGATAGCCCCTTCCTAAGAATATCCTACCTTTTTTTTTGTTGCAAGGATACTGGTATCTTGTTCCATTATTGATGCTTCAAAATCCAAAATGAAGAAGAGATTTCAAAGACAGATCCAGAAACCAGCCAAAAAGGCACAATTTATATCTTGTGTTTTTGACATTGGCAAACTGTTGTTGTTGTTGCTCATGCAAAAAGAAAAGAAAAAAATCCAAAACCCATGAAGCAAGAAAGAAAATATACCAATTGTATTTGTAACATTTGCGAAGTGTTGTTGTTATTGTTGTTCATTGCAAAAACCAAATCCAAATCAAGAAAGCAAGCAAGCAAGAAAACACGCAATTATGCTTTGTGATATTTGCTAAGTGGTGTTGTTGTTGTTCATTGCAAAAAACACATCCAAATCCAAGCAAGCAAGAAAACACACAATTGTGCTTTGTGAAATTGGCAAAGTTTTGTTATTTGTTGTTGCTCATTCATTGCAAAAACCAAATCCAAGAAGCAAAGCAAGCATGAAAACAAACAATGTTGTGTTATGACATTTGCAAAGTGTTGTTGTTGTTGTTGTTGTTCATTACAAAAACGAAATCCAAACCCATGCAAGCAAACAAGCATGAAACACACACAATTTGTTTTTGTGACAATTGCAAATTGTTAGTTGTTATTTTTGTTGCTCATAACAAAATCCAAATCCAAATCCAAATCCAAATCCAAGCAAGCATTTACACACAATTGTGTATATTGTGATATTTGCAAAGACTTCTTGTTGTTGCTCATTACCAAAACCAAATCCCAAAACCAAGCAAGCAAGCAAGCCAGAAAACAAACACACAATTCTGTGTGTGTGTGTGTGTGTGTGTGGGTTTGTTATTTTCCACAATTGCAAAGTGGTGGTGTTGTTGTTGTTATAGTTGCTCATGCAGACCCAAACCCTCAAACAGTTGTCGTAGTGTTTGTTGTAGCATCCAAACAACACAGCAACACGAAACACCATTCCGATCTGCAACTCACAAGAAACTCTATCAATGATGATGATGATTCTTGACTTTGCTCGCAGAGAAATTACTATATGATACGCAAACGCATGTGTTGTTGTTGTTGCTTGTTTTGTTTTCTCTCTATCTTCCCTCTTACAATCCGATGAAGCTTTGTGTTGTGTTTCCTAGCTAGCAATTACCTCCGCCATTTGTTTGCTGTTTTCTTTCTCACTGCAACTATGCTCTTAGCTAGCTTTGATCGTTGTCTTGGTGGACAGACACACACAGAGTCGTAGTACCAGTACAAGAGGAAGGAAGATTTGAACCCGTTCGACGGAACGGCAACGAAGCATTGAACATCGGCTGTTGTGGTGACGGCGGTGTTCAAAGAGCGGCAGCAAGGAAGGCAGAGAAAGAAGAAAAAGAAGAGAGAAGGATCAAGACTTTGCTAAACTGTGTGACCTATTTCGTTGCTCTTCACCAAACGCCAAACCCTTGTTTCTCCCATCTGATCTCGTTGCTGCTACATCTCAGATGTGCGCGCAAAGACGAAGAAGAAGAAGGTGCGTAAGTTTGTTTTTCTGTCTATACTTCCTGCTGGTAGTTTCTTTTCTGTTTCTTGCTTTCCCTGCGCTTTCTGTTCTGTTCTATTTCTCGTTCAAGATGATTTCGAGCTTCTCGTTGTCAAGAGATTTGTCACCAACACCTTGTGTTTTGTTATGTTTTGCCTTCGGGGATGTAGAGGAGGAGAACTAAGAACGGTTTCTTTTCTCTCTGCTCTTTGTTTTCTTTTCTCTATATGAAGATTCTCTGCTGGAAAAACAAAATCGCTTTTCGTTTATGTTGTCGTTGTTGTTTCTGTATCTTTTCTTGTATCGCCATCACCCGGATCTGTCATTCTGGTTGAGATGTGTGGAAACCTTGTTGTATCTTCGGTTCTTTTGTGAGTGGCTATGATGTGTTTGCACATTCCTTGATGGTTCTGTTTGTTGACATCCCGGAAGTGTTTGGATCGTGTTTTCCCACCCCTGTTTATTGTTTGAGATGCGTTTTTTCTTCTTTCTCGAATTTCCCAAACTCTCGCTTGCATAGAGCAGCTCCAGTTCTGAGCTTTTTTCCACCATTCACTTCTTTGTGCTGGAATAATAATGCTGCAGAAAAGAAAATCTTTCCCTGAACCCTCTCATATACCTTGGGTTTGTGTTTCAAACCTTTGTCTTCCCTTTTGGGAATTTGAATGTCTCTTTCAAAAAAGTGTCTTTCAAGAGCTACTTCGTTGCTGAATCTTATCTGTAAGCATGTTGTGAAGTCTTTTGTCTCCCTGCTGCTGAGCATTCTCTGCATTACCACCACCATGTCATTACACAGGTACAGACACAAGCTGCTTTAATCACTTCCATCTTCTTGACAAGGTTTAGCTGGAAACCAGAAATGACAGGGAACCAGATCACAAGCATGTATTTGACATTCTACAATGCAGCTCAATCCCTTGGCTGGTAAGATCCTCCCCACACCTCTCTCTCTCTCTCTCTCATGTATACCTATTTGAACTGTGTTGTGTGCTCACCTGTTGGAGAGCAATTTGGAGACTCTAGGGGATGAAGTTGGGATTAGGGATTGTTTGCCCTAGATCGGGATTCATGCAGGATGTTCCCCAATTCCAATATCTAGATTACATATGTGATTCTGAATGAATTGAAAAGACATGTATTTTGAGAAGCTGTCCTTTTTGGGGTCTGTCCTGGTGGGGCAATTAGGGCTTTGGTGCTGGCAAGGGTAATCCATCATGGTTTGCAGAGTAGGTCATTGATGGGTGCATATGCAGCAGCCGGTTACCTTGTACGTATGTGCCCTTCCTTTCACACTTGTTTCTTTTTTTTTTCTGCTTGCCACACATCAGTTACTGTCTTTCTCTAAGAAGCACACTCAGGGCTTCTTTCACTTGTTCAAAGATCATGTGCCTTTTAGGTCTGAGATTGTCAAACTAAATGACTTTCCTCCTAGATTAGACAATTAGCTCTTATGTGCCAATGGGTTACATGTGCAATGTTAAACCTAGCAGATATTCATCCATCCACAAGGCAACAACTTGCAGTCATAGATCAAGCTTCATCTGCTATTCTTCATTGCATATTGTCCACCAGAGTGTTCTTTACCAGATCCCAGTAAAATTTCCTAGGAACAAGCATTTGAACATAATCAATACGGTCTCTTCAACTTTGGCCAGCTTCATGATTTGTTGCATGCTCCATCCTCTGGTTAGCCTCTTATATGAAGAACATGGCATTACAGTCAGGAACTCATCAGTTCATTTTGCCCAGTGGACTTGGTGGGTTTAACAATCTCAGATACTGAGGTGGGTTGTGCTGAATATGTGACAGGATTGCTTCAGCTCACAGCATTTCTAGAAGTTCTCCATTCTGCTCTTGGTTTGTGGCCCATCCTTCAGTTTTAGACAAAATTCAAGGCTAATAGTGCACAGAAATTTAGGTTTGATAAACTTTTATAATAGCTTTTCTGAGCAAGATGAGAAGGATGTGGGAACTGGATGGGTTTATCATCAACCTGGAAAAGAACATGAAGATAAACTGGCCAAGGAGGAGGGGGAGCTCTAAAGATACTGCTACCTAAGTAGTTACAAGAAATGCAAAAAGTGGGATGAGAACCCCATGTGACCTTCAATAGTTTCTTTTGGGAGACTGGGGCCATCTAAGGTTCCAGCTCCACACCTCTAGAAGGAGCCTTTCTGTTGGCTTTGGGATTGGTTCTTTTTGGGGCTTTCTTGAGTAAAGTACCATTGACTCCAGTGGTTTTGATGCTAACAGTCAGTTTGGTTGGTGTACAAAAGGGCTGGTGCACAGTTCAACACTCTACAACTTCCTTCAATGGCTTGGCCGCTCCCATGTCTTATTTGTGATCATTGCCCAAATTCCTGAGGTATTTCCAGGCAAAATTGTGAGAACATGACATTGACAGGGGGAATTTGTGTAATGACAGTGAGTATTTCCTGTATTTAAGGTTGAAACATACATATGTGCAGGTCCAAGAGCAACCACCAATCTTGATCACATTTTCAGCCTGGGCTCTATCAGAGGTCCTTTTTACATTCTCATCACTGTATTTGTACCAAGCCTTGTATTCAGAGAATTCCAATTTTTTGGGTTACTTCAGGTGTGTTTGAAGTTTTTAGTCGCAGTTCAGATGACCATTATGGGTGTAAGTTCAAAGGCTGTATGATGCTCAAGCACTTTATAGGGTTGATATGATTGTTAAGTTTCTTACCAGTATTTCTTATGAACTCTGGGCATGTACTGTCCTTCATACAAGTTTCTTTAGGGTTGGGTTCCCTCTTTTCATGCTTCATTGCTCTTATTTGGTTAGATGGGAAATATCAATAACCTTGTTATTGGGTCATCTCTCCCTTCTTTTCAGGTTGACTTAAATTGAAAATATGGAGAAGTACCCAGTACACATTAAGATACAGATTTTGAAGTGGTTTATGATTCTGATCTTATTCTTGAGCTATTGATGGTTATTGATGGTATGTGGGGCAGGTTATACGGTGTCCATACTATGCTCTCACCCTGATGGGTATGTGCCCACGCTGGTTGACCTGGCTGCGGTATTTTCTCTTGCCATGTTCTGTCATTGGTCCCATAAATCTCTTTGCAGCTTATCTTGAAGATTAGTTTGGTGTTAGTAGATTCTGCTTTTTTCAGTTTCAGTTTTAATTCTGTTCTCTTTGTCAATGTCAGTTGGACCTTCCTCCTTCCTAAAATTATATTGTTTGTGGAAGTACTTCGTTATGCAGAATACAGAAGTACCCTAAATTATAATTTCAGGAACTGGTACTAAAATTATAATATTTGTTTGCAGGTATACAGCATTTATCGTGCTCTATCCAGTTGGGGCTCTTTATGGAGAGAGTAAGTTATTGTTAACTGTAAATGATCCCTGAGTCTTGCCGAATATAATAAGTTGTATGAAAGCCCCACACCTGAAACAATTGAAGAAGAATAAAGTCCCATAATTGGACATACCTCTGAAGGAACTGTTGGTTAAAATATGAGACCCACGGCTTCGTGTCCAGTGCATAACAGGATGTTACAGTGTCTGCAGGTCATTTACCAAGAAAAGGAGCAAACAGTCTTCTTATTCAGATTCAACACAGAGTTGGATGTTTCATTATTTCTGATGTATATCTTAGATGTGCTTCTATTTAGGTATTAAGTCATTGGTTGATTGGGGTAAAGTGCAGTGCTGGTGATGTATCAATCGCTGGATCCCATTAAACGGCGAAATGTATACAGCAGCATATTTAAATGGCTTCCCTTCGATTATCACTCATTTATTGTCGTAAGCATATTTTCCTCACTGAATCTTAATCTTCACCTGCTCCTCCTCAAATCAGTTATCTTGTAACAATCTGTTTAGTTCTTTGATGAGTAAACAAATGGTTTTCCAGTTTGCTTTCTCATTTTACATGGTCCATTACCCTTAAATAGCATAATGGCCAGACTCTCTAATGCTACAACAAAATTTTGTTTCTATCTACAGGTCTGTTTCCAACCATGAGGTGCTAAGTGTCGCCTTGTTGATTGCAGGTGCTGATGGTTTTGTATCCTTGTCTATGGTTGGTGCTCTACCTCCATATGTTCCGGCAGCGGCAAAAAAAGTTGTCAAAGAAAGGAGTTGTAAATAAACGAAAGACTCAGAGACCCAAGCGAATTGACTAGATCTTGGTGTGTTTCTAACCCATTTTAAATTAATTTTTGTGTAGTAGCTTTTGGTAAGACTAGCTCACTCATGTGACCCCCCTCCCCCCACATTGGAAGTAAAATGTCTTCTCTGCCACGTGCTGTATTTATTGTTCCTGAAGCTCTCATCTGGGCTGAAAAGTTTACAATGGAAACAATTCTTTCTTACTGTGGAGCTTTCAACACGGCATGAACATGACACAATTTCCAAATCTTTGCCAAAAAACAGATTGTGTTTTTTTACCCAGTCTTGTGAAAAGAAATACCTGCTTGCGCACTCCCAAATTAATAGTCCAGGTAGAATCACCACAGCTGGGATGTACTTGTCACCATTCTGGTTCCTGTTCAAATCTACATGAGAAGTGTAATAAATAGGAGTGCCTGTTTGCTTCTTGGAAGTGGAATTTGATTTGATATGATGAGTTAGATACGCATTGTGGTAAATGAGTTATAACATGGGTTATATTAATTTGACGATAAAAAAAACCCCTCATTTCAAATAGAAGAAACTATATTTATTATGTTTGTGAATTTTTTTAAATTAAAAATCTTGAAGAAACATGTCACCTTGACAAAATAAAAGTACATATACAATCACATTATTTGTTTCTTATGAACATACTAATTTGAATATGTATAAAAATAAGTCTTTTATTCATATGATACTGACATAAGTTAGATTACATTTTATTGTATTACTTTTTAATTTTCACACAAAGAAAATTATTATATGTTACTTATATTAATTCTTTTCAATCTCCCTTGCAAAAGGGTTTGGGTAATATTATTACATAGATTAATCATCATAGCACTACTACCTTCATGTCCCACAATTGTTTTAGGTGGTTTCAACATTGACATACTTACCCACTCAAGTGATTCATTTCAAGATTCATAAAGAATTGATTGGGAATTTGTGATATTAAATTGACAAGCTTTACAAAATCGAATACAATGAAAAATTGGGAGGGAATTTCATTTTCAAAGAAAATGTTCTATAATTTTTTGGGGTGAGATTTTCCATTTTTTAAGTGATATTTTCCATTTTTGTTTAGGAGGTTACGTTTTGTGTCACAATTTTTAAATGTTAGTTAAAGCTCGCAAGCATTGAACATCCCTCATCAAACTTTGTCTAGTATGTAGAATGAACATATTTTTGAAAAAACATGGATATTTGTTGTTTGTTTGTGTAGCCCACCTTCTCTTCCCTTCAAAGTTAAAACTTGTTTGACAAAACATTGATGATGTTCTAAACGTTGTGCTACCACTTCACTAGGGTTAAGGATTCCAAGGAAACCATTGGAAAACCCCACCATTAACCGAGTTTTCAAATTTTAAAACAACAATGTTTTTTTTTAAGTTTATTTTTGCTTTTAGCAAAATGAAAACTATGTAGAAAAAACATGTAGATGTCACAATGTTGTTGCCTATTTTACATTGAACAAAATTCAATGAGGGGGATTTAAAATCTTGCCATTTATTTTCATAAAACATTGGTCCTAGGGCTTTACCCTACACTTAACAAAACAATAATAATATTTGGAATTTAAAATCACACTCAACTTCAACATCGTAAACTATGCTAGTTGCGTCAACTCATTCAAAATTCACACAAAATTTATTATTTCATGAGAAATGAAAATATTTCATCCTATCTATATGTGCATCATACGTGTTTTAAATGCATGAAATTTGTGTGCAAAAAACACAAACCCATGAAAAAACAATTTTCGCACAAGAAGTTTATCATGAATCATCAAGTTTATACTTGAGCAACAAGAAAAAGGTACATTATTTATCATAATGGATAAATGTTTCAAGTAAACAAGTGCATCATAAGCATATGTTTTTTTGGGGAAGGGGGAGGGGATTTTACCAATTTTTCAAACTTGTGAATTTTGTTGAGGGGGTTTATAATCACCAAAAATTTCATTTTATTCATTAATTTTTTTAGATCATCAAATCTTACATGAAATTCATGTAGGTATGCAAAAAATATACAAGGACGCTTAAATTTTCTTACCATATTATGTGAATAACCAAATTGGACTAAAACAATTTATGGATGATCACCAATCCAACCACAACACAAAATTGAAAAATAGATTGTAAGATTATTCAATACCTAAATTATTACAAACCTCTTTATATTGCATAATGTTTTTTTTCATTCAAAGATTATCATTCAAACTATTATATAAAGTCTCTTTCATTCAACACATTCAAATTCATATTTTTTTGTAATTAAGTTCATGCAAATGTTACCTTGGTCATTTTAACACATAGTTTTTTTATAATTCAATATTTTCTTTCACAAAACCAAAATTTAAAAATTTTCAACATTAAAAAAATTCCAATTATCGTGATTCATTGGAATTGCTTTAGGTAGAACAACTATATATTTTGATAGTGTTTCATCCTACCAAATTCCAACCTAGAATCCCAAGTAAAGAAGCATGAAAAGGTGTCTTTTTGGATTTGTCTTTTTAAATTACTTTTTTCAACACTCTAATGACAAGCAAATTTTCAATATCTTTTGCACCAATTTGTCTCTCATATATTTTCAAAATTGAATTTAGTTGAATTCTAATTCTAATTCTAATTCTACTCAATGTATTTGAATTCAATTAGATAAATTTAATACATTTGAATTCAATTTGACAATTCCAAATGTTTTTGTATTGTTTCAATTTATTTTAATTTGTTTTAATGCCATGTGTGGAGTTGAAAAAGTTTTGTACACAAATGTAATAACATTTTGAGTGCAACAAATGTTAAACAAAATTCAACACCTTGAATTCAAATTGGATGTGTGAAGGTGTGTACATTACATATTTATTGATTTGTTAAAAAACCTTGATTTATGAATATCATGATTCTCAATAACTACATGTTTTGATATTTGGCAATCGAATGAAAGCAATGACCTTTGATCACCACTTAATGTTTTATATGGATACACATGTAAGCAACATCACAAAAAGCGATAGTAATCTTTAATGCCAAATTTAGGTGTTGTGCTAATGAGTGTTTATTTACATGATTTATAATTATTTCCCAATATATTATAAGGAGACATAATTTACCACTTGATGGCCATCAATCATTTTTTTAGAAAACCTTTTGGGTTGTTGAAATTATTACAGGTTTAGAAGCACCTTCGATTTGGCCTATGTCAAAGCTTCACGGTTTTAAAGTCTATTTAAGAGGTGTGGTAGCATAAGCATATTTCAAATGCAAGAATGGTGGACCAATTTATTTTATGAGTATTTTTGTAACCTTGATTTTCATGATTTTAAAAAATAAAAATAAAAATAAAAATTGACATAAGTTAAAAAGCGTTGCATCATGTCACAATTTCCATGAACGTCAAATAATGAACACAATGAATTTTGGGCTTTGATTTGTAAGGATTGACGGTGCAACTAGTTAAAGTGCCATTTTAATATCTATGCAATTTAGATACAAATGTCTTGTAAATCCAAATTATTGGACATTAGATTTGAAAGATTATACATGGGGATGAAGTTCTTACAAAAGGGGGAAAAAAAAAAAAAAAAAAAGAAGCAAATCGACACTTAATTTATATCATTCATATAAATAAAGTTACCTATTTTTCATATTATGCAAATCAATTTATACATAAAATTGCATAAAGTAAATACGTGAGTGTCAATATCACAAATGTAAAAAAAATCATAAGAAGAATTATGTGTGTAAGTTTAAACTTTAGGCTATTTTAGCTTACTTCACCTTAAGATATTTTCAGTTATTGTAAGTTTTTTTGGTTATTTTATGTTATTTTTGGCTATTGTAAATTATTGCATCTTATGTTATTTTCAATTATATGGGGCTTTTATTGGTTATTTTTGGCTATTGAAAGTTATTTCACCTTATATTATTATTGGCAATTCTAGATTATTATAGGTTATTTCACCTTAAGTTACTTTTGTTTATTAAGCAACATTTGCATACATAACTTGGGATTTTTTTTTTTTTTTTTAATTTGAATTTTAATATAAGTACAAAAACAATTTGATACAAACATCAACTTTTGAATGAACAAGATGAAATTCAATATCATAGTACTTGGGCAACTCCATCATAAATTAAATTAATTTAATTTTGTCGAAACTTTTAGAAAAAATTCAGCATTTTTGCTTAAAATTTTCAAAAAATACATTCAAGCTACCAGCCAATTTTGAACAAAGGGACTTGCAAGACCAAATCAATTACTTTACATCCATCTGACCATTAATGTAATGAAATATATTTTTTACATGAATTTATTATATTATATTATATATATAATACACATATGCTAAAAAAAAATTAATTAAAAAGATATTTGCCAAATCAAAAATTCTGAATTAAATTAAATTTATTTGACACAAAAATTGCCAAAGTCAAGGCATGCACTTATTATATATGTATAGCAATTTTTTTAAAAGATTTTTAAAAAGTGAATTTTTAATATTAATTTATTGTTTTGATGATATTTAACTCATGTGAAATTTAGTGGAAATAGTTTAAGTAAGACAATTTTTTTAATTTCATAAGTTATTCTTTGTACAATTCCAAATTAAAAATGAAAAGATGTTTTTTTTTAATTTAAAAAAATTGTGTGTGTGTGTGTTTTTTTTAGGTTTAGGGGTTTAAGACCATAATTACTCATGAACAAATTTTCAATATTTTTTGCACCAATTCGCATCCCATTTCTCTTCAATTAAATATGAATTAAATTCAATATAAAATATTTAATTCAATTCAAGTTGCATGCAAATGTCATTGAAAGGGGTCTTATATTAAACAGCCAATGGATGATTTTAAAAAAAGGGTAGAGTGGGTACTTGAATTCAGCGGGTGACCCGGCGGCACCACGATGTCGGGCGAAATAGGATACCCGCCAAAACCCGGAACAATTCGGGTCGCCCGAGCACGACCCGGCGGAAAACAAGCCGTTAGATCGCGGGCCTCGGCGGGCCGCCCGGCTCGTCTCTCCCAGATCGCTTCCCATGCGTCTTCTCCTGCAGAGTGCACAATTTCTTTTACGCAGATGTCGCGAAGGTTTTTGTTTGTTATTTTGGATCCAGTTTTCGACGTGAGTGTCAGACGGTGGAGAAAGTTGTAGAGATCTCGTGTGTTACCAAAAAAAAAAGAATTCGGAAAATTTTAACACTTTTTTCGTCTGATTTTCTGGATCGGGGACTTCTGGAAGAAAAGAGGCCTGGTGAAAAGCTCGACAACGTTATGCACATAACGTAGGGCGAGGTTTGAGTGCAGAGGAGGAGATTGATTATTCATGTGAGCGGACGTAGATGAGGCAGTTTGGAACTTCGAATTCTACAGATATAGTTCGGAGTTTCACTAATTTTTTGGAAGCTTTTTCTTGGCTGGACAAGACGCAGAGAAGTTGGAAAAATAGGTGTACGAGAGAGACAATGATAAGCAGTGTGATCCAGATGCAGAAAAAAGAAGTAGAGGATTGCGTCGTCCTGTGCTTCTGTTGATAGATACGGGGATAAAAGGCAAGGAGAAAGCAGATATTACAGAATGAATAGCCAAGGAACTCAGGGAGGATCCGTCATGAAGCGACAGACGGCGCCTCAGAACCGTCCTTCTCCCACACAGCAGAAGAAGCAGCAGCAGGGATTTGAAAGCGTTGGAGCACCACCACGAAATCCAAGTCGTGTCGTGTAAGTTTTGTTCTTCGCTTTGTCGTTCTTTCATAGTCGCAGTCTTCGCGACGCTGAAGTCGGAATCAGCTCAAGAAATTCAAGGATTCTGAGTCCAGTTCTTTGCTCCCGATCTTGTAATCTATTGCAGTTTTCGCATTGCTTTCTAATGGATTCCGGAGAGAGTAGATCTGCTCTTGGAAATCGACGAAGAAGAAAGGGAGGAAGTAGCTGCTGAGAACTTTTCTTTGTGAATTCCAGGTCGCCAGGAGAACGGACTGTGAGGAGGCTGAAATTGTCCAAGGCTCTCACCATTCCTGATACCACCACGGTCGCTGACGCATGCCGCCGGATGGCCACCCGCCGTGTGGATGCTGCTCTGCTCACAGATTCCAATGCCATACTCTGCGGCATTATCACGGACAAGGTGTGTATTTCGTGCTTGTGCCGCACTCATCGCAGTTCCTCCATTATCCACAGTCACGCAATTTTCCACCTCTTAAGCAATGCAGAGGGAAAGTTCCTTTGCATAGGTATGCAGATCGTGTAAGAGCGACAAGAGAGAATCACAGAAAGACAGTGCCTGACATGGTTTTTTTGGTAGGATGTGGCAACGCGAGTTGTTGCGGAGGGTCTGAAACCGGAAGTGACAGCAGTGTCGAAGGTGATGACAAGAAACCCTACTTTTGTGGCGGGTGACACACTAGCCATTGAAGCTTTAGACAAAATGGTGCAAGGTGCAGTTCTTTCTTTCTTTCTATCTATCTGCAGCAGCAGCCGCCGTGTTACTTGAGATGAGTGCTGGCTACAATGTCTTGGTGTCTGAGAAAGATAGTGGGATCTGAGGATTGATCAAAGGCCCTTTCCCTTGATTGGGTGCAGGCAAATTCAGGCACTTGCCAGTGGTGGAGCATGGCGAGGTGGTGGCACTGCTAGACATTACAAAGTGTCTGTATGATGCCATAGCGCGGATGGAGCGTGCAGCTGAGAAGGGTGGTGCCATTGCTGCTGCTGTCAAGGGTGTTGAGCAGTGGGGTCAAAATGACATAGGTAAAAGTCTATGGCAATTGCTCTTCTTCTCTTGCTTGCTTCTGAGGTTTTTTTGCATTAAGTTATGTTCAGAGAGCAGAAGGTGTCAACCACTACCTTCTGTGTTGGCCTCTCTAATTCTTTAAATTATATACTGAAATGGAATGCTGTTCACTCTCAGAAGGTTGTTCAGTTTGAATGAGGATATTTATTCAGTTTTTTCTGTTTTAGGTATGATTCTTGAATAATTGTCAACATGATGATTGAATCTTCTTGTCGCTTCTGGAAGTGTGACAGAAACTCAGGGCAAAGATTTTCATATAATCACTTACCTTCAGTTTTGAGCAGACCATTATATGCTTTTCTACACCTGTTCACCTCCTATTAGGAGTAAGGCCAGAGCTCAGGGGTGGATCATAAAGTTTGTAGCAAAATAGTGCACTAAAAGCTGTCATCTGCAGTAAACAACCAAAAGTCCATTCTGGAAACTCACAAAGGACACACAAAAAGCTTTGCAAAAAGAAGTTGCAGAGGGGAAGGAAGCTGCAACTTCCATGCTTTCCGTCTGCAACTTCTGTGCATGAGAAGACAACACAAAATGACAAAATCTCCCAAAGGAAGCTGCAAGTTCCATGCATGAGAAGAAGACACAAAAATGTGAGCAGGGTGCTAGTACGACAAGTTTGTTTTGTGTGTACACATTGCTAACATGTGGACTCTTCTGTTTCTGAAAATAAAATTTGTGCAATATATACATCAGCAATGTGACAATCCTGTTTTCCCTCTACCACGCAAAGGACTGGTAAAAGGATTGGCCAAGGGATTCATCCCTCCACAGTACTCCTATTTCCAAAGAACTTTTCACTGCAAAACAATGGCCAAGAAGCCACCAGAAAAAAAGTTGGAAGGTGATACACTCTCCTTTTTTAAGTATTGTTGGTGCATCTGTTTCAGGGAAATCAAGCTTTATTGATACATTTTGGGAGCGGATATTTAGACCCACTTTAGGGACTTTGATAACAGATGGCAAAGGGTGAGTTCTGTTGAATTCCATTGAAGACATCTGTTGACAAGCCAAAATCTATATTGGAAATTGGAGAAATGGAAAATTACATATCGAGAGTGATAGGTGTATGGTTGTGGTGATGCAGAGCTGCAACAGTTTCACTATCTGATACTGTCCTGACTGCAACAAAGCAGATGAAGGAACAACGGATGAATTCAGTAATTATCACTTCTGTCAGCAACAAGCCTGTTGGCATTCTAACGTCAGTATATTCTTCCTGCTCCCTTGTGTTATGCAGTTATGTACTTTCAAGCTCCTTTACAAGATGAAACAAGCAAGTTTTTGACACAGTTTTGATTGAATTTTGTGGCTGCAGCTCAAAGGATGTGTTGATGAGAGTTGTTGCTCAAGGTCTCTCTCCAGCAACAACAAATGTGGACAAGGTATATTGTGCCTCAATTGTTCTGAACTTGAGATATGTGTTGGATTAAACATTTTATGGCTATAAGTTTGGTGTGTGGTATCTGAGAATGGCTGCAGGTAATGACACCTAATCCAGAGTGTGTGGGGTTGGACACCACACTGGTTGATGCCCTGCACACCATGCATGATGGCAAATTCCTTCATCTTCCTGTTGTGGATCAAGGTAAAATACTAGTCCTTCACTTTGTCATCAGATCATAAAAACGATATATATGTCTGGTCTTTAACTGCTATGTTGATTGTGCTACAGATGGGTGCATAGTGGCATGTGTTGACGTGTTACAGCTCACACATGGGGCAGTAGCAACAGTGAGTACATTCTACTTCCTTCAACTTTGTTTTTAAATAGGGGATGCAGATTTGGTGAATTTTGTTCATATTTACAATCGTTCACACATTGGTTCTGATACTTCTGATTTTCTTCTACCAGCAACCCAAGAAATGTGCCATGATGTTTGTTGTGACAGCTTTCTGTAGAAGTGCATGAAAGGGGCTGACAGAAGCAGTGGTGATATTGCATGTGAAGGTTGGGTCTAGTGAAAGTGGGGAAATGGCAAGCAACATGCTTCAGAAGTTCTGGGATTCGGCTTTGGCCTTAGAAGCACCGGAGACTGATGATGACTCTCACAGGTTCTGTTTCTTTTGTCTGATTGCTACTTTCCAGCAGACATTGTGGGATATGTTTTGCACCTGATTTACATTGCAGTCACATCTGATGCGACTTCCTGTTTCTTTGGAACATCCTTTACTTTGTGGTGACTGTGATACTTGAAAATGAGGCACCTCTACATAGAGTCATTTTTACATGGTAGCTCTGCATACAGTCTTATGTGAGAGATTGGCTTATTTGGGTGTAGTGATATATCATCACGACTAGACACATTTGGATCTGAGGCAGGGAGGCAACATCATCATTCTTCAGGACTAGCCAACTCCTACATGTTTAAGCTAAAGCTCAAGAGTCAGGATGGGAGTGAACGGAACCATCGACTTACCTGTGGTAACCTCTTGGGCAAGCCTTGTATAACCATACACTGCACATTCTGGAAGTGTATCAGTGTCTTCTTGTGAAGGAAATAGTGTGTAGTGTTTTTGGTGATACCATGCTTCAATAGTTGAGAAGGACAGGCACAATGTGAAACTGTGCAGGCACAGGAAGCATGAAGGAGCTCATGTCTGCAATAATTCAACGTGTTGGTGATGATATTGATTGTTCTGGCCCTCTGCGTATTCTGGTATGTTCTCACACCCAACTTCAATGTCCCAACATTGCCAGCCCTGGCTGGGCTCTAAGTTGTGAATTTCTGATGGATGTTTTGAGGGCTGTTTAAGGAGATGCCACATCAAAGACTTTGAGCCTTAGAGAACTGATACAATGGGGTTTGCTGCCTTCACAGTATGTTGATGACGAAGGGGATAAAGTTCTCCTGGCCACTGACAATGATCTCATGGCTGCTGTCAACTTTGCCTGCATGAGTGGCTCAAAGGTTAGTCTGCCTGTCAATTAGTCCTGCTTGTTGTCAGTCGGGAGTTTCAAGATATACTATTCAAAATTCTCAAAATCTGATTGCCATTCACCACTGAAGTAGAAATTTTTTGGTGGAATCCAGCCATTGACGTTGCACATAGAAGAATCAACTGGGATCGCAAGAACCAAGTGCAGATTTCCTGCACCAACAAATTCTCAAGGGGGAATCCAAGCAGATGGTTGGACACTTGGTCATTCACTTCTGGTGGCAGGTGCAGTCACTGCCATCACAATTAGTGTGGTCATGCTACTCCGCCGCTCTAATGCATAAAACATGCAAACCTTAATTTGTCAGTGTCCTGGATTCAGCAGCTGAGCATTGGTAGAATGTTACCAAGTTTTTGAAGTATTTATACCAGCAGCTTCTGCTTATCAATTTTTAGATTGCAGATACTTGGCTAAGTTTGTAGGAATTCTGAAAAAGAAGCCAAATTAGTGTCAGTTATTGTATGGCATCATACCTTTGACAGTTGAATTCATGAATACAGTAGAGTTCACATTTTACCAGATGAAGAAATTGGGTGAAAGCAGAAATCTGAGAACAGAAAAATCAACAGCGTTTTCTTTCATCCATGTCTTTTTCTACAGTCTACTCAGCACTCTAGATACCTTGGGTTCATTCACCTGTAATTGCCTGCCATGATGACCCTTTTGTACATTTTGAAGTTACTAGTCAGAAAAGCCTTGGACTGGTGATCTCCCAAGTACAAGGGAGTTTGCATGTGAGAGCTTGTGGAGCTTCAGCTATGTGCAAACCAGAAAGCTTTGGTCACTGGATCAGCAGGTGGTGTTGGGTGTTGTGGTCAAAGCTTTGTTCTACCGTCTTCAAATTTTAACATGGTAAGCTCTACATTACATCATTCAACCCGGAATGTGACAAATCCTCTGATGTAAACCTTGTTCTTGGAAGAGAGATGAAGATGATTTCTGTGGCTGTCAGCCAGTGTTAGCGAGTTCTTTTCTTTTTGTCATAACCGACCAATGCTGGTTCTGGCTCATTTTTTATATTCAGACTATCAGTCTTGTTCACAGGGGCTCAAACCTATGAAGCACTTGGTAGTCCTTAAAAGGGTGCTGCCACTGTATGTTTCAGTGGCAAAATATTGCCAAATTCCTCCTGCACAATTGGTTGGTATGGCAACCCATTGGAAACCTGGTGGCAACCAATGCACAAATTGGCCTAACCTGCCCCAGAAGGGTGCCAACCATGTATATTTTAAGCAGCAAAATGTCACGTAATACCTTGCATGAAATGGGTTTGGTGAAGGGGCAACCATTGACATGCCAAATTTGGGTGTGTATTTTTCAGTGGCAAAATTTCACCAAATTCCTCACATGAAATGGGTGTGGGGGACCAATTGCATTTGTCCGTGACAAAATTTCACCAAATTCCTCACATGAAATGAGTGTGGGGGACTAATTGCCCATAAAACTTGAAGGTTTCTTTTGAGGCAAAATGGGCAAATGGCTAGAGGAATTGTGTCCTCCTTTGCCAAACTCACCATATACTACAACATTTTTTTTATGTATAATAAAGCCCATGGGTGGTGAACATTCCCCCAACATGGTGGAACCTAAACATATGGAGATTATCAGGCATAAGCAGGGGAGCATTCTTATGTCTACTGGTTAAGAGTGGACAAATCTCATGTTTAAATATCTTAGGTTGCTTATAGGCTTAGAATCCCTCCCACTCTCATCTCAAGGAGTAGGAACATCCCCCTCCCCCCTTCCCCCTCCTTTTATTGAGGAGGTTTGAAATCCCTCCTCTTTTCTTGGAGGGATATTCTCATTCTCATGTGGTAGCATTTCCAAAAGAAGGGGGGCCTATGATGATGCAGCAACCAAGTTTGACCTTGCATTTTGGGAATGTCTTGGACACCTTTTGGCTTTACCCAATGTAAAGCATGATGCAAATGATATCATGAACTTAGACATGAGGTACACAAGGGTGAGGGTTCTTAAGATAAGGTGCCTTTCAAATACACTAAGAAAATTCCTCACAGACATAGCCATAAGTACAAGGGTTGTGCTTGTCTTTAGCTTGTGCTTGTCTTTAGCTGTCCCTTTGGGAAGATACACACTTGGGCCACCAAAACTTACCTGTCAGAATCCTTAAAGAAAACATGGGTGGCCCATGTATTCTAGAATCCAAACAATTCACAAAGTGTAGCATGAAGAATAACAAACATTTGAGGGCTTTCATGGTTTTAAGGTTCCCATCATCATCCATAGACGAGGGCAGAGCGGGGGCTCAAAAACCCATGTTATATTGCATTGCAAATGTCACCCTTATGTTGTACTTATGGTTATATCAGAGGAGACCTTGCATCACACAGAACACAAGTGAACCACTGGAAATGAAAATATCTCTAATGAAAATATCAGCACAAATGACAAGGGCATTGGCTTATTATGTCCCTTGACACTTGATCCATAGACCCTGCTTAGAGAACCTTCGTAATTGTGTCGGGTAATGACTACATTGTTGCTCTAAGTGGGGTTCAAGAACCATTAGGTCATGTTCACCATCCCCACTTAAACCTTAAACTTGGACTACAAACACACCCACCAAATGGTTTAAATAAAGTTTCTGGGCAAGTTCCAAGTTGCAAACCAGCAATAGTAGACTGGTACAGGTCCTCGTATCAAAGAACCAACTAGACTGACATAACATGAGGCCAGAACCAAACCAATATCAGTGTTACATCATCATGGCTGTGCCAATCACAATACCAGATAGGGTAGCCAGGCCGGTCACTGAACACTTAAGTGCTCAGAGAAAAATAACAACCAATCCGTCTTTTTAGCTCGTCTTACTCTTCCAATACTTTTTAAAAATCAGCTCTGCGGGCATCCATAGCCACTTAGATTGCATTGAATGGTGAAGAAATGACAAAGATATGCCCATTCAAAGTATGGGTCCTTTAAAAGTTGGAAAAGGTGCAAAGCAAACACATGCATGGGTGACTGATCAGCAAAGACATCATATTACATGATCAATCTTCAATCTGCTGACAAATGGACAACATACATCTTGCTTTCAAAGTGGATGGATGCCCGAACCAACAACTTTCTCGTACCATCATTCATGAAGGGCCAAAATCAAAAATCTGAAAAGAGGGACTAGCAAAACAATTATTCCCTTGACCCTAATTTCCTAAACTAGTGTGGGCACCACAAAATTAGGGTAGTAGTTTCTCTCTTGTGCACTACAACAAGGTTTGTTGTCTCTCAATGTTTATTGAACTAGTGTCATTGAGACGCTCCTTGGTGTCATTGAGGTGTTCCTTCTCTCAACGTGCTTGCATTTTCTGTGTTGGAGGAAGGATGTTTTCAACCTACCTAGCAATCATTGCCAAGTTCTTTTGAGCTTCTACAGTGTGTTTTGTGCCTTTGGAATTTAACTAATTGTTGTTCATGTGTGTGCAAGGTGTGAAACAAGGGATGTTCGAGAGTTGTTTTTGCCATTTTTTCTTTGCACATTGTGTTTGAGTTTTTTGGGTTATAAGTTTCCATTGGTTGCAAGTGCTCCCTCAAGTTCCTCTCTATTTAGTTTGAACTTTCTCACCGTTGTTCTCTCCCTTCTGGCATTTCTCTCACTCTCTCCCTGGTGATCACCCCTCTCCCTTGTGCCATTGTTCTTTCCCCTCTGCCATCGCACTCTCCTTGGTGCTATAGTTCTCTCCCTTTTACCATTTCTTTTTCTCTCTTTCGCCATCGCTCTGTCTCTCTCTCCTTGGGCTAGGGCTTTCTTTCCCTATGTTGTTGATTTCTCCCTTCTGCCATCACTCCTTCAAGTTTTTTTTCCTTCTCTCCATGGTTTTCTTCCTTCTACCATTATGCGATCCCTTCTGCCATCACTCTTTCCCTGGCTTCATAAATTTACGAATTTGGCAAAAACCCTTACGGATATCCATAAACTAAGCTTCGGCGTCGTCCATAAACTAAGAAAGGTTGTTTTCCCGTGGTTTTGCGTAGCACAGGTTGCGCACCAATGCCGTTCACAATCGTCGGTGGCTCGAAGAAGCCTGCCACATTGTTTCAGCCGGCACATTGCCTCCAATTCGGACTGAAGATCGCCGAGGAGGCCAACAAGCGCGTCATGTCGGTGCGCTACAACTTTTGTGCCTTCTTCGGCCACGCTAAGGTCAACGCTGGTGACAAGCACGCTAGTGAAAAGTGCCAGCGCAGTTCGCGCAACGACACCAAGTACTCGACGTCGTTCGCGTCGCAGAACTACCGTAGTCACCACGAATCGCAACACGTCGATCTATGGGCTGAGTATAGCGCATTGTCTAACAAGGAAAAGCACACGCACTTCGATGGCAAGGCAAACCACGCCAACACGCTGCACCGATATGTTAAATTGGAATCCGACTCACTCACGTTCCACGTGTCGGCGCCCATCGTCAACGTCATCATCTCTAACCTATTCTTTCGGCCCGACGAGGTGCTCATTGACTTTGACGACGACGACGATGACGATGGCGGCGCAACCGCTGCGATCGTTAAAAATGTCACCGCCAAGGCCAAGCAGAAGACTCTGGCGCTGAAACTGTTCGTCAAGGACGTGGCGAACGTCGACGAGGACGAATATGTCATCACTATCAAGGGCACGATGCGATACAAGCTGGCCATGGACCATGTCTCAATGGGAATGTCGTTCCGCCAAGTGGCAGCCGCGATGCAACATACCAAGGAGCGCTATAGCCTGTCCAAGTTAGGCGGCATCAACGACACCATCATCGGCCAATACATTCACGTTGGCGTTGCCTTCGCCTTTTAGTGCATCGTCGACCTGTGCATCAATGAGTCGATCTGGGCGTTGTCACTCGTCAGCAACAGCAGTACCCACCGCGGCCAACACTTCTTAGACCTACGCATGCGCGTGTGCTACCACGGTGTCTTGATAAATCTTCACCTGGTTGCCATCCCCTAGTTTGACCGCCACACCGCGCTCAACACGTTCAACATGCTGGTGAAGTTCCTAGACGCGTTATACGGCTTCTGGCGCCGCAAGCTGATCAACGTGGGCACCGACGGCGAGCTGACCATGGTCGGGCGACTCAACGGCCTAGTGACGCGCATGGCCCGCAAGGTAGAGCATCACGTCTTGCGCATCTGGTGCCCGCTGCACCAGATGGACGTCATCATCAAGGACAATGCCAAGATGTTATACGACGGCGAATGGTCTAAGTAGGCGTGGTTGTTGTCGGTCTATCTACGCTCGCAGGCGAACCTGATCACGCGCATGAACATGAAGTGCCCCAAGAAGATCAACCGTTGGGTCAATCTAGGCGTGCTGCTCAACTTCCTCAAGCAGTACTGCCGCACCATCGTTCAACACGTGATGGCCAATGTCAGCGACAAGTTGTCGTCGGATCAATGATGAATCATCGCTTATGCCATCGCGCCCACCATCGAGGAGATCAATAAGACGTTCATCATGTCACAGAACTGCTCATTGTTGATCGCGCAGCAAGAATCGCTCATCCAGACGCTCATCAGCACTATGGCCGTGATGTTCGGCATCGTCCACATCGACGACGAGTTCGAGACGTTTGAGCAGTGGCGCATCGACCGAACCGAGCTCGTCCTCTATGTCAAGGACCAGGGCTCGTTCCCCAAATCGTGTTATGAGTGCCTGGACATGCCAGCCCAGAAGGAGGTCATGAGTTAGCTCGCCCAGTACGCCATGTTCATCATCACCGGGCTCGGCAACATCCATGCTGAACGCGACGAAAATAATGAGCCATTCGAACAAGATGCCCTGCCAATTATGCCTAACCAGATCGTCAAGCTACGCCATGGCGATTTCATTGAGCAAGTGCTCGACCCGTACTGCAACCATCTCTCCAAGTTCTGGTCCGAGGAGTCCATCGACCAAGTCAAGGAGGGTCACTGCTACCTGCTCAAGATGTACAACGAGGCACGGTGTTGCACGACGCCCTGGACAAGCACGACGTGCAGATGACTTTCAATGACGCCTAGGACGCGGTGCCATAGCAAACGCGGGTCGAGTGCATGCGCGCCTTCTTCGACGGATTGGCCACCGCCTTCGCCAACATGATTATTGTCAAGTCCGAATTCTCCATTTTCAAGTGGGAGATGGATGAGTTCCACACTTGCCTGATGCACTTGTCGCTAGAGGGCATCTTCTAGACCAAGTAGCGCCCCATCCTGCAAAGCCTGGAGTACTGATTCCTTGCGTCCATAAACTAAGCTTGGGTGGCATCCATAAACTAGCTTAGTTTATTTAGTTTATGGATATCCGTAAACTTATGAGGGCGGCCATAGTCACATGAGTGGACTACCATGAATTATTGATGGGGCTAACAACCATGACAAAAATATTATATCCAACTTGTGACATTCAAAAATCAAAAGAAGTTGTGCATGTAACATATAATGCAAGAAAAAGTAGAACATATCTCTCCAAGATCCTTTCTTTTGTTTGGTTATCTGGAATTACAAAAGTTTGTAGCAACTTGTAAGTACTTCTAAAGAATACAAGTTGTGCATTTGAAGTCTTCCTCCTCCTAAGCTCAATTTGGAAAATAGCCACAACCCTAGCTTCATCAACACTTGCTTTCAAAGCCACTTTTGCTATTGTTGCTACTTTCATTATGATATTGGCTTTTGCAACAACATTTTTGTATAAGGTATATGACCACATTCATTATGTGCCATCTTTTTGGACATGATGGTTGTCTTATAAATGTTATTATGTAATTTTCTCTCACATATAGATACATCCAAGATTGAGGAAATCAATCATGGATAATAAACATTGAAATATGATGCCAATGTGTTAAAGGACATTTCTAACAATGGGCATATGTTGTTAAAGAATTGTTGACATTGGCATCATCTCTCTATTCTTTTCCCTGTTGGGATTGGAGATGGTTTTTATGACAAATCGGTAACATGTAATCTTTATGGCACATGTGGGGTTTTTGGGTAGTCACAACCCCAATCAAAAGGGGTGGATCTTACAAGTAGGAGTTGGGGATAGATTCCAACATTTAAATTAGTAATTGGAATTTCAGGTATACCTCCTTCAAGTAAGGAAGATGTGTTTGGGGATTTGCTGGGGGTTGTTTTAGGACGATCATATGGGCCTTTAAAGCAACAAAACTTAGCACCTTCATGCCTACATGGAGTGGGCAACTTGAAATTGTCATTCTTAGAAAGTTGTGTAAAGACTACTAAGAAGACATCAGCTCCACTTGTTGTTTCCCCAAGAAGATCATATTTTTCGTACATAACCATGTTTAATAATCCTTCACATGTTAAACATGCCTCTCCAGAACCTTTCTCTATGGGTGCAAAAGTCCTAATCAAAGGTGGATCCCTTTGCAGGTTTTTCATTCTCAAAGCCCAATTTTAGTCCTATTAGCCTTAGGTCCAAAGATTGATCGTTTGCCCCTTTTGTGGATGCATTTGTGTTTGCCAATAACTCACAAACTAAAACCCAACCATAATCATCTATAGTTCCAAGTTTTAGACTTCGAGCCTCTTGGGAAGGTACACTTGGAAAGGTTGACCAATTTTCAACATTGTTCAATTATAGCAAATCTTCAATGTCTAGAGCCCATGAGGACTCACTTGAACCAATGCTTTCAAGTTTTCAAGCACCTTCTATTGCAAAAACCAATGATCCAGTCCATGATGGATGGGGTGAGGTATTTGGTGTTGTTGCAAACAATATTTTTTTGAGAATGAAGGTGTTATGACAAATTTGGATGGTCTTGGTCTCCCTCTTGCAAGTGTGATTGGGAGTGCAACATACTAAAAAGGCAACACCTTTTACAACAAAGGCTAGTTTCTAGCACATTCATTTTTGTGTTTGAATTCACAACTTATAGACAAAAAAAGGTATTTATCGATTCACAACATGACTTCAATAACAGTAGCTAAGTATAATACCATTACTATTATAGTTGAAGCTACTTCATGATCTAAGTTCATTGATGGGTATGTGCAAAATACTGATTATGAAATTCACAAAGATACATATGTGAAAAACATGATAGAATGATATACAAAAGGGGTTATTTCTTAGTTCTTGTTGCACCAACTACCTCTCCGTATTCTAGCAGATATCCTCTACAAATATGTATATTCTTTTTTTGAGTTTAAAAAAAGAAAAAAATAATAATGCATCGGGTTTTTTGTGCATGCATTCAATGCAAACTACTGACAATTCAAATTTTTGTTGTCATGTGTATTCTTTTCTACACATAATCTATTGCACTTCAAAATTCTTGTGTTGCAAGAAGGGTACTGTGGTGATGACAAATTTATCTGGGGTGTGGCGAAAAAAAAATTGTTTGTTTTTTTGTTATGGGTGGTTCATAAAAGAATCAGATTGTGTAGTTTAAGGTGTTATGGTTATCTTGTTGTTTGAGAGTTGATGAAGTTAGTGGGGAAAAAATCATGGCAGCAACCTTCATGGTGAAGGTGATATAACATGATGTTTTGCGAGTGATGTTCATAAGGTTATGACCATATTTTACTCTTGCAAGAACTAACACAACAATTAGCTTCAACTTGTTGTTTATTGAGTTTTCTTTATAATCTCATATATATATATAATTTTTTTTTGTATTGTGTTTTAGTTTTTTTCTGGTTTTGTGGGAAGAGGTTATTATCGATTATCAGTGATATTTGTGATGGGATTTGGAACTTAAAAAACTTGTTGGGTTGTCGAAGAGGCATGATTTGCAACTATGTGAACTCTTAGTACCTCAACTTTAAGTTAAAGTGCCCACTTCTTTTTGATGGCACAACCATGTGTGTGACCCCTTTGCTGCACATTTAGTCCATGTTTTGAGTTGTGCACTATGTAGGTTATTGGTTCCTAGCAAATCTTATTCTATATGTATTTATGTCAATAATAGTTCAACAATGGTCCCTATAATATCTTGATTTTTTGTTGTTAACTTCAAGATTCTTTAGGCTTCATTTTTGCTTGTTGGTAATGACGAAACCATGTGGCCCAATTTGGATGTGGTAGAAATTGGTTAGGTAATCATTTTTCTTTTGAAAATCTTGAATTTTGTGATATCCAGATACAACAAATTGTCATGACCTAAGCATCATTATGGTGTTAGAGTTCACATAGCCTATCAACATATATGTGTTGTCATGACTTGAACACATTATGGTGTTCGAATTCACATAGCCTATTTATTTACATGTGTAGCAACCCATATCTGAATATATTATAGCTTAACTTTGGCTTTGAGGGTTCAAAATAAATAGTAACCTTGTGGGGATGTTTGTGTGAGTCGACTATATTATAATGCTTTCTGCCCATATGCACAATGTGTTTGGATTGGACGTTTCAATTTTCTGTGTTTAGACATTTTTGTTTTCAATTTTTAGCATTCAAACATTTCAATTCATTCTAATTTTCAATTTTCAATATGTAGACATTTCAGTTTTCAAAATTTTAGATTCCAAACATTCCATATATTATAATACCTTGGTAGTTTGGCACATGCCTCCCAAACAATTAACTGATTTTGAATATTTAATTTTGAAAAAAAAATGATCCTAAAATGATTTATTTTCCTTCCTAAGGAGTTGACCTTTGGAATAAAATATTGATCATGGTCATATAACATTGGGCAAAGCCATTATGCAATGAACTATTTGCTTTATAATCTACTTTCAAGAAGGAAACTAAACACACCAACATCGATGTAGAAATCATTCACCTCAACCATGGATTTAAACATTACAAGACATGATAGTTTTGTTTTACAAATGACATCACCAAATCCTCTACAAAAGCTTGTTGCTTTAAGTTAAATGTGCATTCAAAAATAGTGATGGTTTTAAAAATATTTATGATGTGATTGAATTCCTTTTAATGTAGAAAAATGTCCTCCCATCATCAAACATTGTCCTTACCGTAATGAGCCACAAAATTTCTTTATTTACCTTATATTACATCTTTAATCTATGTTTCCTTTCATGCATTCGATCATAGGTCATGTGATGACCAATGATAAGCATTTGATTGATTTATCACCGGTCATTGCATAACCTATTCAAGCATTAGCCCCTTGACATGTGTTTGATGATGGGTACCTTTACCTTAAGGCCTACTTTGATTTTTGGCCTTTGCCTACCACTGCAAGGCTATCGTGTTTAGATTCATTATAGAGTGTAGTAGCTTAAGGGATTTTGGCCCCTAGGTAATAATAATAGGTCTATTTTTATATGAGGATTTTTCAAACATGATATTTTGGCTTGCGTTGAAACTTGAGATTAGTTATAGAGTGATGATATCTTGAAGGATTTGGGTTTCTCTTAGAGGATTTTTTTTGACAATTAGTTAGAGAGTTACACTAAAGAGGGGCTCTTCTTTAGTGTAATTGGAGGGGGTATTTTTTTTTTTTCCCCTCACATGAAGAAGTGTATACAAAAACATTCAAAACAAGAGCAACTAATTGTATTATCTAACTTAGTTTTTTAATGACATAAATGAGCAAGGGTAACTAATCCTACTAGGTATTTTTTTAGTATTTACCTTAATTTTTGGTGACCTACCTAAGCAAGGCCAACTAATTCTACTACCTATCTTGGTTTTTTTTAGTGACCTACCTATTTTGAACCCTTTTTCTTTTCTTTTTCTAGGTTCAAAGTAGTCTTCTTTTCAGTTTGAGGGGATTTTGAACTCTAGGGGCACCACTCTACTAGTGGCCTTATTGACCCTAGTGTTGAAAATCCCCTCAAAGTTAAAAGAAAAAGATGCCATTCTTTCTCCCATGGCCACCTGGCATGACGGCCATTGGGCCAAAACTCCTCGTGGCCTCTGGGTCATCAAATCGCGTGCAAAAGCTTTCTTGCTTTTCTGTGTTCACACTCTCCTCCCCTCTTCGTCGTCCTCTGCTACAGAGCTCCCCCCCCTCCCCCTTTGTGTGCCCGTCGCTGTAGTTCCCGACCCGTCGCGGGAGTGGAGACGGCAGTCGCGGAGCACTGCAGAGAGCGCAGGCTGGTGGAGAGAGCTTCCACACCATCGAGCTTTGTGCATTCCTTCGCCATGGCGCAGAGCAACTGGGAGGCGGACAAAATGTAAGCCAGCCACATCCCTTCCGGCTTGTGTGTACCTTCTTCTGCTTTGCACGTTCTGTGTTCGCTTTTGTGTTGCAATCAGACACACGGAAGCAACTGAGGCTTGAGAGAGAGAGAGAGAGAGAGTGTGTGTGTGTGTACTCAAGTCTATTCATCTCTTTCTTTCTTGTGTGTCTCATTGTAATTGAATGGACCGAAGCAAACCTTGTGAAAACAGAGAGGTTATCAATTCCTCTGCAAGCTTAAACCTCCACAAGATATATAACATTTTCAGTTAGTAAAGACAAACTCAAAGACGTTTGTGCTTGCGCGCGCGCGAGAAGTGTAATATCGACTTCTTCAAAGAAAGACACAGCTTCAAGCTTATAAAGCTATTTACTCACTTGCAAGGACAAGGTGACATTTGTGCATGTGTGTGGGAGAGAAGTGTAACGTAGACTTCTTCAAAGAAAGACACAGCTTCAAGGACAAGGTTACCAGTCTTAGGGTTGCCAAAGAGAGATGCTTTTGCGTTACAATCGAACATAGAGAAGAAACTTAGGCTTGCCAGAAGAAAGAAAGACGCTTTTGTGTTATCGTCAGACACAGGGAAGGAACTTATACGTGCCAGACACATACAGAGAGGCAGAGAGGTACATACGCATGCACACACATACATACACAAATATATATCTTGCATCCACAGCAGTAATAGAAGGGCAGACTTGTATGCTAAGCATTTGGAGATTGGACAAGGAGAGGTATCTTGCATGCTCTAGCTCTGAATCTAGGTGTGGCAGTCATATGTGTGATGATATCTGAGCATTTTGTCATAAGTCTGATTTCCTGCTAGTGTGCTTTTCAAGGTGAAGGTGAGTATTAACTGTGAGCAAATTGTTTGAGCAGAAAGGGGGAAGTTTCCATGTTTTTGTACCATGCAACAATATGGTGCAAATTTTTCTCCTAAACACAAGGGGTTGATTAGGTTAATCAGAGAAGCAACTCTTGTGCATTTTGGAATAGGAAATGTGCAAGCTGTTCAGGCTGAGAAGGTGTAAGAAATGGTGTAGTGGGGAAAGGATATGAGCACACAGATGTATTGTGGTTTTTTTTTTCATTGCACATGTAAGTGCTAGTAACGAAGTTAGGTTGGCATTGAGGTGCAGGCTGGATGTGTATATTCATGACTACCTTGTGAAGAGGAACCTTCAGGCATCAGCTAAGGCTTTTTCAAATGAAGGCAAAGTGTCATCAGATCCAGTTGGTATGTTTTTATCCTCCCCTCTCATGATCGTCATATTTTCAAATTGCCACGAAATTATTTTTGTACTAACATCTTAATGGTTGATTTTTGCAGCTATCGATGCACCTGGTGGTTTTTTGTTTGAGTGGTGGTCAGTCTTCTGGGATATTTTTATTGCCCGCACCAATGAGAAGCATTCAGAGGTGGCAGCCTCATATATTGAGGTGAGAACTTTATTTAGTGTCAACCTGGAATGCTTCCAGTGATCAGCAACAATTCAGCAGTCAATGGCTCTAAACTGATCATGATTGTTTAGGCAATACCTGTTGTCATGATTGACTGTAGATGATCCCTTTCCTGACCTGGACTTGTTTGTCAAACCAAATTTGGGTTAAGCTGGTTATGTCTCAGGATATGTAGATTGCCACATGGAGGAAAGGGTAGGAAAGATATCCAACCAATAACTACGGTTTAGCTGACTTGAGGAATTTCATTCCAAAGATGTTAGTCTCTTAAGACATTTAATGACAAGTTGGATTTGATGCTTGCAGACACAACAACTGAAAGCTCGAGAGCAGCAGCAACAACAGCAGCAGCAACAACAACAGCAACATCAACAGCAGCAACATCAGCAGCAGCAGCAGCAGCATCAGCATCATCAGCAACAACAGCAACAACAAGCACAGCTCATGCAGCTCCAAATGTTGCAGCAGCGTCATGCACAACATCAGCAGCAACAGAGAAGAGAACCCAGTCATCTTTTGAATGGCTCTGCAAATGGTATTGGTGCTGATGCTATTCTTCGACAGCCAACAGCAAATGCAATGGCAACCAAGATATATGAAGAACGACTTAAGCATCCCCAACAAAGAGATGCACTTGATGAAACAGCAATGAAGGTACTTTTAAGCACATGTTTTTTGCAAGAAATATGAGGCATAAGAATAGTGCTTTCAGAGTTTGTTGATGTAGACCTTGCATGTGTGTTTTTGTGAGATTGCATTGGTCAGAGAGGTTGCCATCAATAGGGAAGTAGAGAAGCTCACAGGCTATCACCAGTGGTTGGTCCATAATGATTACTTGTAAATGAGCTATGTGAATTGATTTCCTCCAGTATATGATCTTCAAACCACTGACCATCTATATCAAACACGAGGCCTAGTTGAACTTCACACTCTTTCATCTGTGGTAAGGGCTATCCCTTCAGTTGATGTCTGAAACCTGTTCTATTGGATGATTGGTTTTTTTGCAGAGGTACAGATTTCAACAACCAATTGAACTAGCTGTGAAGGCTGCTTTAACCATATTACCTTTTGAAAAAATTCTGTAAAGCTATGCATTTGAGCATGCACTTGAGAACTCCATAAAATGGGGATGACATAGCATTTGAAGATTATGGGGATTGAGATTGACCACTCATTGTTATGATAATGGCATTAGATCTTAGAGCAAACACTGCAAGAGAAGAATCTCTCTATTGTATTTGGTCTAGGTTGATTTCACCTAGTGAAAGACACAGATTCCAAAGAGCATGATGGTTTTGTGATTATGGACTCAGAGAGGACTTGGCCACCAACAATTGGCTAGAGATTGGATAACCATGTTGCCATGAGGGAAAGTCTGTGCTGACAACTGTAGCTCTTTGTCACAAACAGGCCGCTGCTGCATGGCATTACTGCTAATGCAACAACTTTGCAACAGGCCCAATCTCGCTCACAACAGATGATGGTAACCCCTCAGGTAACCTTTCCACATGCAGATTAGGGTGATGTCGTTCTTTTTGACAGATTTCATAATGCTAATGTGGGTGTGAGGTGATTCAGGATAACAATAACGATGTCTTGAACCAAAGGTTTCCAGCTCCAGAATCTGCCATGTTTGGTAGTCCAGGGTTTGGACAGTCCAAACCTGCCCTTCTAAGCCCAGGTTTGTTTATTTTACTCTCTTTGTAGAAGGACTTCCAGTGCAGTCATTTGTGCACAGCACTTCACTGTGTCTTGCATACAATGAGTAATTTGTTGACTGGGTGCAAATTGTTGCAGGTGTCAATCAAACAGCAAATTCCATGCCTTTAAAAGGGTGGCCACTTACGGTGAGTCTTGTTGGTCTGATTGTACTTGAAGATTAAAGTGTAGAGATCTATTGAGCAGTCACATGCCAAGCCCTGTAAAACTGGGGCCCTTCTTGAAGATTGTCAATCAGGCTTTCCCTCTTAGTTCATGAGAGCACCCAAACTGAATTGGTTTGTCAAAGATAAAAGAAAGCAAGACAAACAGTTACATCATTGGAAAGTTCTTTTCTATCACTCCTGATCACTGATGTGGACTCACTGACAGGATAAATTTTGGTGCACTGATACTGACTATAGTTAGAACTAATAAAATCATCATGCTAACATTGTTCATATATTTTCCTGAGTTGAGATTGTTACATGCTCTTGATGACACTGTCAAGAGGAGAGCTACAGAGAGGAAAAAAAAAACATTATGTCAAATGTCAGAGGTTATTCCAGTTTGGACTAGTTGGCCAAGAAGCTTACTTGTACAGGAGCAAGCCTATATGGGTTAAAGCTTACCATCACAAGCTCTTGCAGCCTGAATGAGGATACTATTTACTTTTTGACTGAGCTATTATTGTGGGGTGTGGGTCTAAGTGCTAGTTGACATCATGATTGAGTCTTCCTATTGCTTCCAGAAATGTCACAATAGGTCAGTGTGTAGAGCTTTTGGACACAGGCAATGGATTAAGGGTTGAATCAATTTAATTTGCATGCTCAGTATCTTACATTTTCACTGTGATGCATAGGTGAGAAGAAGGTCCCATTGTGTGAGGCTGAAGTTCTTGATGTATTTTAGTGGAGACAGATATACAACATGGTGTAATTTATTACAACATAATCTCTGATAAGTCTGCTAGAAAATACTCTCAAGTCAGCTTGGGAAAGTTAGGAGCATCAAGTTCTATAGTACTTGAGAAGGTTCCTGTAGGAAATCTAATTCCTTATCTACATATGGGTGTTTGTAGCCTTCCTGTTTGTTGAGTAATTTTATGATTGTATGAACCTAAGGTCCATTCTGCTGCCAATATCACTTGGACTTGTGAGTTGCTTGTTCTTATTGTAGGCGAACTGCCCCTTTGTCAAAACATTGGCAATATGGAAGTGTTTTGCATCTCAGGCTGCTGGCATGTATACTGATGTCTTGGATTGTTGGTATGTTGTAGGGCATTGATCAACTGCGACCAGGGTTGGGGGTGTCAACTCAAAAGTCTTTCTTACAGGGGCCACAGCAGCACCAGCATTTTCAGATGTTGACTCCTCAACAGCAGCAGCTTCTACTCCAAGCTCAGGTGCAGGGAAGTATGTCTTCATCTGGCTCTCCTCTTCTTTCAGATTTGGATGCACGCCGCTTCAGAGTGCTTCTGGGTGGTCGAAGTGGATTAACAGGAAAGGATGGACAGTCAAATGGCAGCAGTGATGTGTCACAAGTTGTGGGGTCTCCCATGCAGTCTGCTTCTCCAGCATCACATGGCACTCAGGAACTTGCACAAACTGAGCTGATGATGAAGGTAATCTGAGATCATATAGAAGTGTCAAGGGGTTTGGGTTTGGTAGCTGCTGATCAATGCTCAGGATCATTTATTCTTATGTGGTGCTGAATTACAAGTAGAAGGTGGCTGCAGATGGTTCTCCTTCTGTTGATCCTCTCCAGTTTTTTGTGTTGCTTTTTTGAAGATATGACAGTACTATAGTTCTGAAGGGATATGATTGTGTTGTGATGCAATGTTAGCACATGGGAGTGTAGATACTTTAGAGGGATTATTGTAGCTGAGGTTTTTTGTCATATTTAGATGCTCATAATAGATGCTCATGCAGACTACTTTGTGGGTTCCTTTTATTAAGCAAATGAAGCAGCTTGCGCAAATACAACAGCAGCAGCAGGCTGGCAGTTCACAACAGCAGCAGCAGCAGCAGTCTGCCGCACCACAACAGCAACAGCAGGACCGATTAGCACCTGTACCTGTGGATATTTCAACCTCTTTCCGCAGCAGTGACCCTGTTTATGGTGGTGTGGAGCCCAGCTCTGGCACAAACAGCACTGGCACTGGCAAGGTGTGCATCTCTCTGAACTTGATGGCCTCAGTGCCATCTTGTTTTCACATCTTTACTGTCAAGACTCTGGAGATCTTCTTTTCTCATATTTTGTGTTGGGTTTTCAGGATCCATTGCTGGATAGGTGTGTCTTGTTTTACTGTCTGCAGCTACTGACCACTCAAATGTGCTAATCTCAAAGGAGTTCAGTTGTGAAATGAACTGTCGCTTTAGTGCATTTGACTTTCAAAGTAAGGTGGTAGCTGTTCCTTCTGCAATTTTAGGTCTGGTTGTGCATATGCTATAGAGATGTTTGCTTCAGATTGTTGAGCGCTTTTGCTGCATGAGTTTAAGCCTGAGCACTTGAGCTACGATTTGACCGTTGTAGATTGTTAGCAACCTTATTGAAGAATGTATGCTGTTGCATGGGGGAAAAGGCTGCTGCTAAGGGTGTCCCTGGTGTGAGAAAGAGAAAGCAGCCTACAAATTCATCAGGCCCTGCAAACAGCACAGGAACTGCAAGCACTGCGGGTCCTTCTCCAAATTCAGCTCCATCCACTCCATCTACTCATACTCCTGGAGATGTGATGTCAATGGCTGGAGCTCTGCAGAATAGTGGCAGCATTTCAAAGCCTTTGCTCATGTATGGGGCAGATGGAACTGCAACATTGGCATCCCCATCAAACCAGCTGGTAACAATAAATCTTCTTCACTTCTGGAAATGTTGCAAAATGTTCTATTATTCCAGCTTGTCCAAAGTGGATAATGGACAAATACAGTTCAGGCTCTGGGCCAGGAAGAATGCTAAGGTTTGACTTTTGAATGTCAGGCTGATATGGACAGATTTGGTGAAGATGGCTCGCTAGATGACAATGTGGAGTCTTTTTTGTCTCATGAAGAAGCAGACCCTCGTGAGTCTCTGTTTGGGAACAGCAAACGCAGTCCAGCTGGCCACAGTCTGGATGTATCCAAAGGTGCTCATTCTTTGCCATTCCTTTGTAGCTTGGTACATTTGGAAGTTGTGATGAATCAAGCCATTTGCTAGAAATGTTGAAAGCAGCAGTTGGATTATTCAATTACGTATTCTGACCATAATGTACAGCATGGGATGCATTGTGACAGGGTTCTCTTTTAATGAGGTGGGCTGCCTGCGGGCAAGTACAAGCAAAGTAGTGTGCTGCCACTTTTCATCAGATGGAAAGTTGTTGGCTAGTGCAGGCCATGATAAAAAGGTATGTCTGTGATGTTGGCTCATAGGCTCCAAAAGTTTGTTTTGCTGGTTCTTTTTTATTAATGTCCTATCTTTATAAAACATTGCCATCTATGCTTCATCTTGGGTCCCACTATGCTCACTGGTCCATTGGTGTTGGGGGCGGGGCAGGCTGTTTTGTGGAATATGGATACACTAAAGCTGAAGAATTCACTTGAAGAGCACTCCTTGCTGATTACAGATGTCAGGTTCAGTCCAAATTCAACACGATTGGCAACATCATCCTTTGATAAGACTGTCAGGGTGTGGGATGCTGAGAATGTAAGTACCACCTGCTTAATTGTGAAGTCTAACTATATTGTACCATTTGAGATCCAGACTTTCTTGTTGTTGTAGAATTTTGGTAAGGTTGGGCTAAATTGGAGGGTTTTGGTGAATGCAGCCAAGCTATTCCTTGCGAACTTTCACGGGCCATCAGACTTCAGTGATGTCCCTGGATTTTCACCCAGCCAATGAGGATCTTCTCTGTTCCTGTGATGGTGACAGTGAGATCCGGTACTGGAGTGTTAATCAGGGTGTCTGTACCCGAGCATTTAAGGTGTGTTGTACACTTCTAGAAGTGCAATTGTCTATGGCTGATGGACTATGCTGGTCCTAGTCCTCCAGTTTTTTGAAATGAATCAACAGTTTATGTGCTTATGAGGTTCTTAACTGCAGGGTGGCATGACACAAACGAGATTTCAGCCTCGCCAAGGAAGGTTACTTGCAGCTGCTGCAGAGAATGTGGTGTCCATCCTTGATGTGGAGTCAGAAACTTGCATTCATTCTTTGCAGGTATGTGAAGTACCTCCCGAGAAAGAGTTGTGCTGTGCCCAATTGAAGTTGAGTTGGTACAATGTGCACACCAATTGGACTGCCTGTCTGGCTGCCTGTCTGGCTGCCTGTCTTTGTTCAAAACTGGTGGGGGGTCCATGGCCACAAGGCTGTGGCAAGTAGAAGAAAAATGATGCAATGTCTGCTGACAAAGGGTGACTGTTGGATCCTCATTTTGTAGAGGTAGTTAGATTTTTATGTTGTTGCCCATTCTTCCTTCAGGATCTGGTAGTCTGAAGTTGCCGCACATTTGATGACCAGTTTACCTCTATTCCTACTGTGACTGAGTAGACTATCATGGGTAACATCCAGCATGACCTAGTTTTGATTTGGACCCAGAACTCCTTGCAAGAGTGTCTTCAAGTCATAGCCACCAGGCTGTTGGCTCTGTGTTCTGGTACTTTCTCACTCACTGACCCAATTTGTGAGGTGATATTATTACAACTTTGGACATGGGATTCTTTTCGATGGGGATTGCAGAGACACACTAAACCTGTACATTCAGTGTGCTGGGATGCCACTGGGGACTTTTTGGCATCTGTAAGTGAGGACTCTGTCAGAGTATGGAACCTGCGTGTGGGGAGTGATGGAGAGTGTGTTCATGAGCTCAATTGCAATGGCAACAAATTTCACTCATGTGTGTTCCATCCAAATTATCCATCATTACTAGTCATTGGCTGCTATCAGGTATGCTTTGTTCCAGTGTAAGCATGTATTCATTTTATTCTCTCTGATACTTGGCTTGTTCTTTCAATCCCATGTGTTCATTTAGGTTGGTTGTGAAAATGGAGTGAGGATAGAAGGGTGGGGAGACCAGCAAGAGGATAGAAGGGTCTGTACTCTATTAGGGGTAGTATAATATTGTTAGACTGGTAGGTTTACTGGCTTGCTATTTGTGGTGCACAAGACATGTAGAAACCCAAAGGACTTACAGCATCTTCCCTTTCTGGAAACATTGGTATGGGCTGCACCATTCTTGGGACCCATTCTTTGGTGGACAGAGGGTCCCTGCAGGCATCAAATTTCCATGGTTTGTATTTAGATTGTCCTTGCAAGTTATGTGCATCAGTGTCAGACACCAACCCCCATGTGCATTGAAGAGGGTGCTGAGAGACTGTTGTTTGGGTGCAGTCTCTGGAGCTATGGAATATGGTTGAGAAGCAAAGCATGACAGTGCCTGCTCATGAAGGCTTGATTGCTGCACTTGCTCAGTCATCTGCCACAGGCATGGTGGCCTCAGCCAGCCATGACAAATGTGTCAAGCTTTGGAAATAGGCTCCTGGACACAGATTTTGGAGTTTTCTTTTTCCAAGCTTATCCTGTTTGGACACCATTTTGCATTCACATGGATTTTTGCATGCAACCTCTCGATCCCTCAGGCAGCAGCTGCAAGAGGAACCAAGTGCAGTGTGGGCTAGCGTGCCATTCAGGTAGGAAGCATGATATGGATTAGAATTTAGAATGTGTTCTGCAATGTATAAAGCTACAGCAAAACTGTTAATGCAGGGGCCAACCAAATTTCCAGGAAACAAAAGCTTCAGCTATTGAATTGGAATTTCAATTTTGATATGGCAGAGAGATTTTTTGATCAATCAGTTCTAGCTCTTGATATTCTGGATCAAGCACTTCACTCTGGATATGCTGGATATTCTGAATGTCAGTAAACCATCAATGGATTTTCAGGGAAGACTGCTTTAGATTGTAGTCAAGATTGTTGGACTGGAGCTGCAATGGAAGTCAGAAAGTTTTCAATATGCTGTTTATACTTGTATCATACTTGTGCAAGTTCCAAGTTTGGTTGTCATTGATGGTGGTTTTTGATGCTGAAGTTTTGCCCAATTGTGATGTCTCGCACGGGGGCCTCCTATCAGTACACTTCAAATTTGGGTTTGCCATGCAAGAAAATTTGCCTGATTTTCAACCACTCTTACACACAGTGGGCTCCTATCATTACATTTCAAATATGGGGGTGTTATATAGTGAAATTAGCTACACAATGGTTAAAGAGCTGGTCTCCTCTGTTGGCAAACTCAACTTGTAATGAACCGTTATGACAAATTGGTCCTACTTGGCCCCAATTTCGCCGACACTTTGATGAAATCAAAAGTTAGGATGACAATAGTACACAGAACAAACAAAATGGGGACCAAACTGCTTTTTTTAAACCTGAGTTGGTCATTACAGGAGTTTCATCCCCAGTTTTAGAATTGTGGTACCTGCACCTGCACTGAAGCACTCATGGTATTTTGCAGCTGTAAAGTCTGATTAAATCAAGTTTTGTCAGAATAGTATCCTGCAAATTTTGTGAATCCAATTCTGCCACACTCAACTTAGGGATGAAACAAGGAGTAGAGGGTCAAACTAGAGCCCAAAGACAAAGACGGCAACTTTCCAGATGACTTTACTTTTATACCGTCTTGTGTCAGAATAAAATTGGGTATTTAGTTGACAGTATACCCAGTCTAATGTCACTAAACAGAACCAAGTTTCACTCACTCTCCAGCAACACTCAAATTAGGGATGAAACAGGGATTAGAGGGTCAAATTAGGGCCCAAAGACAGGGTACCTTTACAGACAACTTTTACTGTAAAAGAATTTTATCTATAGACCCTTATGCAAGGGCCAGGGTGACAAGCACCTAAGTTGGTACCCTCACATTTTTTGAGTGAGGCCCCTTAGTGGACTTATTAAGCCCCAAAAATGTTAAATTTGAACTCAGAGATCCACATTTAGTCTAAGCATGGGAAATTTGTAATATTTAGAAACAAATTTAAATGGATTTTGGTTTCTTACCATTGTATGGATGTGGGTGCTGGTTCAAGCAAGGCCTGATGCAGGTATCCTGGTATTGTGTTTTGAGCTGCCAGCTGAGGTGCAACAGTTTCTTGTGCTACAATTCAGGTTCTGGTTATTCACAGGGGCATTCTGACAAACATATTTGAAGCCCAATTGCACCATCTCATTACCAAACACCAGCATGTGTATATCAACTTTGGTGATTCTAACTATCAGAAATGGCTGTTAATAGACACTCTTCAGATGAGGTGTCAGAGGGGGGGCAGGAATTTGGAACTCACATGTGAGCCCAATGGCATGTTGCAAGTCAAGAGAATCTTGCTTCTAAATTAAAAGTACAGAGCTGCTTTCAAAGAATCACCACAGGCTGGCTATTTGGGTAGCAGCAAAGCAGATGAGGATGTCACGTTGGCAGAGCTTCTGTCCCAGCTCTCGAACTTGCATGCCATGCAAATTTAGATTGCCCAGCAAATTTCATTGCAAGCAGAGACAAAAGGAAGTTGCACGTGTGCAAGAAATTAACTTGTGTGAATTCTGTTTGAAGGACCATCTTATTTCCAAAGCTTGACACACTTGTCGTTGCTGGCAGAGGCCAACATGCTGGTTGCAGATGACTGTGCAAGGGTTGCAATCAAGCCTTCATGTGCTGGTACCATCATACTTTTGTTTTCAATCATATTCCATAGCTCCAGAGACTGCACATCAAACCCCTAGGGTGTCAGTGCTCTATGAAGTCTTTAGGTGTTTAGAAACATCGGACTGAACATATGGACTACTGAAAGGAGTATGCTCTAGTCCATCAGGAGAATTCAAGTGAATATCAATTCACAGAAATTCCCCTCAAGGAGTGGAGACTTGTCCATGGACGAGTATGGTTAATATCCCCAAAGCCAAAGGCAAAAATATTTTTCCTCCTATTTGCACATAATGGTTTTCATATGGCCTTTTCTGCCTCTTCTTAGTCCCCTTACAAGGCACAATGGACAGATCTTCTTGGGTCTACCTGGCCTACCTATTGTTCAAAATCCACATGCCCATTGTGCAAATCATGAAAAAATCATGTTATGCGGCATGACAGGCCATTGTGTGCCTGTTTTGCTGCCTGTTCGGAAGCTTTGGGTTGCCCAAATTCCTCACAGGCACCTCACTGGGCACAATGGCCTGTACATTCCATAATACATTTCCACATAATTGCAGACATCCCTAAAGCAGCAGATAAGGGAAGAAAGAGATTTGTGTCAGGCATACATTGAGTAGCACAAACTTCAGAGATACTTACTTGAAAACAGCCAATGAAGAGTAGTGATCGAAAATTAGGATGAAACACACATGCATGGAAGTTGTTGCCATTACAATTGAGTTCATAAATACACTCTCCATCACTACCCATGCCCAAGTTCCAGACTCGGACAGAGTCCTCAATAACAGATGCCAAAAAGTCCCCAGACACATCCCAGCAAACTGAGTCTACAGGCTTAGTGTGTCTCTGCACAAAACCAAAACAATAGTATTAAGTCCCTCATACCCAAAGCCCAAATTGAAATTTTCAAAGAGCAAATTCAATGCCAACCTCATCTGCTTCATTTGCTTAAAGACAGGAAACCCACCAGAGCATTCTTACGAGAATCCAAATGCATTATGCTAGACCATAACACAAGACAGAATATTCAAATGCAGAGAAAACAACAAATGCCCAAAACATCAGGCAAGATTCCTCCTGCTCATCTGAAATTTGCTATTAATGAGCTCACAGTAGACATGTTCATCTCATGTCAAATCAGATCAGCCAGGGACTGCCCAACTTCTCCTAGGATGAACATTTAAGTGCTTCCAAGGACTTTGCAGTCTCTCAAAGTAGAACATCAGACCATGCAGACATCAGTTTTCTGCTACGATAAACTAGGGCATCAAGCTGGAGTGACAAACCCCATGAGACTAGAGTAGTATTCCCAGGGCAATTTGAGAGATCTTCAACTAAGAACTACATTTGTCTAAACTCTACAGCCTCCACAGTGAGTCAGGGAAGGCCACCGAATGACCGAAGCATTCTCTAACACTCCTTTCTGGTTTCAAGGATTGATATGTTACTGGAACACTGGCAACTCTAATAGGCAACAATTAGCAACTGTTGGGATTAATGTCTTTTCTCCTAGCAGAGGAGTGCTTCTGTGCTCCATCTGAACACTAAAAGCCACTGCCCAAGGCTGTATACCAGAGTACCCAGAACTAATAAGACCATACAACTGATAGTCAGAGCAACAGCCAAAATAAGAAATCCACATCCAAACCACTGTCCTCAGAAAACAAGAATGGATCTGCTGAGAACAGTCGCCAGCCCCTTCAGGAACACAGAACCCTACATACTTTGGTCAAATCGTGGGTCTAAATTACCTTCATCATGAGCTCCACTTGTGTCTGGTCTTGAGGGGTGCCATGAGATAATGGAGAAGCAACCTGGGAGGGGGAGCCCACACCTTGTAACAAATGTGAGACATCTCCACATGGGAGTTCTGTTTGTCAGTCTGTTGATCAAGTGGTTTAGCCAAAGATTTTATATCCAGACATTTGCAGGATGGTAGTATATTGCACACTGGTCGGCTGGTAGTATATTGCACACTGTACTGGCCATGCCTTAGGAGTTGTGGTAATTTCTGCTTGATTCACTACTGTAATAATTTCATTTGGTCATGAGGTACCTGCCTGAATCAAATCAAAGATGTTGGTCATAGTAGTATAGGATTTATACTGCTTTACTTTTAAAAAGCATTAAAGACGTGTCATGCAAAAGAGAGAGATAATGGTGTCTTGAAGAAGAAATTTAAGCAAGTAGGAAAGAGATGATGAACAAGAGGAAGAAAAAGAAAACAACCTGGGCTAAGAATAGCTGGTTTGGGATGATCTGTTCCTGGGAGACCAAACCTTGAAGATTCAGGGGCTGGAGACATTTGGCTCAAGACATCATTCTGGTTATCATGATGTTGAACATAGTAGCAGCAATACCAGTTCTTCAAATTCAGAAAGCACAAGGAACACTATCTTGTATTCAAGATAACATGGTTCCCAAGTGCACCCAAGAGTTTGCTGATATCTGTTGTGGGTGATATTGGATTGGATCTGTTGCAAAGTTGTTGCAATAGCAGCTGTATGCAACAAAGGCCTATTTTTTCTCCACAGATATCCCACTGAGTCAGGACTATATGAATTTGCAGAAATAGAGTGTATCTATTGTCTGACCAACTAGTGGCCATTGCAACCTGCACAGTTCAAAGAGACATCCTAAGACCATAATAACATGAACCCCTCTTCTGTGAATCCATATACTCCTAAAGTGGATCAAAACTAGCACACAAGCTTATGAACAGCAAAAACTGTTGCACAATCTTTTTCACTTGCAAAATGCCAAACTCTGTCTCATTTCTTGTGGTATGTGCTCAATGTATTGGTTGCTTGACAGTGTACCACTGCAAAAAACACAAAACACCCTACAAAGTGTCAGCTCCAGCCACCAACATACAAAAGAACTATCACCTGCCACTCTGTAGGAATTCCAGTGGGCCAAACACACAGAGACCCATGAAAGTGCACAGGCAATTTGGCTACTAAACTGGGAGATGTGTGTTTCCACATAATGCAAAATATAGACAGAGTATGCCAATGATTTTTTAATCAACTGGGAATGGTTGGATGTGACAATAAAAGCAGCCCATGATGACAATATTGCACCATCAGATCAGTAAGGCTCATTGCACACAGAATTGGAACACAACTTTCAGTGCCCTCTATACATCACAGATGGTGCAGAAAACCTTGCATCCATTAGGGGATGTAAAGGCTCACAAAACAAAACTGCATAGTGGCAATGTCAGCATTCTGGGGGTTAACCACTTCTGTCACAAGTTTTCACATGTCTTGTGCTAAAAGTCAATAGTACACCAAGCAAAATGTAGGATTTTGCCTCATTTGATCTATTTTCAGAAATATGGGTTTAGAATACCTTCATGACTGTTCCATCAAGTGCATCTCTCAAATGCGGATGCTTGAGGCATTCCTCATATATTTTTGTTGCAATTGCATTTGCTGCAGGCTGCTGCAAAATTGCTTCCCCACCTAAACCATTTGCAGAGCCATTGCAAAGATGACCAGCTTCACGTTGCTGTTGCTGTTCTGCATGACACTGCTGTTGTTGCTGCTGCTTTATTTGCAGCTACATCTGCTGAATCTGTGCTGCTTGTTGTTGTTGCTGCTGCTGTTGCTGTTGCTGAGCTTTGAGTTCTTGTGTCTTAGCATCACATAACAAACAACTCATCACAGTGGCTGAAATCATATTAAGGTGATGCTGTTCCATAGACAACAGACCTGGCATAGCACACAAAGTGGATCATCTCCTCTGAAGTGAGTTGAGATTCAGGCACTGATATCAAATAGTTTTTGCTGGTAACTTGCAACAACCGAAGAGCATTCTCCCCAGACAAAGGCAGCTTGATTGACTAGTGAGTGATATGGCAGACATGTTCTTAAAAAGATTGCTTTTGCGCAAGTTTACAAAGATTGTAAAACCCATTGCTGATTGAATTGTAGGAGATACCCTCCAAAGTTGGAACGTCAGAATTCACCTCAATATAGAAAGCTGCCACTTCTGAATGCTCCTCATTGGTACAAGCGACATGGATATCCCAGAAGGCTGACCGCCATTCAAACAGAAAACCACCAGGTGCATCAATAGCTGCAACACCCACCTTAACAAGAAGCTGCTGTTAAACAGAAGGCCACCAACATTATCTTATTATGTGAAAATAGCCATCACCATACAGCGGAGCAAGTATGAAGCATACCAACTGGATCAGATGACACTTTGCATTCATTCAAGAAAACCTTAGCAGATGCCTGAAGATTTCTCCTTCACCAAATTTAAGTTCTACATAGATATACACATCCAGCCTGCACACCTCCAAAGACAAAACTGGCATAAGACCAAAAGACAATAGAAAGCTTCATGGGATACATGCGAACATGCAATTGCAAATACAGGCACAGCCTTCTTGTGAAAGAATCTTTGATCCATGCATTTCAGGAATCCCAGCCAAACCTGTGTTCAAATCAATTTCCTGCTCAAGATTCTACAGCAGAAACTGCATGTCCCACTCCTCAAAATCACAACCTATCTGAGAGCTTTAACTGCTTCAGCAGCCTTCCAATTCCCACAGACCCCTGATGTAAAATGCAATTGTGGGACATCAATTTGGTTGAGCTTTTGTTAGCGACCAAATGAGGATGGCAGGGATGACAGACAAATGTGAAGAAAAACTGTTGACTGAATTTTGAAGCAGGAGGTGGCATATGTAAATTTACTTAGGATGTGGCAAGCACTTAGAAGCTTAGCCACAGCAGAACATGCAAGAATGTTGAAGCAGGAGGTGACGTCTGTAAATTTATCTAGGATGTGCCAAGCACTTAGAAGCTTAGCCATAGCAGAACATGCAAGAATTTTGAAGCAGGAGGTGACGTCAGTAAATTTATCTAGGATGTGCCAAGCACTTAGAAGCTTAGCCACAGCAGAACATGCAAGAATTTTGAAGCAGGAGGTGCCGTCTGTAAATTTATCTAGGATGTGCCAAGCACTTAGAAGCTTAGCCATAGCTAAACATGCACAGGGAAGAGTGTGAAGAAGAAAAGGAAGGTAGGCTAGAAGAAGGGGGCAGTTCTTTTTGGCTTGGCTAGGAAGATTAGGAAGAAGCAGAGTAGAGTGCCTCCACGCTCGTGGTTGGTTGGTGAAAGCCGTGCTTTAAAGTCATATTTTGTGTGTGAAATTTCTGTGGGGTTATTTGGCTACTAGATTGCAAAACAGGTGCCGTTTTGAATTCCCTGAAGTCCGGGTTGCTGCAACAGAGTTGCTTGCTGCAATAGGGAGTTGTAAAGATGGTATATGAGGTCTTAAGCGCCTTGGGTTGTGACTGTGTTGTAAGTGGCTGGAGTTGTGTGGGAGATGCAGGACGGAGATAGAGGCGCTGGATCGGTCGTTGGGAGTAGTGAAATCAAGAGGGACGTAATAGCTTTCAACACTAATTCCACCACACAAGAGCATCATTGCTACTTCTGCGAAAACCAAGACTATGTGACACAACAACAACAACAACAACAACAATCCACAAGACTGATCTTTCAAAGCTGATCTCACATCAAATTTACTTCAGACAACTTCCTCGCAGCTCGCCAACTTCCCCTAATTACAACTACTGACTTTCTTCTCAGACTTATCTAGAGCGCTCTAGATTGTGGTAGTGTGGTGTTCAGGCAATCCTAGATTCTTACATTTTGTCGGCCTCCCAGTTGCTCTGAACTATGGCGGAAACTGCTGCTGTTTACACAAACAAGGCAGCTCCCAAAAACAACCACGAACTTGGAAAAAAGAAGAAAGAGAGAGATTTATTTTCAAAAATTCTTTTGATCCTTCTACAATTCTAAAATCGATCGGTTTCTCTTCTTCTTCAGAGAAAACTACATATAGGTAGTAGACAGCTTTTCTTCCGTCGGAGATCGACAGATTTTCCGTTGATGCCATGGACTTCCAAAACAGATATTATTGTGCGAAATGCATTTCGATCGTCTTCATCTAATTACAGAAGCCAACAATTATCTCAACATATGCGCAGCTCTGCTTGAGCGCTGCAAAGATCACCTATATAAGATGGAAGCTTCTCGATCGACTTGAGTCATTTGCATCTGCGACAGACATTTTCAAAAAAAAAAAAAAAAACAACTTGATTCATGGTTGTTACTTCGTGCAACTTGAACACAAAAGAATATTAACATTGTCAAAGGGAACTACAATTTACAAAATCGTAAAAGTTGTTTTAAATTTTTTCATTATAATCACTTTTTTTGAAAAGAAAAGCTTCACAAATATTTTATGCTACTAACACTTGTGTGAGAGTGATTCTATAAAATGATGTTTCTTACTGACAGACAGTTACCAACCAAAAAAAAAGGTGTGACCATTTTCATCCCCTTGAAAAAAGAGCAACAAATGATGCAGAAACAATTTTTGTTTGCAGACTGAACAATTTGAAGCGGAATGCAAACCTCGTATGCTTTTTCAGTGAACACTAAACTACTACGCAGGTCTAGACATTACAAGCCTATACAAGTTTTGCATCCTCTGCCAGACACCATTTAATCCTATTGATTCACAAGTTGCAACACACTTAGATCGAGATCACTCTGATCGATTTGTGAAAGAAAAAAACCAAAATAAATTATAGAAAACCAAAGAAACTCACCTTGGGTTATCAGAATTCCCTGATTTTGATTCCCGCAATCGTCGGATGCAAGAAAACATCTTGAGCGGCTCAGTTTTGCAGTAAAAGCTCGCCGCTGTCAGAGAGGCGGGAGGCGAGCCGACGACGGACAGATGAGGAAGAACGGGGCAGCGACAAAACCGAGGTCTCATTCGAGATCCTTGTACACATCATCCTACACGTGGAACTGATACATTGGCAATTTGAGATCCTGAAAAAGATTATGACATCTCGTTCTGTTTGGCACAGTCTCCAAAACGTCGGGTCGGGCCTTCAATGCCGGTCACCCGACCCGACCCGGAGAGGCTTGGATCTCTGCCCAGCGAGACGGAGACTGAGGAAGCGCACGGACGAGAGAGAGAGAGAGAGAGCGTCGTAGTTTGGGGACGCGATCTGCGTACAGAAGCTTTTTTTTCGGTTTTTCTTTTGGGGATTTTTTTTGTTTTATGTTTGCCCTAGAAGCATTGTTTCAGATTGTTCAAAAGAGAGGGGGGTGGGAAATGCTGTCGAGGCAAGGAGTGATGAGATCAGGGCTTCGAGTGTGGGCGACGGCTCAGCCCATGTTTAGCCGAAGCTTTGCCGAGGCGGCCGCTGCTTCTTCTTCTGAGAAGCATGAGAAATTTTTCGGAGAGGCTCAGGTGACTGAAAAGTTTAAGGCGGACTGGAAGACGATTGCGCCTAATTTCGACATGCCTAAGTTTCCTAGCAACTTTATGGAAGTGCGACCCCCTGTGCCTTCTACCATCCCCGCTAAGCTCACCGTCAACTTCGTGCTCCCTTCCCAGTACGAGATTCAGGCCAAGCAGGTTACGTATCGAGAGAGCCTTCGAGAAATAGATTAGGGTTTGGTGGTGCTTATCGTCCCCTTTCTTCACCTTCTGATTTTGTGTGATCTTGATCTAGGGTTTCCTTTGCAATCATGGTGTTTGCCGAGGAGAGAGCTGAAACATTTTGCATTGTGACCCTTTGAGAAAACAAATGGATTAGGGTTTGCGGTTGTCGTCCCCCTTTTTCACCATCTGATGTTGTCTGATCTTGATATAGGGTTTTCTTTGCAATCATAGTGGTTCCTGAGGAGAGAGCTGAACATTTTGAACATAAATCCTTGCAAAACTGGCCTGAGCTCCTTGCTGTTGTCAAGGAAGTTTCTCGGTGCAATGCACCTGGTAGATGAGGATTTGGGCTTTGAAAGGAAATGGAAAAGAATGTGAAATGCTGAGCAATCTGTTGGTTTTTCTCCTCACAGTATTTGTAGCTGTGACAGGTAAAGATTTATTCAAAGCAAGCTTGAGAGGAACTAGACTTGCTTTCTAAGCAACCCCTGAATGTGGGGTGTATTGATTCTTGCAGGTAGACTATGTGATAGTGCCAGCTACTTCAGGTCAGATGGGAGTGCTACCCGGTCATGTCCCCACAATTGCAGAATTGAAACCTGGCATTCTCTCAGTCCATGATGGCACAGATGTGAAGCAGTACTTTGTGAGTAGTGGATTTGCATTTGTGCATGCCAACTCTGTGGCTGATATTGTAGCAATTGAGGCTGTCCCTCTTGATAGGTTTGATCCTGATGAGATTCGTAGAGGAGTTCAAGAGTACACACAGAAAATGAACTCTGCAAAAGATGATCTTGAGAAGGCTGAGGCACAAATTGGAGTTGAAGTCCATAGTGCTTTACAGTCTGCATTGGGCATAGCCTAAAATGAAATCAACCTTTGGAGTTGCAGGCTGCATTGTGCTCATTTGCACAATGCTGTTTGTAGTAAGGTGAAGAAAGAATTGAGCTTGATCACTTTATGATCATGAACCAACTGTTTGTCTCTTTAGATTGGACCAATTTGTTTCAGAATCCCTTGGCAAAACAAGAAATAACAGAGGAATTGAGATTTCTCTGAAAGTCTTCCAAGGATGATTGTTGTGAGGGGAACCACAAACTGTATCAGTTTGAAAGTGCTTCATAGGATTTGGAACATATCACTTGGCAATGGATCTCTGGGTAGTAGAGGTTGAAATCACAAGGCTCTGGCCTGAAACTCATAGGGGCTACACCTCCTGATGTGGGAATGTCTGAAGAGAGTCTGCTATCACCACCACCTTATGGATTGTGCTGTCCCATGACAGCTATCAGCTATGTGACTGCAGATCCTCAAATCTGACCTGATCCAAGTAGGAGTTGCATGGTTCAAACCTGACACAGGATGTTCCAAGATTGAGAATCCTGGGAGGTACATTTCACATTTGCATGTTTCAATGCCTATGTGTTTCCTTTTGGCTTACTTGGTTACAGGAGGATGCTACACATCATGAGGATGCTACACATCATGCCTGTCTGGTTTGTCTTGTAGATTTTGGTGTGTTGTGAGCAGCAAGTACTGCAGCTGAACTTCTGCTGCTCACAGATTGTGTACACACCTTTCCAGACCAAAAATCTCCCACGAAAAACATAAGTGGCTAGTCACACTCTGTATCACGTCCAATGACCAGTTTTCACAGTGCTCATGCTTGCAATTCTTGAGTGTACCGTGTCGTCCAGCCCTGCATTTTGGGAATGTCCCTGTACCCTGGGGGTCTTTGGGGCTGTTTACACTAGAGGGCTTAGGGAACCTCGTGGTACCCCTGCTTTTTGGATGAGACCATGGGAAAATCGATGGACCATGGCTCAAGGGCCTTTGTTCAGGGTGTAATCTCAATTTGGACCAAAAGAATGGAGTGCCTGCATTTTTCTAATAAAAATATATATGGTTTAAAAAAAAATTGGAAATGTAGGTTTCCTAATTTTTTATTCATCTCCTATCTCTTTTTTTCTCTCATATTAGGTTTCCTTGTTGGGTTTTTTTTTTTGTTTGTTTTTCTCCTTTTTGCACATTTCATACACCATTGCACATCATGGATGAGAGAAAGAAGCAATTGTTGTGATTGCTATGTATTGGCATTTGTATATGAGGATCCAACAAGTGTTGAGCATTCAAGCCTTGGTTCTAGGGTATGAAATGGAGAAGTTTGTAGTAATGTGGGAATTCATGGGGAGGAAAATGTGAATTGTTTAGGCTTTTGAAAGGTGTTAGGGTTTGGTAGATTGTTAGATTGGTTCTCACTTAGAAAACTTGTTCAAATGACTAGGGTTTCTAATAGGACACTTCAATATCTTTGTGAAAAATTGGGTCCGCATTTGAGAAAACTCGTGAGAAATTCAATTTTGATGGAAGATAGAATTGCAATGTCTTTGATATAGTTATGAAGTGGGAATGGTTAAGGTTTTGTCAAAAGAGTTTGAAGCTTTATGCAGAATTTCATAAATATTGATGCAATAGATGGGTCACACATCCCTAATTTAGCACCTCTCATTGGAGAAGATTATTATTGTAGGAAGTCATTTCATTTTACACTATTACAAGGACTTATTGATACAAAGTGTGTGTTTTGGAATTATGAATTTGGTTGGGCTAGTAGCATGCATGATTGGACAATATTTCAACTTACAAAAGTTGTGAAGATGTGTATTCAAAGCAAGCTTTTGCCATACAAGTTGATTGGTGATGCAACATATTTGATAAGGCCATGGATTTATTGTCCATTCAAGGAAGAAGATGATCTAACTTTAGAAGAATACAATGCAAATTGAAATTCTATTCAATCATTGACATGGATATGTGTTAACATTTGGCATTTTAAAGTGCAAGTGGAGGACAATCATGAAACGTATGGATTGTCTATTGTGTTTTATCCTAGATGTTGTTTTTACATGCATAATTTTGCATAACTATGCATTTTGTCAAAGGATGCTTTTGATAGGAGTTGGATTGAAAAGGCTAAGAAAAAATTGCAAAATCAATTATTTCAAGGTGAGTTGAAAAAAAATCTAAGTTACTTTGTGAAAAGACTTCTTTCACAAAAATTAGGGGCCAAATTGATACACACCCAAATATGGCAATTCTGGTAGAAGGATGTGAAGATGCGAATATTCAAACATTTTTTTATTAAAGATGAAGTGAATGAAACATTTAAAAACACTCAAGCAAATTACTACCCGAAGTCACAAATTAATGTATAATTTTGGCCAAAACACTTTGGAGCTACAAATTGAAAAGATCTTCTTTGGTTTTTTTAAATTTTGAAACCAAGGCTGAAATTGAAATCATGAGTGAGTAAAAAATGATAACTTTTGTACCAATGTTGCCATATGACCATCCATGTTTTTCAATAAAGCTAAAATTTCTTAAAAAGTTACCACTAATTCTTTGTTATCGATGATGACTTGCTCCAAGAATCCTTCCAACTTGTCAATTTTTGTTAAGCTTGTTTTCTCGTTTCACTTATGAAGTTCCAATATCAATGTATTAGGCTCTCTATGAAACAAACTAACCTCATTTATGGCAATTGTTGGAATTTGATTTTTAACATTTGCCCTTGATCCATATCACAAATCCATCTGATGAAACTGCTTACATTTAGGCAACTACTTTGTTCTAAAATTTCATACATTTTTTTATCATTTTTATGTAGCATCAAAATAGTCTTGTATTTCTTCTTACCAAAAAAACCAAAAGTAATTGAGGCCATGAATTGTAAAGATCATGTGAATTTCAAGTTTGACCTACGATAGAAATCAAACAAAACATCGAGAATCATTCACCAAATTAGAACAACAAATTTTATATGTTTTCATTTGTGAGTAGTAAAAAAAAGGCTTAAAATTTGAAAATGACAAAAAATCCAAGTAAAAAGTTGATGGAAGTAAAGAAATCTTGAAATAGAAATAGACAAAAAAAATTATAGCAAGAAATTGATAGAAATAGAAAAAACATTTTATTTTTTCAACTTGTGATAACATAGGTCGTTGGTGTAGCCTTCTTTTCCTTTTGTAAAGGATTGAGGTTCAATTTTACTAAAGAATAGGAACAACAAGGAGGGGGGAATTAGCTTAGGCTAAGGCCATGGCCTCAATTGCAATTATACATTTGCAAAATCACAAAAATCATAAACATACTTTGCTTTTTGGCACTTTTACAAAATTTTGTATCCATTTATCCTCAAATTGCAATCAAAATGTCCACCTCAAAAAAATTCCATTTCACATCATTGCCTTTTTTTTCATTAGATTTTTAAAAATAATCTTCCTTCTTGGTAGCCATCTTATTTTGTTTATTTCATTTGTCACTCTCATTGGTTGGCCACCCCTTTTTTGATGTAGGTTGATTAAATCTTCCCAATTTGTCTTATTTTGTTCACAAAATTTGAACATTCATTATAAAAATTAAGGTGATTTGTAATTGGCTTTACAATTGGGTTTTTGAATTGCAATGACCATTTGCAATTATTAAAGGGGTAGGATGAGTACATGATTTTGAATGAACAAAGCATTTAAAATAGGGATTAATCTAGGAACTTTGTTAGTTTGAATTTTGAATTTTTGTTGGTTTTGAATCATGATGAGGATTGGAGATTGCCAAGAGGGGGAGGTTCTAGAAAAGAGAGGACACAATTCTTAGACGCATAGTTATGGGAGAAAAGTGGGAGGACCTATAAGTACATGCAATAGAAAACCATAGACTCTATTTTGATACACCATAGATTTTAATTGTTGTTTTGGGATTTTTTTCAACAAAACATGGATTCTGCTGTAATTTTGATTCATATTTTTAGTGATACAAAAATACATAAACTTTTATAGTGAATTTTATATTTGTATCGTTGTGTGAACTTTTTGTAGTGCTAGAATATGATGAAATGAATTGTAATCTTGTTTACGGAGTTTTTTATAATGTATTTTGAAGTGGAGATTTTGGTTATATGGAATAACTATGAATCTAATGTTTTAATGAATGGCAGTGTTAAGTGTGTTGAAAAAAAAAAAGCAAAAACAATGAATGTATGCATGTGAAATGCAAATTTGTTGTTATAGTAGTGTGGAATAATTATATAGGAATTAAATTTCATGTCTCTTATTTGGCAACCATGTTGGGGAAAAATATATATGTTTTCTTTTTTCAATAATGGGAAGGTTTCTTTATAACTTTTTTTGTATATTTTAGATGAATGTTCTGACGAATAATGTTTTTTTTTTTGAATTCAGAATTTAAAAGGGTATGTTAGAAAATATCAGAGGTTTAAGTGGTTGATGTTGTAAAGACTACAAAGCAATCTATTGATTTTGAAAACAAAGAATTGTGAAACAAGATGAATAAGATGGTTACTTTGAAATTTACAGCATAATTGGACTTCAAGGCAAATTGGCAAATTATTATTTTTAAAAATAGAAAATAATCTTGAAAATGGAGAAGAATATACATGGCTTACAAAAACCCCATATCGGAATTTGATGTTGGATAAAAGAGTTTTGAAAACAAATGAAATACTTACAAGGCACATGTTGTTTCTACCACAAGAAGTGGTATGACATGAAGTATGGACTTTGGGTCTTTAAAGAAGGCATAGTTACAAACAATGATCTCTGCATAGAGAGATGCAATCAACTACTCGCCCAAATGAATGGGTGTAGTATGTGTCTCAGTCACAATATGTGGTTCAGAGTCGAAGAGATCAAGATGAAGCAAAAACTTCTATAATACTTCATCAACCATAGGAAATCTCAAGTCTAAAATCAATGAATAACCAAGGAAGGGATGTTACATGAGGTATACAACCCAAGTTTGTGTATCAATTTACATCTCCAAATTATTATGAACCAATGAAAGACTAGAAGGTGGAAGAAAATACCTATATTGATGTGGTTGAAGAGAATGAAAAAAATTACCTATAACATTTGATTATGTAGAGGCACAAGTGAATGTGTTGGATGAAATACCATAGTCATACTCACATCAAGGGAATTTAGAATTGGATCAAACAAAATACACAACCAAAACATGAGATCATGAATATGTGGATTTGGAAATGGTCTAATTACTTTCGAAGGTATGTGCATTTTGTGAAGAAGAAGGACGTGTAATCATGGATTGTCCTTTTGTGCCTTTTCACATCAGAACATGTATTGTTAGACATGTGGAGTTGCAGAATATGGCAAGAACATTAATGGATCAACCACAGGAACAAGAACCAAGAATTCCTATAGTTTAAAACAGATTGAAAGGCATGGAGTTGGGAAGCCAATTGGGATCATACAGTTGATAGATTCGTCCATCTCTTCAGACCAGGAGCAAAGAACTATAAGTATATTTACATCCACATTCTGCACCAGAGAAGATACCTATGAGTAACCATAGAATGGAACATTGTTGCCCTGGATTCAACACAACTTCACCAATCATGTCAAAAGCGATAATTGTTTGAAACCCATAAACAACATGCTTAAATGGGTAATTACCAAATCACTTGAGGTGGGTTGTTGCACCCATCATGGAAATTGTTACATTGTGTGATGGCATTCCAACTCCTGACCTTCACTAGTTGCAATTACATCTAGTGGAAGTTCACAGCCATTGTCACAAGAATCAAAGCTTTGTAGAATTCAACATTCAATCTTCTGTTGTTTAGAGCACAAAGAATTGGAACTGTTTTCTGGTACTACGAAGTCAGAATGTGCTTGAAATATTAATTGGATCTACAACAAAAGTGGGTAGTGGATCGAATGGAATCTCGACATGAATGAAACTGAATGGGAGTTCAACATTACCAACAACTACTACTAGAGTTGTTAGGACACCTTAGATGGTGTTTACCAATCTAATAATGATTACTCCTATGAATAGGACCAACAATCAACCACCAATGAACTTAATGGCTGTTGGAGGGTACAAAAATGCAAATGTAATGAATCCAAAAAAAGGATATCAAAAACCATTTGTTGTAATTACACCAATTATTGATCATAGAGATGGCCATTATGTTAGGCCAAACAAGGTAGCTCTTAAATATCTCGATTTCAAAAGAGATGTTGATCTAAATTTTCATGTCAAAGTGCTCAATTTTGTAATAAAAACAAATGCTGAAACTTTTGAAAAATACATCATCAATGCATTCAGTTATATGCTAAGAAATATTGCATTAAACTAGTGTTATAATTACATGTCAAAATTCCATGACTATATTCTTTTCGGAGCTTACATATGCATTTTACAAATGTCATCAGAAGACTCATAATGACAAGCAAATATAAGTGGAGTTGAAGAATATGAAGTAAGAGGAAATTTAGAGGGTGGATGTTTATTATGAACGGATTCAAAAGTTGGTTCATGGTTTATAAGTACCAACCACAAATAATATTCTAACTACTATGTTTAGAACGATTTTACAATCGTACTTCATAATTGTGATTATAGGGATGAAGTGGTCAACACTACAATAACATAAGGAGGCGACAATGTTGTGTGAAAAAAACATGACTATTGCATAAACAAGGAGTGCATTTTTAGTACCACAGAGTACCAAACACATAGCACTAGTGAAAACATAAAGTATTACAGGGAAGACTAATAAACATTGCACAAATTGTGGGATGACGAATCATAATGTGAAAACATTCAAAAAAAAAAAAAAACAAACCATGGTGGCAACCACAAAGGCCACACAACCAAGTCAAAAACCATAGAAGACATCTTCATATGCATGCCACATATGTGATTTGAATGGACATAAAATGACAAATTGTCCAAAGTTTGTTGAGATGCAAAAGATGGTTCATGGGAAATCTATGGTAATAACATAGGTTCAACCTATTGCTAATACACAAACAATCATTGTAGATGTGAATGTGGTGGATGTTACCACAAGAAATAAAGTATTTGAAGAACAAGTGTTCAAGGATAGAAAGCCAAGGAAAACAAAAAGTGTTGTTGATTGGGAGAAAGAAGAATGATTGAATAAATCAATGGTGGAAACAATTCAACAAATTCAGAAAACATAGACCCAAATAGAAGGGCCATCCACATCCATGGAGGGATGGAACACAACTTGGTTGAATATACTGAATACTATTATTGTGGAAACACAATAATATCAAGAAGTAAGGAATTCACAAAAACAACTAATCATAATAAAACATATTTTTCTAGACATTAATAATAAGATGCTAGAAACAAGATATACTTTGAGCTTAGGACAGTTGGTTGAAATAGCTCCCGAACTAAAGATATATCTTTGGCAAAAACTAAAATTAGAAAAAACTCAGAATTTAAGCAGAACAACCACAAATAAACAAGTTGGTTTTTTAGTACCAAAAGTAAGGACAACTACTATACCATTAGATAATCATATGGAAATTATCCAAGTACAAATCAAGAATAATGCAATAGAGGATGTGTTGTTGGATGGAAGTTATGGAGTTAATATTATCACAGAATAGTTGAGATTGAGGTTGCGGCTTTCAAAGCCTAAACATGCACCATGTAATCTAAAGATGGCAAATCAAACAACCACAAAACCTGTGGGGTTGATTAGAGATCTGAAGACATATGTTCATGGCATTCCTTACATAACTACGTTTACTATACTTCCAAATAGTGTGGTAGATTCTAGTTATTCCATTTTGTTGGGGAGACCATGGTTAAGGATGCTAAACTGGCACATGATCGGGGGAGTAACATTGTTATGATATAAAAGAATGGGACAATCAAAACAATTACAATCACCAAATGTTTGATGATTATCAAAATGGTATCACATATGAAAAAGAAGATATCATCATTCCTACAAAGCCAAAATTGTTCTTAATAGGAACGATTAATTTACTTGAAACAATTCAATCTATAAAAATCACAAATGTGGAAAGCATGGATACATATGTGAAGATTATTATTTTAGAGCAAGAATTTGAAGTACAGAACATAGAAAAGAAGATAGCTTTCAATAGATATGAACTAGAGGCAACTATGAAGGATAAGGTGTATTTGGAGACGTATTATAGTCATCAACAAGGGAGTGTTGCAATGGATGAAACTCCAACAAAAATCAAAGCATCATATTTATAAATAATTGCATGGACGCTAATTGAATATTAACAATTGATGAAGCTCAATCTGGGAATTGATACATAACCACAGATGGTGAAGATTAATGTACGATTGGAAATAGGCAAGGTGTTGGAATTAGAGCAGTTGTTAAAGGAATTAGAAGATGTTTTTGCATGGACATACAAAGATTTGAAAGGGATTCTACTAGAGTTGGCACAACACAAAATTGAGTTGGACATTACTATACCACCAGAGTTGGCACAACATAGAATTGAGTTGGACACTACTATACCATTGGCACATTAGGCCAAGTATAGATTTAATCCAAACTATGATGCAGTTGTCAAACAAGATATAGACAAATAGTTAGTAGCTAGATTTATTCAATTTGTAGAGGAGGCTACATGGTTGTCACCCATAATAACAATACCCAAGAAAAATGGCAAACTGAAAATATGTATAAATCCAAAAAATTAAATGCAGTCACAAAGAAGGATCCGTATCAATATGGCAAGTAAATAACCATAGTTCATATAAACTATAATCAGTTCAAAATCTACTCAAGGCATAAAATTGAACATGTGCAACGAAATGGGACAATCTTAATTAATTTTTCAACACATACAAATACATGGCCTCACAACATGGTTGCAACATTAGTCTCCTGCAAATAGATAGTTCAACCCACCTTGATCAAAGCTAGGAATAACCATTAAATTTACATTGCTATGAAAATTTGGACTATGCTAAACATGGACTAACTAGGACTCGAGAAGGCACTAATACCACACTGAAGATAGATCTAGATTGTTGGGATGTAGCAAATTTGGTTTTCTTTTCTACATTGGAAAACTACATATGGTACAGTGGCCACTCTCACACATGCCATGAAGTTTAAGGGCCACAATAATTCAAATTACAGTATATACCTCAAGTTCCTGCATTATGTGCAACCACAAGACCATTAATTCAAATCAGGCCATTTTGAACTTGAAAAAATTAAAAGTTTAGTAATGAGTTATATGAGTAAAGGATAGGACTTTTAGTCATTATCAATTCATTGACATACACATTTGGAGTTCCAAAGTTGGAAATAGTCAAAGATGTAATTGAGGTGAAATGAAATCAAAAGGTACGCATGAAATCAAGATGTGAATTCAACAATTTGAAATTTTGCCCAATGATTTTTAAGTCATTAATATTTAACTTATGTTACTTGTGCCAACATCAATCACTTATATGGACAAAAAACCAGTGGTAGAGATCCATTAACATGTGTGCAAGGATGTCAAACTATCATTTAATTCCATAAATATTGCAACATATATGCATCTAGTTATGTAGTGACTAAATCATTGAATTCACAATCACAATACAACAAACCAAAGGTATGCAATGTAATCATTAACAAGAAAAAAAAAGGACACTCACTTGAGTAGGTAGACTTTTGCAAGTATAAACATCTGCAACAACCAGAGGTTGTTGAACACCTACCCCCACAATTGTGTAGCCATTGAGTGATTCACCATTGCTTTGACCTCCAAATTTTATTGGCCCATCTAGTGCATCGCTAGCATCAAATTCTTGGGCCAAATTTTTACCTTTGCGAGTGTGCACTTGCTCATTTCCCACCATCTCAATTAACATATCCACATCTATTATGGCATGTCTACACACCTGTAAACTCACCACACTCGCCCCATTTGCCTACATTTGTTGCATAAATTCCAATATGGTGGAATTGAAGGTCTGGATTGACTTGGAATTTTTGTTGCAAGTCTCCAACACTTGTGCAACTGTTTCAATAATTTCAGGCAACTTAGATTCAATAGTTGTGACCCATGATGACAATGTGGTAGTGTTGCCAGTCTAAAAAAAAATTAGAACCCTTTTTAGATATCCATGAACAATACCAAATATGGAATCATACAACTAGGTTTAATCAAATTTAATTATTTGAGTGAAATTTGAAATTTCCTAAACCTACTCAGATTTTGGTTCCCTAAAACTATGTTGGAAAGCATAATGGAAAAATGGATCATGAAATCAAAACCATCGTGTTGGTTTAGAAGGTTTATAGGGTTGTGATAATTGCCGTTGCCAACATCTGTCCAAATTCTAGCCCAACAACTACAATTTATGTGAGTGAAGGGCTCCTAGCCTTCATTTTTTTCTGTAAGGCACACCCACCCATGAGCAAATCCTGTAACAAAATGCACATGATAACAAGTCCTGCAATTTTACAACAAATTCATATTAAGCATCTTACCATTGTTGCCTTAGTTGTAGCTTTGCCACCATGCCCGTATTTTGATGGTTTTCTCTAGTTCCCTCAGGCAGTGGACATGTGAGAGGCTTTCACAATTGTCGTTTCATCAGTCCAGTATTTCATGACTCGCTCCCATTGAGCCGGGTCTATGCCAAATGGGCAAGTTCATTGGGTTTTGTGTGTGAAAAGTTGTTTAAATTTCGACCTTTCTCCCTTCAAAAATCGACACACATAATCCTCAAACCCTTTGTGGCATAAGGGGTTGTGCTTGTATCCAAAAAGCCCATCCATTTGGGTTCGAAGTGTTGCCATATGTGTAGGAATCTGATCTTTAATGTGGATAATAGACCACATCTAGATAACAAGATGCTTGAGACCTCATTAGGTCATCCTAGGCATTTTTGCCATCACATGCCCCATATATTCTACCTCTAATAGTCACTTCTACAACATGGGGTTTCAAACCTTTTCCCATATGTTCTTCCATCACCACCTCATTTTATTTTGTTTTTGTGTTTTTTTAACCCAGGTGTCTGATTTCGAAAGGCAATCATTGACTCACGTCTTGTTTGGGCTGGTGCAGGAAAGGCAACTGACATGGGAGGGGCAACTACAACTGGTGTGGGAGTGGCAGTTTTAGTTGATATAAGAAGAAGAGTAGTTAGGAGTGGCAAGTGGGCCTCTCCAAGCTCTATAGGTGTCTGCTGCACTACTAGTAAGCATGTTCCCTTAGAAATTATAGGTTGGAGGTGGCACATTCATGTGTTGTGGAAATGGCATGTAGAATTAGGTTGACAACTTGGTCCTATGATTGTGAATTATGTGCCTTGTGGACCTGGTACACAATATTGAGAGGGTCCAACCCTCCACTGTCTAGTATTTGCAACCCAATTTGGTTGTTGTTCTTGCTAGCTATTAGAGTCTACCTACATAGGTATATTACAGTTTAGTTGCAAAGCCATAATATACACCCCAGTTGGTGCACCCCATTGCCCATTCCATTGGTAAATTGGATGTTGTTGCCCACCTTGACCCCATACATGTTGTGTGCCAACTTGGAGGTAATTGTGTCTTCAACCTTGTAGCCATTGGGTTCCATTGTTTGGGGGAGACTAGGAACTAATGATAGGAATATCATGTCAAGCCTTATCATCTTGACATGGTGTTGTTGTGGAATCCTGAGGGACCTTAAGGCGAGCAAAGGTTAGTATATCCACAAGGAAGGAATAGGGTTTACATAGATGGGGGTAGTAAATTGCTTCAATTATTGATATAGCTAAAAGTAAAGTAAAATCACTCAAATATATTGTTCATAAGTACAAGCTAAATCAGTAGTTGCTTAAAGCCCAATAGGCTTGGGTGTAATGTTTCAAACTTGCACCAATTGTAAAATCATGTTTATGGTAGGGTGCTTACCTTTACATTAGGGCTTGGGGCCCCTATAGGACAAGGTATTTTTAGACTTTTGTTTGCTGAACTTCCAAGAGGTGTAGCATCATCTTCAAGGACCTCATTGTTTTCATCACCTTCCGAACTTGGTTGGTAGCTTGACATTTGTGCACCATCCTACAATGATGCACTAGTCGTGTTTTCTGAACAATTTGAGTTGGCATCATCTCTAATTACAGCCATCTTCCCATGCAAGGCCAACTAATTGTTTGTTATATGGGCACTGGATCATTGTGAGCCTTCTTGGTTACACTTGGCAACAACAACCTTTTTATTCACAACAACTACAACAATTACCCTCCTCTGAAAAACAAAAAAAAGGTTCAGAGTATGTCAGAACGTTAAGGTGTACACATGTAAATGGCCACACAACAAATAACAAGTTCTCATGTCACAAAGACAAAGTCAAATGTGGCACCTTAGAAGATTATGGATCAAAGGTTTAAAGAACAACAAATAATCAAAGAAGGGGGAGAGGTTAACTTACAAATCTTCTATTACTTTGTTGAATCCCAAATCCTCGTAGAGCTTCTCTAACTTGAACCATGTTGCGGTTACGCTCCTCCTCATATGAATTGACGGGTGAACTAGGCACATTTTCTATGGTGGGCTTTGGAGAAGCCAAAATGAAACTTGCATCATTTATGCATAGACAACACTTTTAATTACACCACCATGAATGCAATGGGAAAGGTTGGACCGACTAGGAGAAGCTAAACTTCTAAAGACATTGTTGAAAACACAATTGTAATACATAGTCCTTTCCCATCTACCAATTGTACAAGTTTATCACATTTCAATACTCTATATCCAATTTTTTAAACTCAACCACTTGCAGCTACTTCTGGAAACTTGATGAGGGACCAAGGAATATAGCAATGGTTGGACTTTACACTTTGGGTCTGCACAAAGAAAGAAGATTAATATTAACATTGATATGAAAATCACAGACATACTTATGCAAATTGAGTTAACCATCATTAGCCAATTTACATATAGTAAAATTGGCACCTTATGAACTAAATACTCTCTAGTAAAACTCCATTACCAACAACATTTATTCATCAACAAAATATCAAGGATTTCTCCTGAGCTTGAACAAAACAGAAACACACTTGTAACTAATGGAGTTTATAGTTTGTTGAAATTAATGACTTGCAGCCAAGTTGACAAGTCCTATGTCCAAAGCTGGAACACACTGTATACTATAGATACACACATGTAATCAGTCATAATATAAAATAAAATGTCATTTCCAAGGTGCTCTGAGTATTGATAATGGAATCAATTAGGGTAAAAGGAGCACCATTACTAGAAATTTCATTGAAGATTATGTTCCAACTCATTTTGGATTAACAACTATGATGGCCCGGACCTATGTACTAAGTGAAAGCAAGGAAGATTAGGTTGCACTAAGGTTGAACACCTATATCTTTAGGGATAGCTCAAACTTCTTTAGCGCTTCAATGTCATCACTCAATGCAAACAAGCCTAAATCAAACTATTAGCACCAATAGAGCATTAGGAGAAGAGAAAAACCTAAACACCTCATCTTCTTCCCCTTACCCTCATCACTGCAAACCAAAATACTAGTATAACAATATAATGGTGTCAAAAACACTGGGAAGCACAAAACTTGGAAGGAAGGAAATTTGGAAGTGCGGGGAAATCTAGAAGTGCGAAAGTTGACCTCATATGCTTGAAGTTGAAAATAATTTTAGCACGCACCAAGTTGAAGTGTACTCTATCTTCTATGAGCGCCAAGTTTTGGTGCATTTTGCCTTCTACAAACTTCAAAACAAGAGGTCAAAGAGATAAGAGATCTACCCTTTAAATCTTTCCAAGGAACCTAGTGCACATGAATGGTGGGTTATAGGACACAATCTTGTTATGTTCGGTCTTCAGTCTATAAACATTTGCATCATCATGTATGGTTGTAAGGTTAATTAAGGTGCACATTGTCAATCTATATGATCCATTGTTTACTTTTAGGTCAAATACCCAAGATAGCTGGTTTACATTTATAACCATGCAAATTAAGTTGTATTTAAAAATGATAAATGTAAAAATTAAATCATCTTTGAACAATCAAAATGCAAGCAAATTAACTAGATTTTTGGTATAATTTAAGGAGATTTTTAAAATTTTGGCGAGATATATTTTTGAACTATCACCACTTTAGCTACATCAAAAAGTTACCTAGAAAATAAATTTATGTAAATGAGCATTAACATTTTTTTTACCGGCGAGATTTCACCAAAACTTTCGAAATTGAAAAATAAAAAATGAAATAATTTTAATTTAGAGGTTTTCAATCACCAAAAATAACCCTTAGTTCACAACAATAGTCGCCATATTTCTACATTTGGTTTTTAGTCAATAGCTAGAAATATAAAACTATGATTTAAGTTTTTAATTTCATATTTGGATCTATAGCTAGATTTGGCTATATTTGGAGTAGGGAAAGTAGCGACAATTTCATATGCATTGCCAATTTGACTATCCAAAAAATTCCTTGATGACTTAAACACATTAAACAATGATATCACACAAAACAATGATGACCATAGGGTGGGATTTTAAATACAATTAAGCCATCTTTTGAACATTAGGATGTTGTTAGGGTTTTCTTGGCTAATCTTTGTGGTTTCATTTTGTAAATAGCAAACTTGTTTAAGATAGGAGGTGCATAGGATTTTGTTGCACATTGAGCTTTGTAAATTGTGAATGCGAGGTGTAAGGGAAACCTAGTTTACAATTGTAAAGTGGGAAAATTGAAAGTAAAACACTTCAACGTATGTACTTGAGTTTAGGGAATGTTTATTGAAGTAGAATTCAACCAAACCATCAACTGCTTTTGCTAGCAAACATTCAAGTTCATTTACTCAATAAGTTCTTATGCACAAGTGTCTGCTTGTATGTGTTTTGGAAATCTACATGCATATCTTTCCTAATTTTGTGATGGGTTGGTTATAAAAATGTGTCTTGTGGTGTGACCTATTGTAAACATCAAGTGACGGGGGTTCAATTTTGGAGCCAAGTGCTTGGGAAAATAAAGACATTCATTTGTTCTCTAAGTATGTTGCAACTTGTAAATTTTTGCATGTAGATGTTCAAGTTTGCATATATACCTTTCCATTGTTGATTTTTGTTAATATCTTCTATGTGCATTCCATTGAATCTTATGTTTGTAAAGCTTAGATTACATCTTGAGTGGGGTTAGGCCCTTTGCTACCACCAACCTTCTTCCTCATTTGCTTATTGAGGATGTGAAACAAATATACACAAACGTTTTTATCCAAAGTTGAAGGTCCATGTAATTTACAAACTTTGTTGATTGTCAGGGCTTTAGATTGGTGTGTTTGATAAATGTACTACAAATTTCATCAACCCTATAATTTCAAAATATTGTCACAAGAACAAGGCCCAACAATTTGTCAGATCATGGCAGTTTTAGTCTTTTTGCAAGTTCTTCAAATCCAAACGTTAAGGGTGTTGACTTTTTCTTCTTTTAGTAATTTCTATCATTTGTCTAAAATTTGGCTTATTTCAAATCTAGAAGTAGATTTTGGCACATCCAATTTAAGAATTTGCCAAGTTAGTATGGGGGAATTTGGTTGTTGTTGCCATAATGGATTATTTTTCTTGGATGTAGGTCTCAATTTTTGGACCAATGAAAAACACGATAAACGAAACATTTCCAAGAGCCTAATTGGTTTTCCCATAGGTTATCTCTACCCCAACTTTCAACTGTGCAATCTTTTTTCATCCAGGTAAATGGGAGACCATGTCAACTTAATAAAATTGGCTTTCCTTTTCCCTTTACATTTCATTACATGCACCACAATTGAAATGGATTTAGGTGTACATGTATATTATCCTAATGGCAAATTTTGTATTGACCGCCTTTATTTTTTTTGTGAAAACACTTTCCTTTACCTTCCTAGGTAGTAAGTACATATCCCCTGCATTACTTTTATCTTATGGTTGCCATAGGAAATACATGGATGAAAAGTTGCACATTGAAGATGGGAGAGTTAATTTTGAACGTGCTTGGCTATCGAACCCTACTACCAATGGCCACCTTGTGATCTTTCCAAAACACCTACAACAAATTGATAAGATGGCCAAGTGGGTGAGGGACACCATTCAAACCTATCAACTTATTAGTACTTCCCCTATTGATGAAGACCTTGTCCACCTTTTAGTTCCCCCAAGTTTCACTTGTTTGGCACATATGGTGTACAAAAACAACTTCTGAGTTGAGGATGAATATAATAGTTTGTTAGTTACGTATGATTATGGTGTTGCATCTATTTTCCAACAATCACAAGGAAATGAAGACAATGTGCTTGGAGTGATTCAGTATGTTGGGACCTTGAAGGAGATATTACAATTGGATTATGGTCCCATGTTTTCACCCTTTGTGTTATTTCATTGTTGTTGGGTCAAAAATGGGACTGACTATAGAGGAAACCCTACTTACAAAAGAGATGATGATAGTTTCATTCTTGCAAATTTTAGGCATTTGTTGCATGAATTTGATGAACCCTATATTTTTTTCTCACAAGTTTAGCAAGTGTTTTTTTGGAGTGAGCCCAAGACACACTATGGTGGAAGGTTGTCCTTTATAGGGAGTTTAAAAGTTGTCAAGTTGTGGCAAACACATATGACGATTGCATGGTATGGGGAATTTGATTTTCGAGGTGAACAATTTAGAGAATAAGTTGGCTATAGGGGAGAAGCAGAAGGCAATGTTACAAGAGGAATTGGGTTTAGGAGAAAGAGTTCCAGAAGGGGTATAAGCATAATGTGAAAATTTCGAGGAAGAATAGGGCATATGTTGAATAGAAGATTAAAGTGTTCATTAAAAAACCACAGGATGAGAATTAGGAGCTCAAGGGGCACATCACGACTGAAGTCATAAGATGAAGAATTGCAAGATTTAAGGCTAAAGGCTAAAATTTGGGAAACCACATGAGGAAGTGGATAGAGGCATTGTTTCTTCATAAGAAACAAGAAGAGGATTTGGATAATCAGGTGAAAGCATTAAGTAAGGAAAAGAAGGAGAAGGAGAATGTTTTCACAGACTTGGAATTAATGAATTCGAAGAATGTGTTTTTGTTGTAGAAAAGAAAGACAAGGAGAATGTTTTGACAAATTTGGAATTGATAAATTAGAAGAATGTATCTTCTTTTTAGTTCGAAGAGCTTAGAAGAAAGACAAAAGAGAGAAGTTAATGGAGGACAAGGAGTATCAAAGAAATCTACAGCACTTGCAAGCACAGTTGGAGATGGCACAATAATAGAAGAAAAATTTGGACTTGACTAATGTTAAAAAAAAATTAGAGCATTATGAATAGATGTTGTAATACTATACCCTGATGAGGACGAAGAACAAGAAGGATTTTGAAGCAAAATTTGAGGAACGGTGGGAGGTTGTAAGGGAATATTTTACAAAGGAGTTGGAGAAGAATCTAGCTTAACATAAAGTTGATGAAAGAATTATGAAGTACAAGTTGGAAGCTTATCAAAAGAACTTTACAGATTTTATTTGTGGTAGTCCAATAAGTACAGAGCTATCGAGCTAGGATGAGGAAATTGAAGCATGGCCTAGTGGAATAGCTCAAGAGGAGGAAATGTAGACTAAGGAACCATTAGACCTTAGAAAGTGGATCAACTTAGGAAGAAAAGGTATAGCCAGAGAAACCATAAGACCTTAGAGGAGGGGGTTAGGAAGAGAAAAACCCATATGGAATCCAATAATAGGAAAAGGTGGAGGCAATTTTAGTAATAGAAGAAGCAGAAATATAATTATAGACTAAATTAATGGGGGAGAAAATCAAAACTACAGAGCCAGAAATGGCTATAGAACCATTGGTTCATGTACATATGTTGAGATTATAAAAATGTAGTAGGGGAATCAAATGTTTAAAAGGATACAAAATACTCTCATTTCATTTCTATCATTTTACAAGGATTTTGAGGACAAAATCCAAAGTACAAAGGGGGTTAATGTTAAGGGGGTAGGATGAATACATGATTTTGGATGAACAAGGCATTTTGGATAAGGATTGATCTAGGAACTTTGATAGTTTGAATTTTGAATTCTTGTTAGTTTTGAATCATGATGAGGACTGGGGACTACCAAAAGGGGGAGGTTTTGGAAAATAAAGGACATAATTCTTAAACACATAATTTTGGGAGAAGAGTGGGAGGAGTTGTAGGTATATGTAGTAGAAAACCACATACTTTGTTTTGATATACTACATATTTTAATTATTGTTTTGGGATTTTTTTTCAACAAAACATGGGATTTTGTCGTAGTTTTGATTCATGTTTTCAACGATACAGAAAAGCACATACTTCTACAGTGAATTCTATGTTTTTATTATTGTGTGAATTTTTTGTAATATCATAATATGATGAAATGAATTGTAATTTAGTTTTTAGAGTTTTTTACAATGTATTCTGAAGTGGAGATTTTAGTTATATGAATAACCAAGAATCTGGTGTTTTAATGAATGGTAATGTTAAATGTATATATATATATATAGAATGTATACATGTGAAGTGCAAATTTGTTGTTACAATAATGTGGAATAATTATGTAGGAATTAATTTTCACAACATGAGTGTTATTGGATGAATTGCATGAATTACAACAAATGCAATTCATCATACGTGGAACCATATATGTATGCAACTCGTGCAACTTAGTTGTAATTATGTAAGAATAATTATTGTGTAATTGTAATGTAACCAATTTGTAACTACCATTGTAAAGTCATGTTAATGTTGTTTTTCATCCTTCCATCATGATGAACTTTATTGATTTTTGTTACAACTCCTTTGCAACTATAGGTGTGGTGGATACACATTAATGATTACAACTAGGATGCATGAATACAATTGAGGCTTGGGGAACCCCCCACAAAAAATCTTAAAGGGGATCTAAATTTGACATCCATGCCCAAATTGCTAGAAGGGGGCAGGGGGGTAGGGGGGTTGGAGGGATGGGACACCATTGTTGCCATTTGAGGAACTAGCTTACAAAGCTTGACATTGCCTCTGATGGTGCACCAAGCCGATATGCATAAATAAGGCCCCATAATCATAACATGGGGTATCATGTTGAAGGGGAGCTCGATTCATATTCTTGACATGCAATGAAGGTATGCTCAACCCATAGGCTTGAGATGCCTTAACCATGTGGGACAAGATTGAAGCACAAGTCACAATGACATAAGGGAAAGAGGGAAAGGCCAAAACTACAGATGAGGCCCCTTTGTGGAAAGGCAATAGGCGACATGGCCTTTGCTAGGGGCATGGGTGGTGAAAAGGAGGTAAAAGACATGTCTCTTATAAGGGGAGGAGCCTCCATTAGATAAACTGACACCTACACATCACAAATTGAAAGAAAAGGAATGCCCAAGAACAACACAAGGGTAGACCATGTAAAAGGAAATTGAAATTGAGCCCTTCATCCCGCATCTCAAAACAACCTTCAAAATGTAGGTTTCCAACACCACTAAGATTTGAGAACGGCCAAATGATGGTGCTTTATGATGTTATGTTGATGTTCCTAAATGCTTTGTTGATGCATTCTTAAATGTTCCATCGATGCTCCTCCATACTCTTTTGATGGTCTTCAAAAATTCGCACACATTTGATCACGCTCCATTGACACACTCGAAAGCCTTATTTGCTTTTAATTGTCGACCTTGGGCCATTTTCCCTTAAGTCTTCAAAGCCAAAAAACCTTAAAATAAGGCCCGATAGGGCCTTGAAACTCAAAACTCAAAGCTCCAAACCCAAGACCCCCAAATACGACCCCTTGGAACTTCAAAACCCTAGGGCCTAAAAGAGGTCCCAAATCTATAACCCCTCATGATTGTTTAGGACCTCAAAGCACCCTTAGATATTTTTGCAAAAGGTGATAAATCTAGGTTGTCCGCACATTTCATTGAAACAAACTTTTTTAGGAGTTTCTTTGTTCCATTCTTCCCTTATATTTCATTTAGATATTGCCAACATTCATATCAGGTAGTAAAACTCTTGATAAAAGGAACAACATTTTTGATGGGTATGCATGGTAAAGTCCACAAAAGTAGGTATCACCACTATTATGCTATATTGTGCAAACAAAAACAATAAATAGACATCATTGGAAGGGACACACTCCAAGGCTAGAATGCATTGATAAAATTTTCTTTTGATCATGTGGTGAACATATGGACAATTGTAATGGTTATGTACACCTTGTTGGATTGCATTGATGTGCCAATAACACTAAGATCCCTTCATTACATCCTCAAACAGACACTAATGCATTGAGTTGAGATCAAAAGACTTTTTTTAATTCCCAAACTCCTAGCATTTTTGTCTTTGAAATGCCATTTGCATCTAATAAAATAATATTGTCAATATTTAGATGACAATATTGACATGTAGTTAGTGTATGTAGACATAATTTTACTAACAACATTCATTTTGGACTGCTTGTTATGTCTGTAGTTGATGTGCATATATTGCCAAGGATCTGCATCATGTGGTCTTTGTGTTAAGACTAAGAATAAAATATTACACCTTCAAACAACATTGCCACGAACATGAGGTTTATCTTTACCAAATATCATCAAGAAAACAGTTGTTCTGGCTAAAGCTTGGAGATACATTCATAGCTCTACAAATTGTGGAAAAGCTTGATTGGGGAACACATTCATAAAATCCTTCATGAAATCCTAAATTTCAATAAGTTAGTTTAAACAATGTACAAGAATGATCTTTTTAGTATTATCTTTTTAGTTTTAGATTGCTTGCTCCCCATTTCATATCCTCATAACAATATGGCAACTTTCGAGCATTTTTTTCACAAAAATCCTTGGTATGAGTAGCACTGGGTGTCTGTGAAAACTTTCCAAGGAAAAAAGAAGGTCCAAACTCAGTTTCATGCTATTTAAAGGCTGCATTTCATCCAATATACTGTAAAGTGCAGGTCATTTTCCTGCTGCCAGTGAAGATGCTCTTAGAATTGGTGATTTCATGTTTGGAATCAATTTCAGCAGGAACACTCAAAATTAAAGTCAGCAAATTTGTCTCACACTCCCCAAGTGGGTTCTCCAATATAGGATTAGCATTTCTCTTTGTTCTTTATTAAGACAAAAATTGGCTTGAAATTCTTATCACATGTAAGCACCATTTCCCTTCCTGTATTTTTCTTGATGTTGGTCCCAAGTGTTTAGAACCAATTTAGGCCAAGAATTTAGAGCACTCTGGCCTAGAGGTTATTCCATTTTAGATTGGTCTAAAATATAAATCCAATCACGCATATATCCTTTCAATCACTAACATAGATAAACCAATGATGATTATTAACTGCAAAGAAAATAAAATAAAATTGAAAGGAGACACAAGAACAAAACAAGTCCTTTACTTGCACACTATTGTCAATATTTAAAGGCATCCATGGAGTGCCCAAGCAGATCAAGGGTTTTGTTTGTGTTTCCTGGAACAGACACTACCAACAAGGAATGAATCGGATATTGGCTCAGTGAAAAAGAAGCTCACTCTGTGAAAAGAAAAGCTCACTCTGTATAAAGAAAAGCTCACTCTGGATGCTTATCCATATGAATTGATAGTACATATATGTTTACATTAGATTAGTTGCCAAGTTTGAACAAGAAATAAGGCAACCGTGGGTAGGCATGTTGTGGGTGAATAAATTTACAAATGCCCAAAGAGTCACTCAAATATACAGCTGCGTATGTATTCCTAAAATAACCCTCAAAACGCTTTGAATCTACAAAGTATGCCTCCACTCTACTAAGGAATATCCACAGAACACAACTTGAGTGTTCTTTTGACTCATATAAGCACAAAGAAGGCTGATGAATGCAAACCTGGAAACCCCACCCCAATTTCCCTCTGTTTCTTGTCATGCACCCCTGAGATTTTTTCAGATCCATGAAAAAGGTTCAAAATTTACAGTAGGACTCACCTTCAATTCTCCATGGACCACATTTTCTAAGGACCTGCAGCCATAGATCTCCAGAGAGTCTTGTCATTAAGGTGCTTGTTTGGGTAAAGTGTGCCCATTGTCAGAGAAGGCTCTGCGTGACCATTGCCAGTTAGGTCAAACCCTGCCAGGTCTTGCAGAAGTCCTTTTACATGAGGCTTCTCCTCAGTTTCATCGTACAGTGGGTCATCATCAGCACTGTAACTGATCCTTGAACTCTCAAACGGGATCTCCTTATTGTGCCCCGATGGATTGTCCATGAAGCCCTGAGGTCCTGAAGAGTCATGGAGAGCTCCATCCCACAGCATGACATGCAGTTTCACTGACTCCCCAGTTTGCCTGTGGAGAGAGAGCTTGTCACTCATAGATACGGTGTCAAAACACCGAATAGATCCTCCTGTCACCAGCCAGGGAGTAATTTTTTCTCTGCCCAACCGTGAGACCACAAGCAGCTTCCCAGCTGCACAGGCTCCTTGATACACAGTCAGCAATCCTGCCCGATCAGCTACAGTGCCAGGATCCACAGAAGAGACATAGCAAAATCCCTGGACAGCAAAGTTTGCACTCAACATAAGAATTCCTATTATCATGTTTGCAGGTTATTGACAGGTATATTGGATGCTCGTCAAACAGTTGGTCAAAATTCGTACAAAAATGACACCATATACAATGATAACATGCTAAAGGGCAAAAAGAAAAGAGGTCCAACAAGAATACTCCACCAGCATAACCTACTGAGTGTAGGATAGGAGCAATTGAGGCAGGGGGAAGGAACTCAAGATATGGAAAAGTTTTGTAGGTTGCACCTCTTCTGTGCAGCTAATCCCAACACCTAGACGAGCTTCATTCTCCTCAGGCCTCAGCTCAATAGCAAGTTCTGTTCCTGCTGGCATGTACCATAGCCTCACTGCCCGAACCACATCCATGTCCATAGCTTCACGATTCTGGAAAAGTGGTACCCATTCAGATTTGTAAATATTTTGCTGCATAGTAGTCAGAGCCTGGTCAACTGATAGACTCCTAATACACAAACTTGCAGAAATCCCAGACAAATGTGGAACATGTATTCCTCACCTGGAGTCTGTAACAGCCAGAGTTGGCAATATTCGCAGGGTCCTGCCTGTAGCCTGGATGCCGATATTCCACAAACTGCACCATCAGTAAGGAAAAGCTGCATCAATATTAGCACTGCCACATAGAAACCAAAGACAATGTCATTGTTCCAACAGCTAATTGATTGAGAATATTGGGCCAGATGTATCATCCTACACAACCAATTTTAAGTTTTATAGTTACAACAGGATGACCTACTTGCAGGAACAGAGGTTCAGTCTGGATGTTGACACAGGAAATGGGGACCCCTGATGCTTGGGCAGCAGACAGCCAAGCCACAGCACGTGCTGAGGTGTCTTCCACATCAGCATACTCACGAGATTTTGGTGATAATGCAACTGGCATCACCAGAAGAGAGAACACCGTGGCAGAGCCTGAGACAGGCAGATATGTCTGCATTTTTTGCTCCCAAGGGTATGCTACATAGCTCTCCGCTAGCCTCATGCTATTCATTCTCAACAGGAGTTCATCCTTCTTTGAGTATTCCTGTGGAAGTCTGGTTGCCTCAAGGATCTTGCGACTTTTATCTGTGGAAGTCAATATCAAAAGCCAAGTGTAAGCATCTAAGGACCAACAAGCTTAACATACCAAAAACAAAATCCCCAAAAGAAACCTCAGCTGATTTTTAAGGTTTCATGCTAAAAGTCAGATCCCAAGATTTAGAACCCCTCTGCTCCAGCAACAATGGGACTTTGGCTATATTTGCTTCAATAAATTTAATCAGCAAAGATTCTGAGGAGTGCATCTTCATCAGGGCAGCCTCTCCATAAGATGGAGCTCAAACCATATGGAGGCTTAAACCTTACTAGAAGACCATTACACCCAAGTGAAAGTTTTGAGTGCATGCTTGCAACAACACATAGAGGAAAAGACACACCCAAGTGAAAAGCTTTGACTGCATGCTTGCAAGGACACAGTTTAGATGAAAAGACACCGAAGTGAAAGCTTTGAGTGCATGCTTGCAAGAACACAGTTTAGAGGAAAAGACACCCATGTGAAAGCTTTGACTGCATGCTTGCACAAACGCACTTAGAGGAAAAAAGACACCCAAGTGAAAGCTTTGATGGCATGCTTCCATGAACACACTTAGACAAAAAAAGACACCCAAGTGAAAGCCTTGATGACATGCTTGCAAGAACACACTTAGAGGAAAAGACACCCAGGTGAAAAGCTTTCATGGCAGGCTTGCAAAAAAATTGTTAGAGGAAAAGGCACCCAAGTGAAAGATTTGACTGCATGCTTGTAAGAACACGGTTTAGAGAGGGACAAGAGATATGTCTCAAAGAGGGATAACAGAGACACACAAACCTTGCAAATCAATACATTCCTGTTCAATCGCATCCACCAATGTTGCAACATGAGTAGCATCATGGAGACTGACTAAGACATAATTCTTCTTGAGCAAGGAGCTCTCATCTAAGGCCACCTTCACCCACACATCCAGAATGGTTTGACCTCTCTTCACTTTCACCTTCAACCCTCCTCTTGCATTGGTTAGCTTGCGAAACTCTCGCTGAAGACCTGCCTTGCCCCCAGCAAATGGAGCCCTGAACACTGCTCCGCTATCTGTGCTTACCTGCAAACCCCCCCTCCCCATGAGCTCGATTCTCTCTCCTCTCAAGTGAGTGAGAATCCTCATCACATTCATACACAAACACACATGATTTATAGTCTTTCTGAACATGATCAGAAGAAGAAGAAGAAGAAGGAGGAGGAAGAGGAGTCGCTCTCTGCTACCTGAAGCACGACGTCCCCTGACAAGAGTTTGGAATCAGTCCAAGAGTCAGACACGGCAGCTTGGCTAGCCGCGCTGAGCTTCACGGCTACCACATGAGGACTGCTTCCTCCTCCTCCTGCCATCTCTGCTACGAAATATGCTCCCCTGAAAACAAACCTCCCTCCGACGACTCGGATCGCTCCACCGTTCAGCCAGCTCTATTCCCACGACTTCCGTATAGAGACAATCCGCTATCCTAGAAGAATCTCCCTTCTCATAGAAGCTCTTGATCAGCGCTCTCCTCGCTCCTCGCTCGAAACTCTTTTTTTTCGGAAAGAACTGAGCCGCTGGTCGATCCTCTTTCGGAAAATTTCTTCGGGATGGGAATTAGGACGAAAATGATCACCGGAGAGAATCGAGCTTCTCCGGGGTTTTGTTTTGAGAGAGCCTTTCTTCTACGGGGATCAGAGAATCTCGTCCTTCAAACAAACAAGGAGAGACTTCCCCGAGAGAGCGCAGAAAGGGGAAAGCATGATCGGTAACCGATCCGGCAGATCTTTAGGGGAAGAAGAAGCTCCTCCCACTCTGCCGTTGCTTCTGTGGTCTGTCGCTCCAAGCCTGTCGGAGCTTATTGCTCCGTCACAAATGGGAAAAACGTCATTCGCGACAAAATTTAAAAAAAAAACAACAGCAAACTCTCAATACGCACTAGACAAGTGATTTCTCTTGACTTCTTCCTCTTTCTTTACAGTGCACGTGCTCTCTGTGTGTCATTGTCTTTCCCGTCATCCGTAAGGTCCTATTGTCTTCGTCTGTGTGTGTTTCGTCGTCTTCTTCTTCATGTTTCGTCGCCGAATATCAACAGTGCGCGTCCCCCGATTCGCGGTCTTCCTCTTTTGCAGTCCATTGTCGTCACCGCAAATGAGCCTTCGCCATTTCCAGTGATGCAATCCGACCCTTTCGTTGCCCGGCACACTAACTAAAATAGACTATTATATTGAATCCTGTTTCTCCGACAAGAGTTTCTTTTCTTCTTCGTCCGCAACAGGACTCTCGCCGTCTTCTCCACATTTCGTCACCGAGAATCTAATTCCAGGACCTTTGCAAACACGCTTACCGCAAATCAGCTTTCACGATTTCCAGAAATGCAAGCCGATCTTTTCGTCGGACCCGCACACCAAAATAGACTTTTTTTCGGTTTTTCTCGGACTATATTATTGCATCCTTTTCTCTGATGACAACGAGAAAGGTTTTGTTTCGTTTTTTTTTTTCTTTTTTTTCTTTGGGGTTTTCTTCAGCTTCTTCCGCGACAGGACTCAGGCCACAAATTGTCAATCAGTTTAGTTCTTAAAAAATGAATTTGTTCTTTGACGCGGTTGGTCATCATTTGAAGTGCTGTAACTTGTCATCGCTTTCTGCAGATTTTTTTACAAAATTGTCCTGGATTCGCGCTGCCATTTTTGTTCGTGCCGCTTGTTCACGCAGGGGAAAGAATTTGGGGGAAAAAAACAAAAAAAAAAGAAAAAGAAAAACAAACAAACCTGTTTTTGTTTCTCTCTCCAATTATCCCACTTTTTCCTTCTCATTATCTCCTTCTCCTTTTTAGTTTCCACTAGGGAAAAAATCTACATCCCTTCTGGCTAAGATCAAGTCTAGGGAAATCTACAAGCTAGGTACTCTAATCATCACCATCATTAGAAATTAACCTAATCACATGCTTTTTATAATTACCATAAATTTAAAATTAACCTAATTACATGCTTTTTTCTAATGACCATGATCCTAGTTGTTTACCTTACCCTAAGGTCAGGTTTGTCATTAAATAATCCTCAAAATAGTGAAATGAAAATTTGTGAAATTTCATGTTGGGAATTTGCATTTGAGACTCACTAATTTTCACTACCATTTAGGTTAGAGATTTATGTTAGGGGGGAGTCACAACTAATATTCATGAGTGGGGGTTTCATGATTGACATGGAATAAAACCCCAAGAAGGGGAGGTGAATGAATGGCTGAACTCATTTCCAAGGATGTAATTGCAATGAGCTTTGGACATAGCCCAGCAGCAACAAAGTTTTGGGAAAAAATTCATTTTTTAGTTTGATCGTAAAACTACTAGATACAACTCGGAAGTTTGGAACTTGTAATAATGCATGCTACATAGTAACAAAATCTCTTGAATCTTTTTTTATTCATGAATTAGAAACCTACGTGTGATGCACATGATCTTGTGCTTAAACATTCAACAAGTGTGGTGCTATTTGGGAACGCCCTTAAGGAACATCATTAACAACATTTGAGAACACTATGTGAACATGGTGGGAACAATTTAAATATATATATACCCACCCCATCCCTCTCCCCCCCCCCTCCCAATTTCTCCTCATGGATGAGTGAAATAATCAGATCAATTTTCATGATGTAAAAATGAAATAAGTTCTTACATGGAATATCAATTAAATTGCACAAATAGCATTTGCAAGCATAAATACATGACAATATTTACAATTGTAATCAATCAATTGAGGACATATTTGCAAAAATTACAAAACCCAATCAATACCTTTAATGCTATACTAAATGTGTTCCTATAATGACAAAATTCCAAAACAATTACTAGCCCTCAATTAAAGGTGAACTTCAAATGTTTATACCAATGGCTAAATAGGGTAAAGTTGAAATATTTAAATTGGTTTACATTTTCTTAAACATTTATTCATGGATATCTCAGGGTAAAGGAACTACCCCAACATTAATGAAGAGCCATTAATTCACTAATAGTTAGCAAATTCACATACCTTGCTTCTCTTACCTTAATCTTATCACATTAAATTGGAAATTGATTACCAAAATTATAGATTATGATAAAACAAGGTTTGTATAAAGTTAATTATTAATTAAGATTAAACTTTACTAAGATGAATTGACTTTAAAGTGACAATCTATAGGCTTTGTGTACATTGCGAATGACAAAATTTGGATGAAAGTTGAAAGGAAGAAAAAGGATGAAAACATATTGAATGGGAAACAAGTTAACCAATTTTTTCTAAATCATATTGTATGTAATCATAAGAGGAAGATTGAAGCATGATATACATTGGTAAACCATTTTCACCAAAGAAGAAGCTAATTTATTTAATGCATTCACTATTCAATGAGAATAACAACATAAATTCATGTGGAAATTGAGATAGAAACAATTAGAATCCAATTGGTAGGATAGTGTCAAATGGTAATTAGTAATGAAATAAGTAGTATAGATGATGGAAATATGATATTAAGCATATACAATGTTTTTTGTGGGATATATATCACCAAATTTAATTATATGATAAAATTAAAATTAAGGTTCACATAAAAAATGATGAACCATTGAAAACCATATGGGAGCATATGAGGGAAATAAAAGGGGGGGGGAAGGGGAGGGGATATTATTAAATTGAATAACATCCATTTCCTTTGTTGGGCCTATTTTATCTTAACCCAATTTTGATTAGGATATGTAAAACAGCTAACAAAGTTTTGAGGTAACCTTAAGTTTTAGATAGTAAGTTAGGGCATGTGTCCTTATCCTAGTTGGACTTGAGAGGTGAGTGGCCTAGTTAGGACAAAAGGGTCATAAGTTGGTCAGATTAGAATAAGGTAACGTTATTTTATCCTTATTTTAAATTGGCTAGGCTTGTTAACTAAGGAGGTATATACAAGGTGGAGGGTGCTGTTCAAAAGCCTTAAATAATTAAGGTTAAGGCAAGATAGTAATACTCGTTTTTTTATAAAGCTAAGAACCAAGGGAATAATTGTTGACCTTTTTTTCCTCTTCTTGAATGATGAGTGGGGCATGAAATGTTGTGATTTGTTTAAGGATGGGGAGGAATCTTGGCACATCACGAGAAGGCGAAATAGATGAAAAGGGGAGGATGCTACAATATCATGGATGAATAAGCTTTTCATGAGATAATCTAGTCAACATTCACTCTAAAGAATGGAGGCAAGATCATCAAGTGACGGTGTTGGTGGCTGTTCGGGTGGGGGATTTCATGAGCATGATGACAAGAGGTAAATGATGGAAAGTTAAGAAGAGGTACCTAGGCCTATTGTTAAAGAAAGGAGATAGGAATAGAAAAGGGGAGAGAGCTTGAAAGCATTGTTCTTGGGCCTAAGAACAAAAGGTAATGGTTTGCCCTCTTGTGGAGCAAGAGAAAGAAGAACTAGGGGATAGGTTATCTTGTAGAGGTAAGGTGTGAAGAGTTATTTTGGGGGGTGACAAAACGTTTTGGAAGTGTAGGTAGTTGGGAAATAGGATGGTAGTGAAGGTATAAAAGTTGTGTGAAGATTTAGTTAGAAAAAGGAGTGGGAGATCGCTTAAAGATGAAACAAAATTACATTGTAACCTCCTCTTGGAGATGTGACATTTGTTTTGTGTAAAGACTTGTTGAAATTCTTGTATGATGATGTTTGTATGAATATGTTTTGGCTTAGGGTTGTAACTAGTCAAGTGCAAAAAGAGAGGAGTGGTAGGGAAAGGTAAGATTGTTATTTGCAATAGACACGGAAAAAAAGAAGATAATAAAAAAGAAAAGAAGAAGGTTGTTAGAAGGAGAGGACTTTAGTTTACTTTGATTACATTCAAACCATTACATTATAGAGTGATAGGTAGAAGGAATTGATTTGGGAGCAATTGGAACTTATTTAGGGTAGAAAACTAGGAACAAGGAGGGTGGATTAGGTAACAAATTGTGATGTCCCCTTTGAAGATCTCCGAGGGATCAAGGGGGGAATGAGTCATGACCCATGTCAAAGTGATGAGATGCATTAAGTGTGCGCTTAATATCCTTTATCATTATTATTTTTTTTTCACTTTTTCAAAATGAAGCTTAAATAAAAATCTAGCTATCATTCCATAAATCCAAAGCATTTTCTTCAACCACAAGTTTTTAATGATACAAAGTGCGAAACCGAAAATGCACTTTCGCATCCGAGGTGTATCTTTGGCCACTTTGTATAATTGGGTTCTTGCAAGCAGAGATAATTGTTTGGCCTGTGATGATTGAATTTTTTTGTTACACAAAGGTGGAAAGGATGAGACAGTGCAACGCAGTGTGACTGCAACGTTTGAGCCATAGCCTTCACATGTCAGTGATTTGATGAAGACAGAAAAAGTGATGATGGAAGAAGCTTACGAGTCATTGATGATAGAATAGACAGACCTCCACCACGTGAAAGCTACTTGATCTTCCTTCATAAACTCTGTTGTACATCTTACGAGTCGCAACTTCCAAAAAAGATACCATCAACAAACACACAAAACACTGTCTCATAGAACGAAGAAGTCAAAAGTGTTTCCGACTGTTGCAACCTATTCGAGGTTCTGTGTACATAAAAATTCTTCACCAGATCCCGGAGAGGTTTACATCATTGTTGCCACATCTCAAAACAAGCCTAAGCCATTGCCGTGGGTGTTTCAAGCCCCGGCCGCTCAGCTGCTCTGCCGTATAGGTATGGCGCTTGTACAAAACAACGCAAAAAGGAAAAAAGACAACATCAAAGCAAGCTCACTACATCGCTACAAACATACACCAGCATAGTTTATGAGACATTAGGGATCAAGGAAAAGCAGTACGCATCGCGACCGATCTCCAGATCCGCGCGGCAAAGAGACGTTAGAAGCATTCTATCTACAAATCAAAATGACAACCTTCCCCTCACCAAACTCGGAGGAAATGGAAGCAAACACGAAAATAACAGGCAAGGGATTGTTTTCCTTGCAAACAACAATGCAAAGTTCCGTAATGGAAGGTCCGATACGCAGACGATAGATAGCAAGAGACTTTAGGAAAGAATCACAAACACAGACAAACCGAAAAGAGGACTTGGATGCGAAACCCTCACTGAAAGACGCAAGAATCTGCAAGTACTCGGCCGAACATGATGAACTTCGAGACATGCTCGAAAAACACCTAAACGTTAGGCCGAAATCAGAGAAATGAGTAGTCGAAGGGAGTGGATTTATAGCTCAGCAACCGGGGGCTCAGTGGCAGCGGCTTGCATTCTCAGACCTAAGATCTGCGTTCGGAGAAAACCGAGGCTATATTTTGTATCGTTCGACAACAGACCCACAGCGGTTTCGTCGCACAAGAATTGAGAAGAATAGAGGACGAGGAGAGAGACGCTGTGGAGGCATTGCCGCGCCCCTGCCACGCCGGCTGAGAAATAAAAATAAAAATTAGCAATATAAAAAAATAACAAAGAATTAAATGCTAATCTATTTGACTAATGAAAGACTTACATGCTGATAGCATAGTGTAATTGTGTAACCTCCAAAGAGATCATGGTTTGAAAACCAAGCAACAAATGTAAGAAAAAGATGAGGAGATCAACAAGGTGAATGTGTACTACTATTAACACATAGTGCTGCTTGCAGTACATTTTAATATCTTGCTTAAAATACTTTTCAATTGTAGTCAACAAGAGTGGATTCAACTCTTTGTGGGAGAGATCGAGCAAGCGTCTAGCCATATTTGGTTGTGGATTTTTGATGTAATGTCAAACTATTTTTGTTAAGATTTCCTCAATTCCCAAGCTAGCTGCCATCCTTGTGACTGTTCTGGAAATTAGGTATTATGAGTTTCCTTTCCTCCCAATGAGTGTGTTCCAAGTCTTTGATTTTTAAAAGCTGAAATCATGAAACAACTGCGAGTGTTGAATTGCAAAATCAATGACACATATCACTCAAAATTCAATATATCTTGCATCAGAGATCTGAAAATCACAAATTCACCTCCATAAAATCCAACTCGTCAAGGGGTTTTAACACATACCAAGAGAATACCCCAAATTTTTCTACAAAATTTGGTTTTGATTTTGTTGAATTTTTCAATGAGAAAATAATTGAATATTCAATAAGTCCCACACTGTAGATCTAAACATTATGAAACCACCACAGTGCATGGGCACAGGGGACTCTCCAATGGTGCCAAGCGCCCAATCAGGGGCATCATGGTTTTGGGTCATCCCAATGTGAAACAAAACAAACAAATCTAATGTCTACTTTTGCAGATTTCTTGGGAATATATACAATTTCTTGTCTTTCATCAACATTCAACAACTGTCAAGTGACTGCTGGTGTATGTGTCTAGCATCCATGATGAAGCCAAATTACAGCCATTGTTCCTCAGACATATGCAGCCCATGAATCTAATGACAATTCCTTAGGTATGAGGTTGTACAGGTTGTACAGAATGCTTGCTTCATTGATGTGTGGCATGTTTTACCAAGCTTATCATGAATTCATTCTTTGGGTTGATGGACTATGTTGAAATTCCACCGCATCGCTGTGGTTGGGGATGGTCCCCGAGTGATTTTGATGTTAGTGGGGGGACAAATTGAAAAGCCTTGGAAGATGATCATCCAATGTTATGCTTCCAAAGAAGGAATGAGAAGTGATAGGAATTCTAAGGTTGGTCCTGGTTTTAGAGTTTCTATGTCATGGGAAAAATTAGAGGACCTCCAGATTCAGTGAATTTGCAGCCACTTTGGAGAACAGGAAACCCAGGGGGCAAACCAGTGAACAGCAGAACCCTTGTTTTATGCTCTGAAAGACTACTTGAAATTGAATTCTTTAGGAAACGCTTTGGAGCTAGATACATTAGAAGGTGGAAAGCTCCAAATTCAATTTTTGGTCTCCTAAGCCCCACCACCCCCACCACAGCAGATACATCCCAAACTGCAATAGAGGAAATCCTAGGCTAAATGATGAATGGACATAAGTATGAGGATGCTTACGAGATATTATTATGTGATGATTTATCTCAAAAATGGAAACACCATTATTGCTTATTAGAGTCCATGGTTGGACAATTCACGCAATCCTTTGGAATTTGCACCATTTTACAAAATTGAAATGAAAATTCAAAACTGGTACTAATTAACTTCATTTTGGGTCCCCCCCCCAACAAAAAAACCTAAGTCATGATCTCAAGCACATTCTGCTGCATCCATTCTTTGCGGAAGAATAGGTGAAAAGCTTGATATAAAATGCTTGACGTAAAAGGCTGGTTGTTGCATAATGCTCATTAGGAAGTGCCCTTTACATATTTGGACAATTGCAGTGTACTTGGGTCCAAAAAGGACTGCGCTGAATGGTTTCGCATGTGCAAGTCAGGCTTATCAGTATTGGCATGGTTGTACACTGAATCTTTTCACCCCTATGTCTCTTATTCCAAGCAATGTTTTATTTCTTTTGGTCCAGACTCTTTGTAAAGCCTTTCAGAGGCACACAGTGAAGGAGTCGTCTTTATGCTCATGTTGATTTTCATTGCGAATTTGCTGAAGTCCATATCTCTCGGAAGCTAGTGGATTGTGGTCAGTTTCAGATGGTGTGTTTGGTGTTGGCCATTCTGGTAAATGCCTTTTCTCCCCCCAAAGAATAGAGGAAATGGTCATACCAAGACCATAGAAGCCCTTCGTTGTTGTAGTTTGTCCTTGTGGCTAGGGGCTTGCCATTGCAGCAGCTTTTCATATTTGTTCACCAACTTCTGATGAGCCTGGAATCATTAGAACGGATATAAAATTGGAGCCGACCCAAATTATAAGGATCCAGTTTCGTACCTCCCGTGTCCACGAGGGTCGGCTGTTTGTTCTTAGTCCTTCATCGAGGTCGAAAGAGAGTCATAGACGGAAACGTAGTGAAAAACTATGGACGATGGGTAATGAGAGACTTGTGGTCAGATTAGCAGCTAGCCTGGGGGCAAAGGTTTCCCGTTTCTCCCCACTCTCATTTTCGACTTCTCAAGTTTTCTTGGTTTTTGTTGCAGCGGGCAAATCTCAGAGAGAAAGAAAGCCGTTTGTTTTTCACCAACAATCGACTGATTGTGTAGAATGTCAGCAAGTATTCGTGTGCTGCGCATCCGAATCCAAGAAGGTTGTGCTCAGCGGGTCGAGATTTTGTTTGTTTTGTGGATTGGAGTTTGGCGGAGTTTTGCAAAGCTTAAAATCTCTTTCTTCTTTTGGTTAGCACAGTAGAAAGATGGTCTTTCGCTCCCGGCTCTGTGGGGTCTGCCTGCTCTAGTTCCGTCCTGAGCTTTCTTACGATTACAACACCATGGATAAAGTAAAGCTGTGTGAGGCTGACACTCAATCTGTCTGTTTGTGTGTCAGTGCATCCTACGATTTCATATGTGCTGTCTTCATCTGATGACATGGTTATAAACCTATGTGATGGGGACAAAGGCCAGACTTGCAATCAAATATTCAAAGGCCACTCCCACTATGCTATGTAAGTGATCTTTAACCCAAAGGAGAGCAACACCTTCACCAGCGATTCACTTGACTGAACTATCCTGCTTTTGCTTCAGGATTGTGTCGGGTTTGGTTCTTGCATCATCAGAGTGATCATGAGGTTAGTCATAGCGAGTCAATTTTAAGATGTCAGTCTCATGCCAGAAACATGAAGAGCTTAAATAGGCAATTCTGCCTTATTTTTTGCTCTCACTTTTGCCTATGCAGCCAATTTGCATTGTCTTCACGTTCACTCTTTCATGAGTGACTCCTTGAGTCCTAGCTTTCATCTCTTTTTTTTATAGCCAGATTGGTTCTTTGTTCACACATTGTGAAGGGCATGTTTATTTCTAATGATTTAAAACCGTAAACTAGGCATCCTTTAACACTATGCTTTACTAATCAATAAGTGAAGTCATCCAGGAAATGCTGTTGTGAAGAGATTGAAGGTTTAACTTTAGAAAGATGAATCTAGTTCATCATGTTTGTCCAAAGGCAAGGTTGATATCTACTAGTCCTTGGTCGTCCAAACACCTTACCCTAGCTCAACTTGACCTAGCTATGTTAACTTATGAATGACTACAAGATACCATTGGGCATGAACATGGAAGATGTGATAGTTGTAGAATGTGGATTGATGACATGTTTTCAGTATGATATTGTCACATCAACTTGTTTATCCAATTATTTCGTAGCCAATATTGTAGGTCCTTCTAATCTTAGTTAGTCAAACAGATTTAAATTGAAATCTTCAAATCTTGAATGACCTAAGGCATTTTTTGTGATATTTTTGATTCCAAATTTGCACAGATGAAGAAGAAGGATGCAAGTGAAGCCCTGTCATTATGGGCATGCTTACCATCCAAATGCTTTGATTATTATGTACATCATTGTAGTGTCCCCTTTGACAAGTGTTCATTTCATTGGCTTTAGTGCACTTAATAAACTACTTTTACCTTATTTTGGTCTTTTGTCACTGCTTTAACTTATTGACCTCATTGATTACATTGTATTGGTCCACTTCCATCACCCTTAGTAATTGAAAGTCTACTGGTAGCACTTTGACACACCACCATTGTTGGGATATTTCCCCGCTAATTGTCACATTCTTAATGAATACACTTAGTAGCATTGCATGATGTCCTTCCCACTTTGCCATCCTAGATTATATATGAGGTCATCTTCACCTAAAGACATTTCATAAATCTTTCAGGATAGAGGATGGCTGGTGCAATTATACGTCATGAAATGTTCTGTTAATTGTAATGGCATTTAGCTGAATTGCCATTTATATTGGATGGTTAGGTTGCAAGTATCCAAAACCCCTTCAAGGGTCATGCCGTGGGGACGTTGAGAAACTTTGGCGGGAGTTCTTTTCAGATCCATCACAATGGTGGGATCACAGGTCAGAAAAGGTAACAAGGTCCATCTTTCTTGTAATTCTCTTGCTGATGCAGGAAGTTTGTGAATGGTTAATTGTTCTTGCTTCTGGTAGCCTGGTAGGCTGTGAGGATTGATCAGTTGGATTTGGACATCTGGTCATAGGCAAATGTCAGGTATCCAGATTTCAAACATAGGAAGACACAGAAGGCGCTCTGGCTCAACCACAAGTGCAAACCCAACTGGGTCGAATTGGAGCTTGCTGCATTGCCACCAGGGACTTTACAAGCAAGCACCTTTTCCTGGAATGTGAGGCTTGTAAGATATGTTAAGACAGGGCAACCTGCAAAGACAATGGAACTTTTCCAAAGAATGCAACAAGAAGGCATGGTTCCAGACAAGTTCACCTTTGTGCCAGTGCTCAATGCATGTGCTAGTTTACAAGCACTTGAAGAGGGCAGACGTGTCCATCTGCAGATCATGGAAAGAGGGTTTGAGTCAATTCCTTATGTGGGCAATAGCCTCATTGATATGTATGCCAAGTGTGGGAACATCGAGAATGCTTGGAAGGTATTTGACAAGATGTTGACTCATGATGTGGTTTCTTGGAATTCCATCATTTCAGGACATGTAAAATGTAGGCAAGCAAAGAAGGCATTGGAATTATTTCAACAAATGCAACAGGAAGGATTGGATGCAGACAGGGTCACCTTCTTAGCAGTTCTGAATGCATGTGCTATTGAAATGGCAGTTGAAGAAGGCAGACAGGTCCACAATCACATCATTCGAAGTGGTTATGAGTCTGATATTTTTGTGGGTAGTAGTCTTGTTGACATGTATGCCAAATGTGGGAGCATAGGAGATGCCCAGAGGGTGTTCCATAAGATGCCCATACACAATGTTGTCTCTTGGAGTGCAATGATTTGGGGACATGTGAAATGTAGGCAGGAACAGAAAGCATTGGAACTATATCAACAAATGCAAGTGGAATATGTGAAGCCAGAACCTGTCACCTTTGTTGGGATTTTGAATGCATGCGCCAGTGCAGGGTGGCTTGAAGAAGGCAGACGTATTCATGAGCACATTATTAAAAGGGGTTATGAATCTGATCTGTTTGTGGGTAGTAGCCTGGTTGACATGTATGCCAAATGTGGGAGCATAAAGGATGCTCAACATGTGTTCAACAAGATGTCCACACGCAATGCTGTCACTTGGAATGCAATGCTTGCAGGATATGCCATTCATGGGCATGCTAAGGAGGCTTTTGAGCATTTTGAACGGATGTGTGAAGAAGGGGTAGAGATGGGTTTGGTCACTTTTGTTTCCCTTCTGTCAACGTGCAGCCATGCAGGTCTAGTGGTTGAGGGCCTGGTCTATTTTGATTCCATGAGTTTAGTTCATCATGTTTCTCCAACAGTTGAGCACTATGCCTGTATGGTTGATCTTTTTGGTCGTGCTGGCCATCTGCATGAAGCAGAGGAGCTGATCAAAACCATGTCCTGTGAACCAAATGCTCCTGTGTGGAAGGCCCTGCTTGGTGCTTGTAGAGTGTATGGTGATGTGGAGATGGGAGAACGTGTTGCAGAACAAGTTCTCAGATTGGACCCTGGAAATTCTGCAGGCTATGTGATGCTAGCAAACATCTATGCAGCTGCTGGGAACTGGGATAGCTGTGCAAATATTCAGCGACTGAGGTTGGAAAGGGTGTGTAGAAACAACCAGGGTGCATATGGATTGAGCTGAACAAGGAGGTGCATTCTTTCACAATAGATGACCAAGAGCATCCACAGATAATTGAAATCTGTGAAGAACTAAAAAAGTTGTCTGGCCAAATGAAGGATCTAGGATATGTGCCAGATACCAAGTTTGTGTTACATGATGTAGAGGATGAAGACAGGATTTTGCATTTGGGTCATCACAGTGAGAAGCTGGCAATTGCATTTGGCCTAATCAGCACACCTCCTGGTACTACACTTCACATCTTCAAAATTTGTGGATGTGTGGTGACTGCCATTGTGCCATCAAGGTCATTTCCAAGATAGTTGAGAGAAAAATCACTGTGAGGGATGCCAATCGCTTCCATCACTTTGAGAATGGTCTTTGTTCTTGCAGGGAATACTGGTGATGTCAATGGTGTCCTCATAGTCCCCTGGATCAGCATACATCATATTCCTTCCATCACACTTATATCCAAATGCAAAGGGTGTGCCTGTTGGGAACACCTGGGATTTTCCAATACCCATCACACAGTTTTAGGGTGTTGGAAAATTTATGCATCAGGCAATGGTGATCAGGCATAAATGTTAATCTGGGCTTTAAATCATTTGCCACATCTATTCGACAAAGAGGACATGATGACTGCTCTGCTCACCTGTGACCTAGAAGCTCCACTGCAATTGTAAAGAGAATGCGTCAGCTTGCAGGTAACTTCACTGAGCATTGTAAAGCATGTGGAATAAAGAAACTTAAGAAAAGGAAGATATGGCCCAGGCAGTTGGCAAAGCTTGGTTTTCTGCTGCAAGGCCTGTGTTTGAGTCTCTCTTGCTTCTCTTCCTGTTCTCAGCCTGTGTGGTCTGTTCATCCAAGCAGGCAAAGAGAGCATCTGACGAGCAATAGCAGGAAGTTTTCCACAGTATTTGGGTTCAGGTTTTCTTGATCTTGGCCTGGGTCAATGGAGAACTGATGATTCTGATTGCCTTTGGAAAATTGGGAAGGAGGGTGATTCAATTGTTATACAGGACAGAAGGTGATTCATTGATTTAAAGGCTGTGAGGTTCACTGAATGAGAGGATTGCATGAGCATGAGAAGAGGAAATGGTGCAGGCCAGAATATGACTATGGATTTGGTCTCTATTGTAGCATCCATGAGAGTGAGTTGCAAGGACATTTGCAAGGAGAAATATTTTCAATTTTTGTTGTGCTGTCTTCCAACACTTCATGGTCTGTATCTACATGAATGGGTCTCTCCTATGGTAACCAACCTTTTCCAGAACTAGAGACTCAGCACATTCAGGTTTTGTGCTTGTAGTGTACTTTTGAATGTTGTCATAGACAGTACACTCTGCCAGAGGAACAGAAGTCTGTTCAACAATGTGCTTACATTCTTCTCTCTGACTCTACTATGGAACATTTAGTGCTGATATACATGTCACTGCATGATATCTCTCTATAGTGGTTATGAATTTTCATCAGCTTTTGGCAAAATTAAACCCATGCAACACAATGTTCAGCACAAATTTGTGTGAATCTGATGGCTAGATCATCTGGGGTTGTAAGTTATATGAGGTCTGGTCTTTCCTAATATTACAGTTCTTTGCCTTATCTACTTTTCTAGCTCTGTCAGAGGTAGCAGTGTTTTTCTACCTTAAGTCTTTTTGAGAATATCTTTACTGATGATGTTCCCACTGCCCAGATGAGTAGACTCATGTGCTGAGGTATGGACACCAATGTTGGCATATCCAAGAGATGTAGAATCTGGGAGAAGCCATCAAGGTGGTCAGAGGTTTTTATCAGAGATTGTAATATGAAGCCAGATTTACTTGGAGAAAGAGAAACAGTATTTGGTACGTTTCACTGGGCTCAGACTGCAGCTAATAGAAATGGATTTGTTATGAAAACTGTGCAGATATAACTGACACTTTGTGAATAGCACTCATAATAAGGTTATGGTCAGTCAATCTTGTCACAGTGTTAGTTTTGGTCTTGCTAGAACCCATAAAATTGGGGCCTTCAAAGTGTTTGTTTTTGGTTTTCTCTGCAACCTCACAGATATGTTCTTGTGGCTAAAGTGAATATTCTGCATTGACATAATTCCTATTGGTGTGCTTAAGGGAAATATTCATGTGCAGGCCTTAACCACTAACCCTCTATGTAGGCCCTCTCTAATGCCTGCCTGATTGCAAAATGAAATAAAGCATTACTGTCATGAGCTTGTCACAGCTTTAATGAGAATACTATTGGCTGTATGTGTTATCCATGTCTCTTGGGTGCTTGCCAACATGATGACCAAGTCTTCTTACAGCCTCTGGAAATGTGACAGGAACCCAGGATGCAGGTATTTGTACAACTATTTGTCTGAAGTTTTGGGCAAGTTATGGCATACTTATCTGCACTGGTTGTTGGGGGTCAATGAAGTCAGTGCAGAGCTAGACACTGCTATTTATGATGAAGGTGAAGCTCTGATATCTCAAAGTCACAATCATAATGTTTCTGCAATCTCATAGATTTTCTCTCAAAGGTGCTGACGATTTTTAAACAAACAAATCAATGAAATATCACACTGGTTGCAAATAGTCTCATATCAGCAGCTAATTATGTGCCATTTGCAACTTGTTCCATGAAAAGTGCTTCAAAATTGCTGGTTGGTGGCAAGGTAGTATGTTCATGGCATTGGTAATGGTGAATTTTGATGCTTAGGGACTTCAAAATTCACTTGATACTGGTGTTTGAATTCCTAGTTGTCATACAATGGTGACCTTTATCAAGTTTAAAACACACCATTTCAAGCCATGAAGCCATGAGTGGTGACAGTAGTTGTACACATTATTTACTTCCAAGTTACAACACCATTGTTAAAGTCTTCAATAAAAATATTGCTTTATCAATGTGCAACCACTACTAGCTACATACGAAACCTTTTAATAGCTCCACAAAAAAGCCAATGTGTTGCAAAAGATGAGTTATACATATTATAGCGAATGGTGTCAACTTAGTTTTTGACTTTGAATCCTCAATTGAAGAGGTTGATAAGGCAACATTGGCTTGAAATGAAAGACTCTTGTTAACCCTTCAATCACAGATCAAGCTAAAAACATCTTTTGAACTTATGATCAGTTCACATATAGACATGGAACAAAGCGAATGAGTCCATGTGAAAATGAAATGCATAAATTGAAGTCATATAAGATATAAGTTGTGGTTAAATACAAATAAACCGTGGACAATTGACATGACAATGATCCATTAATTCATTTTATCAAATAAGGTCAAACATATTCCTAACCTAATCTAATCAAGCAATTGTTAATTAGCATCATAAAGCACTAAGAAAAATTTCCTAAGTGTATTTGATCAGCACCTTTCATTCATGAATATCTCTCCCAGAAAAGAGGAGGGATCTCTTGCCTACTCCCTACCCTGCTGGCTTACTCTGTAGTGTGAGCAGGGGTTGCCCATTCTTTAATACATAATCACATCATCACTGCCAAAATCAATGTAAGGTCTGGCAGAAACATCAACTTTGAAGAGATTCTGGAAATACACATGCATTATACTTGGAGTTTTCTATGACCCCACAAGTGCAAAGTGACTGCAATTGTTGAAGGCAGACTGAGAATACCATGTAAAGAGTCTTGTGAAATCTATTGATTGAAGCTTATAGTTTCCTTGTAACTGTTCCTTTCTTCAGGTGTCTACTGGAAGAACCGAGGCCAAATGTAGATAACAGTCAGTCAAGCTCCTGCTGGCAAATGTGGCTCAAGGGAGAATTCCCACTAAAATCTGCAACGTATGCATAGAAGAATAGATCCAATTCTCTGAAAACCATCATCAGATGCTTTCCACAAGAAGGCTGTTCCAAAAGACCCCAATTCACTCTGCATCAATCTTTGAGTAAATCCTAGCAGCTCCTGGAGCTACATTTTGCAAACCTGCAAAAGAAACTATATGTCAATACAAATCAACTTGGTCTTCTTCTCATCAATTCCTTTATCACTCAGATAATGCTGGTTTCCATGACCTAAATGATCACCTGCATACAGAGCAAATGAAACAGCACAATGAAAGTACATACTGTATATAACATCCAAGTAGGTTGACAAAAGGAGTTATTAACCACCTCCTTACACTCCTTACACATGAATTCTTGTAGCTGTAATAAACAACTGTCAATAACTTCAAACTGAAGCCCTGATATATTCACATACTAGCACCAAGTTTTCAGTGCAGATTTCCCACCAAACTTTGACACTTACTGTTCCTACCAGTCATGCATGCAGAGCAGCAGCAACCATATGCGTGTAATAGATCATCAATGCATTGAAAGAAGAGTACTAGAGCACATTGTGGAACTCCAAACTGCAGTGTACCTTGGTTTTATGCCCCACCAATTGGAAATCTGACTTTATGCTGCACTATGCTGCGGAAATTCAGAACAAAGGCTCATCCTGGGGGATTTCAACCCAGGAACTTGGGCAGGAAACTGCATGCTAATGTAGATTGCACCTACCCATGTGGATTTCAGATACTCTGTGTCATCAAAAACACTCATCAACCTTGCTTGCTAAGCACCAATGCTTCATATGTGCAATTAACTGGAAAAATTCCTGCCATTGCTCCAGACTGTAGTACTGCTCAAAGACTGATCAAAAGTAAGGTAACATGTCAATTATGCCACCTCATATTCACTAAAGTGTAAGTATGGAATCATTGACCTTCAGATGATTTTTTCCTTTCTGGAAGGAGTAAAGGGTGTTGCACACAAACCTGTAATAGTCATGTTTGAAGAGGTCTATGCACTGCATAGTCTCCATAACAAGATTCTGCCTTTTTGTGCAGAGCTGGTAGCTACAAGATAGAAGTTTTGTGCTATTTAACCACTCACTCCTTGAATGTCACCTTGTTCTCCTTCATAAACAGATGCTGCTAAAGGATGTAGATTTACAAACCGCTTCCTGAAATACTTCTCAGAGCCACCAATGATTGTCCGGAGGGCATATTCCCTTTGAGGTAACAGTCCTTGAGAAACAAGCCATGAAAATACCCGGTGTCGTGGCTTGATCCTCCCTTCCAAACTGTATGTGACAAATGAAGTGAACTTCAAGACCTCCTTGGCAGGCCGGTTCATAATATTAACAAGGAAATCAAACTTTTGCCGCACAGTGCTTTCTGTGCAACTAAGAACTGTTGGATGTCCCTTCAAGATGTCACATACTTCACTCCCAGAGAATCCAATGCTCTTGAGAACTTCATACCCTGCCTCCAAAGAATCCAAGGATCTACCAAGTATATCAGGGTGTAAAGTGAAAAGGTTCACTAGCTCCTTTCCTACCAGGCCCTTGTTTTCAAAGAATTCCACCTTCTGCTTTAGAGTCTCAATGTTGGTAGTGAAAATTGCTGGGTAACGGGTTATTATTTCCCCAATACGCTTTCTCTCCACACCCAATTTCTCCATGAAATTCATCTTTGGGGTGATGTTTTCAGTTATACTATGGCAAAGGATGCTAGGCTGTTCAGTTATTATCTTCCCTAGGTGCTCCTTCTTCACACCAACACTTAACAGAAATTGGAGCTTTGGCACAAGAGTGATCTCATGTCGGTAACCTAAGTAGTATGGTGACAAAGATATTACTTTACCCAGCTTCCCCTTCAGTATTCCAATCTTTAACAGGAATGCTACAGTAGGTTCAAGATTAAGTTCTTTGCTTAGAGTAAGAAACTGTGGATAGATCCTTAGGACTCTCTCAAGCTGTCCCTTTGTCAAGCCACATTCAATCAAGTACTCCAAATTTTCTTCAAAAAGGTTCCTTTCCAGAATGCGCATCATCAAGCTTGGATTTCTTTCAAGAATGCGGCAAACAGGTTGTTTCCCAACACCGGTAGATTCAAGAGCTTGCAATAATGGCATAAGGTTCTCCTGAAAGGTCCTCAAAAGCACCTCTGGGTATGTCTGAGTAACTTTCAGAGCTCTCTCTTCCTTCAGACCTAGAGCAATTAAGAAAGACAAACTGGCTTCACGATCTGTGCCAGCATCATGTTCAGCATCTGAAATTGCCAGGAGAGAAAAGCTGTGATTGAACCTGCCTAATGACTTGCTCCAAATGCGCTGCAAGCTGAAAAGCCTTGGGGTGGAGGAATACCTGCTGCAGATTGGTAGATATGGTGCTGCATTAACCACAGATGGATAGCCTAAAGCAAATATCAGAGTACAAACAAAATTGTGTCCAGATACACAACCTGATTGAGGGTCTGCATGAAAGCCATAAGCAAATTGAGAGTGAAAATTTTGTTGTGGGCCGCTTTTCCACCTCCAGTGCACGCTTCTCTTGTTGGCCAGGAGGGACATGACACCGCGCAGGAAGGTCGTTGACATGTTGAACCACTTCTCAGCCAAGAAGCCCAGAAGAAGCTCGCCCAAGAGCAGCTACTATCGAGCGTCTACACAAAACTGAAGAAAATCAATAGCTGATTCAGATCACCGCCTCCAAGATCTAGCAATGAAAACACTTGCCAGATCGAGAAGCTCCTGCGAACTTCTTAAAGAGCAAAGCCGACTTTCTGCTGTGGAGAACAAAATTGCACCACTCCCCTGAAGTGAGTAAATCTCACTGTCCATCTTCTTCCTCAAATGCAAAATAGAATCAACACCGACACACATCACGTTGAGAGTAATACGTCCTTGTGCTACTGCTTCCAGTAATGTGAACTTCTAGGTCAAGGAACACAAACATTGCACCCATCATATCACATTTTCCACAGCACGGCAAACGACACTCCAGAATCCTGGACTCATCTTCCTTGATTATTTCACAATTGTATCAACATAACAACTTAACTGCGAAACCAACCTAGGACTCACAGGAAATGTTGCAAGCAATATGATATGCATCTGCTCCAAAGGCAGCGCGTATGAATTTTTGTGAGCGTTCCAGTGAGGTGGGCACAGCAGACACGTTCCTCACAGAAATCGGTGCGGACGTCACGATTTCTACTAGCAATTCATCAGTACATCTCCAACCCTAAAATTCATTTGACCGGCAACATCAAGGGATTTTCCTAGAGCAGTAGGCACAGTTAGTAAGCGAAAGTTCCGACGGCGTGGCTACAATGCGCAACACCTTTGTCTCCAGCCCCACAAAAACAAATGTTCACCCAAAACTCGAAGTTCCCCACCAAATTCGGCGATCTTACCCCTCGGCTATTTCCGCTAACTGGCGGCCTCTCGCTGCTTACATAGTCCATATTAAGGGCCTGTCTATTGAACCTTACAAAAGGTTTTTTTTAGGGAGCTTCAACTCAGCATAATGACCTTCTGACAGGTACTTCAAATCCTGAAAGGTTTTCAAGGTAGGGCCTTCTATCTTGCAGAAGGATTCTTGATTCGTCCTCATATCCCGGGAAGGTTCTCAAGGCAACACCTTCTGTTGAAGGCGGAGGAGGACACAGGACACTGTTCTCGAGCTTGCATTGTTGTTTATATTGTTGTTTATATCAGACGATGTCTCTGCAAGAATTGGAACTCAGACGTAGAAGACGGAGACGAGAAGGAGAAGAAGTATCCAACAACGGTGGAGAGCTCGAACGGCGGATGAATTCGTTGTCTCTTGAAGGCGCAGAACAACAACAACCCGGGCATCTTTTTAGATTCAGATCTGAAGAGGAGTACTTAATTGTAAGAACCTCGTTGAGATGGTTGTCGTCCAAGAGAAAGCATCGCAATGGTCGGGACAGAGCTACTGCTGGGAAGAAGAAGGGCAATCCTCAAACGATAATAATGAAGAAGCCGAAGAAGAAGACCGAAGAAGGCATTTTTCAGACTTGTCTCTCACATTTTCCTTATTTCATTTCCAGAAGAAGAGATTTCGAATGATTTATGGCATCAACAATCTGGTGGATTCGAAACTTTGGACGACACATCACATGTTGCAAATACCTTGGCAATTGACGATGATGTCTCAAGTCGAGATGCCTTAAGTTCATCTTCCCAAGTAGTTGGTAATCAAGCTCCTCGTGTTGCGCATTACGATGTTTCTTCCTCGACGACGACGGAGACACACATTTTACTGGGATGTCAAGAGACGCAACAGACCGGATGAGTTATGTGCCTTCAAAACCAGCTGCACTAAAGCAGCGTGCGTCAAACGTAACGTGCCGCAACGTCTCACGATCGAGAACCTAACTTCTCGTGAATATTCGATGCGGAGCCCATCTAATTGTATAGTGGGGGAGAAAAAGAAGGACGTCCGACCCGGGACGCTGGTTGTGAACCTGGATCGCGTAAGCACCTCCATGTGCAGCGAGACTCCCATAGGACAGACTCCGCGCTGGGATAGTTGGCCAGAATTCGTAGTTGGCCAGAATTCGCAATTGTGGTGCTTACGCAAGAGAATAAACCCGACTTTGTTTTCATTTAAACGATCGGAGAAACGTGTTTCAGCATGTTCTACTACACATTGAAGTCCTTGGCTGGTTCTACTCTGTTTAAAAGTGCTGTATAGTTACTCAAAGATATTGTTTGAAGAGGTACATTTCTATACACTCAGACACGGGAAAGGCACTTTCTTTGGAAAATGCAGAATTCGCCGACTAGCCCGGCAAGCGTAGAAACTGAGGAGACATCTCAAAAACTGGAAGAATTAATTCGTTATCTCCGCAAATTGCTGCTCCGGAAAGCACTCTCGGACCCAAGTTTGGTTCTCTGGCCGTGTTACTTAGAAAGTAACTTTCTTCTGCAGCCCAGATGAAACCCATTCTGCTGCAGACAATGTCAAAATACCCGAGCGTTTTTTGACATGAACGTTGAAGAGGTTTATGTCCGCATTTCTCGATCCCATTTTGTGCCAGGGTTGAGAAGGATTCACGTTTCTCTGTTTAGACAAGCTGGTCAAGAGCTATTGCAAGGACAATGTACGAACACTCTCTGCAATAGCTCCTGACCAGGATGTCTCTATATGTGTGTGTGTGTGTGTGTGTGTGTGTGAAGATCTCACACTTTGTGACGATCACAATCCTTAGATCACAACCCGTTCTTTTCTACGTGGTTGACGTATTTCATGTACCACTGGAATAACTATTGGTCGTTAACTTACATTTTATCTGCGGATATTCTTCGTACAACCCACTGTTGTCTTTATACAGTTTTAAGCTCCCCCCACAATACAGAATTCATAATAGTTTGTCTACAATTTGCAATTTCTGAACAAACAAATCTTCATCTCTCATCATTGCAGATGCTGTGCTACACAACCAGCGATAGATGCGTTTCAAGCAGCTGTACTTTTTCCTGATGTAACTGGATTCACGCACACTTACTGAGCGTGCCTTGACATCAAAACGTGGATCAGAGCTTGTGGAAGAACTCATTGTAAGTATGATCAATTACTTCAATGAGGTTTGCCTTCAATTCTCCATAACAAGCTTATGCCCTTCTAACTGAAAAAATGCTTTTGAAGTGAACTCCTGTTGTGTGTACATATGAATTCATGATCAAAACACTCCCCCATTATCTCAACTAGTGTCCACTACATACCGAGATCACAACAACAGTTGCAGGGTTATGTTTTTGGTAGTCCTCCTCAGTTTTATGTGGGTAAGACTATACTTCTCTGTGCCTACACAATGGTGTTGATTTTGTTGACTTGTTTCCAACCTACCACAGACTATCAGATCCTCTTTGGATACAAAGGGTGGAATTGCACACGATTGCATTTCTTGTGTTCACTGCCACCTTTTTTTCTTTGTAGCTCTGTGTTGCAGTTGGTTCCTTCAATTGGGCCTCAGAAGAATTGAATAAACTTTATTTGTAGTCTCAACGATTTGGTCAGCTCTTCCTTGTCAGGAGACGAAATTATCTCATCTATCAAAATTGTTGCATTTGCTTGCTAACTCATCCTCCTGATACCAGTTGTTGCTAAAAGTTATGGGAAACATCAGAGATTTTTCCTTGTATGCATATTGTATGCCTTGCAAATGTAGATGATCAGTATTTCTTGTTGTTTCACACACATGAGCACCAATTCTCCTGTAAATTTGTTCCAAACTTCAAAGGGCTTCAATTTTGGACAGTTTGCTTGGGACTCCATGATTGTGTGCGTCCTTGTTGATGTAGCAAGCAATGAGGTGATGATCACTCACCAATGACCTTTAATGTATGTAGGGACTAATTAGATATAATGTGAACATAGGTTTGACCTAGATGTCTGCTTGCAAACTATCATGTTGTTATTGCATGCTCATTTTCATGGGGAGCTATCAGGATTAGGACTTGTAATCCAGTATTAGAATAACAACATGGTCTTTTTACATATATATGGTGGTCCTTGTGGGCAATTTCGTTGCTCAACACCTCACTATGCCTGTCACTATTCTTGTTTGTGTTCTCCATGCATTCCAGAAAGCAAAGAGATGTTCCTCTTTCACAAAACGTACTCAGCTGCTTGATGGCTTGTTGCTATCATCCCTATTGACAAATCTGAAGCTCAGATATATGGATATGGTGCTTTCCTGGACTATGTTTTGTTTTTCAGAGTCAATCAAACTGTGCTCTCCACACTGCTGCATTTGATTTTGAACCGGTCTCCAGTCTTGGTGCTTATACTCCCCAGGCATGCTTTCCATAGTTGAATTTTGACTACTACTTAATGAATCGTGACATCAACTGGGTCAAGGGAATCGTGTAAGTTCAATTAGCAGCCATATTTATTTGCTTCATGTTGAACTCTAGCATTGAGGACTTATGCAGCTTGTTAGCAAGTTCAGTCTTCACCTTTTCAAAATAGTCAGGCAGAGTGAATCACTACCACGACACTTGATGAGTTCCGTAGCTATAGGAGTTTCAACTCTCACATGCCACCCTCAACCAGAAATGAGTCATCAGGGAACTGGGATATGCCCAGCACATACAGTTTTCCTTTGCAAGGTTGATGTGAGAGACCTCCTGAATTTTGCAGGACCAGTCATCGCATCTGTGAATTGAGATCATGTAATCATGCAAGCTCATGTTAATCATTAAAACTATACCCATAGTCTACATCTAATTGAAAATTTTCTGGGTTACAAGGTTTTAGGTTTACAAGCAATGAAACGTCATTTCCAACTTCCTCGTCAACTAGAAAAATCAACAAGGTGCTCAATCAAAAGTTCAAAGAAGCAGCTTCGTATATGAGGTTATGTACCACTTTTATATCCTTTTCTCATTCAATTTTTGGGAACAAGTTTTGATCAAGATTTGTTGAGCTCAGCTAGTAAAGAAGGTGCCCCCCCCAAAAGGGATTTGAGCCTAAACCCAAAAACTTGGGCATGAAGAAGAAGTTGAAAGTACCAAGGAAGCACTAGGAAGGAGCCAGTTCACATATCCAGCAAAAAATGTATGTGCCAAGAGACATGTAGGTCTTGCTCCCCAGTGAGTTCACATCCTACCAACTTGCAATGACCTGCTCAGTGCAACTTTAGGAGCTTCTTTAAATCCATGTGGATTAGATCCATCTAAGAACTGTTGTTGCTGTGATGCTGATACAAGGTCTTCTGCCATTGAAGAAGCAGCCTACATAACGTTCTGATCCACTTCAATAATGTATGGATATAGGTGTAGCCTCTGATGCCGGTAACAACACAGCGTCCATGATGCTTGTGATTGGACTTGGGTTCGACAGCCCATAAGCACCTCCTATCAATGCTGTGAATAGTAACCCCTAGGCTAACATCCTTAAAAATATCCCTTCTCTCTTTCTCTTTCTTGCTGCAGTTACGAAAATAAAAAAAGGTGGCTGAATCCCGGCTGCATACATACATACCAGTAGTAGTTTCTTGCATTTGTTGTAGCATCAGAAAGATGTCTTCATCAGACCTGCTGCACGTCATGCAATTGCTGCTACCATCAAGGAGTTGTTGTACACTTTGATGGAGTAGAGCTCAAGATCCTTCAGCTGGGAAGTAAATCCAATACCAACAAGGTAATATAGCTCCTTCATCTCCCAATTTTTGCCACCCCATGCAAGTTGAAGATGATGTGTAGAAGCTTTGAGAAACGAGGGGAAGAGCATGGCTCGTGGAAGCGCATCCAAATGGAAAAAAACAGCAGAAACACCCATCGCAAAAGCCTCCATGAGCCATGTCCTTCAAGGGGTCCTAAACCCTAAACGCTCCCTTCAGCAGGTCCTTCAACGCTCTTCCTTCTGCATCAGGAGCGACGACGACGCTTTTGCCGCACGATTGCCTCTAAGTCTGGAACAGCCCCAAACCACAAAATCTGTCGACAGTAATAATTCTCGGTGCAACGTGCGAGAATTGACAGAAATCTTCCTTCAATCGAGGCGGGAATGAAGGAAGGAAAATAAACCCTAAGGGTTTAATGGTCAATCTGCGCATCTTCTGAGTGGGGGTGGAAGATTTGTGCGCGGAATCGATGTTGGAGGAACCAGAAAGGCTTGCACCCATCTGCTGGATGTTTGCCGTTTGCACCCATCATTCTCTTTTTCTCTGTCTCGTCGCCGACTGTTGTCGCCGAAGCTGACTTGGGAGAAGAGAATGAGTTTGTCATTGCGCGAATTGCAAGTGCTCAGTTCAAGGAGCACCCCATCTCCACAGCACAAACATACTACGAGATGGGGAGAAAGAAAGTTGCTCACAGGCAGCAGCAGCAGCTTGAGACGCATCTGTCTATCTCCTCCTCCTCCTGCTCCTCCTGTGTGTCAAGCCCAACACCTTCGGCAGTCTGCCGCTCCACTTTCCGATCTTCCCACAGTACCAAGGATGGAAGAAAAGGCAGCGCAGCAGCAGCGGCAGCTGAGAGGGCGTGGCCGCGGTAAGTTGTGGCTCGGCACTCTCTTGGGTCTTTTGATTGTTCTCTGCATGAGTTTGCTTCTTGAGCTGCAACACGCTTGTACTACATATGGACATGGAGTTGGATTGCAAAAGGGTGTGGTCTATGAGGGTTGCTGTATGCATGAGGTTCACATGAGGTTTTTCTATGGCAGGCCGGAAATGGGTTGTCGAGAAACGTTGGTTGGAGTTTTTCTCAGATCCTTCACAGTGGTGGGATAACAGGTCAGAGAAGGTAACCAGAAACATGATTCTTGTTATCACCACATTTCCCATTTTGATTCAAAGACATTTGTGTGTTTGATTTCCGGAGGGTTTGTGCATTGTTGTTCTTGGGTTGTGAGTCACGGTAATAGAGTGAGCTCCAACACACAGCTGATCTGAGCTTGCTTGATTGATTTTGGTTTTTGCCAGTCAGAGCTCAATGCAAACTATCCTGATTTCAAACATAAGAAGACAGAGGAGGCTCTTTGGCTGAATGGAAAATGTAAACCTCCCTGGGTGGAAGCAAAACTGGCTGCACTGGCACCAGGAACTGTGCCATTGCACATCTTCTCATGGAATGCAAAGCTTACAAGATATGTGAAGGATGGACAATATGAGAAGGCACTAGAGCTTTTCCAACAAATGCAACAACAAGGCACAGTTCCTGACCCATTCACTTTTTTTCGAGTACTCAGTGCTTGTGCAAGTTTACAAGCACTTGAAGAGGGCAGACACATTCATTCACAGATCATTCAAAGTGGCAACTGTGAGTCTGATGCATTTGTGGGTAGCAGCCTTGTTGCTATGTATGTCAAATGTGGGAGCATGGAGGATGCAGAGCGAGTTTTTAGCACAATGCCTACACGGAATGCGCTCTCCTGGAGTGCCATGATTCTGGGATACATGAAAAGCGGGCATGGGCACAAGGCATTAGCATTGTATCAACAAATGCTGCAAGAAGGAGTGGAGCCAGAGCCTGTAACTTTTGTGAGGGTCTTGAATGTGTGTGCCAGTTTAGCTGCACTTGATGAGGGCAGGCGTGTTCACAAACACATCATTCAAAGTGGTTGTGAGTCTGATATATTTGTGGGTAGTAGCCTTATTGACATGTACACCAAGTGTGGGAGCATAAGGGATGCCCAGCAAGTGTTTGATAGGATGCCTGTACGAAATGTTGTTTCTTGGACTGCCATAATTCTGGGACATGTGAAATGTGGGCAAGGGCAGAAGGCATTAGCGTTGTTTCAACAAATGCAACAGGAAGGAGTGGAGCCAGACCCCATCACATTTGTGGGTGTTCTGAATGCATGTGCCCATTTAACTGCAATTGAAGAGGGAAGGCTTATTCATGAATGGATCAGTCAGAGTGGTTTTGAGTCTGATGTGTTTGTGGGTAATAGCCTTGTTGACATGTATGCCAAATGTGGGAGCATGGAGGAGGCTTGGGCAGTATTCAACAAGATGCCTGCTCGAAATGTGGTCTCTTGGACTGCCATGATTCTGGGACACGTGAAATGTGGCCAAGGGGACAAGGCATTAGAACTATTTCAAAAGATGCAGCAGGAAGGAACCCAGCCAGACCTTGTAACTTTTGTGGCAGTTGTGAATGCTTGTGCCAATGTAGGATCACTGGACGAGGGCAGGCATGTCCATAAACAGATTGTTCAGTTTGGTTTTGAATCTCATGTCTTTGTGGGTAGTAGCCTCATCGACATGTATGTCAAATGTGGGAGCATTGAGGATGCACAAGAAGTTTTCAACAAGATGCCGATACGGGATGTTGTCACTTGGAGTTCCATGATTCTAGGACATGTGAAATGTGGGCAAGGGCAGAAGGCATTAGCATTGTATCGACAAATGCAACACAATGGGGTGCAGCCAGACAATGTCACTTTTATGGGAGTCCTCAATGCATGTGCAATTGTAGCAGCACTTGAAGAGGGTAGGGCTGTTCATAAACAAATCGTTCAAAATGGTTGGGAGTCTAATCTCTTTGTGGGTAATTGCCTCATTGACATGTATGGCAAATGTGGGAGCTTAGAGGAAGCAACGAGAGTGTTCAACACAATGCACACACGCAATGTGGTCTCTTGGACAGCTATGCTTCAAGGATATGCCATGCATGGACATGCGAAGGAAGCTCTTGAACTTTTTGAGAGGATGTGTGCAGAAGGTGTGGAGATAAACAGTATAACTCTCGGTGCTCTGCTGTCAGCCTGTAGCCATGCAGGCCTACTCAATGAAGGCCTCTGCTACTTTGATTCCATGGGTTTTGTTTACAACATATCTGCAACATTGGAGCATTGCTCCTGCATGGTTGATCTTCTTGGTCGTGCTGGCCATCTGCAGGATGCAGAGGATTTCATCAACCAGATGTCCTGTGAGCCTGATGCAGCTGTCTGGAGGACCTTGCTTGGTGCTTGCAGAATTCATGATAATGTAGAGATGGGAGAGCATGTTGCAAAACGAGTTTTGGAACTGGACCCTGGAAATGCTGCAGACTATGTAGTACTACTGCCAAACATCAATTTTGGAAGATCCAAAACTATAGAGTGTTTTAATATGGTATTTGGACTTGGTTTATCATATTGGTGGAGCTCATTTGGTCCAACACATTTTGGTGGAGTGCTTAAATTTACCGCGTAACCAAAATTGAAAAGATTATGTAGATTTTCAAGTGTTGCTACGAGGATGTTTGATTTTTCCAATCTACCATGATTCCATTCTCAAATCAACAACCTCCTATAATTTATCCATTTAATTCTAGCTCTGTTCTTTGTCTTCCCCTGTTCTTTTCCCTTTCTGTCTTCCTTTGTTTCTTTGTCTGGTCTTCGTTGTGGGTCTGTTGCTAGCCAGTAGTATGGCTGAGTCTTCCCGTTGCTTCCGGAATTGCAGCAGAAACTCAGTTCGCAGGATGGTGCTTGTCACCAGCCTTTACCCACTGTAGGGAGCTGATGAAGTCAGTGGGGAAGTTGTGATAGTTAAGTCACTATCATACATGCTACTGTTGATGGTCCCTGAACAGGTGTGAGACTGGCACTTTCGTTCATACCGCTGTGTGTTTTTCGTGTTTTGTTTTGTTTGGTGTCTCCCCTTGTCTGGTTCTTTCTGTGGCTTCCTGAAGAAGTGTTAACCTTGCTGTTTTCTTCTTTATCGTGAGAATGGAGATTTCTCTATTCTTATGAAAGATATTAATTCTAGCTCTGTTATTCCAAAGATGCAAATGAATATGAATAGAAAACATTTTTGTGCATATGTCTAAGCTTCAAATACCTAGTTTGTCATGTATTTTAACATCTTTATTTCTCAAAGAGGTCTCCTTTGAACTTTCTCATTCCACACTATTTTTCCAATTTTGTAGTGTGGTAGTAGTGGCAAGCATCCCTAGACAAATTTTGCTTTTACTGGTGACACTTTTGTATAGGACCATTAAAAAATTAGCTAGAAGAAAAAACCTATGACACGTTGACAACATGCTCTTAAAAAAAGGAATTTTTTTGAAATGTTAACTTCTTATTTTCGACAAATATTAAAATTTTGCCTTCAAAAATGACTTAGTATTGCCTTTTGGTGATTTTACCTTGGAAAAAGAAAAGATTGTTCCACATTATTCATGGGTTCATCTACATTTATGTCTTTAGTTACAAATTTATTATATGGGATCATAGTACCCCTCTAGGTTATAGATACAACTTTATATGATGAAATTAGGTGAATAGGAAATCAAACATGTGCCCAATGCCCACACCTCATCTAATTAGTTCATTTAAAATAGTTTTTATTGTAGTCATTCTCAATTCCATTTGAATGATTTTTAATTTCAATAAATGCCAATGAATGCTCTTGGTCTCCAAGGGTGTTGCAAACTAGTCATGAAAGAAAGGTGCATGATTAACATTGAAAAATATTTTCCAAGTTTTCACAAATTCATGGTTTTAACTTTTGACCATACCACTTATAAAAGGTGTGCAAGAAGAGGAAACAAATTTAAAGTAGGTCTATAGGCCTTACCCGAACACATAGCAAATATGGATGATGGTCATTATCATTAAGTTAAGGTTTTGTTTCATCCATGTTGTCAAATGACCCATGGTAGTAGCCCCTTCTTGGGATTGGTTTTTCTTCACCTTGGTTGAAACTTGGGCTTTGTATTATGGTGCATCATGTAAAAGTAAACTTAGAAACATTATGTAAAGATTGAGTTATATTTTCTACTAGAACTTTATAGTTTGTGCATAATATTTGTAAACAATTTTATGAGCTTTGTATTGTATTAGTAATGGATTTTTATTTTATATCAACTAGCAAATGCATTATCAATATTAAAATAGTTGGTACCAACACTATCGAAATATTGCAATACATTAAAAAAATACAATGCCAAACGTAATATAAACATATAATATGACAACAATTATGAACAAAACATTGAATTAATGCAATTGTAACTTTTTAAACCATATTGTTGCAATATTACATCTCTTACAACCAAAGGTGCACATGCAATACAACTACAACATTGAGATAATATTACTATAATATGAATATAATAGAAGTATAGTAAAAGAAATCAAGAAAAAAAAAGAAGATAAATCATCATTATAATAGTCAAACTTTAGTTCAAGCAATCCAAGTTGTCTAAATGCATAAAATAAATGAATAAAATACCATGCATTGGGGATCATGTAAAAACACCCCCAAAATTTAAAAGATTAGGTTTTGAATGTTAAGATCCATCACCTTTAGCTAAACAAATACATTGATAATCTAGATCTTTTTATCAATATTTTACCAATGTCAGCAAAGTTTAAAGTAATAGGCAAATGTAAATACTATGAATCTTAGCTACCAAAACTATGATCCTAGAAAATTGTTATCATCAATTTTCATCATACCCAAAAGTTCATAAGGTCTATCATTGTATATTTTGATTGTATTAAAATGTTGTTGTAATTGTATTTTAACAATAATAATTTGTGTAGATGATTATTCAATATGTTTTGAATTATGTTTGATAAAATATTAGATGTCATAACCATAGATTGACAATGATAATGCATTCCACAAATGAGATCTCATTCAATGTTTTAACATCATATGTAAGAAAACATTTGTTGTTGTTATAATTGTAGGTTGACAACAAGCACTACACAAATTATCATTTGGTATGTCTAGATCATATTCAAGAAAATATTAGTTGTTATTCCAATTGTAGTTTGACACTAATGCAATGCATTAATTATGTTTTCATCATTATCCACTTGAAAACATGGTTTTCCATGGTTAGATTAGGAATTGAAAAGTTTCAAGGGTGGTGATAGTTTGCAAGTAGTTTCCATGCTTTCATTCAATTCAAGCTATGTTTCATGTTGTTGTATCAATAGTCCCAACTCCAAAAGTGGAAAAGAAGTGAGTTGTGGCATTGACTTTGACGTATTTTAAGGACTTCTTGTTAGTGTGTTGATAATTAGGCTGCTTGCTTCACAATTATGCAAGCTCACAAATGAGAGCATCTCCACCCACACCCATATTTGGGCTTCACCAATGTTTACCACATTTAACATAAATGTTAATTATTTCCTCATCCCCACCATGAAAATTTGGACACCTAAAATGTGAAACTATTTAAATGCTGCCACTTGGCCCAATCATTATGGTTGGCACATAGAAAGAAATCATTTTCTTTTATTGGCACTATTGGAGATTGTTGAATCATGTGCATATTTATAGGTCCAAACCATTGTTGTCTAGTTTTTATTTTAAAAAGAACTTTTGATCCTAATTATATATATATATATGATGGAACCTTTGGTCTAGTCTTGAAACTAGTTCTTTGGTTTTCTAAAACCTATGATTCATCCATTTTCACAAAAAAATTAGAATTGGCTTGGTTTAAGACCAATTTTGGTTCATTACATATATATGATTTTTTATTATAATATTATTTTGTTCAACTAGTGCATCTTGTTCAAGATCAAGTTTATATAATATTATTTATTTACAACCAATAATGACACACCCCCAAACTCTTTGATAGACTCAATTGCGAGTCCAAAGGTGAGAACACTTAAAGGATAAAGAGTTAGGGTATGTTCCCTGGCCTGCGGCACTTCGAGGGTAAAGGGGCATGTTGAAACTCTAGGATGAGGACTAAGACAAGTGACAAGTGGGTTAATTATTCACACAAATTTGCACAAACCAAACAACAAGTTGGTTAATGCATAGTTGGAACATTTTTGGTGCACAAACGAACCACGAACAAACACGAACTCACAAGACTCACTATGACCCCAACTTGGGGGAAGCCACCACCTTCCCCCTTATATTCTTCTCTATGTCGAGGCACAAGGGCTACACCCATATGTCATTTTGTCCCAAGAGTCCCGAAATTTTCAAAATTAGGACTCCTGCGACTTTGGAGGCCCATAACTTTTTGTGCAAACCTTTAATTGAGGTGAAGTCCAAATCGAAATTGTAGCTCTCATCAAGAGCTTTCCAACGATATGTAACACAATACGTGCATGCAAATAAATCAGAGCAATTTTAAACTTTTAGTGGTCAAGAGTCAAATTGGTAACTATGTTTCAAGAAATTTCCCATGGTATAAGGAACTTTTCAATCCAATGAGTTTTGATCTCTAAACTCGCCTTTTGAAAATTTAGAAGTCCATTGGGACTCCAACTTCCAAAGTGAGTTCATTCCTTCACAGTCTTTTACATTCCTTGGAGCATGAAATGTGACTCCCAAGCCTCATTTTTGGTTTGCACCTTCGCAAGCCCTTGCCTTGGCCATAAACCCGAGGCTAGGGTTGTGACAAATAAAATGCAATAACTTGCTTAAAACCTAAGGCCAAATTTACATTTTCAAAAAATAAAATTTTATTTATCTACTTCAAAAATTCAAACATGTTTAAAATGGGGTAGCACCATTGGTTCATGTTTTAATTTATTTTTGAAAGATGTCAATTACTCAATTACAGTCCAATGATGATTTCAATGATCATTCCAACAAAACTTAAAATCTCTAATCATGAGACCTTAAGATTTGACCTATAAACTAAACTTCATTTAACTTAAGACCCATAACCTACCAACATTAATTCAAATTCAATTTCACAACATTTAAAGGTTGTATTTCATCCAAAATACCATATACAAGCCAATTTTTTTCCCAAATCTATGGAGTCAAATTTTTGTAGTTTTGCACACCCCCCCCCCCCAAAACCAAATATTTTACCACAAAAGTTTTTATATAAAATATTACACAATTTTTGAGAATTTTTTTTTGGAAAATATGTCACCACAACTATTGTTTAAGTTTCAAGGAAATTTGTCACCATTTTTCTATTTTTTGAATAATTTTTTAAAATATTATTGCCAAGTAATGCTAAATTGATCTTGGGTTATTAATACCCTATTGCATTAGAAAATTGTGTACATGCCATGGCCCATTATATTCCTATTGATGGAAATGTTCTTACATAAAATTTCTTAAGCCCATTGTGATCGGAAATGAGGTCATTTGAAAGTAAATTAATTTAAGGTTTTATGTCAACATCTATTTTTGGCAAAAGTAATTGGTCCTTTTAGAAAGCTTTAAAACTTGAATGTTCATGTGAAAGGGAACACATTTTGATGGCTTTTGTTTATCCATTTTTGTTTTGTAAATAACTATATCATGCTCAAGATGGAGATGCAATTAATGTAATGTGTAGGATGTGAAGATCAGAATTATGTGGTGTTTTGGGGAGTGATGAAAGTTGTTTTTGGAGGTGCCAAGCTCAAGGACATAAGCATGAATTCAATGTGAAGGTTGGTGTTTTTTAGAAATTCCAAGTGTGAAGTAATAAGCTTAACTTGGATGCAATATCATCATGATGGTAGTGTTTGGATGATGTGGAGTATTTTGTGGTGTTCAATAAAGGAGATGCATGAGAAGAAAATAAGTAGTAGGATGCCATTGAATAAAGGTAGATTCAAAGATGTGTTGTGGGAGGTTTTTGGTGTGAAGGACTTATGATGTTTGAAGGAATAATTTTTTTGTATCTTGCTATTGGAAGGTGTCTTTTGTTATGCCTAGTAGTGTAAAAAAGGAGGACTCACTTCTATAAACAATATGGAAGGAATAAACAAGGAATTTGTAAGAGAGGATGAAAATCTTCGGCAAAGTTTGAACCTTAGGTTTGTTTGCATATAGCAAGGAAGCATTATAAAAGGTGAGGAAGAATTGTCCTAGATGAAGGTTTGAAAGGAATTGTGGTTCCTTAAGTCCTTACTTGAGAAGAGATGCCAATATCTTATTTGAACGGGTACAACAAAAACATGGGAGCACAAGAATTGGGGGCACATATCATGGGTATGATAATAGAGGTATGTTGAACATACATGTCATTTTTGGTCATTTTGGACAATTTGGAGTATCAAAATTTGGAAGACTCAATGAAGTAGACTATCAAAACTTGAAAAGGTGCATTTATAACATCTTCAAATTTGGATACATGAGGTGGGTGTAAAATTAAAATTTCAATAGACCCCATAACAAATTTGGATACATGAGGTGGGTGTAAAATTAAAATTTCAATAGACCCCATAACAAATTTGGATACATGAGGTGGGTGTAAAATTAAAATTTCAATAGACCCCATAACAAATTTGGATACATGAGGTGGGTGTAAAATTAAAATTTCAATAGACCCCATAACAAATTTGGATACACAAGGTAGGTGTAAAAGCTCAAGAGACCCCATAATGTTGAGTGTGTTGATCCAAAATAGATTCTCAAATTCAAGTTATTGAAGATAGTGAGCTTTTAAGATAATAAAAGAAATAATTTGACATTGGGTGAAAGCATACTAGGGTGAAACAAAAATGACACTTTGTAACCAAAAGAGAGGGACCCTATACATATGCACTGGATGATCGAGCCCCTGATGCGGACCTAAGCGATCCTGATTTACTCATTCAGACTCAGACCTTCTAAACCAGGATGAACTCCAAACCGAAATTGCTGATCCTTTCAACTACATTCGAAAGGTCAGTTCCTCATCACAACACACCACTGCAGAAACAAAGATTCACGCAACTGAAACACACAGAGCTCATCTACGAAACGTTTCTTGTTTTAAATTGCAAAATATGTACATTCCGAGAGCACAAGCTCTCTCTGAAAACTTCTCCCAAAAACCTTAGACTCCTCTGATCTCCTCTGCATTCTACTCTTTCCCAAAAATGAGTTCTGCAGCAAAGCAACTCACTCTGAATACCAGACGCAGCGGAAAAAAAAACTGGTAACCGGTGGAACTCTCTCTACTACAGCTCAGACATATTCCTGGTTCTCTTCCTCTTTTCGTTCGTTATCTTCAAAACAACAACCACACTACTACTCTCTCACTGCCCTTGCATTTAGTCCTCTTCTGCTCCTGTTGGCTTCAGCTGCAAGCTTCCGTTCCCATTCTGACGCGCTCCCAAGTTCCTTGTGGACCCACTTGAGGGTCCAAGTATGTGGCAAAGCGGAAGGAGTTGGAACTTGGAGCCGCTCCCTAGCTCACAACACTTGGAGGGGTAGAGGGGTGTGTTGGAACTCCGGGATGGGACTAGGAAGAATTGACAAGCTTATTCACTCACACGGGCCTGCACACAACCCACACAAAGTGGTTAGTGCCTAGTTAGAGCACCTTTGGTGCTAGGACGAGCCACGGGCAACACGGACACACAAGACTCACCACGGCCCGGACTTGGGGGAAGCCACCACCTTCCCCCTTATAGTATACTCTGCAGCTCTCCACGGAGGTGGCATCCAAATGGTCATTTTTCCCGGGACTCCCGCATGGGAGTCCCGAAATTGTCCCGGGTTGGAGTCCCAGGACTTTGGACGCCGATATCTCCCGACTGCAAAGTCCGATCGCAACGCGGTCTGAAGAAAAGTTGTAGCCCTCGTCGAGAGCTTTCCAACGACGTGTCGCACTCTCAAATCGGATCTCGGGAAGACCTCGATTCCCGACTTTTAGTGGTCGGGAGTCAAATTGTCAATTTGACTCCCGGCCCTTCTTTTGCCCATAACTTATGTTTCAAATGTCCAAATGAGCAATGCGAGCCCATTTTAGACATCTACGTTTCAAGAGCTTTCCAACGGTACCAAGAGCGCAACAATCCATTGAGATTCGACCCTTCAACTCGCACTCTGAAGTTTCGGGAGTCCACCGGGACTCCCTCTCCCAAAATGGGAGTTGCCTTGGGAGTGTGAGTGTTCACTCCCTCACACTCCCTCGCACTTCCTTAGACTCCCGGGAGTATGTGATGACTCCCGGGCTTCCTCCTCTTGGCCTGCACCCTTCTAATGCCTTTGCCCTTGCTCCCGGGCTTCCTTCCTTTGACTCCCGGGCTTCATTCCTCTTGACTCCCACAACCTTGCAACCCCTTGCCTTGGTCGCGAGCCCAAAGCTAGGGTTGCGACACATTCTCTGTCCGTCCGTTCCTCCTTAAACCAACTCCATCAGTTTTAATGAAGATGCGCCGCCATTCCTACACACACCAAGAACAAAAACTCCATGCATGCCCATGCAAGATTAAAGAGCGCCAAAAACCAAAAACAGCCGTCACTTAAAGAACTCGAACGAACATCCAACGTTCACATTAAAACAGATCCACCTGCTTTTGTGTGACAACTTCATGAAAGTCCATGAAAGTCCATAATTGAAAAAAACATTCAAAGGATTTTTGGTCAATTTTAGATATGTTGATGGGAAACAAATGGCAAAAAGGAATTAATGGACATTCATAATAAATTAATTTGGGTAGCTATAGTAAAAAAAATATTTTATTGATTTCTCAAAAAAAAAAACCTCAAAATGAATAAATTGTGAAAAATAAAAAACTTTTTAAAATTTCATTTTAATTTTTTTCTTTGTTGAAATGGGGAAAAAAACACATTTGCTTCAATTTTATGTTGCATTCATCTATCCCTTTGATGATACACAAAAATTCTTGACTATAGAAACATCTTGTGCTATATTTGATGAGTCCATTTGGTGCATTTTGTAATACTTATAATAGTCCTTTATGAATTGGATTCCAAAGATTGTGCCATGCAAACTTTCCACATTGTGTTTTGATACATAATACACATTGTTGGTATGAATCCCATTCCATCATTCACACATATAAATTGGAATGAACTACAATTGAAAATTTGAATTTTTTAAAATTTACTTTGTGATGTCATTTTTTGTTACATCCTAATGTGCTTTCACTCCATTGATTGAATTTGTATATGTTAGAATATGTATGTGATGCAATTTGTTTTTATTAATGAGCATGATATATCGCTTGGGCTAGAGGCTTGATTCTTTAAACTTACTTTTGGGTTAGTGAGAAGCCATTCCTTTTTTTTTTTGTTACACCATGTTATTCCACAACACATACTCATGGGTTACAAATAAATAATATAATATTACTTTGTTGATTGATTGTAAGTGGCTTTTGCATGCAATCATGATTATTTATAGGTATGGAGTGTTTTCTTACATGATCATGTTCTTACTCTTTAAAAGCTAGATGTATACCAATATATTTGCAAAAAGAAGGATCAATAATTTGTCTATATATTTGAATTCATTAAACTTTTACTTGATATATAAGTCACTTTATATGTTTGATATTCATGTACTACTATTCAATCTTATTATAATATGTTGGGTAAGGTGTTTGGCAAGCCCATCTACACAACCCTTTTAGGACAAGCCAACTACATATCTTTATCATTCTAGTGTATTTTGATACGTTGTCACAACATTTCATGGGGATGACACCAACTAAAGTGCATGTAAAGTTGACAAGGAGCTATGGCTTGAGGTGTTTGTGAAAGAAAAAATGACACCTAATTGATGTTGAAGTTGTCATAACAATGTCACACAATCTGTATCATGTTTACAACACATGAAGATTAGATCTAATTATACAATCAAGCTAGAACTTGTGAATGCATTTTACTTATTTCTACGCACTAGAAGAGATACGGGGTTTTGTAACCTATTTATTTGTGACTAGACGTGACTAAATGTAATTTGCAACTAGCTTTGGTCATTTTTGCAACTAGTTGTTATGTTTGGTCATGCTTGTGATTGCATTACAACTAGTTTGTGACTATTATTATTTTCATCCTTCTAAAGGGGATGACTTTTAATTTGATCTTCATTCAAGAAGGGCTATATATATATATATCTTCATTAGTTGTAAATGCGACTAAATTAATTGCAGCCGTATGGGTATATTAATGCTTATTAAAAATATTCTAGTGGTTATGGAAGCCTATTAAAATGTGCAAGTGTGTAATGGGGGGTATGTATAATGAATGTATTAAAATTGTATGTAGTTCATATTTAGAACATATTAAAAAATATATCAATCATACAAAAAAAAAGGTGTAAATTTTGAATGTATTAATTAAAGCATTATTACAAGTGTATTGAAAGTTTATTATACCTAATAATTTATTTTGCATATTAAATATTGATTATTATAATTTTGAGAGCTATAACAAGTGAAATAATAATATCAAAAGATTAATAATTAAAATATTTAATAATAATAATAATATTATTATTATTATTATTATTATTATTTAACAATTACTGTAATGTTATTTTAAAATTGATTAATTACTATAAAATTATTATATTATTTGATGCATTATTATTATAAAAAATACTATACCTACTGAAAATCAGATCGCTTTGATCTCCCTCTCATGAGCTCAAAAGGTTACTTGACAGCTTTGTCATTTGTCACAGACTCCCAGATTTCCCACATTGGAACACTCTTGTTCCCAAATAAAACACATAAAAACTAACCCCATACACAATAGTTCACTGCTCATGAATCTTGATGGGTTCATTGCCCACAAAAACAACACAATAATACTTGACCGAACCCACTAGCATGATAATATCCAATACAGAAGGTTTCCACACACAACTCTTCACCCAACCTGATGTGGAAAGTTGACAAAGAAGATGTTCCGCCCCTCAACAAGCTCCCCAGATCTCACAATAAATTTGCTAACACCCAATGATTCACAGCTAATAGTGACCGAGCAAACTGACTATCCACTCAAACAAAGGCACCGTCAATCTGGATTAGAGTGGAATGACTTACAGTTGCCTCGGATTCCATCTTGCACTGCTTGCTGAAATCCTGACATACAAAACTTGTTACTTGTCACAAATGCACGACTGCATGAATACTCCAAATACCAGAAGCTATATGCACAGTATTAGATGAAATCTTTAAGCACCTAAGCTAATGCACAATATATTGTGATCAAATCAATAGTATGCGTATTCTGCATCATCACTTGTCAAGTTACCAGTGACATGTGTGATATTCATATGCACAATTGGATCCTGGACAAGTAGAATGCAATAAGAATAATACTCTCCAAATATTGTTGTGCAAGACAACACAGCCAGATGTGTTACACTTCAATGCATCCCATAGTGTGCATTGATCTTACAAAATTCTCAGTAACACAGTACTTAAAACTGAGAAGGATAAATGATTGTTGATCATCAACACAGATACAGTGCAGGTGAAAGCCTCATGCCTTTGGTGAATACCAGAGCATGTACAGTTTGCACTTATTATCACCTTGGACAATATTTGAACAAAATTTCAGCATGCCTCATGGTTGGCTCTAAAATCAAAGAAATGCCTGAATTCAGGTAAAAAAATAGCCAATTTATATTTTCTTGCTCCATGTTGCTCCTCCTCTTGACCACCAGCTGTACCTGTAACAATATTGTTGCCTCCAATAAAGCTTGTAAAAAAAGTTGAGTTAATTTAGATCAGACAGCAACAGTTGCTCCATTACTAGCAAAAGAAACACCCTTCTCAATGCTGCCTTTCAACTCGGACTTCAGTGCTTCCAAAGCCTTCTGCTCATAGTCTGTCAAACCAGTCAAGTCCCCACTCACTATAGCCTCCAGTCCTTTCTTTCCCAGTTTCACACGGGTGGCAAAGAATGGGAGTTCAGTCACCTGGTCATCCCACAAGTCAATTCAGAATGGATTTGCCACACCCCTTCAGCATTCAGGTAGAGTGATAAAGGTTCAGGAGAGGGAAAATCAAAATACAATTCGCAAGCCAAGCCTAAGCCACCTGTAGAAAGGATATGTTATCATCTCACCTCAGATTGCACATAGGCACACTCATACACATCAGGGTCACCATCTAGGGCACGCATGCAAGATTCTGCAAATCTTGCAGCTGCATATGCCTGCAATAGAAACACATGCACACCAGACACTTAGCTGCTGCTGTGATCCTGTAAACACCAAATTTGTCCCTTGCATATTCACAACAGGAATTGAATGTAAATTACAGAGGCCAATTGCAGCTTAGTTGCTTCACCTATCTGCAAACTGGTGAAATTCTTATTCCACTAGCAATGCTCTAAGAGGACATCTTCCAAACCATATATTCACTACCCTCATCAAATTTACTGGAGTTTCCTCGTCTCACAGGTTATAGAGAGCAAGCATTTTGGAAGCACTCACCATAGAAAGAGTTGCAGAACCGGCACCTGCCTTTGCCTGCAACCAAAAGTCACAAAGACAGCATCTCAAAGTCACCTCATGATAGGCAGCATTTCTTTTCTTTTTTTCGAAGCACAACAGCAGACCTTACCCATTGGCACCCCCAAGTCAAGCTCAGCAGCAGAGGGCCAGCAGGGCTTTCACCTCCACACCAGTGGGTTTGAACCCAGAACCTTTTTGAGGCCCCAGGGTCCCAGACAGGGGCTATAACCCACTGAGCCATCACCCCTCATGATAGGCACCATTTCGATGCAAAAACTATTAACCCTTGATCAAAATGTAGCCATTACATCTGTAAGCTCAAGCAGAGCACATATTTAGGAACAAACCTCCACAACTTCTGTCCCAGCATTTTGGATGCGAACTGTAAGTTCCTCAATCTCCTCTGGTGTGAAATCCACAGTTGGTCTTGTCTTGGAAAGCAATGGCAATATAGTGATGCCTGCATGTCCTCCAATCACGGGCACATCAACATCAATAAGTCTCAGATTCTTCTTCTCTGCCACAAATGTATTGGCACGCACCACATCCAAAGTGGTCACCCCAAAAAGTTTGCTCGGATCATACACTCCTTTGGCCTTCAAAACTTCAGCAGCAATGGGCACCGTTGAGTTGACTGGGTTACTGATGATGTTAATCATTGCCTGCAGAAATATATGTGCAATCTGTCAGCTATTTATAATCATTACACCACATCTTTGTTGCATCTCTCCGTGGCAGCCTTGTGATAGAATACAGAAATGCTACCATGGAGGCAGAGTGCCCCAAAACTCAGAGCAATTCTGAAGCTTTAACATCTCAAATAGATTACAACTGTGACTGACAAGAACGGACTTCCAAGGAACATATATCAAAGGCCCACAGCAAAAGCAGAAGGGCACATCCAATGAAGAAGAGGCTAATCAAACTTGTTCACTAACCATGACACAAAAATTAGAGGCGGATCAGCATCAGCACTTACATTTGGGCAATTATCAGCAACTGCCTCTATTAAAGTCCTCACAATGCCAGCATTGATGTTGAAGAGATCATCTCGTGTCATGCCAGGCTTGCGTGGTACTCCTGCTGGAATGACTACAACATCAACATCCTTCAAAGCTGCTGCAAGTTCCCCAGCTCCAGTAAATGCTGCCACCTATCAACAAACATAGATAAGAAAGGTCAACTAGGTTGTCACACAACTTCCCTGCCTCAGCTAAGGAACTCTAAGCCCATAAAATGAAATTCTTGAGCTTAAGAGACCTCTATACATTGGCTCAAGGCCTCTTCCTGGAAAAAATGAGAAAAACATACTCCCCCTTAATGTGTGTCATACCCCCTTGTTGAAACCCTTGATATAACCCTTGCTGAAAGGTACACACCTTAGCAGGAGTGTTGCAGTGGCTGAGATCTGCAACAACACCCTTGACATTGGCAATATCATACAAGTGCAGATCAGAAACCAGGGGTGACATTTTGATAAGCAAAGAGAGTGGTTGACCAATTCCTCCAGCAGCTCCAAGAACTGCCACTTTGTAAGCAGCAGCCCTGGCTTGACCAGGAGTGACCATTCTCTCCAAGTCTCTTACATCTCCAGGGCGACTTCGCAATAAGGCTAGTGAATCTCCCTCTAAATGCAAGTTAGTGCTTGTGCAGGCTCCCACGCTTTTCAAGCCACAGAATGAGTTCAAAGGCACGCTCTGGGAACATTTGACGGAAAGAAACACCCCAGCAGCCCTGCGCAGTCACAGAACAAAGAATTCAGACACATTTTCACAGAGCCGCCATGGCAGCTGCATTCTTTTGCAACAGCACATGAGAACAACGGATTCAAGTAAAGGACGTCCAAGATTGATATGCTTGAACAGATCACGAGACCAACGGATCCATGTAGGAAAAGGAGATCCCAGAAACATATGCGCTTCAACTGTCCATATTTCACGGGAGAGAGTGTCAGAGGTGCCAAATCGCCTCCAGCGATCACAATCCATGATTTCCTCAATTTCAGCTGTCCGATTAAAAACCCGTGAAGAGTGCTGTATCACGGAAGGCTAAGGAAGGTACATCTCAATGGCCCGTCAGAGTCTGGCTACTTAATCCAAGCTGCACATTTCCTGATTCGCCCCGAAGAGGTACTTTAAATCTCTCGCCCAGAACCTTCGCCGAACCCTAAAATCCCTTCCACGCAAATCCGGAAAGCTAAAACCTCATGTATTCAGCGATCGACGCACACACAAACTTGAACGATCAAAACAGACAAAGCGAGAGAAATATCAACATATGTGTTACAAAAACAGAGAAATAGCCTCCGGGGCGGGGGTGTACGTGACAAGATGAGGGCAGACGAGGACTCGCCTAGACGACTGAATACGAGGCGTGCCAGCATTAACATGCTCTGCACTGAAGCACGACACATTCTGCAACGCCAAACTGCTTGTTGTTGCCATAACTCCGATTGAAATCGAGAATCGAAGAAACTTCAATTCCTTGTTCTCCCTTTCTTTCTGCTTCTCCTGCAAATGAGGAAAATATCCTCAACAACAACAGGAAGAAGGAGCACCTGCAAAATGAGCAAAATATCCTCCACAACAGAAAGAAGGAGCAGCGATCTCTTAGATCCCAGACGGCAACAAAACAAGCACGAAGCCAAGAAAGGCGCAGGAGAGAAGCACAAACACAGAGAGATAATAAGAGAGAGAAGAAGCGGGCAAACGCAAACGCAAACGCAACTGGTAAAGACAATCGATCAACCGCGCAGGAAGGGCGACTCAGGGTTCGAACCTTGCTAGCTAAATTCTGGAAAATCTGATGACTTTGGCACATTTTTTTAATTTCGCCAAAAAAAAAGAGAAATTAAAAATTGAAATTTTGAAAAATAAATTGGGTTTGGGAGGTTTTCAATTGTGCATATAAAATATTTATTGTACAGTAGCACCTTTTCAGGTTTGGCAGTAGGTTGTTGCCCAATAATTATTTTATTTTTAAAATCCACCTCAGCAGTTATATATATGTATATATATTTTTATTTATTTATTTATTTATTTATGACAATAAATATAGGCAGCTTCTTTGGCAGGTTTTCTAGACCTTGAACCTTTAACATAAGGGGACCTTTTACAACAACTTATTTTGCTTATTTTTTGCAAAAATGGGTAGACATAATGTTCCATCAAATTATAGGATTGAAAAATGTTGTCAATTATTGGATACTTGCCCTACAATTGGTTAGACTAGCTGCTTAAAGCAAATAAGTTACTTAGTTTCCAACATTTTTCATAATTTTTTGTGGTCTCTTGTAATTTTCTTAAATTTTGACATTTTAAACAAATAATTCCTTGAAATCTTGACCTTTTTTTTTAAATTCTAAAAAGATCACAAAAATAGCAAAAACTCACCACAATTTTTATTTTATTTTTAAATGCTACTTGGAATAGGCTAGATCTTTTTGTGTGTGTTTGTAACATGCACCAATGGACTTATGTATTTGAAATTCCCAAAATAATAATAATAATATCAACACAAATATAAAGCTCTAAGTTCATATCATACATAACCACACAAATTTTTTCCATATTCTTCATGCCAAACTATTGAATTGCACGCTCAAACTTTTCAATTTTATTATTTCACAATTTTGAAATTTTGTTTGTACATATCATATGTGGCAAATCCCATGCAACTAATATATGTTTTGCTAAACTCAATGTTTTCTTTTCTACTATGGCACAATTATTTTAACTCAATATTGCATCTTGTTCACATTTCCATGGGTTTTCACATTAATAAAAATTTCACTTGTATCTACTTACCTAGTAATCACCAAGCGCCTTACATGCATACCTACCTACTACATAAAAACCAGGTTTTTCCTAACCCTCTTACCTATTTGTAAGGTATCTCCCCAATCCCAAATCTTATGGTGCATTACACTTGAGGTTAAATCAATGTTAAATGAAAATCTAGGTGGCATCCTAGGTGGCATCCTAGGTGGCACCCAATGTTTAATGGGTGATAGCTTAATGTTACATGAATGTTAGTTTTAACATAAAATCTTCACAATAAGTAAGTTTAAGTTTCAAATGACTAGTATGGTGTCAAGGGACTCAATACTAGAATCCCTAACACCGAGTGTGAATGCACCTTTAGGTGTACAATCCCTCCCATTCCTATCGCGTCATTGATATATGTATGTTCAGTGGTAGGAAAGGCTTGTGGAGGGGAATGTTACTAGAATAAGGCGCTTGCTTGAGGCGACAACCAAATTTTGGTAACGCCCTTGTCCAAAGGCCTTACCACAATAATGACATGTTAGAGATTTGCAAAGGCATTTCATCGCGCCAAAAAAGCATAACAAGCCTTTACAAAATGTATGTGAAATTGAAGGCCAAAATGAATAAAGGACCATTTATATTAAAAAATTATTGACTTGTTATGAGAGATTAGAAAACCTTGTCAAATGAGAGATCATTCCCCCAAAAAAAAAACAATTGCACCTTTGGGCAACATGCAATTTATGCCTTCCCACCAAAAAGAAGTGTACTTCATCATGTATATAGTTCCCAAATCTACTTCACCCAATATTATAGATCTAAAACTTTCAATAGATTTGTTTACATCTCATGATGATCATCCATTTTTTAATAGGAGTGTTTCTATTGGTGGACATAAAAAATTTATAAGTTGTTGCAAGGTCAAGAGCCATGACAGTTATCAACATGCATAATGGTCGAATATGCATAAATGCATATATGGATTTCGGCCATTTCCCATATTTGGTGTAGATGTAAGCCTATCGATATTTTTATGTTTATACATATAGGCATTAAATTAAAAAATCATTAATGCCCATTGCTAGCTCAAATATGTATAACTATATTATACATATTTTTTATACAATGTTTAAGGGTTCAAATATGCACATGTATAATGCATATCCTAATTTAGGGTTTTGCTAGTTTCTCCTTTTTCTTACAAACTTTTTGTCACATTGAAACTTTCCCATGGCTTTGTTGTTTTATCATTGCCTTGTTTTATTACTCTGTCATTACTTTGCTAAAGAGGATTCAACACACCCAAGCATTTAAACACACAAGGACACAAGGTTTCCTTAGGTTTTTGTTTCTTTCTTATGAGCTACATTTTACATTCTATTATGGTTTTAAATTTCCAAGTTTTTTTTGTTGTATCAAAGTTTTGTTGGAAAAGATTTCCTACATGATATTATTGCATATTGAAGTGTTGTTGCAGCTTATTAATGTGGGTTTCATTGTAACTTGTGAAATTTTTGTTCCAATAAACTATAACAAGCTTTATTGCAACACATTGGATTTTTGTTGCAACTTGCCAAAGTAGGTTCTATTGCAACTCATGTCAGAATTTTGTTGTAGTTCATCAAAGTGGATTCTATTACAATTTATTGAAATTTTGTTGCAATTCATCAAAGCAAGTTGTATTGTAGCTTGTGTCAAAGTTTTGTTGTAATTTATCAAAGCAAGCCTAATACCAAATTGTCAAATTCTTCTAACTCCTCAAAATGGGTTTTGTTGTAGTTCATCAAAGTTATGTTACAACTCATCAAAGTGAACTATGTTGCAACTCATCATAATTTTATTGCAACTTGTCAAATGAACTTTGTTGCAACTCATTAAGATGGGCTCTATTGCAACTCATCAAAACAAATTCTATTGCAACTCATCTGATTTTATTACAACTTGTTAAGGTGGGTTATATTGTAATTCATTGAAGTTTTGTTGTAGCTCATTGAAATTGTATTGCAACTCATTTTGAAGTTTTTAACAATTTGTGTGAATTGCTCAAGGTTTATAAGAGTTATGACTTCAATGAAATTTGTATGATTATTTTTGTTGTAGGTCATTAAAACTTAGTGCAACTCATCAAAGCTTGTTGATAATTGTTGAAGATTTTAACAAATTGTGAAAGGTAAAACTATGTTTGTGAAAGTTATGATTTCAATGAAAATGTTTGAGTTGCTTTGCTACAAGTTAGAACATTGTTGTAGCTTGTTGAAACTTTATTTTGCTTGTCAAAACTATAAATGTTTTGTGAGAGGTAAAAGAAACTTGTGAGAAATATGTGTTTGGTGACAAGTTACACTTGTTTTCTTCCATGTTAGAACGATATTAGAAATTGTTGGAACTTTAATGCAACTCATCGGAACTTTGTTGCTAGTTGTTGGAGTTTTGAACATTTTTTGAAAGGTAAGAGGTTTGTGAAAGGTGTGTGTTTGGTGAGAATATTTGTGAAAGATTTGAATTTTTTTATAGTTGTTTTGTGTATTATTATAAGTTGGGGCACAATTGCGTCTTGTCAAAACTCTATTGATTATTTTATTATCGGTCATTGTTGTCCAAATTTTCAAAAATCCAACATTTTGTACCATGGTTTCAAAAATAGAAATTTTATTTGTTGAATACGTCAATGGTGTTGATGGACCATTTGCATGTGAAGATGTGACCACAAATAGTTTTGGTAAGGAGAAAGTGCATCTAAAACTTGGTAGCTTGTTAGAAAAAGAGGTGTTACAACTTTTTATATAAGTTTGAGCTACATTTTGAAAACCACCAAAAAGCTAAGGGGCAATAAAATAACAACATATGGAGAGCTCTAAAAGTGATATTAGAAGGAAAAAGGAAATGGAGGAACCCAATTCAACTATTTAAATTGCTTGTTTTAAAAAGTAATATTTACATTTTTGAAAAGTCAAAATTCTTTTGGGATCACCTTATAAAGCAAGATCACCCCCATAACTGACCTCACAAATTTCACAACATGTGAAGTTGGTGAAATTGATTCCTTTGCAGTAATCGATGGAATCATCCCCATCTCAATTACTCCACATAAACATCTTGTTGAATTGGCCTCAAATAAATAAGATTTCATGTAATCTAGTAATTATTTTATCCATCTTACTTGACAGGAGGAGGATCATTTTGAAAATGCACAAGCAACAAGGTAAAAACACACCAAGGTGGAACAATTTTAAGCACATGTGGAAGTCTATAATTAACCAAATTAACATTGTATATAAAGGTAAGATAATTTGAATCACAAGAGCCATGTCAAGGTGTCTTTTGACATCCATCATGTTAGGACTTTGGTTAACATGTTTTAATTTATGAAAATCTTATATTTGAAAGATGAACATGCAAACTATTAAATTCAATTAAGAATGTAGGAAAAAAATGTACATCTCAATCTTTGGTCATCAAGGTCCTTCCAAATTGTCTTCTTGAATATCAATGTCATCACATCATATTGCAAGAATCATTTATTCATTAATGGGCATTCTATGAAAGTGCATTGTGTATGTATTCATTTATTACGGAGTATTACAAGTTGTCTTCTAATGCTTTAAAAATCTAATATATTAATGACAATTCAAAAATTATTCAAGAACTCATGTATAAATACAATGTGATTATATCATACAAAAGATTATTTTGTTGAGTCCTTCATCTTAATCATTTTAATATATTTCCATGGCTAATTATACATTATTAAATCTTGCAAAATTTGAAGGATTATGTAATGTGTTTTTAGCCCATACAATTGGCCATCATTCACTAGGAGAAGGACAAGGGAGCACTACATCTTGCAACTAATAATTCAAAAAAACTAAGGCCTTTAAAGTTTTAAAGGTCTAAATGGAAAGATGAGAATTTCAAATCAATTTTTTTAAAAATAGCTTTAGCCCTTGACACTACCATTGGCGATAATTGTGTCGAAAAGAAAAACATTGTGAGAACTATGAAAGTGGTTGTGCAAGGAGCTACAAGTCTACCACTTGAACAACGAAAGATAATGTGCCTTACAACTATACATGCAATACTGAAATTTGAAAAATAAAAGAAATGCTTTAAAACAAATTGAAAATTTAACATAACTACAAATAATAATAATAATCTTGAAATTTTGTTAATAAAAAAAATTAAAAATTTACAAAAATAGATGTGTACTCTTTGCAACCTCAGTTCAACAACTAATAGTGTTTTTTTGCACAAAACCATTAGAATTACCTTAAACAACAATCCTTGTTACTTTTTCTTTTAAAATCACATAAAAACAACATATGCAAGAGGAGGTCAATATAGAAAGAGAAAGAAAATCTCAATGTTTTTGCCATGTTTCAATCTTTGTAACCAAAAAAAAAAAAAAAAAAATCAAAACAAAGCAACAAAAAAAAGAATACAAGAGAATAAAATAAAAGACAACACATTTTTTATTATCCTCCCTTTTATCATCTATAATTTATAATTGCACAAAAAACTGAAAACAAAAATAAGTGTACAAGAATTCCATGCCATAAACCAAAAATTAAAAATTAATCATTTAATTTTATTGCCTCCAATCTTTTGCCACATTTCAAACCAACTCCGCAATTTCTACTTTCCAAACCAAACTAGTAGAAAAACTATGTTTTGCAACTTGCCTTATGCAACTACATGTGTCTTATGCAACTAAAAAATAGTTACATGCGACATTTTGTAGTTGCATAAGACAAGTTGTTAAAGATAGTTTTTCTTCTAATGAAAACAAACACGCATTTAACAAAAATAAAATACCTCAAGTGGTTCCAAAGGTCCCATTAACAAAGATCATCAAATCTTGCAAAAACACCAAATGAAACATAAACCTCAATAAAAACCACAACAAAATCAAAAACAAAAAGAAAACATACAACTCATATTTGAAAACTAGAAAGCTTTCCTATAAACAAAAGTACAATTTCATTTATAAATACTTTCATTTTTAAAAACCCCAAAAAAAGTAAAACCAACATTAACAAAAAAGAAGGTAACCAATTCAAATGAAAAACATGCATTTGCTAATCTCCACAAACCTACAAATAAAAATTTCAAGCCATTGCAAAGTCAAAGCACCCAAACACCATTAACTTGGAACAAAACAAACAACCCAATCTTGAACCCAAATAATAGAAACATATGTTCATCGATCCTTGCACAATAAAGTTGAACACCAACTGTAAAAGAAAAAAAAACACACACACCGAAACAAAAAGGAACATACCTTATTCCAACTCCGCCTATAAAAGAAAACCATAAACCACTACAAACTTCAAGTTAAATGTTTTCCAATCTAAACAAAATAAACAACCCTAACACATCACACCAAGATCAAAGATGAAAATAACTTGAAAAACGTCAAAACATAGGCAAACATGTTGTATAAGCTTCAATGCATATGACCACAACATGCCACCAAAACTAAAACACAATTCTAACCCATCCCTCACGAAACACCACATCTTTTACAAAACACCCCTTTTCTAATGAAGTTCCTTTCAACAACACATCACATAATTACAAAGCAATGCACAAAAAAATCATAAATTGGTGTGACCCAATGATCCCCACCTCTCCCAATGGGTAGCAAAACCTCATTGCCACCCTAGTAACCCTAACCCTAATCTTGCCAAATCCTTTTGATTTGAACACAATCAAAACCAATTTGGTTTTCTTTCATTTAAAAAGGGAAATTTAGTGCAAGGCCAAAAAGCCTAGCATATATGTGATATTAGTCCTTCCACCTAATGGGGCATCACTCAAAAAATTACCAATAAAAGGTTCAAATTTCAATGTTATGATTAACATTCATTACTTTAATACTTAAGAAAATAAATACATAAGAAATATTTCAAAAGAAAGTATTTTGTAATTTGAAGTTAGTTTACATCCATTGAACATTTCCTTAACCTCCACCAATGAATTATGTTCTATAATTGTCATGTTGATAGAGATAATGGCCATAATGAACCAACACTCACTTGCACAACATGTAGGATGGATGGTGTGTGGGCATGGAATGTTTTTTCATTGTATTCACATCCCATAATTAAAATCAATAGTTAACTATATGTATTAAATGATGTTGTGTGGATTGTATATTTTTTACCCAAATATATTTGTCAAATATGCATAAGGAATATTGAAAACCTATTTTTCCAAAATCAACATATGATAATGAAGAGCATAATTGATATTGTGTAAATTGAAAGAAATAAATCCTATGTTTAACTTTGGACATGTGTGAAACATTGGTAATTAAAAGAGGGATATGGTTTAAAATCCCAATAAAGAAAAATGGGTAAGTAAAATTTTTAATCTTAAGTACATAGTTACACATCATTTAAGTTAGTGGTCATTTTTTCACATGCATTGATTGTAGTCTTAATATTTGTTCTTTGGACATCATGTCTGATTGCATTATCACAACCTTAGCCTTTGGCTCATAACCAACGTTAAGGCATGAAAAGGGAAGTGGACTAAAAAAACAAGTCCTCAAGATTCAAACACATCTTATAGGTGTGGTAAAATGCAAGGAAATGAGTCAAAACACTTCCAAGTGGATTTCCATTTAAGAGTTGGAGTCCTATGTATGTCCCAAAATTTTAGGATAAGGTTTGAGGGATCTAACTTTGTTCAAATTGGGATTTCTTTACATTGCTAAAAAGGTTTTGAAAGATTAATATATAAAGTAAATTTTAAAATAATAATATAGATGTATACATTTTTGAAAAAAATCTAAAAATGAACTTTCAAATTTTTCATTTGGACAAAATAACAATAAAACATTGAATTCTAAAATTGTTTGCATATCATTGAAAATTGAATATGTTTCAAATACAAGTCATTTCACTTTGAATCAAAGAAAAACAAGTTGTGTTATTGGTAAAAGGCCTGGTCTCCAAATTTTGGAGACCAAGGTTCAAAACTAGGTAGTGTAAACCTTCTAGATAAGTATCCTAGGCGACCTAGGCTTACTTGATAAACCTATTAGCCATGTAAGTAGCCTACTAGCCTAAGCCTATTATATGTATGTAGCCTAGCCCTATTAGGTAAATAACATAGGCCACCTAGGCCTAATAGATAGGTAGCCTATCCTACACTATCAAAGTTTACTTGATAGCTACATAATATAAGTCACTTGGGTTTACTAGGTAGGTAGCCTAACCTAGGCCATTTAGGCCTACTAGGTGCATAGCCTAACTTAGGCCACCTAAGCTTACAAAGTAGGTAGCATAATTACCTAGGCCACTTAAGCCTACAAGGTAGATAGCCTAACCTATTAGGTAGGTAGCCTAGGCGTAGACCTATTTAATAGGCTAAGCTACATACCTAGTATGGCTAGGTTAGGTTTATAAATAGGTTAGTAGGTATTTTCGTAGCCTATTAAATAATATGTAAACATAGGTAACTTACTAGGTAGGTATAAACATAGACATAGTAGGTACTTATAAAGCTTAGTAGATTATAACCTACATGCTACCTAGGTACAAACATTTATTAATAGGTACCTCCTACCTACCTAGGTTAACCTAATTATAACCTAATTATTTGAATAAGTAGTGTAAAAAAATTTAAGTTCATTTAATACAATATGTTGAAAAAAATTCATGGAAGTTGATTACAATATGTTGGTCCAAAATCATATTAATTACAACATGTTGTCCAAGAAAACCACCTTATGGGGTGGTGGTGCAATGGTTAAAGACTTAATTCCTCAATGTGGAAGTGAATAATTCAAGTCCCCACACTTGCAACCTAGGCTACTTTGGTTATTTAGATGATCTAATTAGGTAACCTAGGTTGCAAAACCTAGTAAACCACTTAGCTTTAGCTACTTGGCCTAACCTAGGGGGCTTGGCTTAACTTAAGTTGCTTGGTCTAACCTAGGTGGCTGAACTAAGTGGCTTAGCCTAGGTTTAGGACATAAGGTTAGTGGGTAAATAAATAAATAAAAATTTGACATTAATTATTAGGTTTATTAATTAGGTAGGTAGGTAGAATAAAATAAGTAATTAATGAATTCATATTTTCGTATTAATTAAAAATAAATTTTAAAATAATATAGATTTTTGGTGGTTGCCCAAATTATATTATTGTCATGATGGTTCAGTAAAAAAACCTAACAAAAAAGATTAGTCAAAATGGTCGAGTTTGAAATGACTTATCCAAAATGACACTTTGGTCAAATTGGACATGGGGGCAAAAAAATCATATGGGGGGTTTTTTTTACCAAAATTTCCAATCAAAAAAATTGTGATTTCTTGTGATGTATATGTGATGGTTATAATTATAAATTTAGTCATAAGTCTAGACATATATGCCATGTTTTGATGTTGTGAAAATCCTTTCGTACATTCATAATACCTTTTTCGTTGTTGCCATAGTGCAAAATAATTGCCAAAAAAAGAAACGTTGGATAAGAAGTTATTAACCACATTTTAAAACACTCATAATTACAAAAATGTGGAATTAAAATAACTTAAAATGTTGAGAGTCTTTTATCACATATAAATGGGGTATAATGTATATGATGTATTTTTTAAAAAAAAAAGTGTATAATGTAAAAAAATTAAAAAATAAATTTTGATCACGATTTGAAATTGTGATAATTTTTCAAGATGAAACATAACATTTGCAAGGAATTTTCATATTTAAAGAAAAAACATATTTATTCAACAATGATTAACAAAAGAAAATGATGTATTGGGGCAACTATAAACATATTTTACAACAAGTTGCAATAAATTATGTAAAATATTTATTCTAAAACAAATAGACATGCAATGCTTGTCTAGAGTAACATTGTTAACTTATTTTTATCTTGTTTGTGAGCCTCTCTTTTGAGGTTCTTGTTAAAGTTCATCTACAATTTTGTTTCCTTAATGTGTAGAAAGCATTGGATGCAGTCATGGATTTAATAACTCTTTGTGAGTTGCATGCTCAAAATGTTTGCATTTGATTATGCCATGACTTTGTTTTGATTTGAATTTTCATGCTTGTGGCAACTTGTAAGAGTGACATGACTTTGTCCAAAGTTTGTTGACATTGAATTGTTTTTTACACTTGTTAACATCAAATTGTTCCTTGTAAATATTGAATTGCCCATTGCAAAAACACAAAGATTTCTAACTATGCTTTCTTATTTTGCAATTTTTTTTTTTTTTTTAATGCACCAAGAAAAGACGAGTAGTGCATAGGGATTGTGTCGTAGGAGAAAAGTAATGTTGCAAGAGCAAGTTGTAAATTTTTTGTGGCATCCTCTAAGAAGAAACGTTAGGAGAATGCATGAATTGTGTGAGTAATGGAAGGATGGAATTTTGTAACAAATTAGTAAAGGTTGAAATTTAGTGATAGATAGTCAAGGGGTTGTTGAAGAAAGTGGGCCCCTTATGGTGCATTCACACTTGATGTTGAGTCAATGTGAAATTGAAAATCTAGGTGGCATCCTAGGTGGCACCCAATGTTGATTGGGACAAAGCTCAATGTTAAAGTGAATGCTAGCTTAATGTGATTCATGGCAACTAGGTTTAAGTCCTAAATGGCTAGCATGGTGTTACGGGACTCAACCCTAGAGTTCCTAACACCAAGTGTGAATGTACCTTTTATTCTGGTAAGGTCCTCCCCCTAGGGCCAACCACATGAATAGAGCTGCTGAAGGTCTGAAGATGGGGCTGTTCCATGGGGATGACAAGCTCTTGAACTGCAGTGCATCAGAGTGGGCCCTCCAAGAGTTTCTGAAAGAGCCCATCTTCAGCATTGTGACATCTTATCAGACCGGGCAAGGCCTCCATCTCAGTTAGGGTATGGTGCCAAACCTGTCATATAGGAGGAGGAGAGTGAAGAGGGGAGGGAAGTTGAGAGTGATGAAGTTTCTGGCACATCTGCTGCTCATGTCATTGCTGGGGATCAAGAGGTGAGATCCAGCATTGTGACTGATGAGGTTGAGGTCATTGGTGTATTGAATCCCTTGTTTTCAGGCCCTACAAGATGAGGTGAATGGAGGGGAGCAAACCAGTAATCCACAAGATTATGAACCCTTTACTCAAGTACAAGATGGACTTAGCTTGTGCTGTTGCTGTTGCTCTCACTTGGGTGTGTCACCTAACCCTCTCATTTGCTTCTGTCTAAGCTGCAAAGATTTGAAGACCAACCTGTTAAAGAAAATGGAAAACAATGCACAAGCATGGGCTGAAGTTTTCTGCACTGGTTGGTCATTGAAAAACTTGTGTATGTGTAGTGGATGCAGCACATACAGAGAAAGTCAGGGGCCCCAATTGGGATTCCAGCATTGCCTCGAGAGCCCCACAGTGTGGGGCAGTTTATGCAGTGCCACAAGGCCAGATACAACCTATTTCAAGTGGGCCAGAGTTCTCAGATTATGAAGAACCTAACAGGGAGCACAGCCAACACATAAACCCTGGTGATGAGAAGCCGGTCAGGAGGTAGGGTATATACTGTGCTTTCCAAGGGTAATGAACAGCATGCATGAGTATTCCCATTGCTTCCAAAAATGCAACAGAAATGGAGGACACAAATCTTTGTAAACTATTTTGCCCAAAATATTGAGCAGATAGTTACATACTTATCTACAACCATTGTTGGAAGGTAATAAGTTCAGTTGGGAGTGATTGCATCTAGTCCCTGCCATTCATGAAGGTGACGGTCTGATAGTTTTCCATTGACACAAGGTTATGATCACTCTCATCCTTGTCATATTTGTTTGTTGTGTTTGGCTGGAACTGACACAATGGTTATATTCAAAGTGTTATTGTGAGTTTTCCCTGCAATCTCACATATATGTTTTGTGATGTGTTGGTTTCGTTCACCCCCCCCCTATGCATCATAAATTGGCTGGTTGTAAGAACTGTGTAGAATTAGCTCGATGTGTTACAGGATCACATCATCATGGATTTTGCAGGATGTTGTCCAATAGCAAGTTGACATGGTGGTCGCACAAAAGGCAGGAACAAATGCATCTGAGTGATCTTGAGATGCAAAAGGTTGCCCAGTTATGCATCGAGAATACAACACTGTTGAAGGGATTGAGAGACATAAGTCATAAGTTTAATAAAGCTGTTGTTGATAACCATGTTCGTAGATCTGACGTTTGAGGCATTGCTGTTAAGTTCAACACTGAGTAATTCAATGGTCTCATAGTTGCAATGAAGCCCACAACAGAAGCCCTATGCTGCTGCTGCCTGTTCTTCTTCTTCTTCTTCTTCCTCCCCCTAACCATGTGATGCATTTTATGAGTCCTTATGGAACATGTTGTTTTTGGACCATATGACATACTTTCATCTAGCTCCTGGCATGTCCTGTCCTTATAGGATATGTCTTTTTAGCCCATCAATTCTAATTTTCACCCTTGAAAAGGCAATTTTAGTAAAAAAAACGGAGCTTGTCACATGAAATTGTCATGTCTATACGTATTCGCCCCATCACATGATCTCCATCAAGTTTAAACATTGTGTGTGAGGGGAACACTATGGGGTGACCTCTTGAGACGACAATGCTGCTGCAAAGACAGATAAACCTTACTTCCAAAAGAAAGTGATATATAACTTAGTACTTATGAGTGTAGAGAGCATGTTCCTAATCATGCCAGCTTATTTATGCAGGTTGATATGCGTGAACTTGTAATTGGAATTTTGTTGTCCTAGGAGACAAATGTTTTGCTCAATTTGAGGTCATAGGATTATATTGGTCCATGAGAAAAGATTAAGAGATGGGAACTCTTCTTTGAAAGGGAGCATTGAAATGAGGGCTATTCTATTGTGAAGACAAACACTCTTGCCATAACTCAGGGTAACTAATTCATAGGCTGACCAAATGGAAGCAATATCTAAGGTTTTGCACCAAAATTAAGTGGTTCATTTTCTAACAAGAAATTCAAAGGTATGTTGGAATTTTGTTTTGGTCATCTACTTTGTTGGATGTGCATACTTTTAAAAAAATTAAATTTATTTGATTGCAATCCCCAAGTGGTTTCCCTCATGCTCCCCACGCTTTCCCTCATGCTCCCCACTCTTTCAGACGATCCCCGACTGTGTTCCAACAATGGGGTACCTACCATTAATGTGGAGTTTGGCATTATGTTATGTTGTTGCATGAATGTAAGATTAGTAGGACGTTGGGTTGGTGTCATTTAGGAAGTGAAATTTAAGTAGCAATGTTTTTTCAAACATTTAAAAAAAGAAAAAAGAAAAAGCAAAACCCTTGGGGAAAAAAAATTCCAATTTCAAAAATAGCTTGTGGTATATGAGAAAAAGAAAAAGAAGAAAATCTCTAAATTTTCAAATCAAAATATAGTTGAAGATTTTTTTTTTTTTTTTTTTTTTTTTTTTTTTTTTTTTTCCAAGCTTTGAAAATGATAACAAAACAAAACAAACCCCCCTTATGACCCCCATTTAAAAATCCTCAAAACTTCATCAAGTCCCATGAAAATGTTGGCTTAATAATAATAATATGTATGAAAATTTCAAAAATGGTTTACCATCTATTGAAACCAATCAAATATTGCAAGCTCACCCCAAAATTTGAAAAGGGAGTTTAAAAAAAAAAAACTCTCCTCAAATGCAAGCATCCTATAAAAAAAAGTCCATGAACATCCATTGTTCATAGCGACTAGTGTAGCTATTGGGCCAAGTGTGAACATTTCTTTATTTTTCCCATTTTGAGAATTAATTTTTTTCTAAATTCAGCAATGTGAACAAATTGTGGACTAGACTGATTTTTCCTTCCAAACCTTTTTTTTTTTTTTTTGAATTTCCAAAAAGCAAAATCCACTCAAAAATCAATATCTTCCACACCTTAGCTCTGAAAATAAATTGTGAAATAAGCTTCTATTAAGTCTGACTCGCTGAGGGCTTTCGAACAACACCAAGAACACTCTCAAATTCCAATACAAATATTAGTTTCGATTTTAATTTAATTTTCATTGGGGAAAAAATCATTCAACAATCAATAGCTTCTTCTTCCACATTGTAGCTCCAAACACAGTCTCAAACCAAATCTTTGTGGTGCACATCTACGTTTCAAGAGCTTTCTGAAAATACCAAGAGCACACACAGGGCATGAAGCACTGTGATGTGGTTCAGGAGATCCCATCACGCCAAAACAAAACAAAACAAACTACCTTGCTTCATAAATAGATATGTGAGCCAAACAAACACCTTGGGTCCTCAACACAAATAGTATCTCCATCAACAATTTAAAAAACCTAGTTCCCAAACAAAAAAAAAGACCTTAACCAACAACAAAAAAAATGTACACAATTTCATTAGTTGGAGACACATCCATTTGCTACCTATTCAAATAGCCTAACTAACACACACACACACACACACTCACAAACACATGTCAACAATCACACACATTTAAGTATACACACAAATGTTTTTTGATTGGAGAAGGTTGAATTTATGCTCCTCATGCCATTAACAAGGGTCAAAGGTTTTTTACCTCACATCAAAAGGGTACTAGGTACTACTACCCCTCCAAGTTGCATTGAATGGAACATGTAACATGTAAATTTTCACCTAGGTCTCTTGAATTTTCACTAAGTCCTATGAGTGGTAAACATTAAAACAAACAAGGTGTGTGTCACCACACTGCGGCGGCCTTGCCATTTACATTAAACCGTATCTTAAGGCAAAAGAAGAATTATGGAAACTCAAACATTTCACCATGCAAAAATATAATCTTCAAAAAAAACAAAAAATCCTCTAAAAGAAACCAAAATATAACCTTCAAGATTTTATTATTATAACTCTATTATAAACTAATCTCAAGTTTCAGCACAAGCCAAAATATATATCATCTTTTAAAAATCCTCATAGAAAAATACTAGACCTATTATTTTATTACTAGGGGGCCAAAATCCATTAAGCTACTATACTCTATAATGAATCTCAACACAATATCCTTGCCTTCTTTGGTAAGCAAGGGCAACAAACCATCAAAACTCTTGTCCATTCAAGGTCTTCAAAAAAGAAGATTATTGGGGAGGGGAGGGGAGGGGAGGGGAGGGTGTGGTGGGGGTTGTGCTCTCATTACAAGGACAAGGTGGGTTTGATTTTAGCAAGGACCTGGAGATCTTGCCAAGAGTACAAGCAAAATGATGGCTGATTTTGGGGGCTTTCATTTGAAATTTCTCACTTATCCTTTACTTCCCCTTATTATAATAATGCTCTTTAATATTCTTAGGTCAAGTATTAGGTACCTATTTCATAGGATAGTTGAGTAAAACATTATGAATGAATGAATAAATATTGGGTACCTACCTACTAGTTAAGTGACTTGGTAATCACCTGATTTAATTAACAAAACATCAATCACATTATTAGTGAGCCCAAGAGTCAGATTGTTTTTCCCAAAAATTCAGCTCGAATTCCCTTTGTCTCACAAAAGTAGAAGTAGACTATCGTAGTAGTAGTAGCAGCAGCTAATGTTAAGTTAAATTAATTGAATCAATTAAATTTTTTCCCTTTTTTTTTTCGTTTTGGGGGGGGGGGGGGGGGGGTTGGGTGTTCAATTTGAAACAAACCCCACTGAAAAAGAAAAAGAAAAAGGAAAAAATCTACCAGAATCGTTGATTCTTCATTTGGTGAGGAGGAGGAATCAACAACGGATGTTAAATTTTGTTTCCTGTAATAGGTAGCCTAATTTACAAAATTCGTAGATTCTGGTGCCGAGAGTGATTCTGAGTACCTACAACGGCGGAATAGGTTAGGCCCTTCCCGTGTGGAAGGTAGGTAGGTAGGTAGGTAGGTAGTTAAAGTAGGTAGCTAGATTTGGCAACCAACCTGTCCCCGAAAAGAAAAGAGAAATCTACCAGAATCGTTGATTCTTCATGTGATGGAGAAATCAAGGGATGCGAAAAACAGTCATTTTTGATCCTGTAGTAAAAACTAGCCTAATCTAAAAAATTCAGTAGATTCTAGTGCGGAGAGAGATTCCGAGCATAACGGTCGAACAGGTTAGCCAGAACCGTGTGCTCGGTAGGTAAGTTTCTATGTAGGTAGGTAGGTAGGTACGTAGAGTGCCTAGGGGAGTCTGAAGCTCTCCTCCCTCTCTCTCGTCTCGCTCCCTTCTTCGTCGCGTTCTGTTGTCGCGCGCGCAAAAAACAGGGTTTTTCATTTGCGTCATCACTAGGGATCTCTGTTTTTTTCCCGCCCAAGAGACCATCGTCATCCTATGCTCCGCGTACTCTTTGTCGTCGCCAACAGGTGTGCAAATTTTTGGAATCGGAAACAGAAGTTTTTGACGTCGTTTGTGCAAATTGGGTCACTCTCTGGGTGTGTGTCTCTGTATTTGCTTCAGACAAAGGCATTCGTTTAAAGGGTGTATGCCTATCGCTCGACTTCTGTCCTCCTGCAAGCCTTGTTTTCCTAGGTTTTCTGTTTGTGTCCTTGGCGTTTCCGTCGTTGGTTTGTTCTATTCAGTATCCCCCCCCTTTTTTTTCTTTTTGAAGAAAAATGTACTACTACTGCGTGGGAAGTCGGAATTGTGAGCCGTTGGTTTGTTTGTTGGTGGCGTGCTGAGTGACTCATTGCGGGTGAACTTATGCGGCGGGCTTTGGTGCCGCTGTTGGTTTTTTTTGTGTGGAGTTCATAGACTTTTTGTCTGATCTTTGAACTGGGACGACTTGCTTTGCGTGTCTTGGAGATGGAATTCGTGGGGTTTGTGGAGGGGTTAGGTTGTTGGTGAAGTTGAGAATAGTAGCGGAGGGGAATTTTATGATTATTATTATTATTATTTTGGCCTTGGCTTCTCTTGGAGCTTGGTGATGGGACTACGAGAAGGGGAGGTACGGCCAGAGAAAGTGTGGTGTCGAAAGGTGTAGTAGGGCAAGGGCCGGGCTTTCTGGAAGGAAGACGGCCATGGCAAAACAGCGGTCAAGTGGACAGAAAAGTGCGCAGGACTACGGGGATGATAGCGCCGCAGCATTGACAGGAGGAGCACGGCTTCGACCCATGCAAGAGGTCATCAGAAACTCGCCAAACTCACAGCGCCCTAAAAGAATACGCAAGAAGAAGCAATGGGATATGCCGGAGCTTCTTTACACTCGCAAGGAACGGATTAGTAGCAGACCCAAGGATGGGATGAAAGGTGATGCTCCTACTACTAGGGTAAAAGATAATGGCAAACTAGGCAAGGAAGATGCTGCAAAGCGGGAGAAGCGAGACAACAATGCTGAGGACGGATCCGAGGAGTCTAACATTGATGATCACAGAAATGACGATGAAGAAGAGGAGGACAGTGAGGAGCAGGATGAGGAGTCCGTGCATGAGGAAACTCTTGGAGAAGGAATGTTTGAAATTGAGGCAATCCGAAAAAAGCGAACTCGCAAGGTACTTGCTTCCAGTCTTTTTGATACCCTTTTTGATTCTCAAACAAACTAGTAGTCCTTATTGGAGCTTGGATCTTTCACCCAACTTGCTGCAAGCCCAATAGATAGTTCATTGTCTAACTCCAGCTATTGTCATCATGCTGTTGCCACTGACAGCATTGCTTGTGAATGTGGGGGGTTTGTGTTGTTTCCAGGGAAAGAAGGAGTATTTCGTGAAATGGTGAGTTCTTGAGATCACTTTGAATGGTGCTTGCTTCCATATCCTCTTGGTGTTTCCTCATTTTGTAATGTTCCACCATTTGAGTTGCCAAAACAATATGTGCATGCTCAACTGTAGATTGTTGATGGGTGCATAATCATCTTGTGGGACAGGCGAGGGTGGCCAGAAAAAGACAATACATGGGAGCCCTATGCACACATACAAAGATGTAGTGACATCCTTGAGGAGTTTGAAAACAGGTGTGCTATCTTTCTACATCAGGAAATGTGATGCTGTTTTTTCTATTCTTGTGTTTTTTCATGTGAGGCTTTCTGCCTACTAGGTCAGAAAATACATTTTGACACTGGCGTTTATTGCTTGAATTTGTGGTGAAGAGCACGACGGGGAAAGCGCAAATTTGGACAGTACACTCTTGAGGGGAGGAGGAAACGCAACTCCGCATCTACTGCTGATGAGGATGTGCCAAGTGTGAGTGGAGGGGATGAAACTGTGAAGTCATCAACAGATTCTTATGCTGTCCCTCAAGAGAAGGAGGGGAAATCTTGCCGTAGAGGTGCCTTAGCTGGGAGAGTGGCAAGCCCCACTTCAGCTGAAGCAGCAAGAACTTTGTTAGACTTACCAGAAGAGGCACCCACGAACTCATTGCCTGCACCTTCCAGCGATCCTGCTGCTCCAGGCACGAGTATAGTCGCTGGAAATGGGCATCCAGATGGGGAAAACGGAGTTGAGTCTCAGGGCAAGGATGCCATCCTTAAAGAAACAACAACAGTGGCTACTGCACGAGAGAGAGATCAGGAGATGTTTGGCACAGGTCCTGGTGTAGGTTTGAAAAATTGTGGCAGTCAAGTGGTGAGTGGGGCCACTGCCTTGGCTGATGAAGCCAGGGCCCTGCCTTATGCAGCAAAGAGTGATGGGCCCTTTGTGCCCTTGTCTGAAGTGAGTAGCAGGAGAGAACAGGCAAACATTCCTGCAATTGCCACTAATGTGACAATGACCCCTAATAGTCAGCAGCTGGTGGATGAAACTGAGCAGCCAGGAGAACTGGGAGGAGTGGTGGAAACAAGGCACTCTGATGATGAGTTGGAGATGAGAAATGGAGTTACTGCGAATGAAACAATTCAAGGTAGTTCAAGATCAGAAGGACTGGCTGTAGGTTCAAAGAAGAGGAAGATTGCTGCCCCAAGGCGAGTCATACAACCCCAGGAACCTGAAAATGTGCAATTGGCTCCAGATGGCATCAAGGAGGTGGGGCAAACCATGGAAAAGGAAGTTTCAACTCATGATGGAAAGGAAACATCTGGACAGGAATTGGGAACTACAAATTTAAGGAATGAAACACCCAACCACAGAGAGTACCAATCTAATCCTCCAGGTTCTGAAGGGGTTGGAAAGCCCCCACCATCATGGGAGGGAAACACTGGAGTAGCCAATCCCCCATTTATTACCCAGATCCTGAAGGCCATCAGCTACAGCAACTCTGTCACTGATGATAAGCAAGATGTCGTGGTTCTCTTCAAGGCTTCTAGGTTTATTTGCCTTCCCTTTTGATCGATCCACTGCTCTCCAAACTGTATTTTTTCTGCACATTTGTTGTTGATTGACATCATGGTGTGAATGTTTCTTGTCAGGATTAGAATTTTTCCTCTGTTATTTCAGATATGTAGCTTAGGTTCATGTCTGCCTTGCAGATCAGATGGGGAGGAGGTGGTGGTTGATAATAAGTTTATGCGGGATAACTACCCAATTCTGGTACTACCTTGTACTTCTTTTCTGATCATGTCATGGTGTTGATGATTTTGGTAAATCTAGTATTCCTTGAATCTGAAATAACTGCAGCTATCTGTTAGTTGGGTTTGGTTCTGTGTACATTGTGTCTGGTTGCCTCACCCTGGCGGGATAGCAATTGTCAATTGTTGCCTGCAAATGAAATTATCAGTTTATTCACTGCTCATATTTAGGCATGTCTAGTTAGTGGGACAGTATCTTAAGATGCAGTGCTTCTGTGCTGCCAAGAAACAGGCTTCCTCCTATTGATAGATCAAGTGATGCCAAGTACTTTCTGTTTGCACCTAGACAATAAATTTGGCTTTATAAACCTACAAATCTAATGCTTATGTCACATTTACACAACACTTGGTATGGGATCTGCTCTCCAGTAGATAATTGTAGTAATTGATTGATGATGGCATGCAAGTAGCTCACAGTAACTGAATTGTGAGGGTGTTGCAGCTTATCGAGTTTTATGAGCAACACCTGCGGTACAGCACAGCAACTTAGCTGTGGATCATTTGAGCTGTTATGTTCTGAAGACATGGTGTTTGCAATAGAAAGGAGTGCCCAGAAGGATGAAAAGCATGTGCAGTCTTGGATCAGCAGACAGATAATCCTTCTTTAATCCTGGTCATGTATTTGGAGACATGATATTTGCAATGGAATCAGGTCCAGAAGGATTAAAAAGCAGTGGCTGCCATGGATAAGCAGACTGATATCCTTCTGTAAATTTGATCCAGCATTGAATTTCAGGGACTAAGGCATATAGGGATTCAAGGCTGGCACAGTTGAGAGAAGGACTGGTTCTTCTGTGCTATGTTGTAAGTAATGTGTGGGTTTTAGTACACTGAATGGCCTCTGTGTACGTACATTGCTAGCTTTGTGAATGGAGAGTTGAAGATTGGGTCTCTTTAGCTGGCTGAACTTCTACACATTTGGAGCCAGTCCTGCTGGAAACATACACTACTTTGGTTGTAACATGAATCTACCAACAGTGATTGCCCCATTTTTTGACAGGCATCATAGGTCTGCCTCACCAGCATCCTTGGGTACACTATATACTCCCTGTTGTTTTCTGATAAGGTGGAGCTTCCTCAGGGAAAGGAACATCAATGGATCATCATTTGCAGAATGGTGTCTTTGTGAACGGCATAATGTCCATTATGATCATGCAAATTTGTGTCACAGGTGAACCATTCCTGACAGATTCCACAAGTCACAAGGTAATCCCAGACTAGATTTTTCTCTCCCTTTTTTCGTTTTGGGTGGTATAGTGCTCAGTATTTTATTTTCCCCTGCAGAATGTCACTGCTATTTGTGATGAATGTGATGGTCTGACACTTTTGTGAGCAACTCTTGGAAGATGCACGCATAGCCATATCACCTTTTAAAGTGTTCTTGTCGAGATTTCTCTTTGAATTTTGTTCAAATCTTATGAAGGCTAGAGAATGATTGCCATGTTTGATTGTTTTGTAATCTAGCTAGATGTAATTTGGGATGTGGAGGGAAAAATGCATCCCTTTCCAGTGGTGTATTCCCTCCTTTGGTTACCTTCCCGATCAGCTACTTTGCAGGAAGCTAAGGGCCACTTTAGACAAGGGTCCAGGGACCAAAAGCCCATGGAACAATTTGAAGCAAATTGAACCTTGAATTGGACCCTTCTTCACATTAAAAAACCACTTTTTCCTAAGGTACAATGAGTGTGTCTAGAGGCTTGGGGTTCAATTCAAAGGTCCAATATTAAAAATGTGTGATTGACATGTGAGAGGATTAGGTTAACTTTTGGTCTTTTCTTTGATGGGTTTTTTGAGTTTCTGTTTTTATTATTATTATTTTACCAGCATTTTCACCACCTTCATCTTCGTCTTTCATCATAACCACTTTCTCTCTTGATGCTCTCTTTTTTGGACTGAGAATTAGTTTAGGGATCTTTTGTAAATGCAAATCCCCTTTCAATTGTCAAAATTTGTGTTTCAACCTTTCACTTTCTACCCTACCTTCTAATTCATCTTTGTTTTGTGCACTTGGAAAGGTTGAAAATGCACTCCTTCTAGAAACCACTTTGTGAGGATTCACAAAACTAACCATGTCAATTCTAAAATTGGTCAAAAATGGGAGAGTTATTGTGTTCGCAACAATGTCTTCAATCCATAGCATGTCTTTCATTCTCATAGAATTTGAATAACAAGGGTGAAAAAAAATAGTGGAAAAGAACAAAAAAAGAAAAAAAAAATGAACAACCTTGGATCTTAGCTTACACTTTGGTTCTCTAAATCATGAGTCCTCCTTCAAGCTCTTTTTTTTTGGTTTGAACCAATTGGTTTTCCTTGCAAAATAATGCCATGCAGGTTAAATCACAAGTTGATTTGTCTTGGTCTTGAACCCTCATCTCTAGGCCTTGATTCCAATTTAAAGTTCTTGACCAATAGGAATGTTCGATTTCATTGGGCCTTGTTCCTTGGACCATTGTTTAAAGTGGCCCTAAGTATCTAGTCACAAATATGGTTAGGATGTGTAAGTTTGAAATCACCTAGTGGATTTTAAAGCAAATGGGGAATAAATTAATAATGGGTTTTTATGTTTTTAGCGAGGTGTGTTTAATAACTACAATATGAGGGTTTAATCGATATTGAATAAGTTTTTTTAAATTAACATAAATTGTTTTACATTTGAAATTACATAAATTAAGAAATCACATAATTAAGAGATTAAATACATGTGAAATTACCTTGAAACTGTAGATAATCTGTTGTTAAAAATATAAGGGCATCTCCAAGTGTAGCATGGATTCATTGGTTTCAAATGGTGATGCTTTTGTATTCCTTGTATGATCATTTGCAATATGCAATTGTTGATTTGCAATTGTTGCAAGAAAGCTTTGCTTCAAGGGTGAGATTCTCAAACTAGGGTAATCATGCCCATCACCTGGCCAAAGCCTACAATCAAATGCCCAAATAGTGCAAGGCCAAGTAGGTTAACAAATGTGAATGACCATGTTGTTGTTCAAACTATTACCTATGATTGAACACACAATCTTGAAATATTGGGTGAAATTTTTCCAAGGTCCAACCATGATGATGTCTTTTATGTTTGGTTGAATGTCAATTTGAGAAAATAGAACACATGTTGCCCACCCTTAAGATCTAATAGTGTTTGGTGAAGGGAGATGAAATGAACATAAAAATGTGCAAAAATCAAGATGGTTGTTACTTTTAAAGGTTTGGTGATGTGTGTGATTTGGGACAACTTTAAAGAAGCCCAAACAAGTTGTGTGCAAAGATAATGTTTAGTGATGAACATTGGTTTGTAACATTAAACAATTTGCAACCAAATAGAAACGTGGAAAAACCCTAACTATGTTGCAATTCACAAACATGACCTAAGGCAATTAAACATAGCAACTAATCACCTTAATTTTGGATATTGAAAAAATTGAGGCATTAATAAGCATGCTACAGAACACTCATTGTAAAATCACCCCAATTTTGTGCACATTACATTCCTACCAAACAAAGCAACACATCTACAAGTTGTTGGGCCAAGTTGAATACAATCGAACATCAATTTATTCATTTTTATTCTTTTCAATAATTTCACCATGTTTTCCTTACCAACTTAATGTGAGAAATGAGCTTTGAGCCTTTTTTTAAATCTTTAGTTCTTAGTGTAAAAGTGTTGAAACCTAAAATAAAGGCTTACAAACCATATTTGAAAATGTAAATTGTAGAAGACCAAAAACCAATTTTTTTAAAAAGCTAGAAGAATATTAATCATGCCTAAAAATTAAAAATGGCATAAGAACATCATGTTTATGTAAACAAGGTTTACAATGAGAAATCCAAAAAGTTCCTACTTTATTGTAAAAGGTTCAATATTATTTAGTGCCATAGTCAATATCAAATTATTTAAAAAAGGTAGATTTTTCCAAGTTATAAATAGGTCCAATCATAATACCTAACAACTACCTTCCAACCTAGAAGTAATAGCAAGTATCTAAAGAGAAAACTAAATATAAACTAAAACAATTGTACTATAACTATTTAGAAACAAAGTATAATTAAATATTATTACATGCAATAACCTTGTTTCATAACATAATTACCTCCTAGATTAAAAGGTACCAAAACACCACAAAAAATATATTGAAGTAAACAAATGCACCAAAAAAAAAAACAAGGTCATTACTGATAATTTTGCCCTATAATAAAATTAACACCTTGATATGGGCAATATTGTCATTCAAACAAAAAAATATACAAAACCAATATATGGGAAAACAAAATAATATGGAATGGTTTTTGGGATACGTTCTTCTTTTGATTACTCCAAATGACTCTTCTTTGAACACACAAAGGGTAGACAATCTTGGTGCCCCATTTTTTCTAACTTCCCTTCCTACTAAATAATCATAAAACACTAATACAAGTCCAACGTTGGTAGATTGTTGTTTTCCACCCAAAACATGTAGTTTTCATAATGCTTCCATGGCCTAAGTACAACAAACTACCATCCCCCATGGCAATGCAATAAAAGAAAACTAGTAAAGGATATAAAAGTAAAAGAAATTAAAGAGAAGAGGCAAAGCAGAAAAGAGAGAAAAAATAAATAGAAATAAAATTTAATAATAAGATAGATATGGGAGATACATCCAAATGAACCACCAAATCCCCCTTATTAACTTCCAAGTCCTCCCACAATTTCCTTCAAAAAATTAGCCAAACTCCTCCTAATCAAGTTCCTATTTTAATGGTACTTAGTTGGCCAACTAACTCCTTCTAAAACTAATTAAAATTAGTTAGTAGACTTTCTATCTACCTTTTAAAAACTAACTAAACTAGTTGGTGTCATCACTTAAGTTAACGAAGGTAGTAGGTAAACCTACTACTAGTAAATGCCACCTTAATAGCATAACTAAATAACTAGGGGTAGGGTTTTACCTTTTAATTAGGTAAGTAGACCTATGTTAATAGAGGAAGGGGTGAAAACACACTAAGGGTGAGCCACTTTTGTTCAAAAAGGTGATGTATAACAAGTATTATAGTATGCAATAATCTAAAATCTTTGATGTCATCATTTGGTTAACCTAAACACAAGCAAAAAAACTTTAGAATTTGCACAACAGTTTTGAACTCAAAGTTCACTTTGAGTCAAAATTAATCTTGATCCAATGGTTAGATGAGGATGATTGAATAAAATCAATGTACACAAAGTATATAATTTATAATTTTTCAACAACCATAGGGCTTCATGTTTGTGATTCATGAAACATTACCAAACAAAAGAAATTTGAAAAATAATGCAATGCCCATCTATAAAATCTCCTCCTCTTTGATATGATAGTGGGTTTCCCCTAAAATGAAGATATTATTATGCATTCATTGCCAAAAAAATGTAAAAAAACACATTTTTTGAATGGAATTTCATCCAAAAGTTTTAAATTTCTAAATTGTTTTAGATTTAATTAATGTATATCAATATCATGCGCCATAAAGAAATTCATCCAAGAATTCCATTGACAACCTTACTTTTTAAGTACATATTCAAAATTTCAAACTTTGTGACGAGTATTATTTGGTCATAAATATGCTCCATACATTCAAATTCTTCAATGTTTGTTGGAATTTTCAAAATAATTGATTAAATTAAGTCTAAAGCTAATCACATATACTTAAAACAAGTAAAAATAATCCAAGATGTTCTGTCCATATTTTACCAAAAATTTTAATTATAAAATATTATACTTGTGATTACAATTTTGGGGGGGCTTTGTGTGTTTTCACCGGAGGTGGATACACATTAGTGGTTGCTTGGACTTTAGTTATGTTAAAATATGAAGTCTCAATTACCTTACAACAATTCAAGATGAAGGTGATGAAACTCATTCAAACCAGACTTATGCCATTTCAGTATGACATATCGGGAAATAATTCATGGTATTAGTTCAAGCATTGACACTTTGAATTGAATATTCATCAAATGGAAAGACTTGAAGTATGTAAAGCATAAGGACTTACTAACCAATCCTACCACTTATTTCACCAAAACCTGCAAGCATTGTACATTCAACACAATTAGAATATAGAATATATTTAAAATTTAAATGAAATTGAAAATTTGGTGCAAGAGTTTTGGCCAAGTGAGCCCAAAATCTAGGGAATGATTGATTGTGAACAATGTTGTCAATGTAGTCAGAGGGTTTATGTTAACATGTTACATATTCAAAAGTGAAACATTCTGTGTTGATTACGTTGTAAGTTACAAAATAAGGACAAGTATGGAAATGCAAAAAAGGCATGGATGACCTCTTGCCTATTCAAATCTTTTCCTTCTTTCAAGAGGTCAATTTTAGGTGGGATTTTTTGATCCAATTATCACCTACTTTATTCTTGATGGGCATGGTACACATGCTACAACAATAACAATAGAGTAAACTTAAGAGTTTGGATTGAATATGATCATCTTCACACACTCCACATGTTCTACAAGCCCTAGATGTCATGTGCTCTAAGGCGTTCAAATATTCAAAAAATGTTATTAAAAAGAGAGAGATGAGGTTATGGTTAAAAATAACTGCAATGAATGATATGATATCACACTAGTTAAGTGGGTAGACAAAATTTTGGATTAACCATTGTCCAAACACAACATTTAGTTAGGGGTGCAAACACATTAATAAGACCCACATTGCACCTTTAGTATTTAAAAGCAATGGGTTAATTAATCAAGATGATGTAGCAAAACTAGATTGGATATTCATAAATAATATTTTTAGAATCAAAATATAAAAAATTGACATAAATCTTATAACCCAAAAATATGTTGGATTATATTATTATTACACATAAAGATATATTTAAAATATTTGCCATAAATATATCATTTTCAATGTATTTCAAGGCTTTTTAGAAGTTCTTTAAACTATGGAAGCATTGGTTACAAATGCTTTAAAAATGCTTTGGGGTATTCTAAACTCATTAGATTTGTTCCAAACTTATACAAATGTTCCCATAATATATTGAAAAACATTGTTGTATAAAAAAATAAAATGTTTTCAATATTAATTTGACTTACCATTTAAAAATATGTAAAGTCAAGTTGTGGCTACACATTCCATGGGTCTTATTAACATGTTTGCACCATTAAGGGTATAGGAATGGCCACTTGATCCTAAGGTCATGGATAACAAGATTAGATCAAATGAAATCTACATATAAAAGTCTATCATCGAAGAAGAACAAAAAGATAATTTATTTGTCAAAGGAAGCTAATGAAGATCAACAATGGAAAGAACAAATACTACCACAAAGCTATTGAACATAACAATAATAGTTGAAACTATAGAATTCAATGTCAACAGTAATGACCAAGAGCAACTAGAATGCTAATACTATGTGGACATGCCACAAAAAGGAAGGATCAATAGAAATAAAAATTATGATAGTAATTGGAAGAAGCAATTTAAAACTTTTAAGACCTAAGAAGCATGATCATTTACCATTACCATTACTACCACATTTACCTAGAAGGAAAATAAGGGGCAAGGAAAAATTAAACCTAATTATTTGTAGTCATATTTTTAAATTTCACATGAATACTTTGACATTCTACAACAAAAACAATGGAAGAGGAAATAAGGCGAGAAATTAGGCAAAATAAATGAAAGGAAAGGGAGAAGTGGGTTAGAATAGTGGTTGATTCACTAATTATGATGGGATAAGTAGTTCAAAGGTCCATTGACAATGTGCAAAGGTAGAATTTAGTTCAATCTAAGGATCAATTATGTAGTTAGGTTCAAGTAAAATAAAGAAGGCCTAATTTGTCATTCTTATCATCAAGTAAATTTTTTTAAAAAAAAAAAAAAAAAAAAAAAAAAAATATATATATATATATATATATATATATATATATATATATTTGGGGGTTTTTAGTAATGCCATGATAATTGGGATGTACACACTTTATTGAATAAACCATATATGACCCTTCTTAATGTATTCTATTATAAGAATTATTTTATTTATTTTATCAAAAGGTTTAGACTCTATATGATATTTTACATTTTCCAAATCAATAGTTAATGCATCACAAACTTCCCATCCCATGATTTGATAATGGAAATTGTGCGAAAATTGTTTCTTCACGGGTTCGTATGTTTTTGTAGATAGATGTTTTATATTTATGACACAAATGGTGCATGTATAAATAGATGAATTTTTTCATGTGGATGAAAAAACATTTCATCCAACTTATATGTGCATCATTCATATTATAAACGCAAAACACTCATGTGCAAAATGTAGGAACCCATGAAAGGACGATTTTAACACGATTTCCATTTCCAAATGGTGGGATGGGAAGTTTGTGATGTGACATGATATGTTATTGTTGTTTAAGCCCTCATGCACCTTGATACACATTTTTTGGAATTTGAATTTTTGGATTATGACAATATGAAGCTTCTTAAAAATAAGTTGTCCATATAGTAGGTCTAAAGTAGCAATTATAAAAATAAAAATGTATGCAAAATGCATTTTGTGTTTGCAACATAGTAAAATATGTCTTAAACAATTGTTAAAGGCACCATATGTTTGGGTTTCATAAATTGTTCCCCATGATTGCGAAAATGGTTACTTTGTGTAATTTAGATAATATTTTCTTTTTAAATAAGAAGAAGTCTTGTCTTTTATAACCAATAAATTTGCAAGAACATATGATTAGTTGTTGTTGCAAATATCCATGGTCCTTTTTGTGACTACATTTGATTCTTAACATTTTTTTGACTAGCTTGTGATTAGATCTTTTTCTTTTTTCCAATGGGATGAATTTATTATTATTTTCATCCAAAAAAACCCTTCACATCACGTTAATCACATTTTAATTGTAATTGAAACAAATTTTTACTAGCATTTATGACATGAATGTATAACACTTAAAGGTATAATATGGTTTATTAGGGGTATACTAGGGATATATATATATATATATATATATATATATATATAAGGTTTTTTTTTGTTTTTAAAGGTACATTAAAGATCTACTTACTTACCTAAGTAGGTATGTTGATAGTTAGGTAAGTAGTAGTAATTGTTAGCATGTAGTACTTGTGACTAAGTTGCAACTAGGTTGTGACTAAAAAAATTATCCCATATGTTTTGTCTTTTAGTTCAATTTGTAAATTATATAAGAAAATGCACTAGAAACATTGAAAAAACACAAAACACATAAAAAAGAAGTGTTATTTGGGATACATCATTCAAGAAAGTTGACCTTAAAGGTTAAACTCAAAATGAAATAAGAATATAAACCTTCCTACCTACCTACTTAGACATATTTACCCATTTACATACTTATATTTACCTAGCTAAGCCTACCTACATATCAAAAACCTACCTATTTTAAAAATAATTAGAAAAATTCATAATTGTGTCATGTGGCAAAAAAATTTAGAAATCACCAAAATAGTTACACAATAGTTACAAATTGTTATACGTATTCATTATGTATACAATATTGTAAAAGGATGAAAATGTGTACATTGATCACAAACTTCATCTAAAAGTTGATGATGTAAATATTATTGTCATGTTGTTTGCAACTAATTGTCACATGTGACCTATTGTACATGATTGGTAGGGGGAAAGAACATGAGCATAAGTGGTGTGGAGGGGCATTACTACCTATAGTAAGGGGGTAACCAAGGGGAAAAACTGAAACAAAAGCATTAAAACCATCATAAGTAAGAATAGAAAAGGAGGAACTGAAAGGAACATGAACAACATTGTGAGTAAAACTAGACAAGGAGGATTGTGAAAGGTCCTATTGAAAGTAGAAGTGTGAGAATAAACAAATGTGTTGTTGGAGTGCAAGAATGAAAACATTCTCACCAAAACTCAAAACCCTAGATGTGATGGTGCCCATCCCCATCCAATTTGTTGGTTTAAACAAACCCTAGCACCTTTCATGATTATACATCTATGAACCCATCTTTTTGCAAATTTTCAAACTATTGATGTAAAGTGAATGAGATCACATAAAAAAAAAATTCAATTTTGGCCTTGATCCATTGGGTAAAGGGTCAACATTTGTCCATGTGGCAAATGCACACTATGGAATTGGAAGGTGTGATATGGTTGCTAGTAAAATATGTAAAGTGTTTGTTCTAGATTTTTTTCAAGTGAAGTCTCCCCTTACTTTGGGGGTCATATCTTTCTTGTTTTCTTAACATAATTCAACAATTGAAGTAGTTACTAGTGTGCCCAAAGATGCGTTACAATTTGTTTTTGGACTTCAAGATCAAATGAACAGCAACATGAAAGTTTTTCTCCACTAATACCATGAGTGTTTATAACCAACTTGTCTACCCTATCCCCCCAAATTGATGTTCTAATTACTCATTTGAACTTCCAAATATTATCATTTCTATTAGTCCAAGCCCTTGTAAATACACATTGTGCTCCAAACCATACAAGGCTTTGAACCAATTTCTTACATATTTTTTGACCTAAAGTCAATTATCTGAAAGAGGGAAAGCATCACTTGAAATATACATGAGTAAGAACCTTGAGTTAGAATGTTATGCAAAGTCCAAGACTAACATCCCCCCCCCCCCCCTCGGGTGTGCTTGGAGAAAATCTTCATTTTGATGTATTTGTGTAGCTAGAAAGATCAATACATACCATAGAACCTTGGTGAATTTGGCACACAAATGTTGAATAATTCATTTAAGTTTAGTTTCCTAGTTCAACATTTGAGTTTTTAATTTTGAAAATTTTGACAATAAACAATAAGGTTATTGTAAGATACCTTTGTTTCAATGACTTGAACTGTTTTTGTGGTCAAATGGCCCCATACTATTCTCCCTTCAAGACATCCATGGATCAAAAGTCTTGCAACTTCACTAAATTTTAAGAAATGTTTTTGGCATATTAAAAAATAAATTTATAAAATTCTCAAATTTTTTAAAAAAAATCATTTATGCCGAAGCCACCAAGGTACTATGGTAGTAGCTCTTATTGACATATGAAAGTTCCTATTGATCCCCATCAAACCTATTATTTCACACTTTTAGCATGCTACCCAAGTTCCAATAATAGAGATATCATGCGAGAATTGGGTGTCATGATGTTATTCATTTCAATTTGAGGTTGTTTTTTAAGCTAACTCAGCAAAGGAGTCATGGAGTCGAACCTTATAAAATATGTATGTATGTCCTAAATGCCTTAACTGTATGTGTCATTTGCTCTAAGCTTTTTTGTTTGGCTATTGATTAGACACCAAGGGTCTCCATGTGGTCTCACATGTCCATATACATGGACATATATATATGTCTTGAATGATAGTGAATTGACGATGTAATGAATGGATGACTGCATCGCCATAAGCATGCATGGAATACCTAAATGAATAAAGCAAATGAGACTAAGAGAAAGGTGCGATGAAACACCAATAAGGGGGGGTGTCACTCACACCCTTGCCTTGCCATTTACATTAAAAAGCATCATAAGGCAAAAGAAGAAGACTTATGGAAACTCAAGTATTATTTCACCATGCAAAAACATAATCTTCAAAAAATCCTCTAAACCAAACCAAAATCCTTCAAGATATTATGAACTTTATAACTAATCTCAAGTTTCAACTCCAGCCAAAATATCATCATCTTTCAAAAATCCTCAATAAAAAAATAGACCTATTATTATTATTATTACCTAGGGGCCGGGCCTATAAAAATCCCTTAAGCTACTATACTCTATAATGAATCTACACACAATAATCCTTGCCTTGGTAAGCAAGGCCAACAAAGTAGGGACAAGGTTGGCACACTGAGATGGACTATTGGTACATAAGTCATTTATGGGTTGGTGGTCACTCAACCCCCCCCCACCAACACATGGATTTGGGCAACACATACATCAAGGGATGTTATGAATGGTTGTTGTTATGAATGCAATGAAGAACTGCACATTGTTTGTATAAGGCACCCATTACTTGGGAATGACTCAATCCCAACATTTAAGGGTAAGGGCCATGCAAGGCAAAATAATTGTTGCCAGTGCATTTTTTACCTGTATTTTCTATTTCTATATATATAAATATATATTTTTTAAATAAATATTTTTCTAGACAAATATGGCTTGGCTGTAGGAGTTGAGAAAATGCAAAAGAAATATGTTCTTCAATTTGTGTGATAACAAATGATTTTTTGCATTTGAGTAGCTGGATCTCAAATGTTGGGATCCAATCTCTCAATTGCCCCTGGCTATTATGGTCATGTATGTGGATGGATGGGATGGATGGACTATCCTAATGGATTATATTATGGGGGTCTTAGTTAGTTGGTGGGTATGGATTATGTGACCAGCCAGATGCATGCAGGTTACAAGACATAACCATCCCTTGATGGATGGGGGGAGAATTGAGATGCCCTCTTTTTTTCATCTGTGGACAGAAGTTGTTTATGAAATCTTCATCCAAGCTTGCAAAGGGTTACAGAAACATCATTGGGCCAATAAGAGCCCAGGGTGGTGGTGGTGGTAGTTGCGCTCTCTCACTAGCTAACTAGTAGGTCACTACTTTACCCTAGGGTGACCCATTTCCATTATTGAATAATCTTTAAAATAGTGAAATGAATTTTCATGAAAAAATATGCAGTTGAGGTGTTTGAAAACTATCATAATTATCACACCTTACAATCTGAATAATTCCACTCTTCATATGACAATATCATACTCTATTATGAAAAAATAATAATTTCAAAATAAATTTTTAAAAATAAAATTTCAAATTTTATTTAAAAAATTAATTTCTGAAAAAAAGAAATTATACTTGAGCTAAAGGAAAGCCATTTCCATAGTATAGTGTTGGTAGTAATAGTTTTAAAAAATTGTCAAATTGAAAATTTGAAAAATAATTAAATATTCAATAAAAGCTTGTGAATCGGTCCGAGTACTATGGCAATATGGATTCCACTAAGGGTATGATATATACATTCACATTTGGTTTCACCTTGGTAACTAAATTTGTAAGAAATAGGTCTCATATATAGGTAGATAGGTAGAAAAATAGGTAATTAAAAGTGTAAGTAAATGGGTTTATATGTAGGGAAGAGCTGTTTTTACTACCTACCTACTAACAATCCACTTGAGGTTGTTAGTAGGTAGGTAATGAAAAACAAAAACACAAGATGTGGGGCATTACCCAACCTAAGGATCCTACCACAAAAATAGTTCTTAGCATTAATTAGATAGATGGGGTGCCTCCTAAGTTTCTTTTTTTTTTGGTTTGCAATTTTGAGCCATTTTGATTGGCCTATCACAAAAATTAACTTAAACTATGGATGCTCTCTAAACTAGACGGCTACTTTGAAATATGGAGTTCCGTTCCTTGGACCTCTTTTTACAAGTTCAAGAGGACAATTGTGAACAAGTGATGTGCTAATTTATATGCACCCAAGAAGAGAATCAGTTGCTAGAATTAATAAAACTGAGCACCGGTGGGGATGCTGATCTCAGGGACCCTGCACACTAAAAAAATTGGACGAAGAAAAGTCAAAACATATGCCTGTGTGTGTGGCTCAAGAAAATGGTTTTTTTTTCTCCTCCTGCATATTTGCTTACTTTGCTTGCTGAGAGGCTGGTAAATAGCGCCTGCTGAGGAGGCTGGTACACAGCGCAGCAGCAAAGATGTGCACCTGCTAGAGAAGAGTGTAATAAATATGATGTGACTGACTGACTGACTGCTGCTCCCTGGTTTTGATTGGTCAATCATAATGATTATGTTGGTCCAGGTGGTGGTGGTTTGCTACTAGTAGTTCCCAGCTATTTGCGGTTCTCTTTTCAGTTTTATGGGTGGGGTTGCCAAAAAAAAGGGTAAATAACTAAGCGTGGTGGATGTGAGAAATATTTGGGCAGGTTCACATAGTGAGCACCGGTGGAGATGATGCTCTGAGAACCCTCAAAGGTACATGAGTTTGACTAAGTATAAAGGAGAGCTGGGGTGGGACCTAGTTTTAGGGAAAGAAAGATATAAGAGGTAATTTTTCTAGTCCATTTTACTCTAAAATAAACAGAAACACTAACAAAGAAATCAACCCAAAATGAAATCCTCTTGAAAACAACAAGCCACTAATTGTTGTGTAATGTACAATATGGCCCACTACCACATTGCATGACTTTTTGGTGCTTGTGATGAACACCACTTGATTTTGCAAAGAGAATGCTTCTATAAGAAAACTAGTCTTTGTAAGAGAAAACTGGAAGTTCCTTCCAAGACCAACATGGTACAAATCCCCATACCCATTTATACTATTTCTAAATATTATTATAAAGACCAAGGGGTCCATTGGAGGGGACTTAACTTGGCCCCCAAAGTGTTGTTTTTCTTGAATTTTGGTCACTTGAGACCAAAAAATATATATATATATATATTCCAATTTGGCTCATATAAAGGATTTTTGTTTAATAAATGCCTCAAAGTCACCAGATTTTGAGGATTTTTATTTTTAAAAAACCACCATATATATATATATAGACAATAGGTTCAAGCATGTCACCAAAATATAGCAGTATTCTTTAAAGTTTTCTACTTTTCTGTCTGACATGTAGCCAAATTTGGCTAATTCCTCTTTTGGATGATTGCCAGTGTGGCTAGCTACATCATAAGATTGAAGGAAAAAGAAATTTAAAAATTTAAAAAAATTAATTAAAAAAAAAACATCAACCCTTACCTGGCAGTAGGAGATGTACAAATAATTAAAAATAACTCTACAATTTTGTGAAGAAAGGGGGATTTAGGGTTTCCATAAGATTTCCAATTGCTCCCCATTGTTTGTTGACAGAAGAAGATGCCAGACAAGGTGGGATCCATGGAGACCATTGAAAGGTAGGAAAATTGACATACAAAAATAATTATGGCAAAAAAATAATCTTGGTGAAGCCGAGGCCCTGGCAGTAGGAGATTTTATTATGAATTAATTAACAAAAACTCTACAATTTTGTGAAGAAAAAAAGAGGGAATTAGGGTTGAATTAGTGGCCCCCTAAAACCCTACTAGGGTTGGTTGCTGTTGTCAGAAGAAGACTCATTCATCCTGGGAGGTGAGAAGTTGCAACCCTAATCCGCCAGCTCTGACCTTGACGAAGGGTTCTTCCACAAGATGACAATCAGTGATGTAAGGGACGAGGTCAGACATGAGCTTGCCATGCACTTGAAGGTCGTGAGGACACGAGAATTTCTTGGTATTGGGTATCTGGTAACAAGTCTCTGGTGTCTGCCCTCGCACACAAACACTGGAAGTCTCAGGTCTGATGTCAGTGAACCAGGGTTTCAAAGCTCCGTAGCCTTGTGCCAAAGCTCCGAAGGTAGACTGCGGTGTGAGAATCAAGTGGTCACTCAAGCTCAGGCATAGAATCTCCGTCAGCGCTTGTCTGTCGACCTCGACTCCAAAGAACTGATCTCTTTCGCTCGTCAGTTGTACTATTCCTATTGCATCTCCTGTCTCTAGAGCTCTCCTCACGTACAACTTCGTCAGCTTGTCGTTCAATGAATGATACAGTGATGCAATGAATACCGTTGTCACTTTCAATGGCTGCTGCAGCAGCTTCAAAGAATCTGAGGAGGTTTTGTTATAAGAACTACTGAGATCAGCTGAAGCCGACGACCCATGAGGGGATTCTTCTTCTTCTTCTTCTTCTTCTACTACTACTACTTCTTCTTGGTGCAGGTTCTGATCTGGGACGTGGACGTCAGGGAGCAATTTGTGCTCCACAAGGCATCCGTGGACGTTTTTTTCTGTTGCTTCATGGAGAAGGTTGAAATCATGGAGGCCATGGAAGTACCTGACTTGAATCCCGACTCGAGTGTCAGCGTGACGGAAGTGAGCGTCGTGAACTTGTCTCACTCTCCCCCACACTGTGTCTGAAGGGAGCATGATAGACCTTAAGACATGAGGAAGCACATATCTGTCAGGGAAGAGATCCTCCATCACTGGTCTGAAAAGCGGCACTGCGAAGAGCTTGGGGAGAAAATACAGAGCTTCTCGGAAGTAGATCCATGACACCCCCGTGTAATGAGCTTGCTCCGTGTCGCAGAAGAACCTTGGTTGCGGTTGACAATCCCAGTCTTCCGAAGCTCGACTGGCGTAGATTGACTTCACCCTTTTAAGACTCCCACAGTAGTACGTCGCGCCTGTTGAATCGTGGGAATCCTCGACGGCTGCATGGCTAGAAGCAGCAGCAGCTGTGTCGTCGTCGCTCATGGAACATTCATCAATGTTTTGGTAGAATTTCGACACCGAGCCCCAAAGCTTTGGATTTTCTCGAGCTAGCGTGAAGTTCCGAAGCTCAGGATCGATCACCCAAGAGGAACCTTCAAAGGGCTCGCACATAACACCAGGAATCGTAGTGGAAAATGGAACGAGCATCACCCGTTGCGTCAGAACCGCGTACACAAAAATGGAAACTATGGACAAAAGCTTGTTCCCGATGCCAGTGCCTCGCTCCGTGTCGGCGACCACGAACTTGCACCCGGGGATCGACTTCCTGTGCAAGAAGAAATCCGTGACGCTTCCCATCTGAGCGACGCAAGTGCGGTGAAGAATCTCGTACTCCTTGAGCACCCGTATCCACTTGGGATTCTCAACCAAGTCTCGCGCCTCCTTTCGCAGCGAGTACAAGGCACCCATCTGCCTCCGGCTTTGGCACGGATTCTTCAGATGCCATTCTCGTCGCATGGATGCAGAGAAATTCTTTCCACCATTAGCGGAAGCTTTCCGAGTGGTGGCCCTGATGGCATCGATCAGAGCCTCGACAGTGGCGGGAAATTCTTCAAGCTTCAACGGATACGGTTTCTTGACGCTATCCTCAATCTCCCAGGGTTCAGGTGCGCGCTCGTCAAGCGGCGATGCGGTTCTTCCAGCCGAGTGCAAAATGATCAACAACCCAATTGTAGTCACAAGGGCAACAACCAAAGCTTTGTGCTTGTTCGCCATCCCTAGGAGAAAGCAGTTCCTCATGGAGGAGCTGCTGGACCACGGCTGTTTCATGGATTCCAACTTCGCATGACTCGCCTGATGAATAATTTTGCTCATTAGTCTAGCTCGCGGCATCAGCTCAGTAGGCAATTGTGCAATCCAAGTTCCAAAGGCGGCCAACTGGTGCTTCCAAGAGGTTCTTCCTGTATAGATGGACGGACCAGACTCATATCTAGTCGAGGATGTCCTGCAAGCTTTTGCATGCACTGGAGTACTAGTACTTTTCTTGCAAAGTTTCTAAGAACCGCAGTAGCTGAGAATTGGAAGAAGAATCTGCAGCCTCACAGTTATGACCTCACTAGGCACGCAAGCAAGCAATCAATCAATCAATTGATCTTGTGTGCATGAGTGAAGAGGCTCCGGAAGGCATGAAAAACTCGGAATAAAAAAACACCAAATTTTGTGGGCGAGCTGGCAGCTTGCAGCTTGGCCCATACAGCATCCGAGATCCCCCAACGATCGATAATCCGGCTTAAGAAGACCCCGTCTGTCCTGAGGACGTCCTCCAGTAGTACACAAACGCAAGAGCTCCACCGGATCCAACCTGCTGATCATCAGCCTTGGTTGTTTCTTTTCAACATGTTCAGAGTGCTACTAGTCACGAGGCCTCTTGTACAAGCTGAGCAGGAACCACTGATCTGTGTCTACAGGAAAAAAAAAATTGAAATTACCCACAAATTTCTCTTTGCAAATACTCAGCCTTGCAGCATGCATGATGCAGGAAAAAATCACAACAAAAACCAACAAATTGAAGATGAAGGAAGCGAGCAAATTCAGAGAACAAACTTGAGGAAGTTAGGGGCTTGAAGCTGTTCAATCAATCCCGGGTGCAACAAGGTTCCAAGTACACTTCCATTAAGAGAGGGTATTTGGGTAGCTGCCATGAATCATAGCATCTGTGCGGCTGTCAAAACCCTTTGTCAAAGTTAACATCGCGTGTGTTTCTGGTCTCAAATTCCATCATGATTCTTCCTGACCCCAAACCACCCCCACCCACCGAGTAAGTTGATAGTTGAAGAGCAGCTTCTCGCAAGCGCAAGCATCAGACTTTCTGGTCGCTTTTGTGGTACCACAGCGCATTCCTGCAGCTTGCTGTCGTTCACTATTTGCCCTTTGGATTTTGCAAACGAGCAATCAGCACCTTGGAAGGAACACCATAAATGCGTATGCATATACATACATACACATACATACACATACATACACATACATACATACACATACATACACATACATACATACACATACATACACATACATACATACACATACATACATACACATACATACACATACATACACATACATACACATACACATACATACACATACATACACATACATACACATACATACAGACACATACATACACATACATACACATACATACACATACATACAGACACATACATACACATACATACACATACATACATACACATACATATACATACATACATACATACACATACATACATACACATACATACATACGTACGTACGTACACACACATACTGAACGAAACCAAAAAGCTGAGAATTAGAGAGTTATATTTGAAATATTTATATATTTTAACAACTGCATGTCTCAGCGGGGATAGCTCAGTTGGGAGAGCGTCAGACTGAAGATCTGAAGGTCGCGTGTTCGATCCACGCTCACCGCAGATTTAGTATACTTCAAACCCTAAACCCTTATTTTTTTCCGCCTCCTACCTTTTCCGTGCGCTTCTTCTTTCTCTTTAGGGTTTCCTTCTTTTCTTTTCTGCAGCACACATGGAAAGGTGCGGAATTTGAATAAGTTCAATCCCCCCAAAACAATTGCACTGGCTAATTTTAATACGAAATTTGATGTTTTCAGGTCGTCTTAACGGGTGCCCATTGATCTGCCTTGAATGAACCAGCACTAAGACCACTACCATGTTTGGAAAACCCCCAAAATTTATTTAAATTGCTTCTAAATACTGTAGTTAGTACCTTGGCTGGTTCTGCGACAAGGCTCCTAATAAGTATGTTTTTGGTTAGTTATGTTGGGCTGTGAAAATAATAATAGTTTTTAGATCGGCATTATACTAAATAATGAAGCTATTGTACTGAGGTAGTATAAATTTACCATTGCTTAAATGAAATCAGGGTCTCTGAGTCTCAAATCTAACATTTCTTGGGTTTAATATGGCAACTAGAAACAGGTTTTCGTGTTTTTTGCTCTGATCTTTGTCAACAAGGTGAAGGTACCAGTGTAGGTGCTCCTGGTTCACCCTGGCCCCATCTATCTACCAAGAGGTTTTGATTTGAATATGAGATTTGACCTATTCAGGTCCTCCCAGTGGGGGTCCATCTATCTAGTTAAGAGCTTTTTTTCTCCCCATAGTTGATGACCATTGCATGATTCTGGAAAAGATCCGGGATTGGTCTCCAGCTTTCTTTCATGTGATACCAGCATTTCAACAGGTGTAAGGTAAGGCCCCGAGGGTGTGGTAATTCCCCAAATATGCCTAGAGATGAGATGAGGTGGATGGTGGGAGTGCTGTACCATACTAGAAAGTTGTGGCAGTCTGAGCAAGGTGGTGTAGCCCAAAATAGACTGCCCCCACACTTTCTGGGTTAACAAACACCTCCATTTTGCTTTCCATTAAAAAAAAAAAGGTCTTGGAATTTGATGGGTGAGCTTCACATGGTGGCCACAGTTTGATTAGCTCTGCCATAGTTGAGCACCAAATCTGTATGATTCTCCAAAGAGTCCTTCACCAAATAGAGCTTGCCCCTCTCTCTCTCCCTCTCTCTCTCCCTCTCTCCCTCTCTCTCTCTCTCTCTCTCTCACACACACACACACACATGGAAAACAACAAACCCTGAGGTGAGTTTCTTCAATCCTCCTCTTGATAAGCTGAAAAAGACCAAAACCCACTTAAGAGCAGATGTTGGCCACACATGCATGTACAGCTTCTAATTCAGCTTCTTCATTGGCTTCCTCTGCAACTGCTGCCTGGTCCAAAGCACATGATGGTGAAGGCAATAAAAGAAAATGATGAGACCATGGTGGCACACAAACAGCACTCTTTTGTAAACAACAATCCACAAAGCTGCAGAAAGTTCAGTAAGGAAAGTCCACAATTCAAACATGATAACACCCAATTTATATATCAGTGAGTCAAGTGCGTAAAACTTGGCATTAGTTACATGACACATAGTTGTGTGAATCTTCAAGCTGGTAGAATCATACCATCTTAATTCCTATACTTCAAAGAAAACAACACGATTAGGCCCTTACAACTCAATGGTCAGACGGTGGGAAAAAAAGAGGGCTTGAGAAGAAACATCTTTTTTGGTTGTGTGCCCTCTATGAGCTGCAGCACGTAGCTGAGCACCTGCCTCACCAGCAAGCTCTGATAGAACCTTACAGTCTTCTTCTTCTTCAATTTCATTATCATCTAGGGCTGACTCCAACTCATTCCACATCACATCGTCAATGACTCCTGTCAGTTACAAACCCCCACTGCTCATTAGTGCCTTAGTTACTCAAGCTAAACTTCTTGAAACAAGAGAGAGACAGAGAGAGATTCAACTCTTCATCTACCAGGAAACACTACACCCCCAAACTCAGAATTCAGCTCAAACTCTAAACCTAAGACTAAACTATGAACATGAAGCACCAGAATCAAAGCAGAGAGCTGAACCTTCAGCATCTTGCATAAGAACTCTTGCATGGTCAAGGCCATTTCTAAAGCCTTCATGATGCCATTGACCAGCTTCATCACCTCTACTTTTCTGCAAGTGGCAAACTGCTCTGGCGGTCGCTGCTACTGCAACACTCCCACAAAATCCAAAGCCAATGGACTAGAACCTGAACCCAACTGCAGAAAAAGTATGAGTTGAAGTGGTTGGCACCGTTCCTAATCCTGTCTCCTCATTTGGATTGATGGACATTCCACCACCCTGCATGAACTCACAAGCTCCCTTCCCAGTGACTGCAGCCCAAAATCACAAAAGATAATGCCATAGTCAGTCACAATTGACACTTTCACTCCCCAACTCAAAGCTTTATCTTTGCACACTAGAGGCTGCACCAAACCCCTGCACGAACAACTCGCAAGCTCAGAATGTACAGCTCTGTTCTAACCCCAAATCATGCGTTGGGACTTTCTGAACTTGAAACCTCAGTTCAGTACTGAAACCCTACACCCCACAACCTGGACTTGGGAATGAATATTGATGCATGATCCTCATTGCAGATGCGGAACTCGACACGTCCTAATTGGCACGGAACTGTCTGTCCAAGCGTGTGGTGGTGTAGATTTACAATTCACAAACCCCTAACCCTAAATCCTAAACATCAAAATCCTTGAACCCTAAACCCTAAATCCCTGAATCTTAAACCCAAAGTCTTAAATCCCTTATAGGAACTTAGGGCTTAGGGCTTAGGATTCCTACCCTTATAATTAAGGATATAGGGTTTAGTTCATTAGGGTTTAAGGTTTAGAGCTAAATCCTATAGCCCTAAATCCCTATTCTAACTCCTAAACCCTAAGTCCTTAAATTTTAAACTGTAAATATTTATACTCTAAACTATAAACCACGAATAAACAATCTTTAAACTTCAAACCTTAAACCTTCATCCTCAAATTCTAAATTGTAAAATGTATGTTCTAAAACCTAAACCCTAGTGAGAAAATATTTAAACTTTAAACTTTAAATCCTAAACCCTAAATCTTGAAAATATAAACAATAGACCTTCAATATTTTTTCCTATCAACAATTTGTGACTTTGTCAATCTGTCTTGTTTTGCAAATATTCAAGAAATGATCGTTTTGATATGTGTGATTCATTTAAGAGATTAACTTTTTCTAACAATAGGGGCTAGGGAGTAGGACCTTAATTGTCCTTGAGCTAAGGCAAATTACTTGGGCTTCATGTGAATGACTAGCAAGGTAGCTAGCTTATTTATGGATTACAAAATGCACCCATAAGGCTAATTTTATTTCAATGTGTGCAAATTTCTATGAAATGTTTTTCTATAAGCACACAAACTTTTTCCCTACCATCATTCGAATGTTTCCAAGCTTCCTTCATGGAATTATTTTCGTCCATCATTGAATCTTTGTTCATGGCCATCACAAGACAACACCACATTTCCATAGTGTTGCCTTTCCATACACATAAGTTTCAAAACACATTCATAGTAGAACAAACATTAAAAGTGATTGAAATTAAAAGCTACAAGAATGATAACATTGCCTTTCCATATAATGCACTACAACAATTCTAGAAAAGAGGTAAGGTGGAAATTGCAAAAAAGAATCAAGAACCACAAAAGCAACATGGACCCATTGCAAAACAACCACTCAAACTTCATTAGTTGTAGTGAAATTTTGATAAAAATCAAGAATCCATGAAATCAAATTATATCAACAAAATTGCAATGATCAAGATTGTTGTTATTTTTATTTATTCAAATTGTGTTGCAAATTGTTAATAATTTATTTCTAATTGATTGTAGTCAACAACAACAATGGTGAAGGTTCATCAAAGAAGGAAAAAAACAATATTTGTTTTGATTCAAATGCATTAATGGAGGTTCAAACATGAAACTTGAGATAGCCAAACTAGAACATGGGGAAATTTTTGTTCTCATAAAGGCAAAGTGTGATGAACATGTTGCAATTCTAGACAAAGTTGGTCTATGATACATGTTTGAAACCATTGTGGTGAAATGGAGAAAATTTTCAACTACTTTCATGGCTACATCATTTTCCGAGCACACCAGAAAAAGACTTGCATGCAAAGACAAGTGGGGGATCATTTCAAGAGATTTCAAGAAGGTTTTTTTATTATATGTTACAAACTGCCCACAACCAAAATTATTGGACATTAAGCCCACAAGAGAAGGCTACATTCTATTTGCCACAATTTTTTCCCAAGGATTTCTACAACCCACTATTCAAATTCATGGGAATTAGGCCAATCTATAACCCACATCATGTTCAAGATTTCATGGGTGATGTAGATGTTATTTTAAATTCTAGTGGTTTGAATGTAGAAAATCCAATTGATGTCAATGTGTATAAGAAAGAAAACATTAACCTTGAAATTCCTATATAATGTAAATCTCCCAACATACAATTAGAGTTATACCTTCATGGAAGACCTTCATGCTCAAACACCTCACACATCACTTACTACTCCAAAGCCATTCATGGAAGTTGTGACTAAACCTTTACATGGCAAATCCCATGCTCACTTCAATCAACTTTCCAATCAATACCCATCCATCAAAGCTAAAAACACCAACAACAATTAACAAGAAAACTCATAATCTTGATGGTTGATCTTATAATCATAATATAGATAATGAATCTGACAATGTTAGTAGCATTGGGATTAAATGTTCCTATTCATTTGCACACCAAAACATGCCAAAAGCAACATAAAAGGGGAGTTGGTTGTTTATTGTTTCAATTGATAAAATGCATGAATCAAGTGTGAAGATGCATGAGTCTAACATGATTGGAGGAGAAATGTTGTAAAATCTAGGAAGTAATCTTCAAGAAACAACTAAACTACTTTAAGAGTAAAGAAACAGTCATCAATCAAACCCAAATGAACACGGTGAAAGTAATCACGGACTCAACAAAAATTACGGGCATGGTGTTTATGAAGGACGTGAAGACTATAAGGTGATAACATTACTAACTTGGTAGGACAAGAAGATCCACATGGATTTAATTTTGCAAATGAAGGCTCAACTCTTAATGATTTAAAGAATCCAACAATGTGACAAAGGAATTCCCACTGGATCAACACGAAGATCAACAATAACATAATCAATAGGAGTAGGACCATGATGGATTAAATTTAACAATTTTAAGTTGAGCTGATCTAGGATGAGGTTAAAGAACATATTTTATTCATTGAATATGTCAGATTTCTTAACCAAGGAAAACACACAATCCCTTGCACACTACGTCTCCAAACCTTTATTGTTTTCAATTGTGTGAATTGTTGTTTGTTCTTTAAGATCTATTGTTGATGTGTTAATAATGTTCACTTCTAAATTCACTAGCACATCATCATCTTCAATAACTTTCATCCACCTTCGAATGGAAGATTATGTTTGAGACCAAAACAAGTTATGTAGAAGACAACAACAAATGAAAACTTCAAGTATGAAAAATACATCGAAGTTTGACTTTATGAGCAATTTTCAAAAAGTTTTCTTAAGTATGCCAAAATCATTTTCAACAATTGAATGACCTTTTTTTTTCCTTACATTGTATAAAAATTCTAATACATAATGTTGACCATCATTTTTATATGGAGTATTATCCATGATATTAATGGATACTCCTTGTCACCTAAAGGTAAGGGAAATTTTCATTTTGAGAACCTCTACCAAGTTCAAACAACCCATGAAATCATGCATTCTTGTACAAAGAAAACTTGTGCAACACCCTTGATTCATTAACCTTACCTAGAAAACCCATAAAAATGTCAATAATTTTTTTGTTGCGATTTACAATTGTGCTACAATGTTATAGTCACTTGTGTTGTGATAATAATAATCTTCAACAAGATCACCTTGTGGTTTTAGGATAGAAATGTGAGTCCCATCGATAGCCCCTTGCACATATTTTGAAATCAATATTGCATCCACATGTTTGAGAAAAAATGTTATTTGTTACTTTCTTGATCATTGCTAGTTTTAGTTTTTATTGAAAGGGATTATCCCCATCCATTTATATATCAAATGTCAAACTTTTGCACGCTTTGGGATTTTAGTGTTCCCACCATGTTTTCACAAGGTTTTTAATGGTTCCCAATGTGTTCCCAAGTTTCCATGTGTTCAATATATTCACAATAGCACCACACACCACACTTTATCCCACACATTTTGCCCAAGCTTTTACTTTTGTAAACTCATAAATAGAGAAACAAAAAAGTTACATACTTTACCTACGATTGACAATCAATAGTTTTGTGTCAAATTATTGATTTATTTTACAAAAAGAGGTCTGATAGTCTCAAATTGAAATATTGTCAGATATTAAATATTTAAAGAATATCAACAATCAAAAATATGTTCATAGAATGCATTTTATGTTTTGAATCTATAACATTAATGTAGTGGTTGGGAAAATGAACTATGTTTCATAGGTTGTGAGTTTGAACACAACATCACAACTAATAATTAATAACACTAACAATAGGTACCACTAGCAATAGAATTGAAAAATGACCTAATAACAAAGTTATAAAGATCCATAATGTCATAACAATTGTCAGGAAATGAGGTTTTGTTTTAGAAGGAATTTTGTTGAATCCCCATCTCAAGGTGCACATAATTGATTCAATGGGTCCAACCACACTATTAAGAGCCATTCGTGCCCCTTTAGACCACTATTTTATTTTTAGAATATTAAAAAAAACTTAATACGTTTTTCCAAAAACAAAAAATCTTTAAATTTTTCTTAATATTTTTATGTTAAGGTGTATATTAAAAAATATGTCAATAAAAAATATTTTCAAATTGTGCTTTTAGTGTCAAAATTGTTTTTAAGCTCAATTTATGCAATTTTCAAACAATTTTGCAAGAGGTTAAAAGTCTTTATATGTATTTTTCACTCATTAAATTGATTCCAAAGTTTTATGATATGTACATAATGCATTCACAATAACTTATATTAAAAAAAAATCTATTTATTATTAATTTCTTTTTACAATCCAAAATTCAAAAAATTAAGCAATGGTTACGACTGCTTTTGGTACATGTTAGTATGATTGCGCCCCAATATAATTGTAAGCAAATACTAATAATCTAAACATTGATGAAGAGAAAAAACAAAACATGTTTGTGAAGTGTTGTCACTAGGATTATTTTAAGTACAATTTTACACTAGAATGAAGTCACAAATTGTTGGGAGTACAAAATCATGCTACATTGTTAGTTTCATGGTTCTACTACAAATTTTATACAAGGAATCTTTTATGGTGTTGTTTCTTTCAATTATCAAACCACACCAAGATTCATCCACCTTATTCTTTGCAACATCACAAATTATGATGGAATTTATATACACATATTTAGGTTAATTAAATTTCACATTTTGTTTCTTATTTCACAATCATCTAACTTGTAGTCAAGTGCATTATGTTAGCCTAATTAATCTAATTTAGTGTTGATTAGTGAGGAACCAATTCCGTTGTAAATACATTCCAATTATTTTGTTGATGGGGATCAAACCCCCTGTGGTGTGAATCATAAATCATTTTTGTGATTTGAAATTCCGACAACTTATTTTTGTTTTGTTTTTTTTACAATTGTTATGTGTTTATGCATTTTGCAATTTTTATGAGCATTGTATTTGGGCTTGGATTCCTATGCATTGTAGGAGAGTACATCTTTTTGGTTTGGAGATGATGTGCCATTAGGGTGATTTATGTTAGTTGTGATGTGTACGTGTAGACAATAATAGTTGTAGGTGTTGACATGGTAGCCCACAACACTTGCTTCAAGAACTAAAAGTTTTTTGAAACCCAAAAAGGAAACCGTCTTAGAATAAATGGGTCTTGAAAGATATGTGATGTGATATTTCACCCCCTTCAACAAACCCACTAAAGGTTGTTCTAGTAATATTCTTTTCACCACACATAGATTGGTTGTGTTTTGGGAAGCAAGTTTCAAGAAATGAGTTTTATGAAAACCTATTTACACAAAAACTTATTTAGACTAGTTTGCAAACATGATAATAATGGTGATCCAAATCAAATTTATATTTAAGGTTCATGATAGATGCACAATTAGAAGGGACAAGGTGATGTATCTTCCATTCTTGATGAAAGTTACATTTTTAGCAAATACCTTATATATAATGTTTCCACCTTTAAGATAACTAAATTTTGATTGAAAAGTATCCCTTGATAAAAACTTCTTAGGACACCAAATCCAATTTGTTGTTTTCTAACATGTATCACAAGTTTTAAAATGATTAAAGAATCTTGTAATAATTTTGGAATATATATCCTAGAAAAAACATGGTAATATTGTTATCAAGTTTCTACATTTTTGAACTATTATCCAACCAAGTTTTTGTTAAAACTTTCTTGTTTCTTTGTAGAAAAATGTCTAAGGTTTTATTGCAATTTTAAAGACATTCACCACTACGATGCACATTGTGGTGTTGAATATCAATGTGTTTTGTGCTAGAATAGAAACTTGGTTTTTTTCACAAGGTTGATGTTAAATTGATTTTCCCATCAAATTTTTTATTGGTTTTGTAAAAGAATGCAATATCAAAGTTCATTAAAAAGGCAATGTATTGAAATTTTTTGTATTGGGTAAAACATGGTTAGGTGGCTCATGTTTGACATTTTGAAAAGTTCACATCTTACACCAGCTACAATCCCTACATTTAAAATAATTATCAACTATAAATCTTATAATTATCTCCTATGGTTTTAGTCACAAATATTAATAGAGCACCCTATAAATGTCCCTAAACATGTGATTGGTCAAGAAATTTAGAATAAAGTTTAAAAGATTTCAATGTGAAATGGAATACCAATTGTAAAAAATGAAGAAAATCATCACAAGTTAAAATTTTAATTACGAAAAAAAATATTGGAATTATTTCAATGCATTTTACAATTAAATTATTCATTTTATGGTGGCCTATTTTTTATTTTTCATTTTGATATTACTATGACATATTTTTTTAATCTACAATTTTCATTTTCTATGTGTGACAAACATAATGTCATCATTTCAAAAGTCCATGATGAGTCCATTCTTTTCTTAAAATTCATCCATAATTTTTAATAAGATTCTTACTAAATTTTACTGCAACATGGATAATGAAAAAAATGACTTGGCACCAGCTGCCAGTACATTACAAACACTGATCCAAAGGAATGTGTGTGAGGAGTGTGAATCAGATTGGCCAAGTGATATTCAGTCTCCCGTACAGCTTCTCACAAATGGGATATGCTTATGGTCTAGTATTCCTTATCTTTTATGGTCTGTTGGGTGCGTGGACGGTGTACATCCTCACATGGCTCTACTTTGAGTCCAAATCCCGTTGCAGTTTGCATGGCAAAGTATATCCTCCCAGACATGTTCTCCAGATGACGAAAAAAAAACCATTGCAAACTCTCTCTCTCTCTCTCTCTCAACAAGACAAATTGAAGAAAATCAGGTCATGGTCAATATTGGAAGCTGAACATCCATCCACTGGTTGGTGATGATGAAGATGTGAAATCTTGGTTGATAAGGAGCTAGGTATATCATGAAGGTTCGAGGTAAGGTGAAAGGGTACTGCATCATGAAAAAGTGAACTTTCAAGTACACCCAACCAAGAAGCACGATTGGGATGGAGGTGGAACATAGTAGTGACATACTCTCAATTCGATTCAAACATATGCGTATTATACGTTTTTTTGGGCTTTTAAAAAAATATTTGAAAATACTTGAAAATACTTGATCAGCATTGTCTTTGTTCACTGTTTCGGAAGTAGGTGTAAAATTGTGTCAAATGTTTTCGATCATCTTTGAAACCAATTGCAAGTTCGACAAGGACTAGACCCTAAAACTAGTGTGCATTTTTATTTAAGGTATGCCTATGCTCAAGCTGGTTAAGAACGGTTTGGGCACAACTTAAGCTCAGCTTGCTCAGCGTTTTGCTCATCATATTCACATATTTCACGTATCCACATTTTCAAATTTTAAAATACTTGAAAATACTTCTTTTTGAGCACCTTCGAAAAATATGCGTATTTCGTATGTCACTACTATGAGGTGGAGGCATCACAAGTTGGTGGTGATGGCTATTCAAGGTAAGGTTTGAAAAGTAGTTCCATTCAAAGGCAAATGGAAGAAGAGGTACAAAAAACTAATGTTAAACCTAAAAAGGTAAAATTAAAAAAGGAAGGTGGGCAAAAAAAAAGGGGGGTTATAAAGCTTGAATAGGTATGGGTTGTCAGGGTTTTTGAAAGTTGAAAGCAAGATAAACAAAAAAAATGGGGAAGGTAAGATTGTTCATATAAAAGGGAGTGGGTTAGCAAGGCATGGGTAGAAGTTTGCTTGGAGTAGAAGACTAGTAGCTAAGAACTAAAGAATTCTAGTTTAATTACCTTCCTTTTCTTTTGATGTGTGAAGGATTGATTTGAAGAAAGTTTTGTTTCATTTAATGAATGTTGTGTGTGTTTTTTTCATGATTTACTTGTTTAGGGTTATAGTTGGTTATAACATAAATAAAGGGAAAGGGTTTGTGAACAAAGAAAGAGGTTGTTGTTATATTAAACAAAGGTAAAACAAAAATTACAAAAGGGGAAAGGAAATTATGTTTGACAAAAAGTCAAGCCCTTACTTTATGTTGGTTATGTTATCTCAAGTAGATGATAAAGGAAAAGATGACTTGGGTGACATGGCTATAACTTCTCCTTGTATGTTTTGGTACAATGGTGTTATTGTATTGAACATGGGGTCTTTAAAAGGTTAGTTGGGGTGGTGAGATGAATATTTAACCCAAAGTGAATACCTACAAAGGTTAAAAGGTTGATACCTCTTGGATGTTCTTCAAAAGGTGGGGGGAGTGATTCAAGGAAAGATGTTAGGGACATGTTAATTCTATGCTTAACAACCATTACCCAAACTTTAACTTGTGTTGTTTCATGTGAAGGGTTAAATTTGACACAATCATTTTTGGGGCATGTTATGTCTAAATGTTGTCAATATGTCACTGATGATTCAAAAGTTTGTGTTGGTCTAACCATTGTTTCCATCACAAAAACACAATTTATTTTGTAAAAAATTATCACATGGACCAAGAAAGGTGTGAAAGGCCAGTAGGAGTGGCACAAAACATGTTTCGATAATGGTGTGCCCCCAAGAAAGCTCAAAACTCCAATCAAAACTAGGTTTGTTTTCAAAATCATTTAGTTTCAAAAGACTTTGCAATTCAAATATATTATTGCCTTATGCTATGGACAACAACAATCATTAGCATTTCAAAGTCATGTGCTAAGTCCACAAGTTTGGGCTATAGCCCAAGTTGTTATAAATGCTTTGGGTCTTGGGGTTCAACAATGTATGTTGAACCAAAATCAAGGTTACTAGCTATTTTTTAATGCCCTTGCTTTCACAATCTCATTGGTATGCCAAATGGGTGGATTATTGCCCATTTGATTTTGGTGAAATTCAAGATTTTGATGGTGAACTCCAATCATACGACAACGCATGCAAAAACATGGATAGGAATTTTCAAACCCCTCTTTCATTCGTGCTTCCTTTTCAACCTAACAAATGGATTTTCATATTGTAGGTGAATATGATAAAGGGGTATTATTCCCACTCCTTCTTTGTGCATAGAAGAACTTAAAAATGATCAATGCAAATGAAAGAAGCCAAGGTAGTTCTACATCTTAAAGTTCTCAATCTACAAATCTTAATAATGCATAGAAAGTGATATGACATTATCAATGGTGAAAGAACAACTAACCCATTTCAAGACCAAGAAAGTTAACGAGGGAAAATGCAAAGATCCATTGGCATGGTGGAGAACCCAGAAGGTTCCTTTTTCCTATGTTGGGTTTGTAACTCAACAAATCCTAGGGATTGTGGAATCTCAAGTTGTCGCAAAAAATGTTTTCAATGTTATAAGTATTTGCACAAATTGATGACTTTTTGCTTGGGCAGGGATAATCTTGAAATGCTTATAAGCATCTACAAGAACTAGCTTGATGATGTTTATGTTGGTGGTTTTCCATCATCCTTGGAAAAATTCATGGAAATGGAAGAAGTCCTAATGGATGAGAATGAAGATGTAATTGTATCATTTAGGCATTTGGATATGGATGAAAGCAACTATAGGGTTTAGGTAAATTTTGTTTTTTGTATGTCTTAGGTCTTTTTGCTTTCCCAAATTTGATGTTCATGTTCATAAAAGTTAATATAATCAACTTGTTATTTTGGTCATCATAGGTTTTTGGAGCAATGCGTGGAGCAAGATTGTTGCTTTAGGGCTACCCAAACTCCAAACCCCAAACCCTAGGGTTGGATGTGATGAAACCACAAAAAATTGCTGGGATTTAAGTTTTAAAATTTTCTTCCTTGATATGCCACACTGCAAGAGTTTTCTTAGCATTTTGAATTTGGCGAAGTTAGGGCAGAATTTGGGATTTTAGGGACCAATTTTTCTAGTTTGAAGCAAGATGTTTAAGGGCACAAATAAGGTAGATTTTGGGTGCGCATTATGAAGCGTTTAAGTACTTTGTCAAGGCTGAATTAGGGCAGATTTTAGGACTATTTTGGAGCAAAAAGAGTGTCCATTGGGGGGTTTTTGAGGTGATGATTTGAGGGTGTAGACTTCAGGGCTATTTTGGAGCAAAGAAAGTCCATTGAGGGTTTTTGAGGTGGTGGGTTTGAGGGGGCGGACTTTAGGGTCATTTAGGAGCAAAGATAGTCCATCGAAGGTTTTTGAGGTGGTGGATTTGAGGGGGCAGACTTCAGGGCTATTCTAAAGCAAAGAGAGTTCATTGAGGGTTTTTGAGGTTGTGGGTTTGAGGGGACAGATTTGGGGCTTGTTTGGGAGCTCACTTGGGACTATTTGTGAGCTGAATTCAAGAGTGTCAAGATGACCCATTTCAAATTTGGATACAATTGCATGAGATGAGACAATATGAAACAAATTGTCATAAAAATTTATTGTAATCCATTAGTAATCTAGTTTAGGTTAGTTTATGTTAGTAAAAATGAGTTAGATCGGTTTCATTTGGCCTTCTCTTTATAACAATCTGACTTGTTTTTGGAATGGAAAAATTCTTTATTTGGATTCATTTCAATGATGTTTTGAATTTTGGAACCTAACTGGGGTTAATCTGAATCTACCCTAACCTACCTTAGAACCAGGAACCAGCCTATTTTGAAATAGCCCTATAACTGAAACCGAAACCTTCACATTGAAAAACTGGAACCAGAACCAGATCTCACTTATATATATTTTTAAAACCTACCCAGAACCAAAAAATGCCCCTTATAAATTTTTTTGGAACCAGAACCCGAGGTTTCTTCTAGAACCCAAGAACCGCACAACACTGGTAATTTCAAGTTCAATTTTGTTTTTTGTTGGATGCTTGCATTCCATTGTGGACAAGGAATTTTATTCTTAACATACTTAGTGTCATGTGCAGGTGACAAAGCATCTGCAAGTTATTCAACAAGCAACAATACCATTTTTGCATGTTTGTGACAAATGTCATTTCAATGTTCTTGTGGTTAGAAATTGCAATTCTACTGCAAGATCTGCAAATGCATCCAGAACACTATACAAGAGTGCATAATTCATTGCAAAATCACAATTGGATATGAAAACTCTCATCCTTGTATCTCAAGAGGTGTTTGGATCACTGCCATCTTGAACATCCTTATCTTAATCTTGGGTGATACCAAAACATTTAGGTTTTATACTATTGGCATTAATGCAGAAGTTGTGCCTTGTTTCCATATGCAACAGCAAATTTTTGTACAAGTCCTATTTAACAAAAATAGACAAAACAATAACATTTGAAATGCACATGGGCCTTGGCACACAAGGTCAATTGCAAATTACTGGGATTCCCAACCGGAGCTTCAGTTGAATCCTATTTCAGTGACCTCAATTGATGCAGTGGGAGATTGAAGGAAACACACACCCACGCTGCAAGGTAATAAATGCATTGAATTGCAGTGCTTCCAACTAGCTTTGAACATGCTAATGGACTTAAAGACCTGCCTCCAAATTGGCACTTCCATCATTGCTGCAGCCTTCCAAATTCACTTCTATCTGAAGCTCTGAGTCACTAACAAGAGATTCTGCAACCTCAGTAAAGAGGCTTCGTTTCTGGGGACCTTTCTTCCCTGTTGTTCCTGTGGTCTTGCCCTTGTCTTCAGCATTTCTCTTGCTTCGAACTCCTTCTGCATCACAGCTACCTTGTTCAGCTGCCATTCTGTGCTTACCTCCTGATTTTGTTGCAGGCCCTGAAGCTGTGTCAGGCTTTTTGGTTTCTTTTACTGGCCCAATCACAGCAGGTCGCTCTTCAAGATCCTGTGCTGATAGTCCTTCAGGTGGAGGGGCAAGTGACATTGGCTGTGGGGTTGGTCTATCTCCAAAATCTGTAGGAGGAAAGTGGAAATTGGGCCCAAAATTGAATTGGACGGAACATTTTTTCTCAGGTGATGGGAGTGTGTACATAGAAGCTGCAGGAAAGTATTCGCCTGCATAAATGTTGGTGTATGCAGTGCCCTGGCACACGCCATTTCTGAAGAAAGTAATCTCACTCCCTGCTTCCAAGAGCTTAGTGTATTAGTGTGCTGATCGAATGACAAAAAATAGAAATTGCAACATTCCCAAGAGACACAGACACATCTATGCCTACCCTAAATCTGAAGAGCATCATTAGCTCATTATTTCTCATATTAAAAATTGCAAGGCCTTATTCTACACAAGTTTATTTCTGTACAAAAACCAATCTTTGTTCCACACTTGGGGCAAATCTGATAATACTGCAAACCCAAAACTCCAAAGATTCAAGAATTCAATACCTGGTACACGCTTTGGGGGCCCCTCAGTTTTATCTACAGGAACTGGGTAGACTGTCCTGTTTGCCTTAGAAACATAGAGGTCATACTTGGGGGCCAGTTCAGCACCATTTGGTAAACTGATGTAGAAACCAATCACATCTCCTTCAACATAAGCATCTCCATAGTGTTCCCGAACAGCCTGGTGTACCTTGCTTCCATCAACATCTCTGTCAACAAAGTCAAGTGTATCACACAATTTGATTAGTTCAGTATTCTTTTGCTCACTGCAAAATGTAATCCCATTTGAATTCAGTGTCTTTTGCTCACTGCAAATCCAATCTTCTTTTTCACATCTGAAAGTCACCACTTTGTGTGAGTTGGAAAGAAAATGTGCTAGTGTTGGGATGGGAAGAAAGAGAGAGAGACCTGTAGGCGTAGCTATTTTGATCAAAGCCAACAGGAGCCTGAAGATCTCCTTTCCATGTGCTCCAGCCAAGGCGAGTGTGTCCTGTCTTCCCCAAATCCTTGACAAGGATCTCAAAGTACCAAGCTCCATCTGTTATCCCTCGTGTAGCTCGCACCATTCGATATCCCTTCTCACTACTTGCTGTCAGCTTGTCTAGTGAGAGCTCCACTTTTTCTGCCTTCTGATCCTGCAGGCATGGCAAGTCCATCCATCCATCCACATGCACAATAAAATTGAGATTACATGAGACAATAATTTCAGCAATCAGAAAACCAAACAAACAATCCTCAGTGTTACCAGCAGTGAAAAGAAATGCACAAGGAGACAGACCTTACCTTTGAAAGTTGGATCCCACATCTCTCCTCAAGCTGGTAACGTTGTGAGGGATTCACTTCAATGTACTCATCTTTTCTATCGCCATTCTGTGGCTTGGAAGCTTTAGGCTTCTTGCTGCTCTTCCTTGTGGAGGACTTGCTCCACACATTGATCTTCTTTTTGGCTTTTCGGGCAACAACTTCTCCACCGGCAATATCTGCAACACTAGTAGTATCGACGCCTGCTGTTGTTGAAGAGCCACCGCCGGCCTTCCTCTTGCGAACTGGAGGATCCTCCGACCTAGCATCTTCTTCCTCGCCTTCTTCACCAACGAATTCCGAGTCTCTAGCCGGTGGCTCCTCTGACCTAGTAGCACCGCCTTCTTCTTCAATTTCTTCACCTACAAGCATGGCAAACCAGCGAGTTGATCTCTGGATCTACTGGTTTCTTTCCCGAGGAAAGCAGCAACAAACAAAGATCCGAGAAAATCACGCACGTACTTAGTTGCTTGTTTCAATCGGGGGACAAAAAAACTCCGAAAGCAAAAAAGCACTTGGCGCTTACCGATTCTCTGTTCCTCGGTCTCCATCATCTGACGTTCTTCAGCCCTCCATCATAAATTAAAAAATCCCGAGACGAAAGCAGAGAAAAGAGAGAGAGAGAGAGAGAGCTCGGAGCACAAAAACCTCGAGCAACAAGAAACGGAAAATTTCCAAGAGCGGAACTCCAAAGGAGCAAATCAGCTTCTTCAAAGACAACCACCGATAGCAAAGAAAAAAAAATCAGGGAAGAAGAAGAAGCAGCAAGACCGATCGATGATCATGATGATGGTGATGGTGAGAACTGCTAGACAACAACAAACGACGACGACAAGAACCCTTAGGGTTTCCTCCAACAAACCCTATTGAGTTCTTGGTGGAGCACATTCTCATGAGATTTCTTTTGTGATTATGATGGGACTCACATTCCTCACCCATAAGTTAAGACCTTAACATGGCTAACAGGGCTAAGCTTTACTTGCAAATTATCTTCTATTTTCTTCTCCTGTCTTGCCAACAACTTTGGAAGAATAGCATTGAAGCCTGCTCCTCCTCCTCCTCCTCCTTCTCCTTCCCTTCTTTTGCTCAACCTGACAGTCTTCTTCATCATGCTGTCATTTTACAAGGATGCTTCAAGCAGAAAATGAGCATTCAAAGTAAATGCCTACTCATGGTTTATTTGTTTATTGGCTCTACTCTTCAGTGTAGGTAAAGAGACTAGAGACATATTGGGATCCACCCACCCAGAAACTTAGGCCCAAGGCTTGGTGTCTCTACATTCTTCTAGGATCATGTGGAGTCGTCCTCCACTATAACTGAAGAAGCATTCCACTTGGGGCTTCTTCAGCATACAAACCACCCACCATTTGTTTCCAATTTTGTGAGGGAGAAAGGATAGAATCTTTTGAGAAAATATTCAGCAAATAATTCCTCTCTTTTTTTGAACCATAACTTAAATTAATTACTCCACAAAACATATGTTGAAGCTGCCCCTTGTACTAGTCTTTAAAAGGGCAAGACAGCCATTATGTGTTGAGCCACTTGTTTCTCCTACTAGTAGTAGTAGATATATCATGTCTTCAACTGCACAATTAACAAACATATATAGCATGGTGTATGAGTTCTGGAAAAAACTCCTTTCAATTTGGGTTTTACTACAAATTGCTCCACCATTTTGGGTTCTTACATCAAGACAATCTCTAAATTTTGGTCAACCACCATTCTCTCATCCCTCAACCAAATGTGAGAAGAGAGAGAGAGAGAGAGAGAGAGAGAGAGAGAGAGACCATGTGTTGAGGAGAAATAGCAAGGTAAAGTTGTTAGCCATTTTTGCCTGAATCAGATCTTCAATCACATGTTGGACGCAAGATGGTTCACCACCATTTATTGGATTGTCATGTTTTTTCTCTGCAATGTGATAGAGAAGTCCATACTTGAGTTGCATAGTTGGCTCTCGTGCTCTACTTTTGGTGGTCTATGTAGGTGTCAGTATCTTCAGCATCATCCTCAGTAGTATTCAGCTTGGTTTTACACTACTACTACTACCACGCACCAAAATCATGTTTCTCCTCAACACCCACAACGTCCACTTCACTTTCCTTGGGTTTATGCAAAGTTCTACTTCATATCTTCTACTTCAATCTCTTGTTTTCTTGGGTTTATGCAAGTTCTACTTCATATCTTCTACTTCAATCTCTTGTTTTATTTTTATGTTGTCATTTATCTTCTTTTACTTTTGCTCCCCATGTCATCATCATCCATGGTAGACAACTTTAAGCACCCTTCCATATTTGTAGGTAATTGAGGTGATTCTTGGTGATTTTTTTGGATTTCTTTTTCTTTTTTTAGCAAGGAATTTTGTGACAAAATATTATTCACAAAATGGCAAAAGTTTGCCAAAAAAAATATCATTGGTGAATGAATCTTTTTATGCTACCTTAATAAGCCTTGATAGTAAGTTGGAGAAATATGAATGAAGATTCAACATATGTATGGTACAAAGTGAAAAACATGTGTTGGGTTTAGGCCACTAAAGGAAGAGATGGAAATAATCAAACTTGGTCTATTCTAAAAAATTAATCTCTAGACATTGATTTACGTAGGTTTCGCCATGCATTTTGGGATTTTCTCTAATGTCCAATTCATCTCTAGAAACTTCGACCATGGCTTAATTAGTGAAGTGTTCAATTTAGTACTCCAATTTGTAAAAATATATGTTATTTGTGAACCTCATGTGTACAACATCCTAATATGCATTAACATGCATCGATGAACTCTACAAAGGTTTAAATATATTATTAAGTTGGTTTGAAAGTGTAGTTTTAAAAACATTTAAATTTTCAAAGAGTACCAAAAAAAAAATTCAGTCCCCCAAAAAAAAACATTTATTGAAACAAATGATTTCATTTCTCATGAGCTACAACAAAAGCAAAATTGTATGAAAAATATTGTTATGAAAAACTAACTTAATAGATAAAAGTTATGATTGTTTGAAAATTTGTAATAGGATTGAAAAGCTGATTTTCTTTTGCTTAAAATATGATTTGAGGATAGATGATTTCCAATTGAAAAGCTTTGTTCAATGTTGGAAAGATTGTTTCATTAACCATGTTTGGAGAAAGTTCTGACCTTTTTAAGGTTTTGGAGTCATTACCAATCACAAACTAAGTTGTCATGTCCACTTTGAAAGTGGAGGTCTAAGCTTGTATTTTGAAGGTTTTGTTACCTTCAAAGTACATTTGGTATTATATGTATATATAACAATGAAACTACCTAGAATATCAAGAGGTTGCATAGGAAAAGAAAAAATCATTAACATGCAAGTTAAAGCACTTAGGTTCCTCATTTTTGCTATCATTTAAAATCTTACCTAATAAAAATTGTATGTATGCCCATGAAATGTTAAACCTAGGAAAAACCACCTTTTTATATATTTGGTTCAAGGTAGCTCACACACAAATCATTTTAAATTAATCCATGAAATAATGTTAAGGTGTTCAAAGATGTCCTCTTAACAAACCTTGTCATGCGGAACCATGCCCATGTAGTTCAACCTAAAGTTCACAAGGAACCCATCCTAGTAATGACATTCTTCATTTTGCACATTAAAATTCTTTAAAATTCTTCATTTAACACCTTGTCAAAACATTCTTCGACGCGAATTTTAACAAATTTTAACGAAATTTAACGAATTTTCGTGTTTTTTTGGGCTTCCATAACATTCCTACACCAAGAATGTCATAACTATGGAACCCATTGTTGAACACAAATGATATGGTGGTTGCACCATTTAAAATTTGGAATTAAATGTTAAGGAATGATTTCCCCAATAGGAGTTAGATTAAAAAGGCTCATGAAAGTAGACATATTTGCTTTGTGACCTCTAGTCACTATGTCACTCTTTCTAATTGAATGTTTGAAGAAAGGAACAATTTTCAAATGAACACTAGGGTCCCAAGGCCATTCCCTTAATTTCACAAGGAAGACCTTCCATGACACTCGTGATAAACAATAAAATGAAAAGATTTTTAGGAAGCCAATCATTTGTGCTAAAAATCTTAAAAGGTCCAAATGTCTATTTTTTCTTGAAATAAGAATACAACTAACAAGTGAGGCTCTCAGATTTGCAAGCATCTTTCATGGGGTTGGATGGAATTAACTTGTTCAAATAAGGGATTTGCATCTAGTGTTGAAAACATGCAAATGTCTTTTAGTGTTGGATATTCTATCCAAATCAATAATGCAAAGGTTGAATACTTTTTAAAAATTGTACACCTAGTCAAATGAGTGTTCCATCTTCTCTTCACTTATACCTTAAGGAATTAAGGACATGATATAATTCTTGTTGTTTTTAATATATTTATGGCATAAAATGTGTATAATTAGCTTGGGCGAGCTCTTCTAATAACTTGGGCCTTTCCATTGCAAAGGTTGCACATGTAAGAACAACAATCACATATGTAGGAAAAACCAATTTTTGTATGAAGCCTATCCTAATTAATCTCATGAACATGTGTATTAAAAGACAAAAGGTTGGTTTAGCAAAGTTGTTTAGTGCATAAGCAAACCATTAATGTTTAGGCCATAGTCACAATCAAAGTATGCCCTCATGACCAATATTCAAAGCTTTACGATATTTAAAATATTTTTGAATAATTTTAACCGATTCTAGTTGACATGTAATTTAAATTACAAGTACTTGAAAACATTTTAATATTTTTGTAAAAACATTGCATCTAGAATTAGTTTACATCTACATGTTTTGTATGTGTTTAACAACATATTAAGTAATGTTCATTTACTAGTCCTTATGCTTGTAACTTTTGAATATATTTTTATATTTTATATTTTATATTTTATTAAAATTTTGAAATATATATATATGATATAATTTCATTGATATTTAGCAAAAAATCTACTTGTGGCTTTATTTTTTTCTAGTTTGGCATAATGTTATTATTCCTATTTATTCTTATGCCATATTAGAGTTCTTGAGATTGAAATTACATTTTAGTTTTCAAATTTTTGAAAGGTGTTAAATTGTGCAACAAAAAGAATAATTTAACCTTTTTTAGGTGTTAATTCAATAAATAAAACTTATTGTTCATTTCAAACTTAAGATATAATATGAAAAAATAACTAGTCCGTAGTTGAATTTTGTGAATTGGAGTTTTTTGTTACATTTTTTTGGGGTACCTCAATAATGACCACAACCTTCAACTCCCACATGCATGTTTCACACTTTGTTTATTAGCTTACAAAAAGGGGAATGTGAAATAAGAAAATTGAAGGCTTAATTAATAATTGGTATTACTCCAATAATGAAAAAACTACAAGCTTCTTAAATAGATAGAAAGTTATGAAGCTTTTCTTTAAGTAATTTCAATGCAAATTTTAATAGAAATCTCATGGGTGCCTTATTTTTTTCAAATGATGTATTGTAGATTCCACTTAATTTTCTTGTAAGTGTGGTTTGTTTGCATTCCATTCATTCATTCTTTTTGGGTCTTGCTTTTGGATATTGAAATTTAATTTTATAAAACCCATTGCAACATGTATCCTACAAAAGATTCACCCATGTTGAAATTTGAATTCCAAAACATTCATAAGTTTTATACAATTTGACCTTTTTTTATAAACTTCTTGTTTTACAAAACTCATTGTCATCATTGGAGGTGAAAGATTATGATTTGAAGAAATTACCTTGTAATTTATGGGTGTTTTCAAGCCAAAGTGTCGATTTTTGAATGTCATAATGTCATTTTTTTCACCTTTATGGATTAAAATGTGTTTCATGTCAAATGCTTTTTAATTTTAAAAAAATTAAATAATTAAATATTATCATATAATTTAATTGATGCAAAAGTGGAATAATTTGAAACCAGAGTTCTACATCAAATGGGTGACTTTTAATTGTAGATAAGTTACCTCTGATACTTTCTTTATAAAAAATGAAAAATGGATTCACTATAATCATGGTTTGTGATGGAATAATTTAAATTAAATTTGAAAATTTCGTAAATGTGACTTGCAATTCAAAGGAGTACTTCTAGAAATTATTTCAACATCATATGAAATTTTTATGAAGTTAATCATAGAAAAAAATCAAATTTTTTTGGGTAAAGTTTTCTATGTCATGACTTTGTGGAATTTATTTTATTTTATTTTTAATTATGGAGATTGTAACCTAGTTTATATTGTATGGTTAGGTTTCTTTGTTCATTGGAAAGATGAATGTTTTAATTTCATATTCATAACTTTAATTTTTTTGCCTATAAAAAACACATTGAGAAAAATATTATTCGAGAAGGGGAATTCTAGTCAAAAATGGACATTGTAGTTTATAAATACCCTTTCTTTTGCAAGGCATATAAACTTACATTCATCTTCATTCACCTTACTTTTGTGTGACATGTGTGCTAGCTTATTAATACAACCTCCTATTGATGGAAGCCCTTTTTGTTTGTACAAAAGTGGGTTGCCAAAAAGAGGTTAACACTAAATTTTTAATTTTTGTTACTATAGGTCTAACATTCTTACATGTTTTGGACATGGATTTCCAAAATAAAATATTATCAATTTATGGAGGTTAGGAACTATAATTTATAGTTAATTAATGCTTGTTGGCATGATTGAACTTACATGTCTAGACTTTAGGGATTGAATTTATTTAACTACATCCATCTATTTTTAATTAAATGGACTTTCAGGGTTCTTTTCTTGATGAAAAACTTATGATCAAAACCTTTTTCAAATTTGATTTTTCACTAAGGCCTTTAAGTTGATCATTTCTAGCTTGCCTAAACCCACCTACTACAAACAAGGTGATTAAGTTTCACCTTATTTTGATTATAGGGTTGAAACACAAAAAAAGAACTAGGGGCGCCAAAGCCAAAGGTTTTTCCAATGATTGTATTTTACAAGTGACATTCATTTGTTAACCAATAATATTCTAACTTTGCATTTTTCAAAGTAGATATTAGTCTTGAGACCAAATATGACATGTATTAATATAATAAGTTCATTTTGTAAAACATCAAACCTTACATTATAATCAAATGTACAACTTTGATTTAAACCATGATTATAATTTGTGAACCATTTTAGTCATCAAGGATTTTTGAAAATTAGAATCCAATAAGGTGCATGTAAAAATACTTTTGAATGATTCAACACATGTAACCCTTCTTGTGAGATTTATTTAAGCTCATAATAACTTGTTTGGAAAAATTTGGTACACATTTCATAAGGAATTGTTTTTCGAAACAACATGTTGACATCCTTATTTTGAGTGCTTTAAACATACAATTTAAGTTTATTCAAACATCATGAACTTGTATGATTATATTTTGGTTGCAAAGTTTTATTTTGATAAAATAATTCCAAAAACTAAACTAATGTTTTGATGTTTTCATGGTGACATTTCAAAGTTGTAGGGGTACATTTTTTAAGCATTGTTTGCACACTATGTGACATTTTCTCCTAGTATGTTTCAACCCTTTAGGCTTTTTAGTTCCACCTCCCCAAATTAAAAACTTGAACTATAAACCTTTTTGAAATGGTCACACTTGCACAAATTAGGTTTCCAACATGTAGGTAGATATAATATAGGGACCAAAATGAATTGATTGACTAATAAAATAAAATCATGAATAAACTATCCTCCTTTGTATGGATAGATGTGATAATGTTTTTTTGTTATGAAAAGGTAAACATCACTTTATTGACATGACATCATCTCAAGCAGTTGTTTCCAAACTTTAAGCTTGTTTTTTTACATTGAAGAACACAATGCCTAATCTTTTTTGGGGGAAGCAAGCAAAAGTAGGCCAAACACTAATCCTTGTTCCCAAAGGTTGTACTATGATACATAGGGTGGATTAAAGTGACCTTAGGGTGAAGGGGGGGAAGGGAATCCATTCATTGGAAAAGAAAAATAATTTTGTAAAGTGCACTTGTGAGCACAAGAAGGTGCTTTTATTGCCGATACAACATTATGATAGCCATCATTGAGCTTAAACTCTCACATAGCTTGCCAAGCAAGCTCAACTCCAAAATCTATAAATCCCGCCCATGTGTTCATCCAAGTAATTTACTTTTCCAAGTTTCCATCTCATTTTTCTCGTGCACTTGATTTTCTATCAAAGTCATAACTTTTGAGTGCATAAACAAATCTATTGTTTCTTGTGCTTGAAATAAAGTTTGTTCGATTTTTTAATTTTTACTTTGAGACATTCCATTCCTTGTTTTTTTTAGGACTTCAAGTTTGTTTGAGTGTAGCATTTGTTTGGATACACATAGATCTTTCGAGGTAATGTCTTGAGTGCTTCAAATTAACTAGAACTTTTGTTTCTATTGTTTAAAGTGTTTCAATTTGGTTGAAACATGTAGCAACTATTGGGATTTGAGGTTTTTTTGTTGGGAATCACTATATAATCAAATCTCTTAGCATCAAGGTTCGAGTGTTTGACATTTCTACTATTTTTTCTAGGTTTTGGTATCTCTATTTCAACTTGCACCCAAGTATCTAGTTTCATTTCTACTAAAATGTTGTAATCCATTTAGGCATTTGGAATGTTTGAAGTTTTTACATAATTTCCATTTTAATCTACAACCAAGTTTTAGGGTTTCATTTATGCCATGTTCTAGGGTCCATTTTGTCATTTGTTGGATTGTTTCAAGTTTATGTTGTTTTTTAGTACTTTGTGTGGAAAGTAAAAAACAAGGTTTCAACCACCCAAGTTTTTTGCATTTCATTTATGCCATACTCCATAGTTCCCAAGTTTCTTTCATTTCATTTCTGCCATTTGTCATTTGTTGGACTTGTTAAATTTTTGTTGTTTTTTTAATTTTTTGTTGTTGGAGTGCTTAAGGTTTTTATTTTTTTGGACCATGGCTGATTGCTTAAAAACACCAACTAAGGTTCCCTTGCACCTTTGAACACCAATGCCATACATGCATTGAACCCTAGGTTCATTAAATAGGTGGTAAACAAAAAACAAAAAGAAATTAGAGAAGGTTAGCCATACCTTTGGGCCAGCAGATTGGATTGTAAATGATGATGTTTATGCTCACCCCACCCCCCTAACAATGATTACCCAACAGTCTTTATGCATGGTTGGCTAGCCCACCACAAGGGTCACAAAATGAATTGGTCTTTGTATGCTCATGATTGCATAATGCAATAAATGAAAAGAACAACACGAATTCCCTTAGCATCTATTAGCAATTATAGTTTACCAAGTTCCAAATTAATCATTATATTGGTAGATTCAAATTGCAATCAAAATAATGTTACAACTAAAGATGATTTACTTGTCTTTATGGGGGAGAGGACTTCTATTGTCACAACCCTAACCTTGGGTTCGCAACCAAAGCAAAAGGGGCTTGCAAGGTTGCAGACCAAAAGGGAGACCCGAGAATCACATCACATGCTCCCAAGAGTGCAAAGAATGTGAGGGAATGAACCCTCACCCTCCCAAGTGAGCTCCCATTGTGGGAGTTGGAGTCCCAAATGGACTCTCGAATCTTCAAAATGCAATTTCAAGGGTCAAAACCCATCAGCTGGAAAAGTTCTTTATATAATTTGAAATCTATTGAAACTAAGATGTCTAAAATGGGTTCACATCGCCCATTTGGACATCTGAAACACAAGTTATGATCAAAAGAAAGGCCGGGAGTCAAACTGGCAGTTTGACTCCCGACCACTAAAAGTCAGGAATCAACTTGATTCCCTAGTGTACAGGTAGCATGCAACATACCGTTGGAAATCTCTCAACAAGGGCTACAACTTTGCTTAAGACCTTATCACAATCGGAGGTCTTCACGTGAAATTATGGGCCCCCAAAGTTGCAAAGTCGCATTTGTGGGAATTTCGGGACTCCCACTTGGGAGTCTTGGGACAAAAAGCCATTTGGATGTGGTCCCCGTGGAGAGGTGCAAAGTATATTATAAAGGGGAAGCCCCCAAGTCCAAGCCATGGTGAGTCTTGTGAGTTCGAATTGCCCATGGCTCGTCCTAACACCAAAAATGTTCAAACTATGCATTAACCACCTTGTGTTGGTTTTATGTAGGTCCATGTGACTAGTTGAAGCTTGGCAATTTTTCCTAGTCCCATCTCAAAGCTCCAACACACCCCTCTACCTTTCAAAAGTGTTGTAAGCCAAGGAGCGTGCCCTGACTCCTTACTCTTCCATCGTTTTCTATTTGGGACTCACATTTGGAATCCCTCAAGGAATTAGGAGCGCGTCATCTGTTGTTATTTTCCTCCCAAACCAAGTTGCGATTATGACAAGGTTGTTACAAAAATCTCGAGATCACAAAGACAACTTCACACTTATAATGGTAATGTTGGCAAAAAAGACAACAACTTGGCAAAAGAAGGTTAAAAATTTGCTTCATAACCATGCTGATAAGATTATCTCTACTCAAGAACAAGAAGAGAAGTTTATTCCTTTCTAACAAAAGTTTATCACCTTAAAGAAAGTGGTGGACACTAAGGAAAGTGAAATGCATGCAATTGAAAATTTAGGCATGTGTCAATTTATTGTTAATGAGATAAAATTATCTCTATATAAATTTATTGTTGATTTGAATTTTTTTGAAAAGGAACTAGAATGGTAGGGATTCGTTTGAAAAAAAGAATCCACTAGAGCAGAAACCATCCAGAAGGAGCTGCAAATAGCCACCAAGGGATTCCAAGACTCTTAAGTCAACTTGGTGAACTGTAATTCAGAGCCGAATGTAACAAAGTATGGATTGTTAGTTTAATGCATCAAGTTCGCCGCATGACCAATGGAGATGGGATGACAAGTTATCCCCTTCCCATTGACAACCTAACCACCTTGCCCCAAAGAAGACCTTCTGTGACTATCACATCTTGCCCAATTTGTAGCTTGTCTTATGTTTATAACAATGTTGTTTTTACATCACGTGGATGCACCTACCATGTGTTTTGCCTTAGTGTATCTTGAAAATATAACTACTATTTGTGTTGGTTGCACATGTGGGGAGCAATTAGAAATTGATTAGATGACAAGTGTGGGTTTTTAGCACATTATCGTGCTTTTGAAGCAACCCAAGTTGGAGAAAGCCAATGCAAATGTACTAAGATTTTCCAAGGAAAATTGGCCATCAATTGATTCCCAAGCCATAAGTTACATTTCAAAACCCACTCTCATTTGTAATTTTCTAGCAAATGGTTCAATTTGTGATGATTTGTAATTAGGTTAAAAATTACATTCCAATTGTTACCCATCATCTTTGCTGCAAGGTTGGTGGTCTAGAACTAGACAAATGATGTTCCAATGCTACTAATGTTTTACAAGTAAAAGAAGTGGTCTTGTAAGCTAGAATTGTTGATAATCTACTAGTAGTCCAATAACTTTTAAATAGTGTAATTCATCCTCTATGTCTCTCAAGTGGCTTGCAAATAAAAGTTGATAATCTACCTAGAAGTCTAGGTTGAATGGTTTATCGTTAGTAAAACTGAACTGCTCAAGTGGTTATAAGTCCTCCAATAGGACAACTGATTTTTCAAGTGTTTCTAATGGTCTACAAATAGGACAAGGTTGAAATATGAGGTCAGTCGTATGCTAATAATAAAAGTTATGTGGAAGCATTTGTACTGTTTTCTAAGTATAATAATTAATGTTTCAATTGTCTCTCCTAGTGAACAAGTAGGTGAAGTTAGTTTCAAGTTTGATGTCAATATTATGCTAGTAATGAAAGTGACCATCAAAGTGGATGGATTGCCCTACAAGTAGGATAATTGGGAGTTCAATTTTTTTTCTATTCTTCAAGTAGGACAAGTAATGTTCCAAGTACACATGTCAATAATCTACTAGTAGTAAAAAATTTCATGAAATAGTCCAAGTGTTCTTCAAGTAGGACAATTAATCCTTCAATTGCTTTTTGGTAATTTGCAAGTATGAATTATAATTTGGAAGAATGCCATAAAATTAGGAAGTACATGAGTTCACTAGTCCCTTCTGGTAGTTATTATGTGATACAAGTAGGAGTTGTGAATGTATCTTGATTTTTATGAGAAATGTCGAAAGTTTCCAAAGTAACTTCTTTATAGGGTTTTCAAATTCATTGTTCACATGTTTGATGTAATTCTTGGAGGGCTATGTATAGGCATTGGAGATGTCAAAATTATAATAACCAAAGTTATGTTTCTTACAACACACATTACTTCCAATGCGACTGGGGGGGATACCAATTTATCACCGATGTCATCTAGTGTGGCCCTAGTGTGTGCAACAAATAATCAAAAGCAAAGTCCCATCCATGATTTGTCCCGAAGGTTTCCCCACTTAATAACACCTCCAAATCTAGTGCAATCAAACCATAAAGAACCAATGGCAATACAACTTGAGGCTATAGATCAACAACTTCAAGATGTGGATGTGGATGATTTTTTATGAAATGTAGATGCAATCGATGAGTCAACATACATCACCCCCAACCCTTTCTATAGTGACAACAAACCCTGTCCTAACTGTGACAACCCTTGTTTTGATAAGAACCCATGTTGAGACACCAATGGCTCATGTTTTCACACTTCCAAATAGTATGGCAACACCAATGGCACCTACCTTCACAATGGTAGCTCCAAGTGTGGTGATAGCAAATCCTCCACTGGAAGTATCAACTACACATAATGTCCAAGCTATCAACACTTTCAGAACTCATTCCATCAAAATTCATGGAAGGCATAAAGTTGAAGATATGGCACATGTTCACAATGCATCAACATCAAAGGCACTTGATGTCGACATGAATATGAATAATAATGATGTTAATGGGCGTACTTCAATTGAACTAACCTCTGGTGTTTGCAATGAGGTTGTTCAGGTTCCACCAGTAGTTGTGAGCCAAAAAAATGGGCATGTGCTCAGGCATAGATCTAACACCTTTCTTTCAAGAGCCCATGGAGGGGGTTGACCCAAAGAGAAGAGGTGTCATGTACAAAGGACTAGTGGTAAAAGTAATTTGCAGCAGTTGGTTCAGTTACCTTAGGTTTTCAATCTCGAGGCCCGCAGAAAGGGCCCACCTAATTAGTAAAATTTTACAGCAAAAATAAATGAATTGTTGTGCACATTGGAATTTCAAATTAGATTAAGTATGTTGTCTGAATTTATATATACCATGTCTCCCAAAATTTATAAATCAATACCTATGGCGTAAGACAATTTCACATTTCAAGGTCAGAATGGGATCATGTGTTTTCACATCTTACCATAGTGCCCGAAGGTGCATAACTAGAGTCGTCATGGAGTAAAAAATGTCTTAAAAAGGACAATGTTAATGTTGTTGCTTCAACATTTGGGGATTATGTGGCCAAAACATACCAAAATATTTCTACTCGTGCTTCCCCATTACTTGTTTTGACAACAAGTTTGGGGGTACCAACTAATCATTAGAACTGAAAAATATGGTTTGATCTAATCTAATTCATTCATGCATCTAAAATGATAGCCAAAAATTGTTTTATTGTTTTTGAACATACAAGTCATATGCATGTGTGCCCACTAATTGTTTATGTTGTCTATGGTTTTTCACCTAAAGATGAAGCCAATTTTATACATAATACATGTTTTGTTGAGCATCCATAAATACAAATGCTCATTTTTTGGCCACATGACCTTTTTGTTATACAAGTCTGAATATATATGAAGGTTAGTTATTTTGAATGCATTTGCAATGGCCCAATGTCTATGTAGATTCATTATAAACATTATGTAATTTCCATAAAGTAATTTCTAGAGACTTTTTTTGACCTTATATTTCCTTAAGCTCACAAGACTATATGTTGTTTTGTTACTTTGAATGTACAAAAGGAACTACATGGCATGTTGGGACTAGATATGTGAAAGGTGTTTGGGATCAATGTTGTTTGGGGCAACATTGTTTGGGAAAATTTAAGATGGATCTAGTGCCTTCTAGGCATGCATAGTCACATTTTGATTTATTTTCCATAAATATGGTGTGACACCAAAGGAAAGATGATTTTTTTTTTACAGCTTTTGTTGCATTTTGCAAAAGGATGAACATGCATGATGTAATCGAATTAACAAATGCATGAGTTACAGTAGCTGGATTAGCTACAAATTACAGATTATAGGGACAACCTATGTGATTCATTATACTGATATTTGTAAGAGGTGACTCAAGTTTTAACTTTTTTACCTCCAAATCCAATGTATTATTCCTTTTTTTCCAACACATCAAAATAAGAATTTTGGCATCAAACAGAAAACTTGGAACACATTCCTTTTTCCATAAATTTGTCACCATATCATTCTGACCAACTTGGAACAAAAGACCAATAGTTTTCTAACTCCAATTTTGAAATTGCAAAATCAATGAGTTGGTCCAATTCAACCTCAATGTATAATTCAATGAGTTTCATTAATTTGAAATTTCATAATCAATTATCTGGATGGTTGGAATGCACAAGTTAATGAACAATTAATTAGCCTACTTCATGACCTTGCAAAATTGCCCATAGAATGTGTGCTACATGCTAACTTGGTGGGAAAATAGACCAAATTTCTTCATTGGCCTACATTTGCTGTTTTATCCATGCATATATCCATTTTGCCTTTTCCAATTTTGCTACTTCTACATTGCAACAATAACCAAACAAGGCATGTCTACTCTTGAAATATTTGACTTTGTTGACGTCTAGTAATTAGTCTTTTCTATATTTGGAAGGGTTGTAAATATGATGGTGAGAACTGTTGAGTACCAAAAAGACAAGATTGCACACAACAATATAGGATATGAATGCTACTACTATTGACTGATGTCATGATGGCTAATAGATCATAAGGGAACTACTTGTCCCGTGACAAATTTGTTGGAATGTAATGAACTCCAAACTGCAAAAATTGTAGATGAATATTTTTTTCGCAAATGGATTAAACACATTAATGACTAGGAAAACATCTACAAGCTAGTGCATCTATTGCCAATCTTCACTCAATCTTGCTATACCAAGGCTACTCATCAACCACCATCACTCCTTAAACAAATGATGAAACAAAAAAGAAGAAAGACAATAGCAACATAGGACTAACTATTACCACCACAATACAAGCCAAAAAGGAGGTTAGATGAATTCAAAGACATTAATAAAAAATGGTACATAACAAGTCCCTCCCATTGAACATATTACTTGCATTTTTTTGTGAGAGACAATTTGTAAATGTCATGAAACAAGGCAAGGATAATGGAATGCACATGGAGAAGTATGAAAAGACATGTGATTTAACATGTCTTTGATCCCCTTGGACTTTTATTTGAGCTTTGCCACTTTCGGAAAACCAAATTGCCTCTTCTCAAATCATCATCCTTTGTAGTTTTTTTTTTTCTTCTCATGGACATTCCAAGTAGCTTCAGTGTGCACAACCCATTGGCTCAACACCAATATGAAACAAGTGAAAGCTAAACCCTGAAGATTTCAAGCTATCCAACTACTTTTTTGTACTAGTGTTTTGGAGCCATGGCTTGTAGCTATTCCACAGCTAACACTGAATACATGTCCATCCACCATTAAACAAGTTAGTATCTAGCTTGCAAAAAGTCCATGCAACCCATATTTTTCTTCTTTTATCAAAGGACATACATTCATACATTAGTTTTGGATCTGAACATGATTAATGTTCTGAAATGTCTTGCAAATTGCCAACAATTATCTTGTCAAGGATCGTTGTGTAAAGTGACATGACCACTTTCCATTCCCTAAAGACTTTAAGTAAAACTATCTTCAAAGACTATACAAAAGGGGATCCGAATGATCTGAATTTAAATCGCATTGCAAGGCGATGGACAATAATGTTTATAGTTGTGATGTGCAAAATCTAGCTTTTTGATATCTTGACATATTTCCTAGACCATCACCTCACTTTGCCTTTGCCTTCTCTTTCATCTCAGAATAAGCCTTTGCTAGATCATAGCCCATATACATTTCATTATTATTGTGCCCAACTAACTTTTGTGAATAGTATGTGAATAAAATCTTACATGTGCATTAACAACATCAAATTTAACAGCAAACATGCATAATATTGTTGTGTTGATGATTCCAAAAAGAGTTTAATGCATGAATTCATAACCTATACAAAAATTATGCACAACTTCTTGGCATATCAGAATAGGAAGAGGCAATATAACAAAGAAGATAAAAAGTAGTGGGGATAACGAAAGAGATTAACCTAACTCAAACTTGTTAATTTTTAGCAGCCCACTTGTCATCAACATCCTCCTATTTATCCTCTTCAATAACTACCAAATTTTCCCTAACCTTAGCAACCACATAGAACTTAGGTTCTCCTTTCCTTGTGGCACATGGTAGCATTAGAAATTTTGATGCAATAATGAGGTGGCAATATGCAAATGTAGGAGGTGATTATGATAACAATCTATATGAACTGTTTTTGTCTATGCGGGATGGCAACCTACAATACCATATACCACTTAGAATCATGTCACCTTCGTACCAGGTATTTCCCCATTCATCCTCAAAAGTTTTTGGGCATCTATATAAGGGCTTGGTACAACAAATCATATAAAATGCTTCACCATTTTCCAATTCCTCTGAAATGATAGCAAAGTTGTCACCCAACTCAACACCCGCAACCTCGAACTCCAAATCGCATAAGCCCTCATCAATATATGAATTAGACTTTGACCCTTCCAGGTTATTCATCATTGCATGGGCCTACGCATTACAAGAATTGCATGAGAACTAACACCTATAAGTTTGTGATTACTTTCCCAACACAAAGTCTTTACATGTAGCAGGTTCATATTTACATAATTAAGGAATGTTTAGAGGTCCAAAATCAACAATCTCTAAAGCTTCACATGCACTTCTAATTTGTACAACTCAGCATTATCATCCATACATTTAGGGTAGAAGTAAGCAAGGTCTTGCACATTTAGCAATGTGTAGTCTTGATGAGAAATATAAGCCGCTGAATGCATGGAATGACACCAACTTATTTTCTTGCAGTGGTAGCTCGTTGTTCAATCCATGTCTTTGGATCTGACTAGGTGAAAATAACAACTAACGTCCCTCCTAACATTTGGGTAGGCTTCATGATCCTCATTTTTTTTCGTTCACAAAAGGCAACAACATTTGTAGCATTTTGGAGGCATTGATTATCCATGGTCAATTGTTCCTTCTTTATTTCTTGCTGCAATACAATTCCTACCCCATCATGAATTCCCTTACCATGGTTGTTACCAAAGTGTCATCTGAAATGTAATAATGATATTTTGTGATGAGTTTTTTTGCACCAGAGTTGGGATTAAATACATATGCCTTATTGCATCTGTAACAAATGTGTATAAGTATGGTTAGTTGAAAAGAATGCTAATGGATTTCTTAGATTTCATTGAAGTCTTGAAACATGTAATTTTTTGCAAAACCTACAATAGACAATATGGATTCGCGAAGGAAAGACTCCAAACAAACCCTATATTGCTCATCTTACCACCGGGCTACATAATTCAATGTATTATAAACTTTGGTAATTTGGGCTTCAAGTAGGCCAAAAGTTTAATATCAACTGTTTCCTTGTATTGTGGCCATAAAACCATGTTGTCAAAACCTGCCCTTGTCTTTCCATGAATAACCTTTTCTTAGCACTTCCATGACATTAAATTCTAACTCCTCTTGTCCTCCTTTTGTGGGTAGGTGATTAGTTGGTCAATTCCACACTATTCACAGTTTCCCATCGGGCATTTGGGATCATGGAAAATAGCAACTCCAACTAAACACAAAGTGGATGTCCACATATCTATCAACCCCTGAAATGTACTCAACCTAGCTGTGCAAAGACCATCCACATGGTTAGCACAAACTTCACAATTGTAGCTGCATTGCCTACCATGGACTCCTTTACTTTCACCTTTCATATTTTTAAACCCATGTCATAGTTCAACCATCTCTACATGGTATTTACATGAGCATGTGTTCCTCTACTTTAATTTATGAACATAATACAATTTTAGCTTTTCAAAAACTCTCAAACCTACTTTCTTGCCATGCGCCTTGACAAAGCGTGTGTAGAAGTCGAGCTATATGTCCAAGAAAACTAATCAAATTTTAGTATCATGTGGTTATATAATCCTTAATTATCTAGTTGTGTTTGATTTTTGTTGCAAAGTGAAAAGGTCCTAGAAGCACAAGTACTAAAACCTCAATGACAAGTAGGAACCCATTTGATGCAAGAGATGGACCTATTTGACATATTGAGCCATTTTGTAGATTTTTTTCTTGAGTTATGTCATTAACAATGTATGAATATATAATGTTTCCTTCATATTTTTTGTATATTTAACACTAGTCTATTGTATGATCTTGCACCATAACCTTGTTTTTTTTTTTCCACTTTTTCATACTTTAGCATAATAAAGGTATGTCTTGCATATTTTGTGTCCTTGTCTTGATTTCTTTGTTTTCTGTTAAAATTAAGCCTATTTTTGTCATTGTTTATCTTGGTGTTTTGGAAAATCCCTTTGTTTTGGTAGTTTTCATGTTCATGAGAGAAAGTAGTATAATATATTTATGGTTGGAGGGATAAGCATTCGGTGTGCTAATAATTATGAAAACCAAGATGGAATCATTTATGTAAGAGAAGGTGTTATTAAACTTTATTCAATAATGTCAACCACCTTGTCAATTGTTTAGATAGATTTCATTGCACATTAAAAATAAGTGAACACACAAGATTGAAACATGATATTTTGTTTAATTTACATCATGAAGTTGATAAATGATGGACTTTAATTATTAAAAAATACAAAAGAAATACAAGTAGGAGAGGATCATATTCATCTAATCACTCGCATACATACAATTGTCTTTAGATGCTTGAAGTGAATAATAGAAAATTTTAATTATTAATTAACCTTTGGTTATCCAATGATAGTTTGATTATGAACACATTTGTACAGTGAAAATTTGAAAATAATGCATTCATTATTAGTAATGGACTTTTGAAATTCAAAAATATGAATGGATTAGCCAAATTATATTGAAAAATTCATATTAGATTCCATTTCAAATTATTTGTTATGATTAATTATGCTTTGAAAAATAAAATAATAAAGTTGTGTGTGAATTTGTTTCTTTAAAACTAACCAAATAGTAATGATGGACTTTGAAAGGTCAAGGTTGGACTTTAATTTCAAAAGTCCTTTTGTGATGGAATTTTGTTTGTTTTCCAAAAAAATTGTACTTAATGAACATGTTTTAAAAATCTTTATTTAGGCCGTCATTCATGTGGATCTTATGGGTTTTCCTTATAGGATTTCCAAGTGGCATTCACTGTAAAAATATGATATTAATGTCTTATGTATGTTTAAATCTAGCTTTAGGAGGTTTGATAGTTAGTTGAACATTTATTATTCAAAGTTTACAATAATAAAATTATTATTATTATTTTTCCATTTGAACACTTTTTAAAAAACTTATTGAGGACTTATATGTTTAGAGTGTTTATGTACCCAAAATTAATCACTATATAACACCCCAACTAATGAGTTTTTTGTGTGTATTAGTGGTAGCAAATAACTAATGTTGATGATAGGTTCTTTGGTTTGGATAACAATGAGCACCAACAAAACCCAACAAGGAAATGACAATGAGCACCAACAGAGTTTAGTAGTAAATGCAGACAATGATTACTACCAACATAGTGCAACAAGGGGACGATGATGACTACGAACAAAGTGTAGCAAGGAGCAATGCAACAACATTAAGCAAAAGAAAAACAAAATACATAAGCAAAAGCAAAACACAACTACCAACAAAGTGTAGAAAAGAAACAACAAGAAGCACCAACAAAGTGTAGCAAGGAGCAATGCAACAACATCAAGCAAAAGAAAAACAAAATACATAAGCAAAAGCAAAACACAACTACCAACAGAGTGTAGCAAAGGAACAATAAGAAGCACCAACAAAGTGTAGCAAGGAGCAATGCAACAACATCAAGCAAAGAAAAACAAAATACATAAGCAAAAGCAAAACACAATACACAAGCAAAGCAAAAAACAAATTAACACAATACACAAGCAAAGCAAAAGCAAATTAACACTAAGATTAACTAACAATAAACACTCTTCTTATTTATAAGGGAGAGAAGAGAGAGAAAAAAATGAGGGGTTAGGGGTGGTACCTACCACTAATTTACTGACTCTTGACACCTGACACCCTGACCCTGATGATTTTTAATACCCTGACCGGGTATCAAATGAAGAAAGAATGCAGAGGGTTCAAATGGGCGGTTCTCAGCCCAGGGGGAGAGCCTTCTGAAAGGGTTTCAAAGGGGGGGGTATCTCCCTGTAGGAGACCCTGAGGGAGTCAATATGAGAACCGGATTGACACCCGGACCGGTTCTCATCCTCTTTTCTGAGACCCACCCAACACTGGTTCATACCAAGTCACTTGGGAAGGGGGATTTTTTGGGGGGATGGTAGCAGTGGTGGGTGCTGCTGGGTCACGTGGGCAGAAAAGAAAAAACTCTTTCTCATTGTGAGCAGAAAGAAAGAAAGAAAGAAAGAAAGGGAGGAGAAGTGTAAGTAGGCTTATAGTGTGGGTCCAGATTGAAAGGTTCGACTTTTGGTTCCAGAGAAGTGGGTCCCTTTCCTTTGTCTGTCTGCCTATCTGTTGATTGAGTAAGCTTTTTGTTTTGCTCCTATTGTTGCTGCTGCTTCTGTTCTTGTTTTTGGGTTTGTGCTGTTACAGTTGGAGATTGAGTCAAATGTGAGGTTTTGGGTGGTCTTTTTCCCCCCCCCCCTTAGGGGCTTGTGAGCCTGCTCTCTCTTTGTCAAGTTGAAGCTTTGGGGGAGTGTGGTGGGGGAGGTGGGTGGTGTTTTTGTGGGGGTGTAGTTTGGTGGTCTTCTTCTTTTTGGGGAGCAAAAGAAAGAAAACCTCTGTACACACACACACACACACCCACAGGAATAAGTAGAAGGGAAAGAGAAGCAGGCCAGAGGCTGAAGCAAAAGAAACCATGGAGTTGGATCAGTGGCTTGAGAAAGTGAAGGGAGGGAACCATTTGCTAGAGGATGAGCTCAAGCAGCTGTGTGAATATGTAAGCTTTTCTTCTTCTTCTTCTTTTCCTTCGTCTTCTAGTTCTGTCATGTGCCTTCACTTTCATGGATTCAAAACATACTTTCAAGAGCTCAAGTTTTTTCACTGTGGGTAACCTCTCTGCATCCAGTGATTCTTTCTATCTTGAGATTAGGTCAAAAGTTTTGTTTCAAGAATTTCTTACCTGGTTTTTCAATTAGGTCAAATTTCAGGACGGGAACTGTTTCCTCCCTCAGGATTATTGTGGTTCTGATGTTTGTGTCATGGCAACAACTTTGCCTGGACAACTCCCCCTTGCCCCTGCCCCTTTTGACATCAGCTCAAAACCGTCTGTGTTTCAGAGAGTTGCAACTTTTAGCTTGCTGGCTTTAGACCTTTAGCAGAGATCCATATGGGCGGGTAGACTGTGATTGGAGTTTTGATCCCAACTTGTTTCTGTTGTTTGTTGGGTCTATACTCTATACACACCTGTAGTAGTAACATGAAGGCTTTTGTTTGTTTGTTGGTTTGTTTGGACAGGTGAAAGAGATTCTGGTTGAAGAGTCCAATGTACAGCCAGTGAACAGCCCTGTTACTGTATGTGGTGATATTCATGGCCAGTTTCATGACTTGATGAAGCTTTTTCAGACGGGTGGTCATGTTCCCAGTACAAACTACATTTTTATGGTTAGCCAACACGTCCATAAATCCCTTGCCATGCTCTTCATGGGTCTCCTCTATATGGCAGAAAGAGCAAGAAAATCAGCTCAGCTTCTCACCTGCACTTGTTTAAGATCTATGAGGAATTTAGACTGTGCTTGATAATCCTGTTATTAGGGCCATTCTTCCAACTGTTTACTCAGGCAGTTTTGATTTTTTCCCCTGTCTCCAAACGGTGACAGGGTCACCAATAGGTGACATTTTAGGTGTAGCATCTACTTCTGTTGTAAGGTGTGGAAAGGGACATTGATGTTGCTGGAGGAGGTGTTGTGTGGGTGTGGTGGCGGCGGCAGGGAGACTTTGTTGATCGAGGATACAATAGCCTTGAAGTTTTCACAATTTTATTGCTGCTTAAAGCTAGGTAAGCCCTGTTGATATGACATGTAACGGGTATTGTAGGTGTGCTAGCAAACCTCTTGCCAACAACAGTGATGGCACATATACTCTAGAGCATTCCAAGTTTTCAACAGTTGGGTTGGGTGGAAAGTGCAGGTATCCAGGTCACATGACACTGTTGAGGGGGAACCATGAAAGCAGGCAAATCACTCAGGTATATACTGTATATGCCTTTGTTGACTCTCTCTCTCTCTCTCTCTCTCTCTCTCTCTCATAGGAATGCTTGAATTTCTCAATCTGGAAGTGAATATGTTCTGAAAGCCAAACACCCTTGTCAAAATTCTATAACTGCTGTCTGGCTTTTGTGTGGGGCACAGGTCTATGGCTTTTATGATGAGTGCCAACGGAAGTATGGGAATTCAAATGCCTGGCGTTACTGCACTGATGTGTTTGACTACCTGACACTGTCAGCTATCATAGATGGGAGGGTATGATTTTGATTCGATTCCTCCTTCATCAAGTCATGTGCATTTCTCAGGAGTATTGTCCAATTGGGTTCCTGTTCTCTAGAAGTCAGAACAACTGATATCTATGTAGAGGCACAAGTGAATTTGACAAAGACCCTGTTTAACATGGTGCCAGGTATTGTGTGTTCATGGAGGGCTCTCACCAGACATACGCACTGTAGACCAGGCAAGCCCTACTATGCCACATAGCTGATTTTCATTTGTGCTTTTTCAGCTTTCATGGTTGTCAGATCAAGATTGTAGTACGGTGTCAGTTGGTAACAGTAAAATGGTGATATTTTTTTATGGCTTAGCACTGTTGTAAAAGGTTTTGGAGATTTGCCAACAACCCCTTATGAGTTTTGGAATTTATTCTAATTGTTTTTGAGAGTTGCTGATGAGTGTACAGATTAGAGTCATAGAGAGGCAGTGTGAAATACCACATGAAGGACCTTTCTGTGATTTGATGTGGAGTGATCCTGAGGACATTGAGACATGGGCTGTTAGTCCTCGAGGGGCAGGCTGGCTTTTTGGTGCTCGTGTAACATCTGAGGCAAGCAATTTCTCCTTTTGTCTGTTTGGAATTACCACCACTGCAAGTGTCTTGAATGATTTTTTTCACTTTGTGCTGGCAACAGCACATCAGCAGCAAACAGCCCAAAAAATTCAATCCAAGTATGTGAATGTTTTTGCTGCTCTAGAATGCATTAGTTGCTTCCCAAGGTTGATGTCATCTAGCTCTTGAAGCACTTCAAACTTCAAACATTTTTGTTTGAAGAATGAGGATGAGATCAGAGGTAGCAAATGCTGCATTTTGGTGCACCTGGTTAGATTTCCTGTTATATCACTTGTTCCTCTTGGTGGGTGAGTCCAATTTTGTAAGGACTAAAATGGGTACTAGTTCTGAAGTCTTTTTAACTAACTTCTACCTCTTCTCCTATGAGTTTGATGTTTTAAGTCATCTTGCAAACTCTTATTCCTGTCCTATTTTTCTTCATAATTTTATCCTTTGGAAGAAGTTTTGGTTGACAATCTGTTTTGTTCCTGATATCTGTGATTTCTTCAACCTCCATCTATCTAGACAAAAGACTCTATTGGTAGTGGTCGCTATCATGAAATCATTTTGTGAGCTTAATTGTATTAAGTTCTAAATGGTTTCTCTTGCAATTTCTTGGCTTTGGAAATAATCCCAAGTTTCTGAATGCATAAAGCATTGACATTTTTGACAAGCATTCTCTGCCAGAATCACATGCAGTTTTTAACATGATTTTTTTATGCCTCATGTGGATTCCAATGTTTTCAGAGTCTGCAAAATTTGGAGTAGTCAATAATCTCATTTTATATGTTCTTGAAGAGTTTGTAGCTCCAAAGAGTTCTTTGTAGTTCAAATCGCAGAAAGCTTAATTGTGTCTGCTGAAAAAAAGAGTTACCCTTCAAAGTTTTCTTTTGAAAATGAAAACAGAGAGCTTTGCTTAACAAAGAAAGATTTCTGTCTAGTGTTTGTGCCTTTGGGATCTTTGAAATTATCATTCAAAGGCTTTGATAAAGTCAGTGGGGAATGTTACAATAGGTGGTCTATAGTCAATACCTGACCTGTTGCTGTTGAAGGTTCCTGGACATGCTTATGATCGCAGCTTCTGTCATTGTTCACAAACTGCTCAGTTGTTGCTTTTGGTCTTGTTTTCTCGTTGTTTTTAAGGTTTGGGATCTTTTTGTTTTTTTCATTGCTTGCTGATTCTGTTGTCAGGTCTGAAATACCTATAACCTTAATTATCACATTGGTTCTCTAAATTTTTTGTCAGGTTGGATTAATTGTAGAAGTATGGAGAAATTCTCAGTTATGAATATATAGTTGCAACACTTCACATGTGTCCTTCATGAGGCCCAACTTTCCTGCTGTGACAGAATGTTGATGCTCTTGACAGAAATATGGTTTTTTGACCTTTGTGTGAAAGCTTGTTGCAGCTTGAATGAGGATACTGTTGACTTTCTTGATTAGCAATGTCTTAGTGCTAGCCAACATCACGTCTGAGTCTTCCCATTGCTTCCATAAAGGCAACAGAAACTCAGGATGCAGATTGTGTATAATGCCCAAGATTTTGGGAAGATTATTATATGCTTATCTACGACCACTGTTGGGAGCTGATGAACTCAGTGGGTAGTCATGGCAGCTTGTCACTGCTGTTTGTGATGAAGGTGATGGTCTGTCACTTTGTGAGCGTCTCTCATGAGGTTATGACTGCACTCATTGTTGTGTTACCTATAATTGTTGTTGCAGAGATTTCTCTGCAACTTCATCAAGCTTTGTGTGAAAGCTTGCTCTGACAGGTTGTTTGCCCCTCTCCAAACAGTGTTTTACCTTGGAGCATGCAACTAAATCGGGATGGTATCATGTGAAAGAAAATGTCTCTTTTTCTTTATAGTTACTCTAATGTGCACAGATTTTCAGTAGGAATGATGTTGGATGGCAATTGTTAATGTGTGATGCAGTTCAATCATATAAATCGCCTAGAGCTGGTTTGTCGAGCACATCAACTTGTACAAGAGGGATTGAAGTACATGTTTCCAGACAAAGGACTCGTCACGGTAACATGATGTCCCTCTTACAAGTTTGACCAAACTGTTCCCTCTTTGTCAATAGTGCAAAATCCATATCTAGTGCTGTCTTGTTATCTGTTGCATTTTATTTTTGTGTGAAGACTTATGTTTTTTTTGCCGAGACTTACATGGGTGTGTCTGATCATTGTCAGGTATGGTCAGCACCAAATTACTGCTATAGATGTGGCAATGTCGCATCCATCTTAAGCTTCAATGAGAACATGGTAATATAACTGCCAGATTATTGTTGCTTTTCTGGTTGCTGAACATGCGTATGACTGTTACTGTCGTTCAAACTCTGGCCAATTTGGTTTTGCAGTGTCAGTTTCTTTCTTCTTTAGGGTTGAGGTTCCTCTTTGTCATGCTTGCTGATTTGGTTGCCATTATGTTGTCAGATCTGAAATATTCATAAGGTAGGGTTAGGGTTTAAAGTTTTATATCAGGTCATCTCTGAATTCTTTTCAGCTTAAGTATGGAGAAAGTTAAGGCACAGAGCAATGGTGTCTGATGGTGGGTTGCAGGAGAGGGATGTGAAGTTTTTCACGGAGACTGAGGAGAATACTGCTATGATGGCACCAAGATCAGGGGTCCCATATTTTCTCTAGGACCCCTGCCAAGAGTTTGTCACCAACTTTTGTGGTACAGTTAAAAATTTGATGTGGGTTGCCTTCAATTTCATGTTCAATCTGATAAAAAGATTTAGCAACTCACAAACAGGTTGAAAGAAACTTCTGACAAAAAAAAATCTGTAGATTTCTGTATGCAGCTGCGTATTCACTAAGTTCAGGGTTTTAAGGTTTCAGTTTCCACGATTTCAGTCAGCTTTTTCCTGTACCTGTGAAGGGGGTTTGTTTGAGCTTGATGATTACAAATCACTTAATGGGAGATTCATCTATTGCTGTTAGAAGTGTTGGGTACTCGGTGAAAATTGTCAAGAGGTTCTATTTGTAGCATCTTCTTTGCCAACCCCAATCAACCAATCTCTGAATCTGGTCAGGTGCAGCACAGAGGTCCTAACTGCCGAGAACACTTGGAACAGTGTTTCTTTCCCAACCCAATTGTCGAGCTCTCAAATCTGGTTACTGCAGTGCAGAGGTTCTAACTTCTAACACCCAGAATCTGCTGATGATGTTGGGCTGCTACCTGGTTTGTCAGAGAGGCTATCAGCAGGGTAAGCAAAGACATTGTTTCCCAGCTGTTATGGAAATTCTGAGTTTCTGTTCCAAGTTGATGAATACCACTGGGTATTTATTGTCAAGATTTGCTAGAAATTTGAATCTATACACTGTTTGAAATATGGAAGAAAAAAACTCAATTACATCCAGTACAGCTTTTTGGGTAGTGCTGAAGATGTTGACAAATGCTGTGGTATGCCAAATAAATCAATACATTTTTTTAACCTGGCTTGCCAGGTTCTGTGAGGTTGAGAAAATAGGTGAGATTTTGATCACACCCTACATTTGCCAGAACTGTTAATTTTGGGTCTGTTAATAAGTACCTGAGTCAACTGGCAGTTTCTCTTGCACAAATTGGGTTTGGGCATGTGTCATTTGCTAATTGAATTGCAACTCAATCAAACTGGACACAAGATCCAACAGAAATAGTTCTATGCTCTCTGATGGCACTTGCGCTCTGCAATTTCAAAAGCCTTGCATCTCCATGTGCCATTAGTGGGTTTAACAAACTCCCTCTTGGCTCTACATTTGTCTTATTAAGGAACACAGAATCACAATGCATTCTGTGTCTTGCAAATTAAGATTTTTGAAAGGTTGACTAAATATTTGTTAGTCTCAACTCTATAAGACTTTTGGGTTGTGCTTTTTGCATGGTTTCACAACAGATCATGATCTGCAACTGTATTGAGGAGCAGGCAATTTGCAATGAGGTAATATTATTTCAGTGTTTAAAAAAATACACAAACCAACATTTTCAAAGGATTCACATAAGTTTAGATTGAGCAAGTCCTGCCATACAGCACTTGAAATCATAATTATGGATAGAAGAAAACATTTTGCGTTATTGAGTTCATCATTCAAAAGTGTTACAAAACCTTGAATCAAAAAAGACTTTAATGTATTACTTTAAAAAAATACAAGATTTACGTTCTTTGAATATGTTAACACAAATAAGTGGACATAATAAGTAATTAGTGTAGGAAGATTTATATTGAAGATAAGATAATACCTCAAGGAAAAAGCCTTGTATGATAAAAATTCCTGATACAAAATGCATACAAATGGACAGTCTGGGTCCTGATGAAATTGGGGCAATTAGGTAGCAAGAGGTACAACAAGCATCTAAGCTGATGGGATGGCTGAATTTTGAGCCTCCAAAACATGACATCTGAAACTGCTCCAACATGGCCTTTGAAGCCAAGAGCAAAACACAATGACATGATACCATCATAGATCCTTGCATTACCGCTCTTGAGTAGGCATAAGAATCTTGCTCGCGAGGACAATTTTGTTTTTGACCAGAGGGAAGAGACTTCAGATTTGTTGTGTTGGATTTGAGATACAAATTTGGCTTGAACTGTGAAACACTTTCTGGGTGACAGCTGCAGACCTATGTGGGCTGCAGAGTCAAAATTTTGGCTTCGCAGAGTGACAACCACCCAGTGTGTGTTTGATCCTTTCTGTTTTACAAGTTGCTCCACAGAGGAAACTCAAACAACCATGATAGGAAGTACAAAGACCATTCAGAAACATGCCCATCTGAAGAGGATTGAAACACACCCTGAATTTGACAGAGATAATGGCAGAAACCATACACACAAACACACACATAAATATAACCATGAAATTGCAGAGAATTCTCTACAGCAAGAATTTGAAAGTAACAGGGCAACAAGTAGTCATAACCTGATGAGAGTTGCTTACAAAGTGTCAATACCATCGTCACATTTATCATGAATAGCAGTGAACCAAAGCTGCCAATCAAGAGCCAAAACTGACTTCATCAGATCCCAATGGTGGATGCAGACACATAGAATTGTGATAGCCTTAAACCATATAGTACAGCTGTGATACATAGATATATGTCTCATAAGAATCAAGAAATCTCCTCTCACAATTAAAAAAAATCAAAGCAAGGTTAACACTTCTTCAACAAGCCACAGAGAATTCCAAAGAAGGAAAGACAAAACAGAGAACAAAGGAGCAAGAAACAGAAACCACAAAAGGACAAAATAAAACACTAGAGCAGCATGAACAACAGTGTGTCTCACACCTGTTCAGAGACCATCAACAGTAGCATATACAATAGTGACTTCTCTATCACAACTTCCCCACTGACTTCATCAGCTCCCTACAGTAGGTGAAGGCCAGTGAAAACACTAACCTGTGTATTGAGTTTTTGCTACAAATCCAGAAGCAACGGGAAGACTCAGCCATGCTACTGGCTAGCAACAAACAGCAACACAAGGAGATAACAAAAAGCAGAAAAACACAACAGGATAGACAAAACGCACAGAAAAGGACAGCAGGGAAGAACGAAGACCAAGTGGGATTCCAAGAAGCACCCCACTTACAAAACTCTTTACAGAATCATTCAGAATACTCCAAATGCTGAAATTCCAAACAGGAATTTTTCCTTATTGAGCAACCCTCTAGTCCTCTTCAACACAATCTTCAGAGTGTAGCCTTTATTCTTCAGAAGGACAAAAAAACTGACCATCTGAGAGACAAAGAACTCTTTACAACTACAAAGCCCCAAAATACTGTAAAATTGACTGTTGACAACTCCCAACTTGGAATGAATATGAGGCATACAAATCAAAAGACATTGCTTGTTACAACTTGAAGATCACAGTGCTGGCACTTGCAGTCTGGCTCCGGACCTTAAAATAGGCCCAAAAGACAAAGACACAGACAATAAAAGACAGAAAAGCTAAAACAGAAGAAGCACACTAACAAGAGAAGACAAAGAACTCTCCTGATTGCTTAAGACTTGTAAAGCTTTAGAATGACTCTCCACAGAGCTAAAGTCTTACTACTTTGAACCCATAAGAGAACCTTATAGGTAAGCAAAGCATGCCTTAAAGAATAAGGAAAGGACTTTTAACAAGAAGAGACTTAAAAGAAAAAACAAGATAAGGAAAAACTGAAGACAAATAAACACAAGCAAAAGGGACTCAGAACTCTCCTAAACACTGAAAGAATTGTAAGACTTCAGAATGACGCCCAGAGGAGCTAAAGCCTTACTACTTTCAACCTGCAAGTGAACTTTAGAGGTAAACAAAGCATGCCTTGAAGAAGAGAGCTTGACAGAGAATCAAAAAAGAAAAGAAAAGAGGAGAAAAACCAGACACAAAGAGAAATACATAGAAGACAAAGACAATGTAGAATTGTGATACTTAGAAGCCAAAGAGAATATAGAATTGGGATACTTAGAAGACAAAGAGAATATAGAATTGGGATACTTAGAAGACAAAACGAATGTAGTATTTTGATACTTAGAAGACAAGGACAATGTTGAATTGTGATACTTAGAAGACAAAGAGAATGTAGAATTCTGATAGCAGCAGCAAAAACATATAGTAGAATTGTGATACATAGAATACAAAAGAGAAAGTAGAATTGTGATAGTGGCAGCAAAACAAACAGTAGAATTGTGATACATAGAAGACAAAGAGAATGTACATATATGGCAGCAGGACACATGGAGAGATTGTTATTCTTTCATTTTGCAAAGAAAAACATTCTGGGTGTAATGGGAAGGGACAGACAGTTTGAAAGCCCACCTGAACAGAGTTTCACCCTGCTCAAAGCTTCACACATTTTGCCATTTGCTAGAAGAAGTAGCAGTACATGCTCAGCCTTCCAGGACATACAATGCAGCAGAGAGTGATGACTTTCACTCCCTGCTGCTACTGCAATGTGTGTTAATGGCAGCTGGTTCAGCATCCTGCAGCTTTTCTCACAAACTTTTGAGAAAGCCTTGACCAATGTGCTCATCAATGTGCAATTTCCCCATTTCTGCTCTAAACATTCATTCAAACCAATGCTGTGTGCACCTTTTGCACTCCTGGATGATAGTCCCTACCAGGGTACATGAACTCTCACATGTGTGCGTGCTTGCTTTCCCAGGAATGTTGAAGAGAAGACAACAACAAAGGGAGGCAGTGAAATCACAAGTGCAGGCGCGCATGTTTTGTTTTGTGATTCTCTCTTCTTACCTTTGTTGTCTTTTCTTCAACATTCCCAAAGTCTCAGTTGCTGACCTTTTCTTTGAGCTCTCCTCAACATGATGATGATGATGATGATGATGATGATGTTGTTGTTGTTGTTGCTGCTGCTTGCTTGCCATTCTTCCCTGGACTGATATAAGATTCTCAAATCGTGGTCTCTTCCACATTCTATTGTGAAGGTATTTACATGAAGATCCCCCAGGGGAGCTGCTTCTTCCAGAGCTTCCTGATGAAGAAGATTCACTATCCTTGTCTTCATGTGGACGTTTGGAGTTGCCACTATGCTGCTGTTCTCCATCTGCTGCTTGTTTTCTTTGTCTCCTCCATTTCTTCCCCTGCTGGTTGTAGGATTTCTCCACTCGCACTTTCTTTTTCAGATTCCCTCCTGCTCCCTGACCCATCTCTTTCTCTGTAGTAGTTTCTGAGCTCAAAGAAGAACCATTGTTTGAATGTGCATATACTGAATCCTCATCGTCCTCCTCTCTGAGCCTCTTCCATGCTTCTGAAACGCTAACACCCATTTCATCAGTGCTCTTCACATCTGAGCTTTCCGACTGTGGCATGCGCTTCCACTTTCTCTTCCCCACTTCTTCTTCACGCATGCTCGTATCTTCAGAACCCAAAACCCGATGATCCCCGTTTTCTGCCAAAAAATCCCTGCAGATGCGGCTCTTCTTCTCCTCAGGATGCTGCTGCTGCTGCTGCTGCTGCTCCTCCTCCTCATCAAAACCACTTGCTTTCCTCTTCTTGCTATCCAGAACTGCAGATCCGCGCTTCCCCAACCTTTGAGCCTTCCAAAACGTGTTCACCTGTGGGCAGTACCGCATCCAGATCTCTTGCTCCTGGTCCTGGTCCTCCTGCTGCTCCTGTTCCTCCTCTCCAGCAGCAGCAGCTTCCTTCTGCTCTTCTTCACAGTCTGGAACATGCTTTGAGCTCTCTCCTCTCTCTTGCAAGCTCACAGTGCCTAATCCATTTCTTACCAGGCCGTCGTTATCCTCCTCGTCTCCTCGTCCTCGTCCTGTGTTCACAGCCATTGTTGTTCTCCTTCGCGACGATCGATGCTCTTCTTCTCTCACCACCTCGGTCTCGGTATTCTTCTTCTCGTCATCATCATCGTACTTGTCCTCGTCGATGCTCATGTCGATGTCCGTCTGCACCATCTCGTTCCACCTTCTTTTATTCCTCCTCCTCGATGGCTCGTGGAGGAGAGAAACATCCTCCGCCAGAGTCTTGAGGCGTTTGGAAGGTCTTGTCCTCGTCCTCTCATACTCCCCGTTCTCGCTGCCGCCATCTCTCTTCTTCTTCGAACCCTCACCAACACTTCCAATGGCAGAAGAATCCGCTTCCGCCATTTCTACACCTCACCTCCTTCTCTCCTCCACCACCTGAAATCTCCACTATATATTTCTCTCTTCCATCGTCTTTACACTCCTCGCATCGACTGCAATCCCAACACCGGTCAGAAAACAAAAAAGTTTTGCAACGCACTTTCTTTCTTTCTTGTTCTACACTACTTCTCGTCGCCTCTGAAGAACTAACTCCTCGTTCGCTCCACCGGCTGTTCCTTCAAACCCTAAAGTGTTGTGGATCCCTTGACAGATCCTGAGAGCATCCTTCCTTCTTGCCACCGATTTTTTTGGGGGTAAAGGAATCATGAGAAGATGATGATGATGGAAAAAACATGCGCACGCTACAAGAATTCTTCACGCATCTTTTCTATACATTCTTTGATGATCTGCTACCAAGCAACAGATAAAACCAATGCGTCATTGCTGCCTGTCTGCCTTCTTCTTCTTCTTCTGGATCCATCAGAGTATTCCACCAGTACTTTGAGTTTTTGCTAGCAATACATCCTGTTGAGTTTGCCAAAAACTAGATTTGCAATCCCATGTTCTCCTTATGTAACATGCAGCTTCAGGTCTGCTTTCCTTCTTCACCATCACTATGATTTTTATTTGCACTCTACACATGGTAGGCTATTGGGTTTAGGTTTCTGGTTGCGGCATTTGGCGCCCGTATAGAGCTTTTGTCTGGCGTGCAGATTGGGCGACAAAAGAAGAGAAAACCTTGTTTGTTCAAAAAGTTGGAACCAAAAGGAATTTAAAGAAAACAAAAACCTTGTTAGGGTTAAACCAGGTTTTTAATTAATCATTTTCCTTTGCACTTCAAAGATGATTTCTAGAGCTTGAGGTAGCACACATGATGATCAAGATTATATTACCAAGTGTTCGGTCATAAGCAGGAGGCGATTAGTGATGGGTTGGGTTCGATCCTAATCTAACAGTGTTTCTTTTCAAGTTTGAATGTTTTGTTTTTGAGAACTTGAAGTTATGTAGTGTTGTCATACTTTTGAAGTACCTAATCTGTTTTATATACTTCGCTTGACTAACCTTAGCCAGATGAGAACTCATATAAAAGATTGGAAAACTAGGATTTTAGCTTCTAAGCTCTACTTTTCTTCTACTTCCCAAAAAACAATCACATTTTTGCACAAAAATTGATCAAGTTGCATCTTACTACAACTGATAGAATGAGCATTGCTTACAACAAAACAAAAATAGAAAGTCATATGTAGCACAGCCTATAATACTGTGTTTAGGTATGTTCATCCTGACTTCACAAATGCGTTGAAAACCGTTGATGATGAATGTGGGTTTTTCTTTTGTATCTAGGGTTGGGTGCATCTCTTATTATTATGCAAGACACAAAGATGCACACAATCTCAAATAATCTTTTCCAACACTAATCTTTTAAGATTGAACTGACTGGGAACGTCCAGCCTTATGATGCGCCTCACTTTAATTCTGCCTTTGTTTTTGTGAGTAGATGTGAAGAGATGAGGCTATTTTGATTTGGGAGATGTTGGTTTTGCATTGACTTTGGCCATACTGCAAACAACTCCAATGTTGATTCTTGCCACAGCCTGCATTTTCACATCTTTCAACTCTCGTGCCATCTCAAAGAAATCTTCAAAGTGTTTCTTCGCAAGTTGTACATCCCCGTGGCGCTGATAAAGCATGCCAATCTTACATGCTGCTTTTGCCTGTGTAGATACATAAATGTGACCCGTCAGTCAAGTAAGTCTCTTTTGCATGGGAAACAAACAATTTCTTAAAAGTTATCAATAGAGAAAAAAGGTTTTCAAAATTGTGCTTCTAACTTGATGCCTAAATACTATTTGGACAGCAAAAAACATTTTACCACAACACAATTGGTTCCATGATGAACCACATATATATGAATGTAGTAGTGTGTAAATGAACCAATGGGTTTCATGAAAGAACCTAACAAAGGATTGGCAATTCAGAGGAGGTTTTTCTTTGAACTGCAGTTATGTGTCAACATTTGTTCTTTCATTATTTGAGAACTGCCAGTCAAAGCTCTGATGCACTCAACTCTTACTCGCTGGTTCTTTCTTTGAAAAAGAGAGAACTGCCCAAACACTCATCGTCATTATGGGTGTATTAGAGAGATCAAACAAGAAAAGGGAAAAAAACCTTGGTCATAAGGTTGGTATCTTCTGCAACTTTGAGGTAACTCTCCATATGGACTATTGCATCTTCATGCTTGCCAATCAGTTCATATACTTCTGCCATAGCTGCATGAGCTTTACCTTCTCCAACCTGCTCCAATCCAATCCAATCCAATATTAAGTTTGCAATGAAATCTTCTGAGCTGAGTTGAGATGAAAATCATCAAATGAAGATGAATTGACTTGTTGTTTTGGCAAGTTGCCCAATTGTGCTGTAACCTATTACATGCTGGCTTTCTTCAAGATGATTGGAGAGTTAGGGTCCATTCTCTTTACTAGGAGCAAAAAGTGCCCCTCTAAGGTAGTCCTTAGACCATTCCTCAAGGCTAATATGACAAATTGGGATTCCTCAAGACTAATGTGGTAGATTGCGATTGGCAAATTTGGGACTATTATCACTACTTAAAAACTACCCATCATGTAAAGTTAAGCCATGTAAGGAATACTGCTACCCAAAAGCTTGTTTTCCTTGAACCTTACAATAAGCTCACCACAAAAAAACCCACCATGGTACATACAATTCGTGGTGTTTTGGTTATTAGGTAGTGACATGCGTTGTGATAAATCTCTTGCTCTTGCTTTGGTGTATTGGTAGAAAGGGGAGACAAAAATAACCTGATCATTCACACTGCAACAGAAGTTGAGGTAATCAGTTTGATAGGAGAGAGCAATGTCAGGATGATGAAGACGTGAATGAAGCTTGCTGAGCTGGTATTTGGCCTCCCCTTCACCCACCTTATTCTTCGCCACAATTGCTGACTTCACAGCCTGTTGTGTTTCCCCCCAAACATGTATTGTCTTCATTGATGCTCACCCATAGCGAACACTAAACTCATCATACATTTCAATCATTTATGTGTTGGAAAAGGCATATAAAGTGTTTGAAGTTGCAGTGAGATATCCGATTCACCTTGGAAATGGTGAAAGGAAAACACTTTGTTTGGTTTTTCCTACAACCTTTTGTGAGTCAAAGGAGGCAATACCACTTCATATTATAACTATATAAGTGGGTCATGAGCCCAAGGTCCATGGACCAATTGGCAATGCCCTAGAAAAAATGTTGTGGGTTGTTTGGGTAGAGCGGCAATCAAAATTCTCGCTTGCTGGTTCCAGATTCACATCATTTTCTGGAGTTTCCATTCAAGACATTGGATATGAAGATGAATACAAAAAGGATTGGAATATACACTTTCATAGCATCCTATACTCTTTGCCAGCTCTCCAGCTTTTTCTGCCTCTTCCCCACATGCTGTGTGCACCTGCACAGTACTACAAAAAACATTTAATTTTATAATCATACCAATTCTTCATGATTTCTACAATGTCATAAGCTCTGTTCCTACGACTTGTTTAGACATAAGCAAAGTTCAACATTGCAAGTACATGTGGTAACATCCAGTAGCCAACATAAAAGATGATGACCTCAAGAAGGTTTCCAGCTGCTTGAATGATGCCTTCTTCATCTCCAAGCCCTTTAGCTATGGCTATGAACAGCTCATACCTCTTTATTGATTCTGCACTGTCTAATAATTTCCAAGCCACCCTCCCTAGATAGAAATTCACCTGATCATACAATATGCATAACCCATGAAGTTCAGATCTTGTATTACAATGTAGATCTACAATTATTCAGATCCTTGGGTTTGGGGTTGAAGATTCTTGTATGCCACTTTCTGAATGATTCACACACCCTAGAGAAAGACATAAAATAGAAAATGGAATCAGTAACAAGTACCTCAGCCACATTTGCTTTCTCACCACTTTTATCAGCTGCAGCAAGGCCTCGCATCAAATAGAACATAGCCTGCGTGAAGTCCTTAATATCTTCAAACAGCCTACCAATCATCACATATGCATCATACACCTTTTTGTGATCCCCTGCAACCAACAATAACACCACTTGCAATTGCAACCTCTTGTACATACAATTATAAAAAACACCTCGATTGCATGAACATGATATTAGGCTTTAGATAGGAGGAAATGGAATGGAACCTGCTCTTTCTCCCATCTCTGCATCTTCTAAGTGTTGTGCCAAAGAATAAAGCGATTCTGGATCTGTCAACTACACCACAATCAGTCGATGAACACAATATCAAAAGTCTGCTTGTGCCCATTTACTATGAAGAAAGCCTTGCCTGAGATAAGTAAAGACCCATGACACATAAATTTTTGCACCTCAAGGATTGATAGAAACCTTGACTGATTTGTGCAAGTGATGGGCAAACTTACTTGCTTTTCTCCAACGAGCGAAAGGGGGTCAACATAATCAGGGGATGGGGGAGGAGGTTGTGGCTGGTGAGTTAGCTCAAACATTTCTGTTGTAATTCCCCATCACCCAAAAGGGTGTCAGAGAAGCCAATACAAAATGGCTCTCATAGTTGACCCTTCTAATTACAAAGAAAAAACCGCAAAAAACCCATACTAGGAAAATAGGGATCCAATGAACAATCTTGGTAGTAGTCGTTGCCATATTTTCAACAAGATACAACTCACCATGAATTTCTTGCTCTCACCCAACACACCCAAGTTTATAAACAATTAAAAAACACATGCAAATAAAAGCACACATTTGGTTACCAATGAATGCTTTAGGATGGCCATTCACAAGCATTTGCACAGCTAGTTGTTGCCACACTGGAACCTTGAGGTCTGTCAACCCAGGATTTGCTTTCGTTGTTGCTTGTTCCAACTGGCCACAATACAGATCCACTTCAAAAGACCAAAATAATGGAAAATCTCGGGTCCCAAAGATGAGGATGGTAATGATACATTGCACTAACATTTGAGAGTTTTGGCCACAGCAAATGGAAATTTTCTTATTGTTTGTGATTGATTAGTGTCAAAGCTTGAGGAAATTATCAACTTGATTTGGTGGGTTAGTTGATTGAAGACTATGATGATTTTAGAGGGTGTTGGCCACGGGAGTATTTTGCCTGCTCATAGAATCCAGATTGGAAAGCACGGATGATGGCACTTCCACGTTTCACAGTTTCTCTCACTTTTGATGGCTTTCGAAGCTACATAAAACCCAATTCACAAGCATAATTAATTCAAAACATGCTATCATTTCTCTTTCCACTGATGATGATGATGATCATCATCATCCTCCATTTTGCCATTTTTTGAGGCAATCTAAAACAACATCACAAAATCACAAAATCACAAATGTTGTTTGTTATCATTACCCGCTTCTTCATCTTTGGGAGATTCAAGGCTATTGTGTCAGCCATTTGCTTTACTCCCCACCAATTGTTAGAATCTTAGCCAAAATCTTTCAATCAATGTTTGAAGGAACAAAATTTTGCGGGTAGGTTTCCTATTATTCTTCCAACATCATTTACATTTTTTTTTTGGTTGTTGTTGCAAGGTACATAAAATGGGTTAGTAATAAAAGATGGAGAAGAACATCAACAAAAAGGAAAAAAAGAAAAAGTTGATAGGTTGAATGAATGTGTGTGTCTCTTCTTCACCCCCAAAGCTTCTCTTAAGGAATGACACTTTGCAACTACCTCTCTAACTATGGCACCATACACACCCAACTCAATACAAACCATGGTCAATTCACTAAAACCATTCATTAGTTGTTTTGAGATCCCCCTTCTTCATCCATATATTCACATTCATATATTAAGATATGTGTTGATCACACCCTAACCCTCCCAAATTGTGCTCCCTCTCTCCCCCTTTTGCCTTTTTGCTAATGTTGGAAAGCCCTTGATGAGGTGGTGGTGAGCATATTTGTTGATTCAAAGTTTTCGGGCCAACAAACCAAAAGATTGAAGGGGTTGGTTTTCAATGTGTAGCCATAAATATAGAAGAGTTGATAAAAGATTTGTGTTTTATATTTGATTTATAGCTAGATTTGGCTAAATCTTGCTACGGATGATCACCAAATTCTTTTTACAAACATCTTTGGATGATCACCACTTAGGCTACATTTTAAAAAAAAAAACCCTTAAAAAAAAAACCATTGGTTCCCAAGGGTTCAATCCAAAATAATAATACGATTCAACTAATTTGTTAAAGCTTCCAAATGTGATTAAGTGAAAAGCTAAATCAATATACTATAATCCATAGCTAAAACAAACCTTCTTTCAAATGTGTAATTAAAGTGGATAAAAAAGCCAAATTGATATGTTATATATTGCTTTGTTAAAATCCTTCTAAAACATAAAATTTGGAAAAAAATTACTTGAATTCAAATTCACCATGTCAAAAAAGGTTTTTGAACATAAGTAAGAAATTATTAGAATTCCAAAATCAATAGGTAATCATCCTTTTAGCTCAAGAGCTTTTAAAGCATTAGCTAAACACAATCTTCGAATTCCAAATCAATTGTCTAATCTTTTGATTAAAAGCTTTGGGCATAACTAATAAAATGATTAAGAACTCAAAATCGATGATGCGTAAATCCTTTGTGCTTTTTAACATAAAATAAGAAATCAAACATAATCCAAATCCATGTGTTCTTTAATCCTTTTAAATAAAAAAGTTTGTGAGCATAAGTGATAATTTAGTATCCAAATCAATATGGAGTCCTTTTAATTTTAAATTTTTTTTTCAAAAGAATTGGTTAAGCAATTAGACCTTGAATCATTATTTATGTGTAAACTAGTACTCAAAATTAAACATTAGAAGCTTTTTGAGCATAAGTAAGAGATGATTAGAATTTCAAATCAATTTGGAAATCCATTGATCCAAAAAAAAAGAAACAAAAACAAAAAAAAGGGTAAGCAATTAGATGCCAAATCCATGTGTAAAAAAAATACTCTCAATTAGACATTAAAAGTGTTTCTAGAGCATAAGTAAGAAGAAAAAAATTTAAAAAAAATTAAAAAAAAAATTGGAAATCCAAATCCATGTGCAAGTACTTATTTTAATCCTTTGATTAAAAACTAAGTTATTATTATTTTTAAAAGAAAAAGAAAAGGAAAAGAGAAAAAAAGGGGGATTATTACCTTGTAAAGCAAAATTAATAGACTCCAAATCATCCCTTTGTACAATACTCTTTGATTTCAGACCACCGAAGTTTGTTCTTGTGATAAGGTTGGAGATAAGGCCATGGTGGGCTTGCACAGCGTTGCTGGTGCTGCTCTTCTTCTTCTTCCATAGCTGCTCTGCATTTCTTCTCTTCCCCGTTCTGTCTCTCTCCCTTCAGTTGTTCTGTCATTCTTCGTCTGGATTTTGTAGCGATGGCGTCTACTGCAGCAGCTGCAGCAGCAGTAGCAGCGACTTCTTCTTCCTCGCTTACTAAATTGCAGCTCCAATCGCAGTTTCATGGACAACAGAGTGGTCTATCAAGTAGTGCCAGACAAGGGGAGAGTCTGTCGTTGCTGCGTGTGAGTGGTCATTGTAGTAGTAGTAATGGCGGGAGTAATAGTCGTGGTGGTAGTCGAGGGGGATTTGGACATCGTGGTGCAGTGGTTGTGTGTAAAGTTGTACCAGAGAAGACAGTGGTGATTGGCTTGGCGGCTGATTCTGGTTGCGGGAAGAGCACGTTCATGCGGAGGTTGACGAGTGTGTTTGGAGGGGCAGCTTCGCCGCCTAAGGGAGGGAATCCGGATTCCAATACGCTAATTAGTGATACCACTACTGTGATTTGCTTGGATGATTACCACTCCTTGGATAGGTATGGACGGAAGGAGAAGGCGGTGACGGCTTTGGACCCGAGAGCCAACAATTTCGATCTCATGTACGAGCAGGTGAAGGCTCTCAAGGAAGGCAAATCAGTCGAGAAACCGATTTACAATCATGTGTCCGGTCTCCTCGACGCACCTGAGACTATACAACCTCCCAAAATTCTCGTAATCGAGGGACTTCATCCCATGTAAGTACCTAGTCCTCGCAACATTCTTGCTGAATCTTGACCTTAGCCAATGCGAACGCGTTTGTCGCAAAGATTGCACGTGTGTACAGTCTTTGTCGGCTCGTGGAATCTGAGCCGAGTTGCGATATTGTGGATCTATTGTTGTCTTTCACAAGAGCGTGTTATCCAGCACGTCGCCGGATCGAAAGATGTAGATTATTACAAGACTTCCGGCACGCTGCGTCTAAAGATATATCAGATTCTTACAAGCTGTCGAGCAATTGAGGATTTAGCCGTAAGATATGATCGGAATGTAGTTACAGTAACAATGTGGAGGAAGTGCACGGCAATAGAGAAACTGAGCTCCTTGGGAAGGCCATATTACAAAAGCACGGAAGTCTACCCCTGAGACACAAACTCAATCAATTGGGTTGATATATTGTTGAGCAGGTACGACGAGAGAGTGAGAGATCTATTGGATTTCAGCATTTACTTGGACATCAGTGACGATGTCAAATTTGCTTGGAAAATCCAGGTTTGACTCTCCCCTTCATGTGTACCTTACAACAATCAAAAGACTTTGTTGTCCAAGACTTGAATCAAAGAAGTGGAAATTCCTCATGTGGCTTGCCTATTTCCTCTCACATGCCATACCTAATGGTAGGTGTGGAACATGAAGCAGAGGTTTAAGGGCTTCTGGCCTGAGTGTTCAGATGACACAGTGGCAGCTTCAAGTGCCCATGATCTTGCCCACCTTAATTGCTCTTTTTTATCAATGCTGGTTACCTGTGGTTTTATTTGAAAATGCAAACATAACAATCATGTTGGATCATGTCATATCTCAGCGTGATATGGCTGAACGAGGACACAGCTTGGAGAGCATTAAGGCAAGCATCAATGCTCGCAAGCCAGATTTTGATGCCTACATTGGTATGCTTGTCATGCCTTGACTCACACATTGACATGTTTGAATCTACCAGACTCATCATTTGAATATATCTTTTTCTGGCAGCAAACTGTCACAGGCATTTCAATGTGGATAGTGGATTTGACTTTGGAGTTGACATGCGTGCAGATCCACAGAAGCAGTACGCAGATGCAGTGATTCAAGTGTTGCCAACCCAACTAATTCCGGATGATAATGAGGGCAAGGTGCTGCGTGTGCGAATGGTGATGAAGGAGGGTGTGAAATACTTTGAGCCAGTATATCTCTTTGATGAGGGCTCAACCATTGACTGGATTCCTTGTGGTCGCAAGCTCACTTGCTCTTACCCAGGCATCAAGTTTTTTTATGGACCAGATACATACTTTGGCAATGAGGTATAATGGAAGCATTTTCTGCATCATTGTTAAGTTTATGCAGTCTTTCGGACATTTCTCTTATTGCTTTTTCTTGCATACTACAAACATGCAGGAGGTGACAAGGAGCTGCATATACTGTAGTATAAGTAGAACACAGCAATTTGGAGATGGATAACATAGGGAAAACATGCAGTTTTTCCCCATCCTCCACAGTATTGCAAACTATGAGTTACTTACCCAATTGAATCCCTTGCATGCTATTGCTCATAAGAGCAGATCTCTCATAAGTGGCCATAAGAGTTACGCATTCTGGACAGTCAGAAATCTGTCTGTCAGATGGCAGATAAGACATCCAGGGCTGATGTGGCCTGTTGTGGTTGAGCAGGTGTCTGTTCTGGAGATGGATGGTCAGTTTGATAAGTTGGATGAGTTGATATATGTGGAAAGTCATCTCAGCAACATCTCAACTAAATTCTATGGAGAAATCACACAACAGATGCTGAAGCATGCAGATTTTCCTGGGAGTAACAATGGCACTGGGTTGTTCCAAACTATTTGTGGGCTTAAGATCAGGAATGTCTATGAGAGGATTCTTGCAGGAGGGTCTACAGTGTTGGAAGGATCTAAGGTTTAAAAACCTTTTACTACTACTTGTATCATTGATTGTAATGGCCTCTCCTGTCCTCCACAATAGAGGCTTGACCTGAGGCAGGTTTAGTTTTGTAGGTCTATTTGGTGACTAGTCATTCCCATGTTCAACACAGATGTGCAGTTCATTTGTGCAGGTGTATATGAAGGCCAGCTACAAGTTGAGCAAATGCCTGTAATCCAAGTATTGTTTGTTCCCAGTGACTGATCACACTGATTGTCTGAGAGTACACAGACTTTGGATATATCAAAGGCTGCGCACCCATCTCTGTACTGGAGACCACCTCAATAACTTGGCAAACATGCACTGTTGGGATCAAAAGTCAGTGTAAGTATCCAAATGAACTTGAGACATGAAGTAGAGAATATCTGGGCAGTTTGTTCAGATGTGCTGTCACAGTGAGAAGGCTGCTTCTAACCTCATTTTTCAATCAAGATTGTTAAATAGAGCAAATATATCAACACTAGTGGAAGGTGTAGAAGGCTGTTTGCAGAGGGTAGCCCAAGAGCAGTATCTGGGGTTTTATTAAAGAACTCACAATAGCAGAGGCTCAAAGGCAGTCTGAGCCTGAATTTGTGCCAAAGAAATTATTTTGGTCTTTTCTTCCAATTCTGGGAGAATGTAGGATCTAGGTATAATTGGTCTTCTATACGATTTGCCACAAGGAGGAACAGCATTTTTCCACCTAGGGTTTGATTATCTCAAACATGCTCAGAGGCCCGAGTTTTTCACTGGTGCGTCCTTTAACTTATTGCTTCCCCTGTTATGTCCCTTATGTAAATTACAATCTAGAAGTCAAGGAAGGTCTGATGTTGCCATTATGTCCTATGGATGCTGCCATAGGCGCAGCTTCTTATGTGATCCCCAGTTGAGTATCAAAAATTCTCAGCTGACAGATTGTTTCCTGTTGGAATGAAGGAAGGCATTGAAACTTCAATCCATAGATTGCGGACCTGAAAATACCAGGGATTTTTGGGTTTGTTGTTGATAGGAGCCAATTTCCAGGTGGGCCCTTTGTCCATCCACAGTTTGTATGGAAATTGAGATTTGGTTTTTCCTCACAGTAAAACTATGTACATCCCTACATAACTTGAAATTTGTATAACAAGGTTGGCTGAGCGTCAAGACCACAAGAGTCAAATGGGTTTGGGCCCAACTTTTGAACAATGACGGTTTGCTGGGGGCTACCCTCACTACGTCTCTTATCTTGGGCTCTTCTGTTTCCATGAGAGTTAGGAATGTGAAGTCCAATCCCTCTTAATTGGGCCTTGATACATGTGATTGAAAAGACCTTTTGAAGTAAGGGGGTTATGGTGAAGTCTGGTCCATCTTCAGCCTTGATGCATGTAAATGCAAGATCTGTTGAAATAAGGGGGGTTTTGGGGAAGTCTTATCTCTCTTTGTCTTTTGATGAATGTGATCGAAAGATCTTTTGAAGGAAGAGGGATTTTGGTGAATCTAATCTCTCTTATATGCCTTGATGCATGTTATATGAATGATCTTCTGAAGTAAGGGGGGTTTTGGTGAAGTCTGGATCTCTCTTAGACCTTGGTGCATGTGATTGAAAGATCTTTAGAAGTCAGGGGGTGTTCAATTCAGGATGTATTCAGTAGGAGAGACAACTGTTCATGGTTTGGACTTGCAGTGTAGAAGTTCTTGAATATTGAATGATTTCTTCACTGAAAATTAAATTAAATTGTAGCTGAAAATTTCGGAAGAATTGGAATGTGCCTTTGATGTTATTGGAAAGATCTTGATGAGCAGGATTTAATGGAGTTTATTTGGTAAGATTTGGATTCAGAATGTGGGAGAAAGATATGGATTTAAAAGTGATTTCTGCCCCTGGAAATTCAAATAAATTCCAAAAAATCAGGTTTTGGAAGGAAAAATCAGTTGAGAACGTAGAAACATTTGAAGGCTTACCATTCAATTCAAGCATGATTGCCTTTCATATTTGTCTGTTCAAAAAATTTATACATACATTGGAAAACGTTGTTCACATGTTGAGTTTTCCCTATTTTGTAATAGGTTCACGCTTTGGCCAATGGCACAGGCCACACTAGTCATATTTAATCAATGTAGGGGTTGTCTCAACTGGTTTACAACTTGCATGTTTGATTATGCAGCAACTCAACTACAGGGATTGACTAACAAGAAGCAAATTCTCAGAGCACATGAATGGTAAAATGCTTGGCTTGGCAAAGAAGAGTATTGGTGATTTATGGTGGTTGTAATCATTTGCTTCAGAAGTTAATTACTAATGATTTAATAGATCAATTCTCAGTCAGCATTGGGGTAATGGTCCTAATAAAATAACTTCAAATGTATGCACTTCATTATTCACTTCAATCTCAGTGTGTCCCTTACTCTTGTTTTCGTTTCTCATTTGCACTGACATCCTCCCACTGACCAGCAGAGGATAATTGTGAAATTTAGCTTTTGGCATTTGGAGGGGCTGATTCAAGAGCTTGTTCTGCAATGTGCTCTCCGATCTTTCATATCACCATGAAGCAGCAGGAGGTGGAATCCAATTAAACCCACATTTTGCTCACAATTCATCATCCTGATCATCATGTTATCATAATCCTCTGTGACCTTGGCTGGCATAATGCCAGAAACACAACCATGAATGTGTCTTGTGGATAGAACAGTATTCTTCTGAAGAGTGAATTTGTGTTGGAAAGACAAGCTGTAGAAACCTGCCACTTCTTCCTATCCATGGATTGTATGCTTCTTTCTAGAAAGAACTTCAATAGGTGGCTGTATCATCTTTTCCACTAATGCATGATTTGAATCCTCCTCAAACCATACAAACCATGACTAATCAACTAGAAATCCATTTCCCATTCCACAACTGTGTGAATGTCAGGTGGAGAGCATTTGCAATTTGCGGGTATTTTCAGCGAAACATTTTCAGATTGGCTGAAGATATGATGAACTCTATGTCATTGCCATGGGGGTTTTATTCAGTGATTGACAATATGTCTATGGAGGATCTCTGCTGTAAATGGTTAAATTGAGACCACAGTTGCTTGCAAAAAGGTACATAAAACCTTCAATCAAGAGTTAATGTAGAATTTTTCACATAGTTAAATTATATATGTCTAGTGGGATGGAGACAAAACAGAAGGTTCTATTCACCTAGTGTCTCAAATCTGTAGTTCAGCACTCAGACCTGCAGAATTGGAACTTCTTTGTGGCTTTTCTTTTGACACTCTTGCAGCACTAACGGTGTGCCTTTATCATGCTTCCAAATGGGGTTTGCTCAATGTTACTACTTACGTGTGGAACTCAAGGGTACTTCGAATTTTGTGAGAAATTTTAGCCACTTATATGTCTAGTGCTCTTCTTGTGTTCAGTAGATTATCATGGTTTGTGTGATTGATAGCGAAGAAATATAAATAAAGGAACTTTGGAAAAGAGGTTGCATGGTCTTTTTTTGAAGATGCTAATGTAAGGTGAACTGAGCAACAAACTTGTTTTGTTTGACAAGTCCACTCTATCTAGTCTGGTATATGTGTGAAATCTGTCAGAAGGTCTTTTGACTATGAAGTGTTTTGTGCAAAGAATAAGGAAGGCGCAAAGTGGTTTGCATCATACATTAGATGTTGTCACATTTGATTTCCTGACATTGCTGATCTTTGTGGGTGATTGGCTGGAAGGTCTTGGGAGACATCATATTTTGTTATAAGGAATAGTGAAGGTACAAACAAGTATGCATGACTTGAGATTCGATTTTGTGTATTATTGCTTATCCATGTCTGAGTTCTGTCAACTGGTCTTCTGAGGTTGATTTATTGTTGTAGGCAATGAATGAGAAAATAAAAACTAGAATATCTGAGCCAAAACTGAATTCTAGCACTTTTATTGTCTTTTATGCTGATGCACTTTGCCTGGGTTGATATGGATGGGGTGCATAATTTAAATCTTTTTGTGACAGATTTGATGATGGTGATAACCTGTGATGTCATTTGAGATTGATTGCTGAAATGTTATCTGAAGCAGGATGACATGTTGCTGAATTATCAACAAAAAGATGATGTTAAAATAGTCTGGTATGTTTTGAGTGAAGAAATTGCTGATAACTATGAGTTTTGTAATTTGAAAAGCATGTACATTGCAAAGAAAGCACCCACAGTTGATCACAATTCTTATAGGTATATGAATCATTGGCATGTTGAGGACATGATTTTCTGTGAGGAACAGGTGACAACTTTAAGTAATTGTCACATGGCAGCAGAAGATGAGTTTGAATGGTTATACATTATGTAGATGTTTAGGGTAAGAGCAGTTCCACTCTCAGTAGTATATAGGGAATGGCTTGTAAACCATAATTTGGACGAAGTTTTGGGTGTAAATAACATGAAACTGAGTTTGGGAAGTAAAAATATGCATAGAATACAATGGTCTTCAAATGGTGAGTAGAGAAATATGATTATTTTGATTGGGCAATTGCGGTAGTGATTGACCCAGGTGTGGCCAGTGATTATGTTTTTGGGTGAATTTTTGCACTGCATTGACATTATAAATTCAGGTGAGAATTGTACAAAGGGTTTTTTGGGAAAGTTTTTTGCAAAAGTCTCCATTTTTTTGAGGAAAAACAGTCACAAGTCACCATATTTAGATGTTGAGGTCATGGAGGTTGCTAGAACAAAGCAGGATTCTCAAAAAAGTTCTACTTTTTCTGCCTGACATCTAGCCAGATTTGGTTCATTAATGTTGTGGATGGCCACCAGTCCACCTACTTGACAAAATTGGAAAATGAAGTCCTGGTGGTGGCATGTAATTGACCCTCACTAAACACTGTCCAGTATTTTGTGTTTATGGGTGAGGGGGAGGAAATAACTTGCACACTAATTTGGATGTGGTAGACATTGGTAGAGGCTCACATACCAGGTGTGGGTGGATCTTGAGGACTTATTAGTTGAAACTCTACAACTTTGGGTGCTGAGATGCCTGACCTGCTTATGTTTAACAAGCCTGCATTTTTGGTTTCAGTTTGAAGAGGATAGTTATTCAAGAAGCCATGTCTGTAGACCAGGGATTCAGATTGAGCATCTGAGTAGCTTCCCGACGAACAGAACCATAATTACATCGGGTTTGAATGATCAAAAAATTTCTGAATTTCATTTGTTGGGAAAACTTTGATCATTACACATTGCAAAATGCAATGCAATGTCTGAATATGAGGGTCACAAGCCATGTTAGTAGAAGCAAGAGAAGAGAGTCAATTTCCTCAGCAATATGTTGGGGAGAATAATTGTACAATATCATTGAAACCAGCAAAAGGTAATGGATTGTTTCAACCAGTACAATGTTTCTTCTTCTTGCCACATTTGTCATCATCCCTCCAGTATTCATTGTGTGGTTCCCTGTGATCATTACTAATACCGCACTGCTCACAACGTGCTACACATGCCAACCCCCACATAAATTTCTTTTCTCCACCTTGTTCATTGTCATGTACAAGATTCACACCATTATTATGTGTAGCTTGTTATTGTCGTATGATAGATCAGATCAAAGAAAAACAATAAGACCAACTGCCTTATGTCCCTTAGGTGCACTTTGTCTTTCACTTCAAGCAACATAGATTTATGCAACTTATAGAGTGTCTTACCCTGCATACCAAAACACAACCCCATCCCACCTTTACTTTGTTAGTGTCTCCACATAAATTGCTGGATATTTGTGTTTCTTACTATAGTATTGTGTCAGGAATCCAAGAGAACTAAGGAGATGTAAAGTGGAGAGACAAGGTGTGGTGAATGGAGATCAATACTTTTAGATAACGGTTGAGGAGATATGTTGTGCTATAATTGTAGCCTTTCAATTCCTCGCCCTTCATTCGTACGCTATTCATTGATACCCTCACCTTTCCTGCCAGACTCTGCAAAAGAAAAGCATACACAGTAGCTGATTGTGTTTAGCTGTTGTTGTTCCAACTTGATTACTAGGACATGAACTTCATTTGCTTGGATAGACTGAACTAATAACCTTGCCAAGTTCAACTCCCCACTGATCAAAGGAGTTGATTCCCCAAATAAAGCCTTGAACAGCCACTCTGTGTTCATAAAGGGCAAGCAGCTGTCATACCAACACATACCAACACACCTCCTTTTCAGTCCTCAATTGTCATAAATGTCCCCAAACACATTTTGAACAGAATTTCATTTACAATTCCAAAATTCCAAACTGAAGCTCAATACATGTCCTACAAAATCTCATTCAAGGTTTTGCTCCTACAGCTTCCTAAGGTGATATTCTCAAGGTGAGAACAAAACAGACCTGCCCCATTGTATAGGCATCAAGAGTGGGTAGCAGGATGTTGAGAGATGGTCGATTTCCAGTAAATATCTGCACAATTACCTGGTCTTAGCTCAGTGGAGATAACTCTGATTTTCAGCACTTGCCAGCAATACTTCAGAAATTATTCATCCAGTCCTCAACCCCGAAACCTAAACCCTAAACTGACGCTGATTCAGGACATTTAGGTGCAATTCAATCAAACTCAGTTCAATCTTCAGCAGTTACAGTTGCTTACCTTGTGTGGAATGAGATCATCGGAGATGCCTTCTGCTTTTGCTTGTTCCCATGTCTGCAGGTACCTCAAATCAGATGCTCACACATTATTGAAATGAAATATATTCTCACATGGCATTTAATGATTATATTCATTTGAACAGAAGACAGCTGATCTCAGTAGGAAGGCAGACTTCATGAACTTGTATGTAAAAGAATCAGACCTTCCCATAGGCAAGTGCATCAGGTTGGGCAAAAAAATTGCACATAAGCTCATCATGATTACTTATAGGCTCACCTGTTTGCACATTATGGTGATTAGTTGACAACTTTTGCACTTGAGTTTCATGCACAAGTTCAAATACAGTTTGCATTATAGACCTCCTCAAATAAAGAAACTCTGTCAACAATAACTTGGAGAATATTGAGGATGTGGAGAAACCTTTCAAGAAAACTGCTTGCTGACTCTTGATGATTCCAATGAACTCACATGGAATTACGCGTCCCTGCACATTAAACACATGAAGGTCTATAAATAAGAGTCAAAGATCGTTAATTTCAGTATTTTCCAGACGGAGACAGTAGCCCTACAAGGATGATACCCTCAATTACACTTGTTTCAGGAGATGGTGCATTCTTCTTCAGCAGCCATCCTAAAGAACGTGGCATGTATACACACATGGGTGGGGGAATATACAGCAGTAATGACCTGATGGATGAGTTGGTAGAAGCTGTGCTGGCCATTTGTTCCAGGCTCTCCAAAATCAATCTCACCTGCATGGAAATCAAGTGGCCTTCCATCCATGGATACACCCTTTCCATTGCTTTCCATACTGACCTGCACAACAGTACATTCAGATCATTTCCATGGCCCATTGACACCGAATGGGAGACTCCTGGAGTTCTACACAATAGTGTACATGCCCTATGGTCTGCAGGGGAAGAGGCCTCTAATTACACTAGCTTCAGCAAGCAGCATACCTATGGATGATAAAACTTCTGGCAAGACCATTAGTGTCAACACAGCAAGAATTACAGCTCTAACAAAAGACAAAGAAGCAACTTGTTCATGATAGCATTAATAGTCAGTTGCAAGGTCTTGGTTTGGGGGATGGAGGGTGAGGAAAAGGTTTGTAGGCAGTAATTGTATATTGAACATACCTGTTGGATGTGTGGAGCCAATTTTTGTAGTGCTTGAGAGTAAGGCAATATGGCCTGGAAATTGAGCTCCATGCAACACAATAAGTAAAGATGCAGAATACCATCACAAAATTGAGCAACAGGTCAAGTACTTCTCAAATTAAAACACCAATATGCTACATAAGATGGAAAGACGGAGTATCAGGAAGTCCAAGATGCACAGATGATGTCAGTGCAGTGTAGATAAATATGCATAGTCTCTACTCACCCTAGCTGGACAGCGGAGGAAAGAGACATTCCAAATGCTTATCAACCCAAGAATTACCTACAACACCCACACCAGGTCAATACAGCAAGTCAACTTTCAGATCATTGAACTTGGCAAAAAAGTCAGATGAAATGGATGCCCATCCAACCACATGCAAACACAGAATTGAAGGGAATGTTGTACATGACAATTATTGACAATTGGCTCCTACTGGAATGTTATCCTCCAATGGAGCACAATGAAAGTGACTATCAATGCTCCAAGCACCTTCCAAAAACCTGCAACAAATAGTAACAACAAATATATCAAGCTTCAAGGGATCCAGAGGCGATTGATTATCCTTCACCCTTTGACCTAAGCCACATGGCAATGCAGACTTTGGCAATTTTCCATGACACTAATTTTTATCTATTTGAAGCTCCCATTTTAAAATCTTGTCATTAGAAACACTTCACAAGACTGCTTACTGATTAACTTTGTTGAACCCATACTGAATAGCTAAAGGTAAAAGACCCACTGCACTGCAAACTGCACATGAAAAGACACATGAATAATCAGGCAAATTTAACCCAACTATTGAAGACATTCTTGGTGTTATATGTGCAACTGCTACTTCTTTATATGTGATCAAGCAGTTTGAAACATTACAAAACCTTAGCATATATAGCTAGAAGCATCAAGGTGCATGCAAAAGTAGAGATGGCTGTAGTTATGGCATACCACTATATCGACCCCCAACCCAATCCCAAAAAGCAAATGCATTGTCAGGGTCCAACCCAAACTCCTTGACAAGCTGCATTAAAATGTGTGCATTGACTGTAAGAGAAAACTGTTAAAAGCCAATCTTGGAAGTGAACACATCTAAAATGAACTCAACAATTACTGGAACCCACAAAGGTGTGGAACCACCTTCAAGTTTGTACTGACAGCAACCATGTGCTTTGCTATACCTTCTTTCCTGCATAACACATGACAAGAAGCAAAAAATCTAAACAAATTTGCTTATCAAGTTATGGAACTCAAGTATGTCAAAGAGACAAAGAACATCACAATCATTGGTCGACCAAGTGTGCACGGTCCTTTCTCTTTCAAAAGATGGAGGAGCATGATGGGGACTGTGCTGGGGTTGCCCAGTCTCAAAACTGCAAGAACTTTGAAGACCATAGGTTCTTACACCTAAAATGACAATTACTCCCCGTGACCCCATTGTATCTGGGGTTGGCTATATGGGTAAGACCTTGCACGACACAATTTGAACCCAGAAACCACTTGCAATATGGCATATCACTTCATACACACTCCATTATTGTTTTGGTACCTAATCATACAGGGTGTTGACTAAGGGTTATGTCTATTGCATGTGACTAATGACAATTAGTATTGAAGACAAATCAACCCATGGAAATTGAACTTGCCCAACTGAAGCTATGAGCCAAGATCTCATGGTCTTTGCGTTCAACATTGTCTCCTGAGTTGTAAAGGTCTTGGACACAATCACCACTATTCACACCCACCACTAAAATTTCAGTTATGAGCAAGGAAATTCTTGACCTGTTGACATGAATGACTTCTAGTTTCATGATGGAAACCCTGGTTGAAGAAATCAAATACAGGAACAGGTCTTCAATGCATAAAAAACCAGATTCAAAGAGAATCAACAATCCGATGATCCCAATACACCCTAATTGACCAACATCAACAAGAGGGTGCGCAGATGCAACCATGCATTGGGTAATTAATCAAGATCTTGGATATATGGTCTTTTGAGGGAGGGCAATTCCTCTTAATTGGGAGATACAGAAGGTGCACTAGGGTTGACCTTTCCACACATATTCTGCAGTTTTGGGGCTGTCGGATGAAATGCAATTAGGATATAAACCCATCTGTGCAACTTCTCCTAGATGCATTCACACAGCTATCTGTTGATATACATTTCAGCTAATAAAAAATGTGTTTGAGTTGAGCATCTAACCAAGTGTGGTTTCAGGACAGAGGCCATTTAGGGCAATTGCAACATCAATGGGATCCACATTGGCAAGACTGAATCAAATACCACCCCATGTTTCTTATCAAATTACAGCAACAACACTGTCATGAATGTTTTCAAATTTCCTATATTCCATATCCAAGTGGAAATGTCCAATGAATCTGAACTGCCTTAAAAGTCCTCCAGACCACATGCAATATATCACTCTGGATCAGCAATAACAAATTTGTAGGGTCTTTGTTACATACAAGCGTAGTTGGCGACCTTTGGCAAGTTTTGCTGCCCCAGGATCTGCAAAGCTGATTGCATGTGAGTTTTCAGTTCACATCAATTGCACTGTATATTCTAATATGCTCCAAGGCTCAACATGCTTAAATACAAATGTGCAAAATGTTCATAAAATGATCTGGGAAAAACAGTTGAACTAGTTCAGCACCTGTCTGTAGTGCAGTGTAAGCAAAAAGTGGACCTAGGTAGCTTCCACCAATTCCAATTGCAACCACATCTTTTAAAACTTTCCCTGTTTGGCCAACCTGCAATGCACTTCTCAGTCACTAATTCAGAAGTCAAGGATGAGGATAAGTATGCCAGAAACACTGACAGAAAATGTTAACACACAGTCAATGTGTGTGCCATCAAAATAGTCACAATAAGGTGGTCTTACCCAAGACCCACACCGCACTCTTTCTGAAAAACATTTGATTTTGTCTAGAACATCCCAAACATCTGGAACCACATTCTTTCCATCACAAACTATTTTCTCAGTGCGGGGAGCTCGGAGTGCCACATGCAGCACTGCTCGATCTTCAGTCTTGTTGATCTGACAATAAGAATCCCAAATTCAGTCTCTAGGGGAAACACAATATTCCCTGACACCTGGATGGTACTTCAAGTTTAAATGGCTGCAGTTATCACCATTCCTCAAGTCATCAATGACTGATTGAAATTACTAGCTGGGCTAAATTTGCTTTGATCTGCAGTTCCAGAGTGGCTTGGCACTCCAGGGCCATGATGCTAGCACACTGATTGAGCCACATTTTTTTCAAATAGACATCGTTTCTGAAACTTGTCATATTAGGGTTTGGATTTAGGGGTTCAGTGAGATATGAGGAACAAAATTGCAGCAAAGGTTTCCAACAAAGAATCCCAAATAGGCAGTACATGTTTCCCTTCAAACATCATGTCAATCTTCTCCTTAACTCCCGCTTCCTGCAGTACAGGAAAAAATGACAATCCTGAAAAAATACACATTTGTATGACACATTTCCATAAGCTCATTAGATGGTGCAAAACTCACATTTGTCAAAATTGGTTGGAATTGTTGAATATTATGAGGCTTGCAAAGGTGAACCATTTCTTAGAGAATCTATGGCAAAGAAACAAGGTCATTGTTATACATACCTTTGCAAGGGCCAAAAGAAACTTGAATGTGCAACTTGTGGCTCGCTGTCTTGAGTAATCCAAAACGATCCCATCATATTCTCTAAAAAGAGTCCAAATTGAGCCCATGAGTGAATCCAGTTCTACGATCACAAAGAGGATGCAGATTGCAGCATTGCTCAATGTGGCAAACTATGTGGCAAAATATCCAAATTTCCCCTTTGATTCCAATCTTTTTCAGCCCCTGCTGATCAATAAGATTGATACTTCACTTGATTCGGGCTATCCTAACAAGACGAGAGAACAACAGAACAGAAGAATTCTGTAATTGTCCTGACAATGCTATCACATTTGTGCGAAATGAAATGTTTACTTGATCATGCCCCTGCATCTTCTCTCATCTTGGAGCAAGTCTTTCAAATGTAGGTCAAATATCCCATCCACATGCTCCTGCATTGTTTCCAACCCCGACCAAGTATCCAACCTTCACAAATCTAATTTGAAGAACACATGAGTATGTTGCTCAAGAATCATTCAAAAGGCAACTATTTCATGCCAGAGCAGCTTCACCTAATCCAACTCGCATGTACTAAACTAAGTCCTCGATTTAGGTTGCCATATTACTGGAATTGGATCCATCCTCAAGAGAACAATGGTTTCATAATAGTAATTTCCTCTATAGTGTACTGTACAGTGTAGACATCCTGGGACACATTCAAGATTGTTCCTTTCTTTGCATTTCACATGTTGGCATGCATGTGCGAGTAATCGAATGGCCAAAGACGGCAACTTTTTTTTTCATATATTTCATGTGGAATTTACAACTGTTATTTCAACATGACCAATAACATAATGAACATTTGCGAGCCAGAATTAGAGGGTCTTACTCGAAGATTTCGCCAAGCAATACTAGAAGAGATGAGGCCAGTCGCAGGCGAACTGCAAGGGCGGCAAGCCTGCATGCATGCAAGGAGGTTCCCACCACTTTTCACTTGTAAGAGCGAATATAGCGTAAATATATCCTTCCTTCCGAAACATAGCCCCCAAAAAAAAATCTCACTAGCGTCACAGAAATCAATCAAGAAAAGACCCGAAGAACAACGATGCTCCATGCTTTCATCGGTAATAACTCTTAATTACCCGAAACAAGCAAGAACAGAAATACAATACACTTCCTGGTACTTTTTGTTACCATGATGAGTGTTCGAAAAGGTTTCGAGAAAAAACAATTTGTCGAGCTGCTACTTTGGAGACGCTGCAACAATAAACAATTAGCCCTAAGAAAAAATAAATTCTACAAACAGCATTCAAGCAAAACTTTCAAGAACAATATATGATGGCTACTGCATCTAGCATGTGAGGAGGAGGAGGAGGAGGAGGAGGACGACGACGACGACGACGACACAGAATTGCATAATTCAGGAAACTTGATGATGAAGTCATAGAAGTGATCCATAGTCTGTCCGATACGCAGCTGGTGGTGGTGGTGGTGGACTAACATCACAGAAGATCATGGCAAGAACAACAACAACGTAAACGAAAACAAAAGCATGGAACTAAATCAACAAGAAATCCATCGACAACACCAACAAAAACCACAACAAAAAAAAAGCATGGAACTAAATCAACAACTAAATCCATCGATAACAGCAACAAAAACCACAACAAAAAAAAACCATGGAACTAAATCAACAACTAAATCCCATCGATCGACGACGACAACAACTTTGGCAACTCATTGGAAGAAAAGGGAAGAAAAACGGGGGTTGGGCTGATTTGAAGAGGCAACCCAAGGGGAAAAGGGAAAGGCTTAATTTCTTTGTTTGTTTCTTTGATGGCCTTGCCTTAGTATAATAGCTTAAGGGGATTTTGGCCCCCTAGGTACCTAATAATAGGTCTATTTTTACACCAAGATTTTTGAAAGATGGATTTTCTAGCTTGTGTTGAAACTTGAGATTTAGTTATTACTAGTGGGTGCCCGTGACCTTCGGACACGGCACAAAAAAAAAAAAAAAAAAAAAAAAAAAAACAAAAAAAAAAAAAAAAAAAAAGAAGAAGAGGTCGGACACTGTCCGTCGACGACGGCAGTTTAGGGCGGCAAAAAAAAAAAAAAAAAAAAAAAAAAAAAAAAAAAAAAACCTCCTCCCTGGCCCCCCCCCTTCCCCGCCCGTCCCCACCCCCCCCTGCTGCCACAGGTTTCGGAATCCGACTGTCCGGGCCGGTTCCCGATTTCGGAATCCGACCGTCCGGGACGGTTCCGCCGATCAATTAAAACGCGGAACCGTCGTCGGACGCACGCACAGACACACTGTTGTAATTATATATAAGATAGTTTAATTTATGACTAATGATAAGGCTATTTCAAAATGAAAATTTTCAATTTTGCTTAAGCTATAATTTTCATAATTTGTAAGTTCATAATTTTTGCATACAAGTTTCAATTCAAGAGTTTTCACAAGAAACTTTATAGCTTTTGAAAAGCCCTTTTCAATGGCATATTACATATTCAATTCAAAATTCATTTGATTTTTTATTTTTTGGGTTTTAATGGTCAATAGTCAAGTTACCAATTTGACTTTTGGCCTTTTTTGGGCCATAAATTTTAACTCACAACTCTAAATAAAGAATATGAACTTATTTTTAATATCTATGCTTCAAGAAATTTTCAATGTTATATTGAAAACCCAATCTAAACTATTTTTACTACTTGAATTTTTGTGCCAAAAATTCAGGATTCCACAAGACTTCAACTTCCAAAGTGGGAAAAGCCACACTTGTAAACATGTGTTTGAATCTTGGGTTAATTTCATAGTTTGTTCCTTCTCTTTTGCCTAATCATTGGTTATGAGCTCAAAATTAAAGTTATGACCAATGTAGGGTGTGTATTTTTTTTTAAATAGTCAAGCTCAATTTCCACAAAAAATAAAATTCTTAGAATCATTCAAGCCCAATTATTTTCAATTTTTGATTTGTAAGACTTGTTCAAATTTTGGTTTTAAAAAATTTAATAGGGTGGATATGGGGTGGGCCGAGGGTTTGGAAATGATTTCAATTGGGTATATATTATAGTTATTTGGCAAAACCTTTCATACATTTATGACCCATAAGTTAAGGATTTTTGGGTTTTTTTTGACAAATATCAATGTGGATATAATTTTTAATATTTGGTTCTTCGATTGAACCTGAGTTCTTTGGGGTTTTTTACTAAAAATTCTGAGGTGACATAGTTAGTTTTCCAAGTAGCACATTGGCAAAATTTTGCCCAAATTGTTCTTTCCATCATTAAGGATATTGATTACAATTAAGCTAGTTTTTTTTAAAATTTTAAACCATGTATTTTATTAGATGTGAGGTATGATTATAAAAGTGACCCAGTTATTACACAAATGTCTATGAATTTCTTTGTGGTCAATTACAAATATCATTATCAAAAATTTATGTGTTGAATGTAGAGGTGAGGGAAGGTCTATGAATTAAAAATAATTGGGTATAGTTCGAGTCGTGGGTCTTTGCCAAACTCACTTCCAATATATATATACTAGTGGGTACCCGGTGCATAATGCACCCCGTTGATCCCCCACCCGGTCCTTCGTGCCCATCCTCTGAAAAAAAAATGAATTAAAAAAAAAAACCCCCCACATTCCCCTCCCCCTTCAAACGTTAGAAAGAAAAAAACTAAAAATGTAAATATATCCATGCCCCCCTTCCCTTTCAAGAGTTTAGAAAAAGAAAAAGAAAACCCACGTCCCCCTTCCCTTTCAAGAGTAAAAAAAAGTAACAAAAAACTTACAAATGAAAATAAATAAACAAAAAATGAATTTTTTTATAAAAAACAACCTCACACTCCATTTTCCTTCCTCAATTTGTTTTTGAAAAATGAAAAAATAAAACCCGTGCCCGTCCTCTGAAAAAAAAAATGAATAGACCCACGTTCCCCTCCCCCCTTCAAAGGTTAGGAAAAAAAAAAACAAAAAATGTAAACCCCCGGTTCATCTATCCGTCAATTTGTTTAAGAAAAATGAAAAAATAAAACCCGTGCCCGTCCTCTGAAAAAAAAATGAATAGACCCACGTTCCCCTCCCCCCTTCAAAAGGTTAGGAAAAAAAAAACAAAAAATGTAAACCCCCGTTCGTCTGTCCGTCCGTCCGACTGCCCGGGCCGATTCTGCCGGCGGATTAAAACGCGGAACTGTCCGACTGTCCGGGCCGGTTCCGCCGGCGAATTAAAACGCGGAACGTTACGTCGGACGGACGGACGGACGGACGGACGTAGTGAATTAATACATAAGATAGACTTATCATACCTTGAAGGATTTTGGTTCGTTTTTTAGAGGATTTTGGTTTGAAGATTATATTTTTGAATGGTGAAATATATTTGCATTTCCACAAATTGATCAATTTATTAATTTCCAAAACATTTTTAATGGTATTCATATTTCATTTTTTATCCTCCACATAAGCAAGGATTCTTTTTGTTAATCCATACTGTTCTAAAAGGTATTGTACATTTCTTCCTGATTGTTTGACCATAGTTATGACATTCTTGGTGCGGGAATGTTATGGAAACCCAAAGAAGCACGAATTTTAATGAATTTTTTAAAAAATTAACCAGGAATTTTAAAGAATTTAACCGAATTTTAAAGTGCAAAATGACGAATGTCATTACTATGTGTTTGACCTAAAATTTCAAACAATTAATCAACTATAATATGTTTTGACACTTAATCTTCTCCTAAAAATAATCATAACCAATGCAAAAAAATCATGTATTTTTTTTTGGACATCCAAAGATCAAAACTTATAAGTAGTTGTAAAAACATATTTTGCCAAATTTGCTAAGACATATGTTTGTTTTGTCTTCTCAATTAGGTATTGTAACACCTCCTAACTAAAAGTTCTTTTTTAGAAAGGAAAGAACACAATAGCATTTAATTGCATTTCCAAATGTCTCAACCAAATACTTTCAACAAATTAAATGAGGAGAGGTTTTTGATAACAAGATGACCCAAGTTTTCCATTTTTTTTTTCAAGTTGACATTATCTTTTTTATAAGGACCTATGGCCCTAAACTTCTAAAGATGGCACTCCCATGCCACTTATTGTAAACCTTTTTCTTGCAAGTTGTCTTCCATTGGACTTTTTTCATGTGTGGTTCATTGTTTTTTCAAATTTCTTTGCAATTAATCCATGGTCTGTGTCCACATGTTATACTAGACCTTTCCTCAACCTTCCCCTTTGGTTGAAAATTATGAAAAACACTAGATTATTATAACAAATCACACAACACATCAATTGTGGGACATTCACATTCATTTTTGACCCATCATTAACAAAGTAAAATTGTTGAACAAAGTGAGTTTTTGCCATGAAATTTTCAACTAAATCCTTGTTCATGCAATTTCTTCATGATTAAATGCAATCTTTCATCATAATTTGATAATGAACTTGGCAATGTCTTAGATCTCTCACATTTTTCTTCCTTAGTTTTCTCCTCCAATGCAATTTCACCTTAATTCATGAGAATCCCATAACTCCCCTCTAGATGTATTAATTCCATATTTCTAAAAATTTGTTAAAGGTCTAGAGTTGAAAATGCCAAACAATTTAATTTTCTTCTAGTTTTTGTAGTTGTGATTATTTAATTTCAATCAACTTTACTCATACAAACAATGCAAGCAATTACAAGCATTTACAAGTTATCATTCACTTTTCTCAAGATGATTCATCATGCAAAAAAGATATACTAATGAAAATATGAATATGCAAATGAAGATTGGTCCTTGTTTTCAAAGATGGGCTTAAGGATTGCAAGTCAAAATGACTCCCTTTCACTTCAAACCAAGTGTCATTTGTAATAGATTATCATGTTCAAACAAATCACAACAAAAGCTCAACAACCCCAATTTACCCAAAACCTAGAATCCAAAAAAAACATAGAAACAAACCCTTGCAAACAAAAGAAAAATCATACAAGACTCACCACACACAAAATCAACATACATATAATTAAAACATGGAAATACCTTAAGGTAAAAGACAATGTTAATAGATGAAAAAGGTTGATTGATGTTAAAGTTATAAATTTTTACCATTTTGGCAAAATATTTGCAAAAAAATGAATCAATTATATCAAAAATAAAAAAACACAAGGGTGAAAAGATAGTCAAAGGAGCCGCCCAAGTGAGTGGACATTTTTTAAAACTATATTTATTTATATTTGAGAATTCACAAAAAAAACAAAATAGTTTGGATTGTCAATATGGTTTTTGGAATAGGCTCCATTGTTTGCAAAGTTTAAATGCTCAAAATTTGATGCAAATCAAAATTATTTTTACACGTTTAAAGCACTCAAATATCTAGAGTGGATAGTCCTTTTTTTCTCAAACATCCTTTTTCCTTATTAAATGTGCACCATTTCTCCTCAAAATTGGAAAGGATATTAACATTGATGATTAAAAAATCAAAAGCAATTGAAATTGATGAACATTCATTTTTACAACACATTTGAATACATTTGGTTCAAACATGTTTTCAACCTTAAAAATTATGAATTTTGAAGATGTGGTTTTAACAAAAGTTATTCACTTTTATGTTATAAAAAACACTATAGCATAATATATATGGTATAAGATCAAGATGTAGTCAAAAACCATTTATATCTAATACAAAGTGGTAAACTTGTACAAAAAGTTTTTAAAATTAAAATTATGTCACATCTAATCCTTAGAAAAATAATTTTACTTTGGCACCCAATAATGTGCACAAAAAAATATTTTTTCCTCTTAAAAATATAAATTGATTTGAAAAGAAAAATATCTAAATTTCATTATTCAATACAATTTCAATGACTTTTCTATGGAAAAGAAATTCAATCACATGATTTATAATTGGATAAAATAATAATAAATACGTAAATAAGTTCTAATAGAAGTATAGTAAAAAATCTTTTATTAACTATATTATTTCTGATAGAAAATATTAATATGAAAATCCAATTTTTAAATTTTAAATATTAATTAATGACATATAATTAATTGATTTGATGGAACTATAGATTTCATTATGTTTACACATATAATACCTTTATTTTTATTTACAATTATGATTTTTAAAATTATGTAAAAATAAATTATGTTTTTACATGTCTTAAACATCTATTTGATGTAAGAAATTATATTATACAATTTTTCTTATAATAGATCATAATTGTACCAACAAAATGTAATTTAAATGTATGAGATTAAATGGGTCATAAATTACTCCTAGTCCTAGAATTTTCAATAAATAAATTACATTGCCTACTTAATATAATAATTAATTCAAAAAAATCACATGTATCAACATGATAAAATACCTATTATGTAAACCTTGTAAATATGACCTACTTGTTATTTACTACCTACTACCTATCCTATTTATTTCCTATTTAATAAATTAATTGCATAGCCTATTTAATTAATCAATTACACTTACTACATGAACCTTAACTTATTTAATAAATAAATTACATGGTTTAATTGATTAAATAATTAATACGAGAACATTATTAGATATCAACATGATAAAATACCTACTATTTAACCACATACATATATTACTTATTACTTAGCCCTATTTCTACCATTAATTGCCATGGGTTCTTTGAAATTTTCACAAACCCACCAAACCCTACTGCACATTTAATAATAAATTCATTGAAGAAAGTTAAAGGAAAACAATTAGACCACTAAATCCAGCAATTGCATTGGCCAACTCATTTTTTTTCACATTGAATTACATGTGCATTTGTGACTAGGATTTATAGTTGCACATCAAATTGAAAAGATGCCACACAGTGTTCAATGACCTTGAACCACCTTCTAATTTTTTTTTTTAAAACTACATTTTCATCTATTTTTGGATGCCACTAAAAATGGACGATATAAATGTATTTTTCATTTTGATTTTCATCCAAACCACCACTTAAAGTCTCCAAAGCCACAAACTAGGTAGTAATTGTCATGAGCCTTCTTGTATAGGAAAAGGAAGGACATACAAATCAAACTTTATTTTTTGAAAAAGACCACAAAAGGGTTTTGTCAGATGTTATTAACAATACAAATAATTTCCATACCCCTTCTTATGTATGTCCAATGTATCCCTTCCATTCCAACATTTCACTCACCCATTAACGTGTTTGTGCTCCAAAGTGATGACCATTGACAACATTGCAATATTGTGCATGATGTTGTGTAACCATGCCAAGTCTAGTTTATGTTGATGCAATTCATGGGCTTATGAATTTGTGTGTAAGATCCAATCCCATATCAAGGTTAGAGTATTCAATCCCATTTCCATCATACATGGTTATCAATAGGCTATATGGTTAGGCATGTTTGTTCATGAATTAAATTATGATGAAAACAAGGTGCATTAAATATCCCATTGTTTGTGGTGATACCTATTTTCATAATTAGGTCTTAAGGTTCATCATGGTGCATGGAGTCATTGAACAATGAATATCATTCAAATTAAATAAGGCATGTGGACACACAAAGGCTTTGCAAACATGCAATTGGAAATTGGGAAGGGAGTGGGGGTGGGAGGGGGGATCATGCGTTTTGTTTTATAATTCAATTACTTATTGTAGTTTAAATGGAGTCTTTTGATTTTGAAGTTGAAAATGGGGATGTCCTTGAAATCATGTTCAACATAGATAAGTCATAGAGGTAATTAACAACCAAATGCCACAAAAGACTTCATTAAAGGAAGCCAAGTCTATAAGGCCTTAAAATTATTGCCTTTCATCTTAAATATATGAAATGATATGTAAATGTAAAATTAAGTATATATAACGAGTAGAATTTTGTTACAACTCTACATTTGAATGCACAAACCCCACAAAACAACCTACTTAAAATATGTATTTGAAAACATAAATACAAAAAAAAATGAAAATAAACATAAAAGCTAGAGTACAAATAAAAGGAATAATGATATATGAGATGAAAATAATGAAAGGACTAAAACAAAACAAGCTACATTGATCACATTACTAAATTCAATCCTCTTCGCCTTTATTGCCACTAGTAAATTGATGGAAACAAAAAACCCTTAAAATTTTATAAAAGTTTAATCATGGGATTAAAAACTTTCCAATTTAGTGCATACCCATATGTGGGCATTAGTTTGAGATATATGGGAGATGGGAATTTCATATAAAAACATACAAAACAAAAACAAATGCAAAAGCCAAAGGTGCCATTTAAGGTTTGTAGGGGTCCCATACATTGGCAACTAGACTACATGAAAGAGATTGTGATCAACACCTCATTATGTTAGTTCTTCAAATGCAACAATCATTGTTCCACCTACTAAATGAAAAAGGATCTCCATCAGTCATTTTGTTAGTCAATGACCTTACCATTTTGATGGTGACATAATTCAAAACCTTCAATGAAATCTTTTGCAAACATACAATTTTTTATTCCATTGTGCATAAACATCATTTGTAGTAAGAATGGAATCAACCAATAGTACCCTCCACCTTGTGGAAAACACTTTAGTAGCCTACAACAAACTAACAACATATGTGCACATAAATAAGATGAGAGCACTTTTTAAGATGTTGAATGCACAATCCAAAATTTGAATATTGATAACACATAGTTTGAAGAGAATGCATGCCCAATGGGGAAAAGAAATCTCACATGTATACTTGGGCCATGGAAGGCACCTGCACATTTATCAAATCACCATCTCCCACCAATTTTCCCACACCTCATCACAAATGTTGTTATTGATAAGGAAATTTTCAAATCCACAAATTATTGGCTAATTAAACATGATAGAACACAATCCCTTACATCTTCAAGTTGGGAAAAGATTAGAAGAAAACATAAATATAAATTTGACTTGTTTTGTTGAAGGATAAGCACATCACAACAGTATCAAGTATTATGGGTACCATTAATCATGGGATTTGTAAACATTTGAAAGGAATCTATAGTTGTGTTGAAAATTGTGTTCACACTAGTCAAAATTTTTCCATTCCTCCAAGGATATGTACAAATTGTAGGAAACACATTACCAAAATTTTGTTGCACAAGTATAATCATGAACATTGTTGTTAACTTTTTGGCCACTAGCTCCACACATCATGATGATGATTAAAGGTATTGAAAACAATAGCAATCCTCATCATGGATTCATTCTCGCCCCCCCCCCCCCCCCTTTGGACTTCATTACATTGTCTTCACGTACTATATCTTACAAAAAACTTGGAGACATGGTTTCTTTTAACACTTTTAATTTGTAGCACAAATGGCAAAGCCATGTGTGAAGGTAGAGCCTTTATGGCTACTTCTTAAAAAAATTAATTTGATATATATGGCTGAAATGTTTTAAAAAAACCAAATTTTGGCGAAGAATCTTAAAATGCAAAGGTTATTTCTAGCTCCTACTTGCACATCTTTGTGTACACAAGAAGGCCCAAGCATGCAAAGGCGTTAAGTTTTTAGGCTACCAACATATAATTTTCTTATGCAATTGATCTATTTGGATCATTTGCAAATACAAAACAAACAACCTATTAATATTTAACATTGAACACCTATCCCAAAGACCTTGCCCATTGCAACACAAGGTACCTATAACATATGACATAATTAGTAAAAATAGTGGAAACAAACTTACATGTCACAAACAACTACAACCAAAAAATACAAAACCTAAACTATAACTAAAATATCAACAATCATGCATCAATTCCTACCCTTACCTTGTTTCCATCATTCCGATCTATAATAGTAGCTTGGAAAAGTAAAAAGTCCTTAGTGAAAAAATCTCATGTGAACATGTGTATAACAATGTTCAAATGCTTGCCAATTGATTCTAAAACTTAGACTTCATGAATGTGAAAGTAGAAAATGTCCTTTCATCTTCTATGCTACTAATGATTTAGATAATGGCCAATTCAACAAGCTTCATGAACTCATAAAGACGAACAACTAACAGATTGTTTGTGGCAAACTAATGCCACAACTTAGTGATTGGGTTATCATCTTTAAGCTCTTCCATGGCCTTAGAAGCTTGTGTCTTCAGAATCATCTTGAAAAGGGAAGATTATAGGTCCAATGTTTCGTTTGAAAGCAATTCATAGACCTATGAACTAAACACATAAAGTTGTTTGGGTGAACAATAATGTTGTGTCATCACGTTCAAATGAATTGCAAAGGTTGACTCATAGTCTGGTTGCAACCAATATTGTGGATATATGACCCGAAGTGCATTCATGAGTTCATGGTTTGGAAACCTCTACTCCAACTCAATGGCCAACAAGTCACATGCAATAGTGCATTCGGTTTTCACAACTTTAATAGTTGCTTCAAAAGCATCATGAGTAATTGCGGAACGAAGATCGATTAGGGGATCAACATAATGAACCAAATGGGACTATCCCATAATATGAAAATTCAAATGATTTGTCCCATCATTCAAGTCAATCACCCAATCCTAGTCAATCCTACAAGATGTGTTTGCAACCACATCTATGAACTTAGGGAAACTCTAAGGCGGAAAAAGGTGTTGAAATCATTATACATTTTGTACAAATCTCCTTGGCAAATTTTGATAGCTATAATGTAATCACACACAAAAACATCTTTGCCCTACGCAAATTTCATGAAACCATTCATAGATTCCAACATGGGCAAAATACATGGCAAGCCAAGGATCATGTCAATATCACATAAATTCAACAAATTGACCTTGGCTGATCCCACATTAGTACTATTAGGTGTCATCTGAGCAATGAGTCTTATATTCTTTCCCAACCCGCTTCAAAGGCTACAACATACCAATCCATCTTGTTTTCATATTTTGTAGAACTTTCAGTCCTTGAGTTTTACAATTTCAACAAGCTTGGTGAATTCCATATGGCATTTTGGGGAGATAGAAAAATACCCATAGAACACTTGAAGGAGGTTCTCCAATTTGGAAACCATAGGCATTGTAGACAAACTTTGCACTACAAGGTTCATTATGCGTGCCATGCAATGGATCCCAATGAGGTAAGGTACTTGCTTAATCCTCATTAAAGTAATAGCTCCATATTTGATGCCTTAAAATGTGGACATACCATTAATTCCAAGACACACAAGGCGCTAGGCAACCTAATCTTTAGACAAGCCACTAAACTTCATTAAGGCTACAAAAATCATAATTTTGATATTAACAACAATCCCACTATTAACAAGTTATTCGAGTGTCAACAAAATAGGCACTTGCCTCCAACCCTCCACCACATATCAATGGATGGAAATCCAACTTTGATTATCAATTATTATCACGACATCTGCTGAAATTGAAAGAAAACTTGAAGCCATAACTATTTTTTAAGTGGCATTCAACACCACATTATGTATGTTTTCAACAATCTCCCAACCTACACCGTCCCTCCAATGCTTGAACGGCTAGGCACTTTAAGGAATGTAAACAAAAATTGCATTAGCTCATATTTAGTCATGGTCCTACCTTGAAAAATGCAAATGGAAAGTCAATGCAAATTGAATAAGTTTTTTTCATTTTCTACCACAACACCTGCAACCACTTGTTGCACCATAGATTGTCTCCCCCTTGCCACAAATAACCATTCATTGATCGCATGTTGATTCATCTTCAATGTGTAGTAATTTCCCATAACCACACTGGGAATAATTGTAATAGCTTTCCTTTGACCAACATGTTTCCACAATGGGTTTAATTTTGGCACAAGAAGTTTATCATGGCCACCAATCATTGAACAAACTTTGCACTTCACCTGATTCACCCTCCCATTATCACCCACAATAGACTCTACTTAAGGCAACTTAGCAGCCCAAGTGCCAAAAACACAAAAAAACACAAGAATAAAGACTAAATGAAAACAAAACAAAACAAAACAAGATTATGTGATTCAAAAACAATAACTAACAACAAGAACACGAGATGTGCAAGATCAAAGTGAAAGCAAATCTTTATTATGTTAACATATGCAAACATGAACATGAAAAAAACTTGACAAAGCTATGATGCAAAATTGTGTTTCAGATTGGTGTTGAATAAATTAAAGGAAATGAAAGGTTTTATTATTATTTATACCTTTCTGGGGATTTAACTCAAGGAAGTTTCCAAGGAGGTTTCTATGTGTGCATCAAGTAAAAAATCTTATCGAAAACGTTCTTAACTAAGATTCAACTATGAGTTAATTGAAATTTAATTGAAAATTAACTCAGATTTAAATAAAAATTAATTAAAAGCTAATTAGGTTTAACTAGGAAATAATTAGGACTTAACTGAGATTTAACTACAGGTTAACTATGAATTAACCTGGATTTAATTAGAATTAATTAGTATTTAACTAAGAATTAACTCAAAGTAAACTAGGACTTAATTAAAAATTAACTAGGAGTTAATTAGGAATTAACCTATACTTAATTAGGAGTTAATTAATATTTAACTAGGGTTAAATAGGTCTTAGTTAGGATTTAACTGATAGTTAACTAGCACTTAATTGAAAATTAATTACAACTTAATTAAGAGTTATGGATGAACATTATGGATGAATTCCATCCATTAGAAGATGGTGTTTAATGTTTACATCTGTCACACCAAGTACAGTAGAACCCGTCTAAATTAATACTGTTTAAATTAATAACCTATGATAATTAATATGTGCGATCTAGTCCCAAGTCGGGCCCCATACATTTTTTAATAAACCTCCAAAAGTTAATAATTGATACTCCACAGGCGGTTCTGAAATTTTTTATATTGAACTCCACAGGCACATATTAATTATCACATGTTATTAATTTAGGCAATATTAATTTAGACAGGTTTTACTGTACAAATGTTACAAATGGCGCGAAGGAGAATTATTTAATGACCCTCTCTTTATTAATATATTGTCTAAATTAATACAGAACCCTTGGTCCTGGTAGTATTAACTTAGACAGGTTCTACTGTATCTTGGAATCGACAATTCCTCTCATAAACCTCTTTCCATTTCTTATTAACCTCTACGTCAACTTCTACTTTGGCTAGATCAAGCATGATGCAATCGACTTCATGGATTTGGTTGGAATTAGCACTTGAGGTAAAAACAACAAGAACATAGTCATAAAAAAAAAGAATTTATGTTTGAAATCCTTAGGAAGTTGTGTAGGTGCCATGAATAAAAGTGAAGTGATTGCAAACTATAAGTTGTAGAGAATAGGATAGTATGCACACAAGTTGTAGATTTGATAGGAGAGTAGCACACAATCTATTGCAGGTAGTGTTGTAGTGTGAAAACAACCAATTGTACACAATGCACACAACTTACAAATGAACAAGTAAACAACAATAAAATGCTAACAACTTCAAAGTGTAGCAAATATCAAAACTTTTACTAAACCTTAAAATGCAAAACCCACAAATTGTCAATGCAAGCACAAGCAATGAACAACACAAAAACAAGTAAATGTTGCAAACCTTAAACCAAAAAAAAACTTATGCACAAGTGTAGGTTTGAATGTTGTAAACCTTTAATCCACTTGATAAAAAGTAATTCTAGAAGCTTGCTATTACATCAAGCCTAAGTAAGTGGAGAAACTTGCTATTGCCACAAGCCCAAGTAAGTGTACATGCTTGCTACTACCACAAGCCTAAGTAAATACATAAGTTTACTATTGCAAGCCCAACCACTAACCCACAACAGAAAACAAATGCGCAACAACCTTGCTATTGATACAAGCCCAAATTTGAATGTTACAAGCTTTAAACAAAAAACAAGTGCATAAAGTTATTGCCACAACTTACAAACTTGGGTTCAACTCTTGCAAAGTTGCAAACATGCAACAAAAAACAAGCATAAAAACTTGTTGTTGCCACACCCAAGTCCAATTGTTGTAAACCTTAAACAAAAAATGCTTGCATTCAAGCTTGCTGCTAAACAAAAAGCAAGTGCATAACTTGCTATTGTTAGAACTTACAAGCTTGGGTCCAATTGTTACAAAGTTACAAATCTACAAAAAAAAACAAGCCCACAAACTTGTTGTTGGCACACCCAAGTCTGACTACTGCAAACTCAAAACAAAAAAATGTTGCACACAAGCTTGATGTTAAACAAAAAGTGTAGAAACTTGATGTTGCCACAACTTGGAAATTTGGGCATGATTGTCGCAAAGTTGCAAACTTGTAACAAAAAGTAAGTGGAGAAACTTGTTATTGCCACACCCAAGTTTAACTTCAACTACTACAAACCTTGAACAAAAAGTGTTTGCATACAAGCTTGCTATTGCCACAACTTACAAGCCTAGGTTTGAATGTTGCAAACCCTAAATAAGAAATAAACAAAAAAACTTGATATTGCCACAACTTATAAACCCAAGTTGAAATGCTATAAGGATGTTACAATTCCAAAGAAAAAACAAGTTCACTAACTATTGCAAGCCCAAAATGCAAATGATAAACAAGAAGACAAGTTGTTTACTAAATGTGCATTGTGAACTCCATTATCCAAGACTCTAAGCTTGTGGGCACTAGGCTTTGGATGACTCAAGAAAACTTAAGAATTGGAAATGTATCTTGATTTTCACTGCGTAACAACAACTTGATCTCAATTCCAATGGTTGAGTCGAAAATCTAATCTCTTGAATCCCAAGTTCCAATGTCTAAAATCCTAAATTCCTTACTCCAAATCCTAGGATCTAGTTCTCTTGTGTTTTAACTCTTCAAGTTTACAGTCCAATGTCCACCATCTTTGTCTAAGTTCTTCAAAGTTCAGACCCATCACCCTAGGGCCTAAAGTCTAGTGTCTAGCCATGATCCAAAGTTTAGAGTCCAAACTTCGAACTTCTAATGTTCACAAGAACATTCAAGAGAATGGCACTTAATATGCAAGTGCACTAGCAATGGCTTATCAAAGCACATCGCAAAAATGTGGCAAAACAATTGCTAGAAATAGCAAAAGTGAAAACTCATTGATGACCCTTAATGTCAAAGATTTGGCAAAATCATAATCTTAAAGTGAATGAATTTGGCGAACCCCTAACCCTAAAGTGAAGCAATTTGGCTCACCATTTTGAAAGGAAGTGCCATTTGATGCCAATAATTATCACTCTTAGATGGGCACCCTTGTGAAGTGTGAAGTACCTGTCTTGTGATTGGGTGAATTTAACATATTTATTGCCCTTTTTTTCAAGCTTAGAAGTAGCAACCCTTTGTGATTAGTAGGTATTTGGCGAAAAATCTCCAATAAAAGAAACTCTACTTGGAGATATCATAGACTCAAACAAATAACACAAAATAAACTTGAAAAAAAAAAAAAAAAAACTATAGCTTCTAGAGTTTTAGAGTTGCTTTCACCAATATTATTAATATAAAAAATCCAAACTCATATGAACTTCCAAACACAACACCAAAAACACAACACTCACATTTTAAATTTTTGATGTTGAATTTACATTCAACCTTTTGGGAATAGTTTTTGTCCTATTTTTTTCAAGTGTCAAAATTGTGGATTTAGTTCACATGTGATTTTTCATTCAATTAGTCCTTAAAAATGGGAGGTATCATGTTATGCTTATTTGTAGGTGTAAGATCCTCCCCTTCTTAAGAAGTAGGGTAAGAATATCTTTCTTGCTCCTACACCTTGCAATTTACATAGGTTTGGCTTTACATTGTGTAAAGTGCATGGGTTGAGGACATTCCCAAAATGTAAGGTTGGAATTGAATATGGGCCTTGTCCTATGCTCCTTATTTGGGGAACACCTTCATGTTGGGGGTTTACATGAAACATAAAATCTTTATAAGATTTTTGTAGTGTAATTCAAAGGCATTTTATAACTTGTCATTTTTTCCTCCATGAAGGTGAGTATTTTGAAAAACATATTATGTCCAACATTATGTTTTTCAAAATGTTTAATTTTATTTTTTCTTGTGATACCCATTAGGGTATACCTGCCCATCATGGATCGCCTTCCTATGGTCAAATCCTTATAACAAATCCATACAACATGCCCCTTACAATGTGTGAAAGTGTCACACAAGAAGACACTAAACACTCCCCCAACAAGCTTCTTGCAACTTATTTCTTGGTTGACAATGTTCAACCCTCCACATAATTGCATGGTTTTGCCATAGCGCCCAAATCACAACACGAAATCTCTAGAAGTTAAACCCCACAAAGACCAAACTTCCCTATTATGCAACAACCATCTTGTGTTTGTTGTTGATGGGCATGAGGGTAATTCCGTCATTGATTGCTCCATTCCACAACATCAAAGGCATAGATCCATGCAAGAAATATTCTTTGAACTGATGAATTTTGGATGTGCATCAATTTGACAAGTTGCTTGGAGGGGTTATCATGATTATCTTCTTGTTTGATTTGGGTACAAGGAACGGAACTAACGCTTGCAAATACATTCATTGTCCTAAGAACTTCATGAATGACATATGATCTTTGGTTGGTTGGTTGGTGGGGTGGGTGTGGGGAAGGCCAAGACTTGAAGATTTTTGGGGGTCTTATTGCCTCATATCTATTCAATAATATTCAAAGTGGTGTTCACAATGTCTTCCCAATTTGTTCTTGGTGTATTTTTTTAATACATTTTTCCCATATGCTTTGCCCAATGTTCATTTATTTAGTTCCCATAGTTCCCATGTATTATCATTTTGTTTGCCCTATTTTCCTTCTGTTGTTCTTAAAGTTCCCATGACTTCCCATAATGTTCCCAATATCCAATAATCTTTGCCGAAAACCCTATTATAGCCCAGATAACTGAGCCAAAATGGAGAGGCTAGTATGTAAAGTATACTTTAGATGTGTTCAAAGAAGAAGGTTTCAATCTTGGGACTCTAGAACGGTGATTTTTTCTTTCCCATGGCCCATCTCACCCGCATAAGGTGGCTTGATATTTGAAAGTTATGGCTACTTTTGTGTCAAACCTTTTGGAGTTTGTGAATCTTCTAGATGGCTGTTTTGGAGGAAGAAGCTGGTGGAAGTTGTTGATATGACTTTTTTCCGTCCATGTTTATGCAATGTTTACCCCTCTAACATCCATGCAAGGGGCCTCCTTACATGCATGTTGTTTCTTTTTGCATTAGGTACAACAAAATCATTTGCTTTGCTACTTTTCCAACTTTACGCCATTGGAGTTAGGTCAATATCCATGCATAGTTTCTACAAGTGGCTAACCCATTAGGGTTCCTAATATGATATTCATTTGTTTGTTGCACCCTTCACACTTTGTTTTGTCGAAATTTTCAACCCACCTCACCTTGTGTATTATACATTGTATCCAAGTCAAATCCTTCTCTTTGATGGCCGTGTTTTGCCTTCCCTTCCTTGCCAAGGACTTGGTCTCCAACTTAAATGTTCTAAACAACTTCCAATTAGACTTTGTGAGACGGGAACAAAATTCCCACATTCCATTAGCTCCTTTTTACAGGAAAAGAACGTGTTGTTTGTTTCTTGTTGGAAGGACATCAAAAGGTCTCCCAAGGTATGTTATTATTTAGTTCGGGATTTAGAAACCTTGCAAAATGAATTATTTTTCCCATGATTGTCCTCAAAGTATTGGTCTACAATTTCTTTTCTAATAGCAGGTCCACCCACATCCCCATACTTGAGCCTATTTCGGTGTTAAACATAGGGTGTTAATTGTCTTCCCAACTCCACCCTAAAAACATACAGAATTTGACAATATAAGGTGAGAGTCATTGGTTTTGGGAATAGCATGCGCCTTCTCGAAAGAATCCTCATAGGTACTTACTTGGTTTTAGGTGTGGATGTCTAGACAATATAATACTCTCATATGGGATGAGTCTTAGCAATTTTATGGAAGACTTTTAGCTTCATGAAGACTTGGAACTTTCCTTCTACTCTTCCAGGTTTTACATATCAATCACACGCCATACCTTTAAGCTTAGTGCGTAGGGGCCATTTATAGATATAGTTTTGTAGACATTTTTATACCATTGTTTCAACCAATGGGTTTCTTTTCTAGCTTATTTGAACTCTTTCAAATTGTGATTTCATATTGTTTATGGGTCACCTTTATGTGTTGTGCATCAATTGCACCCTAGGATGTATGTACCCATCATCTATTTGTGATGAACCCTAATTTCGTCAATTTACAAGGACCTTTGTGTATACCATGGTTCGATGTCGTCATTGCTTACATTACAAGATTTAATCTTTTCCTTCACTTGACATGTGCACATTGCCTGCTGACCTTAGAAGTGTCTCATGTCAAGGAAAGGAGGTGTCATGACGACCATTCCAGACATTTGATTCCCTTCTTGGTGGTGGAAATCTTAGGTTTACTTCCATAGCCAAGCTCAATATTCTTTACACATATGCACTAACACAAACCATGGGACTCCAAAGGCTGTTACCCTTTTTGGACATCATTGATGAACCCTGGTTAACTTCATTAAACAAAAGCACCCAGAGAAGGGGGAAAAAGTAGGACCCAAGTCTGAGCCATAAGCTCAAACCAAGAAGGGTTCACGAAGGGGCAAAGGAGCAAATTATGTTTGAGAAACCCCAAAGTAGTCTAATTCCACATCATTACTTTGTCTTAAGGCGATGGGTTTTCAGTTTTAATGCTCTATGAAAATTTGCAAGCATCATCGATACTATTTTCCAGTTGTTGGGTTGGTTCCATTCAATAGTATGTGGATTTTGAACAATGGTTAGGTCAGAAAGACCCAAGAAGGCCTGTATAGTATCCATTGTAAATTGTAAGAGCATAAGTGCTGGGTGGTTGTGGCTCTTCATTTGTAAGAGAACCTCATGGCTTGGTTTGGGGCACTTCATAACTCCCACCACCCCCCATTTGTTTTGAGGTTCTCTAAGGCATGGGTTTTGAGCCTGGTGTTTCTTCCAACTTTTTAAACCTTTTGATTTTGGCAAAATTTCAAGTTCGAAAAACATTTGGGCCCACTTTCAAAACTGAGTCCAATTCCATGTATACACACACTCCACATGTCTCAATGCTAGAAATTGTATGAGTATTATTTTTTTATAACAAATTAAAATAAGGGTCTATGTAGATATGAATTGAGTGTGTACTATACTTGCAGTAGTTGATCTAGTTTTAATTTCTAGATTTGATTGCGTCTTATACCCTCAAAAGTATTATTTTTGATTTTGACAAGGGAATGCAATTTTTTCTAAAAAAGAGAAGATTGAAGACATTTTTCAAAAGATGATGATGCTTTGTAATAGCTTTAAATTGCCACCATTTGGTTGGTTCAAAGGCTTTGGGAACAAGTGGCTTCAAAGTTTAATGCGCTCAATTGCCAATTGTTACTAGTATCTAGCCAATAGCCACCAATAATTAACCAAAAGTTGACATGAGTAGAATTGAACTAGACCAATACAAGGAAGGACTTGCTAATCATTTAGCCCATAATTCATATGTTTCCACAAGGGTATTTCCAAATGCAATAGTTTGCAACATAATGCCAACAAATTGTGTAAGGTAGTCATGAATCAACACCTCCATCTCTCCAAATTATTGTCATGACTATTTCGTCACTTTGGAAGTTCAATGCAAATCACTTTGATCATTTTTCTAAAAATAAGGCCCACATCAACTAATATTGGTTGATCTTAAGTTTGATACTTGGCATTTTATTAGGAAAATTGTGCGAAAAAAGGACATCTATATAATATTATTGTACATTATAATCCATTATTCTGCTAATTGGATAATGTTGAACAAAACAAAAATTGTCTTTGTTTGATATGTTCATAGTTCATACCTTACTAATAACCTAGTCAATCAACTAAATTAGGTGTTGCATGCATGAAACTAAGACAATTGCTTTTGAAATTATTGAAACTAGATAGAGCATGGGGGGTCTCAATTGAAAAAGAGAGCATAGTGCTCCATCAAAGCTCCCATCCAACTTCAAAGCCCTTTTAATCCTATATCAAGGCCATCATCATCATCATCATCATCATCATCCAATTGTCAAACCTTATCTCTATGATTGTGTTTTGTTCTTGGCCTTTTGGGAGGTGTTCCAAATGCTTACTATTCATCTTTCTTGCCTAATCATTCACATGATGTTCCTTGCAAAAGACAAAGCTTTCTCATTATAAGTTGTAGGCATGGCCTTTCACATGTCAAGTTGGCCTAACTAACATGAATTTCCAATCAATTGTGTCCAGGAAATACAATAAATAAAAAAAATATATATAAATAAATTCCTATCATCAAAATGATGTATTTGAATTGAATAAATACACAAAATCAGGCCCATCATACACCTTACATTTTTTAAGGTACCGTCATCATCACTAGTTTTGTAAGGTTCATCTTTTTAGTTCCCATCTTTGTAGGTCTTAAGAAATGTTTGTAAGGTCCCCAAGTCCTACCATGCACTCGCAGGACCCTCAGATTTTGGGTAGGGTCCCTTTGAAGTTCTCATATTTGGAGTTTAATTGAGTTTTATTGAGTGTGTAGGAGGACCCCCAGAACTGCATTGTTCTCCTCAATTGAGGGGTTTGCATTGAGGTGGCACCTGAGCACGGACCCTGAATTCCACGAAATGGCCTTGTTTAAGACCCTTCCTAGGGGTATAAAGACCAATGGTCACCATCCATGCTATTGGATAGCCTTAAATAAGTGGCCCAGAATAAGAACTTGGGGTCTTATAGAAGGGAGAGCTGCTGTGAACTGTGAGTTCATTTTTGATGAACTTCAAAGTCCAGGGAACATTTCTTATGCGAACTGGTGCGGGGTTGAACTTTCCATTACTAAGGTGCTCTGAGCCATTATGCCATTATTGCTTGTTCAGGTCCTGTCGAAGAAAAGTTCTAACCACTTGCTTGTGTTTTCTTCTTCCTTTGATTTTTTTTTTTTTTCCTCCATTTGGGGAGGAGAGAGTTGTGTGTATTGTGTACCCTGTTGGTTCTGAATACTCGAACAAGGTACACAGACGGAAACCAAGCTCAAACTGTCCTCGGTTTCTTTCTCCATGATTGCAGAGCTGCCGGAATAATAATACTACTACTTCACGTATGCAGCAGGACCCGGACGATCGCAGCAGTGATTCCGGACTTTTTTTTTTCCATGCTCCCTCTGATCTGAAGGAAAGGAGAGAAGCTTGATGATCGATTTTGTTACAAGAACAGGATCCGGAAGATCTCAGGTGTGATTTCCGACTTTGTTCAATGCTCCCTGTGATCTGAAGGAAAGGAGAGATCTGTTCCATCGGTGTTCCAAGAACAGGATCGGGAAAATATTTGCAGGTGTGATTTCCGACTTTGTTCAATTTCCCCTGTGATCTGAAGGAAAGGAGAGATCTGGTCCATAGTTGTTCCAAGAACAGGTCCGGGAAGATATTCGCAGGTGCGATTTCCTACTTTGTGAAATGCTCCCTATGATCTGAAGGAAAGTAGAAAGCTGGATGATTCCTGTTGCAAGAAGAGGATCGGGGGTTTGAGATCGTTGCCAAGCAGAGAAGAATACATTCGAAGCTCTACAGAGCGATTTGCAGCGATTTGTTGTTTGAAGAAGCTTGGATTTGTCCTTGCTAAGCTCGGGCGTTCTGTACAGGCTTTTGTGTGGCAGATCGGGAAGTTTGCGCGATTTTTGAGCTCAAACAGACCTGCGAAACAGATTTTGTGATAGCGGGTGGTTTACAAGGCGATTTTGCATTTGAGGATGGCGATGCAACGCTGGAATAATCAGTATCCTGGTACCACTCCGGAGTCGTCGTACACCTGGAAGGGGCAGACGCAGAGTAAAAGCCCGCAACCTTCGTGGAGCATGGTTGTGGATCCAGAGATGAAGCGAAAGAAGCGCATTGCAACTTACCAGGTGTTCACAGTGGAAGGGAAGATGAAACAGACCATGAGAAACAGTTGCAGGTGGCTGAAAGCGAAGTACATCGGAGCGCGTTACGGCTGGTGGTGATTTTTGCAAGCCAGCCGATGCAAGAGGGGGCGGCGGCGGGGGGCAAGATCTCCGACATACTTTTCAAGGGAGAATCATCACAACTCTCTGTCTAAACGAAATAAAGAAATCTTCGCGTTCTGCTGCTGGGCCATGAAGAGCTGCGAGAGGGTGTGCACGGCGAGCAGAACTAGTTTTGTCTCCACTGCTTCAAAATGTTGCAGGGTATTCTGTGCAGGGTTATTTGGAATAGCAGCCTGCATCGACGACATATCAGGAAGATCTGGTTAAGACTAATCTCTGCATGACTGGTATCATAAACATGATTTGTACGAAGAAGTCTGTTCTCCGAGTGCATATTTCCAAGCGCGTAGCAAAAGTACAGGGCAGTAGTAATCAAGATCTTGCGTCTCTATCCATCACAACAAACGAGGGCTCCGACATTTGCAGAAAAATTCCTACAAGTGGTAAATTGTGAGTCTAGAAATATTTGTAGCATGTGAGGTCTGCACCAGATGCATATGTGGCAAAAAAGCTTCTAAGCATGCTGAGCTGCAAACAAGATCTGCTGTTTGGTCATGTAGCAAAAGCTTGAAGTGTTTCTCACTTTGGTGCTTGAGCCTTAGGTTCAGGGAGATTGGTTTGTAGCTGGGGTGTATGTACTTCTCTAAGACATTTGCAACTGTGTTAATCTGTGGTATTTTGGATTGAGAATTTTTGAGATGGCCAAACTGAGGTTTCTTTTGCTTCTGGTGCTTGTTGAGCCTTTAGGTTCAAGGAGATGGTTTGTAGCTGGGGTGTATGTACTTCTCTAAGACATTTGCAACTGTGTTAATCTGTGGTATTTTGGATTGAGAATTTTTGAGATGGCCAAACTGAGGTTTCCTTTGCCTCTGGTGCTTGTTGAGCCTTTAGGTTCAAGGAGATTGGTTTTGTAGCCGTTTATGAATGTCTTGAGGACACTTGCAAATGGGGGAATCTATGGTCTTGTATTGAGGGGACACAATTTCTTGGATGGCTGTGGTATAGGTGAAGCTTCTCCACATTTAGGCATCCTCATGCCACATCTAGTTCAGAAGTTCATTTGATGATCTTACACCTGGAAGAGGAGGTAAAATAGTATTGGATTCCTGGTAGTTTGTACAATGTTCTTGCATTTTCAATTCAGAAAGAGGGGTTTGATCCATTCTGTGGTTCTCAGTTAGGGTTTTGATCAAAGGGCTTAAAGAACTTCTGCATACTTGGATTTCGACATTTGCAAGCTGCTTATGGATTTCTCTGTTGATGGACTTCTGTGATATACCTTCAGTGCTTTGGCAACTTGACATGGTTGGCCACTGCAGTGCCTTACATTCCTGTCTTGGGAATAGTACTCGGAGGTTAATTATGCTCTATTGTATTGTATTTCTTCAATCTGTACGTTGCTAATCAAAGCATCAAAGGTTTGATGGCTGAAATCTGGGTTTGGACAGCCTTCTCACAAGAACTTTTGTTGGTGTATGGTAGTGTGGTTTTCGGGTGGAGGAAAATTTGGAAGTTTGGATGTTTGGACATTGGGTCTAAGGGGTCAGGTTTTTTTCTTTTGAGTTGCAATTATCAAATACAGACAGCAATCCTGTAAAGGTTTTTCAATAGGGAAATGTATAATTCTATATATCCAGTGCATGTTCTGTAAGACACATGTTTTCTGTATCGTGGTTCCACTATCTCATTCTGTCTGGTGGCTTCCAACAACCCCTTTTGATCTTCAGTCAAACCAAATAAAGGCTTCCTTGTTCTGGGGTAGCTGAGTGAATGCACCCTATGGTGAATGTATTACATTGTCTTCTCACCACTCATTTGCTTCCACGAGGCAAGCACAAACCCTTCTATCAAGTGGGACATGTGCACCCCAGAACCAATAGAGGAAATCTTGAATTGCAGCTGGAACCAAACTCTTCATAGGCCATCATCTGTTTATTTTGCATCCAGGACAAATCTCTGCAATAGTGTGTTTACAGATCCACACTCCTCAATGTTGATCATTGTAACACCAGTGGAGATGCACCCTTCTTGTGATTGCCCACAGACAAAATAGTTGAAGAATTCAAAGAAGAAATCAGTTTGCTCTTGAATTTGTTTTGAAACAAGATTGCAAATAAAATAGTGGATTTCAGAGTTGAAGAACTCAGAGAAGATAACTAGTTATTACAACTGGAAGAGTGTCAAGACAATGGATGGATGGATGGATGGTTGGATGAACATATGGATGGACATCCAAGAGGTCAGCTTCGAACTTCCTTGGAGTAGGTAGCAGCAGCACAGGGTCTCCGCGCACGGCGCAATGGCTGTTGCTCTTCTGCAGCAGATGCCTTGGAGGGTGGTTGTCTTGAGTCGAGGGTCGACGGCACTGTTTCCGTTACGGATCCCCTTGCCTCATGTATCAACTCGCAATCCGTTGCACACGGGGTTTGCAAGCCGCACCAAGGAGTGGAGGAGCGGTGAAACACGAGCTGGCATCCACATCGATAGGCGACGCCACTTTGATGAGCTATGGCGACGACAGGAGGTAATATTTCTTCCCTTTGCCTGCCAAATTTTCGGGAATAATCGATCAACCAAACGCTTCCTAGACATCTTCACTAGAAAACTCTACTCTGGAAAGAAAGAGAGTCACTTCACACACAAATCACAAGACACAAGCCGACAGACAATCTTCTTCTTTCTCCGGGGAAGAATTCCTAACAATTTCTTCTTGCAGTGGAATGAATGATTTTAGGCCATCGCTTCAGGTCTCTTGCAAACAATAATGCCAACAATTAACCTTCAAACGTGATTGTGAAACCACAGGAGGGAGAAGCAAGAGAGGCTGAGGCTGAGGTAACATGTCCTATTGATTGCGTGCGAGAAGTTCGCAACCTTGCCGAGTTTGAGCGGGTGCTTCTGAATGCAGAATCTGCTAACCAATTGGTACAGTTTGCTTTTGCTTCCCCTCTGTCTTTCTTTAGCATCCATTCCCTCTCCTCCGTCCATACCCGTCTGTCTTCTTACTGCATGTCTATTTAACTTTGCAAATCTATGACAGAAGAGATCCTTTCCTTCATTGACATGATAGTCAGGGCAAAGTTCCTTCACTGATGTAGTGTGAGAAACATTTTTTTGTTTTTCGCAGTCTTGTTTACATGTGTGAGAACTTATGAAAAGTGACTAGAGAAGGCTCTACTTATGTTTTTGTGTGCGGTGTTCAATTCAGAGCAGAGAGACAGATGCAGAAGAAAAACGCAAAATTTCATTGAACAAACAGACAACAACCATGTTCATTGTTTTGATTTCAGTTGTGTTTTGCAGTTTTCCAATCATAGGGAAGCTCTTTTCAGAAACATTGAGGATTGAATCTTTACAGCTTTTATGCATTTCTGCTAGAGCAGAAATGAATATGAGAAAGAGAAAAAGCAGAATCCCATTGAAGAGACAGACAGCCAATTTTCATTGTTTGAGTTCCGTCGGTGTTTTGTAGTTTTCCAATTGTAGGGAGGCTCTCTTTTTACAAACATCAACAATTAGGTCTTTTGCAGCTTAGTATGCCCTTTCTCTTAGTCTTCAGTTTCAAACTCTTTTGTTCTCTGTATCTTGCTTGGTCCAAGCTAGGAATATTAGGTCAATGGAAAGAAGCAGCAATTTCATGAGTAGGATTTTGCAAATTTGAAATATTTCTTGTGTCTAGCTGCAACTTTCCGTTCAATCACAGTTGCTAAAAGCAGCCAGAGCTACAGGTTAAATGTTGGGATAGTAGACCTGCTAAATGTTGCTAGATTTTTCATAACTCTCTTGCAGATTTGATGCTACCAGGAAAGCAGAGTTAGGAAGAATTGTTAAGTTGTTGGTGTGCACCAACTGGATGATCAGATGCAAGTTGTGTTTGTCCACAATATGTCTTTACAGAGGAATGAAACAAAATGGTCAAGACTAATGATTCCAGCATATCTGTTTTGATCTCTTTCTTATACTTTCAAGTGAGTCTGTTCATGGTTTCTGTTTTAGATCATGGCAGGTTGTGGTGGACTTCTACAATTCATCATGTGGGGCATGCAAGTATATTCTTCCTCGGTTCATCAAGCTTTGTAAAGGAGTGAGAGCCTTTCACTCATTCAAAACTTGTTTGAGATTCTTATTCCCTTCATAGGACACATTTTGTTAGTTCTCCAGTTTTGGCTTTGATTGGTATCTCTCTGCTGCTAAAAGAAAGTGTGCAGTGGTTTTAGACATTGACACATTAAATTTAGCAAAAGAGTTTCAAAAGTTCTCACAAGGGTCCTGCAATCTTACACTTGCAGAAAGAATGTTTGTCTGGACAAGAGCTCTCACACAGCAAACTTCTTTATGATGTTACCAAGCTCTTTGTAACTTCAATTCCTTCCAATGAGCTAGTCAACCTTGTTTGATCATCTAAAAATACGGCTCAGGGTGCTTTTAGGCGTGATCTATCAATGGGTTAGTACACATGGTTATGGAGGAATGGATTGACTTGTTGCAGGGATGTGGAGAAGAGTGTCCTGTGGAACATGAAAAGAGCATCCACTTTGTAAAGCACAATGTTCATGATGAGTATGATGACTTGACAGTAAGATTCTTACTAGGGGGATGGGATGGCTTTTGGGATGGGAACTTTGATTGGGAGGAACATGTATTTGCTTTGATTCAAAATCTTAGTTTACAGCTGATGCAAATTGTGCCCTTTGTGAGAGTTATCAGGTTTGCTTTAATCACTTGTCTCTACCTTGTCAGTGTCAAGAATGTGGTTCTATGGGGTGGGAATATTTCAGGACATTGCACAATTTTATTCCGTTCGACATGTACCCCTCTTCTCTTTCTTTGTGGTTAGATTTCACAACCCAACTCAGTCCTCAACTGAATTGATCAACTGTAAAGTTGTGTCATATATCTGAATTTGATTCAAGTTTGTGAATTAAGCAACTTGATGTGTTAATGCCTATGAAACTTAGTTACTAGCTACACACCATCCAGGAGACATGGTGTAATTCAGTGTTTTAATCATGTGAAGTTTGTTTTTGGCAGGATGGGTGTCGGGTGGACCAGTTTTCCACACGTGATCAACATCAACTTGAGGAATACATCTTTGACCTTCTTGCTCAATATCATGAATAAGTATGTTTAACTCCACATATATATATAGATATACAATTTTTCAAATTGAAAAATATTTAATCCTTTTTTTTGAATGGAAGTCCTACTTTCATTTTGCAAAATTTCTCTATTAATTTGTTCAAAAAGATATGCATGCAAGGAGTCTTTGAGAGGTCCTAGCAATTGCTTGGACAATTGATTAAAATGTTCCACATCTATTTTGCATTCATGCTGGGTCAATGGTTCCAAAGTTGGGAAGTTTGTTTTAAAACCCGAGTTTGGAATGGTGGGGGTGTTTTTGGAGGGGTGTTGTAGAAGGAAGTCTGTGTGCCAAACATTGTCAATGTAACATGGTATTGCAAAAAACCTTACTAAAATGAGAAAAGTGTAGATCCATGGGGTTCGTAATTAGTTGCCTATAAAATACTACTACATGAGATCCATGCTTGGGTTGTATACATTAGGATATCCATAGATTATTATGGACTAGTGTGAAAATTTGAAATTTGTAACATTTTTATAGCTATAAATTAGCCATGTTAGTTCAGTACCTTGGAAATAAGATGCAAGGTCATGAGATATTATTTCTCTATAACCAAATTAAAGTGCTTAGAGTCATTGATGGGAGGCAGCCATAAGTTAACACATCATAAAAGCTATGTACATACATTTGCATATGGAGAATATTATTATATCTTTGCTTACATATTGTACATGTGAAATTGTGAAACATTAGTTCAAGATGCTGGTATTTTGTCAAATTTGAAATCTTGTGATATGTGAAGTATCATACAATATGACCACTTATTATATTTTATTATATTAGTCTAATGTGATTGTTGAATCACTACTTGAATGAGAATTTGTTGATTTTATCAAGGCCATGTTGAAGGATGTTGTAATTTGTGATACCCAAGCTGGGACATGTCTTGAATTAGCAGCAAAATTTTGGAAAAAAAAAATCTGCAAAATCTGCTCTGTGATAATTGAAATTTGTTAGTTCATGTGAACATGATCAAAGTGGTTTAGTAATAAAACATCTTATATCTTCCCCATTCCTTTATCGAATTGAGCAATTTTTTGCGAGGGAAGCATAGGAACGATGTGTGAGGAATTGACTTCTTTGAGTTCTTAAGTCTTCACTCACCGACCTATCTACCCTATAGTAAGGCATCCTCTAATTAGACTACAAAGATTCACCTAGTGTGCTTCATGGTAAAAGAAGGGGTGGGGTTTGTAATATTAAGCAACAAATGAACAATGAAATCCCATGATCACAATACCATTAGGACATAACAACATTCATGGACATTAATCATTAACATCATTTAGCACATCATATCATGCCCATCACAAGATAATTAGGGCATAAGAACAATTGCATAAAACCCCCAGTTGGGAAAAAAGTTCCAGATTATTCCAAAGGTTAAATAGTGTCCATTCAAAATATTGGACCATGGTCATTGGTGTTACTTGCAACTATAATTCTTGAAAACTATGAAAGGATTTGTTCTCCCAACATAATTTTTTTGAAATTAGCCAAAGTTTTTGTGATTGAAACCTACCTTTCCAAATGCAAGAATTGATTCCTTATGGAGGTGAAAATGTATCAAAGTAATTGTAGCAACATGTTTCCTAGTTGGCATTCAAGTCAAAAAATTAGAAAATTTGAGTTCCTCACTTAATATACAAATGGCAATTGAAAACTAAGAGTTTTGATTTGCTAATTGCCCCAATAACAAATATACAAATGGCAATTGAAAACTATGAGTTGATTTGCTAATTGCCCCAATAACAAATTTTCTTGTGAAAACACCCAAAAGTGAACTTCAACACACTTAACACAAAGTTTTGGATCATGAATAACTGACTACACTATCAACATGGCAATGGTTGCCAAAATGGTGGTACCTTGTGAAGAAGTACCTAATATTAAGAAACTCATAGATTATCACCTAGTTTCATTTAAGGTAGTGGGGCATCAAATTACCTTAACTATCCTTGGTGTACAAATAGACATCCATTGGATGAAACATGGTTTTGTTTATAGAATGATATCTTCAGAAGGTCTATGAAATGCCCTAGACATAACCATTTTCAATTTGATGACCTCCCCATAAATTATTATTATTATTATTCAGGTTGAAATTCAGACAATTCAAGCATTTTGCAAATTGCGATATTGAATATTTAGGGCTGATGATGCTGAATTAGGGGTTTTTTTTTTTTTTAATCAATTTCTTAATTGGGTGAAGGGTAGATTCTTTTTTGAGTGACAATATTTAGGATCCCAAATTAGCTTTGGACTAGTACAAATTAGTTTTGGATATTTGGTTGTCCCCAAAAAAAAAAAAAAAAAAGAGCCCTCAGAAATTCCAAATTTTGGGATATGAAAATGAGGGTTTCTGAAATTGGCATCTTTTACGGACCCTACAAATATTCTTGTTTGCTTTTCAGGGTCTGCTCCCAAAAGAACGTTCGTTACAAGCGGCACAGATCGTCTTACGTAAAAGAAAGGTAGGCATGTAGGTACCTAGTCTCTGGGTAAGTGCTTGTAGTCCTGAAATAAGGCGGGTGACTTAACCAAACCCTTGGTTTCAAGGGGCTAATCGCCAGAAGGAAAATTAGGGCGACGGGATTGGCCGAGAAAATGACAGGATAAGGATTTTCGGCGTCCCATTGGTCGTATCTTTCCGAGCGCGCGGGTCATTTCTCGCCCGCTCTGTCGTCACCTTTTTTCTAATAAGGTGGCATCATGCTCCAGATCGTCTCATCTGCAGTGGGTGAAAGGGTCAATCCGCAGTGATAAAAGGGTGTCTCAACCGAGTAAATGAAGGGTAGCCCTTGGTTTATCCACCTGTCTCGTCTCGCCCGTTGCGCTCCACCCCCGTTCTCGTCTCCCTCAAGTGTGCGGAAAATTGCTTCACCTCCCTGACACTTTCGATCACTCAGTTGTTCTTCGTTGCTCGTTACTTTTCTCTAGGACTGCTCCTTCTGTGTGCGAAGCAGCAGAACTTGTGAAAATAATCCTTCTGTTTTGTATTTTGGAAGGTTTGTTTTTCTTTTTTCCTGACAAGAGATGGCTGCTTGTGCTGCAACTTCCAGGGTTACTACTACCGGAGTCCCTGTCCTGTCGGGGAGCAAGAAGGTCGTCTCACGGGGGGCTGCTGTGCAAGCTAGCTTCGCCGGTCTCAGGTCCGGAAACAGAGTCGATGGACTGAGCTTAAGCAGATCACGATCTTTTGCTAGCCGAACAGCGGTTGCCAAGTCCGTGGCCAAGACTACTTGCGGTCTTGATACCCCAGTCGTCATCTCTCTCAGCACCGGAGCGCTTCTATTCCTAGGACGATTCGTATTCCTGCCTTTCCAGAGAGACAACGTGAGTGCACCTTCTTTGGCATTCTACTCTTTGTCCTCGCAATCTCTATTTTGGCCCGGATTTTGTTCCCATATCAGCTCGCTTTTGGTTCTTCTGCCCATAGAACCTAGCATAAGATAAGGACTAGAAGGTTATCGTTGAATGATAGGGACGAGAAATAATTTTGTTGTTGAATTTTTCCTGAAGAAATCGCGAAAATTTGACTGTTCCTAGCCTATAATTTAACGCGTCGGTCGATGCATTCAAGATATAAATGCGCGCGAAATTACTCGGCAATTGGTTCCTGGTGCAGGGTTGCATATGAATTCATAGAAAGATTCAATGAGCCCTAGTTCCAGATGCTACAATGTCATGACTGCTTAGAAGTTTTGATTCCGCTTTGCGGTTCCCCGCGGCTTCATTCCTAATATCCAACAGCAATGAGATTATGATGCGTTGCAAGCTAAGTTGTAAGACTAGGCTATCTGGTTGGCCCGCAAGTTTTCAGGTCCAGTACCGATTCTGCTGCACCAGAACACAGATACAGTATACAACACAGTGCTCTTGTTGTTTTTAAGGTACTCATAGTGTGTGGACAGCAAGAGAAATGTGTCAAGGACTTATCAACCCTTCTAATCAGCCCTGTATCATGCTATTAACCTTGAAGAAATGCTGTTGATGTGTGAGTTTTCCAGGTAGCAAGGCAAGGACTGCCAGAGCAGAATGGTCAAAGTCATTATGAGGCTGGTGATAGTCGTGCACAGGAGGTTGTGAGTCTGTTAAAAACCAATGACCCCGCAGGTTTCACCATTGTTGATGTTCTTGCCTGGGGAGCTCTGGGCCATGCCATTGCATTCTTCATCTTAGCCACTGCCAACAATGGTTATGAGCCTACCTTCTAGGCCATATTCGTTGTATTTCCATCAGTTGACCAACATACATACATGCGCAGTCCTTTGAAGTGAGCTTTTAAACTGTATGCAACTTGTTATGGTGAACAACGTTGTGGCAGCATTGTAACTTAAATGTATCAAAGTCTGCAATTGTATCAATTCCGCTCTGTTAACAAAATTGCGAGCTTTTCATTTGTTTTGATGTTTCAAATTGTTCTGCTCTTGTTCTTGGTGAGGGCCAATTAAACTGAATAGCTGCAGTTGTAGACTTCAAAATTAAGTCCATGGGCGTATGTTTCATTGCCTTGAAAAATTGGAAATGTTGTGTACAAGCAGAATGTTGATGGATCTGTAACCACACGTCGAATTGTGTTGTATGGACATTATGGACCCATGGGTATTAGATCATCTGAATTTAGACTAATTATGTCCAGAAGACAGATTTAACTATACTGGACATTATCTGCAGCATCCGAAAGGAGTTCAATTCTGCTTCAAGTTTGAGCTTCTGAGAGGTAATCTAGAAGTCAACTTGAGCAAAAGTAGTGAATCTTGAGCATCTATCATGAAGAGAGAAAGGAGATGGAGAGGGGGACCTGTCAGGGAAGGAAACCATCCACCCTTAACTGTCTAATTACGAATTGATTGTAGACAACATTAGCTGTTTGGGTTTATGCAATTCCTCATATCGTATCACTACCGATGTGGCTTTGAAACCTGTAATGATAGTGGCATTGTTGGACCAAGACCAAACTGTTCCATATGTGTGGGGATTGAAAATGGTATGGATGCTGATTTTTTTTCAAAACAAAAGTGATGGTGGAAGCTATATGTCTTGAATTGAAACCAAAATGGAATTGAATGTGGTAAATTATAAAGGGGTTCAACAATTTATAAAACCACATTGTAATTTGTCTTTGATAATTGCCAAAGGGTTGAAAGTTTTCAGGTCTCCAATATGAAACCTATGGAAATGAAAAATCATATTTCGGAGTGTTTAGGATGCTTTAGAACCTCAAATGCTTAATTTGTGTTTTTTTGTCGATAAAGTAGTTCATCATTTTCCAAATTAACCATAATTGAAAATCAATTAGGCATGCAATATTTAGACTTGTCATAGGCACAAAAATTATTATGATCACAAACATTATTACCATGAGCACAAGAACTACCCAAAAAAAAAATGTTTAGACTTTTCATAATAATATTTGAAAACATGAACAAGGACATGAAGTATGCAAACAAGTACATAAGTGAGATTATATTCAATACATTATATGATAAGCTTCAAAACATGATTCGATGTGAGGAGATGTCAAGAAAGATTGGGTCTCATATTGATGTCAATTAAACTAAAGATAATAATAGCCTACAATACATGTATTTATACCTATTTGGGTGCCATGAAGTGGAATCATCCATCAAACTTTCCATAGAATTCATCATGCAAGGAACCAAGTGTTAAAACAACTTCTTAAAAGTCAATGATCAATGATAAATAAATGGTCATGAATGAATTTTATTCCTTTCGGATTAAAAGTGGACCAATGATGTATGAATTTCATAATTTATAGGTCAAATGAATGGTGATGAATTTATGGATGAAAAATGAAAAGGCTCAATTAAACAACTAATAAATTAGTATCAATGGATGAATTTCATCCAATAGCAACAAATTACAGTACATGAACTATGTTTTTTTAATATTTTTTTAAAAAATAAGTATTAAAATGGATGTCAACCATGACAACATTCCCAAAAGAAGTTAGTGAACTTTAGACTAAAAGTGAAAGTAATAATTAAGACCTTGTGAAAATGCCTAAAGGAAAAATGGCTTGAAAGGAAAGAAAAGGTTCACCAAGTTGCATTCACTTGCCAATGTAGATAGCCAATACATGAATGAAAAAGGTCAAAGCCCATCCATCTTTCAATGTTAGTCTTATGCCATTCATTAAATGTGTTTTAAAAAAATTATGTCCATTTCTTGGGTTGTGATGTCTAGATTCAAGATTGTCAAAATAAGGAACTTTTTCACTATGACCATCCATCTTCCTATTCCATTTGCCAACATATTCTCTCACTTCTTTTCTTTCATCTTGTTTTGACGTTTTCATTGCTTAATAATTTGTGTTTTGTAATTCATCTATCCATTTGCTAGAATTGCTACTCCACCAAAATATTTCATTATGCTTTCTAGTTTTGCACCATGTGTGATTTGCCTTACAAGTATGTAAATCTAATAATTTATTGCATTGTTGGCTAATATGAATTACTAAATTTGGGTGAGGTTGAATATGATGGATAAGTTGAACTTGAGTTATGATTCAAGATTAAAGTGGTAGGGCTAGGGTTTGGAGAGAATGTACATTTTCATTTTGTAGTGTGCACTTCACTTGCATTATTAATGCACAATGGTGGTTTCACACATTGCATTGGTGGGCCCAACGGATCTTGGACAACAACTTCTCAACTTGCAAGCTATATATATTCCCTCCTTTTAATTATGTGCAACCCTTTAATTTGCAGATGAGGCTCTTAAGCCTATATGTTTTTTTCTTAGGTTTCCCTTTGTCAACAAAAAAAATAAATTAGTTTGACACAATTGGATGGCTAATGGAAAATTTTATACATATTCAAAAGAAAATTTGAAACAAGAAAATTGTGAGGTGCTTCTCAAGACCTAACACTTACTTAAGAATCGATACTTGATCTTGGGTATCAATTCATGCTTACATTGTTGAAAATTCAAATTCTTCATCAATCTTAATCTTTTTGAATGCATAAGTGAAGGTGAAAATAATAACAACTTAACCAATATGATAAGGGTCCAATCATGCTAGTAGGAGCCAATGGTGCCTGTTTAGGTGAATACTTAATATGAAATATTCAAGTGGAATTTTTATATCTAATATATTCATTATTTTTTAATATTTAATATTTCCATTATATTACTATGTTGATATTTATATTTTCAAATTTTCAAATGTGTGTGTGTGTGTGTATGTGTGGTTTTCAAAAATAATCAAGTCCTTTTATAAGTCTTTTAAAGAATAATTAAAACATTGATGACAAGTATTTTTGAAGTGTTTTTGAGTATTGTTTATCCATTAGATTGATTTCAACTTTCTTCACATGTTCCTATGAAATCCTTGTAGGTAGCCCTCCAAAATGAAGGCAGAACAAAGCTGATCTAATTGTATAATGGGATAACTATTAACTCTAAATAATATAAATTAAACTCTCTTTTTCTAAGGAGAGTGTGTAGGTAAAAAAATTGACGATCACACCTTAATAAATAGGGGAGTACATTTAGAAAATAACCTTGTAAAAGCTAAAAAAAAGTTAGTTACTTGATTATAAAGATGAGCTAACCTTTTAGAAGGCCAGTTCTTGCCTCTACTCTTGTCATTGCCAAAAAATCATATTATGAATGTTGTTACATGTGTTAAATTAAAAAAATTCAACACCAAACTTAAGTTACCAATTTCAAACATGGAATATAAATAATAGTTATAATTAGTTTTGATTTTTATTAACATATTTGAACCCATAATGGATGCATTAGCAAATAACAATGATTTGTCTAAATTTGACATTGCATTGAAATTATTATCATTTGTAGTATATGGTATGAACATATTTTAAGTGAAGTATTTTGTCTTGTTAACAAATCTAAATTTTGTTGGACTCCATTTCTAGGTTTTTTAGGTTTTTTAGTTTTAAATTAAAGGGATTGATTATTTCTTTGGTGTTGTTATTAAGGGAGTGAAAAATAGTGCAAGTAACCATATCAAGACGATGATTTGCCTCATATGGAAGGAATTTGCATGGACACATGGGGAGGTTATTTCCATTTTATTACAAACAACATGCAAAAAAATATAAGGTGCAACTTATTGAATAATAAATGAATTTATAATTTATTTCAATGTAAATAGGGTGTCTATAATTCATTATAGGAATATATATTTTGAGATATACCTAGAATACACCATTATTTCACAACAACTAAAAAATACCTTTTTATTCACCTTTTTTTTAATATATAAAAAATGACTTCCTTGTGCATGAACCATTGCCATTACCCTTGTTTTGAATCAAACACACTCTTTCGTCATGTCAACATTGAAATTCATGCAAATATGTATAATATTTAACAATAAGAAAATATAATTTTTTTCCCGCATAATAATAAGTTGGCATTTTTAAATTCCATGGAATATAATGTAATTTTTTTTTAACATTTATAAATATTGGACTAAATTTTATATGTGACACCAAAACTGACGCACTCCCAATTCCTTGAAGGACTCAAATGTGAGTGCAAGTGAAAGATAGCGGAAGAAAGAGGAGTCGGGACACGCTCCATAGCTCACAACACTTTGAGGGGTAGAGGGGCGTGTTGGAGCTCCGGGATGGGACTAGGAAGAGTTGACAAGTTTCACTCACTCACACGGGCCTGCACAAAACCCACATAAAGTGGTTAGTGCATAGTTGGAACATTTTTGGTGCTAGGACGAGCCACGAGCAACACGGACACACAAGACTCACCACGGCCCGAACGTGGGGGAAGCCACCACCTTCCCCCTTATAGTATACTTTGCAGCTATCCACGGAGGCTACATCCAAATGGCTATTTTTCCCAAGATTCTCGCGTGGGAGTCCCGAAATTGTCCTGGGTTGGAGTCCCGGGACTTTGGACGCTCATATCTCCCGATTGCAGAGTCCGATCGCAACGCGGTCTAAAGCAAAGTTGTAGCCCTTGTCAAGAGCTTTCCAACGCCATGTTGCACTCTAGAATCGAACATCGGGAAAAGGTCAATTCCCGACTTGGAATCCCGGCCCTTCTTTTGCCCATAACTTGCGTTTGAGATGTCCAAATGAGCAATGCGAGCCCATTTTAGACATCTACATTCCAAGAGTTTTCCAACGGTATAAAAAACGCAATCCATTGAGATTTGACCCTTCAACTCGCCCTTTGAAGTTTCGGGACTCCACCGGGACTCCCTCTCCCAAAATGGGAGTTGCCTTGGGAGTGTGAGTGCTCACTCCCTCACACTCCCTCGCACTTCCTTAGACTCTCGGGAGTATGTGATGACTCCCGGGCTTCCTCTTGGCCCGCACCTTTCCAATGCCTTTGCTTTCGCTCCCGAGCTTCCTTCCTTTTGGTTTGCAACCTTGCCATGCCTTTGCCTTGACTCCCGGGCTTCCTTCCTCTTGGCCCGCAACCTTGCAACCCCTTGCCTTGGTCGCGAGCCCAAAGCTAGGGTTGCCACCAAGGCAAGGGGTTGCAAGGTTTACCTAAAAAATACCTTTTTATTCACCTTTTTTTTCATATATAAAAAATGACCTCCTTGTGCATGAACCATTGCCATTACCCTTGTTTTGAATCAAACACACTCTTTCGTCATGTCAACATTGAAATTCATGCAAATATGTATAATATTTAACAATAAGAAAATATAATTTTTTTCCCGCATAATAATAAGTTGGCATTTTTAAATTCCATGGAATATAATGTAATTTTTTTTTAACATTTATAAATATTTGACTAAATTTTATATGTGACACCAAAACCACAAGACAAAAAAGTTTACATGTGGCTATTTTAATAACCAACCATGAAAATATAAAATTTTAAAAAACCTTTAAAATGTGACAATAAACCAAATGTGTAAACAACATGTGAACCACAAGTATAAATGAAAAAAAGAAGAAGTAAGTGACCATTAAAAAACATTATTTAAAAAAATCAATTTTCACATGAAATCATAAATTAAATAAATTGACAAACACATAATTGCAATAGAAAAATCATTTTTAACAAATTACCAAAATAATAATAATAATAATATATGATTGTAAATCAAATGAATTGAACATGTGATTTTCAAAAGTAAACAATCAAACATTGAACAATTTTAGCAAATGACCAAAAGAAATGTGGATTAAAAAATTTACATGCATCATAAACTAATGAATTTTAAAAAAATTATAAACAAGCAATTGTAAAAACAAATTTAAGAAAAATGTATTTTCTTCTCCAACACAAAGTGCAAACAAGAATCATTTAGTAACTACCTTCCTTTAGAACCTACCTATTTTTAGTTTTTCCACCCTTATAACCGAAATTGGGTTAAGGTGCTAAAAATGCATGCTTAACTTCATACAAGTGACCATAAACATATTACATGTGACCAAAACCACAACTACCAACCGCAATTAGGAAATTAAAAGAAAAAGAAACACACATTCACACGTAATTGTAACCACAATACATGCAACCATCAATATAATGAATGAATTTGTTTTACAAGCGACCATTAAAATTGCGTCACAAATTTATTTCTTATTATTTTCCTTAATACTTTTACATGTCGTTTTAAATTAAATAAACTAATAACATACTATCTTGATGCCCAAACACATATAGACCCATGATTATCATGGTGTTTGTGTGTAATGAACATTAGGAAGCCTTTTTGTGCTAAGTGCTTTCAAGGATTTTAAGGACATGTTGTGCTACAGTAGAACCTCTATAATTTTATCACCTAGGGACCGGCATCCAGTTATAAAGTTGGAGAGGTTATAAGTTATGGGAGAGTTTGAAATTGTGAGGTGCAGGGTTCAAAAGTTGCATGGGGCTTTTTTTTCCCATTTTCTTTGCATTTTTGATCATAAAGGCAACCCGTCTTTAGCAGAGAAAAAGGGTGAAAAACATTTGAAGTTCAACACTTTTTTTCTGAACCTGCTTGTAACCGGAGTATTGTCCCTCCAGCACATTTCACACTTTGCCTTCAACTAGATATACAATATTTCCACCATAACTGATCGAGAAATAAACAAATTATAAAATTGTCGGGAAAGAGGAAAAGTGATAAGTTATAAGAATATAAATTTTTTGCATGGTCCCATTGATGGACCGGGCTGGAATGATAAAATTTGAGAGGTTATAAAATTTGGGGGGATCAGTTTATAGAGGTTCTACTGTATCATGTAAGCACAAGATTATTTTTAAGTTGGATCTTAGCTTTACATGTGTTGGGTTTTAGTTGGTCTTCCAATGTTGGGTGCATTCACAACCTTAAGAGCCAAGGTAAATGTTTTTTTTCCAAAGATTGCATGTGACATGTGCCATTCATGTGTTGGTATGTTATACCAAAAGTTGGTATATTTCATGTTTCAAGTTATAAGTTGTGTGTATAAAAATGCCTATTATGAACCACCACCAAGTGGGTAGTCATTCATTATCACCTTTAATTTTGAATGCTTAGTTCAAAAATTTAATGAACAACGTTTTTTAATTACCTCACAATTTAGGGATGGAGGTTTTGTGTTCAACTACTTGTTTGATAGTGTTTGGTAATGAAGACTAACCCTTCCCTTCCAAATGTGACCAAATGTTTGGCATATTTAATGCCTATTTGGAATGTCTCTCCCCATGATTGGTGGCTAGTGCGGGTTTGTAAATTTTTTAAAAAAAGTGATGAGGGGTGGGGCCACCTTTATTTGATGAGGGATTGTTTTTTACACACTTTCAAAATAAGTTGTCCACATTTTGTCCCCCAAAACCAAATGCAATTTTGTAAATGACTATAGGGGCTCTAGGTGAGGGCTACATAGAGTGTTTGGAACTCCAAGCTTAAAATTGATGGGAGAATGGACACCAATTTCTCCAACCTTTAAACGTTCACCCGCTAGCTTATCTATTTTACATTAGTATATTATACATTCATGCTTGTTATCACATAAAAATGAATAACTTTTGTTTAAAACACATCCTCAAAATTCATTATTTTTGGGGGCAAAAACATAAAAATGTGTGAAAGAAAAGAAAATTTCCAATTTCAACTCATTTTAATCATTAATAGTAAGATCATTTAAGAAATGGTGCACATTTGATAATGAAATAGGACATTTGAATTTTTATTTTACTTTAAAAAAATTTATTCACCCAAGAGTTTTGATAATTTTATCACTTTTGAAACATAATCAATTTGCATCAAATTTTGAATACTGTAACTAAATTGCAAATAATGGAGCCTATTTCAAAAAAAATCCAAACTATTGTGTTCCACTTTTACAATAATTTTACAATTGTCAAAACTATAGTGTCCATCCCCTTAGGTGACTCCAAAGATTGTGAATGTAGCATGTGTTGAAAACTAGTTGTTTATAACTCATTTTAAACCTATAACTAAAAGATTTAGTAACAAAGTCATTCATGAGCTTTTCAACAACATTGTGACACATGTCAAACTCTTATGCACAAGTGACTAAGATGTATATGTATTTGTCAACTTCTTTCAAAAAACATTTGGTACCTCCTATTTTCAGCCATGCATCAATATATCATTTTATTGTGTTTCGTTAATGTGAATGAACATGGATCTTCAAAAAATTATAAGGTTTGTAATCAAGTTTGCACTCTTGTTGTTTTGTTATAAGGGCCATAAATTGTTTTACAAAGGAATTGGCAAGAACAACAATAGGAGGATATGGATACAATGGTAGAAATCTAAGTTGTTCTTGGCATTATTGATGGCATTGGGATCCTTCTCCCATGACAATTAGGGATTCCCCATGGCATGTCCCCATTACAAAACCAGCTCTGTTGGCAGTTTATCCGTGTGAGGAAAGTGTGAAAGTCTTACTTACCATTTATGTTGTGTAGAATGAAGATTTTCATTACTTTCTTGAGAAGCATCAGTAGCTATTCTGCATCAAAATTCTCTACCTAACATAAGCCTAGTTACTTATCTATCTAGGTGTAACTAAACCTACTTATTTAATTCGGGATATGTAAGCAATAATGCCTACCTAATTTAGGCCTACCTAATGATTAACCTAATTGGATGATTTAAATTAAATTAATAAAATAATTAAACATCAAAATAAATTTAAACTTGTCATTTTTTTATGGATGATTTATAGCACATCATTGTCATCTCAACACATTGTTACTTATGTAATTGCATAATGGTTATATAACCTAATGACATAATAATTGCAATTCTCTTATTGCAACATAGTTGCATGAGTTGCATACATAAACGATGAGTTGTGTCCATTGTAACTTTTGCAACTTTTTCAATAACACTCATTATTATATAGAAATATGTTGAATTGTAAATGGTCAATTGCAATTCAAAAACCTAGTTGCAAGCTTAGTTGTTAAATATTCTATTAACCTAATTGTAAAACTTTTTATTTCTCATAGTTTTCCATGCCTCCAACATTTGAAAAGGTTTTGAAACAACCTACATATGGCATTCCTAATGTAGTGGTAGGCAAGATGCACCTCTTTAAAAAATTTCAAAGAAGTGCAAAAACTAGTTGACATAAAGTTTGTTCTTGAATACTTACAATTACTTCTAAGCAATGGGTTGTAGAAAGGTCATCATCCTTTCATGATTTCAGATTAGGTGACATCAATCATTTTGAACCTGCAGATGATCAATCCTTGTTTGCATGTTGCAACACAAATGTTTTGTTTCTTTCCTTAAAAGCAAGTAAACATGATGCTTCTTTTATCACACCATCATTCCCTTACATGATCAACCGTATAGCCATCATCACCTTATAGTTATCTCAAAATTTGCAAGCAAATCTGGCATGCGCAGAAGAAGGCCTCGAAAATCCATGTAACCCAAGCCTTCATTTTGGGGATCAGATTCATCTACCACTTTTGACACTAGGTCATCAAGCTCAATGAGGTCCAAACCTTCAGATGACGGAACACGATGCAGTGATGCCAGTGATGGTTGGATTGCTACACCAGAACAAGTTAACAAGTTGATACCTTGCATTATGTCATCTGCAAACAATATGCCAATTATGTTCAATTATTTGAGACTGCTGTGATATAGGGAAGAAACAAAAACATGTGATGCTTATTCTCAATAGAGCTTTTCAGTGTTTAGTCGAATTCCTGGAATATTGTAGGAACAGACAACAATATATATGCTTGCATCTCCATGATCAATCTGAAGGTTTTATGTATGCATCTCTTGCTGTTTATCATTTGGGAGTTGTTATCTTGGACTTCTGGATCAAGTAGGATTCAGTCATTGCAGGGTATTAAAAAAGACCCAAAATGTTGTGGAAGTACCTGGGCCAAGGATATCATCACCATCAAAGTCCCAGAGGGCAAATATCCATACCATTTTGACATCTGCATGTGTTTCCTTGGAAAAGGTTGACATAACATTGAGGAACATCATGAAAGTAAGCTTGTCACTACTATCATCGCTGAAGAGCTCACAAATACGAGCTGCAAATGGGTTCACTCTCATCTCTTCGACTTGTGCTAACTCCTCAGCTCCAATTTTTTCAGACCCACTTTTGCAAACAGCCTGCTAAGTTGAAAGCACAAATGGGTCCACAAAAACAAGATGGAGCTTTTAACACCAATGAAGCAAATGTATCTTCATGCATTCCTTGGGAACCTAACCCTTCCTCAAAGGATACTACATCAAATGGAATCCAATGCTATCAGACTTTGTGAAGATTGCATGGTCAATCTTCTTTGGGCCAAACATAATTTTGTTTCATATTCATCAAAGGATTAGGTTTGGAAAGGAGAGTGACCAACAAAAATGTGACATGCTGATACACAATGCTAACCATATGTAATACCAGTGAAGAGCATTATATTTACAAGAGATTCATCAAGATTGTATTTGACTTAGAAAGGCGTTCACTAGGATTGTGTTATGTTCCTTGACATTTGAGTGATGGCAATGTTGGCTGCAATTTCTTGTGCTTGCTGAATGATGGAGGCGATGATCCATAGTTCATACATGAAACTTGTTATGCAGGAGGATAATTTCTTCTGTTTGGAGTTTGGTTTGCATTCTATAGGCCAAGAGTTGTTCAGAAGATAGTGTGGGAGCCGTAGGAGCTGCTCTTGTTTGTAGCTTTTTGGAGTCCTTGACAAAAAGCAGTTGCAATTTGTGCCATAATCCACCTCTCTTTGCAGATATCTTGCTTAGGGTTGGCAACATGCTGACAAACACACCATCCATATACTACCTTTTAACATATCTGTTGTGGATTTTTTGATTGACATCCATAGTGTCTTGCAATTCACAACACAGACATGTCATGGTCTGTTTGCCATTCAGGCTCTACAGCAGTCATGCATTCTGACATTCAAAGACATCATAGACAAGTATAGATCTGATATCAAAGTCTTAAAAATGTTTGCCACCAACCATGCCTAAGTCTCTCTTCAAACTTCTGAACACTAGTATTTGAAGCTGTTCAATGGTTCTTAGATATGTATAGTGCATTGCTTTTTGTAGGCAATTCTGCAAACTGATTTTGTGTTTTGGCAAATATACAATCAAGGCAACTCATATCTCCAATCATAATCCAATGCTGCTGCAAATCAAAGTGGGCTCTAGGCTGGATGCATGACATACTCCAAAATCATAAGGCACAAGTATATGCAGGGCTGGGCTGGAATCAATAATCATTCTCCAACAACACTTGTGCCACAAGCACACTTGTGCCACAATTCTCAATTTCCATAATCAATATTAGTTGCAATAACTTGCTTGTCAAAACTGAAACAATGCATTTGCCACCAAGCCTGGGTGCCCAACTGTCTCTATTCAACAAAAAAACCATTAGTTTCCCAAACTGTTTCCACTGCATACAAGATCTTAGACAACTGGCTTGCAATCATTGAGAAATTTCAAATGAAATGCGCTCTAGGACTTAAGGACAGATTGCACTTAGTCGTTGCATTCATTGTAGTTGAAAATAGGAGCCCTGCAAGATCATCTGCATCCTCTCCTGTTTCCTTGGTGCAGAATGTTTAGAGGCCACTGGTTAACCATCATCTGATCGTTTTACTTGTCACAACCAACCAACATGTCAGCAAGGTCACAGTTTACTGCAGGCCATACACTAGGATATATGCCACATGTATCTGCCTTAACTAAACCAATGGAAGTGACCAATTTCAGGTTTCATCTATCATAAAATGGAGTATAACAGGTGATCCACCATTTGGATGTCCAAATCGCACGAAATAAAAAAAAGTGGGGTGTTCAAATACTAAATCCATGTCTTCTGTTTCAATCTGAAAGCAGAGAGTCCTTGTGTTGTCTAGAGCTACCTTTCTGAGTGGGGCTGATTAGTTTCAAGGTCACCAATTGGCAGCCACCCCCTGCTTCAGGCAAGAACCTTCCATCAGAATGCTTTGAGTTGATGGCATCCTTGCAGATGGACCATCAAGGTGTAGGCTTCAGTTGGCAACTTTTGGGGCTGCAAAAGTGTTGTCCTTGAGGGGGGAATAGATCCCTGATATAATCATAAACAGACTATGAATTCTAAAAGAATGACACTCAAAGGTCTACTCCTGACACAAGTTTCTCATTCCAACTAGATGCCATGTGGGGGGGTAAGGGAGCGACTACATCCAAGACATCATCACATGATTGTACCATTCTCTGACCAGCTTCATAATCTGCTTTAGCTGATTCTTGATGCTTAAATATCCTAGCTACATTAGGAAGACTCAACTTGTGGCAATGCAGATGTAACAAGGGCGTATTTGAGAAGATGTCACCCTTCTGGTGCCGTTTGCAATCATTTGGAGCTAATGGGTTCTCTGGGTTGTGCTCATCCTTGGGTGGCCAATTCTTCAAGGCACACCAGCCATACTTGTAGTCACCAACAATTGGAGTCCCCAAGACTTCTGCACAGTGTACTCGAATCTGATGCACAGTAGCATCTACACTCATCAATCTAACTTACACACCCAGAAAATGGTACTTGAAGGGCACACAATGCAAACCTATGATTCCTTCTGATCCAACTACTCTGGAGGAAGATTGCACTTTATGAGGCACCATTAAACTTCAAATTGAGCTAGACTGGTATTGTAATATCATATTGAGTCTCTCAAAGACCTCGGTCTCAGTTAGAATCCAGTGAGCAAAGAAAAGGAGGAAAAGAATTCACAAACCTGATGCTTGCGACCAGTCAGAGGGTGAAGCTCCAGCCAAGTGCAGCCTACACACCAAACAATCATGTATTAGACACCACGAACAACGTGAGTTCATCTTTGACAGAGTGAAATCTGGTAGATCTGGTAACAAACCATATTTTTGTCAGTACTGAGAACATCGCCATACTTACAATCTATGTCAATCTCAATACAGTTAAGAGATGTCTCATTAATTAGATTATAGAGACTTCATATCTGACAACACAACAGCAAGATATCAGCAGGGATCAAAAAGAGTAAACCCAACCCTAAGAAAGAGAAAACAAAACCAAAACCAAGAGAACTGTACAAAAGAGTACAGAAATATCTTGATTTCAGGCTGTCTGCCATGAGTCAAACAACCCAACATACAGTTCCATTTCCCTGCAACTGAGCAGTTTCCATCCTGGACTATAATAAACACTTTGCATGTGGTGAACATTGGCACAACTTGTGGACACGAAGACTCCTGCATGGATGCTATGCTCAGAACCACAGATGAAGCCACACATTATTGCAACCCTCTCAGCAATTATTCAAAATTCCTCACAGGTATTGCAGTGGACTCACCAAGAGCAGAAGGTCCAAGGACCTGATAGTCTGTGATTGCCTCCTGTGCATCAGGATGACTTCTATGAGTCACCCTCATCTTCTCCAGCTTACCACCACTAGTGCTTACCTGCACCCAGTACACAGAATCAGGAATTGCTGTAGGAACTGCCCACAGGAACCTCCATGCCATAACACAACATTTACATGTCAAGGGAGAAGCCTGACTGTTTGTTGAATCATGTGCTTAAGTGAACTCTTGATTGGTCTCCTCTGCGCTGTTGTCAATCCTTGGTTTTGTGCAAGATTGACCTCTGAGCAGTCACTTGACTTAGCTAGAAGTCAGCAGCAAAAAAATTAAAACAAGAGCTTCTTTAGAAGCTGTCTTGCAGGATGCATGTTTTGCTTTGACAGTAGATGCTGATCAGAACCTTTGCAAGAGGTGATGAAATACGGCCTTGCAACTTGGTAGGGGTCCCCACCACCAATGCCCAGTACCTGCGCTCTATGTTTTGCCCATGACCCTGCAATATCAACAAACACCTACAGACAAGTAAACTGCTGCTTCTTGAATAACTTTGGATGCACATAGAGATATACCATTGGGGTTAACCTAAGAGGAGCATGCAATCCACTGCTGTAACATCAATCCTCTAGCAATCAAACTCAACAAATGGCAGGCAGACCAACAGGCTTATGAACACAAAGATGGAGCAAAGTGTGGAGAAAAGAATACCTTCCACAGGTGAGTCATTTCAGAAGATTTTATCCGCAGCAGGGCATGCAAGAACACTGTACTTTGATGAGTGCGACCAATCACCAAAGCACCACTTGTTTCCTTATCCAACCGATGTACCTGGAAAGTGACAAAGAAGCTCAATTTTTCCCCTGTACAGAATATAAACATAAGACTTCACTAAATAGGGCTTCTCAAGCAGGTAACCCTCCTGTGAATCAAGTTTTTCCTCTTCTAGATTGCAACAACACTATTATACATCAGTTTAACATGCTGTTTCTCAGAAAGTGAAAGAGACAAGGTTAATTGATATATGTTTGGGCACAGTACCAGTCGAGGACCTTCACTGTAGTTGAAGGAGAGAGCTGCTCCCATCATGGAATCCAGGCTTCTCCTCACCTCTGTGCCTCCCTAACAGTAGTGTCACTCCTCAATGTCATATTCCATGGTTGCAAACCTGGTGTGTACATTCAAAATTGACAGCAACCTCTTTAACTGCATTCAAAGAGGAACATTCATTCAGAGAAACTATACTAGAGTATGAGCCTTCATGAAACCAACCTGGACAGCAAGTCCACAAGGCTTGTTGATGATGATCAACTCCTTGTCCTACAGCAATCAAATAGGATTCTATTATTAGACCTTCTGGAAGAATTTGCACTTATCATTGGAACTCATTCTTCCACACCAAATTCATATGATAACTTGCCATGTGTAGGATGAGGCTGCGGAGCCACTCAATCTCTTCTGGTGTTGGTTCATGAGTTGTCCTTCCCAAGGCATGCATAGTCTTTCCAGAAACCTCCATGCCTTCTTGAGATCGGAGTGTGACGACAGCTGCAGGCATAACTAGAACCGCTCCCTCTTTTAGAACTTCCTTTCCTGACACCTGTTGACACCCAGAAAACCTCTGACATTTACAGGCATTTGCTCAAACCTCAATTAGGTTGAATGTACATAACAAATTTTCATGTCAACCAGTTCTACATAATATTGAATCAACTGCAGGTTATTAACTGTGTTCACTAAACTTGATAAATGCTCAGCGTTCTCCAGGGAAAATGGTCTAAAGAGCATCAGAGCATTGAAGTCTGTCATAGATAGGTGAAGCCATTTAAAGTACCCTGTTCAGCCGCTGACCAGAAGAGACAGAGGAAGGCTCGTGGAGAGGAGATGATGACCTCACTCTAATCTGCTCATCACACAACATCCAGCAGAGTTCAAATCATTGAATAGGCTCATTCTGCACAACATTTTTTTCCAAAAACAAAAACAGAACAACAATTCAGAACAAAAATACCCTATAATTTCATGTCTCAAGTGAGCACATCACATGTGCAATAGACCATGTGAATGACCATTAAAGCAAGTAAAAAAACTGCTACACAATGGCATCTGTCTTCTTTAGAGCCAAGTGACCACTGCAAACATCACTACATTTCTCCCAAAACTTCCACATCTAATTCCAGAGCAAAAGTATTCAAGACTTTGATAATGCCATGCTCAGAAATTTTTGGGTTTGTGGAACTTAGATATCTAGTCAGGTTTTCAACACTGCAAAGGAAGGATGTCATAGGAGGATACTCAAAGAGCAACCTGAACAGGATGGTCTTAGCCCCCAGCAAAACTGAATTTCCATACCTGGCGTAACCGAAACAGCTTGTTTATCAGGCTCTGAGGAACATCTGGGCAGCACTTTGAAACCCACCGCAATGCTGTCAGGGGCTTCACCTTCCCTTGCCCTTCCAATACTCCACCTTCCACCATATCTGAAAGCCCAAAAATCCAAATCAGGTATAAAAAGATGTAGAAAAGTCACCTTCACAATCAACCCTCCAATGTCCCTATGTTTTGTAACCATAAACCCTGCATACTGTTCGATTTTACAACTTCCAGCTGCAGTGAGCAACCTATCCTTGGAAGACCTATTACAACCGTCATAGGACTTGCATGATTTGGAATCTGTAGATATATATTATTGAGATTGAGATTAAGAAGATGAAGCCAATTATGCACTGGAACCGGCAATGTAGCCAATGGTCCAAATCGGTAGGCAGATTCAAAGGTTGGGAATGCAAACGGAAAACCCTCAGCAGACCAGAGCATCAACTATCAATCTATGGAGCCTCTTGAATACCTCAAAGCTTCAAATTGAATGAGGAGGAAGGCAAAGGTCAAATTGAGGATGTAAGGATGCAGAATTCCCTTCTAATGCGCACGCACGAATTCAAGATTGAGGGGTTTAGGGTTTAATGTTCCGAAGTTTTGCATGCCTCCTTTTGTTTGGTAGTTTTGAGACTGAAGCAGGGCTTGGAGAGCCATTTGTGGAGGCACTGGTGGAAGCTCCCGCCATCGCTGCCGAGCTCCTTCGTGGTTACTGCCTTCTCTCAGGTTCGACGATTCGTCATTCGTCAAGGTACGATAGTCTTGTACCCTGAAAAGAAGATGTAACCAAGAGCTGCTGCTGTTGCTGCTGCTGCTACCTCCTTGAGGAATTGTTCCATGGTTAGTCCGTTTCACAACATGCGATGCAACTACTGACAGACAGCTTCGAGTGGCAATACTGTGCCTCATCATTCTGGAATCATGCGCGCCACGGATGTCGACTCTTTTGGCGAATCATCCACGGCTCGCGCTTGCGTCAAACAAGACTAAGGATACAAAAGCGCGAAACCCTAATTTCATGAAACTGTTATTTGAAACCCAAATTTCACGAAACTGTTATTTAAAACCCTAATTCTATGAAACTGTTTCTTAAACCCTAGTTGTATCAAACTGTTTTTTAAAGCCCTAATTCTATGAAACTGTTTTTTAAAGCCCTAATTCTATGAAACTGTTTCTTAAAACCCTAATTTCATGATATTTCCTTGGTCTAGACATGGATAATTACATATAGTAAAGCAAGAGTGGTACCGACAATGAAGCCTCCCCTGAAGCCGCCCGCCCGTCATCCGTTCCGTCATCCAGTCGGATGGATGAAATCTGTCTAAATCCGCCCGTCCCGCCATCCTTCTGCTGCTCGCTTTCCCCCATGTCTCCACGTGGATCCATCGACGGATCTTGGCCTGCAACAAGAGCAGCAGCAGGAATCTTACATACATTAATTCCCGGCCTGTGACGGTGGGCCCGGGATGAGCTCGGCCCGCGATTTTGGCCGACTGGGCTCTGTGACCGGGCCCGGGATGATTTTCACGCCCGCCTGTGACGGGGGGCCCGGGATGAGCTCAGCCCGCGATTTTGCCCGACTGGGCTCTGTGACCGGGCCCGGGATGATTTTCACCCCCGGCCTGTGATGGGGGCTCGAGATGAGCTCGGCCCGGGATGATTTTCACGCCCGGCGTTCAGGCCTTTGTAACTTGCACAATTTTCTTTGAGTTTGAATCTATGCCTTAGGCACGGGGCACACAGTAGTCTTCTATATATGAAAACTTTTGGGGATGAGAAATGAAGCAACCCCTGAATTCGCTCGAATTGTCGTCCAGCCATATGTGAATTTTTTTGAGGACCTTAAGAGCTTTCTGATATTTCCAGTCATCACACTGTGTTTTTTTAGCAGTTGTAACAAGATTTGATGACTGTGTTTTTTCAACAGTTGTAACAAGATTTGCGACATCACAATTCGGGTGAGAGCTTTCTGATTATATTCCTCCCGTAGGCAATTTTTTTTTTTTGGTTGCAGTTCTCAAAAAAATTGCAAGTTCTAACAAGAATTGGGCGAGAGCTTTTTGATTATATTCCTCTTGCAAGCAATTTCAATTCGGGCGAGAGCTTTTTGATACAATAATTCCTTTAGCAAGAAAATTTGTTTTCGCAGTTTCTAACAAGATATGCAATAGCGATTCGAGCGAGCTTTGAGATATAATTCCTCCTCCGACCACCAATTTTTTTCGCCATTCTAAACGAAATTGGAAACAACAATACGATCGAGAGCTTTCGGATATAATTTCCAGCCAGCACTTTGTTTTCGCAATTTTCTAACTAAGATTTGCGACATCAATTCGAGGTGAGCTTTTTTTATATTCGAGCTTTTCCTCCTCCTCTTCCTCCTCCTCGCAGCTGCCCAAGTTCTCAATGTTCTTGAGGAATTTCTTGATTTGGGAATTTCGATCTCCTCCTCCTCCTCCTCGTTGTTGTTGCACAGGAGTGAAATGTTCAATGGAAGAATTACTCAATCCAAGCTTAGACTTATTGAGACTTGAACAGGAAAGTGTGGTTTTCTTATGACAACTTATGAGGAGTCAGAATCTCACCTATTCATTCTGGTGATTGTTTTTCATGTCTACAACAGTGGCAAGACAATAGAGTTTGATGATGTCACATTTCACCAATGTGTCAACCTTAAAAGGTTCAATACAGAGAAGACAGTGAGCTTTGTCCCACCTGATGGAGAATTTGAGCTGATCATACTATATTGGATACCATTAAGAGAAATAGCTGAGCAAAAGAGTCAAGTATGTTCATTGAAGCTGTAACGAGCTGGTGAGGGTAAGCTTCATTTCATTTTAACTTGTGGTGTACATGCAAGCATCTTAGCCCAAGGTTTAGAAAGGCCAATGTGAAGGTTTAGGTTAGGGGGACTCCTACAGCCTAAACATCCTTCAAGCACACCATATGCATTGCACACACACATTCATTACTTCAGAGGATACATAAATAGGTGAATTCACGCAAAGTCAAAAATTTTAAATGTTGATTTTGCTCCATTGTGTAGTCTTCATAAAACCAATGAACTTGCTCCACGTAAAACAAAATTCTCTTGAAAGATTGCAGCTCCTCCTCTGGAGCATTCAACACAAATTGGCTGCACACCCATGACATAGCTGTTACAGAGCTATTTCTGTATCCCCACACAAAGAAAAAATGGCTATTTGTCTGAGGATCTGTCCAAAAAATTAGTCTAAGGGAATACAAAACAGGTTGGTGAAAATGTTGTCCAGCATCACAAAGTCTGAAATTACATGTACACTTTTGTAGCAAGAATTCATTCAATGCTTATCCCGGCAGCAAACGCAACGGGTACACGCTAGTATATATGAAAACTCTTGGGGGATGAGAAATGAAGCAACCCCTGATTCCGTTTGGGGATGTTAAATTCATCCCATCAAAACCCTGTAATTATTATCATTAACCTTAATCTGGATGGACGGCGGCAGTTGGGAATTGGGATCAGGTTTTCTTTGTTACTTTACAATGGGGGGGGGGGAGGGGGGGAGTAAGGTTCATGAGTCCAGTGGGTTTCATAAATAAGGGGTTTATGGGGAGGGGCCTTATCTGACAGTTGGGAATTGGGATCAGGTTTTCTTTGTTACTTTACAATGGGGGGAAGGGGGGGGGAGTAAGGCCCATGGGTCGGGTGGGTTTCAAAATTTTCTTTGTTACTTTACAATTGGGGGGGAGGGAGTAAGGACCATGGGTCGGGTGGGTTTCAAAATTTTCTTTGTTACTTTACAATTGGGGGGGAGGGAGTAAGGCCCATGGGTCAGGTGGGTTTATATATAAGGGGTCTATGGGGAAGGGCCTTATCCTATACTTAAATAATTTTTAGGTTTTACATCATGTAAAGATTTGCAATAAAACTAAATTTTGCCAAGTTGAGAATTGAGATCAGGTTTTCTTTGTTATAAATATACTTTTTAAATAAATATATTTATAAATTTGGTATTTTTTTTGAATTAGTTGACTTTACATTAGGGAAACAAAAAAATTCCCGATTTACACTAGAACTTGGGATCCCTTTTGTTTCCTTGGTTACCTTTCACACTGAATGGACCTCTTCACCTATCTCCCACCCCCTTCAACACAACAACCCTCATTAAAACAATGACGAAGAGGAGACCCCTTGGGAGGGCCTGCACGTCCGTTGGAATTGTCTTGCCCGGGAGAGGCACGCTCTTGGTTTAAAGGAAATAAATACGGTTTAAAGAAACTGGGGGCTTTCACAGTGACCAAAGGTCATGGGTTCCCACATCAATGCCGATCCCGGCAGTGAACGCACCGGGTACACGTTAGTTTCTCTTTTATTCTAACTAGTGGGTACCCTGTGCGTAATGCACAGGTGTGTGAAAAAACACCAGAATGTCAGAATTAGAGATCCACCGGTTCCCCATTTTTTCATATGTCGGGATCAGAGATCCACTGGTTCCCAATAGTAAAAATACATTTGTGAGAATCAAAGAACCGTCTGTTCGTGGTTCCACTCAGTGATTGGACGTGCGACCGTCAAGAACCGTCCAATCCAGCGTTTCTCTCATAATTTTCAAATCAGAGAACCGTCGGTTCTTTTTTGTTCTGATGTTTCCAATTCAAACTCGGAATCAGAGAATCCTCGGTTCCGGTTATTTTATGGAATTCCTGTAATGAGCCTAAGGGTCTGTTACCCTTCGTTGATAACCGGCCCCACACTGGGGTGTGGAGACTGCCAAAGTTCAAACCCCAATACTTTTCATCTCGGGACCTCGATAGAATTTCGAGACCTCGATCATCCCGGGGCCGGTCGGCCTGAACGCCGAGGCTACATGTCAGGCCGTCACCGAGCCAGCAAAGGCGGCCAAAATCGCCGAGCTCCGTTAGCGACTTAGTGAAATTAATGTATTAAGATAGTGGCGAAGAAAACCTCAAAGTTAAAGGAAGCATAACACTAATCAATAATCTTGTTCATCACAACAAAATAAAACACGTTATTGATATTCAACATCACTATGTGAAAGATGTGGTTGTTGTTGGAGAAGTGTTATTTGTGTATTTGCTTAAGAATGAGCATGTGGGATGACATCCTTACAAAAGGTCTTCCTAGTCCCAAAACACTTAGTTATGTACCGAGACTCTAGGGCTTGGAAAACTCAAGATGTGACCAAGTGGGAGTGTTAGAATAATAATTTTGTGAATAAATCATACATAAAAACTTCATGTGAGAAGTATTAATGATCGTAAAGAGCACCAGGATCATATTTGTTTCATTGATTCTATCACATTAGAGCTTCGTTATGGAGCTTAAATAGGATGGAGGTTCATACCTCTTGCAGAATCTGCGCACAGGTGCCCCTTCACAGTAGCGAACTGGCTAGCAATGGCAGATTATGCCAGCTTTGCTCCTTCCTCGGCGCAGAGTCGTCGCTCTATGAAGGACCCCAGTGGTGAATCTGCGCGCTTGTGTGGTGATGGCGGCAACGCAAAGAGCGGCCATTGTGTCTTGATTCCAAGGAGCGTCACGAACTGTTGTCCAAAGTAGGAGAGTGTCACAGCTACGGGGGAATGATTGCGGAGAGTGAGTGCGGGAGCGATTGCGTACTTGCCCCACATTTACTTGTCCCGTTTGTTTTTCTGTCTGCATCTCATTATTACACGTCTTCTTTCTTTCTTTCTTTTTTTCTTTCTTTTCATTTGATCTGTTTCTTGACTACCGGAAGAAGTTGATGTCACGGGTTTTATTTGGTATCATAAGACATGGAAATTTTGCTCGGGTCTCGTTGGAAACAGTTTCAGTGTTGCAGTTTTATAGTGACTGGCAGTAGTGACACGTTGTGAGGAATATTGTGATGTATTTCTGTGATCGGGAGAGCGGGGTGTGTATATTGGAATACTAGAACAGCATTTCTTGGCGGCAATAGCAGGAACATAGAGACAGAATTGTGTGTCACCAAGTGACATTGGTGCTCGTGAGACCATAACTACTTACCTTCGTTACATTCTTTAACATTCAATACCTTCAGAATGAATTCAGCATGCATTTTTTCACCTTTAAATTTAGCATTAATACTACTAATAGTACACACCTACGATGAAAAATTCGTGCTAGGAGCAGCAGAAGCAGGGAAAACGGTATTCATCATGTAAATTGTTTTATGATATGTATGTCCAGTCAATTGGTCACGTTTGGAGCTCAAATTTCCTGGAGCCTGGAGCATCCCTTTCTTTTGTGGACAGTGTTCTGGACCCTCTTTTTGGAGTCTGAAAGCTTTCTGAAGCCTTTACTGTGGGAATGGTGCTGTTTCTTTCACTGGTAGCAATAGCAATTGTTGATGACAGGGGGGTCTAGGGTTGTTCCTAAACTCTAAACCCCAATGTGTTCAAAACTTCTCCTATCACAGCTCTGTTGCCATATATGTTAATATAATAATTCTCTTCACTGCATGATGGCTGGACAGAAACTAGGAATCAACGAGGAGAGCTTTGTGGTGGATCTCAAGAACTTGAAGGTGTACAAAAGGTGCAAGACTTCCTTTCAAATGAATTCTATACAACAATCAGACTGTAAATCTACATGCCCCCCTTGTGGTGCTTTATTTTACACTCTGAGGCTTGGTGAAATGCTTGCTACATGCATTGCACTTACCACAGATGATCCTTCCTGTGTTTGATCATTGCAATGAATGATCTGAATATAGTTCATGGTTTGCACCTGTTTCTGGTCATGTCTGGTGTGGTGATGATGATATTTTGATCAACCTTTGCAATACATCAGATGTGTATGTGAGGTTTTATGTTTTTTCCAAAATGGAATTGACAGTTGTAGGAAATAGTGAGGGAAAGCCAGATCCAACATTTTCATTTGCTGATGATGATTTCATGGCTGTGTCATCCAGCTTGATGAACTTTTGAATGGCCTTTGTCAAGTATACAGCTCAGGGAACTTCTGTTTTCATTGCAATCTAATTGAGGTGGTGTTTTTTTGGGGGGGGAACATATATTAGTCTTTATTGGATTTTGTCATGTACAGTTGTAAAAGCATTATTATTGTGAATGAAATTATATCTTTGTGCAGAACTCAACAAGAGCTTAATACAGTGAACATGTTGATAAACCACAGTCTTCTTTTGTACTGAAGGCCAACAAAACTGATAAGAGAATTCTATATTTATCTGCAGGAAAGCTGGAAACCTCATTTACCGAATTCATTAACTATGGGATCCGAGGACACCTCAAGCCAAGAGCAGCAACGTGAAGCTAAATGAAAGTGACAAAGAAGAAAATTATGTTTTTGTGCACGTTGCAAAGGTTTACATGTTTGAAGGAAATACATCAGACGCATCCACATGATAAAATGGGGACCTTCAATTGCATCTGATGTAAGTTATAGTTGAATATTTGCTTTAAATGAATTGATTGGTTATTGGATTGTACATGGAATGGTGAGATATCGGTGTTTCTCCATGCCATGGGTCATTGCAGGATTCCTCACTGGATGCACCTACAATCCTTGGCACTCCGACATCGGTTAGTGAAGATGTTCCACCAACAAGTTCCACATGTGGGGAGCCTTGATATAGACAAGATCTTCAAGGAGCTAGCACACCCCAAAAGGTAAAAGTACAAGTTCTGCCAGCAAGTTCAAGTTTTGAAAATGGATGTTGCAAACTCAGTCAAGGGTTACAATTCTATCAGAGAAGTTAATAGAACAGGAATAATCAGAGTTTGAAGATTTGTGGTTGTTTGTTCGGATTGAGGTCTGCAAATTACAGAACAGGCTTGAGACCCATCAAGTTGGATGCAGCCTATTGGGTGTGTTCAGAGTGGCCATTGATTTCAGGGCATGTGGCTGCTGGAGGAACAGCAAGTGTGCATCATAAGTGTCATAAGTGTTGAGTTGGGATCTGTGCCTTGTAATGTCATTGAGTGTAAATGGTGTACTGTGAGCAGAGTGTATGTCAACACCCAACTCTGACATGAATCCTACAAGAGAAGTCAGTAAGATGATTTAAGCACTTAGGCTGATTGTGTGGATGTCTCCCAACGTCCATTAGGCAGATTTAGCAGTAGACATTGAAAATCAGGTGAATTTAGATCAGACCTCCATATTTGGGAATTAGGGAAACTTCCCTGTCAGAATGTCTGCACTGGTTGAGCTGCAACTGCATATGTGTGCTGTTGAGTAGATAATTTTGCAGTGCAACCTGCTCCTTCTCATGTGCAATGTGTGTAGCATTAGTATTCTCCTCCATGTTGGAAAGCTCTAGAACTTAGTCACTCAAATTTGTGAAATTTTGCGTCTTCCATTCAGTCCATCTGGCTAAGGAGCTTGTGTCCGTAGTGTGCTTGCTTGCTCACAGCTGCCCACACATCCTGAGTTAGCAGAGTTACCTGAATCATCCCTGTCCATTGTATCTTAAACCTGATCAATTGTCAGATTGGTCAAAGGGAGCCTAGGAGGCCAGAATCCTCCTGGTATTGAAGCTGGGAAGATATGTGTGGTTACAAGTCGGAACACACAAGCCCTCAGTCATGCTCCTGTCAATAATGTCGGGGAAGAACTTTGTTCCTCTTGCAGTGGGCCTTATTCCTCTGATGAGTTACATGGGCACAATTCTTAGTGGGTGTGTGTCAGAGAGTGTCAGACTTGCTTGATTCAATTGCTTATACACCCCTTTGGTTGTCTCTATTTTTTGAGAAATGAGTGATGTGCTGTCTGACTAGGTATTGGGGTGCCTGTCCTGTTAAGTAGGTGGAGATGGAGCATCTGAAGCAGCTCAATGTACATTGTCTGCCTGTTGGACAGAGACCATGATGGGTGCTTGATCATTGAGAATCCAAGACTCAACTTGTAATGCGGTCAGACTGATCCAGGCCCAACAGATGTGCAGCATCAGACATCTGCTGTGTCAATCATTTTGTATCTTAGTTGTCATATAGAATATGCTTGATTTTGTCTTAGAAATATGCATGTATTGCATTGTCACTAGCATTAACGACCTTTTGTCAGTGTAAGTTTCATTGTCTCCCTGGATGCCGTTGGAAGGTGATTCTTGAGCTGAAGCAACATCATGTTATTGTATTGTAGTCCCTGCAGAATTAGCTAAACAGAATAGGATGGTGGTAACAATTGATTTTGTACCAATATATGCAATTTCAGCTCATGTGTCAGATCATAGGTGACATATGTACATTGATTGTTCAACTATGAAGCTGCCAACCAAATGTGGACATTGCACAATCCATGCTTGACAATACTAAAAATGACCAAAATTGCATCTGAATGCAAACATAATGCATAGGAATATTTCTTCAAAATTAGAAATTCACAGCCAAGCACATCCTCATGCAAACATCTAGTCACAAACGTGGGACAATTTTGTTATAGTTTATGTATCTTGTTTCATAACTTCTGTGTTGCATATCATAAACTTCCATTTCCAGTGAAGGTGGATAGATGTTCCTTGGTCTAAGGTTGATCATGAGCTGAACCACCTTTAATCCAACATAAACATCCACTGTCAAGATTCATTAGAAAACAGTTGAGATTTTTTCAACCAGCTCTACAAGTTGCCTATGGCAATAATTTGACAAATGGGTAGAACTAAACTGTTCAATTATCAAACTTCAAAAGAAACTTATGAATTCCAAGGACCTGATCATGTTCAAGTCTCAGTTCAAAACTCTCACTTTCAGGGTTCAAGAATGTTCAAGCTTTACACTTTCAGGAAAGAATGGGCACAATGATAGCGTCTTTGCATCCAGGGTTGGCTTAAGCATGATATCTTGCCTCCCCTGTGACTGAAATGCACTATAGCCACAGCACATTTATGAACAAGGAAGGTTGTGAGCTTCACTGTGTGAAATTCATTGGGACCCAATGCCTTAGAAAAAGCATGCCAAACAATGGGGTGAGGATTTTGAAAGAAAATGGTTAAAATGTGCACGGGCTTGACATGAGCATTCACGACCATGAGAAGCCTGTTCCTTGCCAAGTTCATATCCATCCTTATGACCCTAGGGATTCACATAGAAGGCATGATCATCCTAGAACAGAAAGGATAGAAATGCTGTGAGCAAATTCCTTCCAGACATAATATAACCATTTACAAAAAGGATAAGATCTGCTTTATTTATTGAGCATAGGATAAGTCACTGAACACAGTTTTAAAAAAAAGTTTTTCCTCTTATACATCAAGAGCACTTTCAAGACTAGAAAAATAGCAGAACTGAGACGTTCTCCTCTTTCCACATGTTATGTATGAGGTCAAACCACTCAGGGGACCAACATCATCTAGTTATTTGATTGACGCAAAATCTGCAATATGGATAGGAAGAGGTTGAGGATGTCAAGATAGAGAACCACTGATGCCCAAATGAACTGATCATATGTGTAACGCTTAATGAGATTGTCGGTGTCATACACAATATAGGCACTGAAGAGTAGTGCTGTTAGCCCGCCATATATGGTTTGTGAGATGGGTCCAAGAGGAAAGAAAGCCTGCTCCATACCACACAATTGTAAGTGAAAAAATTATCCTACCAATCCAATATCATCCCATGGAGGGGATTTTGCAAGCTCCATGTTGTCCAGTTAAATAAGTAGTTCCTCATATGTTGCTCACATCTTAAGGAGATCTATTCAACCAGATTTTAAAGCACTAAGGCACTAGAAGCTTAACTTACTCTGGATCCCAGAACAGATTTGTGTTTCCCTTCAGGAAGATTACATACCCCTTAAACCTTGACTGTGAGACATGAATCAAGGATCTCTCAAATTGAAAGCTATTCTCAAGTTTATAGTGGCAACTCGGAGCAGTTAATAGTACCTGAACAAAACCGAACATCACAACGATGACAAGGCTTGTGAACAGAATGGGCCCCAAGAAACTGAAATCATGACCTCTCTTAGCTGCCCAATAAGTATAGGCCGTCAGAGACACCACAACAATTGCTGTCAACAGCAATGCTTCTAGCACGATTGCCGCTGGATCCAAGCATACACACCCACAATTTATGTGTCAGTAAAATAGTAGCTAAAAAATCATGGTATTACTGACTGCCTAATAGCTCCAAACATGCTTGCAGATATCCACTATTCAGGCCTGGATAGAGAAGTACTGACCTCTCCATACTTTCGCTTTTCAGTCAACCTCTAAATAGAACAGATTTGAGATTCAGTAGCCAGAACATCTCCAAGTAGAGAGGAAGTATGAGTAGAAGTTATGTTGCCAAGCTCATCATCTGTTTGATAGAAGACTAACAGCAGGAATTCATAAAGCAAATCAAACACTGCACAATTTCCAAAATGAACTTACGAGGAGCAAGTGAGCAGGAGATGCCAACAGACAGACTGATTGACACCGTGAACAGACCCAACAAAATCAGATTCAAAGGATGGCTTTGCTGGTATGCATAGAGCGGGCACATCACTGCACAAATGCACACATACCCACACCTTTATATTAGAAAACAGAACTCCAATTTAAAGGACTTAGTTAATATACCTCATCAGTTAAGAGAAGTCCCCCAAGTGTGTGCCAGTTTTGCTGCATCTCTTCTATCACCTTGAGATGCCTCCCAAAAAACCTATAGTAAGCTGAATGAGAACGATTTGGAAGTTGGTGATGAAGATTGCAATGGTAAGGTCACTTACAGACAAGAGGCAAGAATGCAAGGACAAGGACAGATGCTGGATTAGCTTGGAAAAATTGGTTGACAGATGCTGAAAGCACCACAAGTCCTGCCACAACTGTTGTCAACACAAACTGGACACTTAGGATCCCATACACTTTTCGAATGAATCCCCATCTTAGCTTGTTCTCATCTGCTGCTATCCCAGGATACAATGCCGTTGACTGTCCAAACCCTTTCTCAATGTCATCGAAATCAATGTGGAAGTCCCCAACACCCATATCTGCAACCTTTTTTGCAAAGAAGTCTGAAATTTAAGGTCCTTCACCGAAATCACTAGAAACAGGGCAACTTTCCAAAAATCTGCAAAAGCAAAATGCCAACAACTTAAGGTCAAAAACTGCAAAAAAAAGTCTCTTCATATCTTTGAGGGTGAAAACAAAAAAAAAAAAAGCCCGCTGATGAAATGAGACTTTCACCCAATTGGTACATCTTCATGAATCAACCCTTTAGTCTCTCGATAACAAAACCATAATGCAAACACAAGGGAGAACTCCTCAATCCTTCTCTCCAATCTTTAAGGTACGGATTTTCCTAAAGACACCAGTGACAATTCCGAATGAGAAAGGAATGAAAAGAGAGAGAGAGAGAGAGAGAGAGAGAGAGAGAGAGATTCAAAGAATAAACATTTCTAAACCCTAATAATAGGGTATAGAAATGGGTCAAATTATTTTCTGTACCAGATCTGGAGCTATGGCTAGGTGCAATCGATCAGCTACATGCTGAGAACGAGAGTCCTCAATGAAGCAAGCACTCTATTGAAGTTGAAAAGAGACAACCTCAAACCCACAGATTAGGGTATGAAGATCAGAAAACAACCCTAAAAAAACAGACATGGCAATCCGGAAAAACGTTGAAGAGATAAAGAAACCACACCGAAAACAAGCTTCCCAATAAGGATTACAACAATACTCTACCCAAAAAAGAAAAAGCAGAACCCACCAGAAACAGAAAGCTCCTTGAACACTCACAACAGGAGTTCTAACAGACTCCGCACCTTGAGAAAATGTAGAAGAGGCTCCAATAGCTGAAGATGGGTTGTGCAGATACAACACAACAACGCAGGAAATGGAAGCAATAATTCCAATCCGCCTGTAAACAAAAACCCAATCCGCCAAAACAAACCGACAAAACGAAGTAGAAGAAGAAGACGAATATTTCTAGGAAGACGACAAGAGTGCAAAGTGCTTTGCGTACATACGCCACAAAAGTGATACGTATTTCGTACAAAAATTCAAGACACCAAATTATACGTAGATACATACAATTTTATTTTTATTTTTTATTTTTTTTGTTTTTTTTGTTGGCTGATTTAAATATTTATTAAATTACAAGAAAAGAAAACAAGTTTTCTTCTCTAAGTCCTAATGCTAAAGCTTTTTAAGCAAAACCTACCATCAAACAAGTCACAATGCAAAAAATTGGAGACAAAAACATTTGTAAAAAAAAACTAAAATAGTGACGAAAAAAATTAATTAATTTTTAAAATTAGCATTTCATATAATCCAAAGCAAATATCATGATTTTTTTTGAGTGCAAATGGAAAAAAAGATTTTTTTAAGCTTATAAATAGGTCAACGAGAATGCTACTCATATTTTCACTCTTTCTTATTTTATTATGAAGGTCTTGAGTTTCGGCATATCCCTTGCATTATTGGAAGCACAGGACAATGAGAAATTGCTTGTAGTTGCACTAATTGATCATTTCCATATTGTTATTTCTTCATTCTTCAAACTTAGTTTTGAGTTGTTTTGCAATAACACATTGACAAAAAATGAATTTATTGTCAAGCCTTGGTCTTTGAATTTAAATATGTTATATTTTCACACATTTTTTCAATGTAAGAACATCAACTTTTTGTTCTTTATTGTGTTGAAACAAGAAAGTTCTAAATTGCATTTGAATATTCATAATTCACCAAAAACACATTAGATATGAACATGTTATATCAACTTTGTAAGAATATGGGTAATCATCAAATCACCACCTTTTCATTTGTGGAATGAGCAAGTTCATTTGTTGTAAGAAAATATTGATGCAACCATCAATGCCTCATAAAGACCCGCTCCAATTTTTTTACTGTAATCAGCGGGCACCTTACTGGGCATATGTTTGCAAGGCGTTTCCAAAACACTGAACATGCGCCTTTACCAGAATTGGGCCCATGCGAGGTGGAGCAAAGTGCAGGCTAAGTTCTGGGTGAAGTCCACTGGCCTACACAAACGAATTCACGCATAGCTGTGATTGTCAATGACAACTTTGTGTGCTGCCCTTCAATGATGTGTTGAACTGGGAGGGCTTTCTATGTTGCTGCTGTACCTGAGCAAGACATTCCAAATCTGAATGACATTTTGAGCTCCATCCCAGACTAAAAATACCAGATTCCTAAGTAGATGTACATATGTCTCAGATGCAGTCCCTACAGAACAACCAGGTGCTTAAAGATCTAAGAACAGGATGTCACTGGAAGTCTCGATTTATCAGCTTCTTGCAGTCTCCACCTACTCTTCCTTTTTGTCCGACGGTTTGGTGAAGATTTCTTAGCTGAATCTCTAAGCTCATCAGTCAAAGCTGCTTCCTTTTGGCATATGTGGTTATTTGTATTCCCATCTTCTGCTGTACCTTGACGCAAGCGTCTCCCTTCTGCCTGCAAGTTCAGTGTTAGCACCTCAGTTGCCTTTGCAGTAATGCCACGTACATAACCTTTGATCAGTGGCGGTGGCACCAGTGCTGGTTGCAATACCTGTATTGAAAACCCCACGATCACCATCAAAGAGATACTGTTTGATCATCATCAAAGATACTGTTGGAGCATCATCAAAGCTACCAGAGGTTTCTGTTGTTGGGCTTAACAAATTTTGCACCTGCTGCAAGAATACAATTGATGCAACTCGATTTGCATTGTCTTCTAGTGCAGGACCACCTTCTGCATCAATGTAGAAAGGCTGGATTTTCCAAGATCCTTCAAATTGCTTCATGAATCCTTTCTTTGCCAGCCAAAATTTCACCTGGAACACAAGGAAATCCTTCACATACAGCTTGTCTGCATGCATGCATACTACATGAAGCAAAAGCCCCTGTGCAATGAACATACATATGGATTTGAAGGTGCAGAGCCAGACAGGAAACTGTGAACAGCAGCATGTTAAGAAACTGGCTATGATGCAGTGCAGGAACCCTAAACCCTAGACCCTTTCAGAAACCTGAGGAAACTGGCTGATTGTTGTGTAAAGAAAGCTCAGGTCAATATTGACTGCAGTACTCACAGTATGCGTTCGTCGATCCTGATCTACCAAAACACACACACTGAAAGTGCCCGAAAAGCACAAGAATCTCCAAATTGCTGCCTGGTCCACCTCCACCAACTGCCGCTCACCATCATCTTCTATGACCCTACGGCTATACACCTCCTGCAGAGGTTTCAAAACAGGTAATCTCAGTCCTGTGCATCAGCAAAACTTGCAGGGCATCAGAAGTGCATCATAGAAGATGTAGGGATTTCTTTCTGCACTGAACTCCAAGCAGTGTGCAGCACAAGAGGAGGTCTGTACTGTCAAAATGATGGAGATGTACCGAGCAAGAAAGGAAGGTAATCTCACAAGTGAGAAAAAGTGCAAGTTTTTGAAAATAAATTTGGAGTTCACCACTGGGTTGTGACCTGAATGTTCTCGAAAACACGCTTGTTTCCAGGATCTGTGATGATATCATAAACTACATCAGGAGGAATCCCAATCTTGAACTGTGAATTGACTTGGCAGAAAGCATCCTTTGGCACAGAAATCTGCAGTCCATCAATAAAACAGCTTCACCATGTCAGGCATCAATTCCATGGACAAGGATCTCAGGCAAGGATCTTGGTGAACATTGTTATCCATTGTCAACTTGGTGAAAACCCAAGTTCTGCATTCACCAAACACCAATATATGCACACAAAAGAGTATGAACCTGAATGGTAGGGTTCTCATCCATCCATGAACTGTTGTGCCTCCATGCCTCCAGCTCCTTTTCAAAGGACAACATTGGAGTTGTTGTTACAGCGTGCAGGATCTGGCATGGAATGCCTTCTGGCAGCTTAATTGGTGTGACTTTACCACCATTGCCATTCATAAACATGATCATGGATTGCAATCCATGTTGGAAAGCTGTCATTGACTGCTGTGCTCCCTGTGAAAAATTATTCCCTCCAAGCACCAGTTTGGACTTGCTGATCGGCATTTCAAAGAGATTTACTTGATGAAATGAAAATGCACTAGTGTAGCAACATGTTTTCAAAAGAAAATAGTTCACATCTGACATCATGATTGTCTCTAGACCAAGAAAATTCAGCAGGAGCAGAATGCTTTGTCAGTGCTCCTGCAAATTTTTCTTCGGGTTCTCAGGGCTATTCTGTCAAACCCTAACCCTAATTCTTGAACAAGAGCAAATTCTGTCCTCCAGCAATTCTGCAAGACTTGTGTGTCAACACAAGAGTGGTAGCAATCTGTGTCCCGAATAAATCGCTTCCTCTCTTAACCTTTTGTCTGGCTCAGTTGGTTGCCCACAAAATCTACCAGAGAGATTTGAAACTCATGGGTTCGGAAACAGGGATTTCTCTTCTTTGAAACAAAAGCAAAAGATTTATGAAGTTTATGCAAAGCTCCAAAGACGATGCAAAATGGGAATACTAGGGTGCATGAAGGCTAACCTGCAATGCATCCTGCACCTTATTGTTTATCCATGCCCCTGCACTCTTTCCTGTACTCTTCAGTTCATGGAACTTTAATCCTGTGATTTGCCATTCATCCAACCTTTCTTCAACCATCTCTGTAAATTGGAAAATGGGCAACAACTGTTGTTGCTGCTGTTGGGTTGTGGTATTACTTACCCCTTTCTTCTCACACTCCCCAATAATCCCTCTTCTCTTCTCCTTTGCAGCAGCAGCAGCAACTACTCTTCTTTGTGCTATGCAGAAGAAGCTCATCAACTAAGGGGCTGAAGCACCCACCACTGGAACTAGTGGTTTCTGCAATTGCAAAACATTGAATCCTACAAAACATTCAAAGAATTCAATGAACATCAAAGAATTTTCATAAAAAAATGTCACTCTAGATTCAATCAGTTTTGCCGAAACTGGGTACATTTCAAGGGGAAAAAAAGGGGTTTGAAATCGCCATATTTAAAACAAATAGGTTCTTGCATTGTAGCTATAACTACAACACTGCAAATCAAATATAGGCATCTGGTGATTTTGTTTTTTCTTTTTCCCTCACTTTGGGCGATTGAAATTTATAGAATATTTCATTTTCGAATTTTTAATTTTTAATTTTTCTTTTTGGTGAAATTTTGCCAGTTTAAAAAAAAAAGGCTGACTTGTGTTTCATAAGAAATTAATTTTATTTAATTTAGAATTTTATTATTTTTAAAAGAAAAAAGGGGAATTTTTTTTAAAAACTGCTTCAGAGAGGCTGGAGCTCAGACCCACCAGTGTAATTGTTTTTAGGAAATTTTGTTTGTAGATAGAGTTTTTATCATCCATAGGAAATTAAAAGAAAAATGGCGATCATCCCAAGAAGGTTCAGTGAAATATGGCTATGAACAAAACAAAATTTGAAGTTTAAAAATCCTTCTATAATATTTTGGCTATAAACTGAAAACCAATTATAGAAGTCTGATTATTATAACTTTTTTTTTCCCCCTCACTTCTGGCGATTGAAAAACCACTTAATTTTCCAATTTTTAGTTTAGAATTTCGCCATTTAAATATTCTTGGAAGAGAAAAGCGCAGCTGCTTGATGCCAAGTTTGTCTTGCCAGGAGCAAAGTTTTCCCTCATATGCAGGCTACTTGCACACTGGATTTGCCATTGGAGCTCACTTTCAGGTCCCAACAAAAGTTTCTTCCCTGAAACTCAGACTTTTGAACATCCAGGTTCTTCCCTGAAACACAGAATTTTGTCCAAACATTCTTCTTCCAGGCTGAAAGTGAGAATCTTGAACATTTTTGGACCCTGGAAGTGAGAGTTGGGAACATTCTTTTTCTTGAAAGAGCAAATCTTGAACATTCTTGAGCCCTGAAAGTGTGAGTTTGGAACCTGTTCTTTCACCCTGAAAGTGAGAATTTTGGACATTCTGAACCTTGAAAAAAACTTTTGTACTGCGACTTGAACATGATTCGGTCCTTGGAATTTGTAATTCTTTTTCAAAGTAGTTTGATAACTGAACAAAATAGTTCTACCCATTTCCTAATTTATTGCCATAGCCAACTTGTAGAGCTGCTTGGAAAAATCACAACTATTTTTTAATTCAGCTTGACACTAGATGTTTATGTTGGATTGAAGATCGTTCAATGCTCATGATCAACCTTAAGACTGAGGAACATCTATCTACCTTTGCTAGAAATGAAAATTCATGATACTTAAGTTATGAAACAAGAGTAGATAAATTTATAACAAATTGTCCCAAGTTTGTGAAAATCTGGTTGCATGCGGATGTGCTTGGCTATAAATTTATAGCTTTTCAAGAACTCTTACTATACATTATGTTTGATTTCAGATGAAATTTCAAATGATTTTTACTATGGTCAAGAGTGGATCATGCAATGTGCACATTAATTGCCAGCTTCATAGTTGAACAAACAATGTACATATGCCATCAATTGACCAATACATGCGCTGAAATTGGACATATTGGTACAAAATCAATTGTTACCATCATCCTATTTTGTTTAGCTAATTCCATAGAGACTACAATACTGTAACATGATGTTGCTTCACGTCAAGAATCAACTTCCAAGGTCAATTTGTGTCTCTTAAAGTTGATCTCATTCTTGCCTGTCTTCCCTGAAGCATGCCATAACTGACAAGTGAAGGATTTTAAGTGGACACTAATATTTCTGAGTTTATAACCCCTTTCAAAGGAATAACCATTATCTGCACAAGTTCAGCAGACTGGAATTCGGTTCTTCAAAGGAAATCCTTGAACAAAATCTGTTAGGTATTTGTCCATAACCTTTAGCACTGCAACTTATTCTCACACACCCAGCTTGAACATAGTCATTGATGACAATTGAGAAAAAAATGAAGCATCAACCAGCAGTGAATAAATGACTTTGTGGGCGCTTGTAAAGTTTTGTGTTTGTATGGATACTCTTTTGAATCAATATACATATTGGCAGCTTGTTGATGGTCCATGAGCTGAAGCTCGAGAATCTAAATTGCACATGGGTAGAGAGAGAACAACACCAGGACCATAGATGATCTTTTGCAGGACTGAGAGATTGTGAAAATCCTCCACATGAGATGATGTGCACACATCATCAATATTGAAGGCCCAAAATCAATGTATTGAAATTCAGGCTTCTTCTAGTAATCAATTTCTTTCTGATATGGTGCCACAAGTTCAAGCGTTCAAATTTTCATATGTAAATGCTTGTTGCATGATAGGAAATTACAATCTATACAGTTGCAATTCATTCGATGAAGAACAGGAAGAGTTCTGCATTTGAGTCCACCACAAGGTAGACAATGGAACTCGCACCGCCAGGAGGTTGTTCATGCTAGTGACAATGATATACACATATATTTGTAAGACAAAATCAGGCATATTCTATATGACAACTAAGATACAAAATGATCAACACAGCAGATGTCTGACGCTGTGCATCTGTTGGGCCTGGATCAGTCTGAGCACATTACAAGTAGAGTTTTGGACTCTCAATGATAAAGCACCCATCATGGTCTCTGTCCAACAGGCAGATGATGTACATTGAGCAGCTTTCAGATGCTCCATCTCCACCTACTTAACAGGACGGGCACCACCCAGTACCCAGTCAGACAGCACATCACTCAATTCTCAAAAAATAGAGACAACCCAAGGGGTGTCCTAAGCAATTGAATCAAGCAAGTCTGACACTCTGTGGCACACACCCACTAAGAACTTTTCCCATGTAACTCATCAGAGGAATAAGGCCCACTGCAAGAGGAACAAAGTTCTTCCCCCAAATTATTGACAGGAGCATGACTGAGAGTTTGTGTGTTCCAACTTGCAATCACACATATCTTCCCAGCTTCAATACCAGGAGGATTCTGGCCTCCTGGGCTCCCTTTGACCAGTCTGACAATTGATCAGGTTTAAGATACAATGGACAGGGATGATTCAGGTAACTACGTTAATTTAGTGTTTGAGGATGTGTGGGCAGCTGTGAGCAAGCAAGCACACTACGGACACAAGTTCCTTAGCTGGATGGACTGAATGGAAGATGCAAAATTTCACAAATTTCAGTGACTAAGACCTAGAGCTTTCCAAAATGGAGGAGAATACTAATGCTACACACATTGCACATGAGGAGGAGCAGGTTGCACTGCAAAATTATCTACTCAACAGCAAATATATGCAGTTGCAGCACAGCCAGTGCAGAGATTCTGACAGGGAAGTTTCCCTAATTCCCAAAGTATGGAGGTCTGATCTAAAATCACCTGATTTTCAATGTCAACTCCTAAATCTGCCTAATGGATGTTGAGAGACATCCACACAATCAGCCTAAGTGCTTAAATCATCTTACTGACTTCTCTTGTAAGATTCATGTCAGAGTTGGGTGTAGACATACACTCTGCTTACATTACACCATTTGCACTCAATGACATTACAAGGCACATATCCTGACTCAACATTTTGATGCACACTTACTGTTCCTCCGCAGCCACATGCCCTCAAATCAATGGCAGCTCCAAACACACAAAAAGGGTTGCATTCAACTAGATGGATCTCAAGCGTGTTCGGTAATCTACAGACCTCAATTAGAGCAAACAACAACAAATCTTCAAACTCTGATTATTCATGTTCTGTTGACTTCTCTGATAGAATTGTAACCCTTGACCTCAGTTTGCAACATCCAGTTTCAAACCTTGAACTTGTTGGCAGATCTTGTACTTTTACCTTTTGGGGTGTGTTAGCTCCTTGAAGATCTTGTCTATATCAAGGCTCCCCACATGTGGAACTTGTTGGTGGAACATCCTTGCTAACTGATGTTGGAGTGCCAAGGATTGTAGGTGCATCCTGTGAGGAATCCTGCAATGACCCATGGGATGGAAAAACATCCATATCTCACCAATACATGTACAATCCGATAACGAATCAATTCATTTAAAGCAAATATTCAACTAAAACTTATATCAGATGCAATTGAAGGTCCCTATTTTATCATGTGGATGCATCTAATGTATTGCCTCCGATCGTGGAAACCTTTGCAACGTGCACAAAAACATAATTTTCTTCTTTGTCACTTTCGTTTAGCTTCACGTTGCTGCTCTTGGCTTGAGGTATCCTCAGATCCCATAGTTAATGAATTCAGTGAATGAGGTTTCGAGCTTTCCTGCAGATGAATACAGAATTCACTTATCAGTTTTCTTGGTCTTCAGTACAAAAGAAGACTGGTTTATCAACATGTTCAGTGTATTAAGCTCTTGTTGAGTTCTGCAGAAAGATATAATTTCATTCAGAATAACAATGCTTTCACGACTGTACATGACAAAATCTGATAAAGACTAATATATGTCCTGAAGAAAAAATAAAGAGCACCTCAATTAGATTGCAATGAAAACAGAAGTTTCCTGAGCTATATACTTGACAAAGGCTAAATGACAGAGTTCATAAAGCAGGATGACACAACCATGAAATCATTATCTGCAAAATGAAAATGTTGCATCTGGCTTTCCCTCACACTTCCATACAACCATCAATTCCATTTTGGAAAAAACCTAACACCTCACATACACATCTGATGTATTGCAAAGGTTGATCAAAGTATCATCATCATCACCACACCAGACATGATCAGAAACAGGTGCAAACCATCAACTATAATTTACACCATTCAATAGCAATGATCAAACACAAGGAAAGGATCAACTGTGGTAAGTGCAATGCATGTGTCAAGCATTTCACCAAGCCCTCAGAGTGTAAATAAAATAAAATAAAGCACCACAAGGGGAGCATGTAGAATTTGCAGTCTGATTGTTGTATGGAATTCATTTGAAAAGGAAGTCTTGCATCTTTGTACACCATCAAAGTTCTTGAGATCCACCACAAAAGCTCTCCTCATAGAAGTTTTGAAACCCTCTAGGGTTTAGGGTTTAGGAACAACAAAGTGGATTTTATTCAAACAAAAGAATTGCAAAAAATTAGGTGTGGATGGAAAAATTAGTCGATCTCTCAATGTGTTCACACTTGGGTGGTAATTTGTTTGTTTTGTTTTGTTTTGTTTGTTGATCACATTGAGATCTCCCAAACTATGTTGCATCTTGCCACACTTTTTGGTACTATTGGAAATCCTTGAATGATTTACGGGTGCAATAAATAACTTCGTTCCATAATGTTTTGACCTACTATGAGAAAATTGATTGATTTCAGAATTGAGTTTTATGTTCAATATCACATTAACACTTGGAATAATTATATAGTCCTTGATCCCTTACATCCTTTAGTGCTTGAAATTTTCTAATTTCATAATTTGAATATCACCAAATTTGGCTAAATTTATTTATGGGTGATCATCACCAAGACTTTCACTTATGTGGTGTAACCACATTAGCAACTGTCCATATGAGATTTAGCCAAGTTTGGCTACAACAACATCGGTAGGATAGTAATTTCTCAGGAATGTTAATTTAATTGTTTAGTTAAATCATACATTATAACTAGGTTTAGTGATAAGCTCGTTAGTATAATTAATTGTGTTTAGATAGGAATCGGTTCATGTGTGAATAAGTTTCTAGTTACTTAATGTTTAGGATATAATCCCAAGAAGTCTATTTTCAAATCATTTTAGGTATGAGATACCAACTAAAATGTTTTTATGTTATTTTGTATGATGTGTGGATAATGATAGATGCAAGCACCAATATGATAACACGTGACAAATGATGTTTTTGGTAATCTTGTTATTAGTAGGTGGCTTGTAGAAGCATGCACTCTAAATCTAGTGTACCCAATTCTAAAAAATTGTATTTTCTTGAAAAAAAATTTAAAAAACTTTGTAAGGGTGGTAAACCCCAAAATATTTTTTGCATTTTATTGAAATTTCACACCACAAAAAAATATTGATTGCCACTTGAGCAATGTCACAACATTGGAAAAAAAACATATAAGAAGAAAAAAAAAAGAATTATATACTTCATATAAGATGGATGATGTTCGATGATGAATTGTTTGATGAACTTGAACTACAAGGATTATAGTTTTGAAAAAAACCTACAATGTAGAGTGTAAAGGGAAAATAGTCTTAAACTATTACAAGTGACATTTTCTTCTTGGATCTCATTTAGATGAAACACATGAAAAATAATTTGGATCATGAGAAATACATATGAAAGTTTCAAGAAGTCTCAATTTAAGATTTCTCCAATTCAATGTCCATAGTAGAATATCGTTAAAGGTTTCTTGTAAAGAATTTGCAATCATAGTGCTTTAGTACTTCTACATTGCTTCTTTTTTTACTTTGTGCAACTTTCTCTTCATATTCTCAAAAGAAAACTTTGAGTTTTATTCTCTTTAGACCTCTTTTTCTCTTGTTTTTGGATCTGTGAAATGAAAAAAATAGTTAATTGAGTGTTAATAAAGTTTTTTGTTTGCATGACTATTCTTTTGAGTCATCAACTTGGTAGCTTATTGATAGTCTTCAACCTTGCATCCATGAGCAAAAGCTAGAAAATCTAAACAACACATGGGTAGACATAAAACAACACCAAGACCTAAGACACTCTTTTGCACAATTGAAAGACGTAAAATCTTCCACATGAAATGTGTGCACATCATTAAAATTAAAGACTTCTAAAAATCAATGTATTCAACTTTGGACTCTTTTCACTAATGAATTATTAATAACACATCACACATTCAACTATTTCAAATCAAATCAAAGTTTATAGAGTTGCAAATTTATTAAACAAATTTACAACTTAATTGTCTTTTATGTATCTATGTACATTAAAACTTTAATAGCATGCACATAGGAAATATAAACTAACGTACTATAAAGTTGTTATAATATCAATCACTTGTATATGATTGTAGAATAATCTTAACTAATTCATGTTGCAATTCATAGATTGAATTCATACTATAATGGGGATTGGCTTTGCCAAGAGTTGGATCAAACACCCTTCATCTCAAAATGATGATTTAACACAAAATAATCTATTAGTTTGAAAGTTTGTAATTCTTTCATTTATATTGAGATATGTTTAGTTTATGTTTGTGGATGAAATGTTCATTTCTAGTCACATTTTTTACAAATTACACATGTAAAGTGTTATTGATAGGTTGAAAATTATTTGCAAGCAATTGAGTATGTCATATTACTTGGGCATGGATGTCCAACAAGGGAAAAACATATCATCAAGATGACTAGATAAAGTTGTTTATTGAGTTAAATCCACAAAATTAAATTGGAAAATAATATCCAAGAAAAGTACAAATATATAATTCAGTTGTGATTCAATTCTTTATATATGTATTCACAATAGTTTGATGATCTAAGTGTTATAATCACAATCACAACCATGTTTGTAGATATTGATGTGCTTTTTATGTACCATGAAACGTTTGCATTTGGAGGGAGGGTATTATTTTTTTGATTTATAAATGCATTAAATGTTAAAATATATTTTCATTTGTTGAAAAATATTAGTGTGCTATTGAGCTCATATTGTAATATTGAAAGGTACACTTTTTACCCTAAGTTTAAAATCTAATTTTGATTGAAAAGTTCAATTTTACTGTATTTTTTATTTAAATAATAACTCAAAATCCAATATTTCTTGCACCTTAGGTTTGAAATTTATAAAAAGAACTCCATAAAAAGATAATAACATCTTTGGGTTTAGAATTTAGGGTGTAGGGTACCATTAAGAACCACCTCAAAAAATGATTACGAAACCAAAAATGGTCGAATAATACTTTTTAAATTTCATTTTTATTGAAATAAAAGTTTTTTGATACAAATTTGTATTCTTAATCATCATGTCCCTTTCAAAAATTTGAAAAATCATAATTAAATTTTATTTATTTAATTTGATATATATTTAATAAAATACCATCTGAGGTACCTTAAAAATTTTAAAAAGCCAAAACATTTTTCAAACTTGTGCTCACAAAAAAGAAAATGCAAGGAAAGAAAACATTAATTCATTTGTGAAATGTTTTCTAAATGCAATGATTAATACAAAATACAAATTTTTTTTTGATATCATTAAAGTTTCAAAATTTGTATAACCTAATAAATGTATTCAAAATAATTTAGTGAATTTTTTTATTTAAATGTTTCTCCTTTCTCTAAAATTTGATGAGTTTAGTAAAATGAAAATATGATGTTCCTAATGGTACCCCTAAGGATACAGCTACTCAAAACTTACCTTCATTAATATTTTCAAGATTTTTCTGAAATCTAATTTAGTTTTTGCAATGTTTATTAAAATTTTGCCCAAAATATTAGACAAAAAATACCTTATTTGGTAATGAATCGATTGTGGAGTTCAATACCTTAATTGCTTTTTCATCAAAACTTTTTGGGAAAATTCTGCAACTTTTGGTTCTTTTTTAATGTAATTTTCATTAATTTTCTTCTTGTAGCATCACAAAATCGAAACATGAAAACATAAATAAATTTTTATTAAAAAAATAAAATGTAAAAAAAATTCTAAAATTCTATTTGAGTGGGTAAAAAAACAAAACTCCCTTGGGGAGTAGTTTGCTTTTTTTGTTTTTCCCAACTTTGTGGTGTGGCTGGAGGTGCTTTAAATCATCCAAAAGCCCATTCACCCAAATTTGGCTACAAGCTAAATATGAAAGTAAATTTTTAGAAAACCATACTTTTATATTTTTGGCTACCTACTTGAACCATGTATACAAGTCTGGCGAATTTTCTTAAAATTTGGTCGAATTGTGGCTATTGAAAATCTCAAAATAAACACTTGTTCTTAGCACTTTTTATTTTTCAATTTCGCATTCTGGCTATATATATATATATATAGCCACCAAAAAAAAATGCATTGGGAGCTTTGTCGTGAACAACCCACCCACCTGTGCCGTCACTAGCGATGGTCCCACCCACGCCGTAGCTGGCAATGGTCCCACCCGCACTGTCGTTGGCGATGGTCCCACCCGCGCCGTAGTGGGCAATGGTCCGGACGACGGTCATCGTTCTCGGGGGGAACAATTCGTTTCCTGTCCGCCGAGACTCGCTTGTAAAACTCTGCAGGTCCCGCAGCCGCTTGCTCCACGCTCCCGTCTTCCTCTCCTCAAGACTAGCTCTCAAGACGGGGAAGAAGTCTGGTGGAGTCGTGCAAGGAGTCCTACATATAGACATCCAGGAGCTCCTCCTCCTCATCCTCTTGCAAGTTGTTGCTTCCATATTGCTCTTCTTGCTCCTTGCTCTTTTGCTTGCTGGACGTAGGTGTTGTTGCTTGGGATTGGGATTTTCATTGCTCTGTTTGTTGCTACTATCGTTGTTCTATAGTTTGGTGTTTAGTGCCAGGAAATTCTTTCTAGTTTCATTCGATTAGTAGTAACAAGTTTATTGAAGGAATTTCCAGAAAGCAACATGTCTAGATGTATGTGCAAGTCCTGTATTAGTGCCACGGTGCAGTTCATGGAGTTCGAGTGGTCTGATGATGAAAGTGTCGAGAGTAATGATGCGGTGCAGTTCATGGAGGTCGAAGGGACTGATCATGACAGTGTCGAGACTGATGATGCAGTGCAGTTCATGGAGGTCGAGGGGACTGAAAATGAAAGTGTTGAGAGTGATGATCCGGACGTGCAGCAGAGTGCTGCACCAGCTTTCGCTGTGGTTTGTGAGGAACTTGGTGATCTCATAATGGCTAGACTTCCTGTGCGAGATCTCGTGAGGACTAGAAGTGTGTGCAAGTATTTGAGAGCATGCAGCTTGCAGCTTAGCTCCAAGTACTTCAGGCGATGGCAATTAGAGGCGGGAGTGACGGAAGTGACAGACTGGTACTTCTCGACCTCCGGCGTTGGAGGAGCAAAATCTGTTACCAGCGGCCTAGAAATGGGAGCATGGATGGGGTTGCATCAGCCATCGAGTGGTGTGTTAAGCCTGCCGCCATTCAGTCTCGAATCCATGGTTATGGTGGCTGCATCGGGAGGACTTGTCTGCTTCCAAGAGCTACCTCCTGGCGCAATCTTCGATGCAGCAGCTTATGTCTCCTCGCACGGAGCTACTGTTGAGCCACCCAAGCCGTACCGAACTTACGATTTCATCCTCTGCAATCGTCTGACCAAGAAGTGGCGGAGGCTTCTGTCCATAACACCCATTGCACCCATTGCAGCTAATCTTTCACAGTTGAAGTTGCTGGTGGCGGACCCAAAAAATTATTCCCAAGATTACGATTTCCTTTTGCTTGGTCGGGATTTTTCATGGAAGTTGTTGTAACCCCACTTTGGCCAAGTGTGGGGGTGAAGCCCAACACTTCCAAAGTTGGGGATTTGGAGTCTTCCTGGACTTTCGAATGTTTAGAGCTCGACAAAAAGACCCAAAACACCTCGTATTGGGGGTGTTCTTGGTGTCATTGGAAAGGTCTTGAAGCGTAGATATCGAAAATGGCCTCACATTGGTCATTTGGATATTTGCAGCCCAAGTTATGGGCAAAAGAACAGTCGGGAGTCAAACTAGTAGTTTAACTCCCGATCATTCAAAGTCGGGAATTGACTTCTTCTCCACATCTGATTTGAGAGTGCGACATGGCGTTGGAAAGATCTTGATGAGGTTACAACTTTGGTTCAGACCTCGTCGCGATCGAACTCTGTAGTCGGGAGTTATGGGCTCCCAAAGTTCCGGGAGTCCAACCGGGACAATTTCGGGACTCCATTTCGGGAGTCCCAAGAATTTGTGTTATTTGGATGTAGCCTCCACTGCGAGTTGCAGAAAATACTATATGGGGGAAAGTGGTGGCTTCCCCCGAATTTGGGCTGTGGTGAGTCTGAAACTGTGTGTGAAAATGCTCGTGGTTTGTCCCAACATCCAAAGGTGTTCCCGAATGCTAAACTAACCTCTTGTGGTTGGTTTTTGATGCAGATTCACACAACCTAAGCTAGTCCCTCTTGCTAGTCTAATCCCGGGGCTCCCAACACGACCCTCTACCCCTTTCTAGTGTTGGAAACCGGGAGCGTGCCCTAAGTTCCAACTTTTCGCAACTTGACAAAGTGAAACCCTCAAATGGGTTTCACCCCGAGGACTTAGGAGCACGTCAAAAGTATTCATCATCGTAACACACATGGGAAAGCCGTAATCATCATCATTTGGTATGGAATTCTAGCCAGTCGTAGCCTATTGCAATTATTACAACAGCTGCAAGTCATGGAGAGTTCATGAATTTCTCTGGTGGAAGTACCATCTTCAAAGGAAAACTATACTACTTAAGTACTAGGTCTACAACAAATGGACTGCGGCACCAACTCCACGCAATCCACTAACTTGATTTCCAAACACTCATGTGGCTAGACGATCTTGTCTAGTCACGCCACCAAGGACCTACTACTTCGATTAAAAATATTCCCAACCCCGATGTAGGAGTGCAACCTCCTACTAGGCTGTTACTGCCAAACTTTTTGTTGAATCCACAATTGTGGTGTGCGCAGGTACTCTGTTTGCAGTACTACCAATTTTGGAGCTTAACCCACATCGCTCAGATTGCTTGAACAACCCATTTACATAAAAAAAACAAGAAAATACATTCCTCGCACTTGGGAAGAGATCATCTTAGAGGAGGAGGATATGTATAGGGAAGGTCTCAGGTTTAGGATCTTCAATCTACTGGAAGTACTGGAAACTCCGGAATCTCATGAAAGTATGTGTACTGTTGCAGAGTTCAATCAACGAGACTATTATGTAGAGATGCCACCGCATATGGATTTGCCTACAAGACCGTTGCCTAGCCAAAGGGTTTCACCTTCACAACTATGGTTCAGCTGCACTGCCAAAGACGACAAGATCTGGACGACAACTGCAAAGCAACTCATCAGCTACGACGTGTAGAAAAATTGGTTGAAGAGTAAACCTCTACTAGATCTCCACTTGACATACAAGGAGCACTTCTCTGCTCATGCTTCCTTGCACAATGCATATCCCATGGAGCTCAACTTCACTGCTATCCCTTGAGTAGCTAGCTGTAAGTACATGCCAATGTCCTGAGAAATGTTGTTGTAGCTTGCTTGCTTGTGTTTTCAAGGTCTCAACATTCTTCCATGAAACTTTTGTAGTTCACCCAAAACCCATATTTGGGCATACATGTAGTAGGAGTAACATTTCTCACATCCAATTCATGGAATATAATTGTTTGCAATCCTCACCCATAAACCTTGAAAAATGAGATAGTGTCTACAATTGTTTTTTATTGGGCAAATTTCTATCATTTTGAAGAATTTAATTTTTAAAAAAAATCAAAATGACCCAAAAAAAAAGATTTAATTCTATAATTTTCTAGTCATCCTTTTATTTTGTTATAGTATAGTTTCCCCCTCTAACTAGGTTGTATATTAAATTGATTTGTGTATGTTGATTCACTAGAACTTAAAAAACATATGCATACAATCTTATCAACTAACCTATTGTAATATTAATCTTTTCTATATAATTTTTAACTTTTTTAAGAAATTCGTGTTGTAATTGGCAAATTGAATTCAAATTGTAGTGGGCAAAGACCTTGCCTAGGGCTATATCCCCTCTTGATTTTAAAAATTGGTGATTTAAAACTGAATGATCTATTTGAAAGTTTGTAATTCTTTCATCCAAATTGAAATACATTTGGTTTTTTGTGTATGGATTATGAAATGTTTATTTCTATTCACATTCTTTACATGTTACACATTTTAAGTGGTATTTATAGGTTGAAAGTTGCTTGTAGGTAGTCAAGTATGTCATGGGCATGGATGCCTAACAAAGAAGAAACACATCATCAAGACAACCACCTAAAAATGGTTATGAGGTATGACCACAAGATTCAATTGGCAAATGATATCCCAAAAAGGAGGCATGATTATATGTAATTGGGTTGTGATTGAGTTCTTTATGTAGTTCAATTCTTTAAAGATGTATTTATAGAATTTTGATCATTTATGTGTTAGAATCACAATCAAAATCATGATTGGGGAGGTCAAATATTCTTTGTATGTATGGTGTACCCTTTGCATTATTTTGTTAACGGGTATTATTTTACTAGTTTATAAATGCAATGAATGTCAAACTATATTATCATTTGTTGATAGATACTAGTGTGGCCTCTACTATTAAGCACATATTGTAATATTGAAAGGTACAACTTTCAATCTAGCCTAAGTCTAAAATCCAATTTTATGTTTTTGTTGAAATTTTTCTGAATTTTTCGTGACAAAGATTACTCAAAATTCAATCTCTCTTGAACCTTAGGTCTTAAAATTACAAAAACACCTTCATAAAATTTAACTCATCAAGGACTTTCTAACAATATCAAGAGTGTGGTCTAATCTTTATGAATTGTTTGGTTTTGGTTTTGTTGAATTCTTAATGCCAAAATAGTTCAATATTCAATTTTTTGCAAGGTATTCTTTAAAACATTATGAAACCACCTTGGTGCCATCTATATTCATCATAGGCTTTCCAATGGTACCAAGAATGCAATAAGGGGCATTGAGATTTGGAAATTGGAAGATCTCAATCATCGTTTTTTTATTTGTGAGAATTTGTCACTTAGCAACAAAAAAAATGTTAACCCAACTTCTACAAAATGTTTTTTTGGGAAAAAAAAAATGCCCCAAAAATGCTAGATTTTAAAGGAATTTTTTTCTAGAATGGCCCCATTTGAACAATAGGTTTTAGCATGTCACAAAAATATAAAAGGATTTGTAGAATTTTCTAATTCCTTTTGTCATCTATAGCCAAATTTGGCTAATTCTTTTTGCGGATTGTTTTTTCAATTTTGTGGTTTCAAAATTTTGGTGATTTTTTCATTTAAAAAAAATGTTCACACTAAAAATATTTGTTGCCACAATGCATAAATTTGCCCTCAAAAAAATTAAATCTATGCATGTACCTCACAAAATTGAAAAACAAATTGTGGTCCCAATGTGACAAAAACAAAACAAACAACCTCCCTTAATATTGGGATGGTAGGTTGATAACTAAATCAATATGTTTATGAATGAAAAACACATTTGGGTGCAATCATAATTTATTGAGCCAAAAAGGGTGTTGGTCTACAAAGAAAAAAATCAAAATTGGATAAATGTTTATGTTTTTCCATTTAAACCCATGACAATCATGACAAGTTATTGTATTTTCATTCATATGAATGTCAAAAAAATCAAATCAAAAATCCATTTGATAAAATTTTAAGTTTAAATTTTGATTTAAAACCTTTATAAGTGAACAACAATGTGTTAGACATGAATTAATTTTGCAAAGAACTATCAAAAGGATTCATATAATAAAACACATTTGCTGAGAAAAAAATTAAAAAGATAAAAACCTATTAATCACATTTTTTAAAAACTCATACCTTAAAATAGGTGGAATTGTAAAACTTTAAAAATTTAAAGAACTTTCAAAAATTGATTCAGAATTTTAGAATTTCAAATGTCCTTTGCCACAGATAAATGGGGTAAAATGTACATGACGTATCGAGAAAAAATGTAATTTATTATACAAGAAAACATAAAAATGTAAAAAAAATTAAAATGGTTATGATTTTAATTTATCATCATTTTTTAAAAACGAAACACTAAATTTACAAAGAATCAAGACACTTTCAAAAATTCATATTTATTCAAAAATGATGAAAAAAAAAAAACATGTCACGTGTTTAGACAACTATAAGCATATTATAACAAGTTGCAAAAATAATTGTCCCAAAATTCATTCATATGAAAAAGCTTTTTTTGGAAAAAAATATTGTTAATTTTTTTTTTACATTAATCTCATTGGCTCATTCTATCCCATTTGCACCCATTTAAACCATATTATAAATTGATTCATTTTTTCATAGATATTTTCAAGATGTTTCTAGAGCCTAATTCAATTTCTGAAATGTTTATTTTATTTGACAAAAGTCCTAAAGAAATACATCATTAGTTGATGAACTAGCTGTTGAATGCAATTTTGTTTTGGGCCAAACTTTTTGTGAAAATTCTGGATTTTTTCTTTTTTTTTTAACATAAGTTTGACTAATTTTCTTTTTTTTAGCATCACAATTCATGAAATTGAAACAAGGATAAAAAATGAAAAAGACTGAAAAATTGAAATGTGACAAATATTTTTAAGTTTTGGGGGGGGGGGGGGGGGGGGGGGGAAGGGGAAGGGAGGGATTCCCTTGGACCAGTGCTTTTCTTTTGTTCTTTCCAATTTTTTGACATAGTTGAGGTGGTGATCATCCATAAGTTGATTTAGCCAAATTTGGTTTTTAAAAAAAATATTAAAAAAAATTCTAAACCATACTTCTACATAGATCTTTGGCTAGTTACTTGACCATATAGAAAACCGGTCACAAGTTTGTTAAAGTTGCATAATTCTCAATACTCAATTTCAACAACACATTAATTATTTGATAGTGCTATCCTTAAAGTCGCCCAATCTTTGAGCCTTAGTTCAACCTTGGAGTCCTTGTGTCATCCCCAATTAGAGTGTAGCCATAAGGTGAGTTAGAAAAATTAACTAACATTTATTGAAACTTGGTACCAGTTCACAAGATTTGTAAGATTTTATTGAGACAAGACTTGATTTAACCACGAATGATAGCAAGCAAGTGATACGTCATTTTCTCTTTTGTGCACAATGCAACATGTAACACCATCATTCCTTGCTTCTCTTTTGTGTAGTGTATGTAGTAGCATCACTCTTTGCTTTTGTTCATCATTCTGTTGTTTTCTCTAGGTTGGCGTTGATGTTGATTATGAGAGGCTTTGATACGCTCCGCACATCTTAATGCACTTCTTAATCTTAATGTTTCTTGTTGTTTCATCGGCATTGACATCTTCAAGCTCACTCCATTTTTGCATCTGTTTGTTTTCTTGGTATCAATGTCAAGTTCCATCACATGCAAATGAACCTTGATATGCCTCATTTTAACGAAATTCAGTAAATTAGTTGACATGCATTTTTTTTGTTTTGTTTTGTAAGAAATTTTTTAAGGTAAAAAAGACATTTTGGGGTGTGGAAAAAAAAAATAATGAAAAAAAAGAAATCTAGATCTAAACAAAAGAAATAAGGAGTTTAAAAAACAAAAGTTTAAAAAAAAAAGGTAGCCTAATTTCCAAAATGTAGAAGCACCAGTGATAGGATGAGGGAACCTTCCACAATTCAAGAAACTCCAGTAAAAAGTTACATTTCTAAATGGATCAAAATAATACACTGAGGAAATCTCACAGGTTCTTTACAGATAACTAACTCTTATTGTCAAAACAATTCTCAAAGACCTAAACCCTGAGGCACCCACATGAGAAGCTTTTACAGGTTTGAGGCTTGAGCACAAAATGGTCTCAAAACCTTAAAAAAGCACTAAACCCGAAGGCCATCTTGTGCACGACTCCTCTGCATATTGGTCTCTTCACCCTTTAGAAAGAATTTTGAAATGAATTGAAAAAGGAATGATGGATTCTCATCATGATGTGTTTTTTTATTTTCCAATTTTTAACCACTTGGCTACATCACAAAATTGAAAAAAAAGAAAAAAGAAATAAAAAACCATGGTGCCTTCCCATTTACAAAGAATTTTGAATTAGATTGAAAAAGGAAGGACAGGTGTGAATGGACCAACCAACAACCCACTTTGGCCAGCCTGGTGAGTGTGGTACACTCTGATTGCACAGTGATGGGAGCTCCAACTTCATTCACAAGAACAAGCACACCCAAAATACGAAGGCATTTGTATTCTCCAGAATTCTGCATGTGAAATTTGGTTCATGGGAAATAAGCACACTCAAAATGCAAGTTTCTTCTCTGCAATTCTGTGTGTGAAATTTGATGCTTAAATTTCTCAACTGGTAAGTGAGATCTGTGAGCACATTACTAGATGATTGAAAGTTTTGTCTCTAAATGCCAATGTAGTGTAACATCTAATTTGGCCCTTAATTGTAACACAGCAATTGTCAAAATGAGATCAAAGTGCAAAGTCCCATCCACATCAACACAGAAGTAAGTAAAATTGCTACAACCATAACATATCTGCATTATCATCATCACACTCTTTGTCACTTCTTCAAACGCACACAGACACAACATTCATCATATCTCTGAGAGAATCAGTGATAAATAATAATGAGCAAAAAAGCAGTTGAACATCTGAGATTTGACAACAATCTGTGTGATGGATGCTTTCCTCTTTAGTGTTTCCTAGATAGATAATACAATCAATAATACCACAACATTATTGTCTACCACATTATCCTGCATACCTCTTCCTGTACCCAACATCATTGGAAAGATTGCCTCTTCCCTCAGCCAAACACTCTGTATCCATTCTCCACTTTTTTCTTTTCTTTTTTACAGAATGAAGCTCCACCATGTAATATACCTATTATTCATACCTAACTAATTTGGACACCGCATTTTAAAAGTACACTCAATTGCCCACTCAGTAAGTAGACAATTATATGAATTTCTGAAACTAGACTCTTTTATTTGTGACCCTAACTATGGAAGCTTTGGTGGGGCGGCAAAAGATACATTTACCATGTGGTGAAGAAGATCTGAGCCAGAAAATCTCAAAGGTGGTTAACATCACCCAAGGATCTAGCTCGAGCTTCAAGAGTGTTTGATTGATAGCAAGTGAAGCATGATCAACCCTTTGTTCTCAGAATGGTGATTGTGCCATTGCCCTCGGTGCAAATCCTTGTGCGGGTGACAACAGACTTGCCAGAGAGGCCCACTCGATAGTCTACTTTGGTGTTTGGCTGTTGATCACTTGAGCTCACAGAAGAGTTACTGAGAAGTGCACTCCTTGGAGGTGTTGATATGAGCTGATTTATGTCCATTAGTGTCACATCTCCTTCGATTCCCAGTGGTTTCACCAATGTGAAAGGATATGCCACTGGCATGCTCAGATTGAGTTTCTTTACGGCAGTTGTCCTATTAACTACAATCATCACAAGTGGATTAAAAAACTGTCATAAATTGGCAACATAAAACCCTCAGCATACTACTAGAAAACTTGCTCCTCTGGCAGCAGATACAAACTCATGAAGCTGATAATTTGTGAGCTTGTTGATTTTGGGAATGTTTTGTTCATTTATCATGGAGAGAGACAAACAACATCTGTGACAATGAGACATTTACCAGGTGTAGAAGGCTGGCTAGAGAAGGGTGTCAGAGGACCTTGCACTACCACCACTTCTTCACGTAATGCCTTGATTGGAGTTGAACCACCTGCCAGGGCAAAAAAAAACTTTCTTGAGACTCATATCACAGGGAGGGAACATACTTGTGAGGAGTATATGATCATTCCTGAAAATCCAGAGAAAGAACTGTCGATCTCAAGAACTTTTTTTTGATCTTACCAGCTGTCTGATTGGCAAGCTCCAATGGTGGTGCTCTGGACAAATTCAACACACAAGAAAACGAAGTTGCTGAGCACATCAAATGCAACTAGAGAGAATAGCATTAACAACAGGGCACAACAGACTTAGGCTTCTTCACCACCACCCATTTACTTGTGCAACCAGATCTGGGCTTGCTTACTTGTGACTGAGAAAAACAGTGCTGTCATTTTCTTCAATACAAGTAGTGATCCAATTTTCTGACATTGGCTCCAGAATATTATTATTGTCTCCTGAAGACAGTTGACTGTCATCTGGTACAACCACCACACACAATAATACAGTAAAAAGGATAGTTGCACTTGGCATAGTAATCAGATTGCAATGGCCATCATAGATCCATGATGCAAATGGATACAAATGCACAAGCCATTCTAAAAATGTTTTTTTACTGGATGAACAGATTCAAGCTGCTGATGAGGTAGGTGATTACCATTGCTTGCATACCAGATTGCTGGCATGGAGCTCAGAATCCCATGTCTATCTTCATCATGCCTGAGAGGATCTTCAAAGAGCTGCAAAATCAACAGAAAGTGTGCAAAATCAATCGCCACTGCTGAAGAAGGATCCAATCTCAAGAGAAAAATGCTGCGATCTTTGGAGACACTCTTTTTATGAGATCAAAAGAGTTTTCCAGAGTCCGTACCTTGAGCGGCTGAAGCATCTGCTGGACAGGAGCAGGTGCATCTCCGATGACACTACTGAATGTCGCTTGTGGTCCATTAAAGAGACGTCGCTTCTTGAGACGAGGACTGTCCCCCCCTCGAACAGTTGCAGATTCTCCGTCTCCTTCTAAGCTTTCTGGTAGAGATGTGGCAAACACGACGTCAAAATGCGGCAGGTTGAATGCTACAGACTAAGACAAAATCTGCATTCCATTACCACTTCACCTGCGTTGTGGACGACATCAATTCAGCTTGTATGAAACAAAGCTTTCCTCTGCGAAATACATATTACTGCGTGACAAGACCGTCTGGTACCTTGGCTACTTCGCGAGAAAGGTACGGAATCATCATCCGTTAGCAAGGCGTCAGTGATCGGCGCTGAACAAAAGGACTTCGGCTCCAAGTCGTTCCGCGTCAATTCGTCCCAAAGTGTCTGCGAGAAATCTGCACAATAGCGGAGGACGTGATCAAGAAGAAACATCACAGGATTCAAGCACGGCTGATACCCAGCAAGAAGCAGCAACGATGATGAAGGGAACGACAATCTTGGCCCACGGAAATGAAGCAATGAATACGGATATGATCCTGCGACCGATGTAACAGAAAGATTACTGCGATCATCATCGTCATCAATCAGAAGCTCTCATCGTTTTAAAGCTTCTTGATATACATACATACACGGGAGAGGGAGGAGATAACAACGCGCGCGCGCGCCGATGCACTGATGGAGTTAGTTTACATACCAAGAGAAATGTCGGCATCGACAAGCGCCTGGAAATTAGTATCTTCTCGCCAATCCCATGCGTCTGTCACAATCCTCTTCTCGGTCATTGTTCTTTTCCGGACTCCGATGCCAGCAGGGCCGGAAGCAGCAAAACACTAAATGTCAAAGTAGACACGAAGAAGAAGAAGCAGGAGCAGCAGCAAGCTCCACCAAACCTCCTCGCCAATTCACCAGACGCATTGCCATATCCTCATTCAAGAAACACAGTAATAGTCATATCTAGCGACAGTATTATTATGCGGTTCTTGCCCGACTGCAGACAGTTCTTGCCCGAACCCCGACTCTCTTTCCCGCCCCCCCCCCGCCTCCCTTTTCTTCCCTCCTCCTGGCTCTCTCGCTCTCCCTCTCTCTCTCTCCTCACACGATTCCAACTCAAAACACCTCCCAAAAAATCAGACAAACTTCCGCATCTGTAACTCGATGAAACAGTTACCAACCTCCAAGACCTCCATCAAACTGATTTCTATAAAGACACGAGCACGGCACATACACAAAGACACACATATACTCTTTACAAGAATGCACAAAGATCAATAAACTCTGAACTAAAAAACAAAAGAAAAAAACATCTTTAACCCGAAAAAAAAAGGAAGAAGAAGAGAAGAAGATTGTTGTTTATGGACAGAGAGAGAGAGAGAGAAAAGGAGATGGAGATGGAGAAGAGCGAGGGAGAGAGAGAGAGAGAGCGAGAGCGAGAGAGAGCAACGACAAGGAGCTCGCTAGATGGAAGCAGGCAAGCGGAGGAGGGGAGGCTTTTTAGCGCCACGGCTGGCTTCGGCTAAACCCAATCCCTAAACTCGGCGCCAAACCGCTAAACTAACGTTAGTCACCTGGACTTCAATGAACGTACGACCGAAAGTCAACTTTCTCATCCACTGTTGGATGTGTATCGTTGCTTCGTCTTTTTTTTTCTTCCTCCATTTCTTTCCGTTTTTAAACCGTATCTGTTTTTAAAGTACTGTAGTCGTATAGACCAGCGTTGGACTGGTATTTGACTTTTTTGACCAAACCAGACTTGTCCTTGTATCAGGGTTTTGATCTTTATGAATAAATAACCGGCGGGTAGATACTTATCAACCTTGTATTTGGTTATGTTCTTCAATACCCGTATTCATACCATATTGTACGCCAAAGGTCATGGTATATATACCAGTTCAACATTAGTATAGACAAGGGATTGTGACATTAATATACAAAATACACACAAGTATAGAGGAACCATTTTGGAACCCTACTATTATTATGATTATTATTATTATTATTATTATTATTCCCCTCTTGACAATTGGAAGTAATTGGGTAGAATTTCTTTTTTTGCTTGTGGAGTTGTTATTGAAGGTTGGAAAAAGTTCTCTTGTGCTTATTATTTCTTTGGGTGCTGAAGTACCCAATCCAAAATTGTATGTTTGATGCTCATAAAGTCTCAATGTAATGAATTTATTTGTACTCCTATCTTTTTTTGCTTGGGGAGAAATGCTTTACTAGAGAAGAAACCCTTGCATTAGGTTTCATGACTTGGAATTTTTGCATTTCTTTTTTTCGTATTCAAGAGGTGAAGACAATTTGATTGTTGCAATAATTCTTTTTGTGCTGAAGTTATAACTTTATCCCTCTTTTTTTTTTTTTCCCCCCCTTTTTCTCATTCCTTTGCAATAATTCTTTCCAGCATAATTATCAAATAACTTGTGTTCATTTTGTTACATTCATAGAAGAATTCTTGCAGTAATTCCCTTAAATCATTTTTTCCTTTTGGAATGTGGGAAACAAAATTCCTTGCAATGACTACACAAAGTATTTGCCCTGAAATGTCCTGAAATTTATACCTAGCATATTACCCTCTTTGTATGCTTTTTATAATGGAGTCTTCAAGACCCGTTTTAGAGAATTGAATACATTTTGACAACTTTTTCTTCAATATTCTTGGCATGAAATGACACTCTTTGTGTGCTATATAATATAATGGAGTCTTCAATCTTGGAGTCTTCAAGACCCATTTGAGAAAATTGAATACATTTCGTTAACTCGTTCTCCAATATTGTCACCATGAAAAGAAAAAAAGTGTCATTTCATGCAAACAATATTGAAGAAAGAGTTTGTCAAAATGTATTCAATTTTCTCAAATGGGTCTTGAAGACTCCAATAGAAATTATAGATAAAATTCTTATGTGTTCCATGGAAATTAATAAAAGGGAATGAAATCCTATTCCTACCATATTTTATCATTATTTGAGTGATTTTGGATTCTTTTTGGTATTTGGATCCATATTAAGTTACACATAATAGCAACACACTATTAGGTATACCAAAGAGTCACAACATCCAAACCAACCAAAAGTTTTTTGTGTTTGTAACAAATCACATTTGGTCTTTTGATTCTTGTTCCAAAATACCAAAACTCTACAAGGTAAGGTGGCAACCCATATTTAGCAAATAAGTATACTAAGCTTGGTGATAACATAGGTGTTTTCATACTATAAAAGCAAAAATGAGACACATGCTTTTGACTCTCCAATATAAGTTTAGGCTCTTGATAAACCTCATTTTGAGATTTCTATGAAAACTCAAAACAAGATGACAAATGAGTTCGTTGGCCTTTGCCTACCAAGGCAAGGACATTGTGTTTAGATTCATTATAGAGTATAGTAGTAGTAGTTTCAGGGATTTTTTGGCACCTAGTTAGTAAGTCTATTTTTTAATATGAGGATTTTTGAAAGATGATATTTTGGCTTGAGATTAGTTAGAGAGTTATGATATCTTGAAGGATTTTGGGTTTTTTTTTAAGGATGCTTTTGGGAAGATTATATTTTTGCATGGAGAAATATTTGAATTATCATATTTTCATCTTTTGCCTTCAGATACTTTTTTAATGTAAATGGCAAGGCCATAGTGCAGAAGTAATGTGCTAGAAGCTTGTCCATAAATGGCTATTACACTTAGTTCACTAAAGATAGATAAGTAAGAAAACAAATTTCAAACCACCGATCCCATTGGGCTGAATAACAAAATTTCAGGCTTATTATGCAAAACCCTATTTTTTTTTGCTGAACATTGAAAATAATGATCCATTTCTACCATTTCCATTGGTCCTCTAAAATTCTCACAAAAAACTATCAAACTCGATGATTACCGTAAACAAACTAGGGTCACCTTCCTGATTCGTAAACTGCTAATCCGTATATTGTAATATTTTGTCTCTGATTGTTGGAAAGTCTAAATTTGTCTCCGATTCATAAAAGTTATAGGTCGAGAGATTTTATTACAATTATTAAGTACGCACATTTTCAGCCCCAAACTTCTCTTTTTTGGCTGGAACCGTACATGAAAGCCAAGTGTTCGTTCGTAAGCAGGGTGGAAATATCTAAATATACATTGTTTTCGGATCTCCCCCCCCCCCCCTTCCCCCCCCCAAATACAGGTATCCAGTTGGTCCTCCTCCCCTCCCCTCCCCCCAAAAGGAGTGAGGTTTTCTCTCACAGTTTATCATAGGATAATGCCCCCCACCCCCGGAATAGGGACTTCCCAAAGTCAGGGCCTCCTAAAGGAATGGACCCGCACTGGAAACCTCCCCATCCGGAGAAGGCGTTACACCACGCAAAAAGCCCAACCGATACCCACCAAAATTTCTTTCTACAAGGGGATATTTCGACAAAAATAATTGTCTAATTCATTTCTGCCCATAACAACAAAAAAAATTGTGTCCGATTAATTAATACTTGTTACTGAAGAAAAGTTTATGGTTACAATCCACCCATAATCTAAAAAAATTATGTCCGATTAATACGTGTTATTGAAAGAATTATTTAGGGTTTCAGATTGTAAGTGGTGGAAAAAAGTTTTTTTATCAAGTCCTAGGGTTTTAGGGTTTTTGTGGAGTCATAGGGTTTAATTCCCTGCCCCTGGCCCCCCACCCCAAATCACCCCTATCCCGAGCTCAAGTACAATTCTCGGGCAAAACCACCATTGGAGCCCAAATCACACACATCGGCCTAAAAGGAAGGAGTTGCCTTCATAGCATTGTTGGTCAAAGCAGTAGTAGTAAATATTTATTTATTTATTTGTTTATTTATTTATAGTAGTACATAATAACATGTGCAGGCATGGGACTTTATCACCCTGATTTTATTATTATTGTTATTATTATTTACCAACACTAGGCCCAAAGGTCTCTCAAAAATTGTTATGAATGTTGCACCCCCCCCACCTCCCCTTTGAGTGGGGCTAGTGAGTACACACACAACACAAAGATAATGTGCTTTAAAAATGTGACGTGTGTAATCATACATTGTGTGAGGCAAGTGATTGGAGGGCCCACCTAATAACCACCCTTATTCATTGGTTATATGAACCCCCCCCCCCAACCCACCCACCCCCCTCTCCCTCCCCTCCCCACCTCCCTAGTGCCACCCAACCCTCCCTTCTAACGTCCCCCTCCCCTTCTCCCCAAAGGAATGATGTATGATATGAAAGATTGAATTTTCATAGGCCCTTATGTCTAGGGTAAGGCCTAATGGGAAGGACTTTACGGGAAGAATGGCCCAACAAGGTGGAGTTGAGCGTGGGCCCAATTCCCATAAAGCCTGCCCCGCAGGGCTTTACACATCGTAAAAAGTAAGATCTCCTTTGGAAATTATTTTTTTGTAAAAATTCCGGTGATATCAGGTGGGTACCCAACAGGTATTACAGGGAAAAAAAATATTAAAATCAACAACAGGCATTCAAAAAACATAATGTTCACTTCCTTAGGCATTATGCTTTTTGTAAAGCTTGTTGGCCTATTATGCTATATAACGCTCCCCCTACAACTACACTTTTTTTCTTTTTTAAATTGCACATATTTTTGCACCTAGGGTATAAGGCCCAACGTCAAGGGCATTGAACATAAAAGACCTACCAAATTATTATATTTTTTACGGAAGCGATTATCCAAGAAATCACAAGGCAGATCATCTAGTACAAGACTAAAAAAACATTGATCCCTGCAAAAAAAAAAAAGGGGGTGTGTCACACTATGGCCTAGCCATTTACATTAAAAAGTATCTTAAGGCAAAAGAAGAATTAGGGAAACTCAAATATTTCACCATGCAAAAATTATACATAATCTTGAAAAAAATCCACTAATAGTAACCAAAAATCCTTCAAGATATTATAATAACTCTATAATAACTTAATCGCAAGTTTAAAATACACAACAAAATATCATCTTTCAAAAATCCCGATATGCAAATAGACCTATTATTATTTACGTAGGGGGGCCAAAATCCCCTTAAGCTACTATATACTCTATATAATAATGAATCTAAACACAATATCCTAATTGCCTTGATAGGCAAGACCAACAAAAGATATTTTCCCTATGAAAGAATTGCCCTTCTTGGTGAAAACAAAAAGGGCCCTAGCATTTCTTTGAAGGTCACAATTCCTCTTTGGAATGTACCATCAAAAGAGTCTAGTACAATTTTCATCTAGTCTTTAGGACCTCTTTGATACCTTACCCCTTACAAATTAGGGACATAGGCACCCCACCAAAACCCTAAACCCTCCCCACTTGAAGCTGACCCACATTCATGTCACATTCAACTTGAGCTGAATGAGTGAAAGCTGCTCACAATCCAGCCAGCCAGCCAGCCAGCAAGCAAGCAAGCAAGCAAAGCAGAGAAATTTGTTCTTTAAAACACGGCTTTTCTTCATCCCTTGCAGTGGTACAATAAATTCCTGGAAGAAAGACAGCCTATGCAAAGAGCGGGGGAAAATCTTCAATGCAGATTTCATTACACTCGGGCAACCCATAAATCCTCCCTCACCACTTGAGTGGGCTATATGGTAGTGTGTACACTAGTAGCTCACGTATTTTGGTGGGAGTCATGTGGGGTTAATAGAGAGCTTCAAATCCAACAAACAAACATATGTGTATATATACATATAGACATACATACATACATACATACATACATGTATCACAACAAATATGTATGTATGCCTCTCATTGACAAGTTTGGTCTGAACCGCACTTAGCCCTAATGTCATCATAATACTAATTATTGCCTCATACAGACAAACCTTTGCTTCTTGTGGCTATGGAAAGCAAGAGGGTGTGACTTTTTAGAGTTCTAAAACTATTTCTAAAAATTTATAAATTTTTTCTTACCTCTCAAATGATCAAAACTTTTACAACTTGAACAAATATAATAATTGGGCAATAGGACTTTATCATTCATTTATCTCTCTCATTTGTTTCACATGATGACCCATTTTAGTGATACCCATTTAGGTTTTCAAAAAGCTTTTTTTTTTTTTTTTTGCATTGAAAGGAAGGAAGGAACGAACAAACAAACAAAACAAAACCACTACCCCCATCATAGAGAAGACTATGAAAAGCTCCAAAAGTGAATATTAGATTTACCTGGTATTGCAAAGAGGGTTTGAAGTTTGAGGGTGTATGGTCTTAGGTTTTAGGTTTAGGATACTTATCCAACTAAACACTACCTACTACTACCCCAAATTTTGAACATTTAGGGTTTGAAGTTTGAGGGTTCACAATCTTAGGTTTAGGGTTTAGGATACTTGTCCAACATCGAAGGTGTTGATGCCAGGGGGGGTAACTTAACACTACCTACTATTACCCCAAATTTTGACCATTAGGGTTTGAAGTTTGAGGGTTTAGAGTATTCGATTTTAGGTTTAGGGTTTTAGGATACTTGTCCAACAAAGGGTGTTGGTGGCATGGCAGGGGGGTAACTTATCACAACATACTATCCCAAATTTTGACCATTAGGGTTTGAAGTTAGAGGGTTCAGTGTCTTAGGTTTTAGGTTTAGGGTTTAGGATACTAATCCAAAAAAGGGTTTTGGTGGCATGGGAGGGGGGGTAACTTAACACTAACTACTACCCCAAATTTTGACCATTTCACCACATATGAGAGAGAGAGAGAGAGAGAGGAAATACAAATAATAACTACCAAATACTGTACTAATATGCAAGTACCACCATCACACCCAATTGGTTTGTCATTAGCTAATCATAGTTAACTTGGACCTGGAAAATTTCAAAATATGATTTATTGTAACTAATATACCTACTTCAGTACTTGCACTGCTGATTGGGTAATTACACAAAGAAACAGGTAAACAGGTGATGATGATCTTGTTGGACCTGAATTAGTTATACACCACATCAAAAGCCCCCACCCCAACCAAGTAAGGCTAGTATCACAGACTTTGTACAATCATCAATCATCATGTGTGCAGAGCTTTGCTGTTTGCTCTTCTTACCAATAGAATTTAGGGTTTAGGGTTTAGGGTTTATTTATATGGTTCTTTTTAGGTTTTTTTTTCAGTCCTTTTTGGTGGACATTGGCTGCAAGAGAAACACAGAAAACAACAAGTAAGTTAAAAAGAAAGAGAGAAGAAAGGGCAAGTAAGTAAAGTGTGTGATCTCCCCTTCTTTTTTTTTAAAATCCTTAATCATGAAAAATGATTTCATGACTGTAGCAAAAGTCAGAAAATCCTAATCAACTGCACTTTCACTTCACTTGTGTAAGTATATATATTGTGTTTATTCTCAAAATTATTAATAATAGTAATTTTTATTTTATTTTATTTTATGTTCACACCCCACTACCCAGGTCTCTCTATAATAAATAAAGGTTGTGGTGGTATTTCACACCTGGCAAATCTTTAACTCACACAAGTAACTATAGTCTATGATGATAGGGGGGGGTTCATGCTCAGGGTTCTGCAAAGGTGGTCTCACCAAGATTGCAGATTCACCTTAGGTGGGTTAAGAGATCATAATACTCTTTTCCATTTAGAGTTAATTGACCTTAAGGTTTAATTGAAAATTCATGAGAGTTATTGATGCTTGATTTGTTGATGTACTACAACAACAACAAAAAAAAATCCACATACATACATACATACATACATACATATACATATGTACCAAATTGTACCATGGATTTGGGTTATGCACAAAATCAGATTTTCTGCTAACATCATCCAATCTTTGGTATTGATAGGAAGTGAGCTATTTGCTTCAAATTTTTACTAAGACAAATTGACCAACACAACAAACTTACAGTAGTGTACTTTGGCAAGCTTCGACACTAAATATATTGCAATTTGTAAGAAATGTTTTTAAAAAATATTTTTCAAAGCTAAAAAATTCTGAAAGAAAATAAAGAAGATTTTAAATATTCCAAGGAAAAAAATTGACATGAAAAATTCAGAATTAATTAGTTAATTAATTATTCAACAGACATGTGTTCAAGCTGGCCATGTATCTACATCAGGTTTTGCACAAACCCTACAGCATTCAAATCATATTGAAATCTCATGTTAGAGAATGGGTTCAGTTCTGAAACTCTGGAACTGAATTGAAAGGGGGGAGTGTGCCTCTCTCTCTGCCTATCATGACTTGATGATGTATGAAGAATATGTACATACATACATGCAAAAGCCCAAAAAAAAAAGCCTAAGTATGGCTGGAATTTATGACTCCTCTCTTTCTCTCATTAAAAATGCAACACCCACAAAGCAAGGCAGAGAGAGGCATGCTAATAAGGCCCCATACATGCCTATATAATACCACACTCACATCATTCTTGCTGGGGCCTGGCTGTCAAGTTAGGTAATGTAAAGAGGTTTCTGGGCTAGCCTAGGGTTTAGGGTTTAGGGTTTGTCAGCATTGCTGCTGCTTGTTTTTTTTATTTTGTTGAAATTATTAAAGACCAGAGAGTCAAACATTACTGTGTGTGAGAGTGATTCATAGGGCTAGTAGTAGAGATCCTTGCAGTTGGTTGCCCTTCTTATTACATGTACAACAACAACTCTGGTTGGTGTGTTGCCAAACTAGAGAGAAAGAGAGAGAGAGAGAGAGAGGCTTTGGTGGTGGTGATGGAAATCTATTATCTGGTGGTGGATTTGTAGTCAGGTCAGGAGAAGCTCTGCTGCTTACACACACTGAGCATTATTCAACCCTCTCTTTTATTCCCCACCCCACACACCACACTACCCACACTCTTATTACACTTGATGATGATGATGATGATGAAAAATGTGTACTAAACCATTTGCATACTGGTGGAATTGCTCCAATTTGCCTGAACAAATTTGCTTTGAGATTTATGTATATTATCTCTCTGTGCATGAAATTGTACTTGGGTGGTGGAATTCATAATAAGGTGACGTTTCGTAGATTAGACCACCCATTTTCTTTGTGGCTTTTACACACGTGGATTATTATGTATGTGTAAGGTAGTGTCATTGGAGTCAAGCTTATTATTCCTCAAATGACCATATCCACCACCCCTTTGCTTCACTTTGAGTGAGTGCTTATGTTGGGCATGCCCTCACCTCCAAGCCACAAGGTTCTAGTACTAATTTACTTTTCAATTTTGACACACAAAAAAGAAATAGTTGATGGATATTATAATATTGCCAAGAATATAAATTAATCCAATTTCTTTCCCCATCAATTACATCTTTTTAACAATGTAAAATCCATATGTAATTTGACAAATTATACAAATGACAATACATCTTTAACAATAATAGACTTACGGATGACATTGAAAAAAAGTTCTACTTGTGTTACAAATCCTCAAAAATTTGAAAAAAGTTTGGACATGATGATCATGACATAGTGTTGCAAAAATATACAAATATTCCACATGTTTTGTATCAATGTTGCTTGAGGGTATAAAAATGCCCTTCCAAGCTCCTCCTACACACACAAGGTTTGCAACAATTGGGAATCTCCTTTCACATTGGGGGGAACTTCTCTCTTTCTTTATCTTGAACAATAATTTAAACTCTTGTTAAAAGGAAAAATAAAAAATAAAAAAAATTGTTCCTTCACACTTGCAATAGATACATCCATATACTTCTTCATATGATGGTTTTTGACCCAATAAGTCATACCTCCTCCATAATAAATAAAGGATATGACTTCATTTGGTGTTCATCTTTTGTGCAACTCTTCATGAGTGAAAACTCCTTTAGTTTGTGTTGCATGGTACAAGCTCATTTTCTAAATGCCATACGATCTTCACAAAAGTCATGCAAAGCTGTTGTGTCATATTCTAGACTTCAATATGCATCTTTCTATTCTACAAAGTCCACGCAATTTACTCCGATCATACCATGGCAACTTCAACATTTTTGTGTCAAATAATTTTGTTTCCTTCTAAAGATTCCATGTAATTTGAACACTTCAGAATATTCCAAAATATTCTCCCTTTTTTAAAAGAAACATTTTTTTAAAAAAAACTCAAAATTTCTGAAAATAATACAATTAGTGTCATATAGTTGCTACGGTACTATGGTATGAACCCAAGGGACGAAACAATGTATTGCAAAAATTAAAAAATTGTCTAAATGACGGGATTTGTTGGAAAATAGACACTAGTTGGTGATGGTGGATTATTGCATATTTACAACGTCGTTGATGGAATTAGGGGCAATGAAAATGGGTAATTTTTCACACCAATATCTGCTAGGTAAAATGACCATGTGTGGTGTTTCGAGAGTCTTAACACCATGAAATCCTCAAAAGGGTCAAGTTGCTTGTGAAGAGCAGTTAAGAGACACTACAACACTTTTGTGTAGGACAATGGGATAAGACATAAATGGTCAGTAGCTAAATATCACACAAACAAACACATCCACTTTGAAATTCAATGCACAATAGCAAGGCAGGTTTCAATGATGGCAAAGACCTAATTGCAATTTTGCACCACTTCTACAAGTGGGTTCTTACAACACCCAGGCCAATTCTTTATATATATATACATATAATTAAGGCTTCCCTATGTTCCGCACTATCACTAATGGTGTTGTCATTAGAAGTAAATATTTATTCATTTACATTACATGTTGTTGCTCTTCTTCTTTTTTCAAAATTAATTATTTTTTTATCATTTAAAATATTATACTATTAATTTTTATTTGTTCACACATAGTCATTATAGTGCATGTTCTCTTATCCAAGTTTTTATTGCAAAATATGGATTTTTTTATCTTAAGATTTGGACTAACCATATTGATATGAAACCAAAAGGCCTTCAAAATGTGCAATTAGGGTTCAAACTTCAAATATAATTTGTTACACCATTTTTGTTAGCAAAAATTTGATCATATATTCTATTCTTTTTTAGTTCACCCACCATACGGTTCCACCACTTGAGCATGATATTTATTTTATAGGGGAGAAGACACTCCTTTTTTTGAAATAAAATAAGAATTTTGAAGCCAACTATTTTGAAGTTTTATTGAATTTTTTGGGAGGTATATTTTATGATTCTTCTCTTTTCATGCAACCCAAATGTGGTCAAATTCATCAAAAGAATTCAAGAAATAACTCTAAGACCAAGGAAAAAATTTATATTAATTTTAAAATGTTGATATATGGGTGTCATGGATGTTTGGGAAATGTAAATAAACAAAGCTAGAGGAAAGTTTAAAGTATAGATTTCAAAGGAAAATAAAAAAATTATGAATCCTCCTTAAATTTTTGGACCAACATTTTTAATTTTTTTTGGCAAATTTTTGCCAAATGGAAAAAAAAAAATTTAATCAAATCAAATCAAATTGGCAAAATTTTAGTATTTTTTGAGTTTCTTAATTGCCAAGTTTATGGGGATAATAAAAAAAAAGGTCTAATTTCTTTGTATTACTCCACCTACCATAGGACCTTTACAGGTTCAGTGGTAATTAAATTATGTTTGGAAATGCCAAAATTTCTCGAAATTAATTACCTGTTTGAAATGTCAAAATTTTAAAAAATTGTTATGGCTATGGGCCAGTTTTATGTGGTGCCTAAATTCTCTATTCCTTTGTTTGGGTTTTTTTCTCTTTTTGCCATTATTAGGGTTTCATGATTGTAAATGTGATGTCTTGCATAAGGTATATATATATATATGTGGGCAACAATATGAAGTTTTCTACTTTCCTCTCTGACCTATATAGCCAAATCTGGCTAAAGTCCTCCTGTGTATGATCGCCAGTTAACCTACCAAAATCGGTTTTCTTTTCCCTAAACCCTAAACCCTGGTGATGGATTCCTGAGAAGCAAAGCAGTATGCATGAATTCCAAAGAGGAAGAAGGGAGGGAAAAAAAAGCACAAGCAAAAGCTGGTACCAATAAGGAAATCCAAAAGCTGAGAGATGATGAGTCAATCAAAGGAATCAATCACTCGACAAAATGGCACAAGACATGTATGTCTTTAGAGACACTTCTTGCATATGAAATGATCAGATCAGCTTCCTCGGTAATGGGTATCTGCAATATTATGATGCCCAATTTTCCCCAATTTCATGTATGATTTAGATTTGGATTTGGGTTTGTGTGGAAATCTCTTTTTTCGCTCAACACAAAATTGTTGTTTTGCAGAGAGGAGTCTTTTCACAGCTCTTTGTTAGCTCCTTGAATATTTCACAAGCTCTTTGCGTAGCTCCTGGAGTCCAAGGTTTAGGGTTTAGGGTTTTCATGAAAAAGCTCATTGCAGAGCAAAAGACAAGGTAAGAATGGACAAAAACAAAAGGCAAGAGCCAAGGTTAGACAAGAATGCACAGCATTCTAACAAGCCAAGGCACCAGGGCACACATAGCATGGCTTAAGATGGAAGTGGCCTGCATCTTATCTTTTGTATCTTATCTTTGGTAGTATAATTCAAACCTGTTCTCTAACCCACTGCCAAAGCAAAGCTTAAGATGGAAGTGGCTTGCATCTTGGCATAGCTTAAGATGGAAGTGGCCTGCATCTTTGTAATGTAATCGAAACCCGTGACTTCGGAGTGTAATTGAAACCTGTTATCTAAGGTAAATAAGGTCTGAAAGGGGTGGATCTTTGGGGCCTTTGGATTGATGAGGAGATATCATTGATGGTGATGATGAAGAAGCGGAAGAATGGAGATCCAGCATCCAACAAAGCAGCAGACGAGAACGAGAGAAAGAGAGAGAGAAAGCGAGAGAGAGCGCCACATGGTATAAAGAAGAGTAAACATGTAACCTCCTGTCTGTCTGCAACGGGGCTCAGGGCGCCACATGGTATAAAGAAGAGTAAACATGTAACCTCCTGTCTGTCTGCAAAGGAGCTCAGGAAGGTAAGAATTCTGTGGAGATGGCATCCGATCCGTGGCGAAGATCCTTGTGCATGACTGCAATCCAGCAGCCAGCGACTTCGCCGTGACATGTGGAAACACTTTGTTACTCTCCCCAACATCTGTGTTTTGCTTCTCCTGACACTTGCCGTGGACACTTGTCTATCATGCCCTTTTCAGGATCCCCACACCTTCTTTTCCATACAGAGCTTTCTTTTAATCCCCGCCGCCTCTGCTGCTGCGACTACACGCCACACACACGAACATATTCTTATACCAACCTTTGCCAACACCGTCGATCATGTACACTTCTTGCAGCAATTCAGCTCTCAGAGCAGCAGCACCGCACTTGAATTCTGCTTTCTCCACTACAATCTCTTTAACAGCCAACAACTTCTTCCATACTTCCTGCAGCAATCGTAGCAGTGCAGTTCTTGTCGTCGTCTCTAAAACAGTACCTGCAATTACAAGATCCGTAGCTCCTGTTCGTGCTGCTGCAAGCCTTGGAGATTCTGTTAGTGCCTCGCGACCACCGCAGCAGCTTCTTGAAGCTTGTTTTGCTTCTTCATTTCGGAGCAGTAGCTCGATTCCGCGTTCGAAGTTTGTTAGTTTGTGGTCTACGAGAAGAGGAGCAGCGTCGTCAGCTGCAATGGCACCACACGCAACTGCGTCCTCTGGTTTGGAGGCTTTCGGGAAGGCGAAATCCGGCTCTGGAAGTCCAAGCAAAGAGCGTGGAGATTGTAAGCTTTTCTGGATCTATTACAAAATAATTTTGTGGCTTCTTCCTGTGCAGGCAGGGCCGCCGCTCCAGCTGCTGAATTAACAAGAATCGCGGCTGATGATCGAAACTACTGTTGCTGCGATCATTTGCAGAGTCTTACTGTAGAAATCTGTAGATGATGATCCGCTTCTTTCTTTTTGCCGATTGCTACATGCGGCGAGCGATGATTGAAGCCGCAGCCTCGATTGATTTTGTTGCATCTTGTGGTTACAGGTCCTTTCTCGCAGCGCATCTACATCGAGCTTGAAGGTACAAACTATTGCAAAGTTCTCGAACTTCCTCCGATTGCATGTTGTTGCGAGCGGACATCGTTGTTGTTCTTACAATTGCCCGGATCTATCTTGAACGTGTATGATGTATGTTTGTGTCCTTAGACTCCGATTTCATTCTCGAAAGAGGACTAGAATGAGGAGGAGTTTAGTTTCTATTGGATTTATTCACTTTCCTGCATATCTTGACCAAGGTTTTTGTCTTTGGAGCTTGCAGAGAAGAAGCTGCCATATGAAGCTACTTATATCGAGGAGGGTGAGAACAAACCTGAATGGTACGAGCCTTTTCTCTCACAAAATGTAACTCCTCAGAAAGTCCCTTTGTCCTCGTCTTTGTGATCCATCACGAAATTGTGAAGTTGTCGGCATCGTCGGTGCTTATGATCTATATGGGAAACATTGTGGTGCCATCTAAGAAGAGCTTGGTGGAGGAGAATATGGTGACAAAAGTTTGGCTGCTTTTTTTCTCGTGGTTCTCTTATGATGACTGACTGACTGACTGACTTGACAAAGGTTCATTGAGAAGAACCCCAAAGGTTTGATGCCAGTGCTGCGAGATGGAGAGACTTGGATCCAAGATTCAGACAAGATCGCTGAGCATCTTGAGGAGAAGTATCCTCAGGTTTCTCTCAAGACACCACCTCAATTCAAACACATGTGAGTCCAAAGAGCTTCTTTGCATCCCCCCCAGTCCCTTCACAACAATCACACCATCTGAGCTTGACAATCTGCAGCAGCAACCTGTTGCACCACTATCTGAGCTCTTCATCTGGAACAACAGCAGCCTGTTGCATCAACATCTGAGCTGTGAATCTGCAGCAATTTTTTTCTGTTTCAAAGGCACAATTACTTGCATTTTGTCTACAAAGCAAAGAGACTGATTCTTCTTGATCTGTGTGTGGGGGAATTTCTTTGGTTTTGCAGTGGGTTGAATGTTTTTCAGGCATTCACAAGCTACTTAAAGGTCAAGAACCCTGATGACAAATCAAAGGACGAGCTTTTGAAGGAACTTGCAGCTCTGGACGAACATCTTCGTGCACATGTAAGACCAAAAAACACAAAACACACCTCAAATTGCACATAGATTCCAGCTCACGAGAACTGAGGGATTGATAAGAGCTTTTTCACATCAACTTGTGCATGTATTCCAGACCATGAACTCCAGAGCAGCACAGATTGATAGAGCTTTTTCTCACCAAATTGTGCATGTATTCCAGAGCGTGAACTGCAGAGCATCATGGATTGATAGAGCTTTTTTTTCCATAAATTGCACATGGGACTTCAACAACATGATGGTGATCATATGTTGAATCTGGAATTCGTTTGTATTAACTGTGAAACCTAAACAATAAATTGTGCCAGGGGCCATACATAGCTGATGATTATATGTTGAATCTGGAATTATTTTGTACTAACTGTGAAACCCAAACAATAAATTGTGCCAGGGGCCATACATAGCTGGTGAGAAACCAACTGATTCAGATTATGCTCTCATTCCTAAGCTTCACCACATGCGGATAGCTCTTGGATATTACTACGACTTCCAAATCCCTGCCAAATTCACAGCTCTTCACAAGTACATTGATGTAAGTGTTGTGAAACTTCACAACCCCCAAATTCAAATAAACTTTTATCATATTATAGCTCTAATCTTTGATGGAAATGTGCAAAACTGTTTCTCAAAATTGCTACTCTAAAACACACTTTTTGATTTCTTTAATAACTTTGCCATCTTTCATACAAATGTGCAAATATTCTCAAAAGTAGTAGTCTTGATAATTCAATTAGAATTTTGCATATTGTTATCATTTTTGGGTATTTGCTACATTGTTAAGATATTTGTATTGGCTCGAATTAGATAGACTTTTGGCTCTTAACTTGCTGCAGATGTGAAGAAAGAGATTTTGGTGGTTTTCTAAATGCTGTAAATACAAATGCATGTGTGTTTACAGTTGCTGGAGTCAAGGCCAAGCTTCCAAAACACCAATTCACCAGATGAAATGATTATTGAAGGCTGGCAAAAGAAATTTCAGTTACCAGGTCGCATGGTGGAATCCGCTGCAGCTGCCTAAAAAATTTCTTTCCTGAGCTGCTGCACCCAAGGTCTTCAGAATGATTTTGAGCCTTTTAGATCTTGCAGCAGAGTTACAAAAGTAGTTTTTATAGTCAGTGAAAGAAGTTAAGATAATGTATGAGTGGGAGAAAAAACCTACCAGCAATTGCAAACTTTTAATAAGCTAAAAACTCTTCTATAGTGAATTGAAATTGGGCATTCCGCATGGAGGAAAAATGTTTTTGTACAGGGAATTTGAAAATATAATATTATTCCAAAGGCAAGTATATACAATAACTTGTCTAAACTTTTAATTGGACCGACAGTGAAAGGCTGTTTTCTAATGCAAACATGCACCTTAATGGGATTTGATCTTCTGTTTGACAAACCTAAACATATTATACTAACCATGGAGCTACTGATAAATACATCGAACTGCACCGGTTAATTTCACATTCTTTGGGGCAAAGTCTCATACCTCTATTGGTGGAGATTGGAAGAATTCCTTTTCAGCTATAACTCACAAACACAATGCTATTCGCTGTAAAGGAAAGCTGGATCAACAAACATAATCGACCAATCTTGCTAGGGTGACAAAACTTCATACACGGCTGAATGGTAAACTAGCAAATCTGACTTTGTAAAAGCGCTGTTCCTTCCACCTGTTCTGTAAACCAGTGTATTGTCCAATCAAGCAGTACCAAATTCCACTCAACACATGATATTAATGTACATCTTGGTATATTCCCAAATGCAAAACTGCAAAAGCACATTCGTTCTTATTTTACAGTATCCCAAATACTCTGCTATAATTTTACATCCTAGTTTGCTGCAAAGTCCTGACTGAAGGTAAAATTTGGCAGCAAGCCACAATAAACAGCTTCTCCCAATCTTGCGGCCATTTCTAAGGTAAAATCCAGCTTGTCCCAAGTCTTGGGATTCCAGCTTCTCCCAAGTCTTGGGATCATCTATCGTGGCCATTTCAATCGATGATGGATCGGTTGTACACAGTGCAGACCAATCCGGAGAAGATGATCTCATGATCCAGCCTAGAAGAGAATCTCAAAGGTGAAAGCAGTGACAGTAAATACACAGTTACTTTGATCGAGAGAGAACAAATTCTAAGGCAAAGCAGCAACAATAATGCCCAGCTGCTTGATTGTTCATACTGAAGAAACAAGACTAAAACTCTCTGTAAGCAAATGAGACAATGCAAACCCTAATCCACTGCACCCAAACACTCTGTTACATACCATGTTGAACACACATGAATCTTCAGTTTCATAAGGAGAACAACACTACCCAAACAAAGAAAAAACCTTGAGGCAACAAAATTGCAATTAAGAACACAAAAGCACCAGTTACATAGAAAATTTCATTGATCTTCAGAAGTCGACATCCAGTGATAACAATCACCTCAAATCCTTTGTGATTTTTGCAGTTATCTGAAAAACCAGCAAAACCTTCACGATATATTGCTAAACATGTTCCCAAGTTTGCCAGAAATTGCAGTGCTGATTAGCAGTCTACCATGTAAAAACTTGCAAGGTTTTCGAGATTTACATTTTCCCCGACCAGAACCCTTGCAACAGGTAGGTATACACACAAGAGTAGAAGTTTTCTTTCCAAGTAGATGCCTGAACCTTGCAACAGGTAGTACCTATACACAGGAGCCTGGAAGCTTTTTCCAAGTAGAGTAGGGATGCCTGTTTTGTTTTAAGCTTCACCTGATGCACTCTCAAGCTCTTTTCGAAGCTGCACAGAGAAGTCATCAGTTACATCGTCATCATCCCAGTCATCCTCCCACTGCTGCAGTGCATCCTTGCCATCCTCCTCCTTGTCATCCCAATCTGCTACAACCGCCAACCCCCCAATTCCAGCGGCTTGATTAGAACTGTGCAGAAGCAGCAGCAGCAGCAGCGAAGGACATCACTGAAAGCAACTAACTAAATATTTAAACAAAAGAATCTCAGTGAGAAATGGTGTTCTTTACATAGGTTTTTCTTCCCTCGTAGACATGAGAAATGAGGAAGTGGAGAAAACAACCACCTTCGTTTTCAAACTCCTCGAACTCATCATCGTCTTCAAAGACGTCGAGCTTTGGATCTTCTGTGGCATCTTTGGGAGCATTCTCCGTAGTACTTGCCATGGCTTATACAATCTTGACACGCCCTATCTCGCTTGTGTCGTCTCTCGATGTGCGTTTCTCGCTCGACCGCTCGCTCTTTCTCGCTCGTTCTCCTCTCTAGATGTACTTGTGTATGTGTGCTCTACCACTTTCTTCGAAATCCTAATATGCGCTTGAAACCCTAACAAGCGCTCCATCTCTCTGAAAGTTGTCCTTCTGGAAACCCTAAAGGCGGTTTCTCAGGTTGCTCTTCCTTCAGAATGCCATCTGCAATGGTGTCAGAGAAAATTTACTACGCGTTCACGGATTCTGACTCTTCTGACTCTTCTGACTCTTTCAAATCTTCTCAAGACTGCACATCTCCGCATCATCTTTTGTTTTATTTTCCCCCCTTTCTAGGGTTTCGTATGAGATTCTTTCACCTGCAGACAACAACAAGATCCTGATCCAAGCAAAGGCTCTCCTCTCTTTGTCGCTCTGTCTCTCTCTTTTCTACTGTATTTAGAGCCTTTTTTTTGTTGATTGTCTTACCTGACAAAAGCTCTCAGAGCCTTTACAAAGTAAAAGAACTCAATTGAGAATTGTTCTTCATGATCCATCTTCTGCAATAGAACTGCAAAGGAAAAGTCTTAACACTTGTGTATTAGTGGTGTTGTCATCCTTCCCTTAAGATCTTCACATACAGTAAGTGATTCATTCCTCACCAAGAAAGCAGCTTTCCGTTGATGTCCTTCAAGCAGGGCAGCTAGACTTTTGTTTGCTTTGCTGTGTGTTGAGAGTGAGCCATGCCGAAGCCACTGTTTGTGTTTGTTGAGTGAGCCATGCAAGTACATCAGAAACTCCAGCCATGGTACTTAAAACATGTTTTCTACCCCAGGATTACAATATTTTCTCAATGTGGACCACAAAAGTTGAGGATCAATGGTGGTCATACAAAAGTTCAGTGATCTTCAACAGTGATGAAATGTCAACCCGAGCAATTGTCTTTGCCATGATTTTTCCTGTTTCTGCATTGCAACATGATAAGGGTTTGCAGAGGGGTTGCAAACAAATCATTCTTAGCTTCAGTTTGCGCATTTATGGAAACAATCTGGAAGGTTTCAACAATTCTATGAACATGATACCAAAGAATTCCACTGCAGAAATGCTATCTGTGTGAATCTCCATATTCAGGGAGCAAAGAAGAGTGTGTCAACATGTTAAGAAGAATTAACAAATGATGATCACCTTTGACACTCACAGCATGCACCTCCTTCCTCAGGTTCTCACAAATCTCTAAGAAGAAGACTCACACAATTATTGTGGAGTGGAAGATTTGTGTTTGATAACAGCTGCTTGTTGCAACTGTTCAGCAAGACTAGCCATAGCTCAGTTGTCAGATGTTTACCTGGTGCAGACACTAGCTACTAGGTATGAACTGAAGACTATTGTACCTGATCTTGAAGGCTGAGGAGCTTGGTCTTGGAAGGTCGCCAGGAGCTTCCCCAAAAAGTCTGCAAAACCAATTTGGGTGGGTGCAAACAAGTTCGAAGCAGTATGTGCAAACCTTGGTTGTCCTAACTATATTGTGATTGTGTGGATTTTGCAAGGTGATGGGAATAGGTGAAAGGTCTGACTTTTCTGCTATCGCCAGCCCAGGACATTGTCCAGCAAAGCAACAACCGCTATAGCCAAAGGATACACAGCTAGCACAGGCAATGCAATCCAGCTTGGAAATGTGGTACGTGATGCTGCCATAAAGCCAACCGCAAATGTGCTTACAATTATCACTGTTACCTGCACGCCCAATAATACCAAAAGTGTGCTTGAGATGTATTATTGAAGAAATCAGAAAACTGGCTGTTAAAACACATTGAAGTCTCAGTACAGACACATGGTTAAAGCTTCTGTACAAAACTTGTGAAAGAAACAAATTTTCTGACAATTTTTGCATGATGAGAATTGTTTCAATTACAGTTACAACAGAGGTCTGCTGACAATGCAAAGGGAAAAAACTGTTGCAGGGCTGTAGTGAACTCCAAGGTGCAGTATAGTGATTGGTTAGCAACTCCTGTATATGATGAGCAGAGATTTTTCCTTTCTTTACCTCACTAGAGAAGTCCCAAGTTAGATCACGCAAGTACACCAGTGCCAAGAAGATTGCCAGACACCTGCACACAGCTCCATAACAAAAACAAAGCGTCACCATTCACCTGTAATAGTCCTCTGTTTATATCTCAATATTTTGATGAGATCCAAGAGCAAAGGGGAGTACAACAATCATGATCCCTTTTTTTGTGTTCAAGCCTGGAAGGATAGTACCAGCTTTAGCAAAATGTTCATCAGCCAGGGTTGTATGCAGAATTTTTATTTTGTTGGGTATTTCACAGAGGTCATTTCAATTCACTAGGTGATGATCAACTGATTGGCATTGCTGAGTCTCACAACAACAGCAAGGCATGAGGACACTTGGGGGAGGAGCACATACAGTGTATTATTCATGGTAATGGCACCATAGATTTGAGAGAAGGTGAGGGAAATGTTGCGCTTACGCCGCTTTCTTGCAAATATAATGCTTGAGAGCAACTCGCTTGCATTTGATGCAAATGGAGTCACCACAAAAGCTACAAAGAATGGGGGAATCCCAGAAGCCTTAGAAAATGCCCCAATGCTATCCACCATCGGGTCTGCAAACACAGCTGCCGTCCCTGCCCCTGCTAATAGAAGAATTGCCGCTTGCTTATAGATATTGACCGTGTCTACTTTTCCAGAAACTTCTGTCTCCTTGACCTCAAGTTCCTTTGCTGTTAAACCAGCCTCACTCTCCAAAAGCTCCACCACCTGCATAGAATATCAGCTTTGTTGTCCTTTGATACCGCAAGTCCTTTACTATGAGTGTAATCATACATAGAAAATGCCAAGGGAGCTTCAGCAACTTACAGCTTTTGCTTCATCAAACTTGGCAGCCCAAAATGCAGGGCTGCCACTAATGTCCAGTGAGCTTGTTTGTGCCACTTGGTCTGAGTGTTTTCTGGCTTCAGCCACATGCTGTGCCCACTTATTAATGCCCATCACAAACTCATGCTCTGATAGTGTTCCATCCACATTGAGGTCAAATTCACGAAGCCATGTCTCTACTTGAGTTTCTGCAGGTACACACCTGTATCCACCCCCACAGCTCTTGCACAATCATCAAGATTCCCTTATTGATATCAGTGTTACAAATTACTCTGCTAGAAGCAAGATACATCCCTCGCTTACGGGCATTAGATATCCTGTAGAGGTAATAATAAATATGCATGTTGCAATAGTGTTCCCATAGGTGTCTGGGAGAACAGAATGGCATGGAGGCGATCAATGCTTGAATAGGTAGGATAGTCTCACTAAGATTTCACTCCTTAATAGCAGGCATATCATGCTGTGATTTCCCCCATTCCATGCTACAACATTGGGTTCAAGTCATTAAGGATGTGTTTCCATGAAATCTTTCCACCCGCCATTCTGACCTAACTTATCATGACAATCACTAAGCAGCAGTCTATTTCCCTTGACAGCCAATCGAGGTTAAAAAAAATGATTTGACTGGCATTTGTCAATCTGTCAGGTTTGCACCATTCTGGTCAGTGGACCTACCCACCCACCCACCCACCAGAAGAGTGGGCAACCATCCTAGAATAGTCGGTCAATGGACCCACTATTCACATGCAAACCCCAATATGTGAAGAAGAAAATAACAAACTGCTTACCCTGCCTCTTCAAGGCCAATGCCAACAATGAGACCCCGCAGCTCATCTTGCCCAATCATTCCATCCTTATTCTTATCAAAAGTTGAGAATAGGGTCTTTACTACCTCTAACGATCGTCCTTGTCCTTCATCCTGTGTCCAGGGTCAAGCATGTTTTCAGAAACAAAGGTACAGTTATCAGGTACAGTAATCTCCTCAGATGGAAAAAACTATACAAAATGTTGGATCAGGAAACAAATCTGCTCTCATATGAAAATTCCAGTCCATTTCCCAAAGTAACAAGCAGTGTTATGAGGAGAGGTAGTTAATAGTACAGAATTTGGGTGATTGTGAAAACCTGCAAAAGGAGCACAGGACGGGACTTGGGCTGAGCACTTGGTCCATTGGAGAAAGTAGAAATGCGCTGCAGTGCACGAGATCTGAAAAACCGCACGCGGGCCTCCTCTATCCTTTTCCTCTGTAACCATGGTGATGCAACCTGCAACTCAAAACCTACCACCGTTAGACACACCATCTGCATTATTTATTGAGTTCTTCCTCTCAGGAAGAGACTATGGAACAATTGCAGAGTTCATTTGGTCCCACATTTTGAGGAATGTCCATCAGGTACTACTGTGTAAATTGTGAGTTCATTTTTCAGGGAAATCCATGGAACTTTATTTCCTATTTTTAAGTGTTGCTGGTTTGAACTTGGCATCAGGGGAGGGGCAGAGCCATAAAGGAACAAGCTGCTTCTTGATGACTAGAAGGAGGAAACTTGCAACCAGAAATCAAATAAAATTGTACATGAAGAATGCTCAAAATACTAGGATGATCTTGTCTCATCTTTGTAAAAGCAAATTTTGCAATCAAATTTGGACTCAGGATTACTTGGTAAGTGCTGTACGCCAATAGACCAAGAAAGGCAACAATGCAGCCTGCTATATCAGCATGTGAGCCATCTAGAAGACGACCTGGGAGCAGTGGTAATTGAACAACTAGAAACGGAAATGTTGAAGCCATCATTATATATGCACCCACTCTGCTCCCAGCACCGACACCCCCCCCCAACATGAACCATCAAGCGCTTTGTCTACTATGTCACTCTTTGTATTTATTAGAGAGCCCATAAGTTTGGAGGGTATTGTTTTGCCACCTAAAATACCATTTTTTTCTCAAATAAACATTTTTCAAGATTTCTTGGGGCATAAATTATTTTCTTCTAAGTGTTTATGAAAATTTTGATCCAAAGTAAAATAAACTAGTACCCTTATTTTGTACTGCCATCATTCTATAGAAGCAAGCCAGGAATGGGTTATCTGTCCACCCATTCCTTTTTCCCACCAAGGAGGTTGGGAGGGATGGAGTAGGTCTGTAGGTAGGTACATAGTAGAGGGGAAGGTTAGGTTTGTAGGCAGATATGAAGGCTTCAGAAAGACACACGCCATTAATTTTATTACCTATATAGATGTAAGTGACCGACCCATGGTGGAGTCAGTCTGTAGGAATATGTAGTATGTACCTGGTTTGCTCATCAGTGGTGACTCCAGTGCCAAGGAGGTTGGGGCCACGAGTTAGAGTGCCATCTTGGGCAGTAGCATTGGGACCTGACAAATCGCAGCGGCCTGCTAGAAGAGAACCAGCCCAGGCAATGGTGAGAAGCATCACAGAGGAGCCTGCTAGCACCCCAACACCCACCAGAACCTCCTCTTGTGCCTGCACCACACCACCCTCTTCCCCCATTCATTGCTCTGGAATGGAGTCAATCATGTGAATTCTTGGCTTGCAAGTTTTGTGTTTGAGTATGAAATAGTTTTGTCTTTTTTGTTGAGTACGTGAGAGCAAAATGAAAGACCAGTAATGGGAAAAAGTTAGGGTTTAGGGTTTAGGTTATAGAACCTGTTCAGGTGTTCCACCAAACCCTGATACAAGAATTAGAATTGAGTCTGGAAATGCTCCCAAAATGGGCAAAACTAATCCTCCAATTAAGCCTGGATTCATCACCTGCACAAATCCCAGAGACAAGGAAACAGCACGTGAGATCCTACTCATTGTGCTTCATTCAGTTAATGAATAGAACTTCTACTACTACAACTCAAAACATCACAGTCAAATACAGAGAAACCCAATTATGCATGCAAACAAAAGTCTCAGATCTCACTGGATTATTACACATAACTATCTCTTGCTGAATCAGTCTACATGAGAGCGTCTTGTTACAATCCTCTCCAGTCATCAAACTCCAGGTGGAGCTCAATCTGCAACTCAGAAGCTAGAATCCAAAACCAAAAATTGTTATGGCAGTCAATAGATCTTACCTCCAAGAGAAGCTCACTTCCATTAGATATGAATTGGGCTGCTTTGAAAAGCAAGAATCCATACGCCAGCATTAAACTCAAATTGCCACCCACACTCACTGAACATGGCAGAAACCCATATGTCTCCTGGCATACCTGTGCACTACTACTGCCTATCTGGAATAGCTTCTGTCCAAGAAACCCGCTTGAAGCCATCAGTTCAAATGACGGTGTGTATGAATCCATCACTAAGATTCTTCTTCTGTCAGATTCAATGGATTGTTCTGCAAATGCTGCATTTTGACCTAAAATGGTACCCTTGATTTCACCAGTCTGGAGTTGAGCTTGAGCATCCATGCTGAATCCAGGGTAACAGCAATTGAAAGAAAGGACAAAGGATAATAAGCTAATAAAAAGTGATTTTGGAAATACAGAAAAACATGCCTCCTGTGCACCACCACAAGTAATATCACATCTCTCTTGAGCTTTCTTCCAAATGCCCAAAATGCAAATTCCAATTGACTCCAAAACATCAAATGAACATGAATACAACAACTCCTTGCTGGGCTTCATGCTGTCAGCTTCAATTTGCCTCTCTATAACTACCGGTCCAAGAAACTGTTGACACAATGTCCTTCTGTTTATGTTAGGTTTAGGTTTACATGGTTCCTGCTCCTGCACATTGCACACAAAGAAGGATCAGAAGGGGGGGGTTCAGAACCATCATCATCATCATCATCATCATCATCATCATCATCAAAATCCTTGAGAAGCAATGTGGATGACTCACAACAAAATGATGCACAAAAATGTACGATACAAGGCAATTGTACAATACAAACAATACAAATCTAGGCTTCAGAACACACAACACCATTTCTTCAGATGCTCACTAACTTCCCCACCAACTCACAATCTCTGTCATTTAATTAAAAAATTGCACATTCTTGTCAGGTCAATTGCGATGCCCACATTGCAATAATTATATGAGTGAAGATTTTTCAATTGTCAAGGTGGCACTTACATCCAGGTTGCTGCGAGTTGTAATGAGATTCACCAATTGTACACATCTGTCTCCTACTCTCCATCCACCATGTCTGCCCCCAAATTAGCAAGGACACAACAGCACTTGTATAGTAGTAGCTTTGTCTTGAATCACAAAAGTGTATCAACATCAATGATATCTGCTAGAAAAAAATTTCCTGAACACAATTTGATCTTACAAGAAAGATTTCTTGATGACCCAGAAAGAATTTCTTTCCATTCAATTTCTCACAAGCTTTGAGAGAGACACAGAGAGAGAGACAGAGAGTAGCTAACCTGTGACAAGAAATACATGTGGGTGGTGGTGGTTGACATGTCTTGATCATCCCGAAAGTAAGGAATTGATGTCTACAGCCACGAGCTTGCTGCTGCTTGCTGCTGCTGAAGCTACATTGCCTGAATCCAAGTTGAGTTCCAGCTTTGAATCTTGTTGTGGGTGCGACCACCCAAGTGAACAAACATGATCTTGGTATCACTTGGGTCATTACATGAAGCTCTACCATCACTCACAATCTCCCCAAAACACACACCAAACAAAACCTCTCTCTTCCTCTTCCTCCTCTTCTTCTTCTTCTTCTTCAGCTCTCCTGCCACAATGCGAGGAGTGTCTTCTGTCTCACAAGGATATGGCGCTTTGCTTTTGCTCTCTCGAACTGTCCTTGCAAATGGGAAAGATAATGCCTTTGTGATTTTGGACAGAATGCATCCAAACTTAATGGATGAAACCCCACCCACTTCATCCGAGCTTCATCTCCCCGCAAGAAATCCGGAGCTTGCAATACCTTCCACAATTCACTCATCCACGCATCTCTAGGTTCTCACAACCGGATAAGTTTTCATCCACCTATCTACCTGCAGGCCATTCTCATATAATCAGAAAATTAGGTTTCATCCACCCATTTGAGGGTTCTCATATCAATTGCATAAATTTCATCCACCCATCTGAGGATTCTCATTAATAAACTGGATTTTTTCATCCACTCATTTGAAGGTTCTCATAAAAAGGATTATTTTTCATCCTCCTACCTGTTCTCATTTTAACTAGATATAAGTTTTCGTTTTAACTAGATAAACATGAAATCTAGTTAGATGGCCTTAAGAAGAATGAGAGTGGAAGGAAAGGGCTTTATATAGACTTGAAGTGGATACTCTACCCAAATATGAAGTGAATGTCATTGTAAGAAACCTTCCAAATCCTAGGGTTTAGGGTTTAGGGTTTAGGTAAACCCCATATTTTAATTATTCATGAAAGAATTCGATTTAATTAATTTAAGAATGTTTGGAACTAAAACATATATTCAAGTCTCTAACCTATAAGGAAAGTTGGGGGAATAAATCAAACCCTAGAAATTTTAGTTGGAATAGATGGAGTGTGAGTTATGACCTATACATATTACTTACAAAACAAGAAAAATTGGAGGAGGAATGAATCTCCAATAAACTTGTATGAGTGATTAAAAGGAAAAACTCTTGAGAAGATAGTTTTTTCTCACACAAAACAATTTGAATTGATAGTGAATTTTACTTTCAATCGTTTTTCAAATATGTCCTCCTTACTAACTATTTTAAAGGAAAAGTTCTAATTTTTTTTTAGAACTCTTAGTTCTAGTGCTTCAAGGCTAAGAAATATTACAAATACATCCTAATTCAAATCTAAAAGTAGAAGTAAAATATGTAGAAGGTGAAACATTGTGTCTAAAAGTAGATATGTAGAAAATTCATTCAAGATGAAAGTGGAACATCTAAAAAAAGGATCAAATGAAAAACAAGGATACAAATTAAACATTAGATTTTTAACTGAAGATGAAGATTCTAAGCATAGTTGTATTATCATTAGATCCAATAGTCTGTCTTTCAAATGCAAAATAAAGGATTTTTTAAAAACAAGGGATAAATTAATTCAAATCATTCATTCATATTGATTTGTTTTGGCATATTACACAACAATAGTAGAAGTTGTTAATTTAATTTGGGAGGACTTTGTAGACTTATATTATGATTTAATTTTTTCTAACATAACAACATTAGAAGAACATGCATTTCAACATTTCCAAACCTATTGTATTTTCTATATTCTTGGGTTGATTACAATGTTTTTTTTTTTAAACAATTAGTTGGGTCAAAATGCACATCATTGAATTGCTAGAAACTAGGACAAAAAAAAGAGATTAATAGCCATGAATTTAATTATGCCTTGAAGGGGACCAAGTGGCATGTTGGACCAGCTAGTAGCAAATAATTAAAATGTATTCCCCATCCCTAAATCATGAATTAGATGCATAACAACATAATTGAATCAATTTCCCATGTTGAGCAATAGAAACATGTGGACATATGAAACGTTTGACAAAATAATGGATTTTCATGGAAGGACATATTCCTTGAGGAGGGCCAACATCTTATGCAACATACTCTTAAGTTCAATTTGTAATCACTTAAATAAGAAGATTAGATCCAAAAAAATGAAACCACAAGGGGCATTAACAAATGAAGAGTATGCAACAGAAATTGTTTGGACCTTGGTTATGCACTTGAATGTGGATTGTCCATAAGCCTACATTAACTAAAGATGAAAGATGTTGTAGGGTTGATATAAACAAGGCTTACACCATTTAGGCAAGGTATACTAAGAAATAGTTAGTGGTATTGTTTCAAGTGGAGACACCTATAAACAAGGTGTGTTATACACAATGACCCTACCATTAATTGGTCATAGCTAAAGAAAAATAAATGGGTAAATTATTTTAATGTATATCATCCTATTGTTGTAAAAGAAATATTGTCATGATTTTATTTTTTCATTTTTTGACATCACATTAATCCTGAGGAACCCAAAAGGGCACATTAAATGATGACATGTTCTAGGAATCTATATAAACATTTAAAAAGTTGTTACCAAAGCAAAACCAATAAGAAAATGTTACAACATAATTTTATTTTTTTTGCAAATCTAATGATTTTTCCTCATTAAAAAATCAAATATTTTATATTTTATTTATTTTTCACGTTTGTGCAAAATTCAAACAAAATAAAAAGATTTGTCATCACATGTGTATTTGAATGTTTTCAATCACATTGTCACATTTTGAAAAAATTACGTGAATTTTGTGTATGATGAATGTTATAACCATTTTTGAAGAAAGTTGTTTCATATTTAGTTTTGTGAGTTATGGATTGGTGACAAAGTCATTTGGGATTAGGTGCACATTTGAGCATGTGGCAAAGAAAACAAAATGTCAAAAGATGAATGTGAATATTTTTACAATCAATATAGAATGAGTTATCTAATCTAGTTTCTAGGGGGCAAAATCCCTTGAAGCTATTATACTTTATAATGATTTTCAACACAATATTCCTACCTTACAAGGCAGGGCCAATAAACATTCATCATGTAGGACTTGAAGTCTACATAACACAAAGGTTGACACTCAATTCTTGTAACTCTTTCTACAACAACTTGCAAACATTGTACAATTAACACAATTACGTTACAAATTATGCATGAAATCTAGATAAAACATGCATTTAAAGCACATAAAAAATTAAGAGCAAAGGTTTTGGTAAGGAGAGGATCAAATGTAATTTAAACATCATCCTTAAGTCTTGGGAATGATTGACTATAAATTGTGCAATAAATATAGCAAGAAGTGTTCTATCAAGTTTTACATTTTCAAAGGTGAAAGACTATGGAACAATTACATAAAAAACTACAAACCATGGATGTGCATGGCAATGCAAAAGAGAGGTTGGATGATTTGTATTTTTATTCAAGGAGTTTTTATCTTTCTTCAAGAAATATATTCTAGGTGGAGTTTTTTTCACCAATCAACACTTGCGAATTCTAAATGGGCATGGTAGTCATGTTACCCTAAAACAATCAAACATGCACAAGAGTTCGGGTTAGACACTCTCACCTTACCCTCCCACAAATCACATGTTTTTCAACCATTAGATATATCTTATTTAATCCATTTAAAATATCATTTAAAAAGGTCAAGGATGCAAGTATGTCTACAAGCAAGCAATTACATCAAACCAAACAAGATCACCTTGATTAAATGGATAGACCAATCCTTAGAGCAATCACTCACCCAAAAAATCAAGTTTGGATGTAAGGCTGCATGTATATGGTTTTCAATCCCAAGGCAATGGACAGTAGGACTTAGCCCTCATAGATTTACACAATAGTAAATACCTACAACTAAAGAAATGAAGAAGATTACACATCATATGAATGAATCGATACAAAGGTTTTCCACATAGTTGAAACAAATATTCCTACAATAGTTATAAATATTCTTATTCACATATCAAAAACCAACCATTGCAACTATGTAGAAATGCTTCATAGCCTTACAATGATAAAATAATAAATATATGAGGTCAATGTTGAAAACCTAGATGAACTTTGTCTTGAATTGTCATAGAAACTCAAAATCCTCACAATTTGACCTAGCAAACCATGAGTTTGCACAACTTGCTATTGCTACTTCATTTCTTTGCAAGACACACAAAAGGAAAAGATATTTTAGTTTTATTACTCTTAGTCAAATGTTGTGACCTTTGATGAATACTTCAATATTGGAGGACAAGGTAGTTGCAAGGGAAATCAGAGAAGGAAGTTAAAAAGCAAGGGAGAATAAATGAGGGTAACAAAGTAATAGATTTGGGGACTATCGCAAATTGCATAGCCTTAATAATAGATAAAAAATGTGTTAGAACATAGTTCATTGAAGCTTGCTCTTCAACGACTAAAAGGGAAGTGAGCAACCAATTTCACTTGAACTTTTAGGTGGGCTTGTGAGCAACTTGCCACGAGTACCTGGGCGTGAAAACAATGGCATAGCAAGAGGCTACGCAACATGTATGGGCTAGATAGCAACCAAAAGAGTGCCAAACAACAAGGTTGTAGCTTTCTATTGAATAAGAGAAAGAGAAGTGGTCATATCAACAAAACATGATTCAAGTCATTAAGATTAAACAAAAGGTAGAGCACTTAGGACCACAAAGGCCAAGAACCAAGAAGAAGCTTTCAGGACTATTGAGACAAAACCAAGATGAAGCCTTTGGGACCATTAACACAACGAACCAAGAGAAAGCTTTCGGGGCCATTGAAATAGAACTAAGAGGAAGCTGGAGACTATCAAGATCAAGAACCAAGAAAAAGCTTTTGAGACCACTAAGACAGAACCAAGAAGAAGCTTTTGGGACCACTGAGACCAAGAACTAGGCATAGGCTTTTGAAACCATTGAAATGAACTTAGAACCATTGAGATAGAATCAAGAGGAAGCACATAGGACAATCATGTGAGAAACACAAGCACAAGAGCTTAAAGCAACGCAAGAGCACAGTGCTAGGTCACGAATGCAAGAGGACTACCAATAGAACAAGAGTGGAAAGCAAGAGCACAAGATCACAACACAAAAGCACAAGATTCCAACCCAATGCACGATTGCAAGAGTGCAACATAAGAGCACAAGAGTGCAAACAATGCAAGAGCACAAGGACACAACATATGATAACACTTACAACTTTCATGCCTTACAAGAGGGAGGAGGGAATGCCAAGCTTGGAAGTTGGTCATGAGACTCTGAGGCAGCTGGGTTTAAGACTCCAAGACTGCCCATAGACTTCAAGCTAGGAGGGTGGTGGGTTTGGTGAACCGGAGAGGGCTGACCCTCTCACCTATTACCATCAATTTCCTGCTGGGAGGGGGCCGCCATACTGGCCTGCTTTGATCATTACACTGTGTATGCCATGGCAGCAGGACATTACACCCCATACCTTGGGCACCACCCTCTATTCATAGAGTGTAAGGCCCTGTTGTCCACAAACGCAATGAAAAAACAGCCTCAAGAGTACAGATGGGTCTCTCCAGCAAATTGGTGTCATACTGCAAGTCAGTCCTGAGTTCAAACCCAAATCCTACTCAGACACTCTCCCCAAGTTGCCATAAGGAAAACCTCCATGTCATGCACATAACCCACTCACAATCCACATACGTATATAAATAAAAATGGTTCACAAAGCTCTAAAAATTTAGGTCAAACATCACTAGCTAGCTTTGGAACAAGAATGCCTACCTACACAGTCGACTACATGGCTGAGTTTGCTACAAGACCTTCCATCGTCATAAGCTTCCATTTGTGTACTAACTATTAAATGATGTGGTGCAATTCCAAGATATAAATCTCTGTCACCTACTGGGGGAGCATAGTAGTAGTACCTGTTGCTCCAGATACATTGACACTTTGCACTCCTGATACTAACTCCCTGAGTAAATTAACTCTACAGAGTTTCTGAACATTTTGTAGTCATCAAATTCATTGTGGTCCAATTATCTTGAGAAACAGACCCGACACTGTCCGCCCTGAGTTGTCATTATGATTTACAGATGACAGCTCAACAAGAACAACAACAATGGAACAGGAAGCATTCAATCCAATAAAGAATGTTTTCAGTCTAGAATGCCTAGACTTTAGGTTTTCTCCTACAATCTCATCTCACCCCACCATATGGAAATCACCTGTTTTATCAGATCACAACCTCAAGCAACAATGAATGGCAGCACAGTGAGCAGAAATTTCTCATAACTAAGGGTGGCAAATCCGGAGTCCATTCCATCCAGCTCCTTGAACTTGTCTGACAATCCCTGCAGTCCATTTCATACAAAAAATTGTGAGAACTAATTTAGCTTGCAAACAATAATATAGAAACTTGCTGAACCTGAGCTTGCAATTAGCCTCGGTTCAACCTCTAGAGGGCAGATTCAGACCAATATCAGGGACAAAAGACCTCAATGGTAGTACTCCATCCTGGTGCCCCAGATCACCTAGACACTTACATGCACTGCTGGTAAAGAAAATGTGAAGTACACCACCATTGGATTCTGTGTTAAAAGACATGTTGAAATTGCAGAGAAAATCTCTTGACAACTATTTGAAGGTAACAAGACAATGACTGTAGTCTAAACCTTATGAGAGACTGCTCACAAAGTGTCAGACTCTGTTGCCCGACAACAGACATTCTTCTAGGTTAAAGATAATTGGCTATGATGATGTCCACATACCTTAACAATGAGTCCACACCTGCACAGAGAAACACCAAGTCCACACCACCCAATCAGTACATATTCTTGCAGCTAAATTAGAGATTTTTTGTGAAAGGTAAAACCTGATGAAAACAAAATTTGAAACCCTAGTAAGAAATGCCCACAACATTGCTCCTCCTTCCTCTAAGAATGTGGTTCAATATGTACTGGATGAAAAAAAGAATACACAAAGAAACCAGCAAATTGAAAAACCCTAGTAACAGAAACCACCTGCACCAAATTGGAACCTGGAAAGCAGTAAACTGCTGCTGCCTCACTTGCTACATTTGGAAAGAAATATCTATCAGAGAAGGAGAAAGAAAACGTACTCAATGAAGCTATCATAGCTAATGCTCCTGTTTTGACCTGTGAAGTCATACTTGGACATGAGCACCTGCAGGACAGGATCAGGGACACGATATCCAATGCTATTGATTGCCTTTTCCAATTCCTTGAGTTCAATTGACTTACTCCGATCTGTATCAAACTCCTCGAATGTACTCTGCATGCCCAAAGAACATGTCAAGCCACCACCCCGCTCACTCACTCACAGACACATTTTGCAAAACAGCAAAGAACCTGGATCAACTAACAGATGCAGCAATCCTTTCTCTCTCTCTCCACAACCAAAAAAAATCACCGTTTTTGGCAATCTGATGGTCTGTTTTCTAAAGGAATCTAGACTGCAAACTGGTAGACACCCCTGTCCAGGAATTTCCAGAATCTGCAACAAAGAAAGCATCAGTGAAATTCAAAAGAAAAATGAAAAATGCAACCAAAAGCGAACCACAGAGAGACAGAGAGAGAGACAGAGAGCAGACCTGCCATTGCTTAAGCTCCTTCCACAATGGCACAAACCCTAATGGACCTGCAGTTGCAAAAGAATTCTCAAGGGAGAGGGATTGCATATCCGGCAAACAGAGAGAGCAAGCAAACTATCCTCCAGAGGTGCAACACAATATGATGGAGAAGAGATCCATGAAAGCGAAAAAGAACGAGCTCAAGAAGATGCGATGACGCGAGAGAGAGGAACAAACTGGGGTTTACCACCTACCAATTCTGGAAGTGTCGGCTCTATTCTCGGCAAAGAGATGGAGCATGAGGCGGACAGTGCGATGGCTGAAAGGATTGTCCTGGCTCGACAGCATCCGCTTCAGCTCTGCTGCTTCGATCATTCCGTTCTGGTTCATGTTCATTCTGAATTCTGTGACGATTTCTGGATCCGTATGGGGGGGAAACAATGGTCGCTGTGGAGGAGGATACATTTGTGGTGACCGTGCTGATCCGCTTCCAAATGGGGGTTGTCCGTAAGAGGAGGAGGATCCTCCTCCTCCTCCTCCTCCTCCTCCTCCTTGCTGCTGTACATTAAAAGCTGCTGGTGGTGCTACTGTCTGGTAAAATTCTGGCGCTGCTGGTGCTGGTGCTCTTGGGTTGTAGCTGTTCAGCCAGTTACAACTTTGCTGCTGCTGATGCTGATATGGTAGCCAACTCTGCTGCCCCTGGTACATGTGCGCAGAAGGCCTCCACCCATGTCCGTAAGACGCAGCCATCGCCTATTCCAGTCTATCTGTCCCTCTGTGTCTCTCTGAGTCTCTTCTGTCTCTCTCAGTCGCTCTCAGTCTCTTTTGTATCTCTCTCAGTCTCTTCTTCTGTCTCTCTATCTCTCTCAGTCTCTTCTTCTGTCTCTCTCTCTATCTCTCTCAGTCTCTTCTTCTGTCTCTCTATCTCTCTCGGTCTCTTCTTCTGTCTCTCTCTCTATCTCTCTCAGTCTCTTCTTCTGTCTCTCTATCTGTTTATCTACTATTCGGTAGAACATGGAAGCAGCTGGACGAACGCGCAATTGGGTGGGATAGTGACGCACTGGAGGGGCATGGCAGTTTCTTCTTCAAAGGAATTGGAGGCGCAATTGGATGCATCACCTTCTTCAGCTCGTCGGCACCTTCTTTCTACGAAAAAGCTTTACGGATTAACGAGATAATCACACTTTGGTAATCCATGGATCATTCCCGAGTTTTTTAAGCTTAAATAATTTCTCAGCTGCTGCTGCTGCTGCTGCTCCTCCTCCTCCTCCTCTTGCTTGCACAATTGCTCACTCTCTCCTCCTCTCCCGCACTCTCCGCGCGCAGACTCGACGCGCTTGCCCGACGGAGAGGACGCAGTAAGCCAACTGAAGTCCACTTTACGCGACCCTCTTAAACCGGAAGCCCAGTTAAAGTGTCGGCATGAACTGGTCCCAAACGTGAGTGGGTCTCACTTGATATAAACACTGTCAAAACTGTTGGCCCGGTTAAGGTGTCGCCAAGAGCTGGTCCCGTATTAGGCAGGACGCTAACTAGGAACCCCCTAACAATCCCTTGGGCCAAGCTAAAGTGGGCTTCTTTTGTCGGTACCACAGTTACCCCTAGTCGGGCCCGGTTACTGTGGTTGGCCCCGGTTGCTGCCTTTGCTACCTACCTACTAGTAAAGCACTTGGTTGCCTTTTACCTACACACATCTGATTCCTTAGTTCCTACCCTCTTACTTAGTACATTCTTAGCTTCTTTTCCTACCTACCTACCTACCTACCTACCTACAAGGTTTATTTCTTTAGTAGTTAATACTTAGGGTTACAATGTGGATAACATCACTTGGATAACAAACCCTAAACCCTAAACTTTTAACCTTCCCCATTTTAGAACCACTAGAAGTATGTGTGTGAATGAAATAATTAGAATATTGAATTGACATAAACCTGCATAAATGAATTTTAATTTTTTTAATATGGTTTGATAGCTCATGGCCAAAGACTTAGTATTATTAAAATAATGTGCTTTTGGTCTATTTTTGGCAAGGTTATATACTAAGTCTATATATATATAATATTGTTGAACTTTGAAGAATGGTTAAATAATTGGAACTTATATACCAAAACATTTAGTCAAAAAGTTAAGAGGAAACTCAAGGCTTGATATCCCATCTGCAATTACTTCATAGTTTTGTTTGATAATTGGAATGACTATATGGAACCATGGATTTGTTTTTGTGGGCTTATACCATATATTAAGTTGGTTGTTGTACAACTTATCATTTAATGGAAACATGGGTTTTTAATTGGTTTTGTTTCTCAAGCAAAAAAAAGACAAAGAAAGATGTCCCTATTTATTTTACATTTAATATGAGTTTTCTACAACTCCATATTAAAGTGGAAATAGTTTATAATTTTTTTTGGTGGGTTTTATTAGGAGAACAATGTTCAACCCATGCAATCATTTCCACACTTGATTTATTACACAATCCATGTAATAAGCATGTTGGATAGTTAGTGTAAGTACATTCCTACTAAGTGGTGAACTAGAGGTTATGAGTAATAGTAAGGATTCATCCTAGACCATAAGTTTTTTGTATTTTTTTTCTCAATATGAAAAGTTACTTAAGAATATGAATGTTAATATAAGTTTGATATTTAACGTTTGACAGGTCACCTATGTGATAAAACATTAAGTTTCAACATGGTATTATAACATTTTGGTTTTTATTGTAAAAATGTAATCAACATTGCTTCTACATGTCTTTAAATATTTGAGCATTGCTCTATGTACTAGAGTTTATCAATTTGGGGTTTAGAATTGAACTTGTAATTATTATAAAGTAAATAATTTTTTTCTTTAATGCACAATTTTGGAACATTCCATGTTCAAACAAGTTCATTAAAATTCGTGGGAGGTATTCTAAAGGATATTAAAGACCAAAATTTCATGTGCGTGAACATTGTGCAAAGTTTCAAAAGTCAATGTAAATAGTGGATTTTTTTTTTGTTCTAGTGTAAATTCATGGCAACTTGAATCAAGTAAACTTGTTGAAAACTCTAACTATTAAACATTGGAGGTTTAGGATGGAGATGATTTTGTCAAGGAACAATACTTGGAGATATGCAGATCCTATCAATAATAAGATTCCAATAACCAATGAATTGAATCATGGATTCAGGGCATGATCAAAGCTTTGAGTGACATTGGGATGTACCTTAATGAATATAATTATCCTATCATTCAACTTTGCATTTATCCAAGAGATGCATGGAAAGACTTCAACCTATTTCCAAACTAGAAAAAATGAATTTAGATTTATGTTGAAGAATAAATTTAATTAGGTGAATTGCATGAAGGAGGGTATGTTTCAAACTATTCTATCATATATGTGGTAAAGTAAAATCAATTAAAATAGGTCTACAAGTTTTAGAAGTGAATTGGTGGAGCATATGTTGAATTCACTCCCATTAAGCTTTGACTCAATCTAGCTACTAGAACATCTACAATAATTCAAATCTTCCAACATTTGATGAAATGCCAGTAATATTTTTACAAGACAAGAGCCATAGCAAGATGTGTGCAAGTGTGACAACTTTAGAATAATTCGTTTCAAGAAAAACCTTTTGAGCAACTTTTGGTTAGGAACCGATGCATGTTCCAACTAGCAACACACTAGATGTCTTTCAAGTAGCATTGGTAGGTTTATATACCATAGTAAGGAGGAATGATTGGTAAACATTGGTGCCCGTTGTCATGTTGGTGGAAAACAAAGTGTATTTTCCAACTTAATTTTTTTGCACCCAAGAACAAATACAATCATCAAAATTGTTGGGAATGTTCAATGAAAACCATTATATTACAACAACACATTTTAGGTTTTGTGATTAACCTTTACAACTATGTGTTAATCAAAAATGACATATGTGACTAGTAATGAATGAGTTGCTAAACCCATGTTGTTTCACCCATTAATTAGTCGCAAGGAACATTTAGTTGTAAAGCTTAATGGTTTTAATGATTAAGTTTTCTAATATTATAATAATAAAATTCCATGTCATCATTAACCTTGGTATGATGTGTAAAAGTGCATGCCATTTCAACTTAGTTGTTTTATTCAATTAAGTGTTATAAAATATGTCTTGATGGATCGATGACATGTGTCAAAAATCTATAAACATGTTATGAGTCATTGCACATGACCAAAAGCCAACCTAGTTTAACCCATGTAGTTAGCATAACCAAAAGTTAACCTAACTTAACATAACTAGGCTAGCTACCTATGTTAAGCAACCTAAGCTACCTAACCTAGGTTAGGTGGCCTAAATAAAAAAACAAATGTTAAACTCCTAGCCCAAGAAACCCAGATTAAGCTACCTAACTTAAATCAAGTGGCCTAGGTATTAAAGGTTGTAAGAATGAAAACTTGAACCCCTCACTTTCACTTTGAGGTTCAAGTTTTCATCCATTGCATTACCATTTTTTTATATTAATTATATTTAACACAAAGTTATAAAGCTCAAAAGTTTTAGCATTGAATTAACCTTGGCCACCCTAAGTTGACCTAGGTCAACCTACCTACTACCTACCAACCTAGCCTAGATCTAGACCTCCCTAGGTTGATTTAAGATGAACTAGTTTGTTAACCTATCTACTTACTAACTTAGTCTAAGTTAACCTAAACATTATTAGGCTTAAAACAAACTAGGATAATTATGTTGCATATAATCACATCTAATTGCACAAACTTGAAATGGTTACGAACTTGATAAATATTTTGTAACGAAGTTACTTAAGTTGACTTGACAAAAACCCAAAAGGTAAAAATTTAGAGTTCACTTAGGTTAACCTATTAGTAGGGTAACCTATTATAGGTATATTTAAACATACTAATTGTAATAAATTTCTTATGTCTAATTAAATAACTTACAAGGTAGCTTATATTACAAATTAAATTTTTACTAAATAGCCTACATACACAAGTTAACTTAATATGTATGTTAACTTAAGTTAGTGTGTTAAGTAGTTAAAAAGTCAAGGAGTTATGTGTCACATTTTTCAAAACGACTATTAATATTATAGTCATAATTACAAGTTAATAATAAATTGTTTAGTACACATACACATGCATGTGAATTCATGACTTCAAAAACTTCATGGCACACAAAAAGTCATGGATTGCCCTGAAATTTGTGACACCTTGTTGCCAAATGGCATGCTATGTCATCATCCTATGGAAGACTAACAAGTTCTTATTAATCACAAAGGACAACAATAATTTTAATTAACTAATAAATGAGATTGATTCATCAAATCAATGACATGAATTATAATGTGAAGGTAATGTCACAAGTCATAAGGTGTTGCGACTACTAATCAACTTCGTTGTCATGTGGCATGCCACATTAGCACACACAACCTATAAGTTGTTATTATTCACCAAAAGTTGCAAGAATCAATGGAATGTTATAATTACTTAATTTGGGATTATTCAAAATATATTAAATTACATTTTTGAAAATTTGATGTTTGTATAAAAACCATCAAGTCATGATATCGACTACATTCACAAAGCCATAATGCCACATGGCATCACAATGTCCTTTACAATTATGTAGTCATTAACATGAACTCGTAATTACAATTGTAATAAAAAAAGACAATAGTCATTTTATTAACCAGTTGTAAAACCCAAGATGTGTTGTTGTGTATTGAAAGAACATGTAGTAAATAAATCTTGATTCCAATGGAAAATTTAATATTTGTGATGTGTATTTTGAAAATTGTGCTTGGGCTTAGACATAACTTATTTCTAATAGGCAAGATATAATTCAATGAACAATTCATAGATGTTTAATCACAAACAACGTTTGGTCCATGATGGATTGAACCAAATTGTGACACATGGGGTTTGAAAACCCAACATATGAATATGTCAATACATCATAAAAAAACTATGTGTGATTAGGAATTTTTATAAAAATTTGAAAACATTTTGAAAATTGGTAGGCATTTGTTTATTGAATTGGAATGTTTTCAATTTTTTTTTTTGTTGACAAGTGTGCAAGGATTTTTATTGAAATTTGGATAATGGCCATTTGAAATTGAGCAACACCAAACTCTACTTCATAATAAATTTAAGTAAAGAATTTTACGAAGAGATTACCTTTTCCATTTTTATCATCTTCCTTCTTATTACTTTCTAAGGAATACAATAGGAAGATCACTTTTGTATATTTGAAAAAATATATATTATCATTTTTTTATAGTATTATTTATTGACCATTATTTTTTGTATTTTTTCTTTTCTACACGACTATGTACTTTTAAAGGTTTTTGCATAAGTATTTGCAATTTAGAGGATCTATTTTATCATTTCGTCAAAGAATTTTATTTTATTTTTGGGTAGAATTATTGTTCGTTACAAATGTCTTAGTTTAAAAACTTTGTTTTAAAATCGTATCCTAATATTTCCAAATGTTAGAAGTAAATAATTGATTTTTCCTAACAACAATTGGCACTTGATATATTTGTCAAATGAGCCTAAACTAGAAATTTTGATCTACATGGTACAATCTCATGGAACACCTTAATTTTAGTGTTGTCGATTAAGACACTTCAATCAACATAACATGAAGAATTCATTGACCAACATCAACTTGGTAAATAGTCCCATAGATGCCATGATCAAATAAGTTGTGTGGTAATTATGTTATAGGAAAACAATATCATGGACACACTATTAAGGCTAGTGTTAGGCAAACTTCATGACCATTTACTTTTATCCACATTGATTTTTGTGGCCCATGACTTGACCCTAATATTTGGGGGCATCATGCTATTTTGTTTCATTCATTGATGATTTTTCAGATTTTAGATTGATGTATTTCATGCATATGAAGTTTTGAATGTTCAAGATTTTCCAAATCTTCAAAGTCAAACTTGATAAATTATACAACAAGAAGATATTATGTTGTGACTTGGTTAGTGGTAAATAGTTCCTAAAGGAAAAATCAAACATTTTTTTGTGGTGTAGAAGGCATTGATCTGAAATTGACCCAAACATACACTCCACATTAAAACAATGTTTTGGAATGCAAAAACCATACATTGTTGGAGAAAGTGCACAAGCTATGGTGGTAAATGTTAAGAACCTTGGATTCCTTTGGAGTGAAGCAATTAATTACACAAACTACTCATTAATCATTTTTGAATTTAGGTGAACAAGGGGGTGACTTGTTACCAATGTTTATTTCCAAAGTAAAGTTCATCTCCTAGTTTACAATTGTATCCCAAATGAACAATGAATGAAATTGAATCCCAAATTTATTGCTTAGATCATGACAGGTTACTTTGAAGAAAGTAAGGCATATTGATGCTATAATCTTATCATGAAAAAGATTTTGAGTAATGATGATGTCATATTTGATGAACATTGATTTTGGCATCTTGATACAATTGTAAGTAGATGGTCTAGTGTCTTGTTCAAGGTTCCTTTATATGGCAAGGATGCCATTTAAATGTTTGGTTTGGATTACTTTTCATCTAGTCATAATTTATAAACTTTGATTATACATTTGGCCCTATCATTTGGTCTATTACAAACAATTGTTATTGATACGACTTCCATCTATGTGCCTCCTCACCTTCATCTTTTAAATGTACACACATGCCTATCTTGTTCAACCTCAAGCATTTAAATGTCTATCTTGCTCAACCTCAAGGGTTTGTCATTGCAAGTTAGGAGTTTCACATGTGTAAGCTCCACAAATTTTTCTACACATTTTAACAATCTCTTCTCGTTTGGAATGCAACTAGTGGATTGATCATCATTTACATGAGGCAAGTTTCATTGTTTATGTTTTTTGATCCTAATCCCTACATCTTCATGGAAGGCAACCTAGTTTTGTTGCTTGTCATCTATGTCGATGATGTCGATGATTAAATTGAGCCATACTACCAACATTACTTGGTTATGGAGTTGTGTAAAAGTTTTGACATGATCATCATGGGATGCCTTGCTTTGTATATGGGCATTCAATCTGTGTACATGCATGTTGGGATTTCAATGGGTTATGAATGTTACATTTGTAAATGTTTTTGCAATCTTAGTTTAGTGGATTGGTTTAATGTGTCAACTTCCATGGACCCTAGCACCAAGCTAACCATGAACATGGCGACTCCACTTATTGATGCCACATATTATTACATCTTCAGAATTTGCAAATCCCAACATTGCATTCTTCTTTGGTCACATTTCACAAGTTATGAGATTTCTTCATGAACTTCATTTGGGCATAGTCTTGCATATTTTTCATTACCTCAAGTTTTGTGATTCACTATGAACAAGGGGAATTAAGCAAGCCATCATGTTATTTTGATATTGATTTTGTTAGGGATATTGAAAGCATAACATCTACTATTGTCTTTGTATTTCTCTTGGGTGTCTTGGATTAACAAATGTCAAACATAAATGGCTCAATCATCAACAAAGGCCCTTGTCACACCCTTGTTGAAGCTACAAAATAAACACAATGCTTTAGACATTTGCTTGGTGAAATGGGTGTTATCACATGAATTACCATTTCCTACAATAATTAGTCATGCATAGACATGGCAAGGAAACAAGCTATGCTCCACACATGCATTAAACACATTGAAGCTCAATGTCATCTCATATTTGACTACAATTTAAAAAAGAAAATAATCTAGTTAGAACATGTTTGTTCACTTGACTAAATAGCAAACGAACTAACCAAACCACTAAAGCAAAACTTGTTTTGCAAAAGTAAGAGACACATTCAAGTTGATAGAAAAAAAAGAACAAGAATAACAACAATTAATTATTCAATGAATAATTATACGAATAAAAACTAGACTAACTCAAACACAACTATAATATTACACAACTATATTTAGTGCTAAAACAACTGCAAGTATGCTTGGAATTGTAATATTCCCTCCCCCTTGGATGGTAGGGCTTAACAAACAAAACAAAAAGGAAGATGAATTCAAAGTGCCTAATTGAAACCTACCACTACTAGCAATATATACATATAATTGGTACAAGGGAGAAGCCCATATCATACAACATAAATGTATGTGGTGCACTTTGGACTAGTGCATTGAGGTTATCTCTAGTGAACCCAACAAACAAAAAAAAAAAAACAAAAAACAAAAAACAAAAAACAAAAGGTTTGGAGGGAAGTGAAAAAAATGGGTTGGGGAAAAACATTTTATTTATTTTAAGGTTAACCGCGAAGCCACTTGTGTTTCTTCTTCTTTTGTTCATCAACAAACTGTAAGGAACACAATCACAAGCCCCACCCAACAACATTTTAGACACACCCGTTAGTCTTCATGGATGTTAATGAGACCCAAAAAAATTCTTAAACCCTAAACCCCAATTTAGCTCAATAGAAAATTTAGAAGCTACCATTGAAGAACAACTTGTGATTCAAGAGTTTAAAATCAATCAAAGAGAGCTTATTACACCACCACCACCACCACCTCTAGCCATCTACAAAATTGGTCCCAAGAAATTTGTAACAAAAGAGAACAAGGAACAAACTTCCAAGCATCCCAACTTAGCGAGAGATTATAAAATTTACCATCTTCAAAAAAGCTCGAAATGCTAACACTGCAGCATCACGCATCCTGCATTTCAACAAGAAACATTTAAAATTATTTTTGTTCATATTATTATACACATTTATACACACAAATATACCAAGTCTTTTTTCCCTTTGGATGTATATATATAGAGAGAGAGAGGAAAAAAAAACCTTGGGAATTTTTTAACTACAATATGGAAGTCTATTTATTTACTAGGGATGAAAAGAAGATCGGGTTGTTTACCTAGCATCCCGCCACATAAGAGTAATTGTTCTACCAGCATGACTTTTGATGATGCATTGTATTATTTGACCACTCACGGGTATCTCAATCTGCCACACATAAAAAGAATTAATCACGTATAATAAGTATAATAAGTATTAATCTATGTTGATTGATGAGATCATGAACATCGATTTTCTTTTTCGATATTTTGATATTGAAAATTTGGTGAATTTTTCCAAAAGATTAGCAAAACTAGCCAAAGCAAAACTTGAAAATAAATAAATAAATAAATAAATAAATCCCAATTTTTTGGTCAAAGAAATGACAAAATTTTGTTGAAACAAAAAACACGCATCTTGAAGCACACAGAGAAATTCCTCAATGCATTTGGAGGGCACTTTATATTGCCTTGAATATTGCTCTTAGAAACGAAGAGGAAAACTTAAAAGATGAGAATCAATGGGTTTAGTGGAAGGGGAGGTTGTGCAACAACATACAAACACATCAATTGCATATTTTTCACTAATAACTTGTCGTGAGCCATTTCGGCGTAACTCGAATGTAGAGCGGCGAAGAACCAATGTAGCAAGCTCTTGTGATTCCTCAGATGTCCCTTCCTGAAAGGGTAAAATGCATTTATTGTGTCATATTAAACCTTAAAACCCTAAACCTTAAACCCTAAAGGTTATGCCAATCGTCTACTATTATTACTCACCAACCAACTTGGTGTTGATTTTGGGTAAATTCAATTTCACACACAAAAATTTCAGTCCCTTTGCAAACCTTTTCCTTTTGTAAAACATAATGCAAGTGCAAGTAGGAGAAGGCTTTTAAAGTGTATTATAATATGGACCTGAAATTGCACATCAAATGATGCATAATTGTTTGCAATGTAGTTGTCGATTTGATCTTTCATCATTGGATCTGCAAACATGGCACCCAAAAAGAAAACCCAATTTGCTTTGATGAATTTGATGGGTTTAGGGTTTAGGGTTTATGGCCAAACATGGCACCCAAAAAAAAACCCAATTTGCTTTGATGAATTTGATGGGTTTAGGGTTTATGGACACGATTTTAAATTTAAGTTTTAATTTTAATTTTTTAAGTTTTATGTTTTTTTCATTTTTTGCAATATAAATTTCTCAATCGTTAAAAGGCGGATCTTAGACAGACCTTGAGATATTGATTTTCCATCATTTGCCACCACCATCACTACCTCTCCCTGCACACAGAAAACCATGTCAAACCCTCTCTAATATTATAATATGGAATAATAATAATAGTAATAATAATAATAATAAAATTGAACCCTTTTTTGGAATATTATAATATCAAATTTAAAAATAAATTGAAACCCTATTTTTGAATATATTGATTTCCAGCTTTGCTTTGACTCAATGGATATATTCACTCATTTTTCTCTTTGGTATACCGAATAAAAGAGGTTTTTTTTTTTTTTAGGGTTTTTACTTGGCGACTATGCTCATCCATAGGTACACAATTGATCATCACTTTGCTCTCACAATCATCCGCGGTGATCATATACTCTGGTTGCCCTGCTCCTGTCATTTACCCAAAAAAATAAAATAAAAATAAAATAAAAATAAAATGTCATCTTCTTCTTTGATTAGTATTGAATTTAGAAATTAATATGTATCTTAGTATATATATATAATTTTATAAAATTAGTTGAATTTACAATACAAAAGCACAATTTTCCACAATTTTTTTTCCCAAAAAATAAAAATAGAATAAAAATAAAAATCACTGGCTTACACTACTACCCAAGGGATTAGCAAACAAGTTACCATCAATGATAATTCGATTGCCATTCGGTAGTTCCCGAATCCACTACAAGTCCAATAGCAACAAACCCAATGATCAAAAAGCACCCAAAGTCAGTTTTTATTTTTTCTAATTTATTTAATTAATTAATTAAATATTATTAATATTATTATTTTCACTTATTATTATTATTTTTCAGTGCATAAAGGTGCTCATTTTCTCAAACACAATAGTTACAGAATTTAATTTAATTTAATTTAATTTAATTTTTTTTCGGTTGCTGTGAAAGTTCAGGTTGGTGATCTGTTGAAAATAAGAACCTGGAAGATGCAAAGAGAGGTGCCATTAACAGAGTGACCACATGCGGTCAATCGGCCACCCAAAACAGCATCACCCACAATTGTTAAGCCCTCGATTCCTGGTAAAGGATCATCACCTTCTGCCAAAACAAAAAACCTCACAACCCAATTGTCAGTCAAGCCACAAATTTGATTCTTATCAATCTCATGATGTGCAAAACATCTCAAGATGGACACATGTAATAACAAATAACAACAACATTTGAGCATCATCAATTGGGTCATCAAAGATGATGTAATTACCTTCTTGAATGTTTAAGGATGTGGGTTCTGATTCTTCAGCCAGAGTATGCAGCTGAGGACCAGGATTGAATCTATCGAATTCAGAGTCTTGCTCCTGGTTACTGGGAAGTGGTAGTTCATCGCCCTCGGGATCACTGAAAAAATGCTCTGTTGCTGCTGCTGCTGCTGCTGTTGTTGTTGTCTGGCCACCCATTGACTCATGTGGAACAAGTGCTCGTGAGTTTTGGTGTTGTCTGTTTTGTGAACCAACCCAGTCATCACCCCTGATGGTCATTTCCTCAAGTTAGATGCTGTATACGAAAGGAAGGATTAGTGAACATTGTAAGCAGGGTTTTTGGTTTTTGGTAGCACATCTTCCTAAGAGAGGTCTGTTGGTTCTCTCTATCACAAATTTCAAAAAGCTCAATTTGAAGATCCACCACATTCAAAGTCTTTGATACTTTCAAACTATTGGCAATTTCAGTTATTTCTGTTTGTTTTTTTTAATAACCAGCTTTTTGCAAATGGACTTATTGACACAATTGATGGAGAATAATAATGGGTTTTTGGAGCAGCTCACTCTTGATCAATGAAGTCCTTGTGTAGTAGTAGATTATTGTTGTTGTTGTTGTTGTTGTTGTTCCCAATTGGTCCATCCTTGTGAGGAGAGGAAGAAGCGCCTTGTTCCCAATACACTTCTGCCTCTCGTTTTGGAGTTGGTGACTTTGGTTGTAGTGAAAACGAGGGTACTATCTCAAACCCATTCCCCTGATCACAAAAAAGGTTTTGTTTAGTACACATTGCAGCCTCTTGACTTTTCTCAAATGGTGTTAGTACCTGCAAACATATCTTATGGACAAAAAACCCACATTTCAAGTTCTAGACTCTTGAGTAAGTCACTAGTACAGGCAAAAACTTCAAGTGTCATTCCTTCAATTTTTCTCGGTTCTCTAATACATATGCACAGCAAAAGTGTCAGGGAAAATTTCCTGTTCTTTTGTTTCACAATGGAAATGTGTATTTGCATATGAACTTAATCTAATTTGATTTAATTTGAAAAATATTTTTTGGTCTGACAAATCTACAGAAGAACACTAGACTGTTGTTTTAGCTTTAGAATGGACCAAACTAATTTGGTAAAATTTGTTAGTACTTGAAATGGAGGTGACTGGGTTGGAGGAGTATAGTGTCGGGGAGGCTGAAAGGAAGGCTGATATGGTGTGTAGTACTCAGAGTCCTTCACCTTTGCCTGCATCCATGAAAAAACTTTCCTTGTAAAAAATGACATTCATACAATTTCCTTCATGTTTGAGCAATTTTTTGCTTTTATGGTATTTTGGTTCCAAGTCTTTCTTTTCACTTGCAGGCATTGGAGCGAGAAATAGAGGAGGAGCTGAAGAAAAAATTGGGCACTCAAAAAAAAATTAAACAGAAGAGCTGCAATGAGTGAAACCCAAAACCTTGTACAGCTCCAACTCAGAACGCAATCTCTGTACCAGTATCTGCACAGATTTAAACCATAATTTTCCCACAACTAAGTTAATATCAGAGCGCCTTCTTTCCTATCACCAATTGCTAAAGGAATTGGATAAATAGCAGGGAATTGTCATTGAACGCAAAGCTGTAGTAGTCTGAATACAAATTGCTCCCATGACTTTACTTACGCCATTCAAATGTTTTCAGCCAGAGTGAGAAACAGGAGTTTCAAAGACAATTGTGTTGGAAATCCAAGAAAATTCAAAAGCACATTTGATGCAAATGATTCAGGAGCATCTATTTGCATCTCTGGGTGGTGCCACTGGCTTGACAGATATCTTCGACTCTCTGATCAGCAAAGAAATTGTTATGAAACTAACCTTGATATAGCTAACCATGGAATGGGCATCCAAGACAGGTGGTTGCAATTCAAACTCAGTCAAGAGCGGCATCAATGACTGAACATACGTCATCCTATCTTGCTCTGCCAACTATATCACACACACCCACAGCCAGGAACCAACCACCCACACCCATTCTTCAGTCTACAAAAACATTCTGGCATGACCCAGTGCAACCTCATGGTTTATCAAAGCTCGACACAAACAACAACCCAACAACAAAATTTGTAACCATGAATAAGCCTGGCATTTTAAATGGCTCAAGAGAATCTCAAAGCCTCATGATTTAGCCTGGCAAAAATCAAGATGATGATGAATTGGGATTAAAATTTTTTTTTTTTCAAACTCTCTCAACCTGAACAGCATATGTTAAGCGGATGTTTTCTTCAAGGATATCTTGCCGGTATGACAAAGCTTTGGAAGCTGCATCTACAAGCGCTTGTTGCATCTGATCATATGCCTGTCATCCACAAAACCAACACTGATTGTTATTAAGTCATAGTAACTCACTTGGGACAAGTTTAATAAGAGGAGATTATGAAATCATCTGAAGAATACATTGAAGAACAGTCTGCTGGTGTGATTTATGTATGCAGTAAATAGACTTGAAGAAGCCTGATAGTAGAAATCAAATCATACCAGTCGCAGCTCTGCAACCCGTAGCTCTAGTATTCTTTTCTCACTGATGAGTTGCGCCTCCTGCACATGCCAATTGCACAACTTAACCCTAAAAAAGAAATCAGATAAAAAAACAAAAACCTGTCACTGGGTTCTTCTCATCACCCAACCAAACCAAAAATGGAGAGAGAAGACAGAGAGAGGAGTGCAATATCATTAGGGTTTAGGGTAGTTGTGCAACAGAAGAAGCAGGATTTGGGATGGAGATTTTGCAGGAATTTTTGTCGTGCCTTGATTGAAGCTTCTGTGAGTTGTTTGCGCAACTGGGCATTGACATCATCATCATCATCTGAGATCCTTGAATTCATCACCATCATGTCCTGGGTGGGCAGCAATTTGCAAGAAGCAGCATGCTTTTTTTACATTTCAGAGCATATTGATCCAGATCCTAGCAAAACTTGCAGTTTTGTTTGTTGTGAGTTTTTTTCACATCTGAATATCATGTAACAGAAACTGAGACTGAAATCACAAATCTCACATTTTGTGGCGTTTTCATCACCACCCATTTGTTTTTTTGGGGTGCAATGTGGGAAGAGTGATTGATACAAATATTGTGCTTGAAATCTCGAAGAATTTGTCAAGAAATTTTGTGAAGAATTTGCTAAGAGATTTTGTGAACAAATTTGTTTCTACACTTAGACCAACCTGTTGATTGTTGGTGAAAATGTTGTTTGTCTCTGTGGGCATCTCAGATGAGAAGAAGCCTTGTTCTTGTCCCTCTTCACTTTGTGATTGTTGCCGCAATTCTGTTTCACGATATGATGATCTCTGATGCTCCCTCCTGTTGCTGCATCATTATTCACATGATCCACCTCTGAAATTATTGAAGAAAAATTGTGAAGAAAAGACAAAGAAGAAGAAGAGCAGCTACACTTGTATTCTGTAAGAGGAGCTTAGAGATGCAGATTCCTGTTAAAGAAGAAAAATTGTGCAAAGAACCAGCCACAGTAGTTTGCATCTATCTGTAGTACAGACCTTGAAGGAGAATTATACTGTTGAAGACGAGGAAAAATGTGCAGAGAGTCAGCAATAGTAGTTTGCATCTGTAGAAGGAGCTTTGAGATTGAGAAAAACTGTTGAAGAATGAAGAAAAATGTGGAAAGAAGAAGCAAGCAACAGTAGTCACATCTGTAGGAGGAAGAGCTTGGAGAAACTGCTGAAGAAGAAAAATAAGCAAAAGAACCAGCCACAACAGTTGCTGCATGTGTGGAAAAGAACTTAGAGATGGAGAAAACTGTTGGAAGCGGCTGGGAACATAGTACTAGAGAGAAGGTTCATGAAAAACACCTACATGTGAGGAGAGAGTGAGCCAGATGTCGATGGGTTTGAGAGCCGATTGCTGCCGTTGTTGTTGTTGTTGTTGCCATTTCGCATGGCTTGCTGTTGCATCCCATGTTGATGATGTCTGGCACTGTGGTAAACTCCATTCTTGGTCAGTACTGCTGCTGCTGCTGCTGCTGCTGAGGAAGATCCATTGGCAACAACACCAGGCGCACGACCACCACCATTGCTGCTTAGCATGTTGTTGTGCTGCTGCAGTGCTGCAGCTGATGAGGTTGATGCATCACTAGGCGATGTCGAGGAGCTGATCGATGTTGCACCATTTCCATACTCTGCAGCAGATGACAACAGAGTAGAGGTTGGCTGCAGCATTCGCAGACTGCTGCTGCTGCCACCATGACTGACACCGCCATCACCATCACCTTGGTCTTGGCTGCCTTCTGCTGCTGCTGCTTCTGCTTCTGCTTGTGGAGGATTGTACCTAGGGATTTGTGAGCGTGGTGGAGATAACATGTACACCCAGCTTGCATCTTGCTGGGTAGTAGACCTAATGACCTCTGCAGATTCTTGCTGCTGCTGCTGCTGCTGCAGCATAGTGGCGGAATCTGCTGTTGCTGCAATCGACTCTACGTTGCCGTGAATATCCATCACAAGCTGCTGCTCCCGAGGCTAGTCTCATGCCCACACACACACACATACATACAGTTCGCAGCAGCAGCAACGCATTCAGGTAAGCTCCTCATGCAAATTTTGGTCGCGACATGACTAGTAGTACTCAGACAAGAGATTCAAGGGATTTGCACTCTGCACGCACTCTTCTTCTTCTTCTTCTTCTTCTTCTTCACTTATTCATTTTCTTCTTCCACAAGAACTACAAGTTCAGTGATTCTAGTATACAGACGTGCACAGAAGATGGATCGTGCGCGAATGTATTAAGATTGTACTGACCTGCGACAGCTTGGAGCTTCGACTACTTTGCTTAGGAGCGCTTCTGCTGAGATCCAGAGAGTCTAGCTTGTTTTGAAGCTCTGCCACCGGACCTGAAGCTGCTGGGGAGGAGGAGAAGGAGGAGGAGGAGTAGTAGCCGCGTGCTGCATCAGCTGCAGCTGGAGCTGCCGTTGGCGACGACAACGACGACATGAGATGCGGACGGCGGCCTGATCGACTTCCCATATACGTCCCTGGCGTTGTCGATTCTTCCTCTGCAGCAACTCCATGAGCGATGGCCCCGCGGTACGCCATTTCTTCCGCAACGCCGTCGTCGTCAAAGGAGTTCGGATTCTCACGGGTCTCCTGGGCGGAGCTCCCTGCTCCTCATGGGTCGACCCGCACGCGCGCCAATCTCAGGTCGTAATCCTTACTATTCCAAGCCTTCACACAGGAATCCGCCAAGATTTGAGCTTCCCGCAACGAGAATCATCGGCGAAGCTCAAACCGGCATGATCACCAAGCCTCTTCACACAGGAATCCGCCAAGGTTTGAGCTTCCTGCAACAAGAATCATCCGCGAAGCTCAAACCGGCTTGATCAAGCTTCACAAAACTATAACAGAAAATTCACAGCTTCCGCCGATCTCTCTCTCTCTCTGTGTCTCTGTGTCTCTCTGTGTGTCCGCCGAAAAGGAAGTTCGCGATCAAGAACAAGACGAGAAATTATCAGAGTTCACGACATGGATTCTGTGCATCTCGAATTACAGTACAAGTGGCAGATCCGTCGATCTCCTGTGTTATTCTGCAGCTCCTGGAATTTGGTTCATCACCGGAGATTTCGAAAGTTGCAAGCACGTCTCTCTCTCGAGACTGACACTGATCCAAAACAGCTCTGGCCCCAAAAAACAAAAGAACAAAACCAGAAAACAAAAGAAAGAAAAAACAAAAACAAAACAAAACCGACAAAAAACTGTTCCTTGCTGATTGATTGCTTCCCAGCAGCAAAAAAAAACCACAATCCAAGAAAGTTATGGGGGATGGTGACTCAGTCAGTCCTTTGCACAAAGGACGATCGTGCACGTCCGGCTCGACTCGATTCGACCAGACCAGACCAGACCAGACCAGCTGCTTCCTCACGCTGCTCGCTGCATCATTTTTCTTCAAAAACAATTTCCACCCGTCGCCAAATAAAAAAACAAAAAATCGCCCAAAACACGAAATTTCTTCAAAGACGCCCGCAGATCAATTGGCAGATTCAAAATAAAAAATAAAATTCTTCAGCAGCACCGGTCTTGTGCGCGAAATTCGGCGCGTCGTCTCTCGCGTGCGCGGAACCTCCTCTCGCGTCCGCGCGACGACGTCCTGTTCCCAAGCAAGATGCGAGCGAGCCTTCCGTCAGTCCCCTCTTTACCGACTGGACCCGTCATAACACCGGGCACCCTTCTGAATCTCCACCCGTTAAACTACCCCCCGCCCCCCGGTGGAACTTTTCATCTTTTTACTGTATTGCTACTTTTTTTAAAACAAAAATCCCAAATATTTAAACTAATTAATATTTGCTACCATAAGAACATGTCATCATCACCAGGTTTTAATTAATTAATTAATTTTTTAATATAAAAAATACTTGTGCTTTTCTTTAAAAGGAAAAAATAGTCAATCTTATACATATTTTTTTAATTCCATAAAATTTTAAAAATTTGCAATGGATGAATGGACAAATGGATAGATAGATAGATAGATAGATAGATAGTGTAGAATAAATTAACCCTCCACCCATGTCAACTCATTTGAGGTTCATCCACAAGTGAGTCACAAAAGGCTTGCAATGGATGAATGGACAAATGGATAGATAGATAGTGTAGAATAAATTAACCCTCAAACCATGTCAATTCCTTTGGGGTTCATCCACAATTGAGTCAAGTCATTTTGGGGTTCATCCACAATTGAGTCATATGGGACATCCAATATATGGATGGTGTAATGTGAGGTACCCCCTCCAAAGCTTGAACCCACATCAACTCATTTAGGGTTTCATCTACAACTAAGTCATAAGAGGCTCCCAATGGAGGGAACGGTGCACAAGGTGACAAGATGGTGTACACCAGCCCCCCCATGGAACTTTGCTTGGTGACCTATATTCCAAAAGGAGACAAGTTATTATGCCTTCATGCTTCAAAGTCTTAAACAAAAAATGAGAATAAAGGCACCTTTGCTTTACAAGATGCTAAACACCACCATACCATACCATACCATACCATACCAACTTCGTGTGCACCTTGCATGACTTTGGGTATCTTTGAAACTCATTCTTGTTTTTAAGCCCTAAGGTTGTAGCAAGCCAAATTTTGGGAGGGGGGTGAGACCAAACTTTGATCAGCCATTTGCATCTTTGTATAGTTGGAAATTGTATTTTTAAGGTCAAAACTAGCAAAATTTTGGCTTCCCCCCCACCCCCCAAATAAAATAATAATTAACTAAGTTAAATTAATTTAAAAGTATAAATTATTAAAAAATTAAAATTTTCTTTTTAAAAAAAAAAACATTACAAGCATCCTTTAGGGTTAACTTGAGAATGTTAAATCTAGGTTACTAGAAAATACATCACTTGGAAAGGCCAAGTGTGAGAGGGTGGGGGGCAATGTGAAGTCAAGACAAAGTACAAAACAAATTCAGAAGAACAAGTACTCCTGAGTTTTAATATGACCATAAGCTTCACAATCAAAACCTATATATATGATCACCATCTCTATATATATTTCCATATATATTTGTATATTGCTATATATGTATGTGTATGTATATATAAATATAAATATATATATATATTTATACTTTGATAAGAGCTCTTGTGACCAAAAGCCTCTTCCTTATGGCAAAGCTATTGTCTCCTTTTGAAGAGATAGATTCTCTCAAGAAAGTGTGTCATATGATATCTATTATTATCATGGTCACCCATTTTAAGGAATATAAAACAACTTAATGGGGACCACCACAACAACAACAACAACTTCCAAGCTCAAAAAATTGTCATTCTAGTACAAGATTTGCAAACATCCTACTACAACACACACTCACACACACATATATCACTATTTAAAACCTAACCAAAAGGTTCGTCTACTTTTGGGTGGGAGTTTGAATAGGGTTTAGTGTGGTGGCCATAGTACGACCATATCATCACCGACCTCACAATAATAGTAAATAAAATTTTTAATGGTAGTCGTAATATTAGTTGCACAAGTTGTTGTTGCCATTACCCAAGTTCCGCAACTATGATACAATTAAGCATGAATACTATACACACACACACACACACACAAAAGCACACACATTAGTACCCCTTTCATACATTTATTTCCAATGAGCTATTACTACTATATTGATTGTTAATGCACATTTAGCCCTTTTTTCCTTCAAAAAGTGAAACTGAAAATTCCTAATTCCAAAATGAAGTTATTTGTCCACCTTAGCATTTTTCACTATCCATGTCACCATTGTACCAAATGTGTTGGGTGGTTCTTACATTTTGGTGAGAACTGCCAATTTTGAGTTTTTTTTTGGAGAGAGAGAGTTGTAAGAACCAGCTCGGTTCTTTTCAAAAACTTCATTGAATTTATTCTACTCAAGCAAATGAGGCGTGAAATGTGCACTTCTCAAGATATTCTTCAATTTAGCATCATAGAAAAGGATTGCATGATGTAGGTAGCCCTTAATCCTAGATCTCTAAAATTGAGAATTTTAAAAATTTGCAACCTATAGGTTTTTATGGCCACATCAAGTTTTTCTCGAAATTAAAAGCTTAAAACCTAAATAGAAACCTACATTTAGGGTTTAAGGTTCAACCCCTAAATTTTATGCTTCTATGTTTCACATGTCCTTTATAAGAACTCTTGAATTTGGGTTTAAACTAGGGCCAATTTTGGCTTCTTCTTGTGGCTAGTTTGAAAGTTTATTTAAAAATGATTTTAATTTTTTAAAGATTTTGGTGTTCTCATCATGTTTTCAAAAGGCTCCCATCGTCATCCATAGTTTTTTTATTAAATTCCCAAAGCGTTCCCCAACATATTCTTAAAAGGAACAATGGGAAAGAACACAAAGAGATAGTTACCCAACAATGGTTTCCACCTTCATGGGTCATAATTCGGCATCTATTCAACATAGGAAACAAGCTAAAGGAACATCACAACATAGTTGTGTGAAAAACCATATTTAATGCTACCATTGAGTATGCCTTACATATTAAAGCTTAAGGCTAAGACCCATGACTTCAAAACTTCAGAACTTATACATAGGACCTCAAACCTAAAAATCTTAAATACTAATCTAAACCTAGCACACTTACCCCTACCTAAACTCAAGAACCAGACCAAGACCAACAAACCCAAACAAATACCTCTCTTAGACGATAGATACTTGGATGATCCCTTGCACATATAAATGGGTGAAAATTCAATTGAGTAGAGAAGTTTGTTACACAAATTGATTGTTTTAGATATTAGAAGTGCTAAGATATCATCTTATTTAGTTAGTGGGAAAAAAAATTAAATAAATAAATCAATCAATCAATCAATCAATCAAACCCTAGGGTAGGGTTGAAGGACCATGGTTTGTAGGTCCACCTTGGGCAAACACTTTGAGTTTCCCAATGAGCCTGACAAAAGCTCTCTCCTATGTTTTTGCAAAAGTTTACTTTAGTGCTTAAAAAGCACTCACCCTCACAAGGTCACCACCATCACCACCACCATACCTAGTTTAGTTTCAACTTCAAACATTAAAAAATTGGACATTGAGTTCCACAAATCCTTTGTGAAATTGTGCCTTTGGAGTTGTCCAAGAGATTCTTCTCCTCATATTCACTATTTTGGTGTCAGCCAACTAGCCTATATATTTCCTTGGGCTTTGTTGTTGGCTTGGCCCACTTAGGCAAGGATATTGTGTTGAGATTCATTATAGAGTTATAGTAGTAGCTTATGGGATTTTGGCCCCTAGGTAATAATTAATTAGTAATTGGTCTATTTTTTATTTATTATATGAGGATTTTTGAAAGATGATATTTGTTTGGGCTTGTGTTGAAACTTGAGATTTAGTTATTATAGAGTTATTATTATAATATCTTGAAGGATTTTGGTTTCTATTAGTGGCTTTTTTTTGGGTGAAGATTATGTATAATTTTTGCATGTTGAATTTTTTTTGAGTTTCCATAATTCTTGTTTTGCCTTAAGATACTTTTTAATGTAAATGGCAAGGCCGCAATGTGATGACACACCCCTTGTTTTGGTTGGTTTAGGGTTTAGGGTTGTTGGGGGATATCAATCGATGAACAATATATTGATATTGTTGGATCAATCGCTACGTCAAATGGAAAGGCTTGTGAAATTTGAAGGGAAACTTGACATTTTCTTCATTAAGTACCTAGTAAAACATAGAGAAGGATGTCTGAATTGTTGTGGATGATCATCCATTTTATTTTTTTCCGTCATTTTTTTTTGGTTGATGATTGCCATTTTGGTGGCAACAACCATCAGCTTACCATCCATTAGAAGCCCAATATGACTTGGTTTATGGATGGATGAACCCCGACCGAATTGCCTCCACATTTCTAATCTTATAACCTAAAAGCATTATGAAACAAACCAAATGGGTGGGTATCAACTTTTGAACATACTATTGAAACTTCTTTCAGCCTCTCATATCAGCCTAGTATTGGTGGTATATTAGTGTCCAAGGCTGATGTTTTGGCTGGGTATGTACACGAATGGTCGTGAGTTTAGGATATTGGGCAAGTGTTCTTCAAGCTTAAGTTTTAGGGTTAGGGTTTTGGGATATACTTGGATGAGAGGTTCACAATTTTGTGAAACTGGATTTGGATCAAAACATTGTGAAATCGTCTTTTGTTGAAACTAAAAAGACTTTGAACTCAAATTGGGTTGCAATCCCTTTGTTTTTTAAATGTCTTAGTTTGTTCAGTTGTATACATATAAAGGTTATCTAATAGTGCAACAATCACGCCGGTTTTTTTTGGGTTTCACATAAAGATGATTTTTTTTGGGCTTTTATTTATTTATTTATTTATTTATTCTTTTTTTGGGGTTATACTTTCATATCTAGTATGTAGCCAAATTTTATTAAATTATATTTTGGATGATTGTCATTTTGGCTACATCACAAAATCCTTTGAAAAACACAAGGGGATGTGTCACACTGCGGCCTTGCCCTTTTACATTAAAAAGTGTAATCTTAAGGCAAAAGAAGAATTATGGAAACTACTCAAAATGTTTCACCATGCAAAAAAATACATAATCTTCAATAAAATCCTCTAAAAGAAAACCAAAAAAATCCTTCAAGTTATATTCTAACTTTATAACTAATCTTATGTTTCAAAACAAACCCAAAAAAAAATTAAATAAAAAAAATTATTTTTAAAAAATCCTCATATAATAAAAAATAAATTAGACCTATTATTAATTATTACCTAGGGGCCAAAATCCCATAAGCTACTACTATAACTCTATAATGAATCTAAAATATTGCTAGAAGAAAGAATAGGTATGTGTCTAATCCTTAGTGCCAACCCAAAGATCTTCCAAAGGAGATTTGATAACCATGTCCCTTGGGAAAAGAGCCTAAGTTGGCTCCACCTCCTCCTCAAAGTGCTTAATTTATTATTGACTCTTCTTCTTCTTCTTCTTCTTCTTCTAATGGAGAGAAGAGGAGGACTACTACTACAAAACCCAAATTGTAAAGTAGTTTTTTTTTGCATAATTTCTATAATGGAAAAATTACAAGATTACCTCTATTAAATTCATTTTGGGCACCATCTAAATTAATATAAATTTTTAAAGCAAAATATAAATTATACATGTAGAGAGAGTAGTTTGAACTCTTGGACATGCAAAAAGATGCTTTACTCCAAAACAAAAGTACACCAGAGGAAGAGTACAATTATATGATAAAATTCATACTAAAAATCTCACCCAAACCCATCCTATGTCACATACACCCTATGTATGTATGTATGTATGTATGTATGTATGTATGAAACATGTGGATGGATGATGGATGCAATATGACCTATATATTTTAGGGTTTTTTGGGTGACAAGTTTAGCTATTATTATTAGTTTTTTCATATTTATATTGTCACTAGGTAGACATTGTCATTAACCTTGAATGTGAAATCAGCTTGATCAACAAAAACCCCTTGCAAATTATTTAGTAATTTTTATTTATTTATTTATTATTTATTATTATTTTTCCATCATCTCTTTTATAATGTGAATGGGGTTTTAGAAGTTTTAGGGTTAGCCCTTACATTCCCATACCTTCCGGATTTCAGAAGGTACTTTTTTCTTTTTCTTTTTTCAAAAAAAAAAAATCTCTATTTTTTTTCTTCTCTTACTTATTTCAGATTTCTTTTCTTTATTTTATTTTTTTCATTTCATTTCATTAATTTTTCTTTTAACTCATTTTAAATTTTTAAAAAATTCAAAATCTCTTGAATTTGAAATTCAACCTCAACAAACGATTCTAAAACCCAATTCCAATTCCAACAATAGATTCCAGCATTAGATTCCAAAAGAATGAAAAAAAAATAGAACTGAATCCTAGTGTATCTCCAAGTGCAAAAATCTGAATATGTAAATGTTTGAACTCTGAAAATGAATACAAAACACAAATCCAAGTCCAACATTTGCAAATGAAGATGTTGTACAAGTACAAAAATTGAATATGTAACTCAATCAACTCCAAACAACAAAACCCACAACAACTTAAATTGCAACATCCAAGCAAAGTTCAAGCAAACTAGCAACATCCAAGTCAAGTTCAAGCTCCCACCAACATATAAGTAAAATTCAAGTTACAAAACATAGGCTTTGCACGCAATTTAAAGGAAAATTGTAAAGCGAGAAGAGGGAGGGAAAAAAAAAAAAAAAAACTTGGAAATCTAGAAGCATAATTCTAAGAAAATAGAATAATGGAAACCAATTGCACCTTTATGTTGCATCTGTCATGGGAAAAAAAAATCAAAATTTTGAATCAAAAGCTTTCCAAAACAAAATTTTGGCGACTTTGCATCAAAAGCAACAAGTGACTTATTAGCCCACGAAAATAAATGTACAAAACAAACACAATTTGAAATAAGTGAAATAGCATAATTACCTTGAAGATTTGAAATACAAAGTTGAATTGAGCTATGTCTACCCCCCAAGCTGCCAAACCATGATGATCAAAAATTGAAATCAAAGGCTCTGAAACAAGAATATTAAAAAAAAATTAGATAGAATTGGATGTGATTAAAAAAGGGGAAAAAAGAACAAATTAATAACTATCAAAATTGACAAGGCAAAAAAAAGGTTAATTTTAATTTTTTTGGCGTTGTTGCTGTCGTTGCCACGTTTGCCACCAAACTAGGGATCGCCCTTGGATCAACAACATTGATTGTTATTGGGCAATTTTGTAAATTGCTAAAAACATTCCTAGAAGCAATGTTGACATTGATAGGTTCAAGTGGTTGTCAACCATAGATCCTCTCCAAATCCACTCTAAATTTCGAATGCTCAAGATCAAACATGCGATTAAAAAACTCATCGTCACAAATCTTCACATGGGAACTTAAAACCAAGACAACAAGACCAGTAGAAAGTAAAACTTGTTGTGTAAGGATAGTGTCAACAATAATAACATGTGACACAACACCAAAAAAAAGGACCATCAAGTAAATCTTGAATCTATGCACCATCAACATTGTGAGCAACATTTGATAGAACACCATTAACAAGAACATCATTCCCATCAAACGCATCAACCAAATGAGAAGGAACCAAACTCTCAACATTTTCAAAAAAAATCTCTAAAAACAATGATATATATTTTTTTAAATCTAAAAATGATAGAATTCACCACCAATTCCCACATGTGAAGAAACACCATTAGTAGCACAACCTTTTGAAGGCAACGAAAATCAATCAAACTTTCATGAGACTCCTATAACCAAAAATAAATAAATATTAAATTAAATTTTTAAAATAAATTTATTTTTAAAAAAAACCCTAAACTCTAGGGAAAAAAAAACTTTTGTCTCATCAAAGGCATCTTTCTCCTCTTCAAAAGCTTCAAAAGCTTCTCCTCCTAACGAAGTAAGTGATTGCCTTTGAGTTCTCCACTAATTATGCATTGTAAAACCTAGTCTTTCAAATGCTTATCAATTTGATTGTACTTACAAGGAAAAGAAGGAAAAAATGAAAAAATGAAAAATGCAAGAAAGGAAAATAGATAAACAAATCAAAAATTAAAATGATATATATGGAAATAAAGAAAACTAGAAATTAAAAATGATTAGAAAATGAAACAACAAAAACCAAAAATATATATTTAAAGGCAAAAGTTGATTTCCCATATGAAATGGGGTCATGGTGACCCATCACTTCCATTTCGTACTTGTGTGGAACAAAGAGTTCTTCCATATGAGTAATGTCGACACCTTGCCCAATTTTGTTAAACAATATTTTTTCTTTCAGAGTGGGAAAATCAAAAGTCAAATGGTTAATAATCGATTGAAGTTGATTACAACCAATTGGAGAAGTTGTAAACTAGATGTCATCGACTTCCTTCCATTCAGATCCCAGACAAAGAAAAAGAGGGTGAAAACTTGACTTAGGCCAAACAATAAGATGTTAACCTGCAAATTCTTTGAATGTTGAAATGACATCCTGGATGGGACAGTTAACATCAAGCCGATGTCGATGTACAGAGCATCTGATCAGATGGATGCACCAATTTTTTGAAACCCTTTGACAAAACCTCAATACCAAACTAGTAGGTAGATGAACTAAAGCAAATTCTTTAAACTCCACATTATGAAGTTCAAAGCAACAGTGAATGAAAACATTGTGAATACGAAAATATCCAAACTTGATATTAAGACCATAAGGAAATGTGGGCTGATAAATTGCTTATGAAAGCATGGCATGCTATTCTTTAATGGAAAACACATCATATTTTTTAATGGACTTCCCAAGATCCACATTTGATGTTCGCAAAGTTGCTTCATCACCCGCAATTTTCACATGACTATATTTGACATTGATAAAAATGTTGGAAACAATCCTTTGGTTCTACCTTTGCTTGATTAGTATGTCAATTCTTTTGATCACTGCCTACACATTGCCATGAATGAAATTTTAAAAAAGTTAGAAAAAAAAAATTAAAAATAATATATATATAAACAATAAACTCAAATACAAGAAATCTGAAAAAGAAAATAAACAAAAAATTTTGAAAAAAAGAAAGTAAGATCAAGAAAAAATACCTAGTTGGAAGGTACATGATGCCATCCTTTTTAGCAACTTGAAGAACAAACAAGTAAAACATGTCTACAAGACCTTATACCCTCTCTTCCTTCTCTAACAAAACTGCAATTGACATGTTTGTTTCATACCCACGAAACCATTACTCTTCATCAAATGCATTTTTGGCCTAGAACTTAACATGTTTGTTGGATCTACAACTGCCCATGTTCACATTTTCCAATTCCTTATCATCAACTTTTAGAAAGCAGGATCTCTGACATACCTTAGAAGCAAAGGATAATCGAAAAGTTGAGAATTAAAACAAGGGATAAAATCATAGATAAATGCAAAAAATCATCCTTGGGATCATAAGGAGATTGATGGCAAACAACAATACTGAAAGAAATGCGATCATTAGAAGGATCGAAATCACAAACATCAAAGTCCTTGATATCTAAACAAATTGTAAGGTTATAGAATTGCAAAAATGAAATAACAACACCACAAACTTCATTGTGAGCAACATCAAAAGCTTCAACATTTACATCATTAAAAGGTTTAACATTTGTAGCATCATCAACGTGATTTGCTTTAGAATAAACTTGAGGAGAATTAAAAAATTAGACAATTTAAAATGAACGTTATATTCATTTTTGGACCCAAGTTGGGTCCAAGTCAGTCAAACAACGGAATTGTTTGGAATTCGGGGAACGTTCCTAGCTCTCAACACTAAAAGGGGTAGAAGGGCGTGCTAAAGCTCCAAGATGAGACTAGGACGAAGGACAAGCTTTAGTTACTTACTTGAACCTGCATCAAACCAACCAACAAGTTAGTTAGTTCATTTTCTAAAGCACCTTTAGTGTTAGGACAAGCCACGGGCAACCCTAAATTCACAAGATTCACCATGGCCCGGACTCGAAGGAAGCCACCACCTTCCCCCATATAGTATTCTCTACCTTTGCTCGTGGCACCTACATCCGAATGACTTTTTGTCCTAGGACTCCCAAGGAGGAGTCTCGAAATTGTCCCGGTTTGAACTCTCGAGACTTTGCAAGTTCATAATTTTTTGCTCAAACCTCTAATTGGGATGAGGTCTAAAGAAAATTTGTAGCTCTCCTAGAGAGTTTTCCAATGGTGTGTTGCACTCCACCTGCACACACCGGGGTCGGGTCGATTCTTGACTTTTTGTGGTCAGGAGTCAAATTGCTAGTTTGATTCCCGACCCTTCTTTTTAGCATAACTTGTGTTACATATGTCTAAATGTCTCATGCAAGGCCATTTTCAACATCTACAATTTGATAGCTTTTCAATGATATAAAGAATGCTTCAAGGCAATGTTGTTCAAGCATCCGGCAGCATCCCGCCGCAGCCGAGCCGTTTTGGTCCTGATGAAATCTCGGCCGTAGCCGCAGCCACCCGATTCACATGCCAATATGGCAGCCGCAACGGTAGCCGGGCTGTTGCTGTTAGCTTTGGCAACCTACACGCTTGGGCGACCAACGTCCTAGAACTGGGTCCTAGAAATGGCATTTCTTGCTTGAGGGTGCACAGCCACCTATAGCCACCCACTCATCAAAATCCTGGCCGCAGTCGCAACCGATTTGCGGCTACGGGCGGTTGCGACTAGCGGCCAACCGTTGGACAGCACTGCTTCAAGGTGAAGTGTTTTGATCCCTGTAATCAAATTCTAAAATTTCGAAAGTCCCAAGGTCTTGAGGACTCCCAAGTCCCCATTTCGGAAGTGTGAGTTTCATTCTCACACTCTCTCAAGATAGGGTCGCAACAATGATCCAAAAGCTTTTTGCTCAAGATGTTGTTTAGGATTGTTTGCCATGTGCAAATAATTTAAATGTTTAATGAAGAGCGTGGTTCAAGGTGGGGGGCATGGAGGTGCCAAGGCAAATCCAAGTATGAAAGGGGGCAACATAGTTGTAATGGCTTGCTTCTTGTTATTCACCTCTAGGTATCAACAAAACAAGCAGTTCACCTTTTCTGTTTAATCACAAGGTTTTGTTAAGCTAACTAATAAAAATACATGAAAATAGAGGGTGGGTAGTGCAATCATAATGAGTTATGACTTTGAAACATCATTAGGGGGAAATTTTTGATTAATCACATCTTCTTCAAACCGAGATCGAAAACAAGTTCCCTTAGAAGATGGTCCACAAACGCTAACCATTGGGAATTGGTATAGAAATACAAAAAAGTAAAAAGGAAGAAAAAAACTTACAAAAAATAGTGCCAGAAACAAAGAATAGAAGCAAAGGAAAACTAGAAACAAAAACAAACCGGCCTAAACACGTGCAAACTTTTTTTTTTTAAAATACAAGATAAGTACAAAATGTAAGGGAAGGAAAACATAGAAGATTTTCTTTTAAAAAATCAAGTAAAGATCAAATGGAGGAATAAAAAACCAATTGAACCAAGAAGGCTTTCAGAAGCATTGTGTTTGGAGAATGATAAACAAAGAAAAGAAAGTGCACTTTGCCTCACACGCAATGGAAGAAATCAACAAACAAGGGGAAATTGCATTGAAAAACTTCAGATAAAAAAATTGAAAATTGTTAGAAAATCTACATTAGAAGAAGATAGAATGTGTTGCATAAATCATGTTGTAGGAGAAGAGCATAGAGTGTGTTAGAGAAGATGGTGATGATAAGCGCATAAAAAATAAAAATCAAGAAAATCAATGTTGCAAGAAAGCTACAAAAACGCTCAACAAAAAAATAGGCAAGCGCAAATGTGGAAATGAATCAAAGAATTTTTTTGTAAAACTCAGAAAAGTAAATAGAGAAAAAAATTTAAGAAAATTGAGACCAAGAAGAGAGAAGACGAGGGAGAAGAATTGAAAAAGAAAATGAAGGAGAAAAAGTTGGTAGTAAGAGATAAAGAACTTGAGCAATGGTGATGCTCTAGCCTCGATCTTGTTGAGTGAAAGCGAATAGATGATGCCTACCTCAGACCTTGATGTGACTAGAATGAGTCTTTGAACCTTTTTTCTCTGCCTTGATTGTGCAGAGATTGGTTTTGATTATTTGTCTTTTGTTGGTGTAGGAATTTGAAATCAAGTTTTTTCTCACTGCTTTGGGTTGTCAAGATTTTGATCTGCATTTTTGTGTTTGTTTGGTTTGGGAATTTTGAAATCAAGCTTTTTCCAGCAAGATATTGGGTTGTCAAGATTTTGATCTGCATTTTTGTCTTTGTTGGTTTGGGAATTGAAATCAAGCATTTTGCAACATTTGGGTTGTTAAGCTTTTGATCTGCATTTTGTCATTGAGCAGGGTGTGCAAAAACAAGACCTTGGTTTTATAAGCTCAGAAGTGTCTTGAGGTTATATTTTGGGTTTTGGAAGGTCAACAAATCTGCCAAAGTTCTGGAGAATTCTAATTGTTTTCTTTTCCTTGAGTTGGGTTTGAATTTGTTTTCGGGTGTCTGAATCCTCTTGGTTGCAATGTGCAAAACTTCGATTTCAAAAGTTTTGGGAATAGAGAAATGCACCTAAAGTTTTTGTTGTTTCATAAATGCATAAACATTTGTGATATATATACGGAGATTGTTTGGGTTCACTTCCAAATGATATGTATGTTGCACATGTGCTGTGACCAGGAATTTGCAGAAAATTGGCTGAACGTTTTGGGAGGATTCAAAGCTCCACTGGGTTTTTGCCTCTTGCTGCAAATCAGCTGCTGGCAAGCTTCAATCATTTGTGGTGTGGTGAAAGAAATAAAAGCAGCAACAAGATATGTGAAGCCTGTTGCTCCCAAGGAATTCTTCATTCATGTGATTGAAACACAAGCTTGCTCCTGAGGAATTCATTCATGTGATTGCAACACAAGTAAGACATCCTGGATACATGAATTGGCACAAATGTCTATGAGTAACAACCAAAGCTGCTTTTGAATTCTTGAATTTCAGTAGTATGGTAGGATTAGCAGCAAATCATAGATCCAAATCTACCTACTCTCTCCCTGGAGGGACAACAACTGTCACTGACACACAATCAAGCAAGCTTGCAGTGTGATTTTTCAGACTCCTCTTGGAAATTGTAACCAGATCCAGCCAGACTCACTCTCCCAACAAAACCTAATTGTTTTATGAGTAACATACAAATCAAACAAGCTCAGTGATTCCTCAGACTACACCAACAAATTGAAACTAGATCCAGCCAGACACCAACATCAGAAAAGCATGTCTTCTGCATAGAGAAAGTGACAGACAATTGCATAATTTCCATTGTGATCCAGTATTTTGCCTGCAATCCTAAGCCTAAACCCTAAATCTTCACACAAACACCCACTCTCCGAAAGCTCTTTTGAAAAAAAAGTGCAGCAAGCATATTGGACAACAACTACCCTAATACCATCCACAAGCATAAACCTAAACCCTAAATCTTCACACAAATACCCACTCTCTGAAAGCTCTTAACAAAGAAAGTGCATCAATCATGAGACACAACAACAACTACACTAATGCCATCCACAACAGGAATACCCAATTTTTCTGTAGTGCAACTCACTATTGCTTGCAAAACAAAACAATCAAGTGTTTGGACACAAAAAGCCACATTCTCAAAGCAATTGCACTGAACCCCAAACCCCAAACCCTAAACCCCATTTTCCATGAAGGCAATGGAAATAGTTTGGACTAATGGGTCTCACCAGTTTCAATAGCAAAACATCAAAGTCTCTCACCAGCAGCAGAGCAAAGCTAGCTGCATAGCTCTTCACTGAAACACCAAAATTGAACTGAATTCAATGACAGCTTCAAAACTTTCAGTTCTATTGAATGAAATGTTGAGGAGATCTTGGTCCATGCTTTCCTTATGCTACTTCCCTTCGGCCCATGGAAACTAGATTGGATACCCGGCTCATCCACATCAGAACTTGTAGTAGTAGTAGCTCTTGAAGAATGAAACCCACTTCACATAAAACCCTAACCCTAACCCTAACCCTAACTGATTATGAGTATAAATGCCTAAAATTCGTGGAAATTTTCTTATAGTGGAAGTTCCCCGACCCCCCCCAAAATTCCAAACCTAATTGCAATTTTGGTCAAATTATACAAGAAATAATTAATATAAAATTTTCCTAACATATAAATTTATTCATGGAATAAAATTAATATTTAATTTCTAGGTGGGAATTTTTTTTAAAAATTTTTTTTGATAAAAGCAAAGGAAATTCTAATGTTTATCCAATTTGAAAACATTAATGTAAATTCAAATGAATAATATTTATACCCCATAATAAGTGAACCCGATGAAAAAGTGGTGGGAACCCACAAAGTTACAAGTTACGGAAAAGGGGGGGTGGGGGCAAAGGGAGGGGGACCACTACAAAATAGGTTGACGGATTGCACCGGGTTGTAATAATTTATAAAGCACGAGCAAAATTTATGCCGTGCTTTCCGTCTTTCCCAAAGGGTTGAAGGATGATCATGGGTCGGGGGTTGACGAATCGGCCAACAACATGGTTGCTCTACCCTTCCTTCCTTCCTTCCTTCCTTCCTTCCTTCGGAAATGCCCAATTTTCAAAGCAAACCACTATGACGACCCCATCCCATCGGTAAACCATAGAGTTTCCGAGTGCTTGAAGGTAAAGTCCAAAGGGGTGGGCTTTACCTAAAATAAGGGCCGTATGAGACGAAGCCAAGCGTGGGGTTGAATCCGGTAACGCTTGTGCGTCGAGTGCTTTTACACGGTGTAAAAAACATGCACATTTATTTTATTTTATTTTTAAAATTCTTGTGATACTCGATGAGTATTATTAATGATGCGGAAAAAATGACAATTGGGGTTTTTGAAGACATAATGCACGGAGGTGAGCAATTAGGTTTTTGTCAAGTCCCGGTCGAGTTTTTTATGCTAGGTAAGGTGCTCTCTAAGCACACTACGAGAAGCGATTGCAAGTTTTTACGCCTATTGAGGTGCTCTCTAGGCACACTACGAGAAGCGATTGCAAGTTTTTACGCCTATCAAGGTAAACCTAATTATTATATGATGACCCATATATGATAACTTTGGTCGGTTGGCTATTGTAAGTAATTTTTAGCATGCTCTTTATGGGGCAATAGCCACAAGTTGAGTTGGGTTCCTATTTCCGGATTATTCACTTCTTGCTTGGGTGGGCCCTAGTGATGAATTGAACCAACAAACCACCCAACACCATATACAAGAGTCCCCGTGTTGTTTTTGCCAAAAAAAAAATTATTATTATGTTCTTGTTACAAGAAAATTGGGGGAAAAAAAAATTGAAAAAAATATTTTTTTTCTTTAAAACTAATAATTTGATTAAACTTTCTAAAATTTTGGGAAAAAAAAATGCCAAATATTTTTTTAATTTCCAAAAATATTGAAAAGAAAACCCTTGGACAAGACCAAACAATTGGATGAGTTACTATTATGCTTTGATACATTAAAAAAGAATGAAAAATTACTAAAAATATAGTAGCAAATAAATTAAATTAAATGAAATGAAATGAAATTAAATTACAAAGCTCACAACACAATGCAAAAAACATACATGACAATTCTTCATTTTGTTGAACAACCTCAAAAACACAAACAACATGAACAACACAAAGTTTGTTTTGAAGCTCAAAACACGCAAAGAGATTGTGCTTTGTGGAAGTAGCACACTTCACACTCAAATGGGCTTGTAAGTAGCATCATGCACACACATGTATGTGAGAGAGAAAAGAAAGGCTAAAGCAAAACTCCATGATTGTTGTCTCCTTTTTGGTTCCATGATTTTGGATGATTTCTACCTTTTGGATGATGTTTTTTCCCAATTTGGCTTGGCCCCACTTGGTGTCATCCACATCCACCCCACTTTGGGGTGTGGGGGAGGAATTTTGGATGAAACATATTGTATGGTTATTATGGTGTAAAAGTAGTCACTCTAAGTTATGTCACTTTTATATGTTGACAAACTAATCCTTCATTCCTTCCTTCCTTTCTTTCTAGCTAGCTTTCATCCAATTGGTAAAGAAAAATTGGATGAAATCTAAAGGTTTTATTTTTTTCCAATTGGTGAAGAAGAATAGGATGAAATTTAGTTTTTTTTCAATTTGTGAAGAAAAATTGGATGAAATCTGTTTTAAAAGGTTTTTTTTTTTCCAAATGGTGAAGAAGAATAGGATGAAATCTAGTTTTTTTTCAATTGGTGAAGAAAAATTGGATGAAATTTTTAAGGGTTTTTTTTTTCCCAATTGGTGAAGAAGAATAGGATGAAATCTAGGTTTTTTTTCAATTGGTGAAGAAAAATTGGATAAAATCTAAAGGTTTTTTTTTCACAAATGGTGAAGAAAAATAGGATGAAATCTAGTTTTTTTTGAATTGGTGAAGAAAAATAGGATGAAATCTAGTTTTTTTTCAATTGGTGAAGAAAAATTGGATGAAATCTAAAGTTTTTGTTTTCCAAATGGTGAAGAAGAATAGGATGAAATCTAGTTTTTTTTCAATTGGTGAAGAAAAATTGGATGAAATCTAAAGGTTTTTTTTCCCAAATGGTGAAGAAAATTAGGATGAAATCTAGTTTTTTTTTCAATTGGATGAAATCTAACGTTTTTTTTTTCCAAATGGTGAAGAAGAATAGGATGAAATCTAGTTTTTTTTCAATTGGTGAAGAAATATTGGATGAAATGTAAGGTTTTTTTTTTTCTATTTGTGAAGAAAAAATTGGATGAAAGCAAGATAGAAACCTAAAAAAAATTTAAAAATGATTCCAATTATGGTGTGAAGAGGTCACTAAATCATCATGTTTACCAAAGTTCAATAATTAATACTTATTAGAAGTGACCCTTTGAAATTTGAAAAGCTATTATTATTAACTAATTGTTTTCCTTTCTTTTTCTTTTTCTTCTCTCTCTCTCTCTCTTAGGTGGGCAAAGAAGAAATTTGATGAAAGAAATATTGTTAATAAACAATTTTTACTTGGTCATATATTACCTAGTTGTTGACCCAAAAAGGCCAAAAAAAGAAAAAAAAGAAAAAGAAAAGTAATTGCTCTAATTTATTTATTTTTGGGGGGGTCTCTTCTTCTCTCTTCTTCTTCAAAGAATAAATAAATAAAATTATTATGCTCATTTATTTATCAAACAAAAGCTACATACCTAATTTTTAGTATCCACCTTTGGTCAAGAAAAAAATTAATGGGAAAAAAAAAAAGGGGGGGGGGGGGGGGGGGGCATAAAAAAACCTATGCTAATGATGGAAGCATTTTACTTGGTCATATTTAATTGGTGACCCGAAAAAACAGAAAAATAAAATAAAAACTAAAAAAATTGCATTTATCAGACATTTATTCTATCTCCAGAACTTTCCTTAATTTTCTTCACTAGAAACTTTTTGTCTGTCTTCTTGTATTTGTTCCTAGTGTTTTGGCCTCGGTCAAAGGCTATGGTGTATCTGGTGTGGATGGCAGGAGCTCAGCTTCTTCTTCTTCGTCTTCGTCTTCTTCCATTTCTGGAAGAATTGTTGCCTGCCATCGTTGTGAGAGAATTTCGGTGCGAGAGATAATAGAAGAGAAGAGAGAGAGAGAAGAAGAAGAATTTATACACATATATTCAAAAAATCCCTACCTCCCCCCCCCCCCCCCCAAGAAGCAGATTTTATTTCTCATACCCTTCCTTGTTTTCCTCTTGCTTGTTTGGTATTTTTTGGGAATTTTTTTTCCTGATCGGGTGTGGCAGAGTTCTCTAAGATTGGAAGGAGAGAGAGAGAGAGAGAGAGAGAGAGAAGGTGGGGTGTTGTGGGATCTATCTGGTGCTGTTTTCATGGATTATTTCAAGGATTTGTGTGGAGGATTTGGGGTAGAATTTGGTCTCAAGTGCCGCATGGAAGCTTATGATTGTTGAAGGAAGTCGGTGGAAGGTAAGGAAGTACCTAGTCAAGCACCGGAGGTGTGGGAGAGGGAAGGAAGAGAGAAAAGTAGAAGAAGAAGAAGAAATAGTAATAGTAGTAGTGATATAAGGGGGGGGAGAGAGTGGAGGTAGTGGGCAGTAGTAGTCGTGGTGGTGGGCGGGGGAAGAAAGGAAGGATGGGTGCAGTTTGCTGTTGTCTCAGACCCGAGGATTTCGAAGATTACACAGGATACCCAAATGGAAGCTTGTACCAGAATTGCGTGTGTCTACGGTGCTGTGTGCGCTGGTTTCTTCGCATGGTACCATTTTCCCCCCACCCTCCCAACTCCCCTTTTTTTTTTCTCTCTCTCTCTCTCTCACCCTCACCCAACTCTCTCTTTTTTCTCGTCTGAGAACTGACGCTGGAATGTTGATGTTAGAGAACCAGTTTTGGCCTCTGTTCTTTGGCTGGTTCTTCTTTCGGCACCCAATTTATATAGCACAGAAAACATAGCCGTGTTTCAAATGTTGTGGTCCTCAAAGAAGGAGGCGAAGGAGGAGGAGGAGGATTTGCAGCTGCTGTAGCACATAGCATTCAGTCTGTGGAAGCTTGATTGATGACAAGCTCAATTTCTTGGTTAGGGTAGTGGTGGTGGTGGTGGTGGTGGTGGTGTATTATTTGCCACACCCCATTTCACAAGTGTTTGTGAAATGGGTCTTCCCAATTTTTCCCTTGGTTTTTCTGTGGTTGTGGCTACTAGAGTATGAAGATTTCTCAATTCTCATGAGAGGAGTTATTGTTGTTGGTATGAGGGTACGGAGAGTTCTTGATTCTCATGAGAGTTGTTGGTGGTACAAGGGCATGGGGATTTCTCAATTTTCATGAGAGGAGTTGTCGTTGGTACAAGGGTTGTATGGAGATTTCTTGATTCTCATGAGAGGAGTTGTTGTTGGTACAAGAGTCTTGAAGACCCATGTATGTTTTTCAGAGGATGGGTTGGCTGGCTTTTGTCTGTTTGGCAACGAGATATGGGGATGCACTTGTATGGTTGCACTGCAATCCTCATACAGCTTGTTGCACCAGCAATAATCTTGATGGTGCAGCAAAGCTGATCAGCAATCAGCTTAGAAGCAAGCTTAGACCATTGTTCACAATGGGTTCACACCCTCATCAAGGGTTCATCATGTTTAGATGCTGCTGCTCAGGATCATCAATTTGCAGCTTTCAAAAACCTCAAAGATTTCTTATGGAAGAGAATTGGGGATTCATTTGCAGTATTCGACACGGTTTGATGATGTTGAAGATCGGGATATGTCATCTCCAATGCAAGGAGTGTCAACATCAACAGCATCAGGTCTATTAGGTGGCAACAACTTAGACACATCCTTGCCAGAAACATTCCGGGCACCTCCACGTCCCTTACCGTATGATACGGATCCTCGCTATCTTCGTGCTGTTCGTGATGGTCTGATATCAAGGCGGGACAAGAGTGGTATGAGTCATTTGCACGCAGGAGAGACAGAGCCCTTGCGGCGAATCAGTCTTCATGGTCCAGATGGAGGTGGAGGAGAAGCCTTGACACCTTTGCAGAGACGCAATGGTGGAAATGGTGGAGGGAGTGACCATAATGAGGAACTAGGTCAAGGGTATAAACCTGATTCCCCTGGAAAGCGTCTGCCGTCATCAAAGGGGTTTGCTCGAGTTGAGTCTGCAATATCTCTTGCTGAAGATGAGGACATGTGCCCTACATGCCTTGATGGTCACTTTCTCAACTCTTTTACCTCTTCAAGCTCGGCTTTTGTTTTCCATCATCTTGTCAAGCAAGACAGCCAGCAGGTCTGTCCTATAGAAGTAACAGTGCAAATGCATCTGGGTCTGGTACCTTACACCTGCTGAAATTGTTCCAACTTCTCTTGGCAAAAGTAGTCCTGCAATGTGTTTTTCCCTGGAGAGCATTCAGTGAATTGAGCTGGAGACACTGCAAGCAGATGTTCTGATTGAGGGAGTGACTTTGGCAGGTTACACGGACGAGAATCCAAAGATTATGACTGCATGTGGCCACCATTTTCACTTGGCTTGTATTTACGAATGGATGGAGCGCAGCACACACTGCCCAATGTGTGATAAGGTGTGTTGGCTTTGACATCCTGCCTCTTACCCATTTCACAGGACTTAGAAGAAGACCCACACCCTGTGCAAGCAAGCAATAGGTGCTAATGACTAGCTGTGTAGATTGGGTATCTTCTTTTGCAACATCTTGTTGCCTGTTCTGTTTTCAGCATACTGTGGTCCTTCCCTGCAGTTTGCTCATCTTTTTGACATGCATCACATGGGGGAGTTTAGCATGATGTCTGACAGTGTTATATGATGGAAGTCTGAACTTTAGGGGTTGGCTGTTGTTGCAGGAGATGATTTTTAATGAGAGCCTGTAAGAGGAGAATTGTTGCCCTCTTCTGCAAAGCTAGGCAAGGTGAGAATGGAGTTGATGGTGAGGTTGAATGAGAGAGAAGGCTATGGTACATCTTTTGTTCTAGCTATATTTTCTTGTGTTGGGGACATTGAACAAGGTTAATCCCAGGGTTGCCTTGTGTTGTGATGTTCTGCTGGCTTCAAAAGCAGACTTTATGACACATTCCTGGATGGAATTGGTATTAGCAGATAGACCACAAGTACCACTTTGTAGATACTGTGGATGTATTAGTATGCTGTTCTGAAGTTGAAGCTTCCTCTTCCTCCATCAGCCTCAACCCTAAGCTTGTCAAGATACTCTCATCCCACCTTCTTTCTATGATGTAAGAATTAGATCTTACTCAATGCTTTGCTTTTGGATCAGGAGTGCATACCTAGTGGGTTTCACAAGCTCAGTTCATTACTTGATGATTTTGTGTGTGCACTGTGTTGGACAGGACAGCACATGTTCTCCGGTGAATCGAGCTTCTATCACAAGAAGACATCAAAAGGCATAAAAAGACTGCAGAGGCGGATATATCAACTGCTTCCAGTCTAGCTGCAAAATTGACAGTGGGTGATGAAGATCAATCTCAAATCATGGTCTATGCTTCTACTATTAAATCAATGGATGCAAAGCTACACACAGCTTGCAAAAATTTGTAAGCTGGAAAATTGCAGAAAAAATTGACTGCAATGAAGCTGGCTGACATTTAGCTTCAAGTTTGGCACTTGTGATAAAGAGAATTATTGGGGAGTTACACTATTAGATCAGGAGAAGGTGCCTGACGGACAAGGCAGCCTTTCATCTATTTGTGATCCTCGGACCCGAGGGTGTGGCCCCCACACATTCTATAGGAGTTCATTCTGTATCACATCAAAGGGTGTGAAGCTACACCCAACCTGCCAAATTTTTAGCAAGCAACATAATTGTTCTCCACAACAAAGCAATGAATTCAAACACGTTCTCATTTCTACTGTAAGTTTGCTACTTCCCGTGTTCCAAACTTTGGCATGGTATGAAACCAAGAGGGGAGAGTGTCTTTGAGATTGTCATTGCATTTTTGTCTTGGCAAAAAAATTTAGTCATCTTGGGTCTCTTTAAATCATACCCCATCTTTGCTGAGGTTATCCGATGTCCAAAGGTAGAGAAAAGTTTCAAGGTTGAAAATATAAACAGCTGATGGCAGAAGTCTCAACTCAATCAGAATTCCTCAAGAACCTTAGACCTCAAAATGCAAAATTTGCATGTTTAAATTTTGAGATACTTTTAGACATTTCTTTTTTGTTTGAGTGAGATAGCCCATACCTTAAGGTAGTGAAAAATGGATAGAAAAATTGCAAAGAATGGTGAGACTCCAAGAGATTCAATGGGAAAGTTGTAGGAATGTGATATCAAATTTCTAGTTTAAAAACTTAGCATGGCATTAAACAATGTGTATGTAAATAATTGAAGTTTTAATCTTCATTGGATTACTTGCAATATTGAAGATGTGTCATAACCTACATTGATAACATATTTAAGGTGGTGGAATGAGTGGAAATTTATCTAGGTTCAAATTTATTGTATAATCTCCAAAGCCTAAGTATTTTATTGAATTGTGGCATTCCTTGTGCAATCTTAACCCCCTTATTTTGGTTCATTAATTTGTTCATGTACCCGTTGGGTAACATGGTTTTCATTACCACTTTATAACTTCTTGTTAAATCATTTTTAAAGTCTAAATTCGTTACTAGTTTGTGAAAATCTTGGTACATTACATAAATTATTTATTATACCTATTTACAAACTAATATTTTTTTACAAACATGTCCATCTATAGTTGTTGATGTTTTGAAACTTGTTTTATATGCATGACCAATGGCTTTCTAGCTTTGAATGCATAAAACTAAATTATTTTTATTAAACTCAATTTAATATTTCAATCCTTTTTTCTTTTCTTTTTTGTTATGTTGTTGAAGGAAAAACAAGTGGAAAATAAGGCATGCTTCAATTATATTGTAACTATAATAAAATGGTTATTGCACCCTTGTAATGTTGAGTAACTTGGTAGGTTAGTAGAATTTTACTTTAAAGGTCATGATAGCAACTTGGATTGTTAATATCCCACAAATGGTTGGTTGAAGTGTGGAATGTTTTTAACACAAGTTGTTTGTGTTCAATCATAAAACAATTCAAAAATATCACGAGCTCAAAACATTGTGAATGTTATTGATGGAAATCGCATTTTTTTACTGGAAAAAACTAATATTGAAATAAGTCATTGCATCAATTACAAATGATTACAATCGCAAAAAAAAAAATTATAGCATTTTACAAAGGGCATGTGATTGTGATAATCTCTTTTAATGATTCATCACAACCTTTGGGAGTTATCAATGGTGTTTCATTTAAGTTGAGTACTTTGTATACAAAATTAAGATGTAGGAAGTTTTTTAATTATTTATAGTTGATGTTGGAAAGCAAATGTATCCTTATTTGTTAGGTGACACAATTTATCTAATAAAAAAAGACTTTATGAACTAATTAAAAGAAAAAAATGACCTCAAAAAATTTGCAATTTAATGAGTCAATGAACCATGGATATATGCTCATGTAGTTAATGTTTTTGGGAGTTTGAAGAGTTAATGGCATAGTTTAAAAGATTTTTATTACACATTTGATAAAGGTACATAGGAAATTTATTACAACATGCATTTTTTATAATTCATATGTCAAAAGCAATTGTGTGTTATGTTCATAAAAAAAGAAATCCATTGATGGTTGAATGGAATGAAACCTAATAACATCATATTCTCTACCATCCATTCTATCATATAACATGACATGTGTGTTGGGCTTGCCTTAAATGAAAGGTCTTGCACTCAAATCTAATTCCATATCAAACTTTGAATAAATTAATGATTGTGACAATTATGAAAATGCTTAAAATACACATGAATATTATCACCATCTTGTTCATGTGTATCTTTTGATTTGAAAACATCAACAAAGATATTGCAATTTTAAACTATATATCTATAAACTTATTAACAAATTAGTTGTGTTCATTTGGCAACCTCATTTTGAGCTTCAAGCTTAAGGATTTTGATTATTTTTTTAATTATGCAAAGTTCATTGATGCCACAACAAGACTAGTTGCACCTCTGAAGTTTATATGACATTTCTTTAACAAATGTTCATTATCAACACCTTATTGACAACAATTGTTATAAGTGTGAAAAGTAAAAGTTGATACATTTGTATGTTTCCATTAAAAAACATAAAAGGATTGCAAATATGTTCTATCACATGGTGGTGTTATGCCCTTGCATTCATAATTAATGTTACAATTGTCATCTATTGCACCTTGATGAAAGTTACTTTCAAGGTGTTCCTTCCCCCATCCCCTCCAAGCAATTTGTTTAGTCTTCTAGTGCCACATGAATGATTTGATCTATGTGATCAAACCAACATCATTTGCATGCACTTTACTAATGATTAATTTGGCATTTTCCTCTATAACAAAGTTTTTTTATTTTAATTAATGGTTTTTTGACTTGGGTGTGATTTTTAACTAGTTTATGTGAATGACTGGACAAATTTTGCCACAACATCTTATTTATGAACTTGTGTGACATAACCTTTACCAATAGCCGATAACTTTCCAATGCATCACAATAAAAAAATTAGTTGCATCAGCATTTAATATCAAACTTTTCTTGATATCCTTTTTGAATTTTCTAGAAGTGTTATACATGAAATAACAATGAAAACCATGTGTGAAACCATGGCATCATAAAAAAAATGGAAGGTCCATGATAACTTGGTAGAAGAGAAGTTATGCATAAGTGTGCATGTGAAAATGGTATGAGATATCATTCTTTATGATTGATTGTTTTGTTTTTGAAACAAACGTTTGACAATATGTAAACATGTGGAGCTTAATTATTCATTGAACGTGAAACCTCTTGGTTTTTTTATGATGGGGGGGGGGAGTCTTATTTTCCTTTTCAATAGTGTTAATAATCGTGACCCTAACTTGAGAGCATATCAACAACTCTCAAGATGAATAACAAAATGTCATTTCTCAAATGAAAAGAAAAAGAAAATGCCTTCAAATGAAATCAAATCAAACAAAAGGCCAAACCTTGTGGGTGCAATCACAATCAAATGATTCAACAATGAGAAAAGACTCCACCACAAATGGGCCCTTTTTGAACATTCAGATTTTTTCATAAAAGGATTTTTTTTGCAACATGTTTTTAATAATATTTATAATTCCCCCGAGAAATTACATTTCTAATGTTAGTTATTTTTGAATAAATGTGATTTTATTTTTTTAATGTACAAATTTTGCCAATTTTTGTGTTTCATTTTGAAAAATGATCATAATTTCAAATCATGTTAAATTATGATAAATACTTGAAGTTTTGTTTTTTGTATCATAAGTTGCAATTTTGTTTATATGTCATACCCATTATGACCCATTTACATCCAACAAATGATTCTTGAAATTTGAACATTCTTAAATTATATTTTGAATTTCTAAAATTTCAAACACCACAATTTTTTAATTATGAGTGATTTTCATATGTGGACAATAGGTTATCATGATATTAAAAAACATTCCATGAAAATTTCTTCATTAAAAAAATCATTAACCTAGTGCTTTATAAAACTAATTTTGGAATGTTAAAATTCAAAAGTTTTTTACTAAACTAAAACTCAAGTTATTAAAAAAAAAATTTTAAAATCTTCAACATTCGTATAATTCAATTTAACACAAATTTCTTTGATCAACATGACATTAAAGTGGCATTATATAAATATGTTTGAAAAAATTGACAATTTATGGGTTGTTGGACATGGTATTGGCCTCGTTTCATTGTGACCACACCATTGTAGTGAATGCAACAAAATTCAAGCAATTAAAAAGGAGACATTCTTAGGGTTCTCTAGTTGAACTTGCATTTTGGAAGTAAAACATTATGAAGTGCTTTGAATATTTGGATCAAAGTTTGGGAGACCAAAACTTATCCAAATTGGATCCTTTTTAGATCATTAGAAAAATCTTTGAAAATACAACAAAAAATGGGGTTGCATTTTCAAAAACCAAGATGTGTAAAATAAGTTATGTTAATATGAATGGTTTATAGTGATTTTTGAGCATTTAAATAACAATTTGAAAAATCAAATCAACTTCAATTGAAGAGCTTGATATTTTTTCAATAGTTCTTTTCCAAAACTACAAGTTTTCCTTTGTGACCTTTAATTTAAATGCAAATAAGAATTTATGAAACCCCAAAGTTGTGAAACTTATAATTTGACAATTTTGAGATTTCCATTTTAAAGTAGGGGAGGAAATGATTTTCCTTTGTAACTCTTGTAAGGAGATATGATACAATGGAGAATGATGATTTTTTAAAACACATTTATTTAATGAATGAGAACTTTGTGAAAGGGGCCCTAAAATTCCCAAATGAATTCCCAATTTGGGACTTAAAAGTTTTAAGGTGTCCCAAATCTTTGGATCAATGTAACTTGAAAACCAAACCTTGTTCAAATTGCACCCTTTTTAGATAATTGGAAAATTGTTGCGACCCTAATTTTGAGCTCATGATCAAGCTTTAGGGCACCAAATAAAATGTGAAATGAGAAAATGTTCCAAGATTCAAACTCATTTTCATAAGTGAAATAGTGTAAGAAAATGAATCCCAAACACTCCCAAGGGAGAAGCAATTTGAAAATTGTAATCCCATAAGAATCTCAAATTTTTGGGAGAAAATGCAAAAATACAAGTTCATAATTTCCATTGGAAGGAGCTTGAAGCATAGATGTTGAAATTGAACTCAAATTCTCATCTGGAATTGAATTAAAAGTAGTCAAATTGGCAATATGACTCATAACCATTAAAACTTGAAAAAAAACATCCAAATGACGTTGGAATGAAAAATCGGATATGATTTGAAAATATTTTTTCGAGAGCTAAAAATTTCCTTTGAAGTTTTTAAATTGAAGTTCATATGTGGGAATTATGAACCCACAAAGTTGCAAGATACATAACTTGGTAGTTTTCAAGATTTCCACTTGGGAGCTCCATAATTTTTTATCATTTGGATGTAGGCCCTATCACCAATCACATAATATAATATAGAAAGGAAAGTTGTGCCTCCTCGTCTTCCCATGGGTTTGGGCTTGTGTGAGTTGAATAAATTTGGAATCTCATGATTAAATCTTAACACCACTTGATTTTAACTTGATTCAACCAACTTCTTCTTTAGTTTGTGCAAGTTTAACTTGTTTGTGAACTTACATTAGCACCTTTGTCTAATCCCATTTCAAAACTCCCACACACCCCTTTAACCCCCAAATGTATGCAATTAAGGAATGCACATTAGGTTCAATTCTATTGCAACTTTGAAGATCAACAAGGTATTTACCTTTAATACCATTTGAAAATTATAAAAACATGTCAAAAAAAATTAAAATTAAATATAATAAGCCCATGTCACATTTTTAAAACAAATATTTGTAAGACAAATTATGGTCATTTGTAAAATCAATAATTAAATTATCGCAATGATTCTCAACCACTTAAATGATTTTTCAAAAAATGTCAAATAAAATATGATTAAAGAGTTTGATATGACATTGGAAAGACATACAGAAAAAAAAGGTTTTCTTTTCACAAGTTTAAACCATGGTGAATTTTATGTTCGTGTGTTCACTTGTGATTTTTTCATGCACCATTTTGGTTCCAAATGCACTTATTCTCTTTTTGGTTTGTGCAATTTGATATGATAAAAAAATTGAATTGAAAAACTTGTTTTAGTCCATTGTAGAAGTTTCACACCATTTTTCTTACTAAGAGTTAATTTTTAAAATATTATTCGATTTGAATCCTTGAGTTGGTGAATGTGAGTCACATTCATCAAAAGGATGAATAATATTCACAACTTTAATAGTTAGAATTAAGGCTTAGAAGTTGTGTGAACTTTGGGGTTAAATGGTGGCTAGGGTTTGGAGGTGTCAGTTACATTAGGGTTAGGGTTAAAATGGTGACTATTTTAGGGTTAAGGTTTGAAGATGGCAACTATTTTAGGGTTAGGGAGTTACGTATATAGAAATATTTGTGAATGAGTTATTCATTCTTTCCTTTCATGGTTTTGAGTGCACATAAAACCTTTAAGGCTTGTTAGTTGTTGCAAGCCATAGTTTTGTGATTGTAGCATTTGAAGCATATAACTTTTGTGATTTTTGTTAGTTAATACAATTGTTCCATTTCATGAACCTTGAATGTTTCATTTCTTGCATGTTTTCAAGTTATTTCTAATAGGTTATGGGCCCACACCAAGCAAGAGAAAGGACATTGTATTAAACAAGAAGTAGTCAAAGGTTTAGCTTATATAACATAAAAATGAAAAATATTTTTGAGGGAAGGCTTTTAGTTTACAAGGATGCAAAGAGAGGGGTCCATTTCCAAGTGGTGGCATACAAGGAGATTGTAACATTTCCAAGTGAGTGGGAAGTGTGAAAGAAATTTCTTCAAAGTGTTGTAAGTTTTTCAAGTGTGGAAAACTCGTTCTTCAAGTTTTTGAAAGTATCAAGTTGCAAGGTGAAAGTGTTTGGAAAAGAGTTTTTCGAATTGTTGATAATCTCAATTTTGAATTTTGAGAAAGTGTGTGGAATAAAGTTCTTCGATTAATTGAAAGTTTTAGGTGTGTAGAAAAAAAATCTTCGAATTGTTAAAGTGTCAAGTTTCAAGTGTGTCAAAGAGAGTTTTTCCCCTTGTTGCAAGTTTCAAATAAAATTTCAAGCTTGTGCAATAAAAGATTTGTAAATGTTAGAAGTTTTTTTTTCAGGTTTACGTGAGGTGTCAAAAATTCCTTCCAAAACTTTTAATCTTTTGAAAAAGAGTGTTTGTTGTAGCATTTGTGTTCAAAATGTTTTCTTTTCAAATGGAGTCCTTGAAAGGCATGGAGAAGTTTGATGGTGGCAGCTTCCACCTTTAGAAATTCAAAATACACATGATGTTTTCTAAACATGGGCTTTGGAAATTTATGGGAGTGCCACCTTGCCAAGTGAAGAAGTTGCAAGGGCTGATTATAACAAAAAAAAGATGAAGGCTTTTGCATTGCTTTATGAACATCTCACGAATGGCCAACTTGCACACATTCAATATTGTGACAATGTGAGAAGTGTGTGGGATGCTTTTTGTGATATGCATGAAGTTAAGACAATTAGTAATAAGTTATTCCTTCGAAGGAGATTCTTCACCATCAAAATGCAAGAAGGAGATGACATGTTTGTGCACATCAACACATTGAAAGCCCTTGCGGACCAATTACGTTCCATCGAGGTGAAAACATTACAAATGAAGATGTTTACATGGTACTCTTCATGAGCCTTCCTCCATCCTTTAATAACTTAATCACAAGCTTGGAATCCATGTTCACGAAAGATGTAAACCTTCAATTCATTATAACAAGGTTGTTTCACGAAGTGTCCAAAAGAAAAGAATGTGAAAGTTATGAGATTATCACATTAGTGAACAAAACTCACAAATCAAACAAAAAGCTTTGTTTCTATTGTAAGAAACCTGGACATTTTGTGAAAAATTGTTTGAATAAGAAAAACGATGAAAAAAAAAAAAATTAATCAAGCTTGTGAAGATCATGAACAAATGTTGTCGCATTGAATGCCAATGATCATACCACATATGATTGGATTGTCGATTATGGTGCAACGTAATACATGACATTTGAACAATAATGGTTTACTATAAGAGGGGAACAACTTTTGAACCTTTGGCCTAAGGTGTACATGGAGCAAAAAAAACTTTTTTTTCCCCCACCAACCCAATTCATCTTTGTTTATGCTACTAACTATCAGTTTAATATTGCTTTTAGTTTATTTTGTCACCTTGAATGGAGGACACCCAGTACCAAATGCTTGGCAATCTTTTGTGGAAATTATTTATGATTTTGTGCTTAACTTGGTAAACGAACAAATAAGCGGTGCTTCTTCGATGAAACAAAGATTTTTTCCTTTAATTTTTGTCACTTTTACTTTTTTATTATTTTGTAATCTTATTGGTATGATACCTTATAGTTTTATAGTAATAAATCATTTTATAATTACCCTGGGTCTTTCATTATCTCTTTTTATCGGAATCACTATAGTTGGATTTCAAATGCATGGGCTTCATTTTTTTAGTTTATTATAACCGCAAGGAATATCCCTATCGTTAGCACCTTTCTTAGTACTTCTTGAGCTAGTTTCTTATCGTTTTCATGCATTAAGTTTAGGAATACGTTTATTTGCCAATATGATGGCCGGTCAAAGTTTGGTCAAGATTTTAAGTGGGTTTGCCTAGACCATGCTATCTATGGGGGGTATTATGTATCTAGCACATCTTGCTCCTTTTTTGATGGTTTTCGCATTAACTGGTTTAGAATTAGATGTTTCCATATTACAAGCTTATGTTTTTACTATTTTAATCTGTATTTATTTAAATGATGTTATAAATCTTCATTCAAGGACTAGTGGAAAAAACACGAAACCAGTTACTACATTATTTCTTTACTTTTGAGCGCGTCATCATCAACCATAATAAATAAGCTAGATTTGCTTTTGATAACGCAAAATGATGCACACCAATAATTGGAGACCTTTGAACGTGCGAGATGCGGAAAGTTACGAAAAAATAAATAAATAATATATATATTTCTTGTTGCGCCCTATGGCCTTGTAGATTTTCCTGTTGGTAAAAGCTAATGTTTCGAAGGGCGCAACAGAGAACGCAAACTTCCATTTCATCATCAAAAAACATAAAAATGCTCCTTAGAAATAGGTTAAAATAGGGGTTTGGGGCTGAGCCCTATGTCTTTTCGCCGAAGGTTTGAGAAGGGCCAATTTATATGACTAAAGATATGAGGTTCGAAGAATAACTCTTATCTCTTACACAGTACACATCACCTATAGGTCTATAAACTAACTAAGCTTCCTCTTGGCTAGTTATTTGAACCAATGTCTTATCATACAATTCTTAAAACCTTCGTTTGATGAATTAAAGACGAATTGATTTCCAAAGGGATCTTTTTATCAAAGCTGCCAGTACGGGAAACAACTGCTAGAAATAAGGTCCTAACAAAATTGTTGTGTAGCACGATGCGATATCGACCTACATTATTTGTGCTCAGTGCTTTATTATTTAGACAATACATGGTCACAATTGTTACCTTCAGCCTTCTACAAGCAAAATCTAGTTTTATTATACGAACAACTCCAATCTACTTTAGTTAATCATATGGATATAAAAAAAGCTATTGATTTAGAAACAATATCAATATTTCAACAACTTTTTGAGTTTATCTTTTACCCGTATAATCCTTTATGTTTTTGTTTAAATTAGCCAATACAAGCAAAATAATATATCTGCAAAAATGGCTGATGATGTCCAAGCATGGTCGCAATGTGGCCTTATCCTTTTATGTTTGATTTGCTATAGCACAAGAGACGAAAGGATCTAATAGGGTGACTTAGTCACCTAAGAATAAGCACCTAGTAACTAAGGGGCCCGCTTTGCTAATTAAGGCCACAAGTTTGATCGAAAGAGCTAGGGCATTTCATAGCAAAGCTTTTTTTCCCATTTGGAAAATCATAGCAAAAATTGGAAAATTCCTACAAAATCTTTTTTGCTACGAAAAGCAACGCTCCCAAAGATTGTCAAGATTTAAATTAATAGATGATTTGTTCTTTTGGCAAATAACGGGATTTGAACTTGTGTTTTCAAATTCACAATCTGACACTTTCACCTATTAAGTTATATTCGCCCTTTTATTTTCCAATTTAGACATTAGGATACTCACTATCGGATTCGAACCGACAACCCATAGGAACATATTTTGAGACTGTCGTGTTTACCATTTTCACCAAGCAAGTATGCTCACTATCGGACTTGAACCGATAACCCATAGGAACAAATTTTAAGTCTGTTGTGTTTACCATTTTCACCAAGTAAGCTTAAGGAAGCAAAGCGTAGAGCAGAGACACAATCTTTCTGTTTTGTTTTATTTTTGCCATTTTCTTTTTTAGACACTCTCGGCTTGCTATGCGAGGCTTACCCTGGCTTGGCTGGACTTGCGACATTTTTCTAAATATTTGAAAATATATATATTTTGTTGTGCTTTCTGCCCTAAAGCGTGGAAAGCCCTCTCTTTATTGATTTATATCAATCTATCTCAGATCCGAAATAATGCCAAAAAAATGACTTAATTTAATCTGACCATGGTCGCAAAAGCCTTGGCAATGGTAATGACTTTTGCATGACATGGAAAATACTTCAATAAAAAGGTCCTTTCCTTACTCTATCTAAAAAAATAAAATGTTTTTCCTTGCTGAAGGCTGAAGAAAAACAATACAGTTTCAAAATGAAAATAAAAAATGCATAGCAAAAACAAATTTGAACTTGCTTTACGTGGCTTCACTCTCTATATAATATAATATAGTAAGAGAAAATAGGTTAGCAAAAAAGAAAAGAAAAAAAAATATTTTTTTTTTCATTTTATAGTCCTACAATAACTATGCTTAAAGTTGGAGGCTTTAACCTTCTATCTTCCACCATATTTGTCAAGCAAATAAAGGCTTCGTCTAGCCAGGGGTTTTTTTGTTTTTTTTTTTGCTAATTTGCTTTGCAAACGAGATGGGAAACAAAGATTTTTTTTTCGTCTACTTTATTTCCTTCCATCACCTAAATGGCCTTGTGAGCTTTTGCTGAGCAAAATATCAATTGCATATGCCATTGGCGGCTTTCACAAAGACCGATAAAATGATAACAACAACATAGCCAAGCTTGTTCTGCTCGCTGTGCGAATTATTATTATTATTTTTGGAGGCACTTAGTAAAAAAAACTCTTTTACTTTTAGAACTTGTTGCAGATGGTGGGTAGATTACTAAAATAGAATAATCCAAGATGACCCATCTTTCAATTATGCCATTACTACGTAATGGCATACGGTAAACTCTATTGGGTGTGCTAAAAACTCGTTTTGTTGGGTTGTGTTGTCAATTTATTAAGAGAGCCTTCATCTAAGTCTTGGCTCATGTAACTGTCGCCCAAAATACAATTAATTATCTACCAAATTGATTGTATTTTGGTCATAATAAAAAAAAAGATTTATGTATGTATTTATTAATTGTAACTCCACCTTTGCTAGGTAGTTGTGTAGCAGGTGCATTTGGTCATTTTCTTAGTTCACGAGGAATTGCTATAGTCACAAGCACGTGTGTTTCATTATCTTTTATTTTATCTTTGATTGCTTTTTATGAAGTTGCATTGGAAGCCAGTGTTTGCTATATAAAAATGATTCCATGGATTTTTTCAGAGATGTTTGATGCTTCTTGGGGGTTTTTTGGCGATCGTGAAATCACCGGATGAATTGCTAGATAGATAGATTATCTGGACACTACAGTTGCTCTGTGGCGAAATGGACTTGACTCACTCTATGAAATGAACTCCCTTAGAGCACGATAACATGTTAGGAAAGAGGCATACCAAACGTAGCCAAAAATATCCTTGGTCGTGCCTTGATTGTGTCTTCGAGACACAGGTGAGACCATAGGTCACAAACATAAGTGGGAGGAGGTATCCCAAACTTGGTGTGTTAGGCAAGGTCCCATGCCATGTAAAGGTTAGATAATGTGGCGTTCCCTCCCGCATATGGGGAGCAAAAGGGCACATATGCCCGGACAAATGGGGGGCCTGAGTCCGATAAGGACAACACACCACTCCAAGCGCACCTATGTCTCAACATCAATAAAATATTCGATGGAACCGGTGAACCACGCATCTGCCCGTTGGTGCGTGGGGCAGAGGGCTCATATACTCACTTACTTAAAAGGGCGCAACCTCAAATATTTTCAAATTATTTTGCTACAATTTCTTTTTTTGCGAGAGGGAAAATGTTGAGATCAGCAGAAGGGAATGGGCCTAAGTCGGCAGATGCCGTACGCTTGAGTGGCAAAGGTAAGCAGCATCATAACCTTAAATAAGATGGAGCAAAAAAAAAATCAATTTTTTGTTGTGGCATGCTTGGACACATGGTGCTTACCTTAAACCTTAACCACAATCTCAAGTTGGTGAGCCGTGTGATGGGTAACCATCTTGCATAGTTCGGAGAGCACTTTATTATTTCACTTAGGTGAATGGCCGCATTGCAGTATGAAAAAAAATTTCTGCTTAATTTGCAAAATAAAAGCCTTGGTGAAGTAAAACTTTTGACTCTGTGTTTCATAGTATGACTGTAATTATGTTAATTGTGGCTACATTTGTAAGTAGCTTAGTTCATATTTATTCTATTTCATATATGTCCGAAGATCCACATAGCCCTCGATTTATGTGTTATTTATACATTTTTACTTTTTCTATGTTAATGATGGTTACTAGAGATAACTCTATTCAATTATTTTTAGGATGGGAAGGAGTAGGTCTTGCTCCATATTTGTTAATTAATTTTTGGTTTACACGGCTTTAGGCCAATAAAACAGTTATAAAAGCTATGCTTGTCAATCGAGTAGGTGATTTTGGATTAGCTCTTGGGATTATGGGTTGTTTTACTATTTTTCAAACAGTAGACTTTTCGACTCTTTTTGCTTGTGTTAGCGCCTTTTCTAAACCTTATCATTATTTAATTTTTTGCAATATGAAATTTCATGCCATAATTGTTATTTGTATTTTACTTTTCATTGGTGCTGTTGGAAAATCTGCACAAATTGGATTACATACTTGGTTACCTGATGCAATGGAGGGTTTTTGAATAAATATTTGAGGGCTCTCATGTGCCATTAGCTACATTCCAACAATCTCACTGTATGCTGGAATTGTCGACCGAGTGAAAGTCCTTATTGGAAAAATATCTCATTTTGACCAATCAGCAGGAAACCTATAAAAGAGGGCCAAATTCACCTAGCAAAAAAGGCTAAGGGAGCTCTGCTCTATAGGATCCTTAGAGATTGTATGTGAGACCTCTTATTTGAAATAAATCTTATCCTTGGAAAGAGAAGCTGGTCAGATTTACCTGAGGTACGAAACACTATTTTGTCGTGAAGGTTTGGTCAGTTTTTTTTAGATTATATAGTCTAGATGTGCAAGTCTTAGAGAATGGAAGGATTTGTACAAGATTTGGGCATGTAGAGGAACCTTATATCAAATCAAATACTCATCATTTTGCTTGTAAGCTTCACTTGGAGGGAGCGGAATTTTTTTAAAAAAATAATAAAAAAATAATAAAAAAATAAAAATATATATATATATTTCCAGCCCCACATGGTGTTCCATTCTAACAAGGCCAAATTATCAGCTCAAGCCTAGTCTTATCATCATCGTTACCAAAGCGTTGCACTCTGGATCAATCTACCAAGATTTACTTCAAAAAAGCTCAAAAAAAATTCTTTTGCTTTGCAAAATATATTTTCAAAAAGCGTTAAAATGGGGATGAGATGGCATCAAATGCATTTATGCATAAAAGAGAAAGAACATCTCAGTTGTTAAGAGCACAGTGGCCATCTTACAAATTTTGGGGAAAGTCTTTATTTCATAAGTGGAAGATCTAGTCCCTACTCTTGCTAAGCTCACCATCTCATTACCCAATACTCCAAAATCTTTATTTTCTAGCCTTGTAGAAGCGTAAAAGCTTGAAGAGTAGGCCATTCCAGTATCTGCTCTAATTCATGCAGCTACTATGGTAACAACAGGCATTTTTATGATAGCAAGGTGTTCTCCTTTATTTGAATATCCACCCAATGTTTTGATTGTTATTATTTTTGTAGGAGCTATGACATCATTTTTTGCGGCAACTACTGGAATATTATAGAATGATTTAAAGAGGGTCATAGCCTATTCAACTTATAGTCAATTAGGTTATATGATCTTTGCCTGTGACATTTCCAACTATTCTGTTAACGTATTTCATTTAATGAATCAAGCCTTTTTTAAAGCATTACTCTTTTTGAGTGTAGGTTTAGTGATTCATGCCATGTCAGATGATCAAGATATGCGTAAGATGGGAGGGCTTACTTCTTTGTTACCTTTTACTTATGCTATGATGTTTATAGGTAGCCTATCTTTAATAGGTTTCCCTTTTTGTACTGGATTTTATTCTAAAGATGTTATTTAAGAGCTCGCTTATACTAAATATATAATTAGTGGTAACTTTGCTTTCTGGTTGGGAAGTGTCTTTGTCTTCTTTACTTATCATTTTTTTCGTTTACTTTTTTCAACCTTTTTAGCACCAACAAATTCATTCAAGCAAGACATCTTACAATGTCATGATGCGCCCATTCTCATGGCAATTCCTTTAATCTTTTTAGCTTTTGGAAGTATTTTTGCAAGATACTTGGCCAAAGTGTGACCTGTTAGCCTATAAGTCACTCTTGTGACAAAGCGGCTGTTGCTCACCTAACACAAAAAGAAAATGTTTATTTATGTGTTAGGTGAACAACAACTGAAAATTGGATGCGGGCAAAATTCTCGCCAATGACTGAGATGTTCAGTTGACTCTCTTTCCTTTGTAGGAGGTCTAGCAACCTTTGAGTTAGAAGCAAGCAAAAAAGGGAAGAGGAAAGAAGCCTTGGTGAACCATTAGAAGTATATAAGTGCAAGCTTTGCTGCCCGATAGTATCCAATACTGACCACACTGAGGGATAGACCCTAGAGGGTAAGGCAGGAACAAGGGGTACTTGCAGTGCAAAATTTTGGTCTTGCACTGAACATCCAATGGACCATGGACTAAATAGCCACTGTCCAAAAGGACTATGTCCAGGGGACCGCCCCGCCAAGTACATTTTGCGCCTATGGGCCGCTGCTGCTGTATCTGTTGCTGCTCAAGATTGTGATGCGTTGATTACTTCTCTTCCAAAATTTACAACGAGAGCCTACTGTTATGTACTGGCCATGTTATGGTACAAATGGTGAGTTTCTTCTTCTTCTCCTTCTTCCATGTATTCTTCTATTGAGGATTGATGTTTTACAATGAAGACAAATAGATGGGGGTGCTTAGTTTTCCTCCTTTAAGTCACTGCTTCCATTCTAGAGATTCAGCAACAGAGTTTGCAACACAGTAGCCAATAGACTGAATGGTGACCATGGGATTTACACCAGGTGCAGATGGCATCAAGCTGCCATCTCCCACAAACAAACCCTCCACTTCCCATGTCTCACCACAGGAATCGACTGCAGAGGATTCTGGATCCACACCCATCCGGCAGCTTCCTAATTGGTGAGCTGACACAATTGTCACTTGCAGCTTCTTTGCACCCCGGTTTTGGACCCTAGCCAAGTATGCTTCTAACTCAGCTGTTGATGCACCTGCCAAAACCAAGCCATTACTAATTCAGCAAAGTGGTAATTAGCATTACTAGAGCTGCGCAGAGTGATGCATATAACTTGCAATCATTGACTTGCATATTCTAGACTGAGGATTTAGGTTTTCTAGTCTCTTTTTACCTTGCACTTTGAAGCGCTCTCCATCAAATTGGTGGGTACCGATTTCAGTTGCACCTGCAGCAACTAATACCCGTAAAGCTTGATCCACTCCTGTCATCATTGAATCTTCGTCATAGGCCAAAAGTGAGTACTCAAATGTGGGATGCTGATTTCTGTCCACGCCTACTTTCCCGCTTCCTTTATCCCTAGTTACAACGCAAATGTGCACAGTGCGGGAGTAATGTAGCATCCGCTCCTTTGCATCTTTTCCTGCAGGCATTAAGAATTATTGCATGAGATTGTTGCAAGGTTGGCTGGTATGATTTTTGGCTTGGTGGTCAAGATCAGAAACTGTAAAAACAACAGTAAAATGAAAGAGTGTTCAAAGTTTTACCTGAACACCATGGAACAAAGGCAGCAAAAATGGCAGGATGAAAGCACGAAGTTTCCAAGAGCGCTCCATAGTTGCTTGAGTTCCTTTGAGATACTTGGGAATAAGCTGTCATAATACCACCCTCGTAACATGTCCCGTCTGGGAAATCCTCTGAATCTTCTGGGAAAATCCCCCAAACAGATTGTGCTGGATGGAGGCGCAAGTGTTTCCCAATGTTGCAATTCTCAAGTCCACTATTCAGCAAGAGTGGAGGGGTCATTAGTGACCCACAAGCTACAACTGTTGCATTAGCCTTGATAAATAATCGAGCAGTTGCTTTACCGTCCCCAATACTTGCCATTACTCCTTGAGCTTTGTTTGACTTCTTCCCTGTTAAATTCGGGCAATGCAAAATCCGTTCAGCTTTACAATTTGATAAGATCACCGTGTTGCTTGTCTTGACAGCATCCAGAAGCCATGTCTCAGGAGTTGATTGTTTATCACCTGTTGGGCATCCATAGCTACACCATCCACAATAGTGATCAGGACTTGCATTGCGTGCCAATGCCCCAATATGAAATCCGAGTTTTTTGCACCCTTTTTGAAGGACAGAATTCTGCAAGCTATGTTTATTTGTCACTTCCTGAACTGAAAGGCGTTTCCAAACCACTTCCATTGCTTGTTCATATGCCTCACTTGCAAACAATTGCAGACCAAACTCACGGACCCACTCATTCCGAACATGCTCAGGTGTTTTGAAGCAAACAGACCAGTTGACGCAGGAGCCACCACCAACAGTCTTTGCCGCTGCAAGAGACAGTCCACCGTCTTCTGTTGTAAGAGCACCGAATTTCTCATACAATGAGATCATGGATGGACCCTCTAGTGTTGAAATATCATCAGGTGCATAGTATTCTCCCTTGTCTAACACCACAACTTTATAACCTTTCTGTGCAAGAACTGCCGCTACCACACCGCCACCAGGACCGGAGCCAATGATGACAACATCACATTGAATGCCAATGTCATTTTTGTTCAGGGGGTCACCACCAGCACCAGCACCAGCTGCTTTACTATGGACAAATGGAGTGAAAAATTCTTCCATGGAGTTGTCTGTCATTACTGAACAACACTGGGCATCGGCGAGGCATTTTTTGAGGTGTTCACTTGGCTGTTTTGCATCAATCACATGCTCTCCAAAGTGTTTATGAGACTCTCGCTTGCTGTGTAGAGGGTTTACACTTGTTGCTTGTGGATCAGGCCCACAATACCCAATCGCCTTCCATGTTGGGTTGTTCCCATTTGGGTCAAGCTAACAAAATCAAACATACAAGAGTGTTGTTTCCTCATAAAGGAAAGGCAGTAGGAAAAGTTAGCAGCAAATCTGAAAACCAGGCACTTACTTTCAAGTCCCATGTTTTCTGAGCAGTGAAAAAGTATTGGCAGCAGTCTCTCAATTCTTCCTAATGGAAGAAACACACAAGAAGTTTGAAGGAAAGAAGAAAACAAAAGAGTTATATGAATGGAGATTAGGGGGAAAAAAACCCCACACCTTGCAATAGTAAGCCCAAAGTGTCACAGATTTTAAGAGCTTGAAAATTGCACAGAATTCTTGAATGCGGCTACATGACCATCCTTGCAACACCCTTTCTTGTTGCTCTCTTCCAAGGCAAGGGTAGCTTTGGATGTAAGGGAAGGTCCCGCTTACTGTTGCCCAACCACCCAATAGAAAGCATCCTATTGCTGTTGAAAGAAGCCACAGTATGATGCTGATCACTCGTAGCAAGTTCGGCTTTAACACTACTGTGATTGCACCAGCTACCTGTACAAAAAATTCAGACAATTCAATTCAGCCCCAAAAAAGCCCACATTCAGTTTCAACTATCAAGGATCAAGAGCAACCAGGAACCGATGGAAACCAATTGATAGAAGGAAAACACATGTGCAGCAAAATCCAGAATTTCCAATTGAAGAAGAGGCAGAAACCCAATCCACCATACCATATGTGTGATTTTGCACCAGTCAAGACACACAGAGATGATCTGAGATGGTGATCTCAGAAAGAGATACCTGAGATGATGGTCTGAGAGAGAGGGAGAGAGGAAATCTTTGCTTACAACAGCAGGGATGCCGGCATCAGAAGCTGACAATTTGTAGAAATCATTGACATCCTGCAAATTTCTTTGAATTCCCAAGCTAGACTTGAAGCTGCTGCTGCTGCTGCTGGTTTCATCATCCAGCGGGTGAAGTGGTGGTGGCTGGATTGAAGGAACCAAAGTGTCACAGAGGCAGGTGAGAACTTGCATTTGTTTGGGACTGAAGTTGTGATGCAGAGGTGGATTCCATGTGCTCAGTGATGGATGGCCTGTTCTGAACTGCTTGCTCTCCTCTGAACGCCTGCTGTGCTGCTGTTGATGTTGTCTCTCGGAAGAAGAATCATGCTCAAGTCCATTGCAAGAAGAAGTCATGCCTGAATTTTTTTGCTTCTTGCAAAGATGAATTTGAGAAACCTCAAAATCAAAACTTGGCAAAAACTAGAAACCTTGAAACCACCCAAACAAAAAAAGCATGACTGAAGCAGAGTTAGTAAGCATCCCAGTTACAAAAATCAGCTTTTAAAAACCAAAAAAAACTGCAAGGAAAGGAAACAAGCTCCTAACAACAAAAAACAACAACTACCCACAACAAAAGTCTAGAGACTTTTCAACTGGGCCTCAAAACCTTGAGCTGCAAAGAAGCATTCAAGATCACCCACACCCAAAAAACAAGGAACTTGTAGCAATCTTCTTTTGCAAAAACCACAACCTTCAGAAAGTTGTGCTTCAGAGGATCTGATACTGGAACCAAGAGTTCTCCTCCTCCTCCTGCTGCTGCTGAATGAAAGGACCCAGTAGTATATCTCTAACTAAGAATATGTGGCAACAGTGGTCACAGGATTGTGGAGAGACTGATTCTTCACGTCTTCTTCTTCTTCTTCTGCCGCCAGGCTTCCTTCTGCCACCGTTTCTTTCTCCCTATAGCAGATTTCTGTCATCACTAGCGCCGTCTGAACATGGGTTTTTCCTTTTTCACTTTGTAGCTTGGGTTTTGCACTTGCCTGTTTTTATTATTGTTTCCCTTTTTTCTGCAATTTTGATCCTCCTCCTCTTCCAGTTTTTTCAAAAGAAAAAACGCATTTTCTCCTCCTCCTCTTCCAGTTTTTGCAAAAGAAAAAAAACCCATTTTGTATTCTCCTCCTCTTCCAGTTTTTGCAAAAGAAAAAACCCATTTCCTCCTCTTGCCAAAAAACCAAAAGAAAAACCCAATTTCCTCCTCTTGCCAAAAAACCAAAAGAAAAACCCAATTTCCTCCTCATCCACCAGTTTTTGCAAAAAGAGAAGCCAACTTCTTGCGGTTTTTGCAAAGCTAGTTTAGTTCTTACAAAATCAATCAAGCACTAAACAAAAGAAAGTCTTTCTGTTTTTCTGTTCTTTTTTTTCTTTGTCTAAATCATCATTTCACAATTGGGTTTTCTCCCTTTGGGTTTTGCAGGCTGCTACAACATGAATCCAAACACCACATGAAGAGCAAGGCCACATTTTGCAATTGAATTTTCTCCATTGTGGTTTATGCAAGGATGCCTACAAAATCAATCCCAAAACTAAACAAAAAGAAGGCCCTTTTTTTTCTTGTGCAATTTGTGGTTTGTTCTTTATCACATAGCCTATCATCATCTTAAAATAAGAAAAACAACCAAATGCATTATCATGTAACTTTTTATGTCATGACTGAAGAAAACAGAATGAGCTTTTTAAATTAACAATGTGACATTTGAGTTATCTCTAAAGTCACCCTGTCTTCACCCTCGCTTTCACCCCCACCCTGGTATCCACAAAGTAAGGAAATTTTATTAAATCTAAGCATGGAAATGCTGAAATCCACAAGGTTCGAGAGTAATTATACCGAGTAGTTGTACAGGTAGGAGCAGTGAAAATGTATGTAGCAGCAGTGGAGGCGCTCAAGGAGAAAGAAAGACAGGATGAAACTCAGTTTACCACCAAAATTGGTCGAAAAACTAGTTTGGGTCCCAGGTATTTCGTTTTGTAAAATTTTCATTCCCAGTTTACTCATTTGATGCCCTATTATGCCAAAACTGGCCGTTCTCGCCCCCTAATCGCCTAACTTTACAGATAACTATTGTGATAAGGTTTTTTTTTTTTCAATATTGTCAAGTGGGCTAAGTGGACTTTCAATCATGCAAAAGAGGAATGAGCCAAATTTGGCTAGAGGTCAGTCGGATGGGAAGAAGATTTAATTTAAGAACCTTGATTTGTTTTGGCAACCTCCAGGAACTCATTGTCTAAATATGGCAACTTCGGACTTTTCTTCTTAGAAATGTGGTGACTTTTGTGCTGCTACTTTTTTGGTGCAAAAGAAACCATTTATACATTTTGCAGGGAATTTAGATATTTATTTATTTATTTTGCCACAATGCCAAATTTTGCCCCCCAAAAAAACACTGAATCTGATGTTATACTCAAACCTGAAAATTTGCACACAAGTACAAAAATCAAAATAGTGAAGAAAGGACTTCTTTTGCAAATCAGGTTTTGTATGCTGATAACAGATTCAATCCAACAATGGACAAAAAGAAAGTCTCATAGCTTCTTATCCTCAAAACTCTTTGTGATCTTTTGTATCATCAGGCAACACACATTCCAAAGAACCAATGCTATCTATCAGATATCTTTGTTGGGTTTTTCCAACACAATCATCACACCCACAGGATAGTGCCAAAAAATTGTTCAAAGTATTCAATTGTTAGCCTTTTTATTGCTTTTCAAAAACAATCCTAAAAATTGCACAAAAGTGCCCAAATTTGTTCAAAGTATTAGAGTTATCCATAAAGTCTCACGATCAGGGGGCAAGAACGGCCAGTTTCAGCATAATAGGCCGTCAAATGTGTAATTGGGAATGAAAATTTCACAAAACAAAACAACTGGGACTCAAACTAGTTTTTTCACCCATTTTGGTAGTAAACTGAGTTTCACTGCTCCTACATGTACAACTACTATAATTACTCTCAAACCTTGTGCATATAAATGCTGAGTTTCAGAATTTCATACCGAGATCTAATAAAATTTCCTTCCTTTGTGGTTACCACTGAAAGAGGGGATAGGTGGTGAAAGAGAGGGTGAAGACAGGGTGACATTATGGATACCTCTATTCAGCTGTTCAATTATTCAATTATTATCCCTTTACTCTATTTCAACAACAATCTCAAACCCACACAAAACATGCAAGAAATCGTTCAAAGTACATATTCAACTTTTTTATCCTTTTTTTTTTGGTTTTTCAACAAACCCCCGTCCTCCCTCAACACCCACACAACAACCTCCACAAGCACTTTCTAAGGACACAATATATGGATAAATCCTGCAAGCACGAAAGAGTAGCAATGAATTATATGCACCTGAATCTCTGAAGCAAAACTATTTGTTGTTGCTCCTGTTTTAGTGCTTGCCCATAAGGATTTTGGTGTGCATTGAATTGGTCATATGACAAATTCTAACATTGTGAAGCTTTCCATTCCCATCAAAAACTATTTGTTTTGAAAATTTGTACAATTTTAAAATTTAAAATTTTATTTGTTTTTTTTAAAAATAAAACTTTCTCACACAATTCCTAGCACTTCAAGAATTGCAGAATTCAATGTCAGATTTCAACAACCCAACATAAGTTGTAGATGGGCTGCACCAACTCACAATAGAGAGTTGTTGTCCAACAAGTGCATTCACAACTGACACATCCTTGATCTGCTAAGTAAATGCATATCTTTGCAATCAGAGATGGTGGGGGTGTTCTTTCTGGTATCACATCATCTCGATGTGAAAGTCACACACAACACAAAATACAAAAACTTTCAAACACATACATACATACCCATTACTCACAATGGCCGATTTCTCTCCAAATATTTAATAATTTCAATAAAAGGGGGTGTATCTAGTTGCCTCGTTTTTTAGTATCAAGAATTTCAACAATTAAAAACAAATTACACACGATACACTAGTAATAAGAAGCAATGGTAATGTAGTGGCTGGAGCCTGGGATGATGATGATGATTCCTTTGTAGGTGCTTGAGTTTGGTGATGTTGTTTTGAGACAAAGCTGTTTCTAATTTTTGTTTTTAAAAAAATTCCCAACTTTCTCTTCTAGGAATTATTTAATGTCAAATCATAATGACAAGTATGATATATGAAAGTGCATATGGAAATGTAGGGGAAAAAAAAAATGGTTTGAGTGAATTCTCAAGCTTGATTCGTAATAATGAGCAAAGAAAGAACCCTCATTGATTGATGAGTGCTCCCACTTCAATCTATTTTGTGACTTGTGGGTTTTCTGGCAAGAAGTGTGTGTGTGGGTGTGTTTCAAGTTCATGATTGTTCGTCCCTCAAAATTTTGAGGCCCAATTGTCATGTTGAGGACCAGGTAAGGTCACTTTATAGTACATTTCTTGAGCACAAATTGTGTGTGTGTGTGTGTGTGTGTAGAAGTCATCTTAAGTACACAAAGAGTTAATTTGTAAGTTTGGCTATGGCTGAGCAACTTTTGCATTGTATTTGCTTTAATCATACACCCAAATTAGTTCTTGGCTTTAGAACATTTTTTATGGTAGCACAATAACAACCTCTTCACAACAATTTTGGATGAAGTACACTCATTGAATTTGAACTTTTTAAACATGCACAAAATACAAGCTCTTCTAAGCAAAATGCATACATATGATTGTCCTTCCATTCATTCATCTATTTTTATTAAGGAAGGTTAGTCAGTTGGTTGTTTGTTTGTTTGTTTGTCACTTAATCCTTAGTTGATCAAAATTGTCACATTCCAAAAAAAGAATCAGCCATCACAAATGTCCTTAAAAAAAAGCCACATTTAAGATTTTGAAATATTGTGCATGACAAAAAAAAAAAACATAAAACATTGAAATATTGTGCATTTGATATGTTCAAAAGCCCTCAATTATGAGTAGGGATGCATGAAAGTGATTTCCTTGTGTTTTGAGTTTAGACCTATGGTGCAAGAGTTATTGAATATTGAACAATATTGTCATGAGTAGTAGGATTAATGGAAGCCAACAAAGGTTTAAGGTGGATGCAGTAGCAATGTCGTGAACAACCTAGAACAAAAGATTGAACCTGATGTCGACAAGTTTCTAAAACAAGAGGTGCTACTAAAGACAATGAAACAACAACTAACTTGACGGAAGCCTCACCAATTTAGACTTTGCATGCTTGAACATTTTGAAAGACTAACAAACAACAAAAAAAAAATGTCGATTTGAACCACAAAAGTCAGGTTATGTGATGCATACCGATTAGACTTTGCATGCTTGAACATTTTGAAAGACAGATAACCAACAAAGAAAATGTTGATTTGAACCACAAAAGTCAGTCATGTTATGTGATGCATTGTTTGCCAAAGTGAAATAATGGGTGCCCAGATTCTGACCTTATGCACATGATGTCACAAATATCCTAAGACCCCCCCCCCCCCCCCACTGAATTGAATCTTTTATTCAATAAAAATTCATAATAAATTTTATAATAAATTCAATTTATTTATTATTTCATGTTGAAAAACGAGATAATTCAGGGATATCAATAAATAAATATATCTCATGCCTAGAGAGAGGCTGCTATTATCTGAGCATTAATTAATAATACCCTATTTAACTGTAGCCTCATAAGTGTTCTGATTGTACCCACCTGGGTAGATTATTTATTTATTTATTTATTTTTCCCCAAAAGCAAAGAAAAAGAGCCCTGAATAATCCCATGGTTGTAACTCCAAGTGTTGGTCAATAATGCCCTTTTTTTTTTGGGACATGTCTTTGCAAGCTTTTTTTCTTTTCTTTTTTTAATTGGAAAAATTTAGCCAATTGGTGACCAAAAATTAAATTAAATTAAATTAAAATAAGGGGGCCTGTAACTTCTGCAAAAAGATTTATTTGGGAAAAAAATCCCCCCCAAATTTGCCACATTTTGAGAAGGAAAAAAATAGGTGGGGCTTGAAATCTCCAATTTTTTGACTATAGGTTCTTTCTAGCAACTCACCATTACATAAGGGGGTTCCAATAAATTCTTACTTTTCTCTTTGACATTTAGCCAAATTTGGCTAAATCCACTTGTGAAGGATTGCCAGTCCACCAACCTCATTAAATTTATTTAGAATAAATAAAATAAAATAAATAATAAATAATGATAAACCCCGAGATTGAAACTTTCCCCCAAAGGCCCCCCCCCCCTCCTCTTCAGCATACATTTATTTCCATGCATAGGTTGAATTTACCAACCTAGAGGCACCTTATTCTAATAGAGGGAGAACACGGCTCGCTCCTCTTGCACATACAAAGGAAAAATTAGGTCAAGTTTTCATAGTGGTAAGGCCGCGGGTTTTTATCATTGGGTCAATTCTTTTTTACCCTCTTGATACCCGGCGGATACCATCGGGCATCACGGGAAATGAATTAAAAAGGAGAGTGAGTGTTTTGGTATAAGGGAAGGCACTAGTGTCAAGTGCCTTTTCTTTTCTTTTTTTCTTTATCCTCTCGCTTTTGGCAATTTCAAATTTTCAAAATTACTTATTTTTTGAGTTTTCAAATTTTCTTTTTGGCAAAATTTCATTAATATAATCGCATTGCTTAACATATGTTGAATTGTGTACACCAAGGGCAAAGGTGGTGTCAAGTTCATCATTTTTGCAAGTTATGTTAGGAAGGAAGAGTTATGACATATGTCTCTAGAAGGGAGCGTTTCCTTACACTTGGATGTCTAGGTGACACATTATTGGCTAAATGTATGTCTCTCATGCATTAGATTTGTCAAATTTGTGGTTAGAAAAAAATGGTTTTTTTTAAAGGCAAGATCTCACCAACTAGTGACTTTGGATTTTCTAGTCTTCAAATTTTAGAATTTTTTTTAATATCCATATTTTATATTAAGTTCCAATAGGGTAGCAATCGACATCATAGTTTATATATATATATTATTTATTTTCCATTTTTAAAATCCAGATTTTCACTATAATTACAAATTCAGCTACATCACGACTTTGAAAAAATAAAAATAAAAAATGCATTAAAAGGACTATAATTCAAGCTTGTTGTTGTGATGTAAGGCATGTGCATTCCCTTCACATTGAAGGACATACGACAATGGCAAGTACAAGGTTGGTGCTAGAAAATTGACAAAATGATGAAAACAAATGCTTGTTGAAAATCTTTGCTTTGTTTAGGGTAAACATGCCTTCCACCAAACATTGACCTAGTCCAAACCATGGCTAGTAAATGGTTGCACATGTCCCTTGCAACATCCAAAATGGTCTCTACAACCAAACACCTAGTCTAGATTTTTTGCATCATCCTAACATATAGGGATTTTTTGTGTGGGGTTATAGGTGTGTGTGTGTGTGTATAGAGAGGCCAATGAAAGAAAAACCTTACCACCTATTTATGTGGTTATGTTTGGTGATGGGATGTGGATGGGCACATTCTAATGCATACAACTAAAACTAAATAGGGATTACATTTGGTTATGGGTGTGATTTAAAACAATTTTTTAAAAATTGAATGTTTTTCACAAAGGTAATGTTTGGTTCAAGCGGTGATTTGGACCCATTTTTGCAAAAGTATAGAACGCAACCAAATACAATGTTTGCCTATGGGGTTATTTGGACCACCTTTAAAAAAATTACAATAATGCAAGTAGGATTCAAAGTTTGTAGAACAGAAAGTTTGACACCCAATTTTTGCAATTCATTATACAACAATTTGTAATCATTGTATGTTCAACACAATTGCAATGTAAATCATATATGGAATTCAAATGAAATAGGCATTCAAAAAAGTAAGCAAACAATCAATAGCAAAGGTTTTGGCCAAAAGAGGTCTACAACATCATGTCCCCCAAGTCTAAGTAATAATTAATCATAACTTGTTTAATAAATGTAACAAGAGGTGTTTTGCAAGGGTTCTAAAAGTGAAAAATTATGATATGATTATATCAAATTCTACAAATTATGAACATGCATGACGAAAAATAAAAATTGAATGACTTGCTTCTTATTCAAACAATTATTATGCTTCTTTAATAAGTTTATTCTCAAGTGAGATTCTCTAACCAATTGACATTTACTAATTCTAGATGGTCATGGTAATCATATTACTTTAGAAGCAATAGAATAGGCACAAGAAGAGTTTAGTTTAAGCATGATGACCTTTCCGTCTCACACATCACATGCTTTAAAACCCCTAGACATAACATCCTGTTTTAAGCCTTTTAAAACAATATTCAAAAAGGCAAGGGATAAAACTATTACTATAAACAATGGCATGAAACCAAACCATATCACTTTAGTTGGATAGGTAGACCAAGCTTTAGAATAATCACTCACGAAAAGATTATCAAGTTTGAATTCAAGGTTATATGGCCTTAAAACACCAATACAATCGACAACAAGATTTGACCCTTGAAGATTTACATAACAACAAAAATCAACCCAAGAAATTAAGAAGATTACACATCATATGAATATACTAATCATAGTTAACAATGGGGGGAAAAAAATTGTCAATACATAACTTTTCCATATTGCTAAAACAATTCATCAAACCACAACAATTTTTTTTTTTACTTATAGGTGAGAAATTGAACATCACTACTACATAGATATGTTTCATAGCCTTGTAGTAATAAAAGATGGGCAAATAAAATCATTTAGGTAATAACCTAAATGAACTTAATTATGAACTATTACATGAAATTTAGACCTCTCCAAATCTAAGCCAAAAGTCCGTGAACTTGCATAATCTACAATCATTGCCCCATTTGCATCCACGAAACACCAAGAGCAAATAATTATTAATCAATTACTCATGGTCACATGTTGTGACCTTTCATAAATAACTAGATATCTTATGAGAAAAAATTATGGACAAGATAATTCTAAAAGAAATTTAAAAAAGGGATTTAGCAAAAGGAAAGGAATAATAGGTGGGCCAAAACAATAGCAGATCTCTAAATTGCAAAAGATTGAATAACTCAAAGAACAATTGAGAAATGTGCAAAACTAAGTTCAATGTAACTAACTAATTTACAACAATTATGAGAGTGGTAGGTGACCACTTTCACAAAAAAAATTCAACTAATCTTACAATACACCACATGCCCACAACCTCGTTCCCCTCATCTTTGTTGTTTTCTTTTTGAAATTCAAATAAAACACATTTCTAGTTTGAAATTTTTTCCTTTCCCCTATTTTCATTATATCCCATTTTCTACTTAGAAATCACTTATATTTGAAAAATTCCCCTTCCTCTACCTCCTTTCCCCCCCCCTTTTTTTTTCTATATTTTCACTTCATGTGTTTGTTTTTACATTTGTCCCTTTCGTTCTTCCTCCATAGCCACCAAGTTACATCCACCTTTGCTCTCTATATAACAACAAATAACTTTCCAAGTTCCCATTCACTTGCATATACATTCTCACGATTTTCCCAACATTTTGTTTGTTGTTTACTTCAACTTGTAAAAGCACAAAAGGAGAAATCAAATAGCTCCACAACTAAAACTAATTATCAAAATGAGGTTTAGAGAGTAAGGAAAAGTGTTTTGACCCTGACTAATATGTCATATTCTAATTGCACCACATGTCAACAATCTAACTATACTTGCCCATACTCCAAAATTGCATATCAACAAAATTGTTATCTACATTCAACCCCCTATAAACCCAAATTTTCCAAACAATTATTGTCCAAAATTACCCAAAAAAACCCTTTGAAATGAAAGTCCAAAATAGTAAGGGTAACCTTTCTTACAAAACTTTGGCTACCTTGTAACCTTTGTCCTCCTAGATAATACCTATCCTATGTCTTACCCATCATGTGATACCTTCATACAACAACTTGCAAATGGGATTTGTAGTAAAGGAGCTTCTCTTGAACATCACGAGAAGAAGAAGAGTAAGGACACATGCAACCAAAATGCTTGGAATGCCAAAGAATGTTGAATGTTACCAACATGACAACACCATTGAACAAAATGGGGGTTGTACAAGAACAAGACTTCATGGCCACAAACCTACAACAACACTTAGTTGTGTTCTTCCTTTTAAGGTTCTTGGAACCCTCCAACACTCATGACCATCATTTTTTAAGCCGAAGACCAATTTTGATTTAAACCACAAATGTATAAACATGAAGTTTAAAACATAAGATGTTGTTTGTGTTTTGTTTCATCCATTTTGGTGATGGGGAAGATAAGGTCCATTTGTCATCATTCAACTAATTGGTTATAGATAACAAAGTATATATTCTTGGGCTACCATGTGTTTGATGGAATTTCTTTTTCAAATTTATGACCCCAACTTCGGGGCCCATATCTTCGTAATTTCTTAACCTTTTTGAATGGTTTAAAAAGTTATAGTTGTGCCTTAGATAATTTTTTACATTTTGTTTTTGAACCTAGAGACAAAAAACATTATTGAGTGAAAAAAGGAGGTGACTAATACACTAAGGGCCACTTTGGACAAGGGTATAAGACCAAAAAGTGGCAAATTGAGGTTAAACCTACATGGCACCATTTTGGAGAAAAAAACAATTGGTTTGAGCGAAAAAAAAAAAGGGGGAGGGGGCTAAAAAGGAAAGCTATGAATTTGAAGAACCAAGATGCAACTTAGGGTGTGAAGAAGGGTCCAAAATGGTTCCTAGGAATTTGGACCCTAAACCCCCATCTAAAGTGGGCCTAAATGTTTGTGGTGTGTTAGGCGGCCAAGAATGTTGGTTCCATAAATGACAATGTCACTCAAAAAATGTGATATGAAATGAGGTCTGAAATTGAGGTGAGTGAAAATTAGGGTTTGTTTATTGCATTTGGCAATGGAAAGGGAATAAACATGTTTCTATGTTTTGTAGAGAAAGAAAGGTTGCATTTATTTTGATTTGGTTTGCATTTGGTGATGCAAAGGGTTTGGCAACAAAAAAGGAATAAATACATGGGTATGTTTTGTGGAGAAAGACTACTTTTATTTATTTATATTATAAGGGTTATAATTATTTCAAGAAGATTTTGTGTGTATAATTTGCATAGAAAAGGTGTGTTGATTTTTGTTGTTGAAAGGTTTGGGGTCTTTTGAAGTGTAAGAATTTGTGGGTTTGAAGTGGCAAATGTGTTAAGTGGGTTTGAACCAACAAGTAGGTTAAGTGGGTTTGAAATGGCAAGTGTGTAAAATTGTTTTGGTTGCAATTGTTAGAGGGGAGTATAGAGGTTGGATAGGAGATGGTGAAGGTAATTACATCAAGATAATTTTTTTTATAGAGTTTTTTGGATTTCTTGTATGAAGTTTTAGAATTGTTTATGAATTTCATTTGGAGTTTGAGAAAAGACATTAATCAATTTTTAATGTGTTTGAATCTACAATATATCAATTTATGAAGATCTTGGAGAAGTTTGCAATTTTGTTGTAGAAAAACTTGGGAATTATTGGGATAACATTTTAGTATTATATATAGAAAACGTGTAGATGTACAATATGTCACATCATACCTTCACACACTCCACAATAGTACTTTGGTGGTGTTGAACAACTTTGAGTACCAACAGAAACAACTTTCACTAATGTGTTCAGAACAATATATTTGTCACCTCAACTTCACCATTATTTGTCAAATGAAATGTAGATACTCTCCTTAAGAGATACATATCCCCATAACAAGAACTAAAAGCTAAAGGAATAAACAATGAGAAAAAACAAACTCGCTAGAAGAAAAAACAAAATACTTAATCATCGTCCCCCCCACCCCACCTAAATTTGAAGCTTACCAACAATGTCCAAAATAGAAAGGTCACATACCACCTTTGCTTCCTTTTGTCTCTCATCACAAACAAGATTTCACACAACACCACACAAATTAAAATAGAAACTATGTAGACCGACCTTACACATCGAGTTTGTCTTCGACTCTTTAGTCACCTTGTCATCACAAACAACATTGCAAATAACTCAAAGACGACCCACTCCACTTCCATCCACTACAAACATGTCGAATCCCTACAAGTCCTTGTCATTTTCTTCTGCATCATGGCCAAATTCTCGAATCCATCCATTGCCCACCCACTGGACTTATGACAAACAAATCCTTCTAAAAAATTTGTTGCATTCCTAGCCAACCTTCTTCAAAGCTTTGTTGTACTCTCTTGATCTATGTAGAATCGTAGTTTCGCATACTAATAGGCTCGAAATGGTGTCATCCAAGACGACGAATTATGTCACTTTGCCGAAAAAATTGAAGGAGGAGCTTGTTGACTCCACACCCTTGTTGATCGAAGAGAAACCGAGAAAGGATCAACAAACATATTTCCCGACAAACAGCCAACTACACCTCTTAGATGTTTGTGACTAACGAAGGATACAATGCACCCATCAGTTTTGCATCTTCAATGGAAGCTAATCAATTTGTAGATGGCTACGCAATCAAGAAAAACAAGTTTGTCGAGCAGCATGATCCCGTTTGGTGATATTGAAGAGGAGCTGTCGGCATACACTGCTATAAGCATGATCCGCAAAAGCATGTTTGGCACCTTGGTGCCTACCAGAGATGGCTTGGTTTTTGATCAATTTCAACTCCACAGAGATGTTTTGATATGGTCTAACCTTTCTTTTGATCAAGCAAAACAACTATTTGACAACTTGCAGATTAGTGACGGACAACTTCTGTTGATCACAAAAAAAGTAAATGATGACATCCCTTGCCCAAACTTGACACTTTCAACATCCAAATCGAGCACACAGAAAGGGAAAAGCCATGCTCCACCAACGAAGCAACAATTGACACTAGTACCACGTCTATACAATCGCGTGCATACCCCCTGCTAGGATTTATGTTGGACAGAGCATCGATCTACTTCGTAGATTTCAATAGCATCTTATAAAGCTACCATTTTGTATGTTTTTCCAATGTGAGAACTTTTCAGCTCTTTGAAAATCACTTCAAGCTGACGTGATTTTTTGTAGTTTTTGTACCTATTCAACAAGAAAGTTCTCATTTCTGCAAATCAAGCTACAGAGAGATATCAACCCATTTGGGGGAGAAAAGAGAGTTGGGCTTCTTCTCAATTGTAACCCATCATCTTTTGGCATGTGTGATCCAATTTTTAGGGTTAATTCCTTTGTGGGTGTTCAATGGGATGCAGGGGAAGAAGGTGTAGGGCTATTGCACACACAATTGTACTTTAGAACATGTGATTTTATATTTATTGTCTGGTTTGGTTTTTGAAGGTTTTTGTGTTGATGAAGATTGTGGGTGTTTTTGTTCTTGGGAAATTGGAGCTCAATTGGTGCTTTCTTATGGTGGTGGCTCAGAAGGAGTTACAATTCAGACAGCTGCTTGACTTTGTTAATCTTAAACCCTTGAGAGTCTTGAGGAATGTAACATTGATTTGGGGAGTGGAGGAGATTTTGGCACCATTGTAGCAATGCAAGTTATATGATAATCTATAAGTTTGCATGCATGTGGTGTTTGTGTGTGCAGGCCAAACTCTGTGGTGTGCTGAGCAAAAGTTACAGTTTAAGAAACTGACCTCCACCTCACAATCAGTTATTTTCAGGGATTTTCAGGTTTGTGGGAAGTGCCACAAATTGCCACTACTGCTACTACTCTGAGTAGTGCAAATTTTGGATACCCATTTGGTTTTGTTTTTTATAAACAGAATCAATTATTTGGTTGTGTGAAGAATGTCCATATTAGTTTAGGGTTTTCATTACATTTTTGGAAGTTTGAATTAGAATGTCAGTTTTGTGTTGTCAGGTACTATGCATTTGATGGGAGTATTGTTCCTTTGACATATAATAATTGTTCATCAAATTTGTTTTCATGGGTGATTGATAAGGAGGTAGCAACAAGTTTAGCAACTTCATTGAATTTGTCAAAACCCTAATTGCATAACCCTAATCTCAACACTTATGTCTTGAATGCTTTTAGAAACTCAGGACAAACGGTTTGTTCATTTGCATCACACAAAGTGGCCTGTTGTTTTGATCGCAATGGGTATGCATGTAGGTATGTGAAATCAAAGAAGAGTGAGACCGAGAATTGCAACTTTGCACGTATTTGTACTTGGGGATGAACTGATTGGCATGCTGGTGTGAGCAGCATGGACAACATTGGAAACCATGCCAAAGTGCTTGTTTTATGGAGTCTAGATTTCTGGGTGTGTTTTGTGGACTATAATGTTGTTTGTGATTGTGGTGTTCATCATCTACCAACTTAACAACCCATGTCCGTTGTTAATATGTTCACATGACATTTCTGGTGGGTTATGAAAGCTTGTCTTTATTGAGATCATGAATTTGCTTTGAACCCAAAGAAGCTGAGTTGTTCTCACACATGCAATATATGAAGAATGATGTTTGAGATCAGTGTGATGCTTTGAGTAAAACGTCAATGCCATTGTGATTTGCTGGTGGGTGGTGGCAACTTTGTATGGTTTCAATTGCAATAGAAACTCTTGATTTGTTGCAGTACATTTCATGATTGTCTGTGATAGAAGAAAACTCGTGATTTTTTTGTATTGAGTAGGCACAACACAACAGGGATATCTGTAAAATTGGCGAGCAAATGCCATTGGAAAAAAGCAAACAAGTTAAGAGAGTGTATCACGAGCTTGTAACAACTTTTATGACCTAATGTTGTATTCATGCAACATGGGTATTAGGCATATGTGTGTATTTTGTGTTGTAAATATTTGGCAAACACATTTACAAGGTAATCTTAAGTACATGTGACAATTAGCCAATACTAATATGGCATGTGCATTAAGGTTCATGATTACCTTAACATTGTTTTGATGTTTCATACAACCTTGAAATTGTTGAAACATGTTTGAGTGAAACAAAGCAACATCATACTAGGGGAGGCTGGAAACCTCATGTCTTTGGTGTATATGTGGCATGAACATGTATCCTTGAGCTAGGAATACATACACAACTTCATTCAACACGTCTTTAGCTTTGGTGTACAATCGTCCTATAATGACTAGTGTTAAATTCTACTACATAATTGGAGGATAATTTTTTTTGGAGGATTGTCCCATTGAAACATTTGAATGTTTCTAAATACTCAACATGTGATTCTATACTTCAAGTCCATACAACAAAATAGATGATGCACAATACATTTGTTGAGCATTTAAAAGGTGTTTGGAAGACATTGATTGTTAGATGGAAAAACTCAACCTATGACCCAATGAGCCCCATTTGCTTACACCTAAACCCAAAATAACATTTAGTCTTAAACCTAAACACAAATGTTCATCTCCTATTATATTTCATATATCTCAATGCTAAGACACATCCAACCATAAACACAATATTTAGGCCAAAAAGGGCACCCATGTTTTTGTAACGGGAATTATAATTCAATGACATCCCACTTTGCATTATTAACCAAGCCAAAACATTCCTTTCATCTTTTATTCGCACACAATTGCAACTTGGGCAAGTGGTTGGATCTAAAGTACATGTGTTGCATGAGGGAAGTTCAACATCACAATAGAAAGCAATAGATGTTAAAGAATTAATAGCATATTGGGTTGGGTTAACCCAATATAACCATATCCAAAAATTAGGTATCTTTGACTTGGGAATCATAAAGCCAGATGTCATATTCCTGTTCACAAAAGCAATTATGTATGTTAGTTGATCATTTCTGCAATTTTAACTTGACAACATGAGAAAACCAAAACATATAGTAGTTGTTATTTATTTCTACTTTTGGATAATAAGTGGACGTGTTTTGATTGTGCATAATCTTGAATTGTCATGCTGAATGAACTTGGAACATTAAAAAAAATTGAAGGCAAAGTGGTAAGACACACCAAAAATTCACAATGATAGGAATAATGATTGTCGCCACCTGTGTCACCATTAGTTATACAAACATCAATTCATCAGTTGCCATAAACGAGTTTCTTTAGTATGCTTGCATTTTGATGACAATCCAACTAGAAAGAAACTGATGCTACCTAGAAAGAAAAATCACGAGGCTAATGCCCATAGAAGAAAGATGACCATCAACTCTTTTTCCCCTTGAGTTTAGAGGAGATCTAGTGTGTCAACACTAGGTAGCCCCTACCCTAGTGGCATGGGAAATTGGCACAATTGGCAATTGATCAAAATATCATTTTCTTTTGAATTCTTCAAAATGAAATCAAACCCATTTCATTCATTTCACCTAACATGGCTATCTCACGAAAATTTGTCAATATTTTTTAAAATGATGGCCTAATTGACCTGTTGGGCATATTTGTAACCGAATTCATCATTTCACTTGGTCTTTCAAAAAAATTGAGAGTAATATATAAGAAAGGAATATTATGAGTAAATAACAAAAAGTTATTAAGCCCAAACATTTGCCTATTGCCATAAATTGTCTTTTGGCACCAACTGACACAACACAACATTGAGTGCAAAGAAGTAAGAACTGAATTAAGTGTAGGAATGGACCTGTGGTGTAGGGGTTAACATTGCCAAAAAGATGCCAAAATATGTGATGCATGCTGCATACTCCAAGAAAATTACCCAAAACTCAAAAAATGCTCTTCCAGAATTGGTTGCAACACCACACATAGTAAAACATATAGCGCAAAAGAGTAGTGTTGAAAAGCACAAATACGGAATCTGTTCCCAACTTACACTTGGTTAAACAACATGTATTTGTTTCACATTATGTCAATACATCCATCATTGAATGGTACGATAGTTATACCTAAGCACTAGAACCATAAACATGAGCTCTTTCGTCCCAATCATCTATTTGCCTTATGATTCCTAAGACTATCTTTGAACATGCAATCCATACCCAATGGGCTTTTAAGAATTATTATTTATATTGTACATTCATCTTGACCTTTAGCCATCTGTAAAGTACAATTATTGAACAAATTTCTTTTGTTATGGAGCTGGGTAGGGCAATTTCTCATCAAAATCTGCAATTACTAGTAATTACCTCTGCCAAAGTCCATGATATACTGTACAGTAAAACAGGATACATGTTTGATGCTTGTTCCCGATAATATACCACACGTTCAGCATTCACCTAGATGTTTCAAACCATATAGGTATAGTGTTTAGGGTTAGGGTTTAAGGTATATGAGAAAGAAGAATATAAATGATACAATGTTGAAACCAAACAAACACGTAGAAGATTTCATTCAAGATCACCTTATTGGTTTGAAGCAAAAAAAATTAATGGGTTTCAATCCTCCTCTCTTCCCTGTTTATTTGATTTATAGTTTTGATAAGATTATGTAATGGTTGTGAAATTTGCTTCTTTGTTGTCAAAATTAGGGCAATATGTGATCCAATTAGTTACCTGGGGGATGACATTGTTGGCATTAGTGATCGCAACCATGACAACTGCAATGTAGACCAGGCCTGTGCGAGAAACCATTCCAGTAGCTGTATCATACTTTATCTGCTAACATTAAAAGGAAAAGAACAACTTAGGTCAGTGAAAATTGCAATGGGTCGTGGTTTCCCAATTGATTATAGGAACATGACCATCCCTATTGAGGATCTCGACACTCCTATTGGCTATCAGATCATGACTTACATGCCATAACCTTTGTCTCATTGGTGATCTACTAAGTAGCACATGGTACTATCCTCAGCTCTCACTGGGCCAATTAGTTTTGTGGGTAAAAATGTCAAAACCACTCTGTATGTGGATGAAGAGAGTGCATCTTGATTCTCATGAGGGATGGTTATGTCTGGTAACCAGTGCCCTCTCTCACTGGTCACCTAGTCCTTGATTGCTCAGAGAAGAGCACTGGTGATAGCAATCATCATGGATGGAAATTTCCATTTTAGTATGGATAACATTAATGACAAGTCAGGAGGAGCTCATAAAGGATCTAAGAGCAACTCCACCAGGGCTCAGTATGTGACCCTGTACATTAAAAATTGGATGAAAGAAAAGTTAAAACATGCCACTTCACTCAGCAAAATGGTTTTGTCGCAGCATTTGTGTAGAGTTTAACAAGGTTGGTAAAAGGCACAGCAAAGCTGAACACCTGCTAGAGAAGAGTGTAATAAATGTGATCTGACTGCTGCTCCCTGTTTCTGATTGGTCCAGGTGTTTTGCTATTACTAGTCTCCCACCTATTTGCAGCCCCAGTTTTAGTTCTATGGGTGGGGTTGGAAAAAGGTGAATAACTAAACTTGGATATGAGAAATACTTTTGCAGGGTCACATACTGAGCATTGCTGGACACACTCTGATAATAATGTTTCAAAATGTGAATTGTGAAACCAGCTACTACTTCCTATGCAAAGAGAAATAGACTAATTTGCAACCCAAATCTTGCAACACATCCAAGGGGGGGGGGGGAACAAGAAAGACTAGAGTATGAAGTTTGAACCTGCCAGAAAGTGCTTCCCAAAATCAATCCAAGAATGCAGACCAACATGATTCGGCCAAAACTGCACCCAAAGACAATGACAAGAATTATTTTCATTTCAGACATTGAAAATGGAAGAACAATATGGATACCTAGTTTAGTTTTAGAGTCTTAAATTCACACATTTTTCATCAATTTTGTGTTGGGGCTAATAATGTTGGGGTTTTGTTATGTAAAAGTGAAGATGGAACCTGTAGGCAATGTTACGCCAATATGTGCGGAATTGACGCATGACAACAATCCGAAACATAAGCGACCATGAACCAGCATATCCACTCGTAAGCGGTTCGTTCCCTAAAAGGCCTTTCCCATATCTATATCTTTCGAGTTCTTCAACTGTAAAAGCCCATCCAAAGCCTCTTAGACTTATGGTTTTTGCAAATTGTGCCATGGATAGTATTTTGTGTGAGCCAAAGTGGAACATTCCATGCACATTTGAGAAACAAACAATTTAATTCTGAAAATCATGCAATCAAAATGAACTCAAAAATGCCCACGGGAACTGAAATTCTCAGCCATGAAACTAAAATCTTTAGTGATGTCTTTAGGATGATTAATACACCACCCATTTCATTCATTATTCACTTATTCTTTCACTCATTGAAGAGGCCCTTTGAAAGATGTCCTTACAATTTCTCCGAGCCAAAGAACTCCGTTGATAGTCAAGACCAAAGTCACGTGCCGCAGTGTGACCTATTCCCGCACCTGTAATCTCCAGCATATAGGATGCTGGATTTTGATTGGCTGGACATTCACGCACTCCCGGCAATGAATGGAAATAACCCTGCATACAACAATTTTATGAGTTAACAAAAAAGTTACCGATGACCAAAATATTGAATAAATCTATGAAAGAAGTAAAACCCTGAAGTTTGAACTAGAATTGAGAAACCAAAATTCAGTACCAAAAGTTCTTGTGCATTTTCCCCAGTTGGTCCAAAATATGTGACTTCGCCTCCCCGCTTCAAAAGCAATAATTGATCAAAGTACAAAAATATGCGTCGACTTGGTTGATGTATAGTGCAAATCACACTTCGCCCCGATCTCACAATGTTCACAATACCCCGCATCACCATTTGAGCTGCCCGGCTATCTAGTCCACTTGTCGGTTCATCAAGAAATAATATGCTTGGATTTGCCGCCTATGAATCAAAGTGTGTTTAGATCTCATATAAGTAAGGCTGACCTAAATCCAAAGAAACCCAAAATCTCTATGTATTTAGATCTAAGCCCTTCTAAGGAGCTTGTTCAAGACTATTCTCGGTTGACATCACACCTAATGATGAAGTTGGGAAACCATATGATATTTAGAAACAACAAATGAACATCATTCAAACCCTCTCTAGTCATTTTGATTAAGGTAAGTAGGAAAATTATATATGCTTACAAGTTCAACCCCGATTGTCAAGCGTTTTGCCTCCTCAATTGATAGTCCCGCATCTCCAATTGTACCCACTAATTTGTCGCCAATTTCATTCAACTCTAGTAAGTCCATTACCTGAAAGATTGAATGTTCCCTCTTTTTGAGTAAGAGTGTTAGTTCCTTACAAAAGACCTCACAATAGTCCTTGTGCACTTTCAAGTTCAACACCAGCCCAAATTACACAAAGAGAACACTTGTCATCCCTCCCATTCCTATGTCTCATGATCTACATAATGTTTAGGTTTACGATAATGTTAGCACTGTGCTAGACATTGGATAAATCCCACGGGTGAGGGACATTCCCAAAATCAGGGGCCTAGGACAAGGTGGCACGTGCGCATGTTTAGGTTTGCCTTGTGCTTTATGATGGGTGAAGTCCATGGGTTTGGGGACATTCCCCACACGAGGGGGCTGGAACGCCTCATCCTTGGCTCCTTATTTGAAAATGTCTCCACCCTAGGGCTTTACTCTACACATCATAGTTGCCTTCTTTTTCAACATTGTAGCCAAAGAGGAAGAAAAAACTAATGAAGTTGGTTGAATAATTTGCCATTTTCAACAAACGAATAATAAGTATTTCCCTCTTAATTTCTTAATTAAATTGTGTTTTACCTGTTGCATGAATTGTTGACGACGAGCTGCAGAAGTGCCTTTAGGAAGTCGGAGAGCACTGCTAAATTCAAGAGACTCCTTCACTGTGATTAATGGCATATGAATGTCATTTTGCTCCACATAACTGTTCCCTAAACACGTAATTAGATAACCCACTTTCTTTTTTGCTTATGTGTGCACTTTGTCCCTCAATTTGGTTTCCAGTTTCCTACATTCCATTGGGATGGAATTCTGAAATTGTGACATATGTTCTTTGGTTTAAACTCTACACATTAACACCCTTGAAATTCAATTTTTGAAAATGAATGAAAGCGGTGAAGCCCAAATTATTTTTGGCAGAAACTAATTTACAATTTCAACATAAACTGTATATGGAATGGTAGAAAATACATTACTTACTTACCCAGATATCCTTGCAAATGTGTCTTGTACTTTAGGGTAGCCATTGATGAGGATATCTCCAGTAATACGTCCAGTGGTTTTCCGACCAGCAAGAACATCAAGTAGTGTTGTTTTCCCAGCTCCGCTACTCCCCATCAATGCTGTCAGTGCGTGTGGCTTTGAAAACCCAGAAACATTTGATAGCAATATCCTTGGATCCTTAATCCCAGGTATTTTCACCTAGAAGCAATCAACACACATATAGCATTTTGAGTTAAGATTCCAAGCATCATCAATTTGGGTGTTTTTCTCTCATAGGCATGTGATAATCTTGTGTTGAAGATGGATTCTACAAGAAGATTGGGCCATGCTTCAGGATTGAATTATTTTGGCCACATTTATTCATCTGATTTGTTCATCCTCACATGCTAATCAACATAATCAAAGTCGAAAGTAATTTCATCAATGTAATCTGATCACCCATTTCTCCTAACTGGTCATCATGGCATCCACATACCTCATAACAGATTTGGTGGAATGATAATATCATGGGCTCAAAAGTGAGCTCAGAGGAGATGTCAACAACTTCAATAGAACCTGTCTGACCACTCCGTTGAAATCTAAATTTGGGCAGCATGAAATTCCCAATTATGGTTGGTTTAGATGCATCCTGATTCATTGAAGGCAAAGACCGCATCAAAGGCTTTAGTGAGGTTGAGGATTGCATCAACCGAGTGGCAGGCGGTAGCTTCACCTGCACAAAAATTCATGGTTTGGTCCCTCTTAATCAAATGGCTTCGTTATGAGATTCTAGAGCACCACCAAGGAAATGACTTGTTATGAGATTCCAGAGCATACCAAAGGACATGACTTTGTTAGTTTTGATAGTGTTGGATACTGATCTAGTAGTGCACAACACTAAAGAAAGGGAAAGCATAACTTACCAACAAAGATCACAAATTGTCACCTTTATATCACATCTCTATGAAAGTGCAAAACTTGGTAAATTTGGGCAAGCAATTATGGATGTGAAAGAGGATGGGTATTTTTCAAAAATAGATAAACATACTTCATCATGTCGGATATTCCCCACGGTATAGAAACAAAGAGATGTAAGAATGCAGTAGTAGCATGTGAGGACGATAACGGGTACCCAATAGCCTTGAAGAAATGTTGTTGGGAATTCATAAATAGACAAATATGCTTGCCCAACAGTCAAATTCGGTTGTCCTACACAATAGCTTATGCTATTGTTGCAAGGCTGCAATGTACAACATATTATGCAACAGAAAACCATAGATGTGGAGAAAGCGAAAATCAACACTTCATGAATGTTTTTTTAGTTTTAACAATTGAAGAATTTTTTTGATAAGGTAAGAAGTCTGCCATTTTCAATCCAGCCAATACTTGTTAAATAAAAGTGACCAAAAGAATTTGGGGCTAGACACATAATGGGTCGTGTTTTGTCATCAAAATGTATCACTTACTTGAGAATACTTGTCAGAGAGAAATTCATTGCATACAAGTGCAGTTACTCCCCACTGGAGGGGGCTTATGTAATAAACCCAGATCCACCAATTGGGCACTCTGTTCTTTGTAATCAGAAAACCAGAGAAAAGCAGGAAAAATATAATTGATATACCTGCAAATCCACAAATCAAATATAGTTGTTAATTGCCCTCATTTGCAGAAATTTTATTTGACAAATCAATTTATTGAATTGAGAAGATCTGAGGACTCTTAAACCTGGTCCCATAAGCCCTAATGTTATGAGCTTCATAATTGTGTTTTGATTTCCCATATCGGGTAGAAGCATAACTATGAAAATTATCAATTATAAAAATGTTAAGAAATTTCTAGAGTTTATAGGCTTCAACTGTAGATAAATCCATAACAACCTACACTACGATTGGAAGCCAAAATTCAACATTTTAAGGCAATTCAGTTCACCTTAAAGGAAACGAGAAATTGGAAAGCATTGATTAGGACTTATGAGGAAATAACTTGTTTTGCTTCTTAAATAACATACAACAATCATGAACATAAATATGTATATATTTTTTCAATAATATAATATATGTAATTTTGAGACCTGCAAGGCCACTAGCCGCCTCTTTAGTTCGACAGAAAGAGGCCAGTAGTCGCACCAGAGTAGCAAAAGTGATTGCCTCAATAAAAACAACAAGTATGTACAAAATGAAGTGACCCCCATGGTTGGATGAAGTCAATCCAGTTAACCAATAAATCAGAGGCGTATACACCAACATCTGCAATTCACACAAAAATTCAACCTATTCACTATGGAGACATGAACTTAACAAAAGTTTTAATAACAACATTAGGCAACAATCACTACATAATAACTTTATGAAAAATTTAATGACTGCAACGTATGCAACAATCGCTACAAAAACTTCATAATTTTTTTAATAACCACATTGTGCAACAAGCACTACAACTACTATTACTACTACTAGTCAATCTTCTAAGCCATCATTGAACAAGACAAGCTTCAGTTAATAATACCTCTATTAATGTGAATGGAACTTGGCTCAATGTACAAGCCAAAACATAAGCATTGGGTCGGTAAAATCGAGCTGCAAATTGCTTTTCAAACACCTACCCTTGTGATTGAAAAACAGAAATCAATAAGTCAAAACATAGGCCGAAAAACAAATGTGCCCAGATGCACCTTTTGTATATATACAGCACTAAACATCAGTGACCAATTGTCAAAGAATCATCTTTCTTTCCATTTGCTCCTGAAAGAAAAAAAAAAAAAAAAAAAGACAAAAAAGAATCATATTTCAACAATTTACACTAAACCCAACAAAACAACTATAAAATTCAAAAGTGGGCCACGAGATTTCCCAAGTTCTAAACTAAACCCTAAATTGAAAAAAATGGTGTAGGGTGAGAGGTTCCAACTGAACGTTCATCGAGCTGGACGGGTATCTGGGAAAAAGTGTTAAGTGATAAAGTCATCACTGCCAAAAACGCAAGTGATTTTTTTAGATCCATATCAGATCGAAGGGTGGTGTTGGGCAGTTGGTAAAATAAGGTTCCAGTAAATAATCCTAATATCAAGAGCTGGCACATACAATACAACAAATTGTGTCATTTTCCCCTTTCCAATCAATCATCCAAACTTTGACATGCACATTACAAGGGTATTATGCTTCATTTGTATATATGTTTTATCAAATTCAAATAGAAATATTTGAAGATTAAGCCAGAATTTTTGACAGTATTAAAGTCACAATCGAACAATTGATATGATAGGACTGGATATTAGAAAAGCTTCTGGAGGATGAATCTTCAATCACCTGTACAATACGTGCGTAAACAAAGGATTTGTTCCTTAGCACTAAAGTGGCCTGTCTTTGCAACACAGTTTTGGTTGAGGGCCACCATTCTTGCACATATTCTTGTTTAAATACACTAGCTGCCTCTTCATCCTCCTGTGTTAAAGACATATTTAAAAATACGGACTTTAGATGGGTCTTCTTCACATGATCTTCACACATCTTGCACAAAAGCACAATCGAACGCATCTATGCCCTTTTTGCTGAAAAGGTTTAAATGATTTTGGAACTTTGAATTATCCTTCCATGTATTGTAAATTATCGTGAACAAAAAAATAAAATTGGGTATCATATTTACACCTCAAATTCAACTTCCTAGTGTCTACTATATATTTATTTTTTGTATTGAACTCAATCAGGTTATTTTTAACATTGGGAATTTTGACACCAAGTTTTGAAAATCTTTTGATTTGTTGTGCTGAAATTGAGGTGTCACACAGTTAATGGTATTGTTATTACCTTTTCAAGAGGACGTTCAAGCTGTAAGATGATGTTTCGGGACGCTTCAGCAACTTTTCCAAAGATGCCCAATGCATCCAAAGTGCTGGTTGGAAGTCCAAGATACTCAAGTTCCTCACCAACAGCCCCTATGGCCATTATAGTATCCCCTTCTTTAACATCTGCTGTATGTTGAATGTTTACGGCTGTTGCCATTCCTGATGCTTCCACTTTATCCACCACTACAATCCCCTTTTCACCTGCTTGCAAAAAACGTCAGCAAAATGAGCAAAACCCTATTTAACTTCATTCATTTCTTTCCCAATTTGAAGTTGACATTTGCTATTACTTGAATATTCTATATAAACACGGGTACAAAATCATATGTAGAAAAATGTTGTGGTTTTTTTTGTTGCCTTGTCACAACTTCAGTACGTGCATCAGCACTTTATGTAAGTATATATGTATGTATATATGTATAAGTGTATGTATTCTTCAAGAGTCCAGTCAAACTTGATATGCAAAACATCTATCTCTAAGACATCACTTTCTGGACTTGTGTGTCAAACCCATCACAACTCTAGGAATATTTGCTTGGTGTTGGGTCATCCTCACCTGACTTGCTGGGTTTGTTGACAATGCTTAGACCAAGCGGTTTTGCAACATCCAGCCAAAGTTCCTGTACATTCTGTGAACAGACAAAACACCAATTTATCATCATCATGCAAACAATCTGTTTCTCAAAATCATTGACTAATTCAAAATGGATGATGCATGGTACATAATGAGATCCTTTAAAATAGTTGAAATTTTCCCCAAGGTTTTTCTATGGGGAAATTTGCTTCTGTAGATCCTACTGCCTGCAGCCCTTTAGTAGATAGATAGCTAGCCAAAGTATCATTTTCAGTTCAGGAGAAAGGCTCCCTAGTGAGAGAGTATGGATGTGTTAATTGAAGAACTTGAAATGGATGCGACATGAACAAAAATTGTAGAATAATTTGTTTAGCAAAGGATCTATAACAATAACCTGAGTATTGTTAACAATACGAAGCACATCTTTATACATGTCAGAGTCCATATAAGCCTTCACAAATTCATTGCTTGTCAAGTGTCGAAACTCAGGCAACAAAAAGTGTATGCCTTCTTCTGTTGTAACTTCTTGCAGAAAATCTGCAACATCCACATGGTTTGGTTTCACATATCTGCAATATCCCAGATCACAAAATTCAATCTTGGGCCCATGGATTTCCCAAAAAATTATAAACCCAAAAAAAAAAAGCAGATTTCTTTGACAAAGTGCAAAAGGCACCTGGAAAAAGAATATACAATCCTCCACTCAAAATGCATGTGTAAGGGTGAGGAATGTTGTTATTTACCCAAGCGTCTTAAAATATGATAAAACATCTCCACGGGGTCCTTGGAAAATAATCCGCCCTTCATTCAAAACAATGATCCTACAACCCAATGTACAAAACTTCGGACTTTGAAATCATGTTTTTCTTCTAACACACAATCATTGAGCTACCAATCATTTTTGCTAAGAGTATGATTGAACTACGGGATTGGTTTTTTGACTCTACAACACAAAATATTGCATTTCACACACTTGCTTGGAGATTTGACTATTTTTATGACCAAGAATGTTGTGCGAAATGGGGAGGGGTGGATAAAGGATGGCAAAGTTACCTATCAAAAAGGTCAAAAACTTCAGGGGAAGGTTGGAGTAGAGAAAAGAGGCATGTAAATTGTTTTATCCTTGCGTATGTACGAAAGGTTGAAACAATGTCATATGCCGCAGAACTATCAAGTCCGGTGCTAATTTCATCCAAAAAATACACCAAAAAAGTGCCTGCTCTGCACCAAGGGTAATCTGATGGGGTGGTCTTTTTCAATGGACTTTCATTCTTGACATGATTATTGACTAATTCATCTATTCATCTTCATGAAACTGCTATTTGTCATTTTGTGAATTAACAAGCAAAATATGTTCAAAATAATTGAGGAAGAAGAGCAGGACTTTAGTCTCAGAAAATGTTCATCAGCTAAGTACCATTCTGTGTAATAAGTATTCTTTCTTTGAGGTTTTTTCTATTTTTAAGTTACAGCAAGCAAATTTGGTACCTGAGACCATTTCTGCTGTTGTAACTCGATGGCGTTCACCACCACTAACTCCACGTATGGTTGTGTTGCCAATGGGTGTATCCATCACACCTCGAAGACCAAGCAAATGTAATGTCATCTCCAAAGGAAGGTTTTCATTCTTTAGCCATGACGCTTCTCTCGCCTGTTACTATCCCACACATGTTCTTAGACCAATTTTCCATCCAAAAAACATACCAGAGGACAACAAGCAACGAATCTGATCCTCTGGTTCCTCTGATTGTGCTATGGAGCATGCCAAGTACAAGCCATTATGCATGGTGAGGTGCCCAAGTGAAAACCCATGTACACCCAAAAACTCCCTCCATCATGTGTGCCTTGTAAGGGGACTGAAAAGAGGCAGGAAAGGCCACATGAAAACCATTTTGCTTTCTTAACCAACATTGAGATCTCAATCAAGAAATTACAAGGACAGAACCAAAGGGAAATTAGTTAATTAAATTACCAGATTTGGGTCATCTGCAAAGTTGTATTCAGTTTTATTGTAATGGCTTGTACAGGTGTTGGCAAATGCACAAGTTTCCCGTACAGTCAGAGTAGGCAAATGCCTATCACTTTGAGCAATGAAAGCTGCAATACGTCGCACTTGGATATCAGAAATGTCTTTCCCATTGTAACTGACGATTCCATTAAGGGTTGTGGTGTCGTCAATGAAAAGTCTTCCAGCCAATGCCTTGTGAAAACTGCTTTTCCCTGCAGGACGCACCACCCAAGAAAATAAGCACCTTTTCTCTACAAATCCTCAATGTCAAAAACCCATGTAAATAATTTCCTGAGTTATTATTATAATTAGAGACTTGAAATTGGGCCTGTACAAAAAGAATTGAATTGGGTTGTTGTTTGTACAGATCATGTGTAAAAATTACATACCACAACCCGGAGGACCACACACAAGTGTCATTGTTCCAGGCATGAGATAGCCTGAACAATTTTCTAACACCGTAAACTTTTGGATCCCTTGCCTTTTGGTGAAGCAGGGTAGCAAACATTTGAAGCACTTGGAGCCAACAGTCTCATATCCTTGCTCTGCCCCCAACACTTGTGCACTGAAATTTACCTTGTTGAATTTGACCACCTAGTGCACTTCACATAAGAACATCAGGTAAAGGAAAAAAAATTGATCCAAGACAGCTCAAGCACTAAAAATAAATGTCTCAAGGTGCATATTCGATGGCACTTATGGCACTGATCATAATTTTTCCTCTGTCTATGTTGTGTGTATTTCTTACCTGAGGAGGGTACTGAGGCATATACTTTTTGAATTTGAGGAGGAATGCGAGAAGGCCGTCTTTCAGAAGATGTTCAATTCCAGTTATGTTGGGCGAATTGAACTGGGAGCTTGCCATCTCCACCTTCCAAATCCAAAGACAAATGTTGTCAAATCTTAATAGAGTTCTTGAATGATGACAAGCAAAATGATTAAGCGACTTAGGTCACATTTGTTCAGAAAATCTTCATAAATCTCCACCCTTTTGTAAGGCCCAAAAAAAATGCAGGTTCTAAAGCAACAAGTTAAAACTCTGGGCCACAAAGTGTGCAACCCAACATCACTTAGTCCAATTGAGACTTATGATGGGCATTCCCAATCAAGATATCAATGTCATTTTCTTCAGCAATTACAAAGGAAAAAAGAGTGCGGGAGAATTTACTGAATCCATGAAGAAGTTGGTGTCTGGTGGCTGGCTAAGATGTTCGAGTTGTTGGGCCATATCGATAGCTATGCTCACAAGTTCATGATGTCCCATACTTTCAAGCCTTTGTCGTAGCCCAGGAGCTGCTGAAGAGTCATTGTCTGATTGAATTGGTGACAGAATATGAAGTTGATCTTGCGAGCTGACTCTAATCGACTCCAGCTCTGGTGTTGCACTGGGACCAGAGTTCAATGAATATTCAACTTCCCAGGCTTTCATCAACCCCTGTGGTGCACTGCTAGTTGTGGCCGAGCTTGATGCCATTATTGCTGACATTCCAATTGCCTCCTTTTCTTTCTTAAATTGCTCTTGTGTGCTGTCTTGCATGAGTTCCTGTTGTCAAACAGAAAAATAATTTCAGTCAAGTCCAGAAGTACTTCGAATCACACACATCTTCTTTGTAAAACAAGTACTGGACTTTGCATCTGGAGATTAATATTCTGATACAAAATCCAATTCAATGAAACCCCACCCAATGTTCTTTAGGGCATCAACATAGTAAGCAAATCACAGGCTTTTAACAACAACAAGAAGAGCAGTAGTTCCGGGTATTTGGAAAGCTGAAGAAATGTAGTATCTTATCTGACTGATAACTTGGCAAAAGCACAAATGGTAGATTTTTTGGCAACTTGAAGGAGGAATGTGTGATCACTCCTCCTGTTAGTGAACAACCCTTTGGCAAGTTTTTTTCTTGAGATGATCTTGGCTTACCATGGACATTTGCGATCTCATATTCTTCAACTCCAACTCCCCATCTATGGTTTTGTATTCCTTATCCATTGATAAAATCCCACTGTTCAACAAAACAGACAAGAAATCAAGACCTAAGAAGGAATCATGTGTGGACCCATCATCCTTGAGCTTTTATCTTCCTAAGACAAAATACAAGTTACCAATTAATTCTCTTGGACCTGGACTTTTCAGAGAATCCAATTCCCACAAAATTTCCCACCCAAAAGGTTCACAAACTTGTCTATCAAAGCAAGAAACAAGAGAATTATTAGCATATCACACATGCTCCATAGTTGCATGAGAAAAAGATTGCGGGTAAATGAATTTAGGAATCACCAGAAATAGTAGATGTGTCAGAAATCAAAGTGAAAACCTTCCTTCCTTCCTTTCCTTCTTGCTAAAGTTGGTTGGCAGCAGAAGAGACAATGCACAATTTTTCAGTAAAATCTACAACAGCACCAGCCTCTGAAAAATTTCTGAACCCCAAAGAGACACATGCAATGCATGAATGAATAATGTGTTGGGTTTCTACCTCAAATGAGTTTCACACAATCACTGATGCAGCAGAGTCCATGTGAAAGAAAGAATGATGATTCCCAGCACCCAACAACAGAACTGTAGAGAGATTTTGTTTTATTTTTTATTTTTTTTGTTTTTGGAAAGAATTGGATGGATGCATTGTTGAGTTTTCGCAAATGGGTAATATTGATAACGTTGGATTTTGGCGCTGCTGCTTTTTCTTTTGCTTTCGCTTTTCAAATGGGATTCACAATCGGATGCTGCAGCGTCACGTTGGGTGTCGACGACGCATGCAATTGGAAAAACTGAATACAAAACCTCTGAGCAAGCCCAAAAAAAGGATCAAAATATGCATTCATCTTGGAAAAAACGAATTGGGAAGCACAATTTGAACGAACTATTTCAGAACCATGTGCAGCAGAAATTTCGGGAACAAAAAAACACAAAACCACGAAGGAAGATTGTGGCAGTCATCAAGACTGGGACTCTTTTGAGCTTCTAACCCTAAAATTGACCAAAGTCCACAAATGGGTTTTGAGGTCCCGGGATCTCAATCAAACAAACAAACGAGGTGACCAAAAAACCACCCCCAATGGCACTTCATTTCAATTGGGTTATGGGAAGAAGAAGCATTGAAACAATGGAAATGGGTTAAAATGTGGGTTAGATGTGTGATGTTGGGTTAAATCATGTTGTTACAACAATGGGTACTTACCTACCTACCTAACCAACATGAAATCTTTTTCTCAAAACTATTTTGAATGTGTTTCATTTATGATATATATTTTTAAAAACCATGTCTATTATATACATAACTATTCAATTATATGTAATATACAAATAATTTATTTTACATCTAAATAATATATAGCAATTGACATTAGGTTAATGGCCACATATTACATTTGATCTCGGTGCTCGCCTTAGCCATTACTTGAAAAAGTAGCTTTCTTAAGGCAAATGAAGAATTATTGAAACTCAAATATTTCACCATTCTAAAATATAATCTTCAAAAAAAAAAAAAAAACTTCTGAAAGAAACCAAAGTCCTTCAAGATATTATTATTATAATAATAACTTGTATAATAACTAAATCTCAAGTTTCAACACCAGCCCAAATTATCATCATCTTTCAAAAATCTTCATTAGATTTTGGAAAGCATATTACATACAGTAAAGGATGTCGTGGTCGTTTTTCGGGAAGCTTTCCATCCATCCATCAGTCCCATCATCCATCCATGGATGGCATCATACAGAGAAGAAAACCCTGGCAGAAATAAATAACACCCCCCCCCCCCCCCCACACCCCTCTGCATGTGTCGCTGTCTGGGAAAGGCATGCCTGGCCCCCCCGGGGGGCACCCCCCAAGCTTTTGATATCAATATCAGCAACAAACCCAACATATATTTGTCGTCTCCGGTCTTTTCCCATGGTCAGCTGTATGTTGCTATCTCACCAGTCACAAGCAGTGCAAACATCAAGATTTTCAGCGGCCGGGGTCCCCATGGATACATGTGGAATGTGGTATATAGAGAGGTTTTGAAAATGTAGTTTGTAGTTGTAATTTTGTAATATGTACCATCAAATACACACACCTGTCCATTAGGCACAGGGTTCAAACTAGTATACCACATTCGCCTCCAAACAGAGATGCAGACACAAACTTCAACCCAAACAGATAACTAACAATTTGGGAATCATGGATCCTAAACCCTAAAACCCTAAACCCTACATTTCAGATGGAATAGGATCTTGCAATGGTGTAAGAAGAAGAAATTTTGCTTATTGAAGTGTACCACACACTAAAGGCTGAGCTGAAAGTGAAAGAAGAAGACAATTGGGTTTGCTTGCTATGGAAACCCAAAGAGCTTATATATACTATTTTAGTTCTCTTTATTGAGATTGAAGAGAGAAATTGAAGAGAAAAACTTGACAGCAACGAATTTGAAGCTAACAATTGACAATGAAATGCAGCAGCATGTCATAGTCTTAAGATAGTTTGCCACAATTTGCAATCCAAGCAAAAACCCAACAACAGGTAGTCTGGTGAGCTGCTGGCTAGGGTTTTCTTTCTTTCTAAAACCCTAAACCCGAAGCCCTGTATGATTTGTTTTTTCTGCTTTCCTCCTGACACATATCACAGTTCTTGTGAAACACAGGCAGGACCCATAGGCAGGAGATTTTGGAGATCTGGAGATTTGGGGGAAGAAGATCAAGGGATGCTCTAGATATCGGAAGGCTCTTTCAGAGGGAAAGTCCAGTAGTGACAGCTACTCTTGATGGGAGACAAGAAACCACCCGGGGCTGCAGATGGTCAGCATGAAGCTGCTTCTGTGCAAATGTTTCCATTGCATGGAAATCAAAGGCTCCCCAACCCGCCACCACCCCTGGCCGAGCTTGAGGCCAGAGCTGCTGTCAAGTTCAATAGGTAAAGAAATTCATGGATGCATGCAAGCAGGATGATGGTCTGAAAAATTGTCATGACATGTTTTGGAAGTTCTGATTTTCTCTTTCTATTGATGTTATGTCTTTTAGTCTTCTTCATCCTCCTCTCATCTTTTCTGATCTGTGTTCTATCTCCCTCTGTAACTTATTTTTTGCACTTCACACATTATAGATTCATTTTGCATGACTCTTAAAGGTTGCTAGTGTGTGCAACATGAGCAACAGAAAGAGTTCTTGTATACTCTTGCACTCTAGATGGTGTGAAAAGAGGGATTCAAGCAAATCTTTTCTCTTTTCAGTAGCTGATATTCAAGGCAGATCCACTGCCAATCCTGTTCTTAGTTCCTGACATCATATATCCATGTTTTGGTATCACTGTTGGGAGCTGATGATGTCAGTGGGTAGCAATTCATCACTTCTATTAGTGGTGAAGATTTAAGGTTTACTGTATGACAATTTGCAAGCAACACTCATAAGGTTATGATGGCACCCACTGTCACGTTACCTCAAATTGTCATGGTGGAAATCTCTCTCTCTCTCTGTGCAATTTCATAGATATCATGTGACATGCTGCTGGAGCTTGTTAATGAATTTGGTCTGCATGGCAGGATAAATCAGCTCTTGTGATGTCTGTGGGGGGGGAGGGGGCAGTTTTACATTTGCAAAGGAGTTGGTATACCACATATTCTATCCAGTGTCTGTGCCACTGATGTGGTGGCTAGATGGTGGATGGCTTTCACTTGTGAACCGAGGTTTTTTCAGTCTTACAAATCCTCGCCTTGCTTTTGGCCAAGCTCTCCTGGCTTTCTGCTGTAAGTGTTTACTTGCATTAATCTTTCTTTCATTACCATGTCATCTGCAGCTTTGTATGTAAGTAATCGTGTTACATGCTCACACTGCTTGCCCGGTTGTTTTTTGGTTATGTGTACAGTCTACACATTCAATGGTGTGAGCCTAGTTTATTCAATTAAAGAAAATAAACTCATCTTTCTCTATGACATCATCTTAGTCGACTTACTTTGGGTCATTCGGAATGCGGTATGTTCTTTTACCAAGTCTTCACTAGGAATGCTCTCAGAAAACAAAAGCTTTTTGTGAATTGTACTACCCACTTGAGGAAAAAGACACATGCTGATGACTGGTTCTCAAATGTCCAAAATTGTACACAGTCCCATGGTGGCATCTGCTTAGCTTTCTTTGAATAAATAATCATATGAGGTGGAGGCAAATCAAGCAAGAACTAGTTAACTTCACATGACATTTCCTGAGGTGGCCCATTAGTAGCTTGAATGTGTGTGACTGTCACTATCAATCAAACTTCTCCTTGATTTTGTGTTGTCATGTTTCCTCTCATCTTTAGGGTTGGGTTTCCTATTTTTCATGCTTGCTGATGGGTTGCTGTTATGTTGTTAGATATTGATATCCATAACCTGCCATTGATATCAGGTGATCTTTTTCCAGATTGACTTAAAGTGTAAGTATTGAGAAATTCTGGGTACTTATCAAGGTAAATTAATAGCTTGGGGCATAAGGGTGATTATGTGCTTGATGTCATCAGATGGTTGCCGTTTTCAACTAAGGACACACATGTTCATGTTTCGGAAATTGAAGTAACTGTAATTTTTGGCAGGTTGTAGCAACCAAATATGCTTTTGCATCAACAGTGTATATAAATAATATGCGCACTGCAGTGATGGACCCTAGTGTGTTGCTCCACATGACTGTAAAGTCTATCTCAGCCCTCTGGTTCAATTTCAGATCTGTTCTTGTATATTGGGGGAAGTATATCACAATTTGGAAACCACTCTGCTATTAAAGAGCAAAAGAACCTTCTGCTTATGGCGAATGGTTGGAAATTTGGAACTGCATAATAGACCCCAGGAAAGTCCTTGCAAACAGGACTACAAACTCTTGCCCTTGTTCACCTTATGATGACATCATACAGTCTGATGCATCCTAAATTTCACAACAATTGGCTCCAAAATTTCAGGGGACAAGGGTAAACAGTGTCTGAATTGTAACAGATGTCTTTGGAACTCTGCAGCTTCTAGGTGGATGGAAGGACCCAATTCCTCGAAAGGTGTTGAAAGAGGAGCTTCTATTGGCTGCAACTCGGTGCCGAATGCTGTTACCTGCATTTTCATTTCACCTTGACACTACTGTTAACTCTCTTGATGCCATTCACGACATTGTTTCTGACCTCCAGCTTAAAAAAGACAACCCCAATAAGGTCAACTATGTTCCCTCTACTATGAAATCCTGTTAAGCACTTTCTGCTATAACTCAAAGAGGTGGGAGTATGTTCAGGAAACTCTTGGTTAATTGTCTTCCTATTTAGGGCTTGGAATTTACAGACCCTGAAAATGAGTCAAAAATTTCATGACTGCAGATCTTTTGAACCTGCAGGTTGGTGCCATATGTAAGAACTGTACTCTGGACATAGTCAGGGAAGCCAACAGATGGTTGGAAGCTGGCAAGGAAGAATGTTTGGATCCAATGGCATGGACAACAGAAGGTGCAGTGATTTGCCCTGGCAAACTGCCTGTGCACTTGTATGCTGCCCATATCATCCGCCAATCATCTTCCCTACGCAGGTGAAATTGTTGTGCAATTCTGAAAAATGAGTAGTCTTTTTTCCCCCTTGTTTCTCATTGATTTTTCAAGACTTGATGTTTGTAAAAGGGTGTTTCTATGACATTCATCAGTCACAGAACAGACTTTCTACAACCCACAATTTAGACTGTTGGGTAGTTAACTGCTCTGTACATGGAAGTTTATTTGAGAATAGATACCAATCTATCAGCACTGGTTATTTGAGCTCCACATTGTGAAGAAAAATGAAAATTTCCTCTAGCTCTCAACTGTGGTGGCATTTCAACTGTGGATGGCCTGGGGGCTGCAGGTTGAGGCGAGTAGGCCATACGATGATGAGTCAGCATTTGCAACTATGTTCCAGTGTCATATCTGTTATCATAGCTGTACTTCCTATTGCTTTACACTTACTCTTTGGTGGGTCTCTAATTTCTCATCTATTCTACTCCAAAGACTTGTGTGACCCATGTGTTGTCAATGTTGGATGGACTACTGTTGAAAATGGAGGAAATAACAGTATAAAATATTTGAGTGTTGTTTGAAATTTCACTCAAAAGATTTTGATGAAACAGAAGGTTGGGTGTGGGGGGCATCCAGGAGGCCACAAGTTACCTGGGCCATTCTGGACTGTATGGGCCATTGCACCCTCAAGTGTTGTACTGATGTACTTCTCCATGTGGTCCAACATAGCATTCATGATGGTTGGCATCCTGGACTTCCGGCGACGCCATTATGTGGCCTCAAAGCTCGATGAGCTTCTTCGTACTGGAGTGTACAATGGCAACATTCACATCCGGGTGCCCTCCTTTAAACATCTCCAGCAAAAGTCGTTTGAGTTCCTACGCCGGCTGCAAACCATAAGTTGGAGTTCCAGCAGGAGTGGGAGTGCCCCTAGCTCCCGTAGCTCTAGTAGTAACAGCCTGACAGGGATTGGCGTATGGATTGATTTTGACAACCCTGACTCATTGCAGGCATGGTGGATTTGCAGAGTTCTTGTTCATGATTTTGGGCTTCACTTTCACCTTCGCATCAAAGTAAGTTCTTTCTGCTTCTTTTGCATCGATTACTATACAGCATGTACACTTCAGTGACAATGTCCTCTTCCATGGTTATCTTCTATGTCCGTTGGAGTTTTGTTTCTAGGACAATTGCTTGTATCTATTAATGTGTCAATTTTATGATGACTAACAATATTGGATAGGTGTTTTTTGTCACACACATACTGACTCTGACCTCTCTATTGACCATTATGCTTATGTTGCAGTATTACACTACGTACTTTGCATGCTACTGTGGTCTTCTCATTCTGTTGCTATTCTTGAGGCTACTCAGTGGAATCAAGGAAGGTGACATATATATCCTGTAAGTTTTCAGCCCCCCTTTGAAAGGTGATGTGCAGTTCTTAGAGTCTGCTACAAATACCCACCAGTTATCGACCTGGATATACACCTGCTTAACCAGTGGTTGTGAAAATTTTCAAAGAGCCAGTTTTGGTATAGAACCTTGGTTCTCAATTTTTTTGAAAATAAAAAAGGCCACCCTTTCATGAAGAAACCGGTTCTTTCATGCAAACTGCCAGTTCTTTGATGTTTCTGAACAACTGGAACCTGTGGTTCTCTGATTCAATTTTTTTCTCAAAAAGCCAGAACTGACAGCTCTTTGATTCTGAAATTTTTAGAGAACTGGAACTGCCAGTTATTTGAAAATCAAATAACTGCACAACACTGGTAAAAATGCCAAATCTTCTCAAATGCAATGTCATGAGGAATATGAAGCACAGGTCAAGCTTATCCCCAATGTTAAATCTTGGCCACCATTAGTGAAGACCCACATGAAGTTTATGCAATTTAACATTTTGAGGTTTCAGCTAAGTAGCAGGAATAAGTGCATTTTCAGTGTATATTATGTGGGTGTGAATGATGCAGCTGAGCTGATACTAAGAACTACAGTGCTTGATTTGGACTCCTCATTAGTCTACTGCAACTGTTGAAAAGCATGTCCTATGAGCCGGAATGACCTTGGGGTTAAGTTCTATCACATAGGTTCATTCAAACAAGAGGAAGAAGGGGAAGTATGAAACACCCATTTTAATAATTTGAAAATTATATGAGTAGATCAATCATCAAACATTTGTAGTAGAAAACCAATAACCTTTTAGTATGGATAGAATGGTCACAGTGTTAGGGCATACCACTATCTTCTGTCAACCAAACAGTTGCAAATCTAATTGCTCTCAGTGTCCCAGATAATGTGTCAAATATTCTGATTTATGGTTGATTACACTTTGTCTGCAAGTTTGCAAATCTGTAAGTACACTTAGAAAAGTGAAGGTTGGGCATGTGTTGGGGCAGGGTTACAGTGATTGTGACACTAGATGTGTTTTTGACTCTATTGGCACTGATGGCATGGCCTGGTGGTGACATAAACAATGTACGCCAACAGCACGGCGCCACTCTTGTTTCTCGCAAGGTCAACTCACTCTTTGCCAATTACCTGCATTTTCTACTGACTTCTTCAAGAGTGTATGGTACATGCGTTCTTCTTGTGCACTTCTTTGCATAATCCACACTTTATGGGTTCCTTCCCCCCCCCAAACAGTTGCTTTCAGAATATGTCCTGGTATACTTCTGTATACTACATCAGGCATGCACTTATCATAGTCCAAAATTTCATATGTATGTTGTGTTGGGGGGGAAGGGAAAACAAAATGTGGAGAATTTTTTTTAAAGATGGTGGGTGGAGCATGTAACAGTTGAAATTACAACTCAAAACACAGAAGGAGAAATCGGATTTGACTGTGGAGCAACTAAAAAGACGAAAAATTGCCATAGAGACCATGACCTGCATCAGTGAGGCTGTCAACTATGACAATGCCCAAAACAAGGTTAGGCCCTCTTTCAAAAATCCCAGACCAAGATGTAACCTACAAATGTCCTTAGCATATATTTCTATTTCCTTGCACAACTAAGATGAGGAGCGGAACTAAACAATTTGGTTGATAGCAAAGTTGTCAAATTGCTGATTCTTGTCATGTGGAACATGTCACCAGATAAGGGTAGTTTAGAAAATCTTGGAAACTCAATAAGAATATGTGCCAGCATGGAATAAAGAGGAATTAGGAATGCAAGTTTCTAAGGTCATGAAAATTGTAGCAGGTGCTTGATGTAGAAGCCAACATAAATAACACAAAACTTGCCATCCAATTGAAGGGGGAGGATTTGAATGGCAACCTTTGACACTTCCCCTATCCTCATCAGTGCTAAGTTTTCCACATAGGGCTTTGCACACTAGGCAAGGCAATACAAAATCTTAGTGCTTAACATATGGCCTTGCAATAGCACCTTGAATTCTGACAATACCTTGCTTGCTTGATGCTAAACTTTAAGTCTAGCTTTAGTGGGCTGTAAGTTACATACAAATAAGTCGTGTTTTGTAAAGAGTATTGTAGAGGAAATCATGAAGTTTCTGTGAAGCTCCAAAATGCTGGATCATTCCAAGAGCTTGTAGTGACAAAAATTCTATATAATTGTTTTTGCCCCCTAACCCAACCCCCAAAAACCAACAACTCATTGCTCTTCTCAAGCCTCTTTCTCCTAATATTGATGAACAGGTGTCAGTCTGTGGGTTTGAAGCGGGAGAGCAACTATTGGGTGTGATTGTCGCAATAGTGACTGCATCTATCAGCATTGGCATTGGCCAAATTTTCACCAATGTTGTTAATAGCTCAAATCTCAGAAACTGAGTCGCCTTTCCAAACCATAAACTAACTGTTGGTTCAATTAACCTAGGATTGAATTGCCCGATTCTTTGATTGGAAAGAAATATGTGCAAACATGTATGTAAATAGCATGTCTGGGCATGAGATGACAAACATATGTAGATAATCTGTCATGCACTTTGGCTTAGGTTGTACAATTTCACAAACTAATAGACTATATATAATAATAAAGAGCTCATGGCTTGGATTGTTGTTGTGAAGTCTGTTGCTTACCCAGGATATGTACATTTGAAAGTTTTATGTACAATCATTGAGGTATAACAACCTTGATGATATACCATGTTGTGGTTGCCAAGATTAATTTTATTGGTAGGTCTCCGAGTGGGTTTTGTAACTCATGTCGATGAAGACTAGTAAATGATGCAATTCGAAGATTGTGCTATGTAAGAACATAACTGTCTCTAAAAGGCATATTGTCAAGGTTTAAAAGCATAGGTAGTGTGTGGTTGTGAATTGTGTGTGAGGTTAAAAGTTAATTTTTAGTGATTTTGAGCTTTGTAATGTAAGAAGAAGAATGCTACAATCTGCGAAACTTTTTGAAGTATGATCAAATGTTGCTTTTCCCTTTAGACTTAAGGTATTGCCTCTTTTTTTTCACCCTTGACAAGGATGTCGTCTCTTCACTCTTAAGACTTTAATGCCACCTCAAGCTGGACATTTTCTAATTGTTGTAATGAGTTATCTTCGCCCCATGGTTTAATCCCTAGGTGTGCACATCATTTCCTTGATAGATTTACCCAATTGTTTGTTGGTTTCAGTATTTAAAATAATGGAAAGCACTTGGAGTGTATGTGGAAGGTACCCATTATGGAAACATAGTTGATATAGATTATTTACTACATGGTTTTGTTGCATTTGCACAATTTGCAGTGATTCATGTGTGCCTATGCCGCAATAGAAGTTCACTTCCTTGGACTAATGAATGTCATTCCTTTCCCTCCAACCCCACGTAGCCCAAGAAGACAAAGTAGAGGATTCAATGGGGCTTTAAAATTAAACCTTGGGCTGGTTCTAGCATCAACTGTGTCCTACTCCAGTGACCTACTTGGATGCAAACATTGTTAGAGTTTTGTAATGGATCATACACGATTCTGAGGTTGATAATCACCGCTTGCATACATACTTGTTCATCTCCATTTGTGACAGGTTCTATAGAAATTGCAGTTAAATGTCCACACCCTTGACTGGGAAATTTCTCGTTACTAGAGTGATGTCTGGTTGCAGCTGAAAGCAAATGGTATCTCTGAAATTAACATCTCTGAGATAAGCCCATTGGAGATTGGCGCCCTGAAGATTGGCACCATTGAGCTTTGTTCCTTTCAAATTAGCTTGCTCCAAATTCACCTCCCATGAAGTTTGTGTTAGAAAGGTTTGCATTTCGAAGATGAGCAGACTGAAGATCAGCATTGCAAAAACTTGAATCCATCAAACAAGCACTTTGGACGTTTGCCCCCTGCAAAAACAGCCCCCTTCATTCCTGCACCAGTAAATGAACAAGACAAAAGATTTGCATTGCAGAAATTTGTGCCATCCAGCTCTGCTCCAGTGAGAAGAAAGTGTTAATGAGGCAAGAATTAAACAAGATCCACAACACTCAATCCAGATTTGCCAGGTTTTGGCCAGAGAGGTGGACCCCCTGAAGCTACGCTTTTCCAAATTTTAGACACTTGATAACATCAAAGTGTCATTTTCAGGCTTTCTATTGTCATCTTCATCCTTCCTACATAAGAAGGGCTTCAGATTCTCACTGTGTCACACAAGATGGTTGTATTCATTTTCTCAAAGCAGCTCCTGACATGCTGAGGTCTCAAGGGTCAGGATCACACCATCTCTGAGCCAGTTCAAGATGTCTAAAGTATGTACCATCTTTGTCCATGAAGATAGCTTGATTTTCCAAATCCACAATCACAGCAGTGGACACTGCACATAATCATAAGCATTAATACTCTGTCCCTTGGAAAGGTGTCAACTTTTGTTGCAAACAATGTGCTAACTCCCACATTGAGGTGCACTATTGAGAAAGGAGAAGAATCAATTTCTTGGTTGGGTTGCTTTGCATGATAAAAGCTTTGCACTTCTGCTGGCCCCAAAGAAGCAGAACATGTCCAGAATTTCATGCTCCTGATGGCTGCAGTTGGAGAAGGAAATTGCATGGGCGTATGAAATTGAGTTTTGTTCAGATGAGAGTTGAGAGCGCATCAATCTTGTGCTTAAACCCTTTAGATAAGAAACAAGATATTCTGAATGCTATTTGCAAAGGTGAGAGACGGAGAAAGAGCACACTGTAGCTGAAGGAGCTCTCTTCACAGTAACAAAGAAATTTCAAGAAAGAGATTTGATGTAATAGAGCATTCAAGAGTTTGCTGGCAGATTTCTTGACAAAAAAGGGAAGTATAAAATCTTGATCATATCAAGGTTACATTTCTTGGTCTAAAAGAAGTGGATTAATCCTTAGCAGGAATTGTAACACACTATTCAGAAACTCAATTACACAATGCTGCAGGAACGAAGTAGTGGAATGACATGGACAATTTCATCTACCAAATCTTACCAACAGATTGAGCAAGGTTTCCTGCAGTCACTTCAGAAAAAAAGAGAAGTTGGGAGGCGAAGAACATTTGCATTGTTCTGCAAATGCCTGGTTGTGAGAGCTTTCAGATCCATTGCATGTGCCAAAGAGCTCTGCCAACCTTTGAAAGGATGCCAGCACTTGAAACCTTCCCAAATTTCCACAATTTGCACAATGCACTTACCAGTCATCCCAAATTGTTGTCCTTATACAAAGATTTTGAGCTCCCTTCCCCTCTCGCCCCATCCATGCACGTCTACTTCCCAGTGGAGGTAGCACCAAAATATCTCACATCAGAAAAGAGAAACACAATGCAGCCCAATCCTGAAGATCACTTACTGTTGGTGACAACAAGTCTTCATTCTCCCTCGAACTGCAGAGAAAACTTCCAGGCTTCACGTATAGTGAGTCCTTAACAACTGAAAGAGAAAGACTGGGAGATCACATGATTGCAAAGTAGTCTCTTAGCCTTGGGCTTCCTTCATCACAAGTAGGCTCATCATATTTGCTATCAACTTGGAGAGGATACAACAATCCAGTATATACCGTTTGGCTGTGCCAGCCACCCATTTGACAAAGGTATGAAAACCTAGTATTTTCCACAAAGGACAGATGTCTTCAACAACAATGTAGGTGTACACGACAAGAAGAGTACAAAGCATCCAAGGATGGACAGTCAACAATGCCAATGTCTCAGAGGTTGACACTCTGACTCTTGGTACCACCTCAAAACATTGACAACAAGCCCTCAGAACTCTTCTAGACCTTTGTTGCATCCAACTAATGTAATCTTGCATTGAACTGTCAAGGAAGATTTAGTAGCAAGCAGATGAGATTCTGTACAAAAGACAAATACTGAACAGCATTCAATATCAGCGTTAACATAACATATCCACATTAACGTCTGTACACTGTTGTTCACGATGTTGATGTTCATAAGGGAAAAGACCTGAAAATCCCTTCTGCAACATTCAACAAAGCTGTCATATATCCTAGAACCTACAACCCTGTGTTTTACAGAACCACTAACTGCAGCCTGGAAGAAAAATTTGTTCCACAAACATAATAAGCCTATAGGAGAGGATACAGAACCTTCAAAAGCTTGTCGGGCCATCAGAAGCCAACACCATAAGGTGCCTAAGCTAAGAAAGCTCAGAGGTATCATAGAGAATCTACTGTGCAGGAACTGTTGCTGGGACAGTCTTTGAGGCCTCCTCAATCCTCTCAATGGGTACCAAAGGAATGAACGCAGCAAAAGGCAACTGCTTATCCTTCAAAGTGATTGCCAGATTGTTGTAACTCTGAGCACCAAATTTAGCAGCAGGAGCAGCAAGATGTACAGCCTGAGGTACCAGTGGCACTGTGAGTATCTTCTGCCATGCAATGTATGTCAATTGCTCAGCAGCAGGTTCATACTTCTGATAGTATGTTGCTGCTGTTTCATACAATCCTTGATTTTGCACTTCTGCAACCACAGCCCTGGCAGCATCTGGTGCCTGCTTAGCCGCATCATAGGCTTGGTAGGATTTCTCTTTCACAACTTGGGGTAACACACCATCAACAAGTGTAAGTGTTTCGTCTACCTGCAAAAACAAAACAAAGCAAAATGAGGGAACCGTACTGAAGGAAACAAAACCTCCCTTGGCATTCGCACATACCAAAATCGACACAAGCAGGATACTTGAAACATCAACTCTTCTTCTTCGTGTACCAATGAAATCAACACATTTTCTTAGGAACTGTAACAACATGATTAACAACCCACCATCAGAGGCGGTTGTGATTAGTGTCCTCTATGAATGGGTGTCTGTATGAATCCTGGAGAAACTCTAGCCAGTCTGCTTAGAACTGGAACAAGTGCTAAAAAACTTTCAGATACAGCATGACAGAAACAGGAATTTTTCATAACAGGGTTTTAAGTTCCTCAAAAATACCTTGGTATCCAAGAATTGCAGCAGCTCCAAAGGCTTTCCCTCGATCTTTTGGTATACAGGCCCCACAACAGTCTTGACTGTGCCTTCAACATTATCAACACTTGGTTTCAGAGGTCCTGAGCTGTCCTTGGCAAAAGCATACAGCGTGACCAGCAGTGCCAATGCCTTAAGGGCAAGTGCGTGCACCAAGCCAAGATACTTCAGATTTGGCTCCTGCACCAAAGTAAGTTCAGAGAAAAAATTGAGTAAACAAAGCAGAAAAAGCCGAATCGATTTTGCCTATTTCAAACTTCCACACTTGCGGTTAAACCACGCTGAATTGGAAAGCGTAAGCTACAAGATATATGCTATCTTAATCAAAGCGCAGGTTATTACATAGAAACAAAGGGACATAAAACTCCAGATCGACTCTGTTTTCATAGGCACTTGCGAGAATAGGAAACGGCAAAAGGAAACCCCAACGCTCTTATTAGGCCCCTCCACAATTAGTGCTCTCCGCTATAGCTTATATTAATCTGCTCGCATATCTACGCATGCCTTCCTAACACAGCGCCGAGTGCAAGATGAACACACAGTCCAGCTCATCTAATTTATCGCATCGGAAACCTCAAGACGACAAAATTGCTATCCACGAAATACACTTCCTCGCCTCTGAAGAAAAAACCGAACGTCGCCTTCAAATCTCGAAAAGCCTAGCGAGAAAAAATAGGAATACAACTACGACAAAGGAAACATATACCCTCGATATCCAGGACAAGGCTTCAAATCCAGAAAAGCTTCCGCAAAAACGAACAAACAATCACAAAAGGGAAGGAGAACAAACAATGAAACGAAACATCTTCACCGGGGGGGGGGGCGGGGGAAGGAAAAAAAAAGAAAGGATACTAAACAACAGTCTCACAAATTTTAGACCTCCGCAACAGGCCTCAAACAGTCCTGGAAAACAAACAGACCTGTGTAGTAGTATCCGCCATGTCTCCCGCAACGGCAACAATCGCGTCGAGTGCTGGAGAGATCACCAGGCTAAGCAGGTCACCAGCAAAACTTGAAAACGGAACACAACAAAGCAAGTATCCTACAAGTTTCTTTCCTCCGCTCCCGAAAATTTCAACGAAATCGTGACTAAGAAGAAGCGTGACAAGTTCATAGATATTTTGGTGCAGAGATCGCCCGGCGCGCAGGAAAAAAATCACGACAAAAGCAACGACGCTCGCAAAGGTCGAAAGTCACAAGTGGAGAGAGAGTCCGTCCGTCCGTCCGTCCGTCTGCCACACTCAGGAAAGGGAAAAGGAACTCCGGTATAATAACTGCGCTCATTCCAAGCCTTGTTCCGAAGCTGATCGCTGTCGCGGAAACTACTGTGACATTCTAGACTCCAGAGTCACATTCTACAATTTAACATCCAACTGGAAATTACTTGTCGGACATTCTAGAAACTCCCATTTACTGCTCTCCTTATGAGCTTTGAAGCTTTGAACCGAAGCTGCGCTTTCTTTGCGGGAAAACTAATTGGACATTCTAGACTCCAGAGTCACATTCTACAATTTAACATCCAACTGGAAATTACTTGTCGGACATTCTAGAAACCCCCATTTACTGCTCTCCTTATGATGAGCTTTTGAACCAAAGCTGCGCTTTCTTTGCGGGAAACTAAGTGGACATTCTAGACTCCAGAGTCACATTCTACAATTTAACATCCAACTAACTACAAATTCTAGTCGGCTCGGGTAGAATATCCATCCAGTCGGTCCATGGTAAAACCGACGGTAGATTTGCTAGTGTGTAGGTAGGTAGGGTTGGTAAACTTGGTAAAAAGTGAGAAATTTGTTCGTTTTGGCTTCGGAAATTTTTACCTTGGGACCTCAGGAACTGGTATGGGCAAGAGAAAAAAGGGGCGGGATTTGGGGAGGGGGGGAAATCTGGAACCTGCACGTGCCGTATGCCACGTGTTGGATACATGGCGTTTCAAATGGACGGTGCTCCCACTTCGGAAATTTGGCGGCGTCTTCTTTACTCGACGCGTGGCTTAGGGTATCCGGCCATTAATTATGACCAAGAAAGACGAGCGGCCAACATTCACTGACAAAATGTGAACGGACAGAATTTTTCTGAAAAAGCCTCATTTTGTGGGTGTGAATGGGGAACAGGAACAGAGGAGGGTGTTTCCGAAACGAGTGAGTGATCCGGTGCACGGCCCCAATTAAGGACTCGTCCCTGTCCAAGGGCCTAAAAAGCAATGCAGGCTAAGGTACCTTAAAAACCCTGAGGTGGTCTCAAATCCTAAATTTTTAATGTCAAGTAACACACACACACACACACACACACACCCTCTGAGGTATGACATTCCTAAAATAATTAGCCACTTAATAAACAACCCTTGGGGTGGGTCCTAAGGGCCCACCTAGCCCTATACACTATTAAAAAATTAATGCTATTTCTTATTGCCATATAAAGTGCCACCCTCTAGGGATAAGAAATGTTTAGTGTGATCTTTAGGTGTAGGAAAAGGGGGCTTATCTTGAGAATGTTTTTTGGACTTTAGGTGGTACTATGTATGTGTGCCTAGAGGCTGAATAGAAGGTGTCCAAAATATGGAAGGACCCCCCCCCCTACACATTTTGAGCAACTCCCACCCATGCTCATCATGGAAGCAGTGCACTAATATTTCTCACATCCAGGAATAATTATTTATTTTTTCCCAACCCCACCCACTTTTACGTATGGACCTGGGGACTCCAAAAGGTAAGGAGACCCACATCGGCAAACAAACATCCCTTTTCATTAAATCATGCACCACGATAGCGTGAATCCTTCTGCTCTCGGGTATTAAGGGCCCCATTTTTGTAGTGGTCCTTTTAACCCCCTTTTACAAGGCTTTTTGTACTATGGATTTGGACACCGATTGTTACTTGTCCGGATGTAAAGACATAAATGGTCTTTTGAGTGTTTAAAGGGGTTTTTTTTTATGACGTTTGTGGGTGGGGATAGTGATCATTAAACGGTATTCTATTCTAAAATAAAGGAGTTTACTACAGGCCGTTCCGGGGTGCTCTTTACCAATAGCAACATGCCTGGACCAATCAAACCATCTAGCCGAACAACTGCTGATGTTAGTCTTTGCTATTCGTTGCCTTTGGGCGACGACCTTGCACCCTCTGCAAAAAAAAATGCTAGGCCAAAACCATTTTGTTTGCTGAGCCAAGCCAAAATGGCATACTTCGAGTTTTTCTTCATCCACAATTTTACTCTACAACCCCCACTTAGGCCAATCACTATGACCGACCTGTTAAAGGAGTCATTTTGTTGATACCACCCAAGATGAGAGGAGTAGTATCTTGGGCCAAAGTGCCATGCCAAATCAATTTTCATATTTTTTTATTATTATTTCCCGTCCATTTTCATAATATAGTCCACCGGTGACGATTTGCTCTTATGCTATGTAACTTGTCCTTACAAGCACTAAGAAAAATTGGAAATTTTCATTTATAAAAGAAAAACTCCAACCCTACAAAAGGCACAACATCTAGGATGAAAACATGGAATCAAACATGACTCTAAAGGGTACATTAAAAATGACTCAAAAAAAACTCAATTGGAAATGTACCCTTTAAAAATGACTTTTGTATTTGCCAATAAATCAATAGTAGCCCAAAAAAAAAAATGGATAGAGGTAAATGCGCTTGGTGCTAAATTTAATATAGTGATTTTATGGAGATGAAAGTCGAATAAGTCGCAATGATGTCCAAAAAATTCCACAACCCTAGACCCATGTCACGCTATGACATTGCCATTTACATTAAAAAGTATCTTAAGGCAAAAGAAGAATTATGGAAAAATTCAAATATTTCACCATGCAAAAATATAATCTTCAAAAACATTCCTCTTAAAGAAACCAAAATCCTTCAAGATATCATAACTCTATTACTAATCTCAAGTTTCAACACAAGCCAACTTCTAAAATAATAGATAAACTACAACTTCCAATGCCAACTTCCAACCATAAGTTTTCAAAATCTATGAGAATGGACCACCAAATACTAGTAATTTTGTGTGATCCTCCATCATTAGCGCACATAAAAAAAGTGTGTAAATAATAGAAAGGGTTGTAAATATTTGTGATATGAAGGTGATTGATTGATCACATTGGGTTTATGAAGATGAGGAGAACGAGATGATGAAAGTATTGTTTCCAATACTATGTCCATTATGTCATTGAACATCATCACCAAGTTAAATCTTGTCATAATGTCCTTATAACAATGTGCTACAAGGGGATTAGAAAGAGACATTATTGATAAGATACCAAAATTGAAGATGTGTTTTTTGCATAACATGACTAATGTTTCATCCACATGACAGATTAAACATGTTATATGCAAATTGTGCCCCCAAATAACCATAGTAAGCCATAGCAAACATTGTACAACTTTTGTTTGTTCATGTGATTTTTGATATGTTGATTGTTTCACACTTATTTTCAACTATGTTATAATAACATAGTTATGACATTCTTGGTGCGCGAATATTATGGAAGCCCAAAGAAACACGAATTTTTAAGAATTTTAACGAATTTTTAAGTGCAAAATGACGAATGTCATTATTATGTATAATAATTAACTCTCAACCATTAACATTTTGAATTGCATAAAAAACCTTATAATGTCAAATCATTCATGTCATAAAAATAACTCAAGATTATCTCCATTGATTGAAAATGACATTAAACCCGAAAATGGGAAATTCATTTTTATTTTTTTTTGTTGTAATCAACATTGTATTCTTTTTTTGGGATTTTTTTTTGCAATACGACAACAAATATTTTTGAAATTTTTTGAGAAAAATTTAATGAAATTTTGAAAAAAAAAAATGGAAAATTTTATCAATTTTTTTTAATCACAAAAGTGGGTTGGGGAAGGGTTGGGGGGGGCAGGTGGGGGAAGAAACCAGCATGATCGCAACAAACATATGGATGAAATCTTTTATTCAAATGTTGTGAAAATTTTCAAACACAATTGATAGTGTATCAAAATTTGAAATAAATAATGCTAAAGCATTTTGGAATCAAACATTTTGGATGTTTAACATGAATTTGAAATATTTGATAATATGAATGTAATGTTCTTACTTTTCAAAGTGAACAATATCTTTTATCTTCCTTTTTTGTTCCTTATGTTCCCATATGGTTCTTTAAATAGTTCACCATTATCATGCCTTTTCATGTCATGTAGACGCATTGGGGAAATGGGTTAAATAGATAGGCTTAAAAGAGGCAAGTTATTAAATGATTTTAATACGAATCATATGAATATGAAAGGCATATGTCAATGTGTTGCACATTTTTAATTTTTCTTTTCATATTCATGTAAATGGGTAGAGAAAGGGTGATGGACTTCCAAAGGTTTGCCATAAGGTACTAGGTTAAACTTTTTTATATAATGGATTGCAAATTTCTTAACAATTTTTTAACTTTTCGCACTTAAGGGTTCAAGGCATGTATGAGAGATATGGGATTGGGATTAAGATGAGTTCCTCGAGTGAAATTCTCAAAGATGTGAAAATGCACAAACCAATTTTTATTTTTATTTTATTTTAAAAGTTTGTTTATACATTTTGATCCAAACTTGGGTGATGGTGTTCTTTCCACACTCACGGCAAGGCTAAAATTCATATGGCCCAAACTTGGGCTTAGAAACATCACTTCTTGCTTTATAATATATTTTGTGATGGTATATAGAGGTTCATTGAAATGATCAAAACTCTCAAAAATGTCAAATTGGACCCCCTAAATTAAAACACATAGAGTCATTCATAAAGTCACCATGCTTTAGTCTGTCTTTGGGTCTCCTTTCACCCCGTATCCCTTCTTTCAGTGATATACGAAAAGTATGGACATTTTATTAAATCTCAGTGCGCAATTTTAAAATTCAACATTTAATGCACAAGGATCGAGAGTAATTATATTATGTCCTAAACGTAGGAACACCGAAAATATAAGTAGCAACAGTGGAGGCGCTCAAGAAAACAGAAAGACCAGATGAAACTCAATTTATCATCAAAATTGATTGGTTTTTTTAAGTTTCACCCCGAATTGAATGCTAATGTTTTTTATTCTGTAATTTTTTAAAATCTCACCCTGTGTATCACCAAACTAATTGGTTTTAATGTTTTTTGTTTTCCTTACTTTATGAATAACTTTAATGTCTTGAAACCTCAAGACTCCTTCAAATTAGATTGTTTTAAACATTAGATTGTTTTAAACATATGATCACATTATCTTGTCTTTGAAACCTGAAGAATCCTTCAATTAGATTTATTTAAACATATGATCACATTATCTTGTAGCTTTTGTGATGATCTTTTCAACATTGTGTCACACACTTTAATCAAAGGCCATTTGATCTCTAGGTTTTTATTAATCAGCAATCAAATTGTTAAATTGACTCTTGGCCTAACTCTCGACTAGTTGCTTCCCAATGGAGAATGTAAGTTCAGTTTTGATATCTATATGTCAAAATCTTTCTAATGGCATATTGGGCCCAATTTCAATCACATTTATTATTTGCATTTTTGTCCCAAAAATTTAAAATATTTTAAACTCTAACTCCCAAAGTGATTTTCATTCCGAATGTTTAGGACTCACCTTCATAACATTTTCTCACATTTATAAAGATGTATTTGAGTCATGCAACATTTTCTCGGTTGCTCCCCTTGTGATGAACCTTTAGGTTTAGTTGTGGCCCATTTCCATTTGGAAACTTCTAGCTTCCTTCATTTGTTGTCCTTCCCAATATGGCCATGCACCCAAGTTAAGGTCATGACATTTTCCCCCACTTGCAAAAAAAGGTCAATACTTTCATTGACACTTTTGGGTTTTGTTGGAGGTCCCACATTTATTTCATTTGTTACATCACAATTTTAATTTTATTTTTGGCACAATTTCATATTCTTCCATGCTTTTGTTGCAAGATCAGAACAAATGTTGTGACAAAGCGAATCATGTAATTAGGCTAGGAAGAAGTAAATTCAAAGGGCACAAACAAACACAATTATTTTTATTATAGAAATGAACAATATCAATATTAAATTAATTTCTTCTTGTTAATTGTATATGTGCTACAAGTCAAGAAATTAAAGAATGTGTTCACCATGCATGACCACAATAATGCCATTTGAATCATTTTTTAATCATAAAAAAAAATTATTGTGTTGAATCGATGACTTTTTGGGGGGAAATTTTTCACATTTTCGACTTGAAAAACATAATTTTTGAAATATTCAAATGATTTTGTGAAGATTATGTTCCCCTTGAATGAAAATATTTAATGACATTGCATGCATTTTGAATTGAACTCACCTTATTGAATTGAATTCAAATTCAATTCAATTCAAATTTGAAGTTTAAGTTATTGTATTGATTCTATGAAAGTTAAATTCCATTTTAATGAAAATATTGAATGACATTGCATGCAACTTGAATTTAATTTATATTGAATTCAAATTCTTTACATTAATTATAACTAGTGTGACCCGGGTGCCTTGCCACCCATGAACACCCAGGACCCTTGCATTTTGCCAGTTTTTCACAACATGTCTTCTTCTTAGTTATTTTAGTGGGATTCTCACAAGCCCTTCTTCTGGTGCTCTTTCTAGGTTTCTCATGCGAGCTACTGGAATGCATTTAGATTCCATGAAGAGTTTGGCAATAGATCTTTCATTACATGATTATGAAGAAGACTTCCATTCTCAACACCATTGTCGAGGATGCAACAGGACAAAAGACTAAAAGGGAAAAGTGTTATTACTGTTTCTTCCCCCATTGCTTCTTCTTCTCTTTTTATCCCAGACTTGGGTGGAGTCACCATTTTACTCCAGTAAACAACAGACAATGGCTACTACCCATCATCTCCAAAGAAACCTCACCGCTGCGAATAACATCATTCCAAAACCCACCCACCACGGCAAGAAAGCAGCTACCCCTAACCAAAATGCGGAGATATGGGGAGGAAGCAGCAAAAGCACATTGATTACACTGACGCACCAAGTGGGTATTCAAAAAAACACTGCGAGCATTAGCGAGTCCAATCAGTTTCGTACTAAATTCTATCCTCGCCTCTTTACATTCACGACTGTGGGTGTGATCAGAAGAAGAAGAAGCAGGAGCTTTCTCTCTCTATTCAACCCGAGATGAACGAAGCTCACGACATTCCAACAACATACCAGTCGAGATTTTTTGATTTGTTTTGGTCGGGTTTTTTCTTCTGATTGGCGTCAGTGTGCGATTCCTGCCGTCGTCGTCAAAAACCTTTTTCTCTCTGCATCCTCATGACTTGCTCAAGCAATGCTGGAAGCATTGATTTCTGCTCCAATAATCTGTCTGTCTGTTTGTGCCTCTGTCTCTCTGTGTGTATTTCAGCATGCACCCACAAGCAATAACCAATACAGAGTCAATGCTCCTGAGACATCAGTCAAATGCTTCTTCTTTTTTCATTGTGGAAATGCCACCTCCATCTTTCAAAGCTTTCCAAAACAGACACAAAGAACAAATCAAATCTCTTTACAACAAATAACAACAACTCCTAAATGCCTGCCTAACTGAATTCAATCCAAGACCAAAGAAAGACCCTCCCCCCCAAGAAAAACCAAAACAAACCAAACACCCAACGATTCCTGAACTCACATTAGTTCTGTCCAACAACAGTTTGCACTGCTGCTGCTACAGGCAGTAAGGCAGTAAGGAACAGAAGAAGAAGAAGAAGAAGAGAAACTTTGGGGATTCTTCAAAGGTAGTTAGTTACATGCCCCTTCAAAATGCATTGTCAGACCGGACGGACAGTTATTTAGGTATATTTAGAGGCCGGTTCTGCTGCAGAACGCTTATGCAGCAGAACGTCACGTCACAGATAGAAGGGACTAAGTGAATTAATATATAAGATTCCTAAATTTAATTCAAATTTAATTAAATTGAATTCAAGAGACACAAAAATTACATGACATTCATGATTGGTCATTTCTTACTAGGCTAGTTGCTTAAGCAATTTCTAGTCAAATTAGACTCATTGTTTATGCCATGCATAGTTGTATAGCTTGCTTAGTCTTGGATGACATATTTTAACATAGTGAACTTGACAATTGAATTCATACAATAAATTTTGAAGAAAATTGAATTAATATATTTTTTAACAAAAAAATCTTATTGAAAATCAAATGAAACTTGGAAAGGCAAGGCCAATTGTAATCTTACCATTGATTGAATGTTGTCCTTGCCAATCTACATGGCAATATCACTTGCAAGTAATAATTTTGATATTGGCATCTTTTCTAACTTAATAGTTATTGATAGTAAGATTCTAAACTTCCTTTATATCCTTTCCACTTTTTTAATTTGCAAGGAAATTTGATGTAATCTTGCAACCAATTTCACTAGGATAAATTTTGTAATATATAACCACTCAATTTGCAATTACATGCGACTACATGCAACCACCTATCATTTGCAACTGTGTTTTATCATTTTTACAACTAGTTACTATCTTTTAAACTTCACAATTATTTTTACGACTATAGTGCGACTATTAAATTACACATCCTTCCCAATTAACTAGTTTCTTGGGATTTCAACCAAGAATAGACTCCTATGTTCATTTTGTTGCAAAATTAGTTGCAATCTAGTTACTTATTATCATGTGTTTATACATTTACTAATGTACACTTGGGTTTTGTGGATTACATGAAAACTATATTATATAGATTTTATTCAAGATATATTAAACATTTTTGACTTGTATTCATGGTATGTTAAGATATTTAGCTTATATTCAAAATATATTAAACATATATTTGACTATAATGTTGGTATATTAGATTGAAAAAAAATCATTTTTGATTTTTTGTTTCATTCAAAAATATACCATCTTTATTAAGGTATGATTAAATTATAATGATATAACGTTGTATTAAATGAGCATCAATTATCTAACAATTATTATTTTCAAATAATTCATTAGTTAGTATATTGTATGAACTGAATAATTTAATTTAATCATTTAATTACATTTAAATTAACACCAAATCGTTAAACAATCAATTATTATTTATAAGTTATTTCAAAAACAATTGTTAATTAGATATTAAATCTTAAATTGATACGATAATTATTCATTATTCATGAGTTATTTATCATTTAATTGATTAATTAAGAAATATGAAATATTAGCTAGTTAATTACAAACTATTTTATTTCTATGAACAAGTCATAGAGTTTATAAATAAATAATGTATAATTAATGGTTATCAATCAATGACTTGTCAATAATATATTTAATATTATTTAATATCTAGTTACTATGAAATAAATAATTATTCAAATAATAATTAACTCATTATTCCTTATTTAATTTAATTCTGAAATATAGTATTAATTCTAAAATATCTCAATAATTTAGTTAATGACTTTTAATTAGTAAATATTTAGTCATCCAATGGATAACGAATAATAAATTCTTCACAAATTAAATTGTCTAGTTACTATTAATGATTAATTAAAACTGATTTTATTTTTACTTGATAAATAAATAAAATTCATAATATATTATTTATGTATAATACTTCATTTTTAAATTAGTTAAAATTTCTTCAAAATAAAGTAGTAATTTATTTATTATTTTTTCAATATTTATAAACTATGTGATAGTTAATATTTATTAATGAAGAATTATGGTTAATAGCTAATAAATATTAATCAGTTAATATTAATGGTTTATAAAACTGATTTAATATCTACTAGTTAAGTTAATAAGTTAGAAATTTAATAATTTACAGTTAATATTCAGGAATTACCAATTAGTTAATCACTTATTTTGTTGGATATTCAATTAACACCTTTTTATTTAATTAGTTGATCACTAGCAATTTAAAATGTTTTATTTTCCAAGGTAAGAATAGTATTTTATTTAGGAAATTGAATAAATTAAAAATTATTATTTTAGTAGTAATTGCCAAATGATTAGATATATTAAAAACTTAAATGATTAATTTGTGACTTCATTAATTGATTAGATATTAATAATTATTTCTTGAAATAATTTATTCTTAGTTTAGAATTATTTTTATGAACCAATTGATTAGTTATTAAAAACCATGAAAAAATAATGATCAACGCTACTTTTTTAATTATTAAAAATAATTAAACATTAATATGTAGTAAGTTAGTTTTGTAAATGGGTGGGTGGGTTGGTAATTAGTTGTTAACTAATTAATTAATTACTTATTTCTTACCTATTTAGTTGCATAATTTGCAAAACTAAAAACAAATACAAAACATGTGGAATAAACATTGTTAGTTGTAATTGAATTTGCAACTTAGGTGCAATTAAAATGTGTAACCCATACATTTTATCTTCTAATGTTATATTACAAAGTATATAAAATAGGTGCCTTCTCTTTGGATTTCACATTAAAAATCATGTGCCATCTAGGATGAGTTCAAAGAAGTTTAACCCTAAAGGAAAAGTATAAAATAAAATAAATATGTTTACATAGTTACTTTTTAGCCCACCTAGTTTTTTACTTTCCTACTTTTTTACCTACTTTTTAACCTATTTACCTACCTTTCTACCTAATTACCTACCTTCCTACTTAAATAGTTAGGTGAGTAAGTAAGTAAGTAGCTTAAGTAAGTATGTATCTTAAATAGGTAGGTATAAGCACATAATTTTACCTACCTACCCACCTATGTAAGTAAAATTATTATTTTTTTCAAAATTCAATCAATATGCCACATGTCAAATTTTCCTTTGTTCAAGTGTCATCATATAAATAGTCGAAATTGGACCATGTTGGATTTTTCTCATTATTTAATATAAAAAATTGTATATTAAAAAAATTTAAGTTTCGCCATGTGTCAAATTTTTATTATAATTTGTGTTGAAATCTATGGCCATCCATAATGGATTGCATAGATTAATATTTCAATAACAATAATAATAATTCCCAAAAAATACTTATGGTGACAAATGACAATTCATGATAGGGTTATTTAGTAGTTGAAAAAAAATGGTTAGTAGTTGCAAATGTTATACATTAATTAGAGGATGGAAGCGTACACATTGACCATATACTTTATTCATAAGAAATGTGTTAACATCATGCTAAGTCATCATTTGTGACTAAAGGTTGAATGTGACTTCACTTATGCAACTAAAGGATTTTTAGTTGTAAAATTGATTACAATTGTTTTTTAATCACAAATTGTAATCACAAATTGGCATTTTTTCACTAGTATTTTAAATCAACATGATGAACAAGTTCATAACCCAATTGATATGACCCATGGTCACCTTAAAACATCTCCATTGATGTTCAATATGTGACTTTACACTATAAATTGCAGATGATGTATATAGCAGTCAAATCTAACGGATTCATTAGAAAACTTTTGTGACCCAAAAAAATGCACAACTTTTAAAGCCATGGAATAGCATTGGAACAATCTAATAAACACATAAATTGTAACATTTTTATTAATGTTCAATATGCAACATTACAAAAATATTTTTCCCATCCAATTTTTTTTAAATTATTTTTTTCCAACTTCATCCATAAAACTGAAAGTAAGATTGCAAATAGGTGAGAGACTATTAATAACAAACCCATTTGGACCAATCAAACTATCTAGCCAATAAAAAATAAAATAAAAGTAAATAAATACAATTTCAAGATGTTGATGAATTCTTCCAAGGCTCTTTTAAGGTTCAAAATTGTGCATTTTTTCAAGTCATAACAATATTCTAATGGATTCATTGGATTTGACTAATATACCTCATATAAGATTTCAAATGTAGGGGTCACATATTGAACGTTAGTGGATATGCTTTTACAAATGGTTGTGGAATCAATTCATTAGAAGGCCATGTTAGATGTTATATTTGATTAAACCTACCTTTTAGAAAGGGTTGCATTGTAACCAAAAAAGGAAGGGTCCATGAAACGCACAGCAACATCTACTGTGGCCAACGAACCCTATCTACTTAACTTTGATGCTCTTTTCTACTCACACAGAACTCCAATCCTTCTCACACAGCAACTACTGACCGACCCTTTTCTCTACACTTCACAGCTCGAAGATGTATAGACACGACAACACGACCGACCTCAAGTATACTTCTTCTTCTTCGCCGTTCACACAGAGATCAAACCAAAGGAACTTTCCATTGCATTTACAATATATATACAATCCCGAAAGCACAAGCTTTCTTGACATCAGAAGATTCACAAAACAACAGCTTCAGTGTTGTTCCAACTCTTTTCCTCTTTCTCTCTAATTCTTCTACAACAACAACAACCCTATGACTTACTACCAAGCGCAACGGAAAATGGAGGCATTTAGCCAAGACCGCCTAGCTACAAAGTTTCACACCATCGCTATGTCCTTCCAACCCCTGAACTCCTGCCTTTCCAACTTCTACAGATCCATCGATCCTCCCAAAATTTCTCCTCCTCCTCAGCTAAAACTTTTTCATCTAACTCCTCTAACACTAACAAAAATTGTCCCCCCACTCCTTCCGAGCTCTCTCGCTTATCCGAATGCCCTTCATCTTCTCAACACCTCTTCAAAAATGCTCCTCAACATCCGTTGGCTTCCTCCAGAAGCCTCCCAATTCAATAGTCATCCCGTCCGATCTGGCTTCCCTCCGTTCGCCGTTGCCGCCCTTCCTCCTTCATCAATTCGGCTCCATCCACTTTAATCATAACCAGCCGCCATCTCCCAAGCACCTTGAAGCACACAAAGCAAGAGAGAAAACAACCATGCACTCCATGCAGCAGTAATGGGGCACCGTAAAACAAAACGGTTAAATTAATCAGACCTAAATTCCAAAATCAGCCTAGCATTCACACTGGACTGGCAACCTCCTTTTGCATTACAGCATGATCATTTGGTCTTCTAAAACCATATGATTTTTGTTTCCTACATGTTTGCCATTTAACTTAGCATAGGAGGCTAGCTGAAGTTAAGTGCTACAATATCATGTATGTGAACCATAAAAGGATTAAGACCATTAAATGATTTCTAGGAATTAGATTTTACTTATGTTGTTTCCCTTCCTTTAATTTCTTTTTAATCTTATACTTTATTGATGGGTTTCAATTAGTTATGTATTATGCAAATAAGAAATTAGACAATGTATGATTCATTTGGTTCTAAAATTGTTATCAAGGAAATTGTTGTTGTAGTTATTTAATAGATGTTGGGAAGTAGTCATGCATGTGTGGATAACTTGAAACTATCTTCTATGAGTTGCAAATGCAATACCCATGATCTACACTTGTCATGTTTTTGATTGTCAAGAAAGAAAGAAAGTTTTGGAAGGGTTTAGGGTTTTGGATGGGGAGACCAAGTGTTCAAGACTCTTTCATTTGAGAAGCTTTATCAGGAACTTTTCTTTAGTAATAAACAAAGTGTAAGGGCTTTTGTTTTGACTACCTTTGTGTCTTATATGAAGGGTTGTGGGTTGAGATAATGATAAATAATAACGTTAGGTTAGTTTGTTAGAACAATATATTTCTTGTAAAGAACCTCTCCTTGAAGGTAACCAATGGATTGAATTTCTTGTAAAAAAACCTCTCCTTGAAGGTGACTAATCCATTCAAGTGGCCTTTAAAAGTGACCTTTATGGAGCTTTACATGTTTACAATATTATATAACTAAGGAAAAATGTGAGGATTTTAATATTTTGGTATCAAAATGTATAGGTTGTGTTGAACCTAATAAAATAGTGACAATGGCATTCAAGGTTATGGAGAAGTTAAATTTGGTGTTGGCACAACACCATAGCCAAGGAGTTTGGTTAGTTGCTTAACTACATCCCAAAAATCACCTCTTTCTAGTAATTATCTATCTTTTTCCTTTTGATCTACTTATTTTTGTGTGATAGGCTCTGTAAGTTTAGGACTGTCATGTAGAATTATGTAATTTTTAAAAAGTGGGGCTTATTTGTAATTATGTTCCTAGTAAACTTCTTTCCTCATGGGCACAAAATGTTCCATGACCCTTAATTCATCATGTTTCATCAAACCTTGTAATTCACATTTATCATTTCAGTTGTTTTCTCACACACCATCATAAACATGATTTTCACCCCCTTTCCTATGCAAACTAGACACCACCCATTAGTTCCTTTATCAACCCCCAACGTTTTGTGCGAACTTGGGTTCCCAACCCAACACTTGTTCAATCCCTCTAAATAATGCACATATAGGACCTTTTCCCCTTCCACTTTATCAAACTTTACAATTGCTCATTATTAGACCCCTAATTTACCCCCATCTCCCTGACATGCTTTGAGCCTCCATCTATAACCTTTTGCCCCACATGTGGATGTCAATTTACTTTTCAAAGGTTAGCAAATCATTAGTGTTCTTGTCATACATCCAATTCATCTAATCCAAACCCATGTGACCACTTCGGGTTAATACCCTCCCTTATTCCCACCCCACTTACATAAATTTGGGCTTGGGTTTCAACATTGGATGTTTTATGGTCCTTCCATTTAGGTTTTTGTCATCCTCAACTATACAATTGCATCTTGCTGCTCTACAATGTGATGTATAAATGACATTTTGTTTTCCACTAGATAAGCTAATAGAAGACACCTATGATGTGGTTATTTGACATTTTAATCTTCTTGTTACCCCATGGTGTTTGTTTTGCCCCTTCAAGGGGAAGGGAGTTAGGCATCGAAAATGTGGATTAGATTTAAACATTTTTAACAAGCAATTAAGGAAACTTCCAAGAGGAATTTTTTTTCCCTCCCCAAGCTTTGGTAGTAAGTTGGAGTTCAGTGCCTCCTCCCTAATATGATCTTCTAGCTCATAAACACTTTATTTATAATTTAATGTTTGAACTTGTAAGGGAATATTTTTGAATAGTTCATGTTTTGACATCATTTTTTCCTACACCCACATCCTCCAACAACATTTTAGCTTTCACCACTTTACATCCTAAATTAGATGGTTTTTAAAAAAATTTAAAAGACTACAAATCAAGACCTCAAGTTTTTATTTAATTCCTTCAAGTGAACATTCCAATGCATGCCACATTTATTTGCAAATGGTCCTTCTATGATGGTTTTTGAACACTTCTAAAACTATTTTCACCCATAAGATTTTGTGAGTGGATTCCCATAATTGTTTCAACTTTATTTTCATATCACACTAGGTCACATTCCATGCCAAATTACAAGTCTTTGGGATGTCCCACCTCTTAGCCATGACCAACACCTCAATTGGAATTTGTTCCATTGTTGTAGGGAAAATGTTGTATCAATTCACAAGACATGTTTTATGCCTTATTTTGTGATGCCTTTGCAACACCTTTATCTTGCATTAATTCAGAATAGCAACCAAAGGTGGATGTGAAATAATAATCCATGGCATTAGATGCACCTTGGACCTTCACCTCAACTAAGTTGTTCTCTAATTGCATGTGGTGAATGCCTTCAATTCAATGTCAAAAGAAGTCATTTCAAGAGCTTCATGCAACAAGTGGGGACATCATACAATTCATCCCCTGGTCGGGTCCAAGTATGGTTGGGGTACCCAAAAAGACTTTCTCATTTAATATTCAATGGACCTCCTCATTTGAACACATCATTGAAACTTAATAACACATTCATATTGAATTTTTATTTTTTTTTCATAGATACATACATTATTAAGGTACCATTTATGCATAAAACTTCAAATTTGAACAAGTTTAAAAATTCCTAACAAGTATTGGAAAACTTTCCAAGATTTTGCCTTGTGAGAAAAAAAACGTTCAAGGACCCATAAAGAACATTTAAATAATAAAAAATTCGTCAATAATTTTATCACAAACACCTTAATTGTTATTATATATGAAATGTTCAAGTGTGACAAGAACCAAATGCCTTATTTTTATGTATAAATTTTCAAAAAATGAAAAATTTAAAAATTTGGGCCATTGATAGAACATGGTTCACATTGGATGAATTTAACTATTTTTACATTCATAAATGAAAAAATATATATTTAGATGCTCATATAAAATTTGGAGCAAATTTATTTTATTTGACATGAAATTAAAAAAAGGAAATTGAAGACATGTCATATGTTATGAAAAAAAAGGTGAATTTGGGGTCTTAAGAGTGAGTCCTTATGTTTCAAACGGGGTCCTTTAATCATACTTGGACCCCCAAATACCTGACATGTTAAAAGATATTCAACATATCAACCATTTCCTTAGACTAGGGGATGTCCATGTAACCTTCGAAATTTTTATTCATTGTTTGTGCAACAACCATTGTATTTATTACGTTGCACACCTTTTTTTCCACTTTCATAAATTCCCTTTTGTTTGTTGTAACTCTTCCCTCTTTTAAATGTTTAGACACCTTTCAAATCCAATTTTTTTTCAATAAACCATATGAACTTTTTTCATATAAACAAGCTCTCTCCCAATAGCTTTCAATGGCGTTAGATTCATATAACCACCATCACCCCAATAACATATTTAGGGAGTTGGGCCCTTGTAACGTCAATCATAATTATTAAGTTTATGGTTGACCAATGTCTTTTCCTTCTTGAATTTTTATCACAAGTCAACAACAACACCCACCTTTTATAGTAACACTTCAAGGCATCATGCAATTTTTTAACACCCCCAACATATGCATGTTTGTTTCCTTTCGAATAATTCATCAAACAACAAATGGTTCAACTTCAAGATTCCATTTCGAAATGTTTACACCATCATGCCCTGCCCAACATGCTTTTTGATAGGAAACTTGAAGCCCATCATGCCCAAATTTTACCATGTTCTGCCCTTGGGCTGGGCGTTTGGCTTATAATTCAACAAGTCTTCCTAACCTTTCAATTATCGTCATTCGTTTTCTCCACAATGTTTTCAATGTGGTTAAGGGTATCACATCCATTAATTGTAGGCCTCATTCGATGTGTGTGCATACATCCCATTAACCCTATGGGTATCCACTTCATACATTGCACCCATGGCAATGAACACACGAGGATCCATGAAGTAGTTCTCGACACTTTTGTTACCATTGTGCGAAATATTAACTTCCATGTGGGATGAAAATAATTAGATGCACTTTCCTCAACCATATTCAATTCCTTTCATTGACATGTCGACATTGTGTTCATTAAATATGGAATTCACACTTTAATTGACATTGTCATTGCCAACCCAATTTGTGCGGATTTATTTCCCCAATCTTGCATAACTCGAGTATTCAAGTTTCCTGCAATGCATCTTAAGTCAAAGAAAGGAGCTATCACAACTGACACCCCATTGATCAATTCCTTTTTCTAATAATTGAAATATTTTGGATGTCTACACAAATAGGTTGATGTGTTTTTACATAAGTGTGCCAATGGCATTTGGAGCTTCAAAAGGTTAAAGGACCTTTTTTTTTATCTTGGTTACTTTTCTTCATTAAAGAATTTCAATTATGCAAGCAAAGGATGCAAACATCCTCTATATTAAATCAAACAATAACAATAGGCCTAGTTATTTCCCAACTTCCACCCCTTTAAAACACCACCCCCATTGCTATGATTAACCTATTACAAGTAGTTAATTGTTGAAATGAAAAACATTTCATCACAACTTTAGCATACAACGAATTAATAATGAAAATCATGCAAATTTCATCCATTCATAGGTTCATACATTTTGCACATGAATATCATGCATTGAAAACATGTTTGACACATGAATAAATATGTTGACGAATCAAGTACACACCTATGAATGAATGAATGTCACATGAATTTCACATCTTCTAATAAATCCACATGTCAAATGTGTTTTCAATGCACAATATCAATGCATGAAACATATGAATTACAAATGAACAAATTTTGCATGATTTCCATTATTAAGTCATGAGATTAAGTTTATGATGTTGACATCTAGTTTGTTTTACCTTGGCATTTAAATTTTTTTCCCTTTCTTAAATACCTTTGTACATTTTGGTGAAAACACATTATGGGGGGGCCACTTTGGGCATTTTCATGACATGTATGTAAAATTGTTTTTGCAAAAAATATTGGGTTTCACTTTTAATGTTTAGGCTTGATATTTTGATTTTCACAAAGTTAATGATATCTAATATTATTTTAATAAATAAATAAATTGTAAAAGCTTAAATTCAAATAATATTGAATATATTTATGGTATATACAATATAATAAAACATATTTATGTTTTTGGATTGGACTAGGTTTGGGTTTGAATTTGTTAACCAAAAAATGTCTTAAATGAAATTTAAAAAAATAAACCACTTCGCATATTTTGTCATCTTCCATCTGAAAGTGATAGTTTGTCAAAATGTTAATTTACCACATACTTATGATCATAACCCCCAAAAACACCCAATTGTGATATGACAATTATTAAACTTTTCACATGGCTCACAAACTTATTTCAATCATATGAAATCACAAGGTTTAATAGATAATAAAAATTTCATACATACTAAAAGTCATTTCAATCATTTTTTAATATATTTGCATTTTTTAGTACATAGTGACGTACATTTTTTTCCCACATACATACTTTGGAACTTCACAATATAAGTTGGAAAATAAAATTCTTTGATTCAATTCCTTGTGTTATAATCTACCATATTATGCAAAAATCTTGGAAAAATATGCTCCAATATTACCATGGTTGAAGTTCAAACACAAACACCTTTAGAAAACTATACAATGTGACCACATTTTTAGCCCCCCCATGTTGTGCTCTCACCCATTTTCCAAACCAATGGTGTGTTTATAAATAAAGTCTTGCAAGGTTTTGATAATGTGAATCCTTTGGGATCAAATCATTCAAGTTTTGGTAAGGGAGGGTGATGACAAGGTGGGCCAAAATATATTTTTTATTTTGTTATGGTGAGCTAATAAGAAATGATTAATGTGGAAGAGTTCATTATTTTTATGAAGAGCCTTTGGTTCCAATTTGCAACAATAAAATAAAATGGTTTCAATTTCACAACTCAATGTAATAAAAAAATTAGTTTGAGTCTAATTAGTTTTTTAAAAGTTTTAATTTGGTTCCATTTTCAAATGGGAAATTCAAATAAGGTTTTGATCTAGTACTTCCCAAACCAAAATCAGTTCTTGGCTATTGACTAATTGTCGATTAACCTTCAACTTTATTATTATTTTTTCAAAAACATATATTGTAGTTTTGGTTGCAAGTTCATTTCTACACATAAATAAAACTAGGAATCCAATTTTAAATCCAAGTTGGTAAAAAGAATGAAATTTGGTTTCAATTATAACATGTTTAGTTCTAAAACTTAGAGACCATTTTGTTTTGGGTTTTACCAATGTTGTTTGATTTTTGACTTTTAGACCTCACCTATGAATATCAATAAAAGATTTAATTATTTATTTTTACAAGGAAGGATATGTATTCCCAAAAAAAATTCAATCTATGACAACAACTAGTTACACATTCAATTTTTGAAACACTACAAATATGCACAAAGGTCATGCATACCAAAATTTTAATTCTTGTTGCTTTATAATTTTTGTCAAAAGAGTACAACCTAACCTCCTAGAAGTTTGCATCGTGGCAACAAACAAAAATAACAATGGATGTGCAAATTGTGCATAGGATTTTTTTAATGCAAAACATGGGCCCAAGTGTCCAAATACATGGGCAAAAAAATTCTTCTGAGGTCAGCATATTTAGACAATAGGCTCCCGACAAAGTCCCAAAAAAATGTAGAAAAGTATCCTAATTTTTTTTATACTTTCCTCTCTAACTTGTTGGGCAAATTTGGCTGTCTTTTTGTGGATGATCACCCAACGCACCTCCTACCTCACAAATTTGGGAAAAAAACCCATTGAATGTGAGTGATCAAATCCGAAAATGGTGATGATGGTCTTCTTTCAAGTAACCTTGGCACCTTAGATGCGAGGTCTAGTAGATATCATCATCTTTCAAAAATCCTCATATAAAAAATAGACCTATCAAGTCCTTAAAATTATCAAATCTTAAAAAATTGTTCTCTTCCGAACTTGTACAGTATACCATAAGAAGAAGAGACACAAAATTTGGGTCCTGCGATGTGCACTTTGGGTGTGTAATAGACACGGAAGAGTCATAATATGTCTTGTATATAGTGTCCATCACACGGCCAAAGTGTTGTGTATAAGAAGAAGACCCAAATTCTCCAGCTACATTACAAAAATTCTAAGAGATTTTGACAAGTGAGTTAAATTTTAATTTTAATTCTACGGTGGAAATGAAGACCAAGTTTTAAAAAATAATGTATTGAAAATTGTTTTTAATAGTAGTGATTGTATCCAATACGTAATTTGTAGTTCCGTGATTTGGGCCAGTTGCATTTGGAAACTGGGTCCCTCCAACTAGCCTGCACATACTTACTTACTGAGAAACTGTGTGGAGTTCTTTTTTGAAAGTATAATAACATTAGCTTGTTCAACTGAGCTTATCCAAATTCTGCAAAAAGAGGACTCAGAGGAATCTTGGGGGTGTGTATTTGGAAAGCACCTTCCTGAGGTGCAAGCAACTACCGAGCCATGATGCACCAACCCCATTGCACTCTTAGCACCATTGGACAAGTAAGGTGCATTGATGTGTGATTTGGTAATGTCTAGACTAGTGTTGGGTGTGTATCGCATTTTATTCATACTTGCTATCGGGGCTTCAGGTCTCAAAGATTTTTAAATAAATTGGTACCAGTTGGATCTGGGTATATATTTTAAGTTTGGAGATTTTAGGTACCAAGCAAATATCATTAATAATGCAAAAAAATTAAATTAATTAATTTTTTTTCAAAAATAAAATAATATTATACACACCTTCATTGTCATCTCACCTTCATTGTCATCAAGAAGGTTGGCTTTTGTTGCAAGAAATTCTTGTAAATCATGGTTTGCCCATGAACGACTTCCTATGCGTGCATCACTCACCACTTTTCGTAGATCATGATGAAAGAATCCAAATTGGATGTGTCCAACCTATACATCATTGTAATGAAGTAAAAAGACTAGTGACATTAAATGCACGCTCGGTTTCAATTTGAGAACCAATAAGTGTTATGAATTGCCAAGCTAAAGATCCAACATCAAGAAATCGAGCTTCATTCTCCTTCCACCACTCTAAAGGTTTGGCAACTTCATCAGTGTTAACATCAACTTTTCAAAATAACGAAATTCCTTCATTACAACTTTTTAAAATAATGAAAATTCTTTCATTATTGAGGCATGTGTTGCCTCCTCATTTGAAGCTACAACACCAAATAAAGAACCATCATATATTTGTTCAATTCCAATAGGCATACGACTACAATGTGGAATTAAAATTTGTGAAACCTTCATGAGGAGTGGAAGAACAAGCTCCTTGTCAAAACACTGCAACCATTTGTATTAGGGATCCAACATAACTACAAGCATGTTATGTGCCTTCATTGTAAGAAATGTTTTACACAATTCAAGGAAAGGAACAAATTTTTTGACACCCAAACATGCCATGCGAGAATATAAAATTAAAAGTTCAAAATCAAAGTCATCACATTGGAGTGATGGATTTGACATTGCATGTTGTTGTTTTTCTGCCTGTAATTGTACGAAAATCAACATCACAACAACTATAACATTGAACTAGGAGCAAAAGTTTTGATAACCATGCATGTTATTTAAGAATATAAAATCTTGAGTTCAAAATCAAAATCACCACATTGGAATGATGCATTTGACATTGCATGCCATTGCTCTACTTGCAACTATACTAAAATTAACATTGTAACAACTACGACATTGGACAAAAGTCAATACCTGCATGTTTGATATAACACATTGTTAAATTACTAGATTCAAAAAATTTATGACCATTCTTGCTATAGCCGAAGTAAGGCTATTAGTGTCAAGGACAAGAAAAACCATAAGAACAAAGGCTAAAGGAAAGGCCTCAGTCTAACTTTCAAACAAGGAACAAAATAAGATTACATGATTAAAAAATAAAAATACAAAAACTAATAAAAAGAACACGAGATGTGCAAGACAATGTGAAAATGGATTTTTATTATGCGAACATATGCAAACATGAACATTAAAAAAACATGACAAGTCTATGGTGTAAGATCATGCCTAAGACTAATGTCACAAACTGAAAGAAATGAAGGGTTCAACATTTATTTATATCCCTTTGAGGATCTAGCTCAAGGAAACTTCCAAGGAGGCTTCTATGTGTGCATTTAATAAATAAACTTTTTGAAAACCTTCCTAACTGAGAGAACTTTAATTAGGATTTAATTGGGATTTCACTTAGAATCAATTGAGAATTATGTAGAATTTAACTAAGATTTACTTAAGAGTTAACTAGGGCTAAATTAATAGTTAAGTAGGATTTCATTAGGAGTTAACTAGGAAGTAATTGGGGTGAACTTAAATTTAATTAAAAACTTAACTAAGATTTAATTAAAATGAAGTAGGTGTAGCTAGGCATGGCTTATGGTGTAGCTTTTAATTATGCCATGCATTGCTTCAAGTTAACCTTGTGTGCATGTTCAAGGTGTTTCTTCATTGATGTTATTCCATGGGTTGATGTATACTACACTAGGCCCTTTTTACAATGTGTTATGCAATTCGCATTATGAGAACTTGAACTTAACACCATAGGATGGTATAACACACATTGCATTATATAAGGTACCTTAAGATCAACAACACCTCCAACTTTTTCATCATTTAGTTGAAAAAAAACTCATACAATGGAATTGCGATGATGTGGCACCCACTTGTGTTGATTGTGAAAAGAATGGAAAATCACATTCTCCAAGTGATTTTAATCCATCTATATGGATGAATGTGTCCATAAATGAATGATTTCCTATGGATGAATTTCATTAATGATTTGGATTAAATAAATAAATCATTTGATGAAATTCAAAATTGGAAGATAAATTAAATTCAAATTATTTATATCCATCCTCATTTGTTGTCCAAATATTAAATTCTCAAACTTGAATGTCATTTAATAATGATGGAGAATGAAATTGTGATAGTAGGGGAAAATATGACGATGGGAACAAAATGATTTTCAAAATTTTGTTTATGAAATCATTTTCATGAACAATGTTAAAAAATTCAAGAAATATTGTTATGGAATGAGTGTCACCTGCCCTTCGCCCAATTGTTATCAACAACATTATATATTTATTTCATGGAAAATTGGGGTGCTTTGAAAATAAATAATTGTTACAAAAACACCATTGTCATCTATGTCTTCAAATTTGATACTAGTAGTGTAGCTATTATTGAACAAGAGGTAATGTTATGAATTGTGTTTTCAAAACTTAAGACCAAGGAGGTTTGTTATTGATCATGGGTATTCACATCATTGCTCAATTCAATATACATGTATGAATGTTTTTTTTTCAATCTAGACATATTAGTAGGTCTAATAATTGATATTTGGAAAAATACCAATGCACATACCCATGAAAAATTAGTATACATGCCTAGCATTGGTCTAGACCAATGCTACAAAAGTTATTGTATATTGAACAATTTTGTCAGAAAATTTCAACAAAACTATTACGATGTTTTTTAGGGGAATTGAGACAAGCTTTTGGTACTATTGGAAATCCCTTGCATGAGTGGGATTCCTTGGAGGTGATTTCTAGTTTGTAGACATAAAATGGGGGAAACATTGAATTTTGAATAATTGAAAATTAAATTTAAATTTTAAAAAATTCACAATTGGTCTTTATTGGTTTATTCACACTTATAACAATTACATAATCCTATTCACACTTTGGCAAGTGGCATAGGTTGTATTAGTGGTTATCAAGCAACCTTCTACTAAAATTTGACATTTAAACATCTACCAAACATTTGCATTCATAGTAACCCATTTCCCACCACAACTTGATGGCATATTATGAGTTGAAGAAAGCATGTGCAGTTGTAACAACAAAGAAGAAAAGATGGATGAACATGGCAATGACTAGGACTTATAACTTTAAGGTTTCTAAAATTGTTGGCATTGAGTGCATTGAGAATGGGCACTTGGGGTAATGTCTTCAAATAATAATAATAACAATAACAATAACAATAATAATAATAATTTTGAATGATGACCATAACATTGGGGTTGGTATAAGGTGGGTTTAAAGTCCATTAGTAGTTCATCTTATCAAAATAAATTTCAGTGTGAAATGTGCTTTCAATGGAATGGAAACATGTCTTTTCATCTTGTTAATATTCAATTGAATTTTAATACAATTTGAAGTCAATTAAATTTGAATTCAATGGAATTTGAATTCAATTCAAATTGACTTCATTTAAGTTACATGCAATATCATTCACAATTTTGATTCAAATGGAAACTTAATTTTTCAAACAAAATCAATTCATTTTTAAAAATTGTTTGATAGTGGTGTGTAGCAACATGCAAGAGCCCCAAGTTAAATGATTGCTGAATCTGTCAAGGGTCCTACAGCATTTAGGTATTTAGGAGTGCAAGGGACCTTACACCTACTTAAATAGGCAAGGTGACTCTTGCTCCTAAATAGTTGGATAAGTTCCCTCCTACTCCCACCATTTACCTGAACTACATACATATGGGTAAGGCCCCATGGTTGGGGCACATTTCCAAAATGTGGGTCCAGACTTAGGTACTGCAACATCCAACCGACCCTTCTTGTGGGATTCCACCCAGCCTAGGGCTGTACCTTAAATTAAACAGTTAACAATACTAGTACTTTATGTACAGGACAAGGGCCTCTATCTTGAGAGGCTTTTGGGGATCTGAGATACTTGTCACCTTAAGGCTTGAAGGCTGACTAGTAGCTCTTGAAAGTTTACAAGAGGCTCTTATGAGGGTGGAGCAAATCATGCTTACTTATAGGTGTAAGACCCCTCTCACTCTTAAGGAGTAGGCCTAAGAACTAGGTACCCTCTTCCTCCTACATATTTGCTAACTACAAATGTTTAGGTTCATGCTAGTAGTGTAAGGCTTATGGTTTTATAATGGGGAAAGCCCTAGGGTGGGGGGGCTTCTCAAATTACAAGGTTGGATTCGATTACCACATCATCCTAGGCCCTTTGATTTTGGGAATGGCCACACCCTAGGGCTTTACCCTACAAACAATTTTTTTTAAAAAAATTTTAAATTTGGGGGGGGGGGGGAGTGAAATTTTGCCAAAAAGAAAAATTAAAAATTAAAAAATTAGGTGACTTTGGAGGTTTTCGATAGTCAAGGTGAGAAAATTTTGTTTAGTGAAAATCACCATATTTCTATACTTGGTTTTCAGTGTGTAGCCAAAACATAGAAGGATGATGACTAAAAGACTTGTAGTTCATATTTGGTTAATAGCCAGATTTGGCTAAATTTTTCTAGGGTTGTTTGACACCTTTTCTACATCTTCGTATGGATATTATAGCCATTTTGGCTACAAACAAAAAAAAATCCTCAAAAATAAAAATAAAAATGTGCCTACATACCCTTCCCTTACACAAGATAGGCTATTTCTGAAACTCTCTATCGCTGGAAAGAGAAAGTTCTGGAAGAGAAAGTCCTGTTACCGACGAACGTTCTAGAAGACGACTCTACTCAACCGTGGTTGACTCATGGTTTCGTACTGCAAAGCCAAAAGAGGTGCAAGGAGAGCTTTCAAGTCTGCACTCGCTTGCTTGCCATCGTCCTGTCGAACGTCGCGCACGAATCGTTTTCTCTCTTGTCGTCGTGAGAAGAATTTCCTTGCGTCTGTTTTTGTTTTGTGGCATTCTTGTCTTGCTTGTGGACAACTTTTTTCTTTTCACGTGTCGAGGTTCGTAGTTTAGAGTTTGTGAGTACAGCCGCTTACTGCGGATTGATTCTGTTGTTTGTTTGTTTTTCGTTTCTTCCAACTTGTTAGCATGGCCGGCAAGGGGGAGGGACCAGCTATCGGAATAGATTTAGGAACCACCTATAGCTGCGTTGGTGTCTGGCAGCATGATCGTGTGGAGATCATCGCTAACGACCAGGGAAATCGCACTACTCCCAGCTATGTGGCGTTCACGGACACAGAGCGGCTCATTGGAGATGCCGCCAAGAATCAAGTGGCCATGAACCCGACCAATACTGTCTTTGGTACGTAAATCTCTTCTTTTCTCCGCTGCTCTTTTTTTTTTTTTTCCTGTTTCCTAGCTTTCTGTTGCAGAAAGGAAGGATGCAAGGATAGGCGTTTGCTATCTGCTTACCATCGCATCGCTGGCGAGCCTGTGATCTTCTCTATGACATAGATTGTACATTAGACGTCTTTTTTCTGCTGGAAATTGACTAGGATTGTTGAGCTTCTATGTGCTGCATGCAAGCCCAGCTGTTTTGGCGAATGATTCTTTTGCCGTCTCACTTCGGGTCCAAAGTCCAAAAGCCAGTTGTATCTGCCGCTAGGAGGCGGTGTCTCGTTCTAGGTGCCTGATCTGTGGAAGAGTTCTCGTCTGTGTTGAGTTCATGTTTGAGTTGCGGTTTGTGCTTCCGAGGTCAGGAGATGTCTGCCGTGACCTGTGATTTGGTAGAGGATTTTCTAGTGCTCATTTTGCCTCTTTCCTCATGTACTACTGTAGTTTGCTTTGCACGTTCTGCTTCACTCTACAAGGCTTTTGGGAAAAAAATTATATCTCCTTTGTTTCTTGTTTCTTGCTCTTTAATTTGCTATGCATGGTGTGCAAATGCAGTTTTTGTCTGTTGATGATAAGTGTCGGTTTTGGACAGGGTTCTATGTTTTGAGAAGTCAGTACTTTTTTTTTCCTCCTTAGGCTGTTCAAGGACTGATTTGAAGGAATGGAATTCAAAAAAAAAAGCTGCTGAAGACTTTGGTTTTTTGATTTTCTAGTGTTAACGTTCTTTTCTTGATCTGCAGATGCAAAGAGGTTGATAGGAAGGCGGTACAGTGATTCCTCAGTTCAGAGTGACATCAAGCTATGGCCTTTCAAAGTCATAGCAGGACCAGGTGACAAACCAATGATTTGTGTCCAGCACAAGGGAGAGGAGAAGAGATTTGCTGCTGAAGAAATCTCATCAATGGTTCTCATCAAGATGAAGGAGATTGCAGAAGCGTATCTTGGTGTCACCATCAAGAATGCTGTCATCACTGTGCCTGCATACTTCAATGACTCCCAAAGACAAGCTACAAAAGATGCAGGAGTCATCTCTGGATTAAATGTCATGAGAATCATCAATGAGCCAACAGCAGCTGCCATAGCTTATGGTCTTGACAAGAAGGCATCCAGTGTTGGGGAGAAGAATGTTCTGATTTTTGACCTTGGAGGTGGAACATTTGATGTCTCCCTGCTTACGATTGAGGAAGGCATTTTTGAGGTGAAGGCAACAGCAGGGGATACACATTTGGGAGGTGAAGATTTCGACAACAGGATGGTGAACCATTTTGTACAGGAGTTCAAGAGGAAATACAAGAAAGACATCACCGGGAATCCAAGGGCTCTTCGACGATTGCGAACTGCTGCTGAGAGGGCTAAGCGCACTCTATCATCTACTGCACAAACCACCATAGAGATTGATTCATTGTATGAGGGTGTAGACTTCTACACTACTATCACTCGTGCCAGATTTGAGGAGTTGAACATGGACATGTTCAGGAAGTGCATGGAGCCTGTGGAGAAGTGTTTGAGGGATGCAAAAATGGACAAAAGCTCCATTCATGATGTCGTCTTGGTAGGTGGGTCCACACGTATTCCTAAAGTACAGCAGCTGCTTCAGGATTTCTTCAACGGGAAGGAACTTTGCAAGAGCATCAACCCTGATGAAGCTGTTGCTTATGGAGCTGCTGTACAGGCTGCCATTCTCACTGGTGAAGGAAATGAGAAAGTGCAGGACCTTTTGCTACTTGATGTTACTCCCTTGTCACTAGGCCTGGAAACAGCTGGTGGAGTTATGACAGTTCTCATCCCAAGAAATACAACCATTCCAACCAAAAAGGAGCAGGTGTTCTCAACATATTCCGATAATCAACCTGGAGTGTTAATCCAAGTGTTTGAGGGAGAGCGGTCGAGAACACGTGACAATAACCTTCTTGGCAAATTTGAGCTCTCTGGGATTCCCCCTGCTCCTCGAGGAGTTCCACAGATCACTGTATGTTTTGACATCGATGCTAATGGCATTCTGAATGTATCTGCAGAGGACAAGACAACTGGCCAGAAGAACAAGATCACCATTACTAATGACAAGGGAAGGTTGAGCAAGGATGAGATTGAGAAGATGGTCCAGGATGCAGAAAAGTACAAAAGTGAGGATGAGGAACACAGGAAAAAAATTGAGTCGAAAAATTCTTTGGAGAATTATGCATACAACATGCGTAACACTATCAGAGATGAGAAGGTGGCTGGCAATCTTGACCCAGCTGACAAGAAGAAGATTGAAGATGCAATTGAAGCTGCAATTCAGTGGTTAGATCAGAACCAGCTGGCTGAGAGTGATGAGTTTGATGATAAAATGAAAGAATTGGAGGGTATTTGCAACCCCATCATAGCCCGCATGTATCAGGGTGGAGCTGGTGCTGCTGGTGGACCTTCTCCCTCGTATGAGGACGGCAATGAGGACATACCCTCAGGCAGCGGCCCTGGACCTAAAATTGAGGAGGTTGATTAAGTATCCTTATATGCTTCCCTGTGTGTATTGAGCGTCCTAAGTTCCTGATTGGTAAAAGGGTTTGAAGAAAACTACAAATACCATTCAGTGACTAGCTGCTGAATAGTGGCACTATGTTATCCGAGATTACTATTCTAATCAACTAAAGATTGATAATTATCTATCTGTTCACTCTGGTAATCCTAACGTTTTTGAATCTTGTGATGAGTTGCACTCTGAAGTTTGTAGTTGTTTGGAGTGATGTGATGCCACAAGAGAGATTTTACCAGCATAGTATTTTGACCCATGGGCTTTCCTGTCTCATACAGCTATCTCATTCAAGTTTTCTTTTTCTTAATTTGTTGGCCCAGTTCTTCAAGGTGAGTAGATGTGGTCCATATACTAACTGAAGCTATCCCCACCTGGGCTTTGCAACCTTACCCTTCAGTCACTAGGGTAGTTGAATGTCCTTGATCCCCCCACCTTTGCTCCCATTGCGGTTTCATCTAAAATAATGGAAATACATTTCATTTCAATTTAAAAATATTTAAGATGTTGTATTTCAAAAATGTTTTTACAATGAATTCTAGTTACCCTATATTTATATTCATGTAAATTATAAAAGTTTATACCCTAATGAATAAATAGCACCTTTCATAAAAAATAAAATTAGTCATTTGAAAAAGAATGGAAGCAATTTCCCTAGGTTCACCTAACAATTGGCAAGACTATTTCACCCTCTCACTTTAAGTATGCAACTCACACAATTTTTGTTGCATATTTATAGTGCTCTTGCTACACAGATTAGCCTTTGATAAAATTAGGTTTTGGGACAAAATTTAATTATATGTACTAACATTTGTTGAACATTTCTTTTTTGTAAAAGTCTTTCGGTTCTATGACTAGTGTATTATTTAGAGCTTTTCTATAATATTTATTGGGTTTAGATTTACAAAAGTTTGATAAGTTTGTATGTTTATGGCCATTTTATTGAAGTGTGATGATTTTGTTGTGGTAATCATTCTTTATGTGCACCTAATACATGCAGATGTCTTTAACCTTCATCAACTAGAGGCAATGCGGGGAAATGGTAACACAATGTAACTTGTCACTTCTTAATCCTGCTCAAGTTTCATTGTCTCATGTGGCTATTTAGTTTTCAATTTGTAGTGAACTTCTTTTGTGACTTCTTCACGGGCTTTCAAATGTAATGGCCCTTTTTTTCTCCCAGTCCAATTCTGTGCAAGGTTACAGATGGAATGCACTTCCTTTGTCACTTGTGCAAGATTTCAAATGCAATGCTGAACACGATCTGTTCCTACCTTTGCACCATTCCTGATCATTTACTGCCGTGCGTGGACCTGAGATAGTGGTGAGGTTATCTACGTATGTGAAGACACATTTAATCGCCCTTTTGTGTTAGCATTTTATGTTGAACTTATAAACCTTTTCATCTAACCATAACCGCCTGCAACTCCAATTGCCCAACATCCAAAGTTTGTGGTGAATGCTTGCCACTTCTGCTTGCTATGTGAAGACCACTTCCACTTGGCAACCCAACTAGTTAGGTTGAACTCCTTTTGTTGCATCAATCTCAAGCCCATGACAGTATTTGAGTAATATGTCTTTCATGTCTGTCATGTCTCCCATGTCTTCATGAATTCATGTGCATGTCATATCACACCCTCTTCTGTCCAAAACTCTCACTCAAAATCGAAATTGAAGTTTTGATTTTGAACAGGACAGGGTGCAACTATTCCTGAAACTACTATTGAACATATTTGATCATTCAATGTTGACTTGCTTGTTGAATGTTCATTCTTTGTTGCTTGCTGGTTTTTTTTTTTTTTTCCGTTCACTTCTTGATTAACTTGTTACATTGGTAATTGCTTGTTGATTTGTTTAATGATTTTGTTGCTTCACAATTAAGCATTTTATTACTTGTTGCTTGTTGATTTCATTGTTTCAAGTTGGATTGACATTTGAAAACTTTTTACTTGATCTTTTCCCAAGATGGGTAACAGTCTCAAGTCCTTGAATTTTTTTGTGGGAGTTTTGGATGGGAAAGGGTGCATTACAGCGCATGCCCATGAATCCATGAAGATGTGGAGCACATCTCATGGGTGGCATGGCCCCTCATTCACACATTTGAAACATGGGACTGAAACAAGGTGCATTGCCCAACCCATGCTTTGGCTTCTTGGCACCTTGACTGTTGTGCTTGTATAAAAAACCTATAGCTCCAATCACAATGGACTCTGAAGGCTTGACGTAAAAGCTTACCAAAATCTAATCCAAGGTTTGTACATGGTTCATAATCAATAACCTGACTTTTAATCTCAAGCTTTTGTTGCAGCAGGTGTGTGACCACAGGTGAGGAGGTGGCAATAAAATTTACGTAAGCGGCGTGAATGGGAAGTAGAGTTTCCACATATGTTTGAGATGATAGTGTGAGTGCAAGAGGGGTTTTAGGGTTTAGTGTTGTGTTGTTCTCTGCTTTTAGCTGTGAGACAGACAGCAAGATGTGGTCGGTCATTGTCTTCTTTTCAAAATTGTCCATCACCTAAAGGGAATTCGTGAAAACAAGCTAAGGGTGAGGAAATGTGTTTTTGTTGCCCTTGCCTACCAAGGCAAAGCTATTGTGTTTAGATTCATTATAGAGTGTACTAGCTTAAGGGGTTTTGGCCCCTCAGTCTATTTTTATATGAGGATTTTTGAAAGATGATATTTTGGCTTGTGTTGAAACTTGAGATTAGTTATAGAGTTATGATATCTTGAAGGTTTTTGGTTTCTTTTTAGCATGGTGAAATATTTGAATTTTCATAATTCTTTTTTTGCCTTAAGATATTTTTTAATGTAGATGGCAAGGTCATAGTGTGACACATCCCTTGTTTTTTGTGTGTAATGTAGATTTTATTGTTGGTTGATCTATAGATGTTGGAGGATGATGTCACATTTATAAAGGAGTTGAGTAAGTTTTGCAAGAAAAGAGATGCTTGGAATTGTGCAATGGAAGATAAGAAGATGGCAAGGGGATGAAATGAAAGTAGATAAGATGGGCTATTTGATAAGCTAAGTTTTCAAATCAAACTTGAGTGAAATCTTGGATAGTTGAAGTCACGGTTGTTCTTAATTTTGGTTGTTGTTGATTTTTCTTTTGTTACACTAGTAGCAGATTAGTTAGGAGAAGTCATGTACTTTGAATCTTTTATGAGGAGTCGATGTTGAGATATGAATACAATGTGAGGTGGTCAAAAGTGTAGTTGAGTGAGCATCTAGTGGATTTAGAATTATGCATGCATTAAGAAGGAATTAGAGATTTGAGTACATTTGGGTGGTCAATCTTGGAGCAAGAGGAATGAGAAACCTTGTTTTTAAAAATCTTTCGGTGGGGCAAAACTACATAAAAATGTCATAATCCAATATGAGCATTGAGAGATGACATTAGCAAAATTAGTTCAACAAGAATGTATTTACTCATACCTGAAGCGGTTTAACATAACTTCATTTTGATTGTACAAACTAAGGTTCAAATCTTGTTACCATAATGAAATAGAAGGGAACAAGAGGGCTAGTAATTTGGAAAACCACATTGAAGAACTTTAATTCCTGCAATTGCATGATAGAAGTTAAGGTTAACAACTCACATGACCCACAGAACATTGAGAGTACTGATCTATGGCCAAACTCCAAAAAATCAAGGTGCAATTTTGGTTAAACTTAAAACAACAAATAGTAGTATGGTATGAAGATTACAAATGGTTACAATTTGATTGTTGCAAGATGGTAGTCTTCAAATGTTGAAGTTCTATTTCTTTGGTTTCTATTGCAAATTGTTCAATGGATTTTTTGTTTACAAATGGTTACAATTTGATTGTTGCAAGATGGTAGTCTTCAAATGTTGAAGTTCTATTTCTTTGGTTTCTATTGCAAATTGTTCAATGGATTTTTTGTTTACAAATGGTTACAATTTGATTGTTGCAAGATGGTAGTCTTCAAATGTTGAAGTTCTATTTCTTTGGTTTCTATTGCAAATTGTTCAATGGATTTTTTGTGCTTGAACATATATTCAAAGACTTGGATCTTAATTGTTGTCATGAATGTAGTATATAGTAAAGTTGTTTGTGAAAGTTGTGATTTCCTTTTTGTTATTTTTTTTTCTGGGTTGCAAGGGTTCTTTTAGTGTTTGAAACTTTAAAACTTGACTTCTTCAATAGATAACATATTAGAAATCATGGCACCAAGGGTGGATTCCAATTCTTGGCAAGACACTAGGTGACCCCATGGGTGCATTGGAACTCAAGATCTACCATGGGTGGCCTACTCTCTAGCCTTACAAGATAGGTACCCCATAGTTAGAACACAATAGGGAACATATAAGCAACATAGAAAAAAAATATGGAACATGTGAGGAATGTAATAGAATCAGCCATTGCACAATCAACAAGGTAGGTTGGTATATGAGAAAGGTCTATATTTAGACCATTTCATCATTTGAGGCATTTTGTCATGAGGTGAGAACAATTAAAATCACCTTATCTTCCCACCCTTACATGAATGAAACCACTAGCTCCAAGTCAAACAACTATAGCGAAAAATTGCATTGTGTAAGGTGCCTTCAAATTGCACAAAGCTCCTCCTCCAAGGTCGATGTGGCGATATTAATGTGACTAAAAATCAATATTAATCAAAGGAGGACCAATAAAAAAAACTCCCTTACAAGCTTTGTGTGTGCCTCAATAACCACCACCCAACTTCAACCTAAGTTTGTCAAGGCGACAATGAGCATTGTGCAAGCACTTTGGGTATCATCGGTATGTGGTTTTATCAAATTCCCAATTGACATGCAACTTTTTCAAGTGAATATTGTTAAGTGATAATTTTCAAATGAAAGATTTTGTGTAGGGTAGCCCCACTTTGAGGGCATTATTCAACATAAAGACTTATGCAATTTTTTCATTATTTCCTTTGATAGCTATCAAAAAAATAATAATAATGTGGGAACCAATTTTTTCTTTCCATAAACCAACCTCTTGCATACTTAAGATTACATGTTGTAAATAAATTTTCATTATAGGTCTTTTACATGTAGCATAAAACCCATGGTAAGGTCATTCGCAAAATAAAGGGCTTAAGACAAAGCCATTGAGTCTAGCCCCACACTTTGAGAAAGTGGCCCACCCATTGGGCTTTAACCATTTTAACACAAGGCAAAGGTTGTGATGAACCAAAACAAATGTAGTTCATATGAAGAGTTCATATGTAGAATAGGAGAGTTCTGACACATGACTCCTTTCCTTAAGAGTTGGAGGCTTTTCTAGGAGGATTAATCCATGGATATATGATGCCCTTCAAATGCACTATGGAATTTCTCAAAGTGTTTTAAAAAATAACAATAATAAATGGTCAACAAATAGGTGCAATATTTGAAAATTTACTTTCAATCAAGCCTCAATGTTTTCTTAAATGTCTCATATTTCCCCTCACATTGAAAACAACCTAAGCCACCAAATCTATAGCCTATGTATTTGAATCACATAATGATGTTCAAATAGGACCATAAAATGTTTTTAGTTTCAGTCTCTTTTAAAGGTGGGTTATTTGTATGAAGTAACCTTGTTTCACAAATAAAAATGCTTTATTAAATTAATTAAAAAAATTCATCAAAACTACATCAAATTGAACTTCTTCATGTATCATTCGGTGTTTGCTCTAAAATGTGTCCATATTTCTCACATGGACTTGTTATTTTCATATTCATGTTCCAGCACTTTCCTAAATTCCAAACATTTCTTCTTGCATTATTTATTTTGTTGTACCATAATACGTGAACAAAGTTGACATCCCATTGTTGAATACTTTGATTTTTTTTTTAAATGCACTTTTTTACACAATAAATATTTTTTTTCAATGTTTTCATCCCATACTATAGAATTTTTAAAAAAAAATTTAAACCTGAATAAAAGAAAAATAATCATTTTTTCATTAATTTTGATACACAACACTCATTTGTTACATTTCTTTGTTTTTTTTGCATGTGCCTTTACTTATCATTCATCCCCATTTTAACCATGGTCTTTTAAACCCCAATACCATTTCACAAATCAAAGGGTGTGCAAGTTAATTATGAATGAAAGACTAACAACATTATACAATATGGAATTGGTGGCTTGGGACGAAATATTCAATGTTTTTTTGATAGTGGGGAACATAAAATCAGAAAAGATATATGAACAAAAAGTTGCAAACCTAGCCTTGGGTTCATGACAAAGGCCACAACAAAGAGAAAGAAAATGGGGTAAGAAGAGTCCAAGACACAATGAGAGTACAAAAACATTCCCTTGGTAAAAGAAAAGTGTGTGAGATTTAAAAAAAAAAAAAAGAGTGCCCAAGGTTCCTAAATGCAAAAGCTCATTTGGAAAGTTGGCAATCCCCAAGTATTTTAAATGTTTGGATCAAGGTTTGGAAAATTAAACCTTGTTTAAATTAGGTCTTCTCTAAACCATTGAAAAAGTCTAATGAATATATTAGAATAAAATAAGATTGCATTTGTAAAACAAAGATATGTGACATAAGTTATGGGTGTAGTCCCTATGAAAGGAGTCCAAGGACTTGTTGAATGTAATTTGCATTATACCCTCTAGTTTGAAAATAATCATACATAATATGTAGATGAAATAAATATATATGTTTTGGCATTGTGTTCATTTCCTCATGAAGTTATAATCCATTCAAATTTAGAATCATTTAATGGTGTTATGGGGGTCTTAAATTACAAGCACAAAACGTTTGTTGAAGATTGTTTTTGCACTGCTTTCAAAATATGAACAATTTTTTTGTAACTCAAAATTCCACAAAATGTATTCAAATTTGTTATGAGCTTTAATATATTTCACAAGAAAAGCCACTTGTGTTGAACCTTTCAAAATCTTTTTACATGTTTGTATTTGTATTGAATGTAAGGATCAAATTATTCTTGAATGTCCTTAATGATTAAAATGAAAGTTGTACATTTTACGATAATGTGTAAATTGATGAAAAAAATTGAAATCGTTATTATATTATGGGTCATATTTGATTTCAAAATCATTTCAAAACTAAAAACATTCAAAAATATTACACTAAAACTATACGACACTGCAAAATTTGGCATTGTAAACCAGCTTCTAAGGATTCTTTCCAAGAGCTACAAGACAAATCCTGAGATTGTTGATTTTAGATCCATTTTGAAGAAAATGAGCATAAACATTTGGGATTCATAATTTGGCAAAAATATTTAGTCCCAATTCAAGTCTTGATGACAATAGTTTTGAAGAGTCTAAAGTTTCAGTATACAAAGTGACCAAAACAGATGCCTTGAATTGAAGACTATGTATGCGAGTGAGAAATTGACACATCTCCAGTAAAGTTGGAGTACACACCTGTAACATTTAGGTACAGCTCCTGAACTCAGTACCCATAGCTATGCACTGGCTTTCTTACTTTCACCGATTGGTGTTGGGTCAATGTGAATATAAAGAGCTCACATAGGAAGGATATCTTTCATAAGAATAGAGAATTCTCCATTCTCACAATGAAGAAAAAACAGCAAGGTTAACAATTCCTCAGGAAGCCATAGAAAGAACCAAACAAGGAAAGACAGAACAAACAAAAAACAAAAAACACATACTGCTATGAACAAAAATGCCAGTTCACACCTGTTCAGGGATCATCAATAGTAGTATGTATGACAGTGACTTAACTACCACAACTTCCCCACTGAGTTTATCAGCTCCCTACAGTGGGTAAAGGCCAGTGACAAGCATCCACCTGTGTTCGCCAGGCAGGCCTGAAAGGAAGATTGCACAACTTGCAACAGAAAAGGTTATCAAAAATACATGTGAGCAAAAATACCTGTGAAGGGGAAGTAGCCCAAGGATGTTTGTGAGGCAAGAAGCTCCACAGGTAATGTGTCATCATCTCCTGTGCTTATGTGACAGGGCTTAACTTGCCCACATAACTTCCTGTAATTTCCAGATTTCATTTCTGCCTGGTATTTTCCCCCTTCACTACATAAGATTGGAAAGACGAACTTAGACTAATGTCAAAGAGAGCATGTTCACCACTTCACATCTGGGGCAAACAGGTCAAGTATAGGTACTCAATCAGACAGTATGACTGTGTAAAAGTGTTAACGTAAGAAATCTGCCAATATCTGGACCTAGATCACACTGTGAGATAGTGCATTTCAAAACCAAGGCCTAGAGTTGTGGGTAACTGCATATCCTGAGACTGGAAACAATCACTACTGCTACCTGAAGAGAAGAGAAAAAGCAAGGATGTCTAATACATGCCTCCTACCAACCTTGGCCTTGCAACGGGGTACACCCAAAAGGTCTTTCCAATTGATCAACAAGGCCCTAAAGGCCCCTTTATTAGCATTGACTGAAACAAGCGTATCTCAAGATGATCTTCAAATACAGGGGAAGAATACAGTGTTTCCCACCTGACTATAAATGGGGACCAAGAAGGCATTGCTAAAAGGAAGCCTCATAGGAAAGGGGATGGCCAAGCACTGCAAGAACATGATCTTCAATCCTTGTGCCAACCTGCACCATAACCTGATCACTTTTCCCCACCTAAGCTCCCTCTTTGGGTTCACAGTATTTGAAAATCACTGGGAACAAAGAGTGACTACTTCTGAATGGCTTTTTCTTTTGTAACTCCTGAGTCATTGTAACAAAGCCCATGCTCTCTCTTTCTTTGTGAGCCTGTCCTCAATATACCTCCTATCTGCATGAAACACAGCTGGAAACAAGACCACCCAAGCCAACACCCTAAGTTTTTCCCTGAGCTTGGTAGAGAGGGCAGCCTCTCAGGAACAGGCTATCACTTAGAAAGCTTTCCCCATATCCAGGCACCACTTCCAGATGTCAAGCTTCAGACTCTGTTCTGTGGAGGGGAAATCCCTGCACTGCTCACAAGCTTCATGAGCTCTACTTTGTGATAGGAAAACACAGCACTCAGGCCATGGTCCTTGAAGTTGATTAAACCTGTATAACAGTGGTGCAACCAAGGACACCAGCAGTATAGACATATACACCAACTCATATGTTCAAAATTTGGGCACCCTATGCTTCAAACTACTAAACCCTGGTATGCATGGGCCAGCACCATCATTGGATCACACATGTGCATGCCTGTGATGATTCCCCGTCATCGTCATCATCTTCCGAATCACCTGAATCACTGATGGCCATGCAACATAATGCACACACAAATTAGAGCTTCCCCATACATTATAACCCTATCACCTACTTGGGACCAATTCTTGACATCCAAATACAGTAAATTCATGGATGGGATTGAGCAGGGTAATGTCCTTTATTCCAGAACAAACTCCCAAACACCATGCTGAAGCTCAAGATCAGAACCATATTGAACAGGGCTTCAATACTCAACCCACTTTGACAATATTCACCAATGTCAAGAGGAACCAAAAGATTGTCACCATACTGCAGTCACATCCATAGCTGCATCCATTCTATTGCGGATATGAAGTCAAATAACTCCTACCTCTGTTGGATCCTCCATTTGTGTTCTCTATTGAAGAAGAATGGCTTAAGACTTGAGACAAGCTCTTGTCAACAAGTGTACTTGCCACAAAAAGGTGTCAGCATTGATTTGAGGCAATTCCCGATGCAAAGTGGTCTAAAGTTCTAAATCCAAACTCACAGATTGATTCCCCATGCCTGTAGTAGTAATGTTGCAGGTGGTGCAACCCCAATGCACATAAAATTCACCCAAATGGAATGGCCTAGAAAAAAACACTAGCAGTGGCCCTTCATCCAGCTGAATTGCCATCCCAGCTGAAAAAGACAGGACTTGCATTGAACTTAGCTGAAGCCCCCATTGCAGTGGGCATGAAAATGCCACAGGTGGGGAAGACATCTTATTTTCCAGGAAAACAGAGAGACAAGCTACAGAGTTCAGGTTTGCAAACAGACAAGCTTCAGGTCTTCACGAAGGAGAACTTGATTGTGGTTGTGGTTGTTACCTGGGTTCAAACTCATGAATTTGAGCCAAGTCTTCCCCGAAGTTATCAATCCACTGTACTTTACAATGGCGTTTCTCCTCCGGTTCATTCACGACCACATCCGCCGCACCAGCAGCTGCAGTAGTATAATCTTCTCCAGGTCCAGGGTTTGCCAGATGCTCTTCTTCAGCCCTTGAAGAAACCCTAGCCCCGTTGTTGGGCGCATGGTTATAGGCGGATGGAAAAGATTGCTTCAGGTTACTCTTTCCAGGGAGTTTGACACTGGGGACTCGGCTATGGCCGTTGATGCCACAAGGAGACTTGTTGGCTACAGCAGCAGCAGAAGCGACGGGAGGAGGAGGAGGAGGAGGAAGTGGCACAACAGGCGCAGACGAGGGGGTCATGCCAGCATCCCCCCAGTCGACCACGGTTGAGTTGGAGGCCACTTTGAGGGATTGCGAGGGCTCCTGGGCTGCTGCTGCTTTCCAGCAGCAAAAACAACAAGAGGAACACAACAACGTGGTCTTACAAACTCTCATTCCACGGCCCAGTCAGTCAATCCCTCCTCCTGGAATCAATTTGTCCCCTCCTGGACCTCAATGCGGCACAATCCTCTTCCCTTCTCCTTTCGGATTTCATCCCTCCAAAACGGTCCCGCCAAAGCTCCCCTTCTTCTTCTTCTTCACCTTCGCCTTTCCCAAAACCACCTCCCAAGCTCCAAACCATCGCTACAGTCCACCAAATGCAGCGGAAGGCAGCTCGTTCTGAAGCTGAAAGGATTTCCGAGATGACTCAATACCCAGGGACTGCAAACACGAAAGTGAAATCAACTCTCGCAACAGCGAGAAAGAAAGACTGCGACCACCACGATACCAACAAAGAACCTGAAAGACTGACCAAAAGAGAGAGAGAGAGAGAGAAGAGAGACGATTCGAGCCTGGAGCTTTGCCGGGGGGGAGACCGAGAGCGGGAGGACCCGGGGTTTGGGCAGGTCCGGTGTTTATTAGAGTGGCTAGTTTTCGCCAAATTTCGACCTGAAAAATATAATTTCGACCCATACGAAGGATTTTTCATGGGGAAAAAAAGGAAAAAAAAAAGCTCAAATTCGTCAGATTTCAAATTTCTGGCGAATTTCGAATTTTAATTTTTTTCAAATCGCCAGAATCTTATGAGAACAACTTTCAGAAGGTAGCAAAGAATAGAGAAGGATTCTGCTTTTGTTTTCTACCTTCATATCTAATATGTAGCCAGATCTGGCTAAATTATTTTCTGGATGATCGTCACTTTGGCTGCATCACAAAATCATTAAAAGAAAGTCTCTTGGCCGAGGGTGTCTACATTCTAGGTAGGTACCTACCTACTGATCTAGACTTCTAGGGAAATAGGCAGTCTAATTTTAGGCTAGGTACCACATCATATGCTTGCCAAGTGATAAGTTAATATAATTTGAGATGTGAAATTAAAAATTAAATAAAAATTTTCATCAGCACTTTTTATTGCAAGTGAAATTTAATTAGTTTTTTAAAAATGAAATGATTTTGAAAGGTGCCTAGTTGCTTATCTAGACTAAGGATGTAGTCTAAGCTCCTAGTTATACAATTTGAAAAAATAATTTAATTACTAAGAAATCTGTTAAAATACTAATGGTTTTTTTTTTTTTTTGGGTCAAGTCATTTTTATATAAAAGTTTCTGAATTTTCATGTGATTACCAGTTGCATGTGTTCCCACTTCAAGACATGGGATATGTAACAATTATTTTGTTTTCCCATTTGCCAATCTCATTTTGTTTTGCAAAATTAGGCTACGTTCTCTTCAACATTCTGAAACTTTTCAACATCTCAATTTTTAAGTGAGTTTCCATTGAATCTAACCACAAGGTAGGGTAGTAAGTACACGTTTCTTTCTTTTAAAGAAAGTTTGTAAGGAGCTTTTGACCTTGCACAAAAACATCTCGACTCTATGCCATGTTTGCAAAGCATGGTTGAAGCAATCAATCATCATGTATAAAGACTAAAGATGCAACCACTTGTGCAAGAGTCCAAAATGCAAATGGGAAGACAATTGTATGATATGAAGTAGATCAAAATTTAAGACACGGACCCTTTGGCAAACAAGCAAATAAAGAAATCGCTTAAATGCTTTCTCCACTACAAAATGCAATCTATAAATATTTCAAAGTTACATGCACATAAAATTTGGATGTAAGTCATTGGTAATCGTAGCCTAGGTTATGTAGGCTAGGATAAAAAATGTAGCAATTGAGAGCTATCTTGGAAATTTGAAAGCAAACATGACAACACTCCAAAGGCAATAACCATGGACAACATGTACATTATACTACCTATCCATGAGTTGATTGATGTTGTTTTGTCACTCTATTGGTGTCTTTGATTGAAGAAATAATGTGGATTTGTAACCAATAAAGAAGCAAACATGTGTAAAGAGAAATGCTTTTGGGTTCACAATATTTTAAAAGTGTAAGCAAAATTTGAAGTGAACATTTGATGTGCATTGTCAAATCTTCATGCAAATAAATGTAAAGTAACAACAAAATTCATTATGAACTTTTAGAATATTTAAATGTTTTTAGTTAAATGATCCCATGCAAATAAAACTTGTTTTCATTAATATGCATTAATCTTTTAATTTCACATTGTACAAATAAGTTTCAAGCAAGTTTTTTAGAATACAAGTAATTTTTAATGTTTACTCTTGCAATGTGGATTTTTGTTTCAAAGAGATGTCAAGTTTTAACAAGTAACTCTTTGAAATATAAACAATCTTTGTATCTTAATTAGTACATACCTATTTTAATAATTATTTTAATATAAAAGTAGTAGATTTGAACACATATTAATTAATTTGTTTCAAATATATTATTTATTTATTTATTGATAATTTATTTTTTTTGGTTTTGAAATGAAATCCTTAGAAACTTAACACACAACATGCATAATACTTGACACATATTTTCACCCAATTTGATGTTATTTTTACCAGATATTTGCATAACACAATATATAATTAAAGACATCTACTTTATCATTTTTTAATATTTTGACTAAATGAGTGTCTTCTACCTATCCATTTGCCCAATAATGGTAATCTGTAGAAGCATTAAGTTAAAGTTATTCAACTTTATGCACCTTGAATTTTATGAAGGAAATAACATAAACATTTTTTTGGTTCATTAAAAGGGACATTCTTAAGTTTAGAAAACATGGTGAGTCTTATTCTTCAAACTTTAACTTGTTCCACAATCAACATTGATCATACACCACATGTCTCCCAAACCCCACACCCATGATCTTGTTTTGTGCCAATAGTACATAACAATGGGTTTTTTTTCAATCATGAATGTGTTAATCCTTCCAATGACATATGACCTTGTAACAAGCGCAAGAAAGTGTTTGCAATATCTAAACCTTTAACTCCAAGGGTCAAGATATTGCTATGATTATGTATAGATAGCATTGTAGTGTGACTTGGTTGCCATCTAGGATATTATGTGATGGCATATCAATCTTCTCCTCAAGATATCAGAGGTAGAACTGTTAAGAAGGTAAATGAATCGTGTGCAACCCGTAACACAGAAAATTCCCAATGATGTCTTAATGCATTCAAGTCATGTAGGCTGCAAACAAGAAGCAAGACAATTATGTTGATTCATATGGTTTGGTTTTTGGAAGCACACATATTGTGGGTGATCAATATTTGAGATGGTTGCAATCAAAGGACATGAACTGTGAAGAGTTTTCACAAGTTCCTGAGCTCAAAAATTATATACCTCAATAAGAATTGAACATTTTCTAATGTTTAATACAAATTGAATTAATGAAGACTCAAAAACAGAAGCTACTTACATTTCACATTGTACAACATGTGAAGAAGAGAAAGAGGATAGCCTGACCCTGAAAGACCATTGAAAAACTTTAGTGCTTTTGCGGTCCAAAATGCAACGACACAAAAGAGAAGACCAAAAATGGCGACAGTGAAAGATGCTAAATATTCCAACATGCAGCTCATTGATTCTCTTTCAAAAACAGCATTTACTTTAACTGATCTGATTCATCAGGTTCTGACATGGTTTTGTTTCTGGATCCACAGTTGCCACTTCAAAACTGATTTTGGGGTCTAAGGGGCACTTTTTTGGGTTCAAGCACAGAGATAGGCTGAACCAGCCATCTGTGCTCCCCTAATTACAAGAATATTTCTCAACAATTTTACATTGCAAGTCAATCTCTAGAGTGGTGATGAACCTGAGTCTTGTTGAAACCGCCCTGTATTTACTGCAAACATCAAAATACAAAGACAGAACCTTCTATGAAATGACTGGAGGTTGATGTGGTTGATGTACCATTTTTGTTGTGCAAAATATCAGTACTCAAAAGTGGTGCGCAGGCACTCTGGTGTGGTTTTACACAATCCCTCTTCCTAGATCAGTTCGATGCCTGTTGGGGCATTGCTCTTTCAAAGAAGATCAGAATCAGTTGTGACTGATAGCAGAACACTGATGGCCTTGTCCTCTACACACCAAACCCACCCAACCCAAAGCTGGTCTCACAGCTATGGTCTCCTGTCATCTTGTTCCACAGCCTCCCCCAAATCTTCATCTGACATCACCTCTGTGGCATCATCATCAACATCATCCTCTTTAACAGCTCCTTGCTCCTCTTTCTCACTACAAATACAAAAGTACACAAAGGGTTAGGAGGCTAGGAATTATTTCAATGCAACCTCCTATGATACCAGCCACGTAGTATTAACAACTCAATTAGAGACATGACATCTATTGAAAACCAACCCATCTTGTGTTCACATTGTTTTACTTCAGAGAGCCATCTTCATATCTGAAGCAACTGTCATATCGTGAACTTTGCCTATTATATCTCCTTAGGCAATTACTACAGCTAGGGGAAGCTTGTGTTGAGGACATCAGCAGCCCTTACCTTTCCTTCTTCACATCTGCCCGCTTGGAAGCTCGACTACGAGCAGATAGCTTTTTCAATTCTTCAGCATAGATACCATGTAGTCTCTCAGCCTCCTTAACTACATTGTATTTGCCACTGCCTCCACATTCTTCTAGTGCTGCTAGCTTCTTGACAGCATGTGGGACAAATCCCCAATCCTTGACAATTTTGGCAACACCCTGTGAATACAAGAGATATGAATCAACTAGTGCAAACTAGATTCATTCTTCTTTTGCTCCTATATGACACAAGATGGATGAAATGAAATCTTAGCTACAAGCAAAACACTATCATAGATCTTAGTTGAAGGTGGTTTTGAGGTGTGCTTTTGTTAAATCCTCCTTGGATCCTAGTTCTATTCATTCTTGTTCTAAAATAGAACTACCGTTCTCTTTTCTATGTCATCTCATGGACATGCCCAACATCATGGTCAAGGTTATTCCTATGAAGTCAGCAAGCTGATCAAATGAATTCAAAAACATACTGATGTCTCTTGAAGACCTTTGATAGTATCTTCCAAACAAATCAGAATGCCCTGGGCAGCTATAGCTTCCAAGTCCTCTGGTGTTGGCTGCATATCCATCACAAGAAAACAGATCAACCATTCAGCAAGAGGAAGGAGTCTGGACCAAAAAACAGATCCCAATCTCAGCTTGTCCAATCCCAGATTTTTAGCATCAAAACATGCACAAGCTGAACACATTTACCTTCTCTTCTTGTTGCTGCAACCAGCTGATTGATGACATCAAGTCCTGATACACCCACTGCTGAATGTCTCCATGTGATCCACAGCTTGTTTCCTTCCCACTCTTTTTGTCATCTGCAGGAAGACCAGAACAAGCCAATTTTTAACTATGTCCCTTGAATGAATTAAATCAATCTACTGATATAAAATGACAGGAAAATGGTTTTAACCTCATGACAAATTCAAAGGAATGGGCATTCACCTATATTGACAGTTTGAGCCACCTGTGCCAAGCTGCTGTGCCTCCATGGCCTCCCCTCATTCAACAGGTACCTGCATAACAGAATTGCCAAAGGTGCCATAGGATTTAGCCTCAGCTCCAATGCTAATCAGCTGCACTGTTGCTACTGAACAGCTTTTAATGTTCATTGCTGTGAAGATGTTTGTCAATGTAGATTGCCAAGCCATGCTTTCATTGAGAGCACAACAATCACAAATTCTAAATAAATACAATCTTGATTCCCAGACACCCAAAAGACAGATACAATACCTGTCAATCTCAATGAGCTTCCTTTGCCTGTGGCATTCAGGTATCCAGTCCTACTATCCATCAAAACAATGACAAAGGCTCTCAGAAAGAGTACAGAATTAATGAAATGCCATGGGAAGGCCTGTTCCTTACTTGAGTGAATATCATACTGTCAACTCCAAAAGCAAACAAGCACCCTGGAAGAACAGTATTGCAAACTGGGAAGCTTGATGAATCAATCTTCCCATGTGTCTTACTAAACAATAAGGTTTCAGACTAAAGCAAAAGAATGCAAACACTGGAAAGAACCTTGGAAACAATAGTGCCACCATCTGCTGTTACTTGCTTGAACTTGGGGGTGTTTGGAAATGCACACACAAGAAGAGTGCAATCTGAAGTCCAGTCTGGTTTGTATCGGGCTCCCATTTCAATTGCCTGTTCTCTCAGATTGCTGCGTGCAGGATTTACCATTCCTGATATTGCAAAGACCACTCCTTCCTGATCCACGATTAAAAAAACTTCATTTCAAAGAAGGTTCAACATTTACCAATCAAGAGATTTCCTGCAGTTTCATTTTTCTCTTTGAACTGTGAAAAACATTCAGGCTATGTTCCAAAAAGGCACCAAACCCTAAACCCTTTCTCTATCTGCACGTCCCTTGATGCAACAAGATGAGGAGAAAATCCGGCTGAGAGCCTTGCAGAACCCAAAAGCTTACTTACCAGCAGCTTTGAGAAATCTTGGAGAGGTGCAGCAGGCTTGGATCCAGGCTGTGCATTTCTTACAGCATTATTCCCTGTTTCTTCCTTCTCCATTTCTTTTGCACAACCGTGTCGTGGTCCTGAACGTGCTCCTCCACCAACTTCCGAGTTCTTCTTGGCAACTTGCGAATTTCCGAGCTTGTTGTTACTAGTCCCTTTCTTTGTTTCCCCGGTATCATCCCCCACTGGACTTTTTCTCGTGGTTTTTGTCATGGGGACCACCCTCTTCTGCTCATCAGCATCTTGCCCATCTTCTTCATCTCCATCAGGATCGATTTCAGGGCCTCTCTTGTGAGCTTTGCCTTTCAACTCTGCTTGCTGATCGGAAGATGATGCCCATGCCGGCAGTTTCCTTGCAAGCTTGGTGCTTGAATAAGAAGAAGAAAAAACCGCTTCTTCACCATTTGGATCCATGACTCAATCACATGTCATCATAATCTTCTAATCATCATCATCATCATCATCATCATCACCACCACCATCATCTTCTTCTTCCTCTTCGCAAACAGCGACATGGGTTCTTTCTAGAGGGAAGAACCTTCCATCAACCAAACCCACAACGTTGGAAAGCAAATTAGCGCAGGAAAGCATGCCTCCTCTGCATGCCTCCTCTGAGACCAGTTAGGGTTAGGGTTTATGTGTAAATTTTTTGGCAATAATGCACATGGATGAGAAGCTTAACTTAATGGGAAACTTTTTTTTTTGAGCAAGCATGAATTCCTAATAAGTTTCCTTAACAAATATGTACATAGATGCTTAAAACTGACATCTATATTCTAATACTTGGTGTATCTACTAATATCAAACTTTATATTCAATACAAACGTTGCAAAATTAGAAAAAGTGGCATTTATTCATGTCAAAGTGCACACTTAATAAACTTATGTGTTGAGTCATACATGAGAGAAGAGTGACATTTGGTGTTCTAAAAATGGATTTGATTAACTTTTCATAATTGTGCATCCTAACAAAAATTACAATGTTGTGCTTGGCTTGAATGGATACATAAATAATTGAACTCCACTACAAATGTAACCTTATGCTAACTGTTATTTGTTGATATAATGTCTTTTTAAAAAGTTGTTTCAACAAAGAATAACTATTTATTTTTTGCACATTCTTTCTTATATTTTGTGAAATGTTCTTTTGGTAATTGTGATGGTCGCTCTAATCATTTTTTCTTGTGCTAAGGAATTTTGACAATGTTTTAACTCTCTAGAACTCACAAATTAATATAGTATACAACATGGAATTGTACACCTATGGAGGTTTTATCAAATGCAAATCATTATTATTTACTCTTATAATCCATCTTTTCATTTTTTCCATCATTACCTTCATGTTGTAAAGGCATATATGAGTTATAGTGCCACTTATTGGAGCCTTGTAAGGTATATCAAAACCTAAGTTCAAATTGTTGGGTAGAATGTGTTGCCTTGTGTTGCAATGTTTTTATTTAATCAAGTTTCATTAAACCTTTTCTTTCCCTCTTAGTCCAAGAGTTGTCATCATTTTGCAAGTTCTTTATTTGTTTTGTCAAACACCTTCCTTTCCTTATTTGCAAGTTGTCCTTGCTTGTCTTTGGTAGCCACCTCCTTCCTAATCACCTTTTGTTGTAGAGTTATAGAATTGTGTTTTGAATTCATCATGATAAAAATGTTTTAGTTGATGAAACGTTTTTCATGTGGTTACCAATGATTCTACTTCATGAAGAGCAAGAAACTAGGTGATGGATGGCAGTGGTGTGGCTTGTCGTACTTGATAGTCATATGTGAAATTCATGAGAACTTTTTGCTAGGATTGATCTTGCCTACCTCCAAAACCTAATCCATCATCCTTAGGTCATTGGGTCCACTAACTAACTCATGTGCCTTCCAAATCAATGAGATAGTGACATGCCAAATTGTCTTTGCATATTTCATGTAAACTTTCCCAAACCTTCATGTACTTGCAAGTATTCAACAACAAACTTTATGTCAACTACTTTTTGCACTTCTTTGAAAATTTCTAAAAAGTGCAACTTGCCTACCACTACATTAGGAATGCCATATGTAGGTTGTCTCAAAACCTTTTCAAATGTTGGAGGTATGAAAAACTATGAAAAAATAATATGTTTTATAACTAGGTTAATAGAATGTTTAACAACTAGGCTTGCAACTAGGCTTGCAACTAGGTTTTTGAATTGCAATGACCATTTACAATTCAACATATTTCTATATAATGAGTGTTATTGAGAAAGTTGCAAGAGTTGCAATGGACACAACTCATGCAACTATGTTGCAATAAGAGAATTACAATTTTTATGTCACTACTTTATAACCATCATGCAATTACATAAGTAACAATGTGTTGAGGTGACAATGATGTGCTAATAAATCATCCATAAAAAAATGACAACTTTAAATTTATTTTGATGTTTAACTATTTTATTAATTTAATTTAAATCATTTAATTTAGGCGAATAAAATGTGGATACATGTCGTTTATGTTAATCGCTAGGTAGGCCTAAAATAGGTAGGCATTATTAGTTACATTTCCTAAGTTAAGTAACTAATTAGTTACACCTAGATAGATAAGTAACTAGGCTTATGTTAGGTAGGTAGGTTTGAGATAATCCTATTTCATTTGGGTTTAGCCTTTGGGGCCAATTTTTTTTATTGGTTTATTCCAAATGTCATTTTTAAAAAAATATATTTTAGTGCATTAAATTATATATATTACAAACTTGAAAGCAAGACAAAAAATATGTTAGTTATATCCAAGTTGCAACCTATTTACAACTATTACAAGACAAGTTGATGAATGAACACTTAAGCTTTCAAAAAGCTTTAGATCCTAAGACATTGTTCTTTTGCCTCTCAAATGCAAAAAAAAACTTAGACTTTAACACGATGCACTTGCAATCATTTAAATTGTTTAAAAAGACACAAAATGAAAAAGATATGGTTGTCAACAGTAAATAGAATCAATGTTCAATCATTGACCTAATTCACATTTAAAAAGTCAACACATTCATCTTCTTCATAACTTTTTGTTGTTGTTACTTTACACTTGGAGTTCAAATAATTAATGGAAATATTAAATTTGACACACCCATAACATTGAAAACAAACAAAAAACAAGGAAAATATGAAATTGAAAAAAAGGTCATTAAGAAAACACACATTATGAGATTTTGACATGTTTTGTGATTTTGACATGTTGTTTTTTGTTTTTGAAACTAAAACATATAATGTAAAACATACTTTGGTGTTCCCATGATGTTTTACATCACACAAAATAAACAAGAAACAAGAAAAACCCAAAATTGTTTAATCAATGCCTAATGATTGATGATGGTTGATTATATGTTAACATAATATATATAATAGGTATACTAACTCTATAGTTCATATTAGCTAATAAATAATAATATTAACTATTAATCTAGAATCTAAATATTAATGTATGATAGTAATAATTAAAAATCATTATTACTAAATAATACCCTAGGCTAATTATTAATAATTATTATTTTATGCTAGGTATAACCTATAATAATAATAATAATAGTTAATAATAGTTGATAATATTTTTTATTATTATGATTATATTATAATTTTGGTAGCCATAGCTAATTATATGATATGTTCATTAATTATAATAATAATACAATTATTATTATTATTGTAGCTAATAATTAGGTAGTTAAACAAAGATCCAATATAATAGTTGTAAAATAACTATAAAAAATTTGCTATGGAGTGATTCATTAATTATAGTTGCAATGTACCTAGTTGTCATATGTGATTCTTGTGCAACTTGTTATCAAAATAAAACATGGTTGACCACAACTACAATATAGTGCATCAATTCATCCATATAGGGTCCATTTTGTGAATAATATGCATTTATATTAAAAATCCACAAATTTTTTAAATGAAAATTTATTTTTTACTTTTCCATATTTCCATGGGATAGTTGTAGATTAATTGTTTTAAAACTCTAGTTGCGATTTCCACATACACAATTTCTTATGGTGAGAATTTTCTTGAGGGCCAATGAGACCCATTATCCCAAATTTTCTTTCTTTACACCTTTCCCCTTCTTTGCCAAAATCCAAACATTTTTGTATGCATGAAACACATTTTTTTGAAAAACCTGAAACAAGAAATATCTTATAGTTGCAATGTGTGGGATGTGCATGATAGCAATGTAATTAGGTCCAATTCCACTTTCTTGTTGTCTAGATTACATCCACAATGGCATTGAAGTTGTAATTGCCAAGAATTAGTAAATGTTTATTGTTGGTTGACATGTTGCCTCCACATACTTGCACTACTACAATGAAATGAAAAATCCATTTGGATTTACTTTTGAAAATGTAAAAGTTATAAACAATCATTTTTATTTTTTCAAAGTGTTGGAATGCATTGTCTTCAATCTGGTTGTGAAAAGCATAAAGGAACCACTATTACAAGTTGTTTGCATGCCAATTAAATTCATCATAGTTCCAAATCCAATGGGCATCGTAGTTGTTTAGACCATAAACATGTTATAAGTTCTCATAAAATGTTGTTATTTTGTTGGGGCATAGTCTTTTTCCATGTCCAACTTCAAGTCCTTGAACTACTTGTAATGATAGATTTGGGTTGCATTTTTGAACCACCATAGCTAGCCTGAACCCAAAGTTCCTTTCTTGAATGGAGTTGCCATCTTTTGTGTAACTTCTATTACCTTAAGCCCTAATTTTGTCAATGTGATAGGATGCCCTATTCATTGCATCCTTTTTGGTGTAAATCTATTATGTATCTTCATTATATTTTTAAAAAAGACGTGACTTACCTTAACATCACCCCATACAAGTGGTTCCTCAAAGAAGTGATTGGGATTGCATAGAGTTATAGCTCCAATTTTTTGATTTGCCTTCAATTGCTTCCATGGTGTGTTGCAAAGAAACATTTGATTAGTTGCCATTTTTTCAAATTTGTTATTTCCATGCACATTGTTTGGTCAAGCCTCATTGTAAATTGGTTTTGTTGGGTACTTGCGCATTGTGGTCCCCATTGATTATGGAATCCTAGATAGCCTATAACACTTCATTGATTTAGTTTAGATTGGAAGGACACAAAGGATAATTCTTGTCATCATGGGACCATTGTTCTTTGTGCCAAGTTGTGTTTTCGTTCCCATTTTCTTCATTTGAACTCTAATCAATGCAATGTTTTGATTGAATAGTTTTATCTTCAATATCTAGGAATAGTCTAAAATTTGACATGAAGTCCATGTAATTCTTGTTAGGTTGTTTGCTAAATTGTGTGTGACCAAATACTGCACTGGAAATGGTTAGGCATTCACTCTTTTCATGGGTGAGTATGTATTTATGTTCATTTCATTGTGCGAAAAAAGTGCAAAAATCACTTCAATCAAACCAACTGTCATTTTTTTGAAATGAAAAAATGTTATTTTTGGTAATAAGCATGTTACCGCCTTGTACTAAGTTGATTAAATGAGTTTGAAATGGCTAGTTGTTATCCCTTTTTGGTTTGAATATGTATTTCAATTGAATTAATTGTATCTTGAAAATATTTTGATCACTTCTTTCAAAGTAACTAGCAACTTTTTTGAAACACATAAAAGTTTATATTTTGTAATAACATAGTTAAATAAGCGAAGTAGTTGAAATCACAACGTCGGCAACATTTTTAGAATTTGCACCAAATGGTTTGCCTTAGTTTATTATTTGGGCCCACCTTCCAAACCTAACCATGTCATTAATAGGGCTAACTATGATTGGTTTGATTAAGAGATTGTTTTAAGTATCGAAAAAGTGCTTTAACATGCAAAAATAGGTGTTCATTTTAGGTGATTGACACTTTAAGGTTTAGTTACCTTAGTTAAAATGGTTCTTTTGAGCTCAATCACAAGTCCCTAAGCTCAAATTATGAGTAGCCTAACCATGGATATGACGATTGAACATTACGTATTAGGTATCATGATGTTCTTGATGGTTGTATTTTTCTTTTTCTTTGTTTTTAAGAGAATTTTTTTTGGATATTGAACAATTGATGAATTTTTCCAAAACATTAGCAAAATTCATCGAATTTAAGCTTCCAAAAATTTCCCTATTTCTTTTGTTGAAAGAGGACAAAACTTGTTGAAATTTTTTGTTGGGTTGTGCACACACTATTTTAGCTGTGCATAAACAATGCCATCAAACACAAAGTGGAAGCTAGTAACCACACTCATCAGGAAAGCAAAATTAAACTTATGGCCAACAGCCAGCAAGCATGTTGTGCAAAAAATGCACACCCTCATGGATGACAAATGAGCATGTAGCAAGGGTTTTCTTTTTCAATTTTGTGATATCAAAATTTTGGTGAATATTTCCCAAATTTTAGCAAAATTAGTTGAATTTACACTGGACAGACAAAATTTTCCAGAATTTCCCAATCTCATGTTGAAAAATAAACAAAATATTTCAAAAATAAAATTACAGCTCAAAGCATGGGACACTCAGTCCTGCATTTTACTAGCAATCACAAGTGATTCCAAAACTTGGGAAGACCATTTCTTTGGCTTAGGAAGGTTGGAGGCTGCATTACTCCCTGTTCAGGAATGGCAGATAATGGCACCTGGTCATACTTATCTGTTGCCAAGACACATGGGCAATGACCTAACATGTCAGATGTTGGTCTGTGAATCTGCATCCTCAGCATAAAATCCTCAAGGAAAAAACATTCCTCTCTTCACCACATATTGGCACGGGCACTCAAATGTCCAGCACAAACAGGGAAACTTTTACTTTTGCTTGAAATACCTGAGCCAGTGACAATATTCTTCAAGATATGCGTTTACCCTCTGTTCAGTCCCTCACAAATTTCTGAAAAGAATTTCACAAAGAAGATAAAGTTCAAACTTCAAACCATCAAATTACATGCAACAGATAAAAGTGACGAGTTTCAGTCCATGACATCAAAAGTTTGAAATGGGCTTTGTGATGATCTCCACAAAGCTTGAGTAGTGGTCAAAGAGAAATGGAACAACTTCGATGCATGTTCTGAGGCATTCAATCATTTCAGAGCAAATGTATTAAGACAGGAGAACCTGAACAAAGAAGGTGGAGGAAGGCTCCAACCACATAGCCTTTTGCTTCAGGCACTCCCTGACACTGGCTGTCATGATCCAGAAAACCAAAGAGCTTCACTAGCAATTAGGTCTGAAGCTCCCAAACCTGCATGTGTAAGGATAAATATACAACTTGGACCACTTCAAATCAACCCCGAACTTTTTCTTCACCTTCCATCTTGCCTTGACATGTCATTGCCCTGTCTTCAAAAGCTTGTATCCAAAACAGATGGTGTCCCAAGACCCTATATTTCTCAAACAGCACATGAATCAGCTACCATGGCATCCTCAGGACAGACTGGGATTGTACCACAATAACTGATCAAACTATGGCAGTTGACACTTCCACCCATTTGACTGCAATGACAGCCCAGAAACTGAGCTTAACTGAACTTAAGATGTAAGATTGCAGGACTGAGCAGAGTCCCTAGGGGTCAAGCTCATGATCAGCAACTAAGAGATCTGTACACCAGAGGACTATAACAGAGATTGGCGATAGCAGTCCAGGCCATGCTCCCTGCTAGCAATTTGAAGCTTGCGCATGGCTGCTGTCTCCAGCTGTCGAACTCTCTCTCGGGACACACCATACCTGTAAGAAGAATAGGCCATCATCACACACTTGTCTCCCAGTCCCATATTCTAAAATAATTATATTTTTGCCCCTTATTCTTCAGGTGAATTCTGACCTCTTGGGAGCAAGACAATGTACTTGTTAGACTTGGCCACCACAGCTAGATAGGCAGAATATGGAGACTAGCCTGTGACTGATGCTTTCAAGGGACATGGGGTTCCCATCTTGGCAACCCACTCCATAGTGCAAACGTACAATGTCGCGCTCCCTTGGTCCTAACTCAGAGTTGAGCAGTCTATCCACATCAACCTGCCCTTCCACATAACCCCCTCCAGTCTTAAAAATCCCATCTTTGACATCAAAGAGGACAAAAAATGACTAGACCGTTGGTGAGACTTCATATGACAATAGGGCTAAAAAGCTCTTACCCAAACCTCCAAATCAAAGAGAACTACAAAGGATATGCAACCACAGAACACAAGAGCAGAGCTGTAGCTTCCCAAGGTCTATATGTGGGGAGTACATGTGAAACCATCAAAAGTCATGGAAAATATTTATTAAACTGCATAGAAAACTCCATAATAACACTTTGATTAACCAGTCTAGAACGAACTGACACACATTATGCACTGTGAGACTGTTAGATACCAATGCAAGTACTCAGATGGTGCTGCAGGACATACCTTCATCATCATCTTTTCAACAACCTTCCATGGCTGACTGCGTCCATCTTGGTCTCCCACCAACTGTCATGTATTGATACACAACAAACTTTTGAGTCTCTTAAATGACAGGTGAATGCTTATAACTAGAAAGTGCTAGAAAGTTCTTGAAGCCATTAGTGTTACTACTTGGTTCCATATTTCACCTGTGACAAAAAGATCATTGCTTTCATGTTCAAACTGTCCCAGGCCCTCCACCTAGGGTGTAATTTATCTAACGTTAGACTGAGTAAGATCCTTGACCTTGTTTGGATCCTACAACACCTTGGATTATCTTCACCTAGACAAGCCAAACCAAGCAAGAAATAGAAAATAAACTTCAAGAAGCATTTTGATTCCTATTCCAAATTTTGGGGTCTAATCCATTGCTAAGTTCTTTCAGTCAGACTAAGAGACCACAAAGCTAAAGAAGTCTGAAAGGGATGTCCTATTCTGATTGTTGAAGATACCTATCAGTCACTAATGCAGTGAAGACATAGCAGCTCTGCTTAAAGTACTTACACCATGCAGTGTCTCTCCATCTCCCCTTTGGAGGGTGTTGCGTCCCATTTCCATGTCCAGAGACAACAGTTTCTTAGTCACCTGCAAGCCAGTCCACTTCTCAACATACACATGCCCGATGCACAAATACAGGAAATGCTAAAACTCTCTCTACAGCTTAATCCGGCAGGTTAAAAATCGTCAACAGGCTGTGAACAACAAATGTTGTTCATGATAAATAGACTGCTGCTTGCATCTCATAATAAAAAGTTCTCCCACTCCTTCAAGAGGCTGTTGCTGTCTCCAAGCAAGACAACACAATCTCAGTGAGCTTGGAAAAGATGAGATACCTTGAGGGCATTCTTGACCTTAGTGCCAGAGAGACTAGTTGCTTCTGAGAGGTCCTGTTATCACAAAGCACTTTTTGTCAAAAATTGCCTTAGGTTCAAATGTAATCCAATCAAGAGAGCAGCTCAAAAGATTATAAAAGAAACAAACACAACATTCTCACCTGAATAGAGGCCCTGGAGCCTTCAGCTAATAGCTTTGACTTGGCCTTTCTGATACGGCCTAGAGTGTCATGTACATGGACAGGCACTCTTACTGTCCTAGAGTGGTCAGCTATTGCTCTTGTTACCCCCTGCTTGTCAGTGAATGAAAAACTGTAAGTGACATACAGTACTCAGAGACACGGCTCATTACCAAACCAAGCTATAATCGTAGAGATGGCAAGCACCTGATGATTCTTTTTTGAAGCAAGGTGAGAAAGTCATAAAACATTCCATCATAAATCAGTAAGCATCCTTTCCAACCATTGTACATCAGACCTTCATGCCTAACTTCTATTTCAAATGATGATAACGACTCAGCACTCCTGTATTGTCAGGTCAATCTATACACAGTTTCAAGAGCAATTATGAAAGATCTACACAGAGTAAGAACACAATCATATACTCCAACTTAGTCTCATATTAAAGACATTGTATTCTGCAGCACTGTAGGCACTTTTTTCATCAACAAGTACTCCCAACATATTTACCCTACGACAGGCTAAATTTATTTCTGAGCAAATAAGGCTCCAATAAATCACCTGACGAATCCACCAATGGACATAAGTGGAAAGCTTGTAGCCTCTGGTGTGATCAAACTTCTCCACCCCCCTAAGAAGTCCAATGGAGCCCTCCTGTGACAAATTGCCAAAGAGACCACAATCACATCCTCCAGCCTCAAAAAAATTACTGTAACTAGAATCAAATACTGTTTTTGGAACAGATATTTACTTTGGCAAGCAGTCAAGGTGTAAATCATAAACTATAACAAGGACAAGCATACCCCATTCACTTTTGTGGAAATGGACAGGAAAAGAAAATCTCATCTGATCAGGAAAAAGATTCATGCGGATGGATCAACAAAACCCTTAAAATCTCTATGAAATCTCCACAACAATTGCAGAGATTTCTCTCCACAACAACCATTTGAAGTTAACATGACAGTGAGTGCGCTCATAACCTTATGAGAGTTGCTCACAAAGTGTCGGACCATCACCTTCATCACAAATAGCAGTGACATGCTGCAATGACTACCCACTGACTTCATCCACTCCAAACAGTGGGAGTAGAGAAATATATTATAAGAAAAAGTGAAGGCAAACCATTACACAAAATCTGCATCCTGAGTTTCTGTTGCATTTCCAGAAACAACAGGAAGACTCAGTCATGATTTTGCTAATGCTTAGTTTGCTGATTTGCAGACTTACAAATGTAATGATGCTTTACAAGGACTTGAGATAAAAATAAACAGCAAGCCACAACATTATAGCAGGCTTTATAATTCTGGTGAATCCTATTCAACCCTGAACCCTTAAACCCTTACAATTTTTATTATGCTCCTTTCATTTTCATTGCCAAGGACAACAGATTTGTGTTACTATCAAATCTCTGAACCTGGGTCCCAACACCTATCATGGTAATAAACCAAATTGTTAATGACATGACATAAAACTTCTAACCCTGCATGCACACTCTCAAACCGTATGGCTGCACTATATGAAAGTTTGGTGTTCCATCACCAAAAGTACCCACTCAACAGATAAACAAAAAACTGTGAACAGAGTCTTGTAGCTCTCATACTAACCTGAATTAGGTCTGCCATTTCAAGTCCATAGCTATGGTAGCGCTTTGCAACTGACACTACAAGTCGCAGATTTGCCATAACCATTTTGTCTCTTGCAAACTCTGCTTCCTCCAGCTTCCTCACCAACTCACCTATAGGCATGCGCAAATATTCTGCCCACTCCTTCTTTGAAGGCTCATAGCCCAGCTCCACTGCAAGTCTGCAATCGGCAAATGAGTTTGTCAATCAAGAGTTGTGTAGGAAACTATTTCTCTGCATTGATTTGGCTTTTAACTAACATCTGGAGCAGCAAATTCATATTATTTAGATAGATTTACAACAAAAAGTTACTTCCATCTGAAAGCCAGTAGAGTAGATGTACTTGTAGAAGATACTTCTCCTGTACCAGAAGTTGAGGGGATGGATAACAGCAGCCCAAAGACTTAACCTCCAAGTGAGAATGGACTAATCCAGACAACTAGTAATCACACTGCATTGAACAAGGTACACTGACCAGATCCCAGAAATTACTGACTCTGAAAATTACCACTACACAGCAGCTGATCACATTGAGAGCAGCTCATAGTGTTGCCAAGGGCATTCAATTGGAATCTTCTTTGTGTCCAATTCCACCTCACTATCCATACATCCCTGAAGGACCAGGGACTAATCCTCCCATCAGACATAATCTCTAACAAGACCTGAAGCCCTTGCCTTTACGTTCCAATATGTGTAAAAGAAGAGCTATAAGAATGGATAGATCTCTGCCATACCTCAACTTGGGAGATTCTAGAGACCAGTCTGACATAATCAGAACTCAATCAACACATTTGACACATTTTTTCTCCTTGCAACTAATGAGATCAACAGTCAGAAATGGTAAACAAACTTTTCAAAGCACCTTTTCTTGCTGTCTCTGAGTTTCAAACCAATTTGCATCTTCTTAGAGAGCACAATTTCTTCATCCCTAGTGAGCATATCAATCTTTGTGATGTCCCTCATGTATGTGGTTAGATAATCTTGCAGGGCCTCAGGCTTGACATGCTTCACCCTTCCTCCCTTCTCATACTTCTTCAGGGGCCAAATCATGAGAACCTCAGGTGGCGTTGGTGGCCCACTTGTTGCCAGCCGTTGCTTCCTTGACTCCAAACGACGACTGCGTGCTGATGGCCGTCCTGAGCTCACTACTGCTGGTTCCTTAACACTCAGACTAGCTTCAGAACCTGGAGAAGATTCTTCTTCTTCTTCCATTGCCTTCTTCACTTGAAGCTTCGGTTTCCTCCTCTGCTTGAGCTGGCTCGTAGTTTCATTTGATAGCAAGATTTCCTCTAGAGACAATGCCCACTGTACTTCCAGTATAGCTCGCTCCAGAAGACTCCTGGCATCATGATCAGGAAACATTTCTAGTACCATAGAAGAATCTGCAAAATCTTCTTCCAATTGAGCACTGTTTCCATGCGGCCCCACAGATATATTCTCATGCATTAGTGTAAGAGCCCCTCGAGTTGTTCGATGATCCTTTAGAGCTGTAGGTTCCAGAGGCCGTAGGCCTTTATTGGCCTGCAAAGCTACCTTCTTCTTGACTGCTGCAGCATCCCCAATGCTCACAGTTATGGCAGAGATGGGAGGCAAACATATATGCCTAAAGCAGGAAGCTCCATCCTGAGCATCAAATGGGAACAACTGTCCAAGATGCTTCAAAGACTGCAGCCCCATCGTCCCAGCTGCATGCTGCATTATTCTACCCGTAAGGTTTCCAGGTTTATGACATCCGTGGAAGAAAATATAACCTGCAACACACAATGGACATACGGACCTTGCCAAGCTGCCAACCGACCTGCAAATCACACAATCTTAACATCCAAAATTTGCCGCAGAAATTACAAATTCAGAAGAAAGAACAAGGGTTGCAAAACTGGTGCTGAAGAAGAGATGGCTAAATCATTCTCAAAGAAAAATACCTGCTCAGTGCTACAAAAGCTATTCAACCCTCTCCCTTAGCGCAAAACCCTCCCTGCTACAGACAAGGCATACTATTATAAGTTTATCCGAAACAAACAAACAAACAAACAAATGGAAGAGTTCTCGATATGGCGATGTCGTACCTAGAAGCGTATTGCGGTGCAACAACTGGAACGCGTAATGCCGCAGCTCCAAAGGCAGAATACCCAGAACGTGCCGGAGATGCTGCTGCAGACAGACCTCCTAGGGTCGAAAACTGAGCCGAAATCGAACATGGAAACAGAACTTCCCAAAGGCTGGAGAGACGGAGAAGAAGCTGCTGCGAGGTTTGTGACTAGTGTCACGCTACTACTACTGAAGATATTCTCAGCTTCCCACACACAAACACTGGCTGCCAACGTCGAAGAAAATCACCACCGCCTCAAGGCTTGGAGCTTCCTCAGGCGGGGATTCTTTCGACAACGACGACGACGACGATACCCTCTGAACCTTCGGTTTCCCGTGCCAAGATCCGACGGGTCAGTACTTTCGCCGCGTTTCGCCAGAAACGCTTTCCCTTCATACCAGCTATTATACAGCGTTTTTATTAAGGAATTTTTTTAATCCAATCAAAGTGGCTATGATCGTAGATAAGAAGCAACTATTTTTTTTTCGTGGCGGATTTTCGCGATTGGGTGCAATGTTTTCTCAAAAAAATAATCGCCAAAAATAGAAAAACAATTCTTAAAAATCATCATGTTCCTACACATTGTTCAAGTATGTAGCCAGGATATAAAAAGGATTTCATTAAAATTTTACTTTCATAGCTGGCACATAGCCAAAAATGGCTAAATCTCCTTGTGGATGATCACCAGTGTGACAACACAAAATTGGGGGGAAAAAAGAAAAAAAAAACACTGTTTTAGAAAGAAGTAGAAAAAGTGGCGATCATTATTAGGAAGAATAAGCCAAATCTGGCTATGAACCAGATATGAAGTACAAATCTTTAATCAATCTCTCTTTCTTCAAAACCACTTCATTTTCGAAATTTTGAGTTTTTTTTTCTGGCGAAATTTCGCCATTGAGACCAAAAAAATCATGCTGTCTCGTATAGGGCGGCTCAGCATTAATAATAAGAAAGCGGCATACGTCTGGCTATTCTGGGCACACAGGACGAATCGCCGGGTGAACCCGGAACGGTGAGAAGTGGCCAAATGGAAGGTAGTCTTTAGACCACCACACAAAAGATAACGTTTTGCCCCGCCCCCGAACTCTCCCACAACCCTAAGTTCTTTTTTCCTAATTAAAAAAACAAATTAAAACGGCGACAGAAGGAAGCCACAACAAACACCAAGATCTAAACACCCATTTTCCCGTTGGTCCACATCCTTATTATCCTCTGGACCAAAGAATGTAATGGGGGGAAAGCCTGGCCAGAGTGAACCAGCAGCACCCACCACTGGTGCACCATGAAGGATGGATGATAATTGGTCAGGAAAACAGTTATCTGTTGGTCTAAACCTGCCTACTAACAACCCACAAGCAGGTTGTTATTAGGTAGATGGGTAAAAACCGGTGTTGCAGTTCTTAGAATCAAGGACAGGTTATCAACCTGGGTATATATATATATTCACTTGTCAATTCTTCAAATTTTCAAACAATTGGTTTTGGTATATAATTGAGGTTTTCAAAATAAATAAATAAATAACATCCAAGAACCATCCAACACTGGTAAAAACAGCCTTTATCTACGTACAAGTCATCTACCAAGTGAATCATCTATTTTCTTACCAATCTACCCATATTTATGTCCTACTTCTTAGAGAATGGGTTACCATGGTGAAACCAGACATTAACTCAGTTGAGATTCATCCATAACAGAGTCGTAATGGGCATCCATCAGACATCCATCGATTGTAGAAGGTTTGCATCTGAATTACGGAAAAAGAAAAGCATTCAATTGATGAAATGGTGTTTTCTAATATGCAATAATCTTCTGTGATTTTTCTAGTGGCATTTTTACCTAATGGAGATTTTATCTTCAAATTTGTGAAATTTTACTTTTTGGGTTTTTAGTCAGCCAATTTCGAAAAAAAAGATTATTTTACAAAGAAATTGCCAAGTTCTATCCTAAGTTCCAATAGGCAACCAAAAATATAGAAGGATGTTAGTTTTTTATTTTTATTTTTTAATTTAGCAAATTCATCTTTGGATGGTTGCCATTTGATAAGCTACATCACAAAAAATTTAAAAATCATGTCAATATTAGATGAAAAATTAAATAAATATTTTTAAATTGTACAATTTGATTTCCAAGTCAATTGCAAAAAATAATTATTTCAAATTACATCAATAAGCGCTAATAACTTTAGCATCAACCACACATTTTGTAATTCATGGTACCATGATTTAAAACACATTGTTATATATATTTTTCAATAACATGTTGGTCCTCCAATTTTATTGTAAATTATTGGTAGGCTAGGTTGCTTAACCTAGCCTACATGACTTAATTAACATAGGTTAGGAACTAAGAGGTGAGCTTAGTGAATTGACTATTAAAAAATTCAATTATCCATTAATGAATTCACAATGTTTGCATTAGTTTCTATTCAATAGGGGCTTAGTCATTTTCATCATGGTATATTTGTCCAAGTTCAATAAAATTTGATGAAATATAATGTGAACTTAGTCACATAGTGTATGACAAAATAACTAAAATAATAATAATGGGAGGAATTAAATAACAATTAATTAAGTAATATGAATTGTTGCCCATCATTTTACAAATCAACAATTTGACATGTCTTGATTGTTGATGATGTGGCATTTCACATTGATTGTGGGCTCTAGTATGTGATGTTATTAACTGCAATATCAAGTTAATAATGCATAATATGTATCATTTCATGATTGATGTTGTCATGATAGAGCAATTGGATGGCTCACTTGTAAACAATGGAAATAAATGTACATGTCATATTAAATATACATATTATAGACATGTGGTGATAGTGATAACACTACATATGATGGTGCCTATTTAGGAATGGTTCTAAATTTTATAGAAATTGATTTTTTTAATGACGATAATAAAATTCATAAAAAAAACTCGAAAACTATCAATATCATCAATTATCTTAAACTACAAAGAAACTTCTTGACATAGGGATTATAATAATGATAAGGTGAATGGGAATGTAAATGTACTTATTCTAATGCCAAATGATAGACAAAAAATATTGTCAATAGATGAGCAAGATAACACATTTGACACCCCTATGAACTTTGTGAGTTTTAGTGGACATTCTTGCACATCACCTACATGATTCTATGGTAGGGTTGGACTTAAATGATAATTTTAATAAATAAATAAACACAAAATGAAAGAAGCCTCACCAAAAACAACGGATATATGCTAAATGGAATAGTGAATCAATTGGTATAATGACATCAAAGCAAAAGAGAATAACAAGAAGGAAACAACAATGGCTATGCCACTATTGACCTAATTTACCTTTTTATGAAATCGTCATTGTTATGTTAGATTATTTGCACGTGTGTAGGGAAGGTCTATGCAAGATATGGCAACTTTGAAAATAGTGCAATAATTATATTTGGTTATGTCAAAATTTGATTTAAGGATAGAAAAGGTTTATTGACACAAGGGTCTTGACATTGGAGTTAGTGAAAGGCAACGAAACATGTGATTTTTGAAGGTGTATCCTCCCATCTCCATTTAATTAAGTCAACTCCCACATCAGCCTACCATCTTCAACGAATAGGAATCCATCTAGTTAATAGTGGAAAAAAGTTAGGTGATATTGCAACAAAGCCAAAATGTGTGGATGGAATGATCATCTACTATTATTTGGAAGTATAATTGCAATTGAACAAATAACATGTAAGAAATGGAGTGTGAAGAACAAACAACGTTCGGACGATGAAGCACTTTAGGTGAAATCCATAAATATATTCAACATGAACATTTTCAAATTCAAGAAATAATGTAGGTTGTTCCTCAATTGGTTTCCACAAGAAACTAGGTAGTTGTAAACAATGTTTCAAGAATGATCATTGGGCAAGAACTCGTTCGGAACCATAGGGGAATGTGAAAAAATTATGTCAACAAACAAACATGTTGGAACATGATGCTGATGGAGAAGGTGATGAGACTAAACTTTCTAAAAGCACAGTGAAGTTGTTTGACAAAACTTTAACATCTTTTAAACTTCAAGATCTTGAATAATCTATATTTTTCATGGAACATACTGATGCAAATTGGATCTTAGACTTTGGTGTTACAACACATGTCATTAGAAATCCTAGACTTTTAGATGAGGTCAAACCACAGATAGGATCTCCTTCTAGAATAAAATTGGTTTTTACCAGAATGTTAAGGTCATACGAAGGTTCAGTTTAAAAGTGGTGAAATAAACAACATCAAAGATGTTCTTTATGTGCCTAATGTCAACAAAAGTCTTTTGTTTGTTGGAAAGATTATTAATAAGAGTCATTTAACAATATTTAATTCTTCACAATGTCTTATCATCTCAAAAACAGAACCACACAAGATCATAGGTCAAGGAGTTAAAAGTTCGGAAAATGGTTTGTACAAACTAGTTAGGAGAAAAGCATGTATCTTTTAAAGAACATCAAGCACTTTCTCTAGAAAAAAACATTGTTAGATTTTAGTATATGAGGTTTAAGTGCTTGAACTTTTAATCACTCCATTATTTGAGTTCTTGTTAGTTGGCGACTATAATCCCCAACCTTCCATTGATTTCCTACACTCATGTTAACTACTTGATGGGATGACAACATTGAGAATGATTTCCAAAAAGTAGTAGATTAAGGGCATTAGAACCATTACAATTGGTTCATTTCGATATATGTGGACCACTACCAGTAAAATCACTCTCTGAGTCCAAATACATCATAAGTATCATTAACGACTATAATCAAATGACATGGGGTCTATTTTTTGAAGAAAAAGAGTGAAGTTCTAGAAGTCATGAAAAAATTCCAAAACCTTGTTGAAACCAAAACTAATCGCAAATTGAAGGTGTTGAAAACAGATTGTGGAAGAGAGTTTTTATCCCAAGCGTTTTTAGATTTTTGTAATAGGTTGAACATTGGTTGACAATTGACTCAACCTAAAACTACACAACAAAGTAGCATCATTGAGAAATTAAACAAAACATTCATTATGAAAAAATGTGTCCATTGTAAATTGTTCGATGCAATTAAAAACTATCCAATAAAACTAGATTGCAACTAAAAAATGTTCGATTGAACTAAGTTACATTTAGATAGACAAGTTGCAACGGACATGGTTTTCTCATAGTGATTATTGTTTTGGAAAATGATGTTCCTAGGTTTTTGTGGACTAAAGATTTTAATACAACTACTTACTTATTAAACAAGTTTTCAATTCATGCAAACTTAGGAATGACCCCGTTGGAAAAATACATAAGAATAAAACTTGATCTTAGTCATTTGAGAATTTTTGGTTGTGTAGTTTATGTCCATGTTGACAAAGAGAATAGAAACAAACTTGAGTTAGGTCTACACCTATTTTCATGGGTTATGAAACCACTTTAAAAAAAATCATTGTTATAACCCTTTACTTAGAAAAGTAATCATTAATAAAGATGTAGAATTCAAAAAAAACATATATGCCTACACAAATCGATTAAAGCTAATGATTCCAATGAAGTAGCAAACAAACCTCATTTTGTTCCCACTTGGACATGACACAAGTTAATTATTGCAAATTGGCCACATTAGTGATTAGGAACTTCATGATTCACCTATAATAATACCTTATAGGCATGAAGAAGATGAACATGCATATCAATTTAAGCATGTTTTGACCCATGAACAACATGTAGTTGAAGAAATACCTAATAAGGAAGCACCTGCACATATGGCATAAAAGCACCCATGGATCCACCTAAAGTAGTGAAATCTTTTGAGCAACCATGTGCGCGCATAACATCTCCTCCACAAATTCGACATGCCTCTCAACAAAAGAGAACTTACCCCATAAACTAAATGATTATGTGGGTATGTTGGAGGCCTTTCTTGAACCTAAATGTTTTCAAGAAACAATGGATGATCCTAGATGGCAAGAAGTAATGGAACATGAAACAAGTTTGATATGAAAGAACCAAACATGGAGGCTTGAAGATTTGCCACCCAACAAAGTTCCCATAACATGTAAGTGGGTGTACAAGGTGAAGAAAACTATAGTTGGACAACTTGAAAAATTGAAAACATGTTTGGTAGCCTGAGGATTTGAACAAATTGAAGGACTGGACTTCAACAAAACTTTTGCACCAATTGTCAAATGGGGTACAATTCGGTCTACAATTGCATTTGCTTCAAAATCAAACTAGAACATGTTTCACTTGGATGTGAAAACAACCTTTTTGCGTGGTGACTTGAAAGAAGAAGCTTATATGACCCAATCTTCTAAATTCATGGAAGAAGGGAAGGAGCACAAATTCTGCAAGTTGTTGAAGTCTCTTTATAAACTTAAACAAGCACCAAGGGCTTGGCATGAAAAAAATGATTCTTATCTTAAGGATCAGGGCCTTAGTCGTAGTGATGTTGATCATAATTTATATTACTTAAAATCAGATGACAAAATTGTTATCTTAATTTTGTATCTTGATGATTTGTTATTCATTGGAAATCATGAAAAAAAATTCAACTAGTTGAAGGAGTAGTTGAAGGCTAGGTTTAAAATGATAGGTTTGTTGTCATTATATCTTGGAATAAAGTTCCTCCATCTTCCTAAGGGTATATTTCTAGGTCAGAGAAGTTATGTGAAACAAATGTTAGAAGTTTGGTATGCTCCATTACACCCCCGTTATAATGCCAATGTCAAGTACTATTAAATTTTCAACATATATGAAATTAGAAGAAATAGATGCAATTCTTTACAAGACTATTGGAAGGAAGTTCATTTTTTTGACAAACATTACACCTAATATAACATTTGTCCTAGGGGTTGTCAATAGATTTATGGTTAGACCATAGAAACCCCACTTTGAAACAACAATTACACATACTCAGATACATCAAGGCCACAATGATTTTGGTATTTTTTATCATCGTGAAGGAGCTATTAACAACTTCACTTATGCAAATTGGGTTGGAGATAAAAATCAATGACATTCAGCTTCATGATTTGTGTTCTACATGGGTTCTAATGGAGTTACTTGGATGTCCAAGAAATAACCCATAGTTGTTTTCTCTTCTACTAAAGTTGAATATTGTGCAATGTCTAAAGGGGCCAAGGAGTCATCATGGTTATGAGGATTGGTGAAGGATTTTCGTATTTTTGATCATGAACCTATTCCAATATTTTGTGACAACCAAAGTTCCATTAAACTAGTTCAAAATCTTGTCTTCCACGCTAGGACTAAACATATCAAAATATATTATCATTTTATAAAAGATAAAATGTTGAATAGGGAGATTGATTTAAATAAGATCCCAACAAAAAATCAAATTGTTAATATACTAACCAAGTCGTTGAGTAGTAGCAAGTTTGAATTTTTGAACTTGGAGGTAGAAGCTTGCAATCTCTTCTTGGAGGAAAACTTAAAATATAATTCTCAATTAGTTATTTTGTAAATTAGTTCTTGTTAGAATTATTTTTTAATGTAGTTAGGTCTAAAGGGGGTTGTAGAAAAATAAATCAGACCTAGACTACTTCAAAGATCTAAAATGGATTATTATCTTTAGCGCTTACCTTCCACCATTTTATAATTTATGTAACATGATGGTGTGATCCTATTTTGTGGGCTTTCATATTATGGTGATCTATTAATCATTTTATGATTAAATGGGCTAGTCATTGGCTATTTGAATTCAGTCTATAGAATTCTTTCTGTAATAACAAGATGAGTTTTGTTCTATCATTTCAACATAATCTTGCAAGTGATTTGAACCCAATGTTGACATCTTAGTGGGACATTCACATCCATTATTAAAAAGGTTGTTGTTTATAGTTATATTGGATTTCCATGTACTAAACAATTGCAACTTTATAATTTTCAATATTCAGTTGACTATGTAACTAATTTACAACCAATGGCACAAAAAATGACCAACATGGATGATTTTTCATGGTTTTTCATCCAAGTAAATTGCTTTAGACCCTTTTCAATAAATATGCGACCACTTCATGGTCATGTATGCAATTAATACATGATGCATGGCTGTCATGCCCGTACATGGCCTCATACATGATGGCCAGTTACGGGCATGCCCATGTGCGGTTTTAGGGTTGATGTACGGTCTTAGGCGACTGTACGCTATTAGGTACTTAGGGTTTCAGTGTGGGCAACGGTATAAAAGGCCTAACCCTTTCTTTCTCCTTTTAGTTTTTCTAGAATTCCTTTGTCAGGTGTTTTCCTCCATCATCAGCTAGGATTTCTAGATCCTCACGGTGACCATTGCACGGCCACCGTCTACATACACTTCAGTTCTTTCTTTCTTTCCATTTCAATTCTAGAAAAACTCTATTCCCTGTTGCTTCATGTTGAAAGCAATAGATTTCTTGTGCTTTTGAAATTTGTGTTGTTGCTGCCGGGAGGAGCGCGTTACTACTGTTGCTACTGGTGTAGTTGGAGGGAGCTTTGCGTTTCCTATAACCGACCAAGCAAGGATAAACGAAGTCGGGACACTAGAGAGCAGGTGTTTAAACTTCTCTCTTTCCCCCATTCTTTTTCTCTCTTCAAATTGTCGAGTAAAAAAAAAAAAAAAAAAACAAAAACATTGGCCAAAGTTGAAGCGTTGCTGGACAGGTCCAGCACGCTACCGAACAGGTCCAGCAAGCTCCCACGCTCCCAGACATCGCAGTAACGCAGCGAGGTCCAGTAAGTTCCCGTGTTGCCGGACATCGTAGCAACGCTGCGAGGTCCAGCAAGCTCCCGCGTTGTCGAACAGGTTCAGCACGCTGCCGGACATCGCAGCAATGTTGCAAGGTCTAGCGCGTTGCTGCAGTAGCGCCACAAGAACGTTGCAAACTGTAGCGCATTGCCGGCTAGCGCCGCAACAACGTTGCGAGCTGCAGCGCGTTGCCGGCCAGCCTCGCAACAACGCTGCGAGCTACAGCGCGTTGCCGGCCAGCGCCGCAACAACGTTGCGAGCTGCAGCGCTCCTAGCCATCGCTGCGAGCTGTAGCGCTCCTAGCCATCGCTGCGAGCTGTAGCGCTCCTAGCCATCGTTGCGAGTTGTAGCGCTCCTAGCCATCGCTGTAGCATTGCAGTGGATCGCCGCCGCCGCCGCCATCGTTGTCGAGCTCTACACGTGTGACATTCGTCCCACTTCCGTCCAATTTTCGACGGACTGTCCTGCGTTCGGTTGACGTTGTTGCTGATGTCACTGATTGCGTCGTTGTTGGCGTCATCGACTTCCGTCTGACGTCCGTCCGACTCCCGTTCGACTTCCGTCCGTCAGCCGTTCGACGTCCGTCCGATGTTCGTCTGATTTCCGTCTGACTTCCGCCTGACGTCCGTTCAACTTCCGTCGAGCTTTCGTCCGACGTTCGGCCTACGTCACTGCTAACATCATCGTCCTGCGGCCGGCTTGCGTCACTGTTGACGTCACATACTGCGTGCTGCCTACGTCACTGGTGACGTCACGTCCTGCGTGCTGCCTGCGTCACTGGTGACGTCACGTCTTGCCGCCTGGACGTCCTGTGCCCTGTTGTCCTTCGACTTGATGTCCTGCTCCGACATCCTGCCGCCTTGACGTCCTGCTTAACACAATACTGCAAACATACGTTCTACACATTGTGGTCGTGCATCTTGTGGTCTTGTGTTTTGTAGTTTATCATTTTGCCATACTATTGTCGTGCGATTAGGGAGATTCAAACCATACATTGTGTTTAGAATTTTGTATCTGAGGGATTATATTAGTACATAATTTTGGGGCATGGGACAAGACCATGTGCTCAGATGATGAAAGTACTATTACTCATCGAGAGCCAAGGTATCAGTTGCGAAGTAACACATAACCCTTTGAACGAATATCTTTGAGTTCACGATCCTCACGACGGTACCACCAAGCATCGACAGCACCATCATGATCTAGTACAACTCCTATTAGGAATTCAAGTTTGGGTTACACTACATCAACGACACACCAGAGCCCATTTGGAGGGGTTAATCAGTGGGGTACACTTACTATTGCACCTGCTTTCACACCATCACCATATATTCCATTGCAAGCTGTGACTTCAACACCCATATACACCATGGAGGTCAGTAGTTCTTCTGGGAGAATTGAGAAGTTCAGCGGAAGGCCAGGTACCATTTCTTTGAGGGAGTTCAAGGCAACTTTCTCAACTGTGGTTTGTGAATTGGAGCTCAAGTATGGCGCCAATTACACCGAGGCATTTGCATTCAAACAATTGGCTCATTATGTGCACTACGAGGCATTGGATGTCTACGAGCAACATTCTGCAAGGATTTTGGGCGTCACCCAAATTCCCAATCCAGCTTATGCCACAGCCATCGTCACCGCCTCTCAAGCTGCATTGCAAGCTGCAATTGCACATCACAGGACTGTGCCGAATAATCCAGACCCGGTACCTACCTCGGTGAACCTTTCTTTTCAATAACTCATTGCTGCTACTGCAAACATTCCTCCCACCATCAATGCAGCAACTTTTGTTGATCCAGTGGGGGAATTCTTTCGAGTTCTTGAGCTAGAATTTCCAGTCAAAAGTTCTGAGAAAATTCTACAACTTGCTACCTTCTCTCGGCAGAAGGATGAAACCCTCAAGATGCTTTACAGGAGGCTTGTCAAGCTCAAAGAGGATACTCAGAGCATCACAGATTTGGAAGCTGCCCATCGATATCTTCGTTCATTAAAAGGTACTCCGACACTCCATGCACAAGTTTTGCAACGGGTTTTTGCAGAATTTGGAAACTCGTACACATTACTGGATGTGTACAACATTTCAGAAAAGCTGAAACTGGTTCATGCACACTATGAGGCCAGTACTATGAGGCCTCCATCATGTTTAAGGCCTCAACCTCCACCAGCTGCACCAACCAGATCAACACATTCTTCTTCAAGGACTAAAGCGGTGCACGCGGCTACACCAATCCTACCTTCTTGCAACTACTGTGTCAATCCTGCCCACAAAACTAGTGAGTGCAACATTCCTTCTGAGGATCTCTTTTGTGATTATTGCGGGAAAGAGGGACATCAGGAATCTGTCTGTTTTGCCAAGTGTCCAGAGCGAAAGCAACTCCGATTACAACGGCAAAATCTGCCAGCATCTTCCGCTGTCCCTCAACCAAAAGCCAAGGCACCTCAGCTTTCCACTCAGGCTTTGCCCACCAAGGGTAATTCCAACAAGAATGCTAAGAAGAAGGAGCATAATGCTAACAAGAGGGAGGTGCTTCAAGCCCATGCAATTCAAGTTCAGACTTTACAAAATGAACTCGAATCATTGAGGGCTCAACTTGCCAATCTAAAAGGCAAGTCCTCCCAACCAGCTAGTCATGCCCAACCTACACAAGGTTCAGGTTCACGAGAGGAACCTCCTAGGTCGTTCTATGGCCTTCCACACGATGCCATGGTTGGGGAGTATGTTCTTTCAACTCCACACAATTCTAGTCTCACACCAGATTTTGCTACTTCTTTTTGCCCTTCCTATGTCGCGGCACAAGAAGCTAGTGTGGCACCCAGAGTTTCTGCCACTAGGTAGGTAATTCAGACCGATGGACTCGCATCTGGTTCAAGTCCTATTACCAGGGCTAGAGGAGCTCGAGCAATCATGCCACAATCTTTTCGTCCTCTCAACATGGAAGAAGAACGCACCTTGTTGGCGAGGGGGGAAAAGACTACTACACCACAAGCTGTTAGGGCATCAAATTCTCGTGTCCCAGGAGTACATGTACATCAGGAAAACACACAATTTTCCACTGATCAGCTTATGGAATGCCAACTTCAAATGCATGAAGTGGCGCAAAAGCTTGTGAGTACACCATTGTTTAGTTTTCAAGATTTGAAGCTAAGCACCAAGGACATAATTGCAATCTTAGAGGATACCTTGAACACTACATCAGGTCCTCTACCAATCCCTGATCCACATGCTACAGAGGTCCCATCCAACACCTTGGAGAGACATTCAATTGGCTCATGTGTTGCAGATGGCGTTCATAATCTGGTCACTAGTTCTAGCATGGCTAAACTAGTGGGCTTTCCTACCTCTAATTCTACATTCACATATCAAAAGGGAATTCAGAACACCTCACTTGTGGATTTGTTACTTAACAAAGGTGTTGTGGATAGCCATTCTCTCCACAAAATCTCTCACTCATTTCCGAAGGTGGTGCCTAGTGAGAGAACTGCCATCGCCACCGGAGTTGCCATCGTCGACAATACTGGGTCAGCAATCCAAGTGGGAGGACATACACCCAGAGTGGTACTTCTTGACACAGGTGCCCAACCAGTGATTCTTGGAGTGCAATTCGCCAAAAAGATGGGCATGCTTGACTCCAAACTACGGAAATCTATGTGGCAGATTCGCACTGCTAGTGGGAGCGTAGAAGAGGTACTTGGGGAAAGCTCGGAATTGATTGCACTTAAGTTCAATGAAGGTACAGATCAGGAGCTTTGCTTACAGGTCAGATGTTTAGTCACCAATGCCACAAGTTATGATGTGCTCATTGGACAAGAGGCCCTGTTTCCACCAGGTTTCACAATTGACAACTGGTTCGAACATGCGTACTACCGAGTGGATTGGGAGACTGATGGCCACCACCTTGGATACATACCCCTTGATTTACATGGGAACCATAGTCCTATGGCTCACCATTGCATGCTCAAGGAAGCACACACCATTTCTTACATCCAACAAGCTAACCACGAATGGATAGAGGGAGATGAGGAGGAGATAACGTATGCCCAAGCTACTGAAAGCTTAAGGGTCATTCCTACTGACATTCAACATGGACCAGAGGTTTTACAGAGGTTCAAAGCAGCTCACGAGCCCTTGGTCAAGGCTTTGTCTAATTTTGAGAGCATGGAGAGCCATGGCGAACTGATTAAGCCATTACTTCATCAGCTAATCACCTGGACACCACCTAAGGAAGGGATTACATTACTAGAGCTCTTTGGTGGTATTGGTACAGGTCTTGAAGCCCTACTACAGTCAGGGATGGTGGTTCAGAGGTATTTCTACGTAGACATTGATCCTATTGCAAGGCAAGTGGCGGCATCGAGAATGATGGAACTCACAACCAGATTTTCACAACAGTTTGCAACCACCGCATGGAAGGCTAGTTTCACTTTCTTGCCCTCTAACATACAATTAATTCAGAAGAAGCATATGGAATTGCTTGGCCCCGTGGACCTCATCATTTCAGGTTGGGAGTGTCAAGGATTTTCAGCGGCTGGATTTGGAGAAGGCTTGAGTGACATAAGATCTGGTCTCTTCACGGACATGGTACGAGTGATCACCTTGGCTCAATCCATTTCCCTTTCGCTTGGTTATGTAATTGAGAACACCCCTTCTCAGTTTGACCAAAGGGAAAAAGTCCAGGAACACTACACTCTGGTTAGGCATTACCTTGGAGAGCCATTCTTACTTGACGTAGCACAATGCGGTTCCTATGCGCACCGACTACGCAATTGGTGGACTAACCTTGCACCACTTTCAGTTTTGCAGTTGGCTCTGAGATACACCATTAAAAACCCCAACCTGCAGGTTTCTCACATATTGGATGATCAGAGCTCCTGCCAACCAGTTACAAGGCAAGAGAAACCTCCTTGGTTTCCTGCAAACACAATAGGAAAACCAAGAGGTGCTTGGCCCACCTTTGTCTCCTTCCCAGGAGCACACGCCTTTCAGAAAGATGGACCAGGCCTGGTGTATCGTCATGCTTCAGCCACTTGGGATGAACCAAGCCCAGAAGAAAGAGAAAGGGCTATGGGGTTCCAAGCTGGCACTACTAGTCACACTAAGGTGACTAGGTTGGAGCGTAATTCTCTACTAGGGAGAGGCATGGACCTGAACTCCCTTACCTAGTTGTTGGTAACTTGTGTACTCTTTCAAATGTACACAACACCAACACTGATTCCATCAACTTGCAGTTCTAGCAATGTAGCCACATCGCACCCTGACCAAGTACATTTGCCTATCTTCAACACTCTACATTTCACTCTCAGTGTTGGGGGGGAGGAGGTACCATGTAATTTGACTCAAGTTGTGTCTAATACACCTGGAGGTACATCAGCTTCTGGAGAAACAATTACAACCTTCTACGAATCTACGCAATTGGATAGTGGAGAACCCAATACACCAGGTTCTTCAAACACACTTTCCAACTCCATTCCATGTGTTTCCAACTACCTTTTCGTTATGGGGAACCAACTCACCAAGAAGGAGAGAGACCAGGTCACAGACTTGCTAATTAAGTATGAGAATGTGTTCGCATTCTCAATGAAAGACTTAGGTAGGTGTAAGACCATGCAGTTCTCTATAGACCTTACAGATGAAACACCCATCTATCGGAGGAGGCATAGGTTGAGTAAACACGAGTGGGAATTGGTAGATGAAAGATGTAAAGAGCTCCATGAGGCTGGTCTCATTCAGCCATCAAGTTCTGACTTTGCGGCTGCTACAGTAATGCTAGCAAAGAAGGATTCAACTGGATTGTGGACCGAGAAAAGGATGTGTGGGGATTATAGGCCTTTGAACCTGGTTACACCTCAAGACAAGTACCCCATGCCCATCCCGGAAGAACTGTTTGATAACATTGGAGATTCAAACATTTTCACAATTATAGACTTGAGGCAAGGCTTCAACCAGATTGTGCTTGCTGTGAAGGATCGCAAGAAAACAACATTCCATGGAAGCAACAAGTTGTGGGAATGGCTTGTGATGCCTTTTGGATTGAAGAATGCACCTGTCTTCTTTCAACGAGTCATGGACCAGGTTCTTGAAGGGGCAGATTTCCTGAAGTGCTACATAGATGACGTCCTAGTGCATAGTAAGGGACTCCCGCAACATTTGGCTCATCTTGAAGAGTTATTCAAGAGGCTCCATGAAGTCAACATGAAGATCCATCCTAAGAAGTGTGAGTTTGTTGTCACCTCAGTGGTCTATCTTGGACATAGAATTCTACCAAATGGTATTATGGCTCATTGGGCCAAAGTGGTAGCCATTTTGGAAATGCCCAATCCTACTGATGTTCACACTTTGAGGAGCTTCATCGGACTATGTAATTACTACATAATTTATGTCCAAGACTTCAGTACTATTGCTCATCCTCTCTATGCATTGTTAAAGAAGGATGTTGCTTGGACGTGGAATGACGAGGCTCAGGAAGCTTTCAGCACACTCAAGGAAAAGCTTTCAGAGTTCCCCATTCTGAGGAGACCTGATTTCAGCAAGGTTTTCATTCTACACACTGATTGGAGTGCTCTTGGTATTGGTGCTATTTTGGGCCAACTTGATGAGGAAGGCAAGGAATATGTTATTGCCTATGCATCCCGAAGCAACAACAAGGCTGAAAACAACTATTCTTCATACGAGGGGGAATGTCTTGCTGTTGTATGGGCTGTCATACATTTTAGGCCCTATCTTTATGGCACCAATTTCATTTTGTATACGGACCACCAGCTTATCAAGTGGTTGATGACCAACGATAAGCTTACTGGTAAGTTAGCTCGTTGGGCGCTTATACTTCAAGAGTATGAGTTCAAGGTTATTCACCGACCTGGTATTACACATCAGAATGCGGATACCATGTCACGAAGACCCTTCACTACCTCTGAAGATTTTTCAGAAACCAGGCAAGATTTTGACCAGATCCCAACAATACATGTATTTGAGGCTTCTAGTTATCTTGCACTACTGTAATGTAATCTGGTCGAGCATCCCATTCTGGATATATGGGAGGACTTGGACACTTTGGGGTTTCTTCAACATGGGGAATACCCTCCCCAAGTTACATCAAGTCAGCGGGATCGCATACAACAGCGATCCAAACGCTACTCATGGAGAGATAATCACCTTGTCCGATGCTTACCACAAGGAGACAGAGTGGTTCCACCACCACATGAATGACTTGGTCTTATTCAGAAGGTACATTCGGAGCTTGGACATTTTGGAGTTAAACGTACTTATAGCCTTTTCGCTCCTCATTACCATTGGAGAGGTATGTATGCTCAAGTCCGAGACATCATTGCTAGGTGTGAACAATGTGATAGAGTGAGAACTTCTTTCTCCTCTCGACAGCTCACACTTTCTCCACTCCCTATTCAAGGCATGTTCTATCGTTGGTCATGTGATTTAGCTGGAGAATTACCACAAACCTCCAGGGGTAATGTCTACATCATGATTATGATTGAACATTTTTCAAAGTGGGTGGAGCTTGTTGCACTACCAGACAAATCATCACATAGCACCAGCCAGGCTTTCTTACAACAAGTCCTAAGTAGGTTTGGGGCTTGTGCTGAGTGCCTTACCGATCAAGGATCAGAATTCAGAGGAGAATTCCAAGACCTACTTGACCATGCTCTCATTGACCATCGGAGGACTTCAAGAGATCATCCCCAAGCTGATGGCCTTGCAGAGAGGATGGTTCAAACATGCAAAAAAGGACTTCGAAAGATTTGCTTCACTAGGAACAAAGAGGATTGGGACCTGGCCCTCCCTTACATCGCCATGGGTTATAGGATGTCCAAACACGCCTCTTTGTCTCATTTCTCTCCTTACTTTCTACTTTTTGGGAGACATCCCATTCCACCATCTTCCATTGCTGTTCAAATGGACCAGGTTGTGGACTTGGATTCTCCAACCACTTGGGCTAAGGTCATCGCAGAAAGGGCAGCCCTATTCAGGAGGGTTATGCCCATGGCCATGGAGAACTTGTCCATTGCACAACATCGAGACACCTTACGATATGCACACACACGAGGTGGCAGTTACAAACCTAAGGTGAGACAATTTGATGTTGGTGATTTTGTGTATCTTCAGCGACAACCCAATGATACTTTAGACACTTCTTCCGGTCGCACTATCTTGAGGATTAAGGCGATCAGGCCTTCGGGTGTGTTGGAATTGCAAGGAGCTGACGGACGCACAATTCGGGATCATTCCAAAAATTGTGCACCCTGCCACCTGCCAAATTTGGATCCTACCATCATCACGTCGACATGGATTCCTCCACTTGACTACCCATGTTAGGTATGTCAGAGGACAGACGATGCTGATCAGATGTTGCTTTGCGATAATCGCAATGGTGGATACCATCTTTTCTGCCTCAAACCAGAGCTCATTCAAGTTCCTGCCGGCATTTGGTACTGTTCATCATGTTCTCCTACAACACCTTGATTCCTACTCAGACCATGCCACGCTTTTCCTGGCTCAGGTCTGGGGGGGGATACATGAGAATTTCATCTCAACCTCCTCTTGTGCATTATATATTTATGTATGTGTGTGCATCTCTTTTCTGGTTGATTAGTTTCTACCTTTGGTTGGCTTTAGTCTTTTTGTTTAGTAGAGTTTCCTATGAATGTACACCCTTACGACATTGTATGTCACAACACTACACGTCACGACAGCTGTCATGCCCGTATGCACGGCCTCATACATGATGGCCGGCTACGGGCATGCCCGTCATATCTTTTAGGGTTAATGTATGGGTGTAGGGTCAATGAACAGTCTTAAGTGATTGTACGTCATTAGGTGTTTAGGGTTTCAACTGTTTGGTGGTTCTATAAAAGGGCCAAACCCTTCCCTTCTTCTTTAGTTTTTCTAGAATTCCTGGTTTTGAGAGTTGCTTCCATAGTTTACTGGGATTTTCTAGATGCTCACGGTGGTCACTACACGGCCACCGTTTACATACGCTTTCACTACTTCTTTGTAGATACATGAGAATTTCATCTCAGCCTCACTTGTGTATTGTATATATGTGTGTGCATGCATATCTTTTTAGTTGATTAGTTTATACATTTGGTTGGTTTTAATCTTTTTGTTTAGTAGAATTTACTACGTATTTACATCCTTATGACACCGTACTTCACGACACTACACGTCACGACATGGCTTAGGTGGTCTAAGTTTAAATATCATGTGGCCTAAGTGGTTTAAGCTTAAGTGTTATGTGTTTTAGCTTTAGGCTTAGCTTAGGTGCCATTTGGCCTAGCCTTAGGTCTAACTTAAGTGTCACATAAGTTATTTAACCTTAGGTTAAACTAGGTGCCATATGGCATAACTTAAGTATAGGTTTAGGCTTAGGTGCCATGAAGCCTAGGTGGTTTATGCCTAACACTTAAAAGAATTTTGTCTTTTGCAACCAAGAAATTAATGACTAGATGTTCTAAACGACTACATAATTGATTGTAGTCATATATTAGTAGTGCATTTGACTAGTACATGATGACATGGTAATAGGAAAGAAGACATTGTTTTTCATTACAAGTTCTTATCCATATGACATCCATGATTGATGACAAAGTGACGTGGATGTTCAAGATATCATTTGAAAACTTGATTAGAATAAAATCATTTCAAATATGACTAAAAAATTAGTATGCAAATGATGTGAACAAAATGATGTGATCATAAAATTATTTTATAATGATCCAAAAATAACTGCCAATAATTTAATATGAATGTAGATGGACATAAGGAACAACAACATGTAAGGAATTGATTTCGATTAATATTATACATATGAGTAATATAAGAACTTTCATTACAATTTTTTAAAACTATACTTGATATATGATTCATTTAAAATATTCAATGTGAACATATTAAACGTTATATATAGAAATAAATTTGAATGGTAAAATATGATATGTTCTAAATAAATTTGATTTTTTTGTTTAAAAATAAAATAGAAGTGTAATATGAAAAATATATAATATATTTTTACATTAAAATTTATTGTAAAAATAAATTAAATTTAAAAATAAAAATATTTAGTTTACATATGTACAAATGAATAATATTTATAAATTCAGAAATTATTCAATATTTTAAAATGAAATTAAAACATTTAGATTAAATTTATTCATCTTACTTAATATGATATATATATATATATACCCATTTATTAATATCTTATGTGGATAAATTATATGGACTCATACATGTAAGTTAAAAATTATTATTATCATATATTGGAAAAAAATTGGATAATATTAATTCTTAAATCAAATGAAGGTTTAAGATATGAAAGATATATTTTACTTATTTTTGTATTAACCACAAAGGTTTTACCATTTATAAATCATGTGTTTGAATTATGTTTTTCCTAGAATGGTGATCGAATTGTTATTCAATAACAAAGTTCAAATATTTTCCTTTTGAAATGAATTTACAATGAAAAAATATAATTGTGTACATTATTGAAGGAATTTCATAAATGTTCAATTTTTTCATTTGAACAAATTATTAATAAGATATGAATTATCAAATTTATATGTTTTATGTAATGTTTAAATAAAATATGGTATAAATAAAATAAACATTTTTTACACAAGTGGGGTAAGTTGGTGGTAAAAGAATTGAACTTTAACCTCAGGGTCCAAGGATCAAACTTCCCAAATGACACTTTTTGTGGTCAACATTGGAATATTGATCGAACATTTCATACCTACCTAAAATTATCTAGTTTAGTTGGTTACTTAAGTGAACTTAAAGAGGTGAATTAAGTGGTCTACTTTGTCATTTAAATTACATTTAAAATCTAACTTAGGTGGTGACACATGTTAACAATTGATAAAATGGAAAATAGTTGAAATTAAAATAAATAAATAAATAAATAAATTATAAATTTAAAAATGTCCCCCAAGTTTTTGGGTCCAATCTAATATATTAATTCACTTGTCTGTCTGTGACATGGCGTTTCGACTCGTTAATAGTTTCTGCGAGGCCGATTCTACAACCCCCCAGATGACAACCCAACGAAAGAAACTAACAGAAATAGTCTCTGCAAGGCCGATTTTGCAACCCCCCAAATGACAACCCAACGGAAGAAATTGATAGAAATAGTCTTTGCGAGGCCGATGCCACAACCCCCCAGATGACAACCCAACGAAAGAAACTAACAAAAACAGTCTCTGTGAGGCCGATTCTACAACCCCCCAGATGACAACCCAACGAAAAAAACTGACAGAAATAGTCTCTGCAAGGCCGATTTTGCAACCCCCCAAATGACAACCCAACGAAAGAAATGACAGAAACAGTTTCTGCGAGGCCGATTCCACAACCCCCAGATGACAACCCAATGAAAAAAACTGACAAAAATAGTCTTTGCGAGGTCGATTTTGTAACCCCCCAAATGACAATCCAATAAAAGAAATTGACAGAAACAATCTCTGCAAGGCCGATTCTGCAACCCCCCAGATGACAACCCAATGAAAAAAACCGACAGAAACAGTCTCTACAAGGCCGATTCTACAACCCCCCAGATGACAACCCAACGAAAGAAATTGACAGAAACGAGGTCTCGAAATGAGCCGCATTGTCCGTCTGTTTGTGACGGGGGTTTTGGATTTCGACCAATCGACGTAGCTGACAGAAACAAGGTCCCAAAATGAGTCGCACTTGGTTTTGTGTTCCCGCGAGGTCCAGTTCGACCGGGCCCGACATGGGGGGTGGGGGAGGGAGAGGCCGGTGAAGCAGCAAGTAACCGGTGTACCACAGGTGTAAGTGAGGCGTGGGGCTCGGGGAGAGGACGATGAAATAACATGCGACCGGGATAAAGACCACCGGTGGACTCGACCGAACGTGTTACAAGGGAAAGCCGGTGAAACAACAAGCGAGCGAGATAAAGACCACCGGTGGACCCGGCCAGGACAAGGTGGCAAAGCCACAAGTACCCACTAGTTTGTAATAATAAAAAATAATTAAACAATGATTAAACTATCACTAATGACTTTACATATGTCCTTTATAACTAATAGATGAAATGTGTCATATCATTTAGTTACATCATGTTCTAAATGACTATTGTCTTAAACAACTCATCCATGATGATTTTAAAATTATTAATCATTTTTGTTCTTTACGATTAGAATATTAGTCATAAACATATATTTGAAGATTTCTTCTAGTGTAGGTGCCATGGGACGTAGGCTTGGTTTAAATGTCACATAAGTTGTAGCCTTAAACTAGGTTAAGTGCCACATAGGCTACCTATGTTTAAGCCTAACATAAATGGTTTAGGTTTAGGCCTAGGTAAGGTGTTACATGTATGACCTAGGTTTAAGGCCTAAATGCCATGTGGCCTAGGTTTATGCTTAACTTAAGTGTGGCTTAAATCTATGCTTAGCATGGGTGCCATGTGATGTAGGTTTAGGCCTTTTATGTGCCAAATCGCTTGACCTATGTATAAAACTAATTTAGGTGTGACATGGTATGACGTAGATTTAGGTGTAAGCCTAGGTGCCACATGGCTTAGATATAGGTTTAGGCTTAACATATGTGCCACACATGGTGTAATTTATGCCTAGTTTAAGTGACATGTGGAATGGCCCAGGTTTAAGCCTAGGTGACATGTGTCATGGCTGAAGTGTATGCTTATGTGACATGTGACATGGCCTAAGTTTAAGCTTAGATGTCACCTTGCCCAGCCCTTGGCCTAACCTAGGTGCTGCATAGAGTATATTAGTTAATAGAGGTTAATTGGTTGGTAAGAAATCAAATTAATATGTAGTTAAGATGGCAAATAGATAATAATTGTGAGTAAGTGGCAAGTAGGTTATGATTAACTAGGTTACGACTAGTGGCCTCCAAAAACTCTTACTCACTAAAAGCTTTTCAACAATGTAAGAATGCACCTCAATTTAACTAAAAGTTAATAAAATATTAATTTTATTAAAATTTCAATGACCAAATTATTCAATAACTCTTACATTGTGGGTCTAAACATTATGGAACCATCTAAGTGCACTCATCAAGAGCTTTCCAATGATACCAAGTGCATGAGAGGGGCATGATGTGACGAACAAAACAAACAAACATAAAGAACCAGAACTTCATTTAGTTTAAGATAGTTATAAAATGAAATCTGGCACAGGGCCTTCTAGAGTCCCCCAAGATCCCCACCAGCTTGTCACAGAGTGCCTTCCAAAATTTATAGAAGGCACTTCTTAATTAACTCTTATCTTTCCGATTTTTCATTCCTTTTATTGTTTTGTTTCTTTTCTCCAAAAAGCAACATGGTGGGCACCAAAGAAAGAAAGAATGATCACTCAATATCTTAGGGGAGTAAAAGTTACAAAATTACCTAGTAGCACCTAAAAGAAATCAATTTATTATAAAAAAATGTGTGGAAAAAAGGTTCCTATTTCTATAAGCAGGTGAAGGGTCTATCTTTGGACCGTTCCTGGATTTGAGGCACCTCTCACAAGGCCAATATAGTTTGCCAAACACCCAAGACGCGAGTAAAGATAGACCCTTCTCCTGTACGTAAAGGACTGCCTGGATTTTTTCCTTTGTATTTTCAGCTCGGGATCTTCTGCAGTGGAAGGTACCAGCCAGGCTGTACTGGTACCTTCTGACCAGCGGAAGGTACTAGCTAGCCTGTCACTATTTCTAACAAGTGAAAAAATCCCAGCTCTGCTTTACATAGGATAAAGACCTGAGTACACGCCCTTCTCTGATTTTCAACCTGTTCCCTCGGCCTACCAGTCTCATGCAGAGATCTCAAATCATGAAAGGGCCTGTACTCAGGCCCTTCTCCTATACAAACAACCTTCATTAATGGATGGATGAGAGTGTCTCAGACCTTAGGACTAAAGATAGACCCTTCACCTGCTTATAGAAATAGGTCTTTGCATAGACACTGATAGTAAACATGAATCCAAAATATACACTTAAATGAGTACAGAGTTTGTATAGTCAATACTGAAGACATAGCATGCACATTGCTTGCTGCTATTGATGCTGAATCCTCTGCACTTGGGGCTCCTCGCCGAGTTCTAGATTCTAGACCCTGGGTGGAATCTGAATTTCTGGGTGTCCATGCTACACTCCAGTTGACTTCATGTTGCAGCCACCCACCTAGCTCTGCTTCTATGGTATAACCCTAATTGTATTTGTTTGGTTTTCAAGTTGATGGAGTGCTTACATGGCTGTTGAAGCTTTTGCAGTAGTATTTGTTGTGTTTGTCCTGTACTACTAGTTTCTAGGCTCCAGAACTTCTGAACCTCCAAATCCGACCTGAACTTTGGGTTTCCCTACCTTGCAAAGCTTCCAGTTGATGGTGCACTACAGCTAGCTCTGTGCGGAGGTGCGCAACTTCTTCTTTTGCTTGATGTAGTTGCATTTCTTTACTTTCCAAGTTGGCAGAGTGCAACTCCACCAACCTTGTTGTTTCCTTCTTAACACATGCATCCACATTTTTCTGATTCTGATCCATGTCTTTCTGCTGCTCTGATTCCTCCCACTGGACTCTCTCCTTAGCCAGCATAATCCTCCACTCAGCCTCCTGGCTTACTCTCCAAGTCTCCCTCTCCTGTGCTAACACTGTTTTGGCCATGGCAAGTAGTGCTTCCCTTTCCATCAAAAGCTTCTGCATCCATTTCCTGTCTTCCTTTTCTCGCATCTCTTCAAGCTGCTGTGCATAATCTTCCTCCAGTCTGAGTGTCTGTGCCTCCAGTGCCAATTTGAAGTGTCTGCCTAATTCCATCTCGTGCCTCACCCTGTCTGCAGCAATCTCTCTGTGCATCCTACCCTCCCATTCAAATTGCAGCGACCTGCATACCTGCTCCATTTCCCTAGCCTGCATTTCCTCCCATTGTTTCTGTTTGTTCTCCAGTTGTTTCTGCCACATCTCTTCCAGCCCTAGTTTCTGTGCCTCTAATGCACGCTGCATCTCTTCCTTGTGCTTCACATTGGCCACATCCCTTTCCTGTTGTAACCTTTCCTCCCATGACTCATGCTCCAACAAACTCTTCTCACATGATGCAATTTCCTGACCTGACAACATAATCTCCCATTTTTCAGGGTTTTTACTGATTGACACAGGATGATGCTCTGCCTCCAGTGTCTGTCTTTGTATCTCTCGGGGAAGTTTCAAATCTTGGCTCCTTTCAACTTCGCACTTTGTATCGTCCTCATCATCTTCCCCGTTCTGTTGCAACCTGATTTCCGAGCAGCTGCCATCTTTGGGCATCTCATCTACACAATCCACTACCCTTTCTTCACTTTCGTCATTCTGTTTACCAACACCTTGCTGAAAACAGCGCAACCTATGATCTGTTGCAACATATTCTTCCTGCTCTTTCTGATCTTCCCTAATTCCATGCAGTTCAAATCTCAAGTCTGGCAGCTCCCACCACTCTCCCTGCTGCTGCTGCCCCTTCTTGTGCGCCTGCTGCTTGTTATCGTTTTGAAGCTCCTGGACGACCCTCTCATCCCCAGCTGGGCTGCAGATCACACGTCTCTGCAAATCATGAAATCTGTTCTCTCCAGCAAGAAGCTTGGTGTGAGAATCCTCAGCCGTGCAGCAGGGGGGCACCATGCTTCTGTCACTGCTGCTCTGCTGTATGTTGTATTCATTGCTTTCTTGGATTAATGCGCCTCCGTTAAGATGATCCTGTGAGGCCATCTCTTCCATATCCGAGCTGTTGCCTGAAACCCTAAACCCAATTTCATGATATAGCATGCCACCTTCATTCCTACGCCTCTCGTCGTCGGCACCTTCCTCCTCTGGTCCATCCACATTTGTAACCAGCTTGACGTTCAGCTGCTTGCCACTTTGGCCTGATTCTTCATTTCTCGTGCTCCTGAAAACTCGGTACTTGAAAACATAGCCCACAGAGGCCGCGGCTGCTACCACTCCTCCAATCAGAGGCAACATTTTACCGCTTCTGATTCCTATAATTTTCCGCACAAAACACACACCCTAGAGCAGCTCCTCCTCCGCTGGTGCCGACAAATTAACAAAAGAAGAACCCACCTCATCTGCACAAACGCAAAGCCTGACCCTCGTTAAAAGAATAACTGGGAACAAAGTAACTGATTTCAGATTCGGGGATCCATGACGGCACGCTGCTGTAGAAAACAAGGATCGTGTCTCGTAGACGTTCTTTGTATGCATCACCACTCCCAGCAATAGTACTCTTATTAAACAGAATGCAGCTTGTTCCGTCGTCCAAGGAATTCCCAAACCCATGAAAATCGTGCTCTGTAAGTAGTGCAAAAAAACTTCTGGCTAGGTTGATTCTGCAAAAACCTACGTCGAACGTCACAATGAGATCTCACCACTGCTGGTTATGTCGAACTTTAGAGTGAGATCTCCACACGGTTGGTTACGTCGATTCTGCAAAAACCAGCTACGTTGAACATCAGAGTGAGATCTCAACACTGGCTGGATAACTCGATTCTGCAAAAACTACCGTCTAACGTAAGAGTGAGATCTAGAGGCAGAAATCGAGGGTGTAATTATTACTTCTTAGATAAATAAGGTGGATCCTGCTAACCCACTCTCAAGACTGCAATGAGAAAACGCAGACTTCGCTGGAACCAAGCAACTCAAGCTGCTGGCTACGTCCATTCTGCAAAACCTAATCAGAGTTCTAGAGAAAATAGATATTTCTGTCGATCTAGATGCAGAAAATTGAGGGTGTAACTACTATACTTCTGAGATAGGTGGATCCTCTGCTTATATAATCCACTCTCAAGAGAGCTCGAAAACACACAACTTTGCTGCAAGCTAGGAGCGGCAGCATGAGATAAAGTATGATGCAGCAGCAGCTGATCACATTTACAGATCATAAACTCGCTGAAAAAACAACCCAACAAATCAACAGGGACGCTTAAGCCTTGCTTGCTTCATGACTTGCTTGACTTGCTGCATTGAATCACTAGTCACATTCCAGTTCAGACACTAGACATAATTCCCAAGGATTTTATCACCATTCACAACTGGTCACAAGAGATCCCAAGACTGACTTTCAACGACAATAACAAACAACAACAACCATGGCAGCCCCTAATCATGTTCTTCTTCCTCTTTTGCACGTTCTTCTTCCTTTCTGTCTTGCAGGCTTTACAGAGAGAGCAAATTCAACATAGTAGCCAGATATGGAAAGTGTTTGCTACAAATGAGGCAAAAGGAGCTCCATGCAATTCGTGCCCACTTGTTCTTCTTCTTCCTCTTCTTCTTCTTCTTCTAATAGAAAGCCAGGTTAATATTTAGATATCACCATTTCCACCATATCCAAATCTTCTCTTGATTTGTTCCCCTCCCCTTAGTGGTCCACCCTGTTTGGAGTGTCCTTCATTTGCCAGGACTTGGGTCCTTCCATCTTGTACCTTTTTCCTTTTTTTTTTTCATTTCCCAAGACTTGAGCCTTTCCATTTTGTATTTTGAGGAGTGTCCTTCACTTGAGTGCTTCTTTGAATTGTGTCTTTATCCTTGGGTCCTTTCATCTTATATTTGTAAGGAGTATCCACTCGCTTGGATGCCTTCTTGAATTGCTTTTATCCTTGAATCTTTTTCATCTTATATTTTTAAGAAGTGTCCACTCATTTGCATGTCTCTTAAAACTGTAATTTTATCCTTATATCCTTCCATTTTGTACCCTTTTTTTCTTTTTCTTTTGTTGGGTGCTGTATTTTATTGATGATTGGCAGGTTTTCATCAATTGGGGCTATTTTTACTACCTACCTAGTTGGTAGGTAGTAAATAAGGCCAAGAATGAGGATCCCAATTCTCACCATCTTGCTTTTCAAGCTTATCTCCAGGAATAAGCCTGCCAATCATCAATAAAACAAAGCACCCAACAAAAATGGGGGTGAAAAAAGACGGAAGGACCCAAGTCTTGACAACCAAAGAATCCTCCAAAGAGGGCCAACCTCTAGAGGAATGGGAACAAATCAAGTACCCAAACCCCCTTCCAGTCACGAGAAAGCATATCAGATAAGCCCAAACTCCGAAAATTCATGGGAAATGAACCAATAAAAGGGCCCATGGCTTGGTCTCCTTGGCAATCTCATTTGTTGGAGGATTGGAAAATATCCAGGCTCATTGGATTTGGTCTCCAAATAAGTACCCTTGTAGGCTAGTAGTAGGTACCAGTGATTTTTATTTTTTCCTGACAAATTATTTGTAATTTTTTGACAAAGAAAATTCAGATATTTTTGAAAAAAAAGGTTATATTGTAAATTTGACTAATTTTGCTAAAAATTACAGAAAATTTCTCCATATTTTTTAATATCATAAAATTGGGGACAGAAAAAACACTCCCGCCCCCAAAAAAAAAATCTCTTATTCAAAGGATGTGTGTTACAGCTTCAGAGTATTTGGCCCTTGGACTTTGGAATCAGAAGTTTGGACCCTAGTTGTATGGAAACTCTTGATGGATCCAACCCACCTGATGTGTCTCTAAACAATTTTGGATTCTATGGAGTAAATGGTTTCCATTCCTTATATTTTAACCCACGAACATGAAACCATGGAGACTTTTTGGGATCAATGTTTTTTCAAAAGAAAAATGATAATTATATTATTAATTTCTTAATTTCAGTTCTTTGAATTCCAAAAAAAAACAAAAAAAAAAACAAAAAAAGTGTAAAATATATTTTTGGTATGTAATTAAGTTGGCACAACAATTTCCCAATTGATGGAAAAGAATCAAAAGCTCCATATTTGATAGGTACCTATTTGACCATCAGATGGTTGGTTTTGATTTGATCACTTAAAATTGGGTCCTCCTGCAACCTCAATGTGAATACCTATTTTAAGGTCTCCACTTCCGTGTGCAATGTTCATACATTTTGCTGTCTTAAAGTATATGGTTTTTTTCTTGCACACCCACAAGGCAAAAAAGGCAGGCAACCTTCACTCCATGATGTGCCTTGTCATTGGTTGCATGGAAAAATTCTATTCCTAATATTGGTTTCCACTAACTATTTTTGGCCTGGACTAAAATAGGCTCCCTTCCTAAGAACACACACTACCTCATTCATGCAATACTCAAGTTTGCAGACTCATATCTATTGCAATTTTTTTGCTGGTGGAAGTGATCAATAATTCCACATCAGTTTTTAAGTTGTGAACATGCTCAAACATGCTCAACATTGGACTGAACTTGTTTGGAATGTCTCTGACAATAGCTTCTGGAGGTCCTCCTCTTTTGATTATACATTCATTTTATATGCAGAGGGAGGGAAGGAATCAGTGGCTTTTCAGAGAGTTCAGGCCGTCACTATCTTGGGTCGGGGCAGTTGTGACAGCCCAAGAGGCTTCTTCTAAGCTTGATGTCCTTCCAGGTTTTTCACCAATCTCCTTGCATGCACGACTTGCTTCGTGCTACTGGTGATGGTTTTAGGTCTTAGGTTTCATGTTCTCTCTTTTTATCCATTGTGCATTTTGCACTTTTGGTGAGTGTGGTCTTCTGTTTGGACTTTGATTTATTTCTATTTTTTTTTTTCTCTTGTTTCATTGCTGGGTGTTTTTGCTTTGTTTATTTATTTATGCAAGCTAAAACCCTAAACCCTAAACCTACATGCTGACATCTTATATATTAAAGCTAAGATGGTGTCTGTCCGTCTGTCTGTCCGTCCAGGTGTCGATCTTGGTTTCAGGATCTCGACGAATGGACAGGACCTCGACGGACGGACAGGATCAGGTCCTGAAATCGAGGTCCAGATCCTGAAATCGAAGTCCGGCGGTCTGCCCAGGGTTAATACCAGGGTTTTTTTTTTTTTTTTTCTCCGCCCTTTTCAAAGAATCCGGGGGACTTCACAGTGTCCGAAGGTCAGGGGCACCCACTAGTGATTGTTGGTTTCCAAGTTCAAAGTTGCAACCAGGGTTCTGTGGTTCTCACTTTTTTGGAACCTGAGACCGGCGGGTAAGAGTAGGATCCAGGTTGCCCTCTGACTGCTGGTTCTCTGAATCTTAGAACCGGTTATGTCCAGTAATTGGCTGGTTTATTGACTTTCGACTCAGTTAGAAGTTGGCTATTAATAACCCATCAGCTGGTCAAATTGATAACCACCTTATATTGAATGTTCACAAATCTGATAACCTACCTGGATGACCTCCAACTAGGTTATCAATCTTTAAACATCAATATAAAATTTAAAAAACAGAAGATATTTTTATTTTTGACAAAACCATATAAACAGCTACCTAGTAACTGGCACAATAATAGGTGGTTATCAATTGGTTATCTGATAACCTGCTCTTATGCATAACCAATGGTTATTAATCAAATTTTTGATAACCAATTTGACAATCAATTTTTTTATTGATAACCTGTGTGACAAAAAACAATCAAGAAATAACCTACCTGGTTGTTATCAAAAAAAGTAATAAATGGCCAACACTGGTTATGACTCTTCACTGGAGGTTTTAAATCATAGAAATGATTTTCACCCTCAACCCATGTTCTCAAAAAATCAAAGAACCAGGTCAAAGAACCTACCCTAAACCACATATTCTTTGCATGTTCTTACATGAAAGCCAATGGTTCGTTGAAATTTTTCAAAAACCCAAAACTAGAGGTTCTTTTGTCTCTAAATATAATGAAAAAAATTGGAGGATTTCACATTTAAACAATTTGTAAAAAGCTGGAAAGGATGTTCTTTGATTTCTAATACTTTAAAAGCTAGAATCAAAGGTTCTTAACAAAATCAAAGAACCACCCAAATTCTAACACTAGTTTAAACCATTGTTGGCCAATTATGTCCATTTTAACATACCAAGTGCATATTGGTATTAAACATTATGTAAGAACATGAATGTTAAAATTTTCTTCATTGTGACTTAGCATATCCACATGGATACTTGACAATAACTTTGACTATAGGGTCCAGCTTTGTTTCTACCTTTTTCCCTCGCTTGAATGTGGGGTCCTTCATACAAGTGTTCAATTTTGGGGTCACAAGTTTGAGAGAGGAAATTTGGAATTTGTATTAATAGTTGGGGCTACTACTATTGTTGAACAAATTGACCTTTTTCTTGTCTGCGTGTGCTTTGTCCCTACACATTCAATCTTAGATTTTATACAAAAGGAAAATCTGGATGAGTTAGGAACCATGGAGTTAATGGTCATTGGGATATATGGGCGATCTGCCAAGGCTTTTATCTTGGTAGTTGTAGATGGGTTGGGCAATAATGATGCACAAGCATTGTCATTTTATCTTGAGTTCTTTGCACAATACATGCAGTTGGTTAAGATGTACAATACAAGCAGCCCAACAACATTGTTGGTCAAAAACATTGGAAGCTTTTAGTTTGTTGAACAATTGGTAATTAATTATGTTACCATATTTGTGATTCTTGTTCCTAATGTTGTAGTTGTTAAAAGGTTCATTGAAATCCACAACAAGAGGATAGAAGGTCAAGATTTTGCAACCAACTTTGAGGTATGTTCAAACTTGAAATACTTGTGTGTTGAAAACTTTCTTATAGGAAATAAGAACAATGAAATGAGTTACGAATGTTGATTCCATGGCTTTTAATGTTGTGATTGCAAGTTGTGGGGACATTAATAATCCCAATTAATGTAGGTTGTTTCAAGAATGTTTATGAGAAATGACATCTCCCATGTATCACAAAATAGAGATGTTAGTTATTGTTGCTAATTCTATAAGTATATGGATTCTACTCAATTTCAACCTCGCATTGCTTGCAAAACCAAGCAAGTCAAGAATGAAGGATTTGACTATACATTGTGTGACCCATGGATTGAGCCATTGCTTGGACACAAGCTCATCAATCCTGAAATTCTCATATCAAAATAGAGTTTTTTCCTTCGATTATTTAGAGAAAAAAAACTTGAAGGTAAATTTGTTTTAAGTTTCACAACAGAGGTTGTGGGTTATTTTAGCTTGAAAAACAATACAATAAGTAAAAGTGCAAAAACAAAAAAAGGAGTGGGGAAAAATTCCAAAGGAAAAAATGTATAGGCAAAAAAAGTTTGTTGTTCAAATTAGTATGTACAAATGACAACTTAGTAAAAGGATCACATTTTGAAATTTCATTTGTATAGTTTGACATATTGTTTTTTTTGTGGACAAAAACTTATTGTACATATGTTGTATGTACATAGTATGTTGATTTTTGAAAATTTACAACTTGAACTTGCCACTAAAACTTGAATATGTATTTATTATAACTTGTTTTGAAGTTGAAACTTTGTTTAAATCAGAGCTTGGATTCAAGAACTTATTTGAAGAACTTGCAACTTGATTTGAATTAGATTTGAACTCTTTCTTGCACTTGCATAATGGGCATGCTTCTTGGCCAAGATTGAATGGAGGTTTATTGGGATCTATTTATGTGATTTAATCAATTATAAATCAAACCCTCTCATTTACAAAAAAAATTTAAACAATTCATATTTGAGTATCAATATTTAAAAATATGGAAAGTTATAGCTTATTTTGAAGTTGGAACTTTGTTTGAATCTATAACTTTTGGTAGAAATTTGGATTGAAAATGTAATTTGTTGATTCAAGAACTTATTTTGAGAAACTTGGAACTTCATTTGAAAGTCAAACACTATCATTGATAATGAAATTACAAAGTATTAATATTTTAAAACATCAAAATATCATGAAAATTTGGAAAATTTGACAAACAAATAATCTATAAAATTAAACTTCTAAAGATAATATTTGAATTCTTTAGGTAACATTAAAAAAGAAGAACTGAACTAAAATTAGAAAAAATATTTTCCATATGCAAATAAATAAATAAATAAATAACTCAATTATAAGAACCGAAAATAAAATAAAATAAAATACTAGGAAAATTTTAATTATAAAATATACATTGAAATTAAAGTTAAAAATTGATTTGACATACATAAAATAAAAATAAAAAGTTCTTCATGTTCAAGTGAAGGTGTAAATATTTTGAACTAGATTTTAAAAATTGATCTCAAAAATTAATTTAATTGAAAAAATTAGGCGGACCAAAAAAAATAAAAGAAAACTTAAGTCAACTTTTAACTAATTTTCTTTTGGAAATTTAGATTGATTTCAATTCTCATTTGGTTTTATATCAATTTTCCAAAATAAAATTCACATAATTTTCAAAACTCAAAGTGATGTTCAATGATGGATTGTTTGATGAAGTTGAGCTATAAGGATTGTGGTTTTGAAAGAAAACTACATTGCGCATCCCAAAGGGAAGTCTAAAGTTATTGCAAGTCACATTCTCCCCTTGGAACTCATTTAGATGAAATAGATGAAAAATTATTTGGATCATGACAAATACATTTGGTAGTTTCAAGAAGTCTCAATTTCAGGTTTTTCCAATTGAATGTCCATTATAAAGTGTCATATAAAGAATCTACATTAATAGTGCTTTAGGACTTTTAGATTGTTTCTTCTTTTACTCTATGTAATTTTCATGTCAGATTTTCAAAAGAGAACTTTGTTCTCTATGGACTTTTGCTTTCTCTTGTTTTTGCATGGGTGAAATGATAAAATGAGTTATTGGGTTCTTGTAAAGTTTTGCGTTTGCATGGATTTGAGTTGTCAACTTGGTATATATTGGTAGTTTGTTGATGGTCCTCAACCTTGGATCCATGAACCAAAGCTAGAAAATCTCCGTTGCACATCAGTAGACATAGAACAACATCAAGACCTTAAATGCTCTTTTTGTAGGATTTTAAAATGTAAAATCCTCCACATGAAAGTGTGCACATCATTAAAATTGAAGGCTTCTAAAGATCAATGTATTGAACTTCAAGCTTCTTCCACTAATAAATTACTAGTGATACATCATATAGTCAACTATTTCATTCTTCATATGTTAGTGCTTCTTATGTTATAGGAAATTAAAATCTATAGAATTGCAAATTTATTAGACAATTTTACAACTTAATTGTCTTTTATGGATCCATGTACATGGATTCATTAAAACCTTAATAACATACACATAGAACGTAATATATTGTAAAGTTGTTATAATGTCAATTGCTTGTATATAATGTTATGATAAATTTTACTAACTTGTAATTGGTCGATTGAATTCAATCTATAATAGGCAAAGGCTTTTCCTAAAGCTAAATCTCTTCTTAATTTCAAATTGATGATTTAGCACAAAATGATCTATTAGTTTGAGAATTTGTAAATTTTTTCATCCATATTGAGATATGTTTGGCTTTTGTGTGTGGATAAATATTTCTATCCACATTCCTTCCATGTTAAACATGTAAAATGGTATTGATAGGTTTGAAACTACATGTAGGTAGTTGAGTATGGCATATAACTTGAGCATGGATGTCGAACAAGGAAGAAACACATCATAAGATGACCAACTAAAGCTGGTTATGGAGTTACAACCACAAAATATTTTGACCAATTCTATCCAAAAAAAGTACAATTATATAATTCAATTGTGACTCAATTCGTTATATATGTATTCACAATAGTTTGATGATCTAAAATGTTAAAGTCATAATCATATTTGGGAAGGTTCATGTTCTTTGTACGTATCAAGAACCTTTTGCATTTGGAAGGTATTATCTTGTTAATTTATAAATGCAATCAATAAAATCAAAATATATTTTGATTTGTTGAAAAATATTAGTGTGGATTGTGCTATTGAACACATATTGTAATATTGACGGCTACACTTTTCAGCCTAAGTATTAAATCCAATTTTCATTGAAATTTTAATTTTATTAAATTTGTTAATTAGAAACATTATTCAAAATTCAATAGTTCTTGCACCTTAGGTCTAAATTTTATCTTTAAAACTCTAGTTAAAGGTAAAAATATTCTTTTTGTGATATCATCAAAAACCACCTCAAAGAATGGTTAAGAAACCAAAAGTGGTCAAATTATATTCCTTGGCTTCTTTTCAAAAATGTTTCATTATTTTCATATTTATCTATTGCATGCACATGTGATCTTAAGTTTTTATTGAAATAAAGAAAGGTGAAAACTTATGCAAATTTACATTTTTAATTGTCATGACCCTTTCCAAATTCACTCTTGAGCTTTGAAAATTTATAAGTAAATTAAACCTACTCAATTAATTACATTTAAAAAAATCTAGAATACCCAAAAAAAAAACCTTAGGAAAAAAATTCACCCCAAAAAATCAAAACATCTTTCAAACATTTGTATTCTGAAACCAAAAGATTCAAGGATAGGAAACATTTTTACATTCCTAAAATGCTTTCTAGATGCAATGATTATTTAGGAACATAAAAAATACAACATATTCGTGATATCATTAAAGTTTCAAAATCTATATATTAGATTTTTTTTTTCATGAAAATTCAATAAAATAATCAAAATAATTGGACCACACTTTAACATCATTGAAAAGCTTATGACAAGTCAAGTTTTGGACAAAAACATCTTTCGTTGTTACTAGGAGGAACGGTCACATGTTCATTTTACTATACTCATCAATCTTTAAATATATATATATATATGTAAACACTTAGATTTTAAACAATCGTTAGATTATTTCATAAGTACATTTATTAGGTTTTTTTTATTGAATTCGAATTAATAAAAAAATTCAAATGTTTTTGTCACATAATGCAAACATTGTTTTTTCCGCATAACTTTTTGGAAAATTTTGAGAGTTTTTGTTCGTTTTAAATTTAAATTTAATTCTTTTTCTTTTTTAGCATCGAGAAATCAGAACATGAATTTTAAAATGAGATTTTTTTCAGAAAACTAAATGTAAGAAATATTTTGAAAGTTTTATTATAGCAAAAAGTAATAAATAAATAAATTTTTAATTTTTAAAGAAAAACCTCCCTTGGAGTAGTCTCTTTTTCTTCTTCTTTTTTCCCTCCAACTTTGTGGGGTAGGTGAGGTGCAGATCATCTATAAGCCGATTTAGCCAAATTTGGCTACAAGCTGAATATGATAATAAAACTAGTTCAACAGTCCTTCTATATTTTTGGCTACCTAATTGCACCATGTATAAAAATGTCGATTTTAAAAAAAACTTGGTCAAATTGTGGCTATTGAAAATCTCAGAAAACACTTGATCTTAGCACTTTCAGTTTTTCAATTCGCATTCTGGCTATATATATAGCCATCCCAAAAAAAAAACATTGGGAGGTATGTCGTGAACCCACCCACCCGCGCGGTTGCTGGCGATGGTCCGAACGGCGGACATGGTTGGGGGGGGGAGGGGAACAATGTGTTTCTCGTCCCCCGAGACTGCCTCGCAAAGCTCTGCAATCCACGCAGTCGTTTGCTCCCAACTCCCGTCTTCAGCTCCACCGAGACTCACTCTCAAGACGGACGGAAGTCTGGTGGAGTCGTGCAAGGAGTCCTATATATAAACATCCACGAGCTCCTCCTCCTCCACCTCTAAGCTGCTGCTTCCATATTGCTCTTCTCGCTCCTTGCTTGTTTGCTTGCTCGACGTAGTTCTTCGTGTTGTTGCTTGACCTTGGGCTTCCATTGCTTTGTTAGTTGCTACTGTAGCTGTTCAATTGTTTGGTCTTTAGTTCCAGTAAATTCTTTAAAGCTTCATTCGATAAGTCGTCACAGTTTTATTCTAGGAATTGACAGAGAGCAGCATGTCTAGATGTATGTCCGAGTTCTGTATTAGTGCCACAATGCAGTTCATGGAGGCCGAGCGGACTAATCATGGAAGTGTCCAGAGTTATGATCCGGACAAGCAGCAGTGCGCTGCAGCAGCTTCTTTCACCGTAATTTGTGAAGAAGTTGGTGATCTTATAATTACCAGGCTTCCTATGCGAGATTTCGTCAGGACCTTAAGTGTGTGCAAGGCTTTGAGAGCATGCGGCGACGCTAATCGTGGGTTGATTCACTCCAAGTACTTCAGGCAAAAGCAATTAGAGGCGAGAGTGACGTCGGAGTGGTACTTCCCGACCTCCCGCGTTGGAGGACCGAAATCTGTCACCAACGGCCTAGAGACGGGAGCATGGGTGGGGTTACATCACCCATCGAATCATGTGCTAAGCCTGCCGTCTTTCACCTTTCTTCCATTCAGTCTCGAATCCATGGTAATTATGACTGCAGCGGGAGGACTTGTGTGCTTTCAAAAGCTACCTCCTACAAGCTTCGACCCAGCAGTTCATGTCTCCTCCGGCGCAGCTAGTCTTGAGACGCCCAAGCCGTACCGAACTTACGATTTCATCGTCTGCAATCCTCTGACCAAGAAGTGGCGGAGGCTTCCGTCCATCACACCCATTGCAGCTAATCTTTCGCTACTGAAGTTGCTGGTGGCGGACCCAAAGAACTATTCCCAGGAATACGATTTCCTTCTGCTTGGCCGGGATGTTTCATGGAAGTATTCCTCATCGCAACACACATGGGAAAGCGTCGATCATGATCACTCGGTATGGAATTCTAGCGAGTCGCAGCCTACTACAACTACTGCAACAGCTGCAGGTCGTGGAAAGTTCGTGAATGGGTCTGGTGGAAGTACCATCTTCAAAGGAAGACTCTACTGCCTAAGTACTAGTTCTACAACATACCTACCGCGGCGTCAACTCCACGCAATCCACCAATTTGATCTCCAAACTCTCACTTGGCTAGACGATCTCGTCTGGTGGCGCCACCTAGGAGCTACTGCTCCGATTAAAACTGTTCTCCACCCCTATGTAGGAGTGCAACCTGCTGCTAGGCCGCTGCAGCCAGAGTTTTTGTTGAACCCACAACTGGTGGTGTGCGCAGGTACTCTGTTTGCAATCCTACCAGTTTTGGAGTTTAACGCATATCGCTTAGATTCCCTGAACAACCCACTTACATCAAGAGCAGCAAGACATAACATTCATCGCAGCAGGCAGGAGATCATCTCAGAGCACCAGAATATATACAGGGCAGGTCTTAGGTTTAGGATCTTCAATCTACTAGAAGTACCGGAAACTCCAGAAGCTCTCAAATCTCATGAGAGTATGTGTACTGTTGCGGAGTTCAATCAGCGAGACTACTATGCAGAGATGCCGGCGGATATGGATTTGCCTGCAGGACCGTTGCCTGGCCAAAGGATTTCACCTTCGCAACTGTGGTTCAGCTGCACTGCCAAAGACGGCAAGATCTGGATGGCGGCTTCAAAGCAGCTCATCAGCTACGACGTGCAGAGAAATTGTTGGGAGAGTAAAACTCTACTAGATCCCCGCTTAACAGACAAGGAGCGCGTCTTTCCTCATGCTTACTTGCATAATGAATTTCCCATGGAGCTCAACTTCACTGCTATCCCTTGAGTAGTAGCTGTATGTACATACATATATGTCCTTCTGTTGCAGCTTGTTTACTTCTGCTTTCAAGGTCTCAACATTCTTCATGACGTTTTGGGCTTTGTGACCCACTTTCTCTCCTGGCCTTATTAGACAACTCTGGGGAGCTTAGAGCAAGTCCCACCCATTACCCATATTTGGGCATGTAGGAGTAGTATGATATCTCACATCAAACATGGTATACAATTGGGCATTCAATAGTAGAAGGATTTTTTTTAATCCAACAAGGTGTACAATTGAGCATTTAGTTAGGAATAGTAGGATTATTTTAATCCAATATGGTGTCTACAATTGTTTCCAGTCTCCACCCCATGAACATGACAAATAGGATAATATATGCTTTCTTTTTTGACCTGAAAAATCTTTGTCATTTGACCCAAAACAAATTCAAAGTGGTGAAAAATAACGGTTTTTTTGAGTTTTCTAGTTGCCACATTCGGACTCAAAAAAATTTAATTCACTAGATTCTATAATTTCTAGTAGGTAGCCAGAAATATATAAGCAATTCTTTTTCATAAATTTTTATAACCAAATTTGGCTAATTAATCTCATGCATGATTGTCGCTTCAGCAACATCTAAAAGTTGGGGGAAAAAAAAAACATTCAACAATCTAAGGTGAGAAATTATGATTTAAATTATTTAGGCCAATCATTATAATACACTAATTAAGAATAAATCATTTTATAAACCAGTGCCTTTTGCAATCGTTTAAATCATGTGCAAATTTATTAACAAAAAGGATATTTTTCGAGCCCAAATTGGCATATAAATGTTGTACTTTAACCAAAATATATTGCACCTACAACTGACAATCAATTCTCTGTCAAAATATTCATGTATTTACTTTCAAAAAAAGGTTTGATAGGCTCAAATTTAATATTTCAATATTTCAACAACTAAAAAAATAACTGCACCTTATGATTTCTATTTCTAACAATAGCCCAATGCTTGGAATAGTGGATAGCTTGCCACAAGTTGAGAGTTTGATTCTCAAAGAGTTCAGCAAGCATTAATTAATAAATAAACATTTCCTATTGAAACCTTTTTATGAATTATATTGTGTTGAACATCACCCACAGACCTTATGATATTGTGCATGTGAATGGCAGAGCTGCTCTTAGAATAATTCTCTTTGAAAGTATAAAGCAAACAACAACAATTTTTTTATGGAAAATAACCATCAGACATTACAAATTACACTCAAAAAACACACAAGTCTGTTAGAATTGCATAATTGTTAGTACTCAATTTTACAAACACATTAATAATTTAATATTATTATCCTTCAAGTTGGCCTATCTTTGAGCCCTAGTTTGACCTTGGAATCCTTGTTTCATCCCCAATTTGAGTGTAGCCATAATGTCAGCAAATTTGGGTAGAATTTAAGGAAATGTGGTATCACTTCACAAAATTTGTAAGACTTTATTCTCATAAGACTTGATTTAATGAAGAATATGAGCCAGCAGGCGAAAGTCATAGGTAAGGCAAATCCAAAATTGGGTGTGAAACTCTTGTGAGGACCAATTTAGGTGGGAACTCTAGTTTGGTTTCTTTCATGTGTATTGTTTTTACACTGATTTTTTGTTTCATCTCTGGTTTCAACAACACAACTAGGGGTACTAGGCCTAATACCCCCAGTGTGGAGCAATTAACATATAGGAGAAGGGTCTGCATTTATCTAGATCCTTCCGGGAGTTGAGGCTCCCGCCACATGTGAAGCTAGTAGGTTGAGTGGAGGGGCCAAAATTCTCAACCCTGAAAGTGAGAATTTTGAACTAAGACTTGAACATGACGGGTCATTTGTAATTTTCTTTTGAAGTAGTTTGATGATTGAAAAAGGTAGTTCTACCCATTTGTTAATTTGTTAAACATAGCCAACTTGTAGAGCTGCTTGAACTATTATGGACACAAGCTGGATGGACTGCATGGAAGACACATGTAAACTCACAAATTATTTGGTAACTCAAATGTAGAGCTTTCCAAAATGGAGGAGACTACTGATGCCACACACATTGCACATGAGGAGGAGCAGGTTGCACTGCAAAAGTAACCACTCCAAAACACACGTATCCAGTTACAGCACAACCCAGGGAAGTTTTTCTAATGCCCACATATGGAGGTTTGATTTAAAATCAAGTATGCTGACAAGGACAAAACCACCTGATTTTCAGTGTTAACCGGTAAATCTGCCTAATGGATGTTGGGAGAGATCAACATATTCAGCCCAAGTACTTAAATCTTCTTACTGACTTCTCTTCTAAGGTTCATGTTAGAATGAAGTATGGACATACACTCTGCTCACATTACACCATTTACACTCAAGACACATATCCAGACTCAACTTTTTTTATGCATTCTTATTATTCCTCCAGCAGTCACATGCCCTGAAATCAATGGCAACTCAAAACACACACAAAAAAGTTGCATCGAACTTGATGGATCTCAAGCTTGTTCTGCAATTTGTAATTTGCAGACCTCAATCCAAGCAAACAACCACAAATCTTCAAACTCTGATTATTCATGTTCTGTTAACTTCTCTGATAGAATTGTGGCCCTTGACCGCAGTTTGCAACATTTGTGGACCTCAATTCAAATGAATACCCACAGATCCTCATACTCTGATTATTCTTGTCTTGTTCACTTCCACAATAGAATTGTAAACGCTGGACCTCAGTTTGCACCATCAAAATTAAACCTTGAACTTGTTCACGGAACTATTAGTTCTACCTTGTAGGATGTGCTAGCTTCTTGGAGATCTTGTCTATATTATATTGAGGCTCCCCACATGTGGAACTTGTTGGTGGAACCCCAAGGTGGACACTAGTAAAAAAATGTAAAAAATACATGAGTAAAAATATAGGGTGCAATATATTGGTTGTTGGGTAAAAATTATAAATTAATTGGTTTAAAAATAGGGTATATTTTATTCAAATAATTGATTTAATTATAATATAAAATATGTAATAATCTGAAATAATGAATTAAAATCAATATAAGGTGGCTTTAACATGTATATATTTAAAAATAAATAAATAATAATAATAAAAAATAAGTTGGACAATTATCTACAACCTCCCAAAAATGGTCATTTGACATACATAGATCCCAAACTTTACACTAAGTGGCTCTTGGGGTGGAACGCCCTCATTATAAGTTTAAACATTACAAAATCACCTAGTGCATCCCTTATTCATCAAATGTTTTTCAGTGGTACTAAAAACAAAGCCAACCTTTAGTTTGAAATATTTCAACCGGGGTTTTTTCCAATGATAAAAAATTAATACCAACAACATAGCCAAGTCCCTAATTTCAAAGATCTCAACCAAGGATTTTTTTAATGGAAATTTTCACGACTTGGTGACCCATTAAAAAAAGGATGTGGTGAAAGGATAATCAAATATGCAAAAAGTGGTCGTTGAAAAATGTGTTTTAAAAAACCATATGTTGGACATATAAGTTTAAGAAAGTAAAATTCAAACCTCTTGAAATCTTATTTTCAAATCATTGTGATTTCCATTGAATTTATAATAAATTATATATAGAATTTGAAAAACTTTTGTACAATATCCAGGGGGACACTTGGTGTAAAGTTAGGGGTTTATGTGCATAAGAGGCTAATTTTTAGGAGGGGTATTAAATCATTTTCTAACCTATTTTTGATCACCCTATTATTATCTAATTTTTTAATTTATACATATTAAAACCATTTTATATTAATTGTAATCTATTATTTCAAATTATTACATACTTTATATTATAATTAAATTTATTATTTGAATAAAATGCACCCTATTTTTAACTAATTAACTCATAATTTCTACCCAACAACCAATATATTGCACCCTATATTTTTACTCACATATTTTCTATTTTTTTTACTAGTGTCCCCCCATCCCTAGGGTACAATACTTGATAGAATAATCCATAAGGTGAAAAAAACACATTATTAATACCCTATGTTTGGTCATTAAAAGGTGTGATACTAAAAAAAACAATAAAAAATATGTTACATTTAAAGAAGAAACATAAACAATGTGAAACTCAAATCACACTGAATTTTGTGATAATTTAAGTTTCACCTTGTCCTTTTTTTTAAAATGGGCATCTTCACAACTGTTGTACTTTCTACTACATTGCCATAATTACTTCAAATCCCATGCATCAAATACTATGGTAGTGAGATTCATCTCTAATTCACTAAAACTCATTTACTTTGTGGATAGCAAAGTTTGAATGTGAGATAAGGGGTAGGCCATAAAAGGAAGACCCAAAAACAAGGTCATTTCTTTAATATGTAAGAAATATTTTCTAATCTAGTTAGTGAATATGGTGTTTATTTGTAAGCTACTTGAAAATGAAATTAGTTAACATTACAAGATCATAACCACAAATTGATGAAAACTACACGCAAAAAGTTGGTTCCCAATGCAATATTGAGGATGGAATGAATATGGGGTTCATAGGAAAAACATTGTACCCATTGTAACACAATTCCATTATAATTGACCCATACAATTAATTTAATAAAGGTCCCAAAAAAAATATAAAACATATATGCAAATAAAATTACCAAGCAAATTAGACTATTCATAACAAAAATGAATTGAATTGTAACCTATGCAAAACAATATTCATCGATGGGACATAATAATTGTTGCATTTGTTCATGGCATATGGAATGGAGGTTATAATTGTATGTGAGTTGTAGGTTTGTTACACATTGTGCTTTGTTTGAGGTACTTTCATAAATGCTTTTATACGAAATAATCATTCACACCTGATGTTAATTGAGAATTAACATAGTTTTATGAAACCAAAACAAAATAGAGCATTCACATATGGTAAGGTGAAATCCGAGATGATAATATGTTAAACATAGTGCTAGGCACATTGTTTACTACCACCAAACCTATGCAATTTCCTACATTTATTATCCTCCTCATCCTTGCACCCAAGCTTCATGAATGTAGCATTATGATTCAAAAGAGTTTTGCAAGAAACATGAACGAGGAGCGTGAAATGTATTTGAAAATTTGTTTTTGAAAGTATTGTTTAGAACATAATTTTAAAACATTTGTCACTTCTATTTCCATGGAAATGAAGAACTACAAAGAAAAGTAGAGTTTTTTAAAGTATGTGTCACTTCTAAGGAAATGAAGGATTACAAAAAAAAATGTGATGGAGTTGATTGACATCACAATTTTAAGTTTCAATTATGAGATTTTTTTTTATGAATGTAAGCCATCTTTAATCTTTCAATCTTTCATCTTCAACCATTGCTTCATTTTTCACTTGTTTCATTATCTCATGTTTCATTTCAATCTTGTTACAATCAAAGAATTCTACATAAATAGAGAACAAATATAATAGACTTGAAACAATTGTTATTATAGATTGCAATCAAAAAATGTTGCGTAAAAGTCAAAACACAATACTTACTTTATGAAATTAATGCAAAATGAAAATTAAAAACTCAACATGATTTTTCTGCATTCTTACCTTGCAATGCTAAAGGAATTTCAAGAAGCAAAACAAATAAAGGCAAGCAAAAACAAACTCCAAAATAATTATCAATAGAAATCCAATCCAAGGGACATTGAAGGGACATTGCTAGCTAAATTGGGAGAATGAAAAAATTCTTGCACTAGTTGAGAAAAAAAGACAAAGGCACATTGATGTTTTTGATGAAATAGACCTTCACGATCAATTGCATTTATACCAATGACAAAGTGGAAGAAGGTTGCAACATGTGTGATGAAAGCAAGATGCTCTCAACATGTGAGGAATGAACTTACTTGCAAAGAAAAATGAGGAGCATTGAACAATGACTTTGAATACATGGCAAGAACAAACCATGATGAAGATTAGTATAGTCAATGAACTTTCAAGAAAAATATTATGTTGCATCTACTTCATTAATTTGGCCATGGGATGTATGATAAGATGCATGAGGTTTAGGGCAAAAGACCACTACCAACCACCTCACATCAGAGACTTGATGGATGACTTGGATAATGTATATAAACTAGTAAGAGGTCTTACATTAAAAGATCCAATCAACTTGAATCAAAATATAATTTTTTTTTGTCCATGCTTTTGTTCACAAGTTGCAAAAACACCACATCAACAATTTCATTCCCAATTCCAAATTAAGAAGGTTCAATGCCACCCGCACAAATCACAGAGCCCAATTCAAAGAATTCCATCTTTAATCAAAATTAAAGGAGTGCAAAAGTGTGGTCAATCAATTGGGAGCATAGGCTTCAAAGAAGGAAGTATTCTTGAACTCACAAAAGTATGGTAAAGGCAATAGACAAAGGGAGTCAACTTATGGTGAACTCCATCAACACACAACACTGGTTTAGACTGTCTCAGTTTTAACTTCTTGAATTTTTAAGGCCTAACTGTTCAAGCTTGATAATTCAAATCTTGCAGATTTCTAATTTAATAAAAAATTTGGCATAATTAATAAATAAAATTTGAAAAATTCAACATTTTTTTTTAAAAAAAATTATGCAGAAATCATTCAAGTACTATAGTGGTAGTCTCCCACCTATTTGCAGTCTCAGTTTCAGTTTCTTGGGTGAGGTTGCAAATAAATAAATAAAACTTGGATGCGAGAAATAAGTTTTGCAGGGTCAGATACTGAGCATCACTGTGGATTGTAAGAGCATTTTCCAGTGGTCCACTGGAAATTGGCCTGCACGCCACTTTTGGATGAATCAATACACTTTACATGATTCCTCAGTGTAGAATGTTTAGTAGTATCAGATTATGGGTGGGGAGGGAAAAACTTTCAACACAGAATTTGGATGTGAAAACATTGCCTGCATTTTCCAGTGAGCTGTTGGAGGTGCTCTAAGGGCATCTCCACCCCGCACCTGCAAACACTCCTTTTCATTACATCTTGCACCAGGATAGCGTAAATTCTGCTGCACTCCTGTATTAATGTCCATTGTGAAGTGCTCATTTTAACCCCTTTGAAGTCTTTTTTCTACTACACATTTGGACAGTGACTATTCTCCAATTTTCACAATTGTGGTGAAGTTGTTCCTTCAATGTTTGGGGTCATTTCCACATTTCAGAACAATGTGAAATATGAGAGAAGATGCCAAATCTTTATTTTGTCTGCATGCCTTTGGAAATGTGCATCTTGCCATAAACAGACATTATATCCACAACATTGTTCATTGTTTATGGTTATACGTTTCTGTAGTCTAATCACCTTCTGTGGTTGTTTGCACTAACCAGCTATTTGCAAAAAATCAAGATATCTATTCTATGGCCCATGGACTTGTATAGGTGCTTCTGCTTCCTGAGCTTTTGTGGGGCACACCCATCTTAAGATGAAAATAATCACATTCAAACAACAATTCCTGCAGAAGGGGTTGAAAAAAGCAGACACATATCGGTTACAAAAAACAGTTTACACATAATCAATCACAGCTGTCATCGTGGAGATAGACACCAGGACCAACTTTATTCTTGGGTTCCAGATGTTTCTAAAGGTAACATACATCTTCTACGATCTAAGAAGAGGGAGCAAAGTTGGTTGCATAGGCCCAAGCATTGTTGGCAACTGGGTTGTCCAGATGATCCAGCAAATTCTCCAGAGGTCCCTTGCCAGTGACAATGGCCTGCACAAAGAATCCAAACATGGAGAACATGGCAAGTCTACCATTTTTTAGCTCCTTCACCTTGAGCTCTGCAAGGGTCTCTGGGTCATCAGCTAGACCCAGAGGGTCAAAATATTTTCCTCCGGGGTAGAGGTCCCCTCCATCCCCAACTCCTGGAAGTCCATTGATGCGGTAGCTTTCAACAAGGCCCATGAGGACCACTTGGGTTGCCCAGATTGCCAGGATGCTCTGGGCATGAACTAGGTTAGGGTTTCCCAAGTAGTCAAGTCCACCCTCTGAGAAGATCTGAGATCCAGCCTTAAACCATACTGCCTCCTTCAATGTGACCCGGGAGTACTTCTGAAGAACTTCTGGGAGAATGCAGCCCAGAGCTCCAAGCATTGCCCACCTTGAATGAATCACCTGGCAAAAACAAATTTAAATTAAAAGAAATCCCGGAACAAATTTACAGACACCATGAAAATTTGCGTTAGTGATCATCATGTAATTACATTTGCTTAGAGGAGGAAAAAACTAGAGTTTTCTGGATAACTCTCACCTCAAGGGCGCGGTTCTTAGCGAAGGATTCGGGATCCGCTGATAAGCCTGCGGTATCCCAGCCATAGTCTCCCGGAAACTCTCCCTTCAAATATGAAGGTGTCTGTGCTGAGAAGGGGCCTAAGTACTTGGGACGATCCGGCCCATACCAGTAGTCCGCGCTCTGTGAGTAGTGTGGAAAAAAACCAGAGAAAGAGTCCTCAGTACTTTATGCCGGATTCATGTTAACCTAGACTCTTCTTCAAAGAGGAAAAAAAATTCAGGTCCATATTTGCAACATCCCCTAGCCATGCACTAGAGACCATGGACACCATGTAAAGAGAATGCAGTCGGTAACTGACCATGGAAACCTTCGCCTGGCCAACAGCGACCTTCTCCCTCACAGCATTTCTGGTGGCCACCGTGCCAAAGAAAGCTGAACGGCTCACTGATGTACCTGCTGCTGTTGCTGCCATGGCCGCCATCCCTCCTTTTTCCCCTGTTGCAGACAAAAAGACATGCAGAAAAGTTATAATCCACTAGACATTATACCCAGAAGAGGAAAAACAAAAAAAAACCCCGTAACGAAAATTCTTACAACTCGGGACCATAACTTCGGAACGAGAAAGCTAGACCATAATAAAAATCCTGAACATAAATCACCATTTTAAAAGCTCCAACAAGATCAAAGCTCCAAGTTGAAAAAGGCCGACAAAATTTAAGGAAAAAAGAAGGAAGAAAAACCAAGAATACTAGCTTAGCAAAAGAACACTCAAAAATCCTTAAGAGAATGCAATGAGAGCTTCATTCCGGATTACCCACCTCTGCAAATTACGCACCGTCGGAAACTGGAGTTCGTAGAAGCAAGAAGAAGATGAATACGACGCACCAGCAGAAGAAGAAGAACAAGAACACTGGTGAACAAGTCAGATGAGAGATTTGCAGCCCAGTTTTAAATACGCCATCCGGGATTCGGGCAGCCAAAGGGGCAATCTCACAGCTGATAATTCCACCATAATCGCCCAATAGGGTGACGAGAAGGCTATTTCGCGGATCCAGTCGGCCAATTGAAAGAGGCGCTAGGTTTCTGGGCAGATGATGCAATTCGTTAGCGGGCAGATATATCAATCCCCCCCCCCGCCGGGGATACATTTTTTACCCGGCTGAAGAAGGCTCTTCTTCTCTGAAGTCCGCCTGCCCTCCGTGTGTTCTGTGAAGGGTAACTAGGGTGCGGATGGAAGCTTGGTTGTTGAATGTTCTCTCTCTCTCTCTCTCTCTCTCTCTCTCTCTCTTTTAAAGATTTTCTTCACAACAATTACGTTACCTCATGCAACAAGGGGATGGAGAATCATCCCCCACCTCACTTTGCTTGTAGTGTGTTGCACTCGATAATCAATTAGCTGGTGTCTAGTTTCTTAATTTGAGGGAGTTTGTTAGAAGATATAGGTTATATGCAGCTTCAAGACTCATCAATTTGACTCACTAGGTTGCATCTTGAGATGATTTAGTTATGGAGTAAACAAGCTCCTTGAAACAGCAATAACAAAACTCCTCAAAGACCCAACACCAGAACTGACATTCTTGGGAAGGACAATGGAAAATCGTGTCTTTCACACCTCAATGAGATGTACCTACTCCGGTCCAAAAGTGAGAGGTCTGGACACACAGCTCCCTTTTGCCACTGAAAATATCATGGCAAGGAAGTAAGTACCCTAGTTCGAATTGATCGAGTTTAGAGGAATTGCCTGCAAACTTTGCACCCATCACTCATTAGCTCCTTTTGCAAACTTCTCTTGAATCTGACTACATCAGATTGTCTGTGTTTGCCAATTGTCAAGAATGATGACAGTTCACAAGATGGGGACAATAATTTAGATGAATGGCTTGGCAGGTACATTGGTGGTAGAATCACTCATGAAGCAAGTGCCATTGCCAGGTACTTGGCAAAGAGATTTCCACACTGGTGGAAACAGAGGACAGATGCCATAAGTCCTTTTTCAGACTAAAATATCTCTGGGTGCCGCTCCTGAATTTCTTTGTAATTTAGAAAGGCAATTCTTGTGTGATGGTGGCTGCTTCAGATTAAAGGACTCGAACATGTTCTTCAATTGAGAGAAAATCTCAGATGGAATGCCTATTACATTTAAGATGGTACATCAGCATTGGATTCATTTCTCCAAGACTAATGATTTTGTAGTATCCCATTTTTTGAGAGGTGATAGATTGTTGCATGTTATGTTTAACGAGTTTTAGCCACCAACCAAATTAATGAAGGAATAATGAGCTAGATCATGTTTGCAGATGAGTATCAAGTTCTCGTTTGAAACTGCATAGACAAGCATAGAAGTTGCCCAACAAACCCAAATTTGTGCCAAGCTGTTAGAACATAACCCTTGGTATTGATGTTATGAAAATGTTCTTCACATCTTCGAACTGCAAGAAAGTGCCAATTTGTCTTGCCTCACGAGCTGTATGGGATTCTTACGCTAGCTTCAACAATTTATCTTCCCAACATGTACTTGGCACCATATGAGATGAACTCACTATTCAACCCCACCTGCATGTAGGAGAGACAGCAAGCTGTAGTTGCAATAAAGAACCCAAAGAAAAACCACACCAAAGAAAAACACAAACTATGTTCTAGAGATATGCTGCAAGTATATTATGATAATTAGCATTTACTCTACACAAGGATTAAATAAAGGTTGAAATTCATGATTTATAATGAGAGCAAATGAATGTTGCTTTAAGGTTCAGAACTTATGAATGAGGTAAGGTTATGAAGACATGATGATTAATCATGTCAAGCCTTTGTTTTTCATGACATAATTGGAGAGATGGAATTGTGGCTTCTTTCACACTTATCCACATGAATGCTACAAGCATGCATGCATACACACATTATTTACATGTAAACCAAAACATCATGCACAAATATCTTCACACTAATGACAATTTCTCCTTACCTAGAATCTAAGTCAAAAAAACTAGAATTGAGAGATGATGCAATAAAAAGGCAACCTGATCTAATATAAGCAGTAGTGCTTCATGTTTTATGCATGGTTAGGTTGTAGAAACCCTAATCTAACCATGCATAAGTCATGAAGCACCTATGGCAATAGGCAAACACTAAGTACCTTCATTCCACAACAAGAACAAATACCTAGTTGTTAACCATGGCTTGTCAACTTACAAGAGAAAACAGCAGAATTTCTAGGAGTAGATGGGTGCATTCTATACACAAGCAACAAGAACCTTAAGACTACAATCCAAAGTTTGGATGCAAGGAAACCAACAAACTGGATTTCAAGTTCCCTTGTTCCACCCCACTAATAGCTAGCAATTCCACACTTGAAAATACTCAAAATCAAAGGTAAAAGGAGGCGTGGTAAAGAATAAGCTCCATGTGAGTTGGTGACCCTACTAAAGCTAATGCAAGATAAGGCAAGTTAGGTTGGGTATAAGCCCAAGGTGTGCCATGAGTCAAAAAGATGTGAAACAAGCTTCCACACAAAGTGAGAGTTGTGTGGGAATCAAGGGAAAACCCTTGAGATCTCACTTGCATGCATAGAATTGGGCCTTTTAAGGAGTCCCAATTCTTTAAAATGGGGTTAGAGGGATCAAAATCTATGTAAAATAATTGATTTTTGGAACATTGGAAATGTTACAATGTGACTTATAATAAAATCATAGGTTTGCATTGCTTAAAAAAAAATGTTTTCTAAATGTTTCGATCTTCCATGAAAAGTTAAAACAAAAACTATCAAAATAACTTTGCACCACTTATTTTAGTCATCAAATCATGTATGATATAAGAACTTGATATGGCATTAATAATAATCTTTTCAAGGGGTATAAAATGGTGTGCTCAATGTTTTAATAATATCTATTTTTTGGGAGAATGAGATTTTAAATTCATAAAATAATAAAGTGTTCCAATCTTTATGAAGGTGGTGGTGCAATGGTTAAAATTTTGATTTCTCAATGTGAAAATGAGGAGTTCAAGTTCTCACACTTGCAACCTAAATTGCCTAAATTGCCTAACTGACTTAGTAATCTTATGTTGGAATAAGGGGAAGTTGTAGATGGTGAGAATCACCATTTCTCACCCCTTGACTTAAGATCCATTTAAATACAATTTTTGAATGTAACACAAAGAAAAAACAAATTAAAAATCAACAACACAAATCATAAACAAATTGCACATTTATTTTTTGCAAACCCATTGCTTTCAAACACTTTTGCAAGAATAAGAAAAAAAACATTTCCACGACTCTTCCAAAATGCCACACAAAGCCACACAAAACACACACAAAAATAAGGAAGGGAAAATTTTGTATTTAAAAATGAAATGAGACATTGAATTGATAGTTTCATTTACAAATGGCACAAAACATAAGTAATAATAGACAAAAGCTTCATATGATGGAACATTCCACTCGAATGGTTTATTACAATCCTAGTGAACCACTGGTTACAAGTTTAGAAAAATGATCTAAAAATTAACATTTCTTCACATTTTTCCACATTTGGTTAATAATTCATATATTATTATGAACTCACTTACTAATCTATTAATTGAAGCTATTAACAATTGATAACTAACATTTTTAGTAGACATTTTTAAATTAAAAAATTTTAAACCAAGGATTAACACATACCATATATTATAATGTTTACCTAATAAACAATATATGAGACCATGTATTTTTACTCACATATTTTTTTAATTCAAATAACAATCCCCCTTGTCCTTTGGCAACAAATTATGGGCAAAGACTAGTGAAGTAAATGAAGTACATTTTCCCCAACCTTATGAACTCAAGGCTAATTCCAAGGTCTTGCCAAAAATCTAAATTTCATATTTTTTTTGTTTGATTGTAGCTTTTTTATAGTTCTTCATATCTTGAAAGAACATGCACCTATGACCCACTTGAAAAGATTACTTGCCCAAGGTGACATTGATGTTATGGGATCAAAATAAGATTAGTAATAGGAATAGTAATTAGGATTATCATCGGTTTATGTTTATTGTGACATTTTGAAAAGTCCACAACTAGTTAAATTTGTTGTAATTATGATAATGAACAAAATATAAACCTTATAATTATCCCTTATGCTTTAGGTAAAAAATTGGTAAGTTGCCCTATAAATATCATCAGACATATGATTGGTCAAATAATTCATGTGAAAGATTAAAATTTTTGATATGACATGGGGGAAAAACAATGAAAATCACAGCATTTAAATTTTTTTTTAGTCATAGTTTCTTGTGCCATCAAACAACTAATTACAAAAAACACCATGTGACATGGAAGATGCCTTCGAAATCATAAACTTTCCATGGATATAGTGGCTTAGCATGCTAGGCTAGATATCTACCTACCTACTTATGTACTTAGCTAAAATAGTAAATATGTACATAATACCTTATTAACATGGTTTGACCTAGCCTATTAAGCTTACTTAGCTAACCTAAGCTAGCCCTCTAGGTGCAAGTTTAAGGACTTGAACCCTTCATCTCCCTAAAGATAAACCAAATCCTTAACCATTGCACCACACCATTATTATATAATAATAATTGTTGATTTAATTATTTTTCAACTTGTTAAGTACATTAGTTATATGATTAGAAAGTTGGTAATATGTAGGTAGCTTGTAGGTAGGTGTGTAGGTAGGTAGGTAGGTAAGTCGGCAGGTTACTTACCTATGTACTATTTGATGTCTATTTACATACTTACCTAAGCAAATGGCCTATTTAGCTTAAGTAGATGACCTAGTTACCTATCTACTTATAAACAAGCTACTTACATATTGTTTAGGCACGAACTTACCTACCTACTTACATTTTACCTAGTTATGTACATACATATTTATTTACCTACTTAAATAGGTAAAAAAGTAAATATCATATGTATTTAGGTAAAATATGTACGCATGTATCAAGTGCCTACCTTAACTTAACCTATTAGGCCTACCTAGCTTAGCTTAACTTAGCCTTGAATAATATAGTTAACATACTAATCCTACTTAGGCTAAATAAGCTACCAATTTTACTTAGTTTACCCTAGCTTAACCTACCTACCCTACCTTAGCCTACTTGATCTAGTTTAGCTTCCAAGGCCATTTAGCCCAGTTTATACTAAGCATGCCTTGCCAATCCACTAAATATTAGTAGCCTTTTCTAACACACATGCTAATCAATAAATGAATTGTACATTTTGAATTACAATAACAATTCAAATGCAACATGTCATCTAATCATCTATGTATAGTTACAAATACAATTGCAAAATCAACTTGGTTATCAATTATCAATGGAAGCCACCAATAATGGATTATATATATATAATTTATTTATTTATAATTTATTTTTCCATGAATCTTTTCATTTCAATCAAGATAATAAAAAATTACGATCACACGTATGAGTAAAATTTGGATCCAATATCATATGTAATCTATTTATTGCAAAGGTTTTGGTTCCTTTGTCTTTTGTAGAATTGCCATTTCTTAGAAGAGTAATCTTGAGGTAGAATCCTTGTGTTAAGTTTCCATCAAGGCATACCCTAATGCAAGAAACTTTGCCCAAAGTTGCTGAAAAAACCAAAAAGAAATTCATTGCACAATCTTTTGAGTCGTGACATTTGCATAATGAATTTTGATTTATGGATGTCAAGAGGAGGAGTTGACACTTTTGTTTTGATCATTCATTTTTTGAGCCACAATTGGGAGCCTTGTCATGTAACCATTGGTTTGTTTGAAACAACATACACATTTGGGGTTGCCATGGCCCTATAAGTGAATCAAGTATTGCAAACACATGAGTTAAATGCAAAAATTATTGCATATGTTAAATATGAAGGCAATAATCTTTCAACAATGACTACTACACTAACTTTTGTTGTTTCATGTGAGGTGTTGGGATTGGTTAAACCTTTTATAGGAAGTTGTTAAGGTCATGTTATGGCAAAATGTTGCCATGCAATAGATGATTCCAAAATGTCTATTGGCCTAACATCAATTTCCATCAAACAGTGGTGATCTATTTTGCCAAAGGCAATTACTTAGACAAAAAAAGTGGGAAAGGATGACAAGAATGGAAAAAAGCTTGCTTGGATACTAGTGTACTTCCATGCAAATTAAAAACTCCACTTAAGACACAATTTGCTTCAAAGGTTATTTTAATCCAAGAAACATTGGAATTCAAAAATACCATTGCTTGCTACTATGGACAACAACAATCAATGGTGCTTCAAGGGCATGTTTTAAGTCCATAGGTTTGGGCAGTAACCTAGACTATTGTTAATACACAAGGGCATGTGGTCAGCCAATGCATTCTTAACCAAAGTTGATGCTATTGGCTACTATTTGATGCACTTGTTGTCTTCATTTCTTTGGTCATCTAGATGTGAGTACAAAGTTTGGCACCTGGGTCCTCCAAAACCTAGGATTTTGACAAGTTCTAAATCAATGAATGCAAAAACAAGTGGTAATAGTTCTAGGTTCCTTCCTTTCATTTATGGTGACCTTTCAAGAACACAAAGTTGATAACATGTTGAAAATGGTGTTGGACCTATGCTATAAGGGTTAGGGCTAATGATCCAATATGTTGGGAAGGAAAAATAAATGCAAATTGAATGTGAATATGACAGGTATGTGTTGTTTCCGCTCTTGGTTCATGCTTATAAGAATTTGAACCCAATTGCTACAAATAAAATTGTTGTTCCTTCTATAATGAATAGTGAAGAAGGTACATCATTGTATGAACTCATGGAAATCTTACAAAAAGATGGTTTTGTTAGTAGTTAAGGAACAATTGAATCACTACAAGAACAAAAGGTAAGTGATGATGAGGGCACAGAACCTTTTGCATGGTGGAAACTTCATGAAGGCAATTTTCTTATGTTGATTTTGTTGCCCAACAAATTCTAGGGGTTGTCGGGTCATGTATAAAAGCAAAAAGAATATTAAACATTGCAAGTATATGCACAAACATGCAACGTTCCTTATTAGGGATAGAAAACTTTGACATGCTTGTGTGCATCTATAAAATTGACCTAATGATTCTTGAGTTGGTACAATGTCCATGGAACGATTCCTAGAAATGGAAAAAACATTGACGAAGGAAAATGAATACAAAATTAGCAACATTGGGCTTTTAAAAGTGGATGATAATTTCATTACACTATATAAGGTTTTTTTTTTTTTTTTTAATTTTATTTTATTTTATTTTCATTTTGTAGGTCTAATGAAAAAATGACAACTTGATGAAAGGAAGAAAAAAGCTATGGTAGAAGCGCATGAAGTTTAGGGGGAATTTGTATTGAAGTTATTTTTTTGTTTTGCAAGTACATTAACCTAAGATGGGCATCTAGAAATGATGTAACAATGGAAGAAATGTAGAGTTTCTCATGTTAGTGTTCAAGAGTGTTGTGAGACTCTATAGTCTTTGGGCTTAAAGGATTTTGTAATATTCGGGGTGGATGTTTTATGTGGTATTTGGGGTTTTGGAATTCCATAGTGTTTGGGATTGATGGTTTTTGTGATATTTGGGGTTTGGGATTATGTAGTATATGGGATTGATGGTTTTTGCACATTCTTTGGGGTTGTGGGATATGTCAACTTTGTGGTTTATGGTTTTTGTGGTATGTCAAGTTTTGGGATTTTGTATTTTTCAAAGTATTCATGGTCTATGAGCTTTAGGGATTTAAGAGCACAATGCATGCGATAATTTTTTTCTACCAACTTAGGGATTGTTTAATCAATGATAGTCGACCATATTTTCTTTTGAGGTTTTTTATTGTGTGTAGTAAGTTCAAGGAGATTAACAGTTGATGAGTTTGTTAGATGGACATGTTATTGTCCAAGAGCATTATACCCTTTAAGTTGCTACCATTTTTTTATGTTTGATGAACTTGGTATAGATAGAATTATTGTTATCCAAAAACATTTTGGCATTTTGGTCACTACCATTTCCTTTAAATGTTATGGTTTTAGCCTTCAAGCCTTGGCTCTAAGCATTACTCATGTTTTGAACTTTGAACACATAAATTAATAAGCTCCATATTTTTCATTGGAATGAATTTTTTTCATTTTCCCACAATACAATTGTTCCATGCTCCACATTATTTTATTTGGCATATGTGTTGGTTTCCAAAAGTTTATCACAAAACCAATGTTCCTTCAACTCTTTCATAATGAGAATGACTGCATTATTGTCCACCCAACTCCAAGTAAATATAAAATGTTAAACTACTTAAGTCTATTTGAATTGGAACCTAATCTGACTCACTCCCAATCTCCTTGATAGACTCAAATGTGAGTTTAAGGTGAAAACAACAGAAGGTTAAGGAGTTGGGGCACGTTCCTTAGTTCATAACACTTTGGGGTGTGCTAGAGCTTTGGGATGGGGACTAGGACGAATGACAAATGGGTCAATTATTCACACGACCTGCACAAACCAAACAACAAGTTGGTCAGTGCATAGTTGAAACATTTCTGGTGCAGGAATGAGCCACGGGCAAACACAAACTCACAAGACTCACCACGGTTTGGACTTGGGGGAAGCCACCACCTTGCCCCTTATAATATTCTCTATGCTTGGCCACGGGGCTCTCAAATGTCATTTTGTCTCGGGACTCCCAAGTTGGGAATCCCGAAATTCCCGAAATTGGGACTCTTGTGATTTTGGAGGCCAATAACTTCTTGTGTAGACCTTTGATTGAGGTGAAGTTTCAAGCACAATTGTAGCCCTCATCAAGAACTTTCCAATGGTATATGGCACGTCACCTGCACACAAGCAAATCGGGGTGATTCTCGACTTTTAATGGTCAGGAATCAAAATTGGCAATTTGACTTTCGGCCTTTCTTTTGGCCATAACTTAATTTTTACATATCCAAATGGGTCGTGCAAGCCCATTTTAGACATATGTGTTCCAAAAGCTTTTCAATGATATAAAAAAATCTTCAATCCAATAAGTTTTTACCCTTGGAATCGCCTTCTAAAAATTTGAGAGTCCATTAGGGCTACAATTCCTAAAGTGGGAGCTCACTTGGGAGTGTAAGGGTTCATTCCCTCACACTCCCCTACACTCTTGAGAGCATGAAATGTGATTCCCAACCTTCACTATTGATCCACTCCTTTGCAAACCCTTGCCTTGGTCACGAGCCCAAGGCTAGGGTTTAAACATAATTGAAAAATACCCATATCTTCTCCCAATTTAACTGTTAATCGAGCTACAAAAAAAAATTGCTAATCGAATTTTTTAAAAATTATATAGATATATATATAAATAGGATCCAAAACCTTTTGATAATTGAAAAAACCCAACTGGATCCAAAACCTATGTTCATTAATATTATAAAACTGTAACTGGATCCTACCCTAGGTTATTAAAAATCTTAATACCACCCTTGAACCCAGAATCATCATTTATTGTTGACACAAAATAAAAACTGAAGGTTATTATCAAAAATGAAAAACCGCCCAACATTACTGTAGTCCATGAATTTTGAGTGAACAAAAGTCCATGGCTTTTATAATTTTTTTAATTTGTAAAATGATTTTGTGCATCATGTAGATATTCAAGTTAAGATTTTAAAACCAAGTTCATTTTAATAAATTTCAAGATCTATAAAACAACATGGGCATTGTAATGGTAACCACAAGGTATAATTGGTTTACATGACCCAAATTGGTCCACCCATTTGTGCATGCACCTTACATGGTAATGTCTAGAAATATTTCCTCAATGGTTTTTATTAATGCATTCCATGCCATGTTAGGTTCTATTATAATAGGTATTTCAACCTACACCTCTATATTAGGTAATCTTGCCTAGGTAGTATTTTAAGTCTTTGGAGATACTGGTTTCTCCCCTTTTGGGTTATATGCCTATAATTGTTGAATTGTTTCCACAAATGTCTTCTTCATCTTCTCTTTTTCTATCCAATTTGCAACAATCTTGTTTTTCAATGGTTCCCTTTCCTTGAATACATGTTCTTCATTTTTTTAATTTATGGTCACCATTATACAACCATATTGACGAAAATAATCAATGGTTTTTTTTTTTTTTTTTTTTATGTTGTCGAAGTTTATGTTGGGTTGGCATTCTTGTCCTAAAACATCTTTTGCATCTTAGCAAACCATGGACAATCTATCAATTTATGCCCCACTAGATCACACATGATAAGGACACCACATTGGTTTAACATTTTTGTTATTCTAAGTTGTTACCTCAACAACAATTGTAACTATTTTTTCTCAGAAATATGGTTATAGACATAACTTCAAATTTACGATGCAAAATTCTAGGATTGCTAAAACCAGCATGCAAAGTAGTTGGTATTCTTGTTACTTGTACCGGTCGAATAATCACACGTGTCAATCCCCACCTATGGGTACTAAATAGTCTACACTACTAGACTAAATATGTTTCAATGTTAATAGCATGCACCTTTGGCATTCCTACCACCATTTCCACATCATCTAATTCATCTTCATCCACTAAATACCATTAAAGGGGTGGTTTTCCTTGAAAATATTATGAACTACAAGTTAGTCAAGAAGGAACCTTCTCCTCCTTTCTTTTTCTTATTTTGTAAGGCTTCCAAATCAATAGTACTCATCATATTAATTATGGTGTCTATCCCAATTGAGTGTGTAACCACTTGGTTACATTCTAATGTCGTAGGGACTCAAATGCTAAGATGCAACTTCAACATGTTATTCCCCTACTTGTTGCATTTTTGCCATATCATTCTTTGCACTTGCAAGAATGTTCTATGGGTAGTGCTACAAGGTTTTGTTATCCATTAATTATGTTTCAAGTTATTAATTGCTTGTTATAGAAGATACCCAATCTATGTTAGGTCTTGTTTTAGATCTTAATACAACATGAGTATTTTGATGCACACTTCTAGGAGTGTTTACAACTTTTCCATTATTATTCTCCACCTATATCACTTTTGTATCATTTGCACCTTGATCATTTGCTTGTTCCAATTGCCAAGTTACAAATTTATAGTTACCATTCTAGACATATTGCATATAATGTATTCCTAAACCAATTTGCACAATTGGTTGCATATTGAGTTGGACTTATAGAATTTACCATTTAAAGTTCAAATCCTAACCTTGTTTCACAAACTACTTCAACAATTCCCACAATTAACAACAATTATAGTTCTACAATCTACAAAAATATTGAATTGTGACAAAAAACAACAATTCATGACTACATAAATTTCCTAAATCCCAATCTCGGGGTTGGTTGCCAAATGGTAAGTATTAACTTCTACTTTTACGCAAACACACTCAAAAGATGTATCAGAATGATGTGTAAACTACTAGTTTTCAGATCTACTAATAATTTTTTTTACTATCAATCTTAATATGTCTTCTACCTGCACCTATATTGACTAAGTTTTGTTATGCAAATCTTTAATTCCTTTTGGTTTTCTTCCACTTAAACCTCTACTTGTTCCACCATACACACATAATTGCTTTTGAAAATCAATTAAACTTACGAAAGAAAGTGAAATACAACAAAAAAACAGGGAGGAGAGGAAATATGGCCCATGTCCTTCCAAAGCCCCATTTGAACAACAAGAATTCAAAAATCCACCTCATGTCCAAATTTGAACCAATTTTGAAATTGTTCGCTTGTACGATTTTATTTTAGTTACATGTCCATAATTACTCTACCTACTTGTCCAATTTTTATTCTACTTACATGTCCCCTAATAGTGGTTTCAATCATACTTTTCTACATTTGATTCATTTCAACATCTTGCATCTTGTAATAAATAGGGAATTTTTTTTTGCCTCTAAATGATGTTATTCAATTTCAAGGTTTGTAACATGGATTTAGTTTATTGAAGCCACTAGCATTTTATTACCCTCATCAATCACTTAGACTGTTCCATTGTTTTTAATAAAAGATTTCCACTTAACACCTATGTTGCCAAGTGCTGTTCAACCAACAATGAGAGGAGATTTCATGATATTTACATATGCATATAAATCTTTATCTAATGAAATGACTTTGTGCATGACTTCATTTTAAAACTCTAAAAATGTTCCCAATTTAATAGGATTTTTTTCTTGTACCTATTGTTGGAATGTATGTTGTTTGCGTGTTTGGAACTTGTTTTGCATGCAAATTTGGTTACACAATTTGCCTTGCCAAATGAATGGCAAAGGAGATGTGGGTAACATATTAATTTTTACATCAAGTTCTAGTTACACCATAAGAGGGTTGAACACATTGTCATTTGGAGACTTCATGCCATGAGGAGGATGTAGCATTCACTAGCCCCCCATGAAGGAATCTATCATTTCATACATTACTTTGTTGCAATGTTAAAGGACATTTAAAGCTACCTTCTCTACCAAGGTTAAATCCAATACTTTGTATTATTTCATATTCATGACATGTAATTGAAAATATGTTTGAAATCATTGTAAAAGTCTTTGCCATTTTGTAGCAATAAATATCCACTTACATTAACTACTTCCATAATCTTTTGCCACTTGGAGGTAGCACTTTCAAACTAGTTTATGAAATCCACCATGTCCATCATAGCTATGAATTCATTTCTATATACATGAACAAAGGCAATTACCTCTTACTCCTAGTTCAATTGTCATGGCTTTTTAATGTTTACTTCGCAAGTGGAGTTTGAAGCAAGATCAAAAGCAATGGTCTTCTTGCCTCTTGTAAATCTATCACCTTTGTTCTTTTTGTGTTCCTTAACCTCTCTCCTTCTAGTTTGCAATGCACCACATTTCTTAGGTATGTGAATCTCCACATATTCTTCTACAAATTGATTTGAAGTTAGTAGATGTCTCAATTGTTCATAATACTTGTTTTTAATTTTGCAAGAAACAACCAAAAGTATTTCAATTTTTAGTTTAGGTGATGTTGTTAGCACCTTGTAAATCCATCACAATCATAAGATCCCTTGGTGGCAAGGTGCAAGCGTAGAGGAAATAATAATGGATGCAATCATGCTTGCACTTGAAAGGATCCCTTACTTGGGATACAATTACATTCACATTGAAAGTTGTTGAAGTCAACATTCCGTGCTTGACATGACAAGCTTGTAGTTTAAAAAATCATAATATCATCAAGGGTGTGTGACTATACATGATGAAATGCATGATAATTTTTTTTTCAAATTGTACCTTATTATTGACTTACCTAGCCATTTTTTGGCTCCCCAATTTAACATTACATTCATAATTCATTTTTGTGAATTATTAGTGATAAATTAACATTTTTTTTCCATAATTTACTGTTTTTTGTAACATTGTTCTAACATCCACTACCACATCAGATGCCACTATGTGTGGACCCTTGTATTTTACCATTATTCTAACATCCACTTAACGTTGCTTTACCACAAATGTGGACAAACCTTTAAGAGATTAAGATCTTATGAGTCTGAAGGCTTCTCTTTAAGGCTTGATTTGTTTGTCCCAAATGAAAATGCACACAGCGAGGGGATATTGATTCACTGATATGACAATCAAAAAGAAAAATGCCATTGGTACCAAAAAGTTTCATCAAGATTATACTCTTCACAAGATGGATATTCCTATGACATCTTGTTTGCTAGTGCTTGACATGTTTAGCTTTTAGCATGCTAGATCCGAGATTGTTCACTCTTTTGATTCATACTCCTCTATGTATTTCACACGTCATACCCTATGTATCTATCATACATTCAATCACTGATGTGGTTTATCCAGGAAAGCCAAGTTTTGATTGAATTATATGCATTTCACAATGACAGCCTTAGCTCGTTTTTGGCCTTTCATGTCCTAATTGGAGAGTGTCTTTTAATTTTCTGAATTTTTTCCTTCACTTATTTCTTTTCTGGTGTGAATTCAATAAATTTTTCTTATTTCTTGGAAAGAAATCACCTAATTTTAAATTAATATCACGAATCCAAAATTTTCAAATAAACAAAAACCCTTGCTTGGGGTGTACATCTGCCTTCCAAAGTTTTGTGGGAAGTAAACGACTATCAGATGTTGGGTAACTTGAAAATGATTTTTGAAATGATTGATCTTTCTGCTTTCTTCCTCTTGAACATGATGTGTTAACAATCAGAGCTCCACACACCCAGAAAAGAAAAGAAAAAAGGGTATTGGTAGTTGCATTCATTCTCATTGATTGATTACTTTTGAGCAATTTTTAGTTGCCAAAAAGGTCAGTCTTACCAAGTAAAAGACTGCAGACATTTAGGGCTAACCTCTCTGCTCTCAATTCTGAGTAGCCACCCTTCATCAAATACATTGCCAATGATTTCAAGGGGCTCCTGCCAAGTTTGCACCAGGTTCCCCAACTTCCCAATGTGTTCCTCAAGATCTTCCCAAGAGCATCAAACTTTTATCCCATTTACTTTAGCCAAAGGGAGATTTTGAATTTCAACAATGGGCAAAGATGTTATGGGAAAACCTTGATCATCTTAGTAAAGATATGGCCAACAATGAACATACCCATGCTGGTATTTGTATGGAGTAAGCATCTTGTTCCTAAACCGTAATTCAAAATCACCATGCTCTCTCAACCTAGAACTTCCAATAGAATCCAACAGAACCAACAGTACTCACCTCTACAGAAGTAGAGCATGCCATGATATATGAGAAACTTCCTGTCCCTGAAAACAGTCCCACATTTATGACATAGATATAAAAATTTGGACAGAAGTTCAGCATATAAAACAGAAGATATGAGCACCAAGTTATAAACACTTTTGACACCATTTTTCAAGCTACCGCATGTACAGAAATGTTAACCAGACCACAAAACTTATGTCTTGGGTGAACAAGAGGGTGTTGGTGTTCAGCAGCTATCACATCCTTGGATGAGACTGGAAGAACAAAACTGTTTCATTGTAAGAAAAAGCATGAAATAATACTTGCACAAAGCTACTGCAATTTGTTACCATCAGTAAGAATGGAAGCTTCTTCTTGTGATCTGCATCTCTTTGATGTGATTTACTGGATCACTGCAACTGCAGTGGTTGTTGTCTCATTGATGACAGCCTTCTTGTGATTTTTGTTTTCAAGAGGGCCCATAGGTGGCATAGAGAAAATGCTTTGTGTTGAACTTCCCTGTCGAATATCCTGGATGGTGCGCAGGGCTGTAACTGTGCTGCGATAGATAGTCTCCACAGCTTCACAAGAAGATCCTTGTGATTGGTGCAGAATGTCAAAAGGAGATCCTGGATGGCTATCTCCCTGCTTAAGGAGGGTACTAGTCTCCAATGACACAGAAAAAAGAGACTCCAAGTTTCTCTCACACTCCTGAACCAGCTTCGAAAGAAGCTCCGTGGTGTAGAAAGGCTGTAGCAGCACACTCTGTATGTAGGGCATTCGCAGGACTGCCCCTGTGCGCTTGTCATGTTTTTTCAGAATCTTCACTAGCCCTGCATTTGTTACCAATTCAAGAGTCAAGAGCTAGAACTAGACAGGAAGAAAATGAAGACACTCAGGGGGCAAATAATGCGTGAAATGACCAGGAAAGATATTCTCATACAAATTATGCATATCTCAAAATGATGATTGGTGTTTCAAACTTCAATGCTTAGAATGCTCTGGCACACCTGTATAGTTCAGAGAGCTGTAGTTTTCCAGCAGAACCATTTCACCATGGAATGTAACAATGTCTCTGAAAACCCTCAGCACCTCGTCATCCCCAACACTCTGTAATGGGTCATCATAATTTGTTCCTCTCTGCCTCTTCACCCTCTCTATTCTGTCCTTCAGTTCCTGCAGGGGAAAGACAACAGCATCCTACATCATGTAGGGAAATAATCACCAGTATCAAGTTCTATGTTGAGTGTGCACCCTTTACCACTTGATGCAGCACTTTCACACCACCCTTCCAAACATTTCTAGCCTTCCACTGTCTGATTCATGCAGACTGCCAGATAGCATTTCTTCAGCAGGCTGGAGACTAGATGTCTGCTTTACTGGATACAACTGATACCCTTCCTTCCCACTGACAGATTCATAACAGACCTAACAACCAGACTACAGGATCCTCAAAGGGAAGTAAAAGAAGACCATCTTCCACCTTCACACAAAACCACTGCATTGAACACATGCTCAAGCTCAGAGCTTTCAACATGGAAGAAGAAGGCAATCTTAACACGCGGGGGTTTCACAGTCACAATTGTGAAAGAAGGCATGAAGTGTGTATGAAGAAGCATGGCTACAGCATAAGTTCGATACCTGTAGACGAATAACATACTCTTCCTCCTTCTCAATGAAGAACATGTTGAATTTTCTGAGCTCGCTGTTGAGCAGCCGCACAAACTCCTTCTCTGGTGATGACCACAGTCCACTTACGCCCCCCCCTCGTCCAGGAAATTCAACATCATATTTACCGCAACAATTTGTCTGGATTGTTTGTAGAGAAGCCTGCTGCTGCTGTTCCACAGGCGGCCGTTTCATCCTCTTGGACGACTGCTCGTCATGCAACAAGGTTGATTGTAGTACAGCTGCTGGGCCTCCTGCCTCGCTCCTCGCCCTACGAAGCTCCTCATCGACAGCATCAACTGCAGAAGCACCACGGGACTGATGATCCCCGTTGTTGTTACCAAGGGGTGGAGGGGAAGGCGAAGCATCGAATGCAGCATCCGTGAAGCAATCGGGAGCGGCGATAAGCTTCAGACGCTTCTTGAGCTGCTTGTACGACAGAAACTTATCCCTCCATTCTGGCAAAGTCTCCTGAATCTGGCTCTGCAATCTTTTCCCAAACTTCATCCTTGTCTTCTTGCTGCTATAGATGGACAAGGGCTCTGCTTCCAAAAGTGGCAAAGGTTCTTCACAAGCCTGATGGCAGCAGAACACACAACGGACGATCCGGCAGAAGAGCTGGGTGAATATCGAGCCGCAGGCAAGGCAAGGAGGAGGGGAGAACCGAGGCGAGGATGATGAACTTCACAGTTTATACTAGGAATGCGACTTCACTTGCATACGCAGAGTACACTGAGTCCTGCCGTTGAACTCGAAACACGCCGTGCAACCGCAAATCATTTTCACACAGCAAAAAGAGAGACGTTTGGAGAACAGAGAAAGAAAGAAAAGAGCGTGCGTGCGCACCAAGCTACAAATCGCTTATTTTCGAAAACAGATAACGTTCTTGTTCTTCTACTACGCAGGAGCACTGAAAGAAGAAGAAAAGAAGAAGAAGAAGAAGAGAAATCGAACTGAATCCGCGGAATGCAAAAACTCAGAGTAACAAGTAACCAGCAATCAACCCTAAGGACTGGGAGAGAGACAGCTTCACAAGCATGCAAGCAAAGAACGACAAACAAACGCCCGATCAATGCCGCTACCGAACAAACAAAAAAACCGCCAGATCCCAAATCAAAACGAGATGAGGCAGAGCGCGGCGCGTGAGTACTTAACAAAGACGACCGCGCAATCTGATTTCGTGAAGGGACAAGACTTCACGGGCAACAAAATCGAGGGGTAGAAATACCTTCTTAAGAGGAGATGCAAGCAGAAGCAGCAGACACAGAGAGAGAGAGAGAGAGAAAGAGAGAGAGAGTGAGAGCATCAGAATAGGGATCTTCGCCGGCGATGCTGTTGTCAGGAAGTCCACCTCTTTCTTTCTTTTTGCTCCTTCGCCTCAAGTGTAGCCAAAAAGCGAGATTAAAAACTAAAATTGCTAAAGTCAAGTCATTTAAAAAAAGATTTCCAATAGCCAGAAATCCACCAAAATTTAAGAAAAACTCACCAAAATATCTCTCTATCTATCTATCTATCTACACAATGGTTCCAAGTAAGTAGCCAAAGAAATATAGAAGGAGTTTCATAAATATAAATTTACTTTCATAATTTAGCTTGTAGCCAAATCTCCTATGGATGATCGCCACTTTACTACTACATCACAAAATTGACCCCACCCCGCAAAAAAAAAAAAAAATTTAAACAAAAAAAAAACAAGCCACATTTGGGCCCTCAACTCAATCCGCACACACCAAATGATGATTTTTCCCGTACCACATACTCTTGCACTCTGCGCATATATGGGAGCATATCCTCTGTGGGTAAAGTACTGCACTAAGAATACTCCCCCCTGAATGCACTCCAAAATTCCCCAGCATATGCTTTTCCAGTAAGTAAGTAAAGTAGGTAAGAAAGTACGTAGCCTAGCCTACTACTCGTTCCAGAAGCCGCTTTCTATTTATTTTATTATTTATTTTATTATTATTTTTTAAAATTTTTATTTAAATTGGCCTTGCTTACTACCAAGGCAATTAGGATATTGTGTTTAGATTCATTATAGAGTATAGTAGCTTTAAGGGATTTTGGCCCCTAGGTAATAAATAATAGGTCTATTTTTATATGAGGATTTTTGAAACATCATTTTATTTTATTTTATGTTTTGGCTTGAGTTGAAACTTGAGATTAGTTATAGAGTTATAATATCTCGCAGGATTTTGGTTTCTTTAATTTAGAGGGTTTTTTTTTAATGTGTTTTTGGTAGAGAAAGGCATATCTATCCAATGATCCACAATGGAAGAAAGAATGTTAGGAAAAAAAAAAAAAAAAAAAAAAATTCAATATTTGTTTTCCCCCTCTTATCAATGGATCCTGAGATGCCTTCTGGAGTTGATGTTCTGTTATAGAAGGTTTGTTGTTGACCCTACCCTTCTAGGGCCGTGACATTTAAGGGGGGGGCAAAGTTTGATGTCCCTACATTCTAGGGTTATATGGAGTCCACTATAGAAACATTCCTCAGCATAACTGAAGGATCTTGTCAGGCTTGACCATGCGTTTCCACCATGTGTTTCCAATTTATAATGGCGCATTCACACTTGATGTTAAATCAATGTTAATTGAAAATCTAGGTGGCATACTAGGTGGCACCCAATGTTAAATGGACAATAGCTTAATGTTTAAGTGAATGTTAGTTTAACATAAAATCTTCACGACAAGTACGATTAAGTTTTAAGTGACTAGTATGGTGTTAAGGAACTCAAACACTAGAGTCCCTAACACCCAAGTGTGAACACACCTTAAAAAAAAAAAGTATGTTGAATATTTATCATCCTTATGGATGTCATTTTCATAATGGTAATGCCATTCATTATGTGAGGAGTTACTGGTTGAACTTTGGGACACTCATCACAAAGGGACTGCACCCTTCTCTAAGGACCTCCTCCTCCCTTCTTGCAATGCAGGTTGTACTACAATAATAAAGGTGCATTCACACTTGGTGTTAGGGACTCTAAGGTTAAGTCCCCTACCACCATGCTAGCCATTTAGGTCTTAAACCTAGTTGCCACGAAAATTTGATGTTAAGCTAACATTCACTTAACATTGAGCTATGGCCCATTTAACATTGGGTGCCACCTACAATGCCACCTAGATTTTCATTTAACACCGACTTTACATCAAGTGTGAATGCACCATAACAACACTAGGATACAATAGACTCTTCCCATTACAAGCTTCCTTCCTGAATTTTCTGGACCAAGAGAATGCCATAGACTGATCAAGAGAATGCCTCCTCAGCACATCCAAGTCTGGATCTGCAAGCAAATTGCTGCAATTCACAACCCACCAGGCCCAACCCATCAAAGGACCATCTGATTCAACACTACATCAGCAGAACCTCCTGCTGTGTTCACCACATCCGACATGCAGAACAAGGTAGCAATCCATTCAATCCCTTACCAAAAAAATTTCCTTATCTTCCTCCCCATACTTAGTTCTTCTTCCTTCTGTGTAAGGACTGAAATTGTGTGTGCACACAATTCACATTTCAGACACAGTTTGAACACTCTGCACAACCACCACATTGCACCAACATTCATACCAAGTTTAATCCAATTAAGGAATTTGGGTTCATAACAGGTCTGCAAATCAGCATCTCCATACCAGTACACTACTCTCTGACTATCTGCTTCTTCAAAGATGGACACAGTTCTCCAGCGATGAACTTCTGTGAAATTAGGATCCATAAACTTAAGCAAAATTTCCTTCAAATCAAATGCATTCAGCATTTTTGTCTTCAACATGTGGTTCTCAGGTCAAAGACAAAACACTTTCATGTTCACCCTCAGCATCTCTCAATTCTAGCAACAATATCTGGACACTTTTAAAGGTGTTCCTCCCACTTATGGCTGCTACTACTCTAATTCTAAACTCAATGGGACACCTTAATTCCCTACTGAGATTCATGTGAAGCCTTTCCTGAAATATGATGTTGCAGACTCACAAATTGTACCAAGTCAGCATCAAATTCTACAAAACAACATCTAATATATTTGACTGCACACTTGAATGACATACTGCTGCCCCCAAAAAACAACAAAGACGTTTCACACTTGTTTCTCCTCATCTCCACACTTTCACTAGTGACCTTCCTTCATCTCTCAATTAACAAATGTCACTGCTCATGTATGCCCAATGCTCTCATTTTCATGCAATCTGCCCCCATCACCTTCAAGAGAGATGTCTATGCAACAAATCAAAATGGCTGCAAGTGTCTTGTTTGCCACACCCGTCATCTTCTCAAAAGCTTCAACATCATAAATAAATCACTAAAGTGGATGGAGAACCTTCATGTAGCAAAATGAGAGCAAAGATTAGTAGATTGCAACTTCTTGCCCCCTAAATCTTTGCTCTTGTTGTTGTTGCGCAAAAGGTTTGCATGTGCTTCAATGATTTATTTACAATGCTAAAAGCTTTCAAGAACATGATTGTGCAACAAACAAGACACTTGCAACAATTTGAAACTATAACTACACTCAAGATAATTGAAAAAAAAAAATTCAGACGTCCAATAATACCATTGGTCCGAAAAAAAAATTCTTTAAGCCTACACATAATCCTATTTTGCTAAATATTGAAAATGATAGTCCCTTTTTACCATTTCAATTCGTCCTTTAAAATTCTTCGAAACCTATCAAACCCTATTACGCGTTTAATTGCTAGGTCAGTCAAGATATCTAAGAAAAAAATAAATTTAAATCATCAATCCAACAATTTCATCAGCTATAACATTTTTTCTTCATACCTGTGCACAAGCCTGTTTAACACCCTCTTTATCTTAGTACACTTAAGTACTATAACCCTTGTCTTCCTTAAAAATAATGGAGTCCTTTAAGCTCAAACCCTAAACCTGAACTTGGATGATAATTGACTAGCAAAAAAATTAAGAATCCTTTTATGTTATGGCTACGTACTTAAAGCTTGATGTTTTTTGAAAGTTTTGAAAATTGGCAAATTAGGGTCCGTTTCCCACAAAACTCCTTTGAATATGTTGAAACCATATTTTTCTCAAGTTGCAAAAAGCGAAAATTTGTCAAAATTAAAAGAAATGGTCTGAATATTGTAAGAAAAATATGGTTTTAACATAGTAATTTGGCAACTTTGATGATAATTATATTATTTGAAAAATTGTTAAATTTGTTTGGGAAAATATCTATTTTACAGAAAAAATTGTGAAGAAAAAACAAAACCTTTGGAATATTCAATTTTTGACATGGAATTTTCATCATTAATTAATCATTTGACATATATGTCTTTTACAATATGTTATCAGCAACTTTTGTTACTTGTGAGATTCTGTCAAAAAAATGAAATTAAACATCAAAATTTCAAAATGAAGTGATTTATGGCTATGGTGTTTTTTTTTTTTTTTTTTTCACTTTTTTGTTTTGTGAGGTAGGTGGGTTGGCAATCATTTACAAGATGGCCTAACCAAAGTTGGCTACATGTCAAAGAAGGGATTTAAAAAATTACGACCTAGTGATATGCTTTAAAATAATGTTTAAATATGATAAATCTCATGAATTTTTTTCCCAAAAAGCCTTATGAAGCCTTTGTAGCCCCCTTTTTTTGTTGTCACCAAGTGGTAAATCTTCACTCAAAAAACCAATGTTTATGAAGGTTTCAATCCCCAAAACTCATTTTATTTATTTATTTATTTATTTATTGATGGGAAAAATCACCAAATTCCTATATTTGGTTGTCTACATGTTAAAATGAATTGCAGTGTAAATGCCTTGATGGTTGCTTCCATTCACCAACAATGATTTTTTGGGGGCAAATTCGCACTTGGCAACACAAAAGAAAACACATTTTAAAATATGAAAATTTGATCAAAATTTTTAAAAGAATTGAAATTTTTGCCAAACTTTCAAAATCAAAATTGCAAAGAAAAAAAGAAAAAAGCTCACCAATATGCACCCTTTGCACCTAGGCACTCATTTTAACCATTAAGGGGACCTTGAGGCAAATGAAGAAATCTTTTTCGTCAAGGTTCATTATGTCTTCCACACACCATCATAACTAGTGCACCTCCATTACTAACCAATTTGTAGCATATGATATAATTTTTTCATCTTAAGTGTTTTTTGTTATTGTTGATTGTCATTTTGTTGTCATGAGTCTTCTTTGCATAAGGTTTTTACCTAATTTTTGTTTTCTCTTTGGTTGTGTCTACTTGTGTTCTCATTTGCCTTCTACTTTTGATAGATGAGTTCTCATCATAAGGTTTAAGGTTTTTCTTCTTGATCTATGTATGTTAAAAATGGAATTTGCCCCAAGGGATTGGAGGGGTATTATAGATTTGTAAACCAATCCAAATATAATTTGATTCAACATACTACAATGGGATTAATTTAATCCTATGTTCATTAAGTTATTCAAATGTTCATGCCTAAAGGTGGAAAGGTTTAATGAGAAAGTTAGATTACCTTAAATTTCATAGAAGGAAATATTCGAATCATTTGAAATAAGGGGTTGAAATCACCTCCTTATTCCATCTTAATTTGAAGCCAAATTCAAAAAAGTTTCAAATATTTATTCTTAGAGATAAATTATTTCAAAGCATTTATTTTCTCCTTAACCCCAATGACACATCACTTGCTATCTATGTTTTTTGAGTTATTTTATTCTTTTTGTGTGAATGAAATGAATTAGGATTTTTTTCTTTAAAATATTAGAAACAAAATTTAGCAATTTTTTTATAGCAAAAGAAATATTATGACCAGAAAATGGGTTAAATTGAATGTGGTTATAGCTAGTGAACAAATTTCATTACTTTGAAAAGTAACTTCATTTGTGCTAGAATAAGCATAGATAAAAAATTAAAAAATAAAGTTTTTGAGTTCAATTTAGGAAAATTGAGGAATAATGCAAAAGTGATTAATACCATACCAAGCCACTTTTTCATGGGAAAAAAAACCTAATCCACAAGGATGTAAAATATTTCCCTTTTGGACTAATGCAAAACATAAAACTCCTTAAAAAAAAAAAATTTAAATACAAAACCACTTGATTATTAATACCTCCGACAAACCAAAAAAAAAAAAAAAAAAAAATTGTCCATCATAAAAATCTATGCTTTTAATTAGGGTTTTTCTCAAATTTTTAAAATAACATTAGTTGTGAATATCCCAAAATAGGATCTCACCTTAAATGTTATAGGTTCTTAAAACCTATTTTAACATTTTAAAAATACACACAAAAATGCAACCAAACCAAAAATAAAGGGGGAATATGATCATTTTTATTAAAAATTGGTGAGTTTTCCCCTAAAATAGTCTAAATAGATATTCCTTTAAAAAACAATTATTCATATTTGTATGAAATATCACCCAAGAAGATGGCTCCTAATAGGAAGCATGTTAATATTTGTCTTGTGTTTCACATTAGGAATTGTTCTACATGAACATTGCAATTTCTTCGGTGTTTTGAAAATAAGAGTGAAGGCATTGTTGCCATTATTTTGCATATTTGGGGAGCTTAAAGTTAAATAAGTTAGGTGACACAAGATGACATGCCATATTTTACTTATAAAATAAAATTTTCATAATACTAGTTGTGAACATGGAAATCTTGATTTAGTTATTTATCCACACAAGTGGAATAAATTATTTTGCCCTTGGGCAAGATTCCAAACTAAGAATAATTTCCCACCACTTTTTTTCTTTTCTTTATATGTTCCCATATGGTTCCCAATAGTTCATTATTGTTTATGTCAAATGTTCATGTCCATGTAGATGCAAATGGGAAAATGGTGAGATAGATAGGCTTAAAAGAGATAGGTTATTAAAATATTTTAATACATAGCATGGACATGAAAAGACACATGTTAATTGGCCTTTTCATATCCATGTAGGTTGGAAAGAAAAAGGAGTGAAATGAGAAAGATGTTAGGTTTGAAAGAGGTAGGTATGAATGATATAGACATATAACAAGCAACACTTTTATATATATATTCCAAACATCTCTTTTTTTAATCTCATTTAGATGTGTATGATAACATTAGGCAAGATATGACAAATGCTTGGCCACTTGACCCAACAATTGTTATCTCTTAATATTTAAATGTGAATATCTTGGACAATACTTTCCATATGGGATAATTATGAATTCATTTACAACTTAAGGTTATGATTTGGAATTTTAAGGGTTTAAATATGTGAAAATTATATTAGTTACATCATTTATATAAAAAATCCCTTTGAAGCTTGGGCTTTTGGTAGTTTTGAATCAATTCATTATTGAATTCATATGCACATTAATATTAAAGAATGCCTTGATCAAGGTGTTGACAACATTAATCATTTCATAATTGCCACAAAATGACATGCCCAAACATTATTATGGGTAGGTCCTAAAATCTCATATTTGTGGATTGCCTATGAAATGTTTTATAATAATTTTCATGTCAAGCATGAAGACATACAAAATACATAGAGTACAACTTATATTTTGGAACTATAATAGTAATCTAATGGATGGGCCAATCCATAGCACTAATCTAGCGGATGGTCCTATGGAATGTCCCATAAAGGTGTGGCTTCAAATTATCCTTTACATATTTTTCTTTTTCTTGGCCAAACATTAAACACCAACAAACAAGCACAAGTACAATATCTAGTTTCTACCATGTCCTTATATCCATAAATTTAAAAATCCTTATATGCATGTTCCGAAGTATCTCTTAGCCTACACTTGGGCTCCACATTGTTGTGCACCACCACTTGATGACAATCAACTGATTAAATTGATGAAAAAAATGAATTAAGTTCCAATTGAATGATATTGCATGCAACTTGAATTCAAATACATTGAATGTAATTTGAACTCAATTGATTCCAATTCAACTAAATTCAATTCATGAATTGGATTAAGATTCAATTGGATTGAATTGAAACTCAAAGCAAGAAAAATGGGATGCAAATTGGTTGAGAAGGTATTGAAAATCTACTCATGAATACGGTGTTGGAATTTTTCTAAACAAACATGAATCCAAAAACACCTTTGCATGGCTCATTACTTGAGAATGGGCTAAATGGATTCAAGTTTGGAACTCTTCAAGTGACAACTTATTACTTACAACTTATGAAACCTAAAATCATCCTACCTAAACCTACTCCAATAAATCATCATCAATGAAATTATCAAGGCCAGTTGAATTCCCTGTCACAATTCACTGCAAGCATTTGTCATATGGTTCCATTGTGAAATGGTCCAAGAGAGAAAAGTCCTCTTCCTCTAAATTGCACAAGTAATTTTCACTTGACTAATATGCCTAACCTCCATCTCAAACTCCAAATAGGTACAACTTGCTCTACATAACATGCAAGGCTCACAGCAAGTGGTTGTATCAGCAGATTTTTCGTCAAAGAGAGGAACCACATCTTAAACCATTGAGTAACCCTTTCTCTTCTTGATCTTTACATCATCTATTTCTCTGATGGCAAAGTACAGACACCCTTTCATTTGGCAGCTATGACAAGGCATTCATCCTACTTATAGAGGTGAACCTTGAATCCACACAATCAAAGGCTTTCAGATCAGATCTACAAAATTTTATTAAGTTTTGTATGGTCATCCACACATGATGGCCATTCTTTAAAAACACAAATGCCAAGAAATGCAACCTGGCAACCTTTCACAGAGGCTCAAGCAATGCACAAGACAGCCCATAACAAAGAACTGCAGCACAAAGTTAGTAGGACATCTTGTGTAATGTTACCTTCCATATTCATCAAATTAACTGTAAACACAAACCATCCCTAGGAAAAAGACAAGAGTATCAAACATGAAAGTCCGACAACTCCTTAATCTACCCTTGCCCACCTCCCAGACAAGCCCTTCCACCATTTCCTTCTGCACTACTACTACCAAGCACCCGCATCCCACTCTTAAGGCCTACAAATAAAGATATAAAGGCCCATATCAACTGCCTTGTCCAAGTGACCACCACATGAACACTGAGGTGGCAAGCAAACATATGAACATCTATCTCAAAACCCGTGAATCTTGATCAAATCCTTCTTCACCACTCCTGCTTGTACCAGAAACTGGGATACATTCTTGCGCTGATCACCTTGCAACTGAATAACCTGTATCCATAGAGAATCAGACTCAAGTGGACAATTCTCCCTGTTGAGTCAGAACCCACACAATCTTGAACAATCCCTAGCATTTTATTTATTTTTCCTATCCAAACTATTCCCCCTTACACCACAAACCACTTGTCTTTTTCTATGACATCAACGAATCTCCCTGCCTTAACTATGTCCAATAAAATATTGCTATATTCCTATGCACACCTGGAAATATGCTTAGCACAGGAAAACCAAGATCCATGACATACCTGACCCAGCTCAGGGTCTTGGACAACAGTCCCATTGCAACAAAACTCCTGCATAGAATGATGGCACGGTGCAACATTTCAAAACCTTTTGACCTATACAAGAAGAAAGCAACCTCGCATCGATACATCCAAGGGACATGCAAGAGACATTACAACCAATCAAACGAAAGCCCTAATGTGTTCTAATAAACATACAAAAGGTCACATGAATAAGATTCAGAAACCTTCAAGGCAAACCAAACCACATGAGAAAGAGGGGAATCAGCATGAGTTGACCCCATGCTGATTTAGATGGAGAAAGTGGAGATACCTTTTTGAAATCCTTGAGGATTTTGTTGTAATTGAACTCCTTCTTGAGGCCTTGAACTGTCGTTAAGCTCTTTCTCCCATTGCGTTGCTGTACGCGCACATGGACATAGTCCTTGGACCCCGCCCCGGAGTCCTCAGCATTTGCATCTGCAAACGGATCTGCGCGCAATACAACATCATCCAACAACAGCCACCACCAAACTTCAAAATTCTCCTCCCTTCACATCTTCCAACCAATAAACGATCCAATGAAGAAAGCACATGAATACTGCAGCACTCATGTCAACAAGCAATCCAACTGTTAACTTAGAAAGCCTCGAGTGTTACTGAGTCAGTCGGTCTGCAGCTTCCAATCAAAAACTTTTCTGATGCAGGAGGAAACATGATTGTAGAGAAAACCTGGATGAGAAAGAAAAAACCATAAACAGACAGGGCGGCAAAAGCTAGCAACGACAACCATGATCAAAGAGCCCCCATTTCACTGAAAAACAGCGATACAGAACACAACGCAGCAATGAAGCTTCGACCTTTTACCAGGGGAAACCAAAAAACAAACAAATCTCACTGGCTTTCACCATCGCTTCAACGCACACACAGAGAGTCAGTCAATCTCTCTCTCTCTCTCTCTCTCTCTCTCTCTCTCTCTCTCTCTCTATAGCCCCAGGCACAAATCGCCAATAAAAACAACAACAATACACGAAACAAAACAGGGCCCAAACAGACCAAAAAAACAGAACAAAAAGAAAACAAAGGCGTCGTGGTGGTGGTCGGTAGCAGCAGAAAACGCACCAAAGGCGCCAGGGATTTGAATATCGTGATCGGACATGAAACCTGAACTGCTTTTCGCCAAACCAAAAACACCCGGCGCTGCTTGCTGTTATTGCTGCTGCTCAACAATCCTTCAACTCCCTCCTTGATTCTTGCTCTTGCTGTTTCCCTATCCCTCGTTCTTTCTGTTCTCGTTTTCGTTCTCTTTCTTCTTCTTCTTCTTCTTCTTCTTCCCCTGATCCCTCCTGTGTTGTTCTGTGTCCTCCTGCTGCTGCTGCTCTCTTGTCGCTCTTCTCTCTCTCCTTCCAAACACCCCACGCAGCAGCCTTTTTGTTTGCTGGCTATATATAGCCAAAATGTTATATTATTACAAATTAAAGGTGCTATAACCATGTGCTTTAAAAAGATTTTCAATAGCCATAATTCGATCCAAATTTAATAAAATAAATCGCCATAATTCTGAACATGCTTCGAGTAAGTAGCCAAAAACATTGAACGATGTTTTTTTTTCTAAATAATTACTTTCATACTCAGCTTCTAGCCAAATTTGGCTAAATGTTCCTGTGGGCGATCGCCACCTGTGGATTATAAAACAACATTGCCACAAAAAAATGGACCCCAAGATTTTACCTCACCAATTTGTATTACTTCCCACAGATGTGAACTTTGCACCTAATATAGGCTTGCACCTAACTTGCTTGCCCTTTATGTTAAACTTGTGGAAGTTTTTAATCCTCAGTTTAAAACCATCCCCAGGGCTGGTGCTCAGTATGTGACTTTGCACAATGAATTTGGATGAAGAAAAATCAAAACATGTCGGTTTGGCTCAGCAAAATGGTTTTTGGGTCCAGCCGAGGCTAGTAAAGGACTCAGCAAAGCCTTATGCTGTGCCCCTTTGGGTAAGTAATGGCCAGTGGTGTTGGGCCTGGTGGCTGTATTTTACTTCCTCTTTTGCAATAAGATCTTCTTATTTGCTCCAAAAAAAGGAAAAAGAAGAAGGAAAAAGGCGCAGCAAAGCCTAACACCTGCCAAGAGTGTAATAAATATGATCTAACTGCTATTCCCTGTTTCCAATTGGCCAATCATAATTTTTTTTTCGTTATGGAACTTTCAAAATTAATTAGTTATTGGGAAGACATCTGCACAAGGATATGCATAACAACAAATGACATGCTGAATAATCAATTTCATTTACCCCCATTAGACAAATGTTTTATAGACTTTAGTTCTAACAAAACTTGGCTAATTTGGATTGTTTTTAACACACCATTTTGATTTTGTCCATGAACCTCAAAGCTTAAGGTTTTTGGATGCAAGGATGGACAATTGTTTCTAGACCACATCCATTGAGCAACCCAAAAGCATGGGACTTTATAGACCATTCTTGAATTCCCCATGCTACATGTATTCATAAGAGTTAGTGCAACCATATAAGGGGTTAAGATCATCTATAAGTAAGTACCTACGGGTGAAACCAACTTAGGGGATATCCGATAACCACAAGGAAGGGTTGGACAAATCTCATTACCCTCTTTATGGGCAATTATAAAGCGTCTATCTTTGTTTTTTTAAACAACAAAATCTGCCCCTAAAACCTTAGAAGACTTTGTGTCATGTTTAGCTAACAAACTTTGTGCGTTTTTATTTGTTTTGGGAGACACAACATTCACCACTAAAGCCCTTTTTCCTTATAACCTGCATTTTGAGCATTTATTTATTCAAACCAATCATTAATTTGTCGTTAACTGAAAATTTAAAAAAAGATGAAAAAAAAATTCTTCACAATTTAATACTTTGAAATATTGGGTGGGTACCATTATGTGACATGTAACCCATTCCCTTACCATAAGACTAATTCTAAAAGGACACCTATTTTATTCTATTTTTTTGTATTGAAATGAAAATGCCCATATTTATTTACTATTGAAGATCCAACCATTGGATCTTGGTTAACAACCACTAAATGGATAGGTTGATCTAAAATTTGTCAAATTTTGTTCAAGGATTATTTGATTTGGAAATTAATATAACACTTTGTTGACAATGTCGTGCTAGGAAATAGTCTTTGCCTGACTCTAGACTCGTCTACTAAATGATGGAGATTTAGAACTATGTATATATAAGGTTTCAACCATAAGAGGTGATTGGAGTCATTGGACCTTTTGTGCCCATGCACAAATGGCACAAATACATAGACCGATTCAACATGTTTGGTGGTGGGAAATTCAAGGCAACGACATATGTTTTCAACAAGCTCCGACAATGAGTTTGAATTTGTGGCCTCGAGAGAAGCAAGGTTGCCAATGGTGCCCACACAAGCTTGACTAAGTATTGGATATTTCTCTTGGTACTTGCATCAATGTTTCTTTGTGTGGTTAATTTGTGTTGAAAAATGGGCTTTAAAATTTTGGACCAAGCCACAATTGAGACACAAATACTTTGTTGTTTTGGTCAAGGGGGAAAAGTGGGCTTTAGCCTATGGACTAGAAGATATCAAGGTAACCATTATAGCAATGATAGAGTTTTTTCATTAGGTCTGATGAGTGTTTGTGTGGGTATATTATTTATCCAGATATACCCTTTATATATATATATATATATAATTACTCAACCAGAGTTAATATTTGGTTTCACCTTGGTAACCAATTCTGTTAGAAATAGGTAACTACTAGGGAGATAGATAGTTTATAGTTTTCACATAGGTAAATGCTGTTTTTACTACTTACCTATTAACAATCCACTTTCCGGGTTGTTAGTAGGTAATTAAAAAAAAACAACTGAGCTAACCACCATGGTTAACCAAGGAACCAGAACCCAACAGAAAATTGTTTTCTGACCACTTATCATCCATCCTTTGTGCTGCGCCGGTCGGTGCTTGTTTAATGCGACTGAGGATGGCCCACTTTGTTACGTGGATGACTCCTTATTGGTCAAGTTCACGAGAATGTCCATTCAAATAGCATGGGAAACTCCATCACAAAGTATCATCCACATCTTCAACTATTCATCTATTCATTGATGATTGGAGTGTGTCAAAGTTTCATACCGGGTACTAGTGTTAGGGTCTAAGGCTGATTATTGGCTGATATGAGGTAGGTATATAGCTCACCATAAAAGGTCACTTTTTCATCATTAAATAATCCTTAAAATAGGGAAACATATTTTGTGAAAATATGAAAGTTGACATGTTGAAAAATCATCATAATTTAATTACATGTTACTCTTTGAAGAATCATTTCATTTCTCATATAACAAATATCATAGTAAGATCATAGAAAAATAATGATTTCAAAATTAAAAAGTAATTTTTTTAGTATTATAATATGATAAAATATTATGTCCTCTAGAAGGTGGAGGAATCATGTTATAAATCTCACTTTTTAGAGGTAATTAAACAATTTGACATTATCCAAGTCTTGGTTCTTTTAAAGTAATTCCACTGCATCACAAATTTTAAGGGCCACAATTTGACAATAATAGTTGTATGGAATTTTCTTTTGTAAGTTTGTATGATATAAACATGAATGTCATTTATTTATTTGTATTGTTTGAACATTGATATTGGGTGCATTGTTTAAACACGAAAATCATATGTCTATTTTGTATTGTTTAAACACAGATGTTGTATGTTTATTCATGTTGTTTATATATGAAAGTGATGCATATAATTTTCATATTTAAATAATGCATGACATTCATGTTTAAACAATATAAATTTATAAAATAACATATTTTGCACGGATTTGAAATAAATCGATGAAATTTATAAATTTGTGAAGTAGTGCTTGGTATGTGACCTATTTGTAGCCCAATTTTAATTTTATGGGTGAGGTTAGAAATAAATAAATAACTAAACTTGGATGTGAGATTTTTTTTGTCAGGTCACATATTGAACATTATTGGGGTTCATAACACCATTCATACCACTTATTTGGGCTTCTATTTTTGCCTATCACATCCAAGATATGGTGTTAATTATTTCACAAGCCCCCCCCCACCCCCATGAAAAATTGAACAATATAAAAAGACAAACCATAAAGGCTACCATATAGGCCAATAATTATAACCAACTAATCAAAATTAGTCATTGTCTTTTGCTAGCCCAACCCTTGGAGATTATTATACTTTGTGTATGTTTTTGGTGGAAATTAATTTAACATTATTTAAAGGTTATACTTCATCCAAAGAATTCTGCATATGGTTTTTTATTGTTCATTATTTAGTGATTTTGAACATTTTTCAACCCATCACAAAATGGTAAACATTAAATAGTTACACCAAATTAAATGTGGCATTAGGCTCAATGCAATTATAATACAATACAATGCTTAACATGAAAAAAAAAATCATTTTTTTATTATACATGCACAATGATTAATGCTTGAAATATTATTTTTCTTACAATATTTTCAAATGAAAAAACCAAATGCAATGGTTAGAATCCCCCTGCAACCCAAAGGTCCAAGGTTTGAACATTTTCTTGAATTTTTTCCATCCAAGAATGACATGGATGAATTTTATTTTTAAAAATAGTTGGCCAATAACAAATTTTCCTCAAAAAAAAATTATGTGTTCAATGAACCATGTTCCTTGAGGAGCAAAGGGCATAAAATGCCCTAGGGAGAAGGGATTAAGTTACCCAAAGGGGGCAACCATGTTCTCAAGGGAGCAAGAGGCTTAAGTTGCTTTGGGGAACTACCATGTTTTTAAGGGAGTAAGGTGCTTAAGTTGTTACAAAAAGTAATCATCTTCCTAAGGGAGAAAGGGGTTTAAATTGCTCCCTGGGGCAACTTAGGCCCCTTCTCCATGGGCACATGGTTGCTCTTTAGGGAAATTTAAACCCCTTATTCTCCAATGCAACATGGTTATACCCTAGGGGTAACCATGTGCATATGGGACCAAAATATTAACTTCCCCAAGGAATAATTTTGTTTTTTTAAAGAGCAAATGAAGTTCCCCAAAAAACAAACTTTCATGAGGAAAAATATAAGTTCGTCAAAGAAAAGGAAACTTCCCTATGAACAATGAACTTTCTCCCCAAAAGGGCCTAAGTTCCTTAGGGAAACATATATTCCAAATCTTTTTCAATCCAAATTCATATGAAAAAATAAGATTGCACGAAATTTTGCACGTATTTGTTTTTTGCGCAACATAGTTTTTCCTTGGGCAACTTAAAACCTTGCTCCCCTAAGCACATGGTTGGCCCTGGGGAGTTTTTCATGTCCCATAAAAAGAAAAGACTTAAATGGCCTTAGGAACAACCATGCCCTTGGGGAAAAAGGTTTTAAGTTGTCACAAGGAACAACCATGTCCCTTAAGGAGAATGGGGCCTATGTTACCTCAAGGAGTAATAACTATGTTCTTTGGGGAGCAAATGTGTTTAAAATTTTGTGCAATTATAATTGTTTTCATGTAATTCTTATTGAAGTGCTTTCAACTACAAAGTTGTACCTTTCCTCGATACCTTTTCAATGAGAGGTAGCAAACATATATTAAAAATGAACATGAAATGATTATGATTGTAAAAGATTTAGAATTTGGGCTTTCCCTTGGGGAAAGTTCATTGCTCCAAAGAGAAATTGTCATTTCCCTAGGGAACTTGAGCCCTTCCCTAAGGAAAGGTCATTATTCCCTAGGGAACTTTGGGCCCTTCCTTTGGGAAAGTTTGTTGTTCCTGAGGAACTTTGGAACCTTCCTTGAGGAAAATTCAATGCTCCTTAAAGAAACTACCATTGTCCTTGGAAAATTTGGGCCTTTCCCATGGAAAATTCATTGTTCCTTAAAGAACTTGCTTTTCAAGGAACTTCTTTTGCTCCATAGGGACTTCAATTTGTTCCATGGGGAATTTACATTGTTACTTAAGGCAACTTGCTTGAGATTAACATTTAGTTTTCTTTTCCAAAGGACTAATTTTAAAGATTATTTAAATGTTTTATGTATTTTTTCATCCATTTCATTTGTTGGCAAAAAAATTGGGAAAATGATTGAACCTTTGACCTTTTGGTTGAAGGGAGGATTCTAACAACCACATCATATGTTTTTAAAAAAATTCTTGTGTAAAAAAAAAATTTACAATGTTAATCATTGTGCGGGCATATTAAAAAAAATTATTATATTTTTCCATGTTGGGCATTGTATTACAAATGTGTCAAACTTAGTGTTGCATTTAACTTGTTGCTACTATTTAATGTTTATTCCACAAAAGCATGGACAACATTGATCTAAAATTTTGCTCATCATTGGATGGCAATGTGGTTTTTTCCCTCAATTTTTGAATGCAACATAATTAATGAGCATTGCAAGAGATATTTAACATAAATTAATGGTAAATTCCCAAAAAATTGCAATTGAACATAGCATAATACCTTTACCAATTTTGACATCATTTTGACAAATTGTTTTCATTTTTTGACTTAGGAAGAAAAAATGAAATTGTCTTGGAATTCCTACAATTGAGGTGAGAAAAAAATGCCTAGTAATTTTGTATTATTTAACCACACTACATTACCAAGCTTTAAAGCAAGCAATCAATAATAATGTTAATCACATTTTTAGAACTTTTAACATTGTGAATAGTCGATTTTGAAGTTTTTTGATGTCTTAAAAAGTAAATATAATTGCTAACAAAATGATAAACATATTATTGCATGTCTTCAAAATATAATTTTTATTTTGAAATAAATCAAGAAAGCCTCCATCAACAAGAACGACCTTTAACATTGGTTGGTTGTTTTGAAGATTTTGAAGCTCCTTGTGTGTGTTTTCATTATGACCAACATCAACCCACCTAAACCGACTCTTCTTGCAATGTGGCAATGTTGCAAACTTTCATGATTCTAGTTTGTTTTCCCAAGATTTCCAAACTCAATCCACATTCCACCATTCAAAAACATTTAAGAAATTGTATTCATCATCATTCATTAAATATTCGTGAATCCTAAACCTTAAGCACTTGATGAACAACATTAATCCACCCTAAACCAACTTCTTACAAAGTAGTTATGTTTCAAACTATCATGAATCTACTAAGTTTGCTTGTTTTCTCAAGATTTCCAAAGTAATCATCCACATTCTACCAATTGAGCGTATTTAAGAAATTGTAAACATCACGATTCACAAAATATTCGTGACGATTATTCATGTGGTTTGATGCTCGATAAATTCAATGGCCATGACCATATAATTCATGGGTTTATAATCTGGCACAATGTAAGGTGGTTGGTGATTAGGTTTGGCACATTTTCTATAATGTTTACACTACAAGAGATGACCAGTTGGAAGCATGAAATTGGAAATGCTTGGATTAATTCAACCAAATTATTTAAGATAAAACACACTCATCACCAAACATAGGTTGGTGATCAATCAAGGCAAAAGTTCAAACATAGGCCAATCAATATAGCTTGACTACATTAGCTAACATGCATTTTGCACCTTAGGATCAAACATGTGATGTGAAAATTTTGTGTTTGATTTTTTTTATAACTCCTAGTTAGGGCAATTGTATTGTGTTCAACCATAGAATAAATTTAAATGATTTTGGTGTTATTTGCATCCCAATTATAATAAAAATGTGTTTAATCATGGGCATTCTTTGCATTAAAAAAAAACCATTGTCCAACTTTATATGGAAGGTGTTTGATCATAAAGGTAAAGTACCACATTATGGGAAATTTTTTAAATAGTTAAGAATTGTTTTATAATGGGGGTGATTTAATGTCGGGTTACAAAATTTAGGGTTTGGCTACAAACTATTTTCTCTAAGTGCACCTCAACCTTCAATGTACAACAACATTTTCTCATGAAAACACAAACACATTGATGACTTTAGAAAACATACAACTTCCCTTGTTGCAAGCACATTGGATACCCATCAAATGTACATGCATTTAAATAACCAATTCAACTAGAAAAGTTCCATGAATGAATTTTGAGTTACCTCTTATCCTTCTCAATATCCCTTACAATTGCTTCAAAAATGTTAAGACATATAGATGAACTTCAATGTTTTATAGAGCTTCTATGTCTTTGAAGCACACACTTATAACAACTTGGACATCAATCACATATGTCAATTTAATATGAGATGATTTGATAAATTTTTGGTGTCAATTTAGCATGAGATGATTTGATAAATTTTTGTGCAATAATTTCTTACAATGTATTAAACAAATTCATACATTCCTTGATTACCTCAAATTAACACCTTTTTTTTTTTTTTTTTTTTTTTTGAAGTCGTGGGATTCTTATAAGAGATTGAACTTCATACATTTTTTGTAGGTTGAGTACTAGTACTTGTATTGGTCTGATATGAGACCTGAAATAATACAAAATTTATATACCAAGTTTAGGTTGCTTCATAACAATTATAACAGATTTTTAAAAATTATTTATTGGTTTGCCATTTCAAAATTCATACTCATGAGCTTCCTCCTATTCCAACCTTTTTTTTCTCTTTTTTTTTTGGGTTTAAAAAAAAAATAATAATTTTAATTTTAATTTTAAAATGAAGAAATTTATTTTTTTATTCTGGGGGTAGGGTTTTAATTTTACCGATTCATTGAGGAGGACAACACACTTGCTGTTTAGTAATCTGAACTTCCCCATGGGATATTTGTAATAATTAAAAATAACTTTAAATTGAATTTTGGGATTTTCACCATGGTATCAACATGGGTGCTGGTTTCACACTAGGCATTTTGGGGACAATATAGGGTAATTTATATTTATATTTATATTTATTTATTTATTTAAAAATCCTGTTATGGTTTGGGTAGGGATTAGGGTTTCTAGAGCTTTACTGTCAAGAGATTTCTCTCCAAGAGGCACTTTTGCTCCTCCTTGGAACCTCCCTTTCTTTGGTGCCGGAGTTAAAACGGTGAAACTCCAAAGTCTGGGTGTAAATTGTGAACGTCAGCTCGGCTGCGATGTTTCTTCAGCAGGTGGGCTGAAATTTCTGTTTGTTGTTGCAGATTTTTGTAAACCTAATATGATTTTTGCCAGCAATTTTTTATGGATCATATTACATACACCACCCACCAACCATCCATCAGCAGGAGCTGATGAGAAGTCAGTGGGTGGAGGTAGTCATGGCAAGCTTGTTCACTCCTTTTTCATGATAAAGAAGGTGATGGTCTGATATTTTGTGAAGCGAGTTTCAGAAGGTTATGAGTTATGACTACACACTAATTTGTCATGTCATGTTACCTTCAAATTGTTGTTTTGGAGATTTTTCTGCAATTCCACACACACACACATATGTGATTCATGCTAGAAGTTTCATTTGATGATAATCATTGAGAAAGCAAGGGGGACTGGTGGGATTTTGGCATAATTGGGAGTGTTAATAGATGGTATTTGGATCTGTAATAATAACATAAAAGTCCTTGCAATTCAAAAATTGTTGTAGTGTCATCTACCATGCCTTTAGGGTTTGATGCTTTGCAACAAAACTCAGGATGCAGATTTTGTAAAATGGTTTTACCTGAAATTTTGGGCAAAGCCGTTCTACCAAATATTGGGCAAAACCATTCTACTCTATATTCTTGATCTACACCAACCATTGATCAGGAGGTGATGAGAAGTCCAGTGGGTAGTAGTAAGTCATGGCCAGCTTGGTCACTACTATTTGTCATGAAGGTGAAGATCTGATCGATGTTTTGTGAATGACTTCATAAGGTTATTGCTTGCACTCATTGTCTTCTAAGGACTTGTTGTGGAGATTTGTCCACAATCTCATAGATATCTTGTAGGTCATGATATGTTTAGTGTCTGTGCAGTAGTAGATCACACTTTTAATCTTGAAAAAATATGCTAATATGGATACGGCTGTGTGTTGGGATCACAGGTGTACAGAGGCATTAGCTTCTTTACATATGGCTACCTCAACTTCACCCGCTCAGCTTTTCTGTACTTCTTTTTCTCTCTCTCTCTCTTTGTGTCCACCTATCCAGGAAGACTTGGAAATGCAATATTTCAGGTTTAACTAAGTTCTTCCATGGAGAGGAATAAACACTGAACTAAAATGGACTATGGTGTATGATGTCATAAGACCTGTCTTGAATAGGCATTGATGGTATGTGAAGGGAGCTTGAAGCAGTCATCTGCCACAGAATGTATTGAACATCTATTGTTGAAAGGAAAAAAATTGTTTTCTTGTTCTAAAACTGTTGCTTTCAGTGTGGTGGGGCTATTTAAGTTCATGAAGAGTTGTGTTGAAGCGAAGTTGATAGACCACACTTATTCTTGTCTCTTGTTGTTATGGGTTGGCCAGAACTGGCACAACAGCCATCTTCAAATTGTTTTTGGGAGTTTTCTCTGCAATCTCATTGACATATTTGATATTTGGTATGTGAAAAACATTACTGGTTTTGCTGAGAAGTTCAATGGTGCATTGTAATTTCAGGAAGCATGCAAAGGGTTTTCAGGAAAAGGAGATGGAGGTGGATATGACAGGGAGGCGGTGTGTCGTTACAGGTTCTAACCAGGGTATTGGATTTGCCTCTGCTGAGGCTCTGGCAGCTAGGTATAGCATATAACCCTGTTGCCACTCACATGCTGATCACCCTGTTGTCTAGGATGTATGCCTATAACCAATCAGTTGCTATTCATTTCTTTCATTGAGTATTGTTAAACTTGCCCATATCTGTAGAAATGGAAATGCACATGGCTAATGTTGGGGAAGCAAGGTTGCTGCTTAACCAAGGTTGATATGCCAGATCCTACAAGAATTCTGAAGTCAAGCAGGAAAGTGTGTGGGGTTGGTCAATCATAGAACCTAGACAACCAGATTGGACAAGTTGACATCAAGTGATTCTGAGTGACCATTGAGGGTCCTACAATTGCTGTCAAGTTAATGTAACTTGGTTTGAAAAATCCAATACAAGCTTCAAATCTGGTTGTAATGGGTATGGGTGGCATATTCTGATGCTTCTCACATTGGGATCATTCTTTGGTTTTGTTTTGGTTTTTTTTTTGGGTCATGGAACAAGGGGTGCCACAGTCTACTTGCTGTGTAGAAACAAGGAGAGAGGTGAGAAGGCTGTTGAGAACATCAGGACCAAAACTGGAAACCCAAATGTGTCATTGGAGGTCAGTTTCTAGCTCCTTTGTAGTTTGTTCTGACTACTGTCTTTCAACCATTTTGCTTCTTATCACTCAGATTCTGGTGCACTTGAGCAATGACTGTTACTGTGACATCACTACCCCTGAAACCCTAAAGTGCTTATCTGCTTTTGCAATCATGAGTTTGTTTTGTTCTGTTTTGGAATGCATGATGCTCTCTTTCATTTCTGGGGTGAATTGCAATGCAGGTATGTGATTTGTCATCATTGCAGCAAGTCAAGGAATTTGCCACACGCTATACGTCCAGTGAGCAACCCCTCCACGTTCTGGTACTCCTGCCCTTGAGTCGAAATTCTGGGTTCAGTCATAACTTTTGAAGATGCGTCTGGCTTTTGATGCTGGTGGATGGATGTTGCAGATTCTTAAGCTGCAATTCTGAATTCAATTTGAACCATTGAAATTGATTTGTTTATCCTTGTAGTGGACAGGTTAACAATGCTGGGGCGGCAGAGAACGAGCGAATTCTTAGTGTGGATGGGTGTGTCAGACTTTTCAAGATCTTTGATATTTTGTTAGTATGAGCAGGCAAATAGATTGTGGACCAAAAATGAGAACCAGTTGAGTCACATTAGGTGTCGCCAAAAAAAATACCAAGTTTCCTTGCCAGGGTTCTGCCTTTTGCTTCTTGGAGTATCTGTCTCTCTACCTTAGGAGCAATCGGTGGTCAACAATGATGTTACAGTGCTAATCTTCTGTAATATATGGGTATCATAGAATGCTGGTCGTGTCCAGTCATGAATGTGAAGCTTAATTAGACTTTGTTCATGCAGCTTGCCTGAGTACAAGCTTTGTCTGGGCAGAAGGCACACAAAACAATGTCATAGATTTATGATAGAAGGCCAAGAGATCATTTCCTTCCAGGAGATTTATATCATGCCATGTAGGGCACTTGGCATGTTACAGCATCAAAGAGTCAGCTGTTTTTCATTTGATGGTGCAGGTGTATGTAGAGGCTGATGAGAGTATTGGAGAATCTTTTGTCCTGTATGTGATTTTGAAGACAGTTGGACATTGTTGGGTGGACAGACTGGAGAAGAATTTTGCAGTGAACGTTGCAGGGGTTTATGCCATCACAGAGCTTTTGATGCCAGCTTTAGAGCTGGCCTCTCCTGATGGACGAGTCATTACAGTTTCATCAGGTGGGATGTATGCAGCCCCACTCACTGAAGACTTACAGTATGAGCATGAGAAGAAGTTTGATGGGATGCTTGCATATGCCAACAACAAGCGTGTCCAGGTCAGTGTCATTTCATGATGAACTCATGGTTTGGATTTTGGATATAGAAGTTACCTGAGAGATTGGGGGAGAGAAAGGCCTACATTGTGTTGACCTAGAAATGGATAATAGCATGCAAAGTGCCTGGTGTATTTCCTAGTGTATTTCCTATGTTACTGTCTAAGCTGGCTACATTCTGAGTTCAACTGCTTTCTTCTGACAAGGGATCAGAATTTGGGTCATGTGCATGTGTCAGGTGGCATTGGCAGAGCATTGGACAGAAGTCTATGGACCAAAGGGTGTTGGCTTTTACACAATGCACCCAGGCTGGGTGGACACTGAGATTATAAAAACAAACATGCCAAGCTTTTATTCCATGTATGCCAGTGATACCGTTTATAGTTTGTATGTGTTTGTCCTTTGCATAGGAGTAGTCAATGTTAGAATAGCCTTTGTGCTCACATAATGAGGTAGTGTGTAGAACCTGTACTGCAGCCTGTGGAACCCATACTCCAGCTATATGATTTTGACCTGGGCATCTGTTGTTGGATGACAAATTTTGAATGGAAAATCTATCTGTTGTATGGAAGGTCCTGATCATTAAGTATCTTCAATGTTTTAAGGCCCAATGCTGTGACTGAAATGTCATGACCAGGGTACAGACATCATTAAGGAGCTCGGATCAAGGAGCAGATACAATTGTTTGGCTTGCTTTACAACCAAATTCAAGTCTACAGAATGGGGCCTTTTACTTTGATCGTGCTGTAGCCCCAAAGCACCTTAAAGGCTTTCGCACTGGATACACAAATGAGAAGGTCTCAGCAGTTGTCTCCAAAATTGGGTCCTTGTGTGGGCTCAATCACATCTCCAAAAGCCAATAACCAGCCAGCTGTGGAGGTCCTTCAAGTATCGTGGTAAGTTCATTTGATTTAGGCTCCATTCACTGCTGCCTGAAATTAAAACCCAAGTAGCAACAGAAATGCAATGGCAGATTTTACCAGATTATGGACAAATGGATCTAGAGATCTATCAGAGATTTAGGGTTTACTCTGTACCATCACGGCATAAGCATGGTTCTTATTGTTATTGTGCAACTGGATCTATACATGGAAGTGAAATTTAGTAGCAAATAGTGGGTAATCACAGTTGGGTCCTCCTAAATTATTATTGTTATTATTTTGTCAATTGACAAGAAAGCTTTAATTTTTAGAAAACTAAGAAGGATTTATGTGGGGTTCTTATGTATTGTGTAATTGGATCTATGTATGGAAGCAAAACAATAATAGCTAACAGTGGGTAATCGTAGGTGGGGCCTCTTAAATTGTTGTTCTTCTTTATTGTGTTGAATCACAAAAGGAAATACTGAGAAATATTGGACATCTGAATCTGGTGATAATACAATCAGATCATGGAATGTTTTGAAAATTTGGAAATTGGCAGTCGTGCATTGGGAAAAAAAAGAAATCCAAGAGGAAAAAAAGTGTAAAGGGACCAGCACGATAATTCACCTAAAAAAACAAATACAGCGTGTACAATAGACTTGGTTTCAGCAATCATCGGTTTGATCTGTCAAGAGCTTTAAAAACCATTTGTTTGTTACTACAAAGCAAGAGCTCTAAGCTCTTTTGGCAGGACCTTCATGGCATGACAAAACCAAACCATATGTCATAAACAATGATGCTCTCAACTCTTCCCATTTTTTTCATACCAAGTATCTCCTAGATGCATTGGATTGGATTGGATTGGCTAAGCTATGTGGTTGCATCCATAAACCCAAGCCTCATGGGGCTTTTAAGAGAAGAAACATCTTAACATCTTGGTTAAGATTTTCAAATATGGATAGGGTGAGGTGAGCTCAATGAGTTGCTAGTAGTTTTGGATAGTTCTTCATGGTCTTCTCCTAAAAAAAAAAAGGGAGTCATTTTGTAGCCTTATATTTTTTCGTTTTTTAAGCCAATCTAGAGAAATTTGGTCTTTAGTTTAGTTGATGTTGCATGTAACTTTAATACATAAGACTTAGTCAACATTTTGTCATCGTATATGTACAGATGGAAAAATAAGTGAGTTATATATCTTAATACCTTTTTTTAAACATAAGCATAAATAAAACCTTGGTATACTAATTTAAGCCTATCATCTATTTCAATAATGAATAAGAGGGCCACATGTTCTTTCACTTTTGATTTTTCATTTTACTACAATATTGTTGAAGAATGGGCATGTTTAATATGTATTTTCATAATCTTCAAATTGGCAAACTTAAAGGAAAGTAAACAATGGACATTGATTATTGCAAAATAGGGTTTTAAGTATATGAAAAAAAAAATTAATTGGAATTTTTAGTACTTTCAAATTGATGGAGCTTAAAGATTGTACCAATGCACTTTCAATTTTTGCATATTATGGTCATAATCTATTCAAGTTATATTTTGAACATATTTTTAATGCTGAAAAAAAACCCTTTATTTAAACAAGCTTGGTTTTGCCTAAGGGTAATAATCACCATGCCTTTCATGAACTTCATTAAACTAATGTTGGCTTTTGCAATTGGATTTGCATTGTCCATTTTGATTTGTGATATGCTAGACGATTTCTTACCCCATTCATGATTGACTTGTTTTATAGAATATTTCATGTCATTTTAGATTGGAAGCTTTAAAACAAAATTGGGGTTAGTTTTAAAAGAGGGAGAAATGAAGAAATTCAATTCAATGATATATATCTATGACTAAAGTTTGATAGAAATTAATCCAATAAATGAGAAGTTGATTTTTGTTTTTTCAAAGGTTATTGTGTCAAATTTCAAAAGAAATGAATGCACAAATTACAAGGTATAATCAATCTTAACCACTAGGTTACCATAATGACCTAAAAATATGAAGAGAGTAAGCATAGTTTACTTATATCATTGAAGTTTTACAATATTCAAAATGGGGTTTTGGACCCTATTTATTTATTTATTTATTTATTTATTTAACTATTTATTTTTGTTTTGGTGATATTTAATTATTATTAGTTGTAGGTATGATAGCACATATTGGAGTGAATTCAACTATGCTTAGCAAGTGAATGAATGGTGAGTAGTGAGTGAGGAGTAGGCTAAAGTGAGCAATTAGGAGTTTTAACATGTCGTCAATAGGTAGAAAAAGTGGTGATTGTCCCTAGCAAGATTTAGCCAAATCTGGCTAAAAACCAGACATGAAGTACAAATTTTTAATCATCATTCTATATTAGTGGCTACAACCTGAAAACCAACTATGAAAATCTGATGATTTTTACTTAATCTTTTTTTTTGTTTCTCAATTTTGGCAATTGAAAACCTCCGTAATCACTTCAATTTCAGATTTTTATAGGAAAATTTCGCTTTTTGGCGGAAATTTTCCAGTAGAAAAAAGGCTAAATGTTTCTTATCTTTTTGAAGGGGTCGGGGATTGATTTCCCATCAAGTTCCCAAAAAGTTCCCAACAAATTCCTCTTGTTCCCATCAATGTCCTATCAGAATCCTTTTATTCTGATCCCGTTCCCAAAAAATTCCCATCAAATCCCTCTTGTTCCCATCAACACCTTTTGTTCTCATCAAGTTCCTGAACAATTCCCATCAAGATTCCTCTCGTTCCCATCAAGTTCCCATCAAAATCGTTTTGTTCCCATGGCTATACCCGCATCCGGCAGACATCCGTTGAGCACTCTGCCCGAGTCTCTCACCGTTCCCCTTAGTGCTCGCTCACCTGTCCTTACCTGCCAGGTTTTGTGGAAGATCGCGGGCAGATCTGCTTCTCGCGAGGCAGTCTGCCGCACTTCTTCCTTCATGTGCGCGACCCAAGAAAGCTTGAAAACAGAGAGACGGAAGCAAACATGAAAACCCTAATCTTAGCGTCCTGAATCGAGTCATTTCGGTCTGTATTGCATTGTGTGTGTCGCGGAGGGTTTTGGTTGCTGTGACTGGATGCTGGGAGTGTGAAGTAGCGCACGCAGAAATTGGGTGTCATGGTAAGTATTTCTGTGATCTGTTTGATCACTCCCCCCCCCCCTCCCCCAAACCCTTGGAAGAAGACAGAGAAGAAGAAGATCTTAGCGAGAACTAAGCTTTTGGGTAGGGTTTGGTTAGAAGAAGTTGTTGGGGTTCGGAAGGAGACAGGAGCGTGAACAAGGAAGGATCCCAGGGGGAGGGGAACATGCAGCAGATGTTGTTGGGAAAGATCTTCAGCAATCTTTCTTGTGTTAAATTACATCTGCTGCAGTTTCCAGAGATTTAAACTCTTTGAGACACATGTCTGGGTTATTGTTAGTGGGGGTTTAGCGTGAGAGTAGTAGTAGTGGTAGTAGTAGGGTTGCAATGTATTCTAATTCTTGATCTCACTTTCAGGAATTTTTTAAATCTTTGGGTTCTTCTCACTTTGTGTTTCAGGTGAATGGGAAATCTGTGAGCCAATCTGTTAGTCCTCTTAACAGTGATGACGATATCGACTTGAAGCCTGTCACTATGCAGCAGCAGCAGGGAACAACAACGGCAACCAAGGCTGCTGCTGCTGCTGTTAAAGGTGGTGGAGGAAAGGAGGAGGAAGATGAAGAGGAAGAGAATTTGGACCTTGAGTTTGGGAAGTACCACACAGTTGATCCTGACAAGATGCGGTAATGTGTTGCTGCCCACACATGCTTTTTATGTACAAAGCTGATGTGCTGAGAGTTTTCACCCCAGTTTTTGAAAATTGCAACACTGATTGATGGATTCTTAAAAAACTCTGACTTCTATAAGATCTTGTAGGTTGGTTGTTGATGCTCACCACTTGTGGCTGACAGTCTTTGGGCAACCTGATGATGCGCTTCTTGTCTGGGATCCTGAATTGCTTTTTCCCCAAATGAGGAACAGGGTGTTGTTTTGAGAAGATGCCAATAAGTGCACAAGAGTACTCACTTATTGTCATGGTCAATCTTTGGGCAATAGTGAGTTGCAAACCTGATGTGCTTCTTGTTTGTTTGGGTTTCGGATTGTTTTTCCAAATGAGAGACAGAGTGTTGATTTGAGAAGATAGCAGTAAATGCATCAGAGCTGTCATGAAGCCATTCATTTTTCCTAGATAGTTGTTCCCCTTCACAGTCTGGTATTCTGGTTATCAGTGGATGATTAGATACTCAGAGAAAGATGGACAAGGACAATTGAGTACTGGTTTGGAATTCTCTGGATGTATATTGTCCTTGGTCCTTGTTGGTGCTTTCCTTGCATATTTCTTAATGTTGGTCGTATGGTGCTTTCTTTATCTCATTATCTTCTTTCTTAGTATCATCATGACTTCAGCAGACTAGGGCTTTTGAGTAATTAGTTTTTTGTCACACAGCAGATTATGGAGTTCAAAGTGCACTTGTGTGTTGGAACTTCCAGTGTTTAGATTGTCATTCACCTGTCAGGGTGGCTGCATGTTTTTTGCAGGGCTGTGCTTGCTACATTCACTCCTGAGCAAATGAGCCGTTATGAGTGCTACCGACGCTCTGGGTTCCAACGTGCCAACATGCGGCGGGTATGGAGCTCCCACTTCATGTTATGCTGAAGTTTGCAAATGTAGCTCCTTCCTTGTGTATCTATGTTCTTTTCAACTTCTGTAGGAAAATTATGAGTGGGGCCACAGGAGACATTGTAGAAACATGCAGCCACAAGAAGTGAAGATGATTTTTCCTTATTTTTCCTCAGTGGTTTCCTGTATTGTTGTGTGCTTTTGGCAGTTGCTGCAGAGTGTGGCCGGCTGTCCAATATCTGTACCTATGACAATTGTCATGTCAGGAATATCAAAGATGTTTGTTGGGGAACTGGTGGAAACAGGTATACCAACCTTTAGGAATACCATTTTGGAATATCTTGGCACACATCATTTAATGTATTCTTGATCTCAAGGAAGTCCTTTTAGCCCAAATGGTGGTTTAATTTCAAATGACCAATATATTGTTAGTTAGGGTACCAGCAAACAGCATGATTGAGTCTAAACCCTAAACCCTAAAACCATTGCTTCTGGAAATTTAACAGAAATTGAGTGCATAGATTCTGTATAATGGTTTGCCTGAAAGTTTTGGCAGATTATTATACACATATCCACACCTACTGTTGGGAACTGATGAAGTCAATGGGTAGTTGTGACAGCTCATTGCTGCTGTTTGTGATCAATGTGATGGTCAGACACTTTGTGAGCCACTCGCATAAGGTTATGACTGCACTCATTGTCATGTTACTTTCAAATTGTTGTTGTAGAGATTTCTCTACAATAACATAAATATGGTGCTTAGGCTACCCTTAAATGGAAGCAGAGTGTTGACATGTCTGCATTCTGAGATTGTGATGAAGCACAGGGTTACAAACATCACTGGACTCTGTCTGTTTTTGCAGTTGAAGTTGAGTAAGCCCCATGAATCTGTAGGGTAATCAGAATTCGGTGAACAGCAATTAAGGTTCTTGCTGTATCTTTTAGTCAAGTTATATAAGTCTTGTTGATCAATGCTGCAGGGAGGATTGTGATGACAGAGAGGGGTGAATCTGGGCCCATCAGACCATGCCACATCCGTGAAGCATATCGGCGATTAAAACTAGATGGCAAAGTGCCTCTTCGTGGTCGACCTCGTCTATTTCATTAACTGGCATTTACTTTTGAGGAATAGCACAGGCCCACCAATATGCCCTACAGGATCTTTGACAAGCTGCTAGCTTCATCTCCAACTGGGGTTTACAACATATCACGCCACATTAGCTTGGGTCTGGTCATACCACACATATGCCCTACAGGATCTTTGACAACCTGCTAGCTTCATCTCCAACTGGGGCCTACAACATATGACACCACATTAGCTTGGGTCCAGTCATGGAACTAACACTGGAAACTAGTCATGGCAACCTTTCACGGCTATTCAAGATGAAGGTGATGGTCTGATACTTTGATGAGTGACACTCTTAGTTACAACTGGATCATTCTTGTGACCTTGGTTTTTGGTTTTGCAGGAACTGACAGAATATTTACTTCCAAAGCATTTTCATGCAGTTTTCCTCTGTGGTCTCACCGATATGGATTAGCTTGGGTTTGGCAATATCAATCCTAGGACAAGAGAATCTCTGAGCAATAAGATGCCTGAAGATTGTCTCTGCTTCTCTAATGTAAATCTTGTAACATGCGAACAAAGCAAACTCTAAAATTTTGTGTGGAGATTTGACATTTTATCCTGGATTACCGAAGCATTTTCTCTTGCTCCTCTCTGTACTCTGCTGAGTTGAGCTTAGCTGAATGTTTTGCCTCTTTCCTTCTGCAGCCTTTTTCCTTAGCTTCTAAGGCCATTTTATAACCAGAGCAACTTCTCTTACTCTCCTTCTGCATTCCACATAGATGGATTTTGTGCAATCCCCACACTAAGCTCGAAGAAGTTCATATCACATATATACTAACTTGAGCAAATGAAGAGAATGAAGCAAACAAAAGACTACTACATTTATAATTCTTGAGCCTCTCCATATGAAAGAAGGGATGGGAATGCATGCAGTGGTCATTTTAACACCTTTAAAATCTTTTTTCTACTATGGATTTGGACAGTGACTATTACGCATCCAGATGTAAAGATATAAATGGTCTTTGATCGTGTAAAGGGCCTTTTATGACGTTTTTGGGTGGGGACAGTGATCATTAAAGACTACTCTATTTTAATATGAAGGGGTTGTTTACAGTTTTGGGGTGGAGATGCTCTTACTGAAAATGTTAATTGACTACAACATCGCAATGCTGCTGGAAATGTTGACTCACTACAACATCTTCACAACAACCTTGGAGAGGTTTCATAGTGGAAATTATGGGCACCTTACACAGTGCAACTTCCCTCTCCCTACTGGAGTGGGGATCTTAAGGGTAAGCACTGTATGGTGAGGGCATAAGGTGGTTTGAACCGTCAGATCACCTCAATTGTTGGTCTTGCCTACCAAGGCAAGAATATTGTGTTTAGATTCATTATAGAGGTATAGTAGCTTAAGAGATTTTGGGCCCTAGGCAGTAGATCTATTTTTTATATGAGGATTTTTGAAAGATGATATTTTGGCTTGTGTTGAAACTTGAGATTAGTTATAAAGTTATGATAGCTTGAAGGATTTTGGTTTCTTGTAGAGGATTCTTTAGAAGATTATAATTTTGCATGGTGAAATATTTGAATTTCCATAATCCTTCTCTTGCCTTCAGATACTTTTTAATGCAAATAGCAAGGCCACAGTGTGGCACACCCCCTCATCACAAAGGGGAAGGCACTGTTGCCCTGGACCAGCAATTTTTTAAAGTATTTTCAGAGGAGGCCTAGGTGGCTAGGTTTTGCCAACCCATGGCTAACAAGAGGCAGCCTCTCAAATTTGAACCTAGACTGTTGAAGCGAGGTGTCAAAGTTTCTGGTAAAACTTGGTTAGGCTATTGTTTTTTTTGGTAAATGGTTGTTGGCTATAAGGTCATTATGCCTCTCAAATTCTGTAAGCTATTACATTGAATCAAATGTAAAATTATTGGCAACCAAATGCAAAATGCAATAGCAATGGGGCCATCAAAATTTTTGATAACTCAAATAATTGTAATTCATGTCAAATTATATTAATTAGAAGTAACATCTTTTAGGGGAGTTGAACTCCAATCCAAATGGACCATGCCCATTGTAGCAAGAGATTGCCCGCAAAAAAAATGTAGATATAATAGATTAGTTTTACACAAAAAAACACACCAACTACTAGCAAGGTCCATACTCCCGTGCATAGAACCACCAAACAAATTCAAAAAATACCAAAATTGCAAACATCAACAAGTGCACTAAAGTACAAAAACCAAAAAATTCAAAAATGTGACAAGAATGCATATGGAAAAACATGGTTTAGGTTTTAAGGTTTAGGGTTTTTTGTGTCTACTATGCATCTTTAGTGCTTGGATTATTTTGTTAGTCCCAAGATTTGATACCTACAGTAAATGGGAAAGTCTCCATAGGGTAGAAGCTTTGTGCATACATCCACACCATGAGATCCAAATGAATTGTCAACTAGTTTCTCAATTTGCTCTTCGTGAAAGACATATGAAAGAAACACATGTCATCTTCTATGTTGCCTAAAACCATATCCGTGGACAGCTCCACCAACTTCAAACACTTTGACAATTTAAAACAAATAATTTCATTAGTAATCAACAATGCCCACATCTTAGAGCATGGATCCTAATCCAAGGGAGGTTTCATTGCTGCAACATAATTGGCCAATATTGTCATCTTGAAGAAGGAAGCTTGTGCTTCTAAGTTCAACTCATCAAGCAAGGATGGATGTGCATTTGGTTGGCCCCAATGTTATTCCCATGACAATAATGGGCTTTCAAAATGTTCAATTGTGCCAAGAAAATATGTTCAACTTATGGCTAAATCCAAAACTAAGGATAAATAATCATAGTTGCATTCATAATCTCTTGTGAAGGGAAGCATCATTGCAATTTTTCAATTTGACCCCAAGCAGCACTAGTGCACTGTTTTTTCACATCCAACACTTCCAAGAGCCAGTCAACTTTAAAACCTAGCTCAAAGCACCTATGATTGTGCAATTTTTATATTGCATATCAATACGTCCATAGAATTGGAAGGTTAAATATTCAAGCCCAATGCTCTGGTCAAGAAGCCAAACATGATGTACATTTGAATGTTCGGTCGTGTTTAGAAACTGCCCAAATTTCTTCTACCCATACGTGGTTTGCTAATCACAATACATCTAATATAGTTGCACTTCAGATTCTTTGACAATAGCAACAAAATCACATATAAAGATGTCCCAATTATGAGCAAACTTGGACAAGCCTTGGACAAGTTCTAACATAGGAAATACAGGTTAATCCCAAAAACATTTCAACATCACAAAGCAATTCCAAACTTGTTTTAGCTATGTCATGGGATGCTTGTTCATCAAACATAAATTGGGAAAAAAATGAAATCTTGCAAATAAAGGTTATTTTTTCCATCAAATTTTTTTGTTTAAGGTGAAACCATTTTTTTAAATTGAAATTTGGTGAAAATTCATAAGGTTTAAAAAATCACAAGACCATGGGGCTTGAAGTTTTAGTGCAATTATATTTCACCTTTGTCATGATTGTTTATAGGGTTTAAAGAGTAATGTTCAAGCTTAATGTTGTTAATTGTGGCACCTACATTAATGTTTTTTTCAATTTCCTATTGGAGTTAAGGTATGTGGCAAGGATCCTAAGCATATTTTGATTCAAATGGCAACATTATTTCAAGAAACTCTTCAAAGTATATAAGAGTAAACATAAATGTGGCAACACCTTCCCAAATAAATAATTTTATGTTGCTTTTTGGTGATTTGTAAGTTTTTTAAAAAGGAATTTGTGATAGATTGCAAAGGTGTAAAAGGTGAAATTGATTCATGCATAAGGTGTCAAAAGTGCAATTCTTTGGAGAAGTTAAACAAAATTTACTCAAAAATTTCAAGAATTAAACATGGTAGATGAATAATTATTAGCAGTTTCCATTTGATTTAATTTTGACTAACTTGATTAATAGGTACAATGTTTTGTGAAAGATATAAATTGGGATTGAACAATAGTTATCTGAATTAATGTTGAAGAACACCAATTACACTCTCAAATAAGGATTCATAAAATTGATTACCACCAAACAACAAGAACATCTTATAGTAATGGGTGTAAGCAAAACAAGGAAGGGTAACAAAGATTTAATTGCTACTACATTCTACATGTGAATATGTTGTATACAAATCTAAGTTACATTTGTATCTTCATACCGTAACACATTCATAAATGATATATAACAATTTGCTACCTCTTTCTTTGATTTTGTAAAGATGATGATATAAAACAAAAGAAACACAAATCAACCCATACAATCCAAAAGAATAAATTGGATGCTCAATGTTCTTTTCTAGTTTTTCAAACTGGGATATCACCTTACATTTGCTAGTACTTCTTTTTAACATTGAAACTACCACTCCCACATTATAACTTTTAAGTTTAATCTTTCTTTAAAGGTGACACAAGAAAAAACATATGCAACTTCTTATCCTTTCTTTGTTTCTTTAACCTTTTCTAGCTCAACTTGACATTACTTCATTCTCTTTGATAGAATGTTTTTGTGCAAACACTCCCCATTACATTTCCTTTCATAAAATTGTCTTCCTTTCTAAACACAACCGCCCTAAATAAATTTCAACCCTAGAACACCCAAATTTTTATTATAATGATATCATTTTCTTCCCATCGGCAAAATACACGACTTACAAACCTTGGAACCTAGACTTTGTCATCATGTCAAATCTTCCATCTTTTATTAAAACAAGGAAACATAATAAGCTGAAACCAGCTTCCACTCCTACCTTACTAAAACTATCAATCATTGTGCAATGGAGTTTTTGGATTGTCTATTCAATAAAACAATTACACACATCACACAATCAAGGTCAAACTAAAAAAAAAACACATATACAAATACGCAGTTGTTCGATCCCCTTTTTCCATCCTTCATTTTCCATGATATATTTTCTTGTTTTGCCTCCTTCTCCTTGTATACACCATTTTCCATGAAAGTATTCTTGACAATGCCATTCACAAGGCTTCCCATTCTAGCTAAGAAAAGAAAATTTCGCCATTGAAATAGGTTCCAAAAACACCATTGATTCTTTATGCAATCCTTTTTCATTAATCCAAACCCTTGAAAAATCACATTCTTTTTAATGTATCCTAGATCATCCCATAAAAACCATCACCAACCACCAAAATAAATAGTTAAACAAAGGAAACCTTACAATTATAAATGCACATTAATCCTAACCCATTGGTTCATTACAATATTGTTCATCATGGTTATAACCGCACATGGATGGGAATATAACCTGGCAAGTTGCAAACCCCATTGCGGGCAGCCCACAAATATCCGGATGCCCAGGAAAGGCACCAGTGCCACAATTTCATCCTGATAAAAAAGAGACGGCGACGTGGTTAGATCTCGACCGTCAAAATGAATTGAGAACGCACAATCGGATGTCTGACGCGTCAGATCACGATCTACACGGGGCTATCAGCTGATTACTAAATAAATCGTAAAAGGACTGCCTGTGATAAATCACCGTTGGATTGTGAGACGATCGCCATTTTGAGCCGTCCAATAATGGATGAAGACTAAGAATTTGATGATAGAAGGGAGAAGCTATTTGCTATGGTAATCGAATAAGCTCCTAGTACTACGTGTGCTAATCTGGAGCGCTCAATGAGGGACCGTCAGATACATCTGGGCAGTCGAATGATCGCAGCGTAAGGTGTTCATCCACGACCAAAACGTGCTCTTTGTTGTCCCCCCACCCCGCCCGAAAATTGTTCTTTAAAAAAGGCATCTGTCAGCTAGAATTTCTTTTTAAAACTAGAGCCCAGATTCTGCAAATCTGTGCATACTTTTCTATTGTGGTTTGCATTAATTAGATGAGGTGCTTCCCAAGTTCAATTTTTGGCCTTTTCCTACCAAGGCAATTAGGATATTGTGTTTAGATTCATTAAATAGTATAGGTTACTAGCTTAAGGGATTTTGGCCCCTAGGTAATAGGTCTATTCTTATATGAAGATTTTTGAAAGACGATATTTTTTGGCTTGTGTTGAAACTTGAGATTAGTTATTATAGAGTTATAATATCTTGAAGGATTTTGGTTTCTTTTGGAGGATTTTTTTTGAAGATTATGTTTTGGCATGGTGAAATATTTGAGTTTCCGTAAGATAATTCTTCTTATTGTTGCTTAAGATAGTTTTTTAATGTAAATATCAAGGCCATAGTGTGACACACCCCTTGTTTTTTTATTTATTGCAATGAGCCAATTTGTTCATTAGACCACTTCTTATTTCTAAGGACCAATTTTTTTTTGAATTTGCCATATTTAGACCATAAGTTGGGTTTGAATTTTTAAAACTTTTGTGTTTGACCTCTAAGCAAATTTGGCCATTGTTTTCTTCTGATGATTGCCAGTCCAACTGCCTCAAAAATTTGAGGTTTAAAAAAAAAAACCATATCCTCCAAATGTAGGGTGTGCATTTTAGGAATACTTTTCCCCACATTTTCAATAGCCAGAATTTCGACTACTTTTAAGAAAAATAGCAAGCCTTCTTTTTTTGGGGGTGTGGAAAATCGCCAAATACCGACACTGTCTCAAAATTCCCCTGGCGAAAATCCCCCTTTTTCTCAAAATGAATTCGCCAAACTTCCCCATATTTTGAGGAGCGTGTCGCCACCAGTCTCACTACTAGACACAATTTTAATAATCCTGTACAAAAGTTTTGCCAGTTAAGGCGAAATCTATCTGGGGATACTGGCCAGTGTTGCTACAGTGCAAAGACCGCAAAAAAAAGGTGACCCTCGTTAAGCTGAGTTTAGGATCTATGTGGGTTAAATGACCATTTAAAAAAAAGATATTAGATAATTGACCAACCTATTTTTATCATCTTATTATTATTAGATTATTTAATATAAAAATCATCTTATATCAATTATAATCTATAATTTCAGATTATTACATATTTTTATATTATAATTAGATTAATTATTTGAATAAATTTTTTTAATTAATTAACTTAAAATTTTTACCCAACAATCAATATATTGCACTTTATATTTTTACTCACTTATTTTTTATTTTATTAGTGTCCCCTCATGAACATTGTCGATCAAAAAGTGCATTAAAGAAAGTTCATTGGGGGGAGTGTTTAGCATCTTCCTTGTGTTCTCATACAAATCCCTTTTCGTAGGAACACCATTTGGTAGGCACATTGAAAGAAAAACAAGAAGTTCATCCGCCCATTGTTATATGACCATGATCAATATTTTATTTCAAAGGCCCACTCCTTATTAAGGAAAATTTCAAAAAATTAGTAGTATTTTTTTTTCCAAAATTAAATACTCAAAATGAATTAACTGTTTGGGAGGCATGGGCCAAACTTGCCAAGGTACTACAATAATTGGAATGTTTGGAATCTAAAATTTTGAAAACTGAAATGTTTGAATTTCGATGTGAGAATATTAAAAACTGAAAACTGAAATTTGAAATTTTTATGTGAAATGTTTGGAATCTGAAATTTTGAGAATTACAATGTTTGAATTGGGATGTGTGAATACTTTAAAGCTGAAAATTAAAATTTGAAATTTGAAATCTCTATGTGAAGTGTTTGAAAATTGAAATGTTTGATTCAAACACGTTGTGCATATGGGTAGAGAGCACTAAAATATAATTTGCTCACACAAACATCTCCACAAGGTTACTATTTATTTTGAACCCTCGAAGTTAGAATAAAGCTAAAATATATTCATATATGGGTTGTTGCACATATAGGTTGACAAGCTATGTGGACTCTAACACCAGAATTTTGCCCAAGTCATGACAAATTATTGTATCTGGATATCAAGAAATTCAAGATTTTCAAAAGAAAAATGATTGTTTGACCAATTTCTACCACATCCAACTTGGGCCACATGGTTTCATCGTTACCAACATGCAAAAATGAGGCCTAATTTTTGTTTGAACAAAAAATCAAGAACATACATGGACCATTGTTGAATTGTTGTTGACATAAATACATATAGAATAAGATTTGCTAGAGACTAATAACTTGCACAAAGCACAACTCAAAGCATGGACTAAATGTGCAACAAAAGGATCACACACCTAGTTGTGCCATCAAAAAGAGGTGGGCATTCTAACTTAGAGTTGAGGTCCTAAGAATTCACATAGTTGCAAATCATCCCTCCCCCACAAAAAAAGAGCAATTAAGTGTTAAATTGACATTGTCATCTCTTGCATAGTGTGATCACCAATGTTGTAGTAACACATGTGTTTTTCAACTTATATTAACTTCCTAATCTTATGTAGAGACCTTAGATGATGCACTAACACAGTTGTGTGGTTGAGTGCCTAACCATTCCCAACATCCAAGCAACATACTCACTTAACAAGTTCACATTCAGCCCATATAATAAATAAATCCTTGGTCACAAATCCTAGTTGCCAAATGCCGGCAGTGTTGAAAAAGAGCCAAAAATCATCTAGGGTTCATGAGGTTCTCACTTGGCAAGGGCTTGGTAGTCAATCAATTGAGGTGTGGACCATGTGAGTGAATTGAAGATGCTGGCAGCAGCAAACATGTTCTACAAATGGGGTGGAACTATTTAGTGTATTTGTGAATAATCTCTTGCAGTAGTCACAACTCAAAATTCAACCAATACTCAATCCCGAGGAAAAGCATAGCAATGGCCTAAAGACACATCTAAAGACACGGTTTCTAGAATCTTCCAAATTAGCTCGGAGACACCTGACTTATTCTAAAATTGGGACATTCTAAATATGAGCTCCAAAGCTCCATTCACAACTCCTTATCTACTTGAAAAGAAGAATGGATGAATTATTTATTTATTTATTCACCATTCAATTACATTCATTAAACATTTTCATTCACAAATTACAAGCCAATAATAATATGCCAATTGTGTTATCTTTTTAAAAACTATCATCTTTTTTATGAACAAATTATTAGATTATTTGAAAAAAAAAAATTCTTATGATTTAGTCAAGTTCATGTAATTTGTTTCCAATTATGTCTATTCACAATAGTTTATTAAATTATTCATGAATCCAAGCATAGGTTCCTAATTTTTAAAAATCAAGGTAAGACCCATAAGTTGAAATTTTTTTTCCTCCATATTTACCAATCCTTCTACACCTAGGCCATATTATTATTATATATATAACTTTTACTCCCTAGTAATCTTGGTGTTACACTTCCATGAAAGGAAAAACAAAAAACTAGTTATTCAAGGTAAGTTGTTTGATTTTTTGAGGTACAAGTGAAAATTGATTTTTTTTAAAAAAAAGAAAACCATCAAACACTACCATGGTATTAGTGTAGGTGTTGGCCTTATAGGTGACCTTGCAATTGGGAACATTTATGTCCAAGGGCTTTACATAACATAAAGCTTTTTTAATAAGGTGCTATAAAATACCCCTTATATGTTATAAGGTCCTTTTAGATGTAGAACCTTACAAATACATAAGATATTATCCTAGAAAAAGATTAAATCCTAAGTCCTTTGGTTGATTCCTACCAGTTGGTCACTTTTTTTATTATTAGAAAAGTTATTAGAAAAGGTGAGAGATAATTATTAAGAAACTGCTAAAATCAAGGGTTTTTTTTGGAGATTTTCAATAGCCAAAATTTGATCAAAATTTAAGAAAACAAATCTCCAGATTTCTATGCATGGTGTAAGTATTTGGTAAACCCTACGAGAGAGAGAGAGGCAGGTACATATGAAAGTAAAGCATTTTAAACATCCTTCTAAATCTTTATTTTATTATTTTAAAAAAACCATTTGGTTCAATCTTCCTATGGATGATCGCCATTTTGGCTACATCGCAAAATTGACCCCAAAAATTTAAAAACACTGCTAGCAACGTCTTTCTGGTTGCAGCGTTTGATGTAAGTAGGTACTGCGCTTGCTTGGCGGGATTTGGTATTGGAAGACATTGTGGAATCCCAGGCCGCTGCTGTTGCAGCAGGAGGAGAGGCTTTGGAAATCGCTATTAATAGATTTGGACCTGCTCCCAATCATGTTGCTGCAATTATAGTGCCGAGAATCAGATGATGCAGCAGCAGCAGCATCAGCAGGACGAAGAATCAGACATACTGAAAATTGCACTGTGTATGGCTCTTGCATTGATTCCCCCGGTTGTCAGGAGATCGAATATCTTTCCTCTGTTGTCGATGACCTATAGAGCGCGCGCGTGCGCGCGCACACACACACACACTCTCTCTCAAAAGATCGGAGAGGCATGACAGTGATGAGGCGTGCTTTGTGCTTTCCCCTTCAGAGTTCGTTGCAAGTGCGTCGCCGTAACTTATTGTCTATGAATCTTAGATGCGGTTTGGACAGTGCCGAATGACAAGAAGACTAGTATTAAGGAGCTGAGATGAGGAGGAGCTGCACAGGGACGAGGGCTTGTAATTGATGCTCGCTTATATCGGGAGAAGGTTGGAGAAGGGAAGAATAAAAACAACCTGAAAGGAAAGAAGCGTATAGGAGAGGCGACATAGTCGAGAGAGAGAGAGAGAGCACAATATGCGATGATTCTCTTGCACGAAGTTTGGTGATATGTCTCCGATTTTGCAACTGAGCCATAATAATTCACAGGATGATGATGATGATGATGATGATGATGCGCAGATCAGCAGTTTCTTTGCCGCAGACTACAACGACGTTTTTATCCGCACACGCTGCTTGCGCGGCTTGCAATTCTTCTACAATCGGAACAGCATGAAAGGGAGAGAACGTACTACTGTGCGGGGGTTAAGAATCGGCGTCGGCCCGGAACGAAGGTGATTTCGCTCGCGGGCTACGATATGGTGTTCACGAATAGCTGCTGCTGCAGCAGTAGCAGGTTCCTTTAGTGTGCTGCCGAAAGACTTCCTTGGCCTGCGTTGTTCCTTGAGCCTGCAAGTAGCATTGGAGAAGCTTAGTGTTTGGCCGGGCATGGAAGGATCGTCGGTGTTCGGACCTGTTGTTGGTGGGGTAGAATCCTCCACAATGGAAGCACAGGTAGCATCAGGCGAGGTAGTAGACGGCTTCACGCATGTAGGCACTACTGTGGTCTCTCAGCTGCGGTCCGGTCAAGTGCTGCATCAATTGCCAGAGCATGAAGGAACAACGTTGGAAGAGCAGGAGAGGAACTCGGACGAGGAGGACGTCCGGCTCCAGATTGAAGACGACGACTCCAGGTCTCCTCTTTTAGTCATGTCCCTTCCCTACATTCAAGATAGATACATCTCTTTCTTTGTGAAGAACACTACTTCCCTCGTCTTATCAGAAACCTCTTACCAGGGTTTCTGATTGCCATGATTTTGTTCTGGCACAAAAGTATCCACTCTCTGTCTGGCACTACTACTGTTGGCAAGACTTGCATCATGTGGTTGATTCTACAACAGTAGTTGAATCACCCTTGGCTATCTCCCAGTTGGCTACTTCTTTTCCAATAATTTTCCTGTTGACCACACTGTACTCAGATAGGTATGGGTGATAGTATTTCTTATGCAGGCTCTCATGTGCTCTCTTCCTATGATGGCCTGGCAGTTCAGATGGAGATGGGGATGGAGAGAGTGTAGGGTCTACTCAAGAGGGTTCCTTTTTTGACACCAATCTTGCTTCCATGCACACATACCTTGGAGGTTTCTATTATTTTCTTGCTCTTTTCAATGTCTCTGAATAGGCCATTGTCAATGTAAAACCACATTGTAGCATATGTTTTCATTGGTGCTGCATGGAATGATCCACCTTTGTTTAAGGTTTCTTGCTATGTATGAGAAGATATCTGCAATGTAGTATAACATTTGTTTTTGGGGGTTTTCACTCTTATTATGCAGAGGTGGATGATGTTGGCAGCAGCCGATTGACTGCACAGGGTGGATCTATGGTCACACTGCCAATGTTTTATCTAGAGGGTATGTCATTCTTCTCCCCTTCTACAAGCTGGGACAGTGATAATGGTCTTTACACAACTTTATAATAGTTTAGTAAAACTTTCACAAAGTTTGAAAGTATTACGTTTCTTTTTTTCTTGCAGGCATTGTACTCTTTCCAGAACAGAAATTACCACTCCGAGTGTTGCAGCCTCGTTTCAAGGCTGCTGTAGTGAGGGCCGTGCAGCAAGAAGATAATGATGCCCCATACACACTTGGAGTGGTATTCTCTTGCCCATTCATTGCTATATCTTTCAATTTCTTGCACATATACATGGATTTAATTCCAGTAGTCATAGTGAAGCTTCTTTTTTTGAAAACTGGATTGTATATGCAGATTCATGTGCGTGCTAAACACCAGGATCAGGGCATTATTGTTGCCTCTGTGGGAACCACTGCTGAGGTAATAGCCCAACCTCACTTGTACATATTTTACAATGTTTTCATCATGATTTCTGCAATGTTTATGATTTGAATTTATCATGCATAGCGAGCTAGAAGTCCGACCTAAACCTAATCTTGCATCATTGGTGTTTGTGCTGTGCAGATCCAACAATTAGGCTATTGCAGTGATGGATCAGTGAATGTTGTAACAAAAGGCAGAGAGCGGTTCCAGATCTGGAGGGCATGGACTGAGCCTGATGGAGCAGTACTCCCTCTTCCTCCAATGCCAATGTGGTCTGATTGTGATATTATGAAGAATTAAGAGTCTAAATTCTTAGTTTTGGTTTTCATTGGCTTTATCTCAATGGTGGCATGCAAATTGTTTGTCTTTGATTGTGTTGGCTGTGCGTTTCCAGCTGTTTGCTCAGGTCCAAATCATGAAAGAGGACACCTTGATGCGAATTCCAAGGGATGCGTTTGGCTCACTGGCTTGTGTTCCTAAACGCAAAGGTGGCAAGGCTAACCAGGCAGTTACCAGCTCATCTGAGGCTGAATATTGGACAGATGACAACTCTGAAGCAGGCAGCAACAATGACTTCCTGGAGGATGCTGAATCTACTGAGGATGAAAGGATGTAAGTTTGGCACTTTTCTCTATCCTGTTGATGCAGATAACACAATGCAGTAGCAGTGTACAGCATTAGTCCTAGGAAATAAACTTCGTCATCAGGAAACTAGAGGGCAAACTTAGTTGTCATTACTAATTATCTGTGCTTGGCAAAGATATGTGATGCCTAGGCTGTTTAATGGAAGCCCAGTGTGGTGTAGGCTACAATGAAACTACTTTGTTTATGGTTGATGTCATATGAATATATATGAATGTGTCTACAGCATGGACAACACTGGCAAACAATTTAGGTACAAAGTGAGTAGTTTCTTCAACCTGCTGACCTGGTATGGATACAGTTGCAGAGCAATACAATGTGCATCTAAAAATGATGAGCTTTTGCAAGCACTGGAAGAGGACAGTGACAGCAGTGATAAAGCATCTGCATGGGGTAGACGAAGAGTGCGGCAGCGTCTGAACCCAGCATCTCCAGGAACTTCAATGGAAGGCTCACAGCAGGTGGAAGATCTTGGAAGTTTAGGGAGACGAAGTCAAGAGGCCATAAAGAAAACTCCACTGGTCACACCTGGGCAGAGGTTGCCTAATGGTGTCTGGGGGACTGCTGGTACAGCATGGAGCAAAGATGCAAGAAAATCAGTCCTTAGAGCGCAGCACTCTGCCTGGCCACAGTGGGTGTACCGCCAGTATGATGCTTATGACCTTGCTCATAGAGCTGCTGGTATGTAGAATGAACTGTGTATGTTCTTCCACTCATCTGTTTGGCAATTCTGTAAGGCAATACACACTTTCAGTGGTATCCTTGATATTGTTGGCTGAAGTTTACTTCTGGAGCCTTCAGATCAAGTGTTGGAACTTTGTGTTCACATACTCCTCACTGATTGTGACAGACCTGCTGGGACAAGTTACAGACCTCCCCAGTATGGAAGCACTAGTGTGCACACCTATCGCACTGTCCTACTACATTGCCAGCAAATTGCCACTTCAGGATCGCACCAGGCAGGAGTTACTGGAAATGGAGGGCACTGTCAATAGGCTAAAGTGTGAGATTCAGCTTCTAGAGCGAATGGATAAGCTTAAATGCAATCGCTGTTGGGTGTGTATATTCTGTACAGTTTCTTGTCCTGTGTGCCATGATGGTGTTGATTGCGTTCAAAAGGCATGGCTTGTTGTCTGTATTGTGACTGCTTCAATTCTAGCTCACAAAGCTCAGTGATTTTGGGCAGGAGTTGATTGCAAGACGTAGTGACATACTGATGATGTCCTCTGATGGCCCCATCAGCGCTTATGTCAATGCTCATGGCTACATCCATGAGACTCTCACACTTTCCAATGCATATGGGCTCTTTGAAGATGGGGCACCTCAAACAGAAAACAGCTGGTTTCCAGGGTATGCTTGCTCATTCACTTTTGCTCCCTTATTCCAGACTCTTCTGGCACATTTTTAACAATAGTGCTATGCATACATGATTTGTGTTATGTCATACTCACCAATTTATCCCTCTCTTATCTGGACTTTGTAAACTTTGGAAATGCATGAGGTCATTGACACACATTTATGTCATGGTGTCCTCTGATGTCATATTCTGGTTCTTGCACAATCTCACATATTGGCTTTTTTGAGCCACATTTTGGGCATTCTCCAGGTACCTATCTCTTAATTATTTTCTTTTGTAACTGAACATTGTAATTGGAGCAGGTATGCATGGGTACTGGCAAAGTGCAATACTTGCCAGGCCATTGGCGTTGAACAGCACATGGGATGGCACTTCAAAGCCATTGACAGCAATATGCATCCAAATCATTTTGGGGAATCCGGCGGACCCAGCTCATTGGAAGCCACAGCCAAATGTAACAACTTCACTCCATCTGTCCCCAATGAAAATGCAGGTACTGACAAATGTCAATGATATGGAAGCAGAGCTTAGTGGGCATGGGAAGAAGTTGACAATGCCTTCCCATTGTGTACATATTTAGCAGAACAGGACTTCACAAAAGAGGGACCCTTAGAATTCCAGGTTTCTGTTGTAAGTGCCCTGTGTGTGAAGTGACCCTCCCTTCAATTTGTGTCCTTAAGATGTAAATATGTCCGTCCTGGGAAGTTTTTTATTTTCCTGGTCCAGAGCTTGCATCAGACTCGTCCCACCTTTGCCCTATTCTTGTAGAAGTGCATGAGCCATTCAAAATAACCTAGGATGTAAATAATTACTGGGTGCTGTTTAAAAAAGTTAGAGGTCTTGTAGACTGGAACAAGTCTGTATTGCAAAGCGGGTTTCATCATAGCCTGTTAAAACTTGAGTTCTGTTGAAATCTATTTTGATTTACACTGGTATTTTTCTCTGATCACACATTCTGAGCAGTATTTGTTTCTTAGCTTAAGAGCATTCAAGGAAAGCTAGACCCTAGCAGGCATGCTCTTGTTTTGGTGGTAGCAAAGAAGATGCAAAATTCTAACATGAGTTTCTTCTTGTATTTTTTAATTTTTGATTCCGGGATTCTTTAAAGGTCAAAGAGGAAAACCTGCTCTGGGGAGTTTGAAACAGACAGACCTGAAATTATTAGACTTGGACCTTATATTGCTAATGTGCAAAGAGTGCAGGAGACTCCTTCAGTGAGCTTTCCTGTGCCTGGTAAATTTTCCTCCAGGGTGCATCCTTGTATCAAGTTTAACTCTTCTCTCACAACTTGATGTAGTCAATCTGTACACCAAGATGCTCTAGCTCCCGTATGAAATCCAGAAACAGAGGTGTCGGCTGCAGGTAGAGGCTGTTTTGATCTGTATTAAGTGAAGATGTTTTGCAATGCTACACCTGCCTATGAACATACCACTAATCTCTTTCAGTTATGCTTACTGAATGAGAAGCTGACATCATGATTCAATCTTCACCTTCACTTCTAGAAATGTGAAAAACAACTCACAATGCAGTGATTTACATGAATTGTGCGAGCTGATGAAGTCAGTGGCAAGCCACTGCAAGAAGCAAACAGATAAAGAACATTCCCAATTTGGGTGAATGTGTTCCAAGCAAACAAACATAGCTACTGTTGGCTTCATGCACTCTAAAGACATTCCCAAAATAATGCTCTCTATAAACAGAAGCAAAATATAAAGCCTACTATGAACTAGACTGAAATACTTCTGTGCTTAGGCTTCAAAATTTTGATGCAAAATTCAATTAAATCTGACTGAAAAACTTCTGTACTTTTATTGTGGTTTTCATCTCACACACTGCACAAACCAGAGCAGATGATTTAATGGTGCAAATTGTTGACTTGGTTATATAGCACACACCAAGATGAGCTGACAATCTGGAGTAGCGCTGCAACCTGTGAAATTTCTTACAGTTTCTTACCAGCTTGAAAATCAAGAGAAAAGGGCCAGTCAGAAAGATCCTACAGCATGTGCAGACCAAAAATTGAATCAAATGGTGGAAGAAAAATATAACATTTCAGAATGAACCTATAGTATGTGCAGATCAAGAATCATCTCAAATGGTGGACAAAATAAACATCACAAGGCAACTCATAAATTGCTGCACAAAAACACCTTTACTAAACCTACAATGCACGGGACAGAGAGGAATAGACTACCTAGGAAATTTCTCGACCAAAAAAAACAACTCCAATCTCAGGGTGCTCATGCTACCAACCCCAGAGAGAAGCGTGACCTGCTTCCTCACCTCATGATTTTTGAGACGAGTTCAGCTGGAGAGACTTTGCATTTGTAATGTACGAGACAACAACAGTAATGTCATCCAATTTCCCACCATAAAACCTGTAGCCTGCCTCTTGTGCTGCAAGAGAGAATGGAGTCTGCCGATCTCTGTCCTCAGCTCGCTCTCGTGCAAGGGCTACAATTTTCTGAGCCGTGACCTGAGGGCCTAGCCCTGCTCGTGTCGCATGGATGACCACTCCCACCAATTCATTATCATACAAATTGTCAAATAGGCCATCGGTACCTGCAACAATCACATCTCCTGCAGCTATGTGCAGGGAAAAAACCTGCAAAAGGAGTGTCTCAGCATTAAGAAAAGATAATCCAAATCAAACTGCAAAATTATCTATATTATGGTAGTGACATGCATCTCTCCACTGATGTGCAATGGGGCAGAGCCCTTCCAGTTTGTCCTTCCAGGTTGCACATCTGTTGGAACTTGTTTCCCCATGTGTGAGATCAGAACAAGCATAAGGGAAAGAGCCACATAAAGTTGTGAGATTGAAATTTGTGGGAATAAAAAGGTAGGTAGAACTGAAAGCACAGAAAAGTCCAAGTCTGTTCACAGCTGTTGTACTTCATAAAACATCAAAACAGGTGGAACAATTAACAGGGCTTTACCTCAGCAGCACTAGGAGGGTCACTGCCACCACTTTCCAGTTGAAAAGGAATGTTAAACTGATGCTGCTGCACTGGTGACTTGAAGATTGTACATCCATCTCTCATCAACAGGAATCCACTGTCACCAAGATTTGCAGCTTCTAGACCCTGTCCACCCCAATACCACAATCACAATTTGCAACTTTAGGTTGACTGGCCTGTAAATTAAGCTCTAGGAGAACAGATTGCGGGTGAAAGGAACAACCCAGAGGCTATTTGTCCAAAGTATCTGAAGTCAACCTACACTCCTAATTGGAAGGTTGCAGACACCAGAGGTTGACACCATTTCCATTATTCTCATATACAGTCCCCAGAATCAAAGGCCAACTCCCTAAATGGTCCACGCATAAACCAAGAATTCACTCATTTTAGGGCTAATGGACAAATCTGAATGAGAAATGAATGCAACATACATTGTCAGATAGGGCAAGAATACATGCAGTTGATGACCCTGGGCACTTGGTCTTTGAGTGAGCATATTGCATAATACGAGCAGGATCAATATTGCCATGTGGCTCCTGCCGAACAGCAAGCAGTGACTGTGACATGAGCTCCCGGGCATACTCGCCAGCATCAACTCCTAGTTCAGCCCAACCTCCCACTCCATCAGCCACTCCTACAACTTGCTTGTCAGAGCAAATGAAGTAGGCATCTTCTCCTCCTGTCTGTATTTTATTTGGATGCGGCAGACAGCATGCACCTGAAAGAAGCCTAAGGGCTCCAATGTTTCCCTCTGTCCTGCAAGGCAAGATCCACCCCCAACAAAATAGGTGCTGTCAGAGAGATCTTAGAGGGATGGTGAACATGAGAATCAATCAAGAGAGCAGGATCACAGGTCTTTTTGGTCAGGCAAACCCACGGTAGCAGCATTCCAGGACAAGTGCATGGAAATTGACCTAAACTTGTCCTCCTTCGTTTGCAGCAAACCTGAGTCAGGCTTACCACTAACTTTCTAATGCAAAATAAGATGCAAACAGCAAACAACAACAACAAGAGCAGGAGGGCAAAAGACTTACTGATCAGGATTCCTTTCCTGCCCCTCCAAGATTTCAGGTTCATGGTTTCGATCGGACACTGATCCTGGAGTAGAGAAATCTGCACCGGCATGCAAGTCATGCAGCAGCCTCACATGCTGGATGTTTGTAGCTGCTGCTGGGAGGGAGGAACCAATGAAGTGCGAAAATGGGAAAGCAGAACTTGACCAATTGAAAAAATGCTGCTGGATCCTTCGAGGAGCTCCTCCTCCAATTGCAAACTTCTCCAGAGCGATTTGATCATCACCAGAGCAGTAGAAAGTTCCTCCTCCATTCTCCAGCTCCTCAGTAGTCTTCGTTGTTCTGTCCACCATGCAAATCCTCATCATGCTTTCTTGTGCCTCCATCAACAATTCTCAAAACGGAAGTTCTGGTTTCAAATCCCAAACCTCCTCCCACATCAGAATTTCCTGCATGATCAGAAGTCAAAACCACCACATCATCTCTCCATCTTCTCTCTTCTTTTCCTTCAAATCCCAAACCACCTCCCAAAGAAATCAATTCCTGCATCAGCAGAATTCAACAAGCCATCTCTACTCCATCTTCTCTCTTTTCTCCTGCCTCCAGCTTCTTCTGTGAAGCAAGAAGAACACGGACGCCAGACTTGCTACCACCGGATGATGTTTCTCCGTGAAATCGCTCACTCCCAGGCTGATGATGATGATGATCCCCAAGTCAAAACGAGGAAGCAGCTTTTCTCAGAAAACTCGCGCAAGCTGCAGATGCTGCTGCTTCTGCTACAACTGCTGCCGCCACTTCTTTCTTCCCCTCCATCTAAAGAGGAGTATCCACTACGGCTCTGTAACAAGGGACCATGAACAGAAGGAGTAGCAAACACGCGAGAAACAGCCTCCGTTGACGACACACACCTTCTCCTCCTCCTCCGCCTCCTCCTCTCTCCGCAGCTCCCTCGCCGCCACACTACTACTGGACTCCGCCGCACTCACAGCAGAGCTATGATTCTTCCCGCAGCAGAGGAGCTCCGAGTTTTGGTGAAAAATCTCGACCAGAAGGAAAAGGCGAAAACATGATATCGCGAAGAAGAAGAAGAAGAAGAAGAAGAATGAGAAGACAGAAAAAGAGGATTATTAGAGCGATTCCCAAAATTCCAACTTCCTCCTCCTCTTCCTTCTTCCTGGAGCAGTAAATATCCTGATGTTCTCCGTGCACTACTACTTGACCTAACAACGCTTGCTTTCAGCTTCCACAATTTGTTCAGCAACGATGGCATTTTTATTAGAAACCCAATCCCCCTCCCCCTCCCTGCCTCTCCCGGAAAACCCAAAAATCTCTCCCACCCACTTCCCACCCACTTCCACTAAAACAAATCCAAAACAACCCAACAAATCAAACAATCAAAACAAGTTTGTTTTTTCTCCTTCATGTAGCTAAATAATAACTAATGTTGTCAAGACTCTCAACAACTCCTCCACCTCCTTGTTCTCTCCCCCCCCCCTCCCCTCCCCTCCCTCTCATCACCGTTGTTCTCAGTCTCATCACCAAGCTTCTTTTGCTGCTCCAAATCAATCATCTCTCTGTCTGTCTCTCCGCGCGCGCGCGCGTCTCTCTCTCTCTCTCTCTCTTTGTCAGCAAATTACACAAGCACCAGGTAGCGCAAAAACAATTCAACTCCAGAGGCACTGCACAGCAGCACTACTAGTAGTGAGGAAGAATCGGCACCTGGCTGTTTCTGCTGCACACACCCAGCCAAAAGAACGGAAACTAGGTAATAATAATAATAAGACTAGGGTTTTATTAGGGCTTTGAACTTTCAACCAATTGTTTGTCTATTTTTGTTGGTTTATAGGTTTCTACTAGTGTTTTCTTTTTTTTTCTTTTCTTTTTTGGCGAATTTTCGCAAAATTTTGACCTGAAAATTTGTGATTTCGATCAATACAAAGGATTTTTCATGGGTAATAAAAATGGGTCCAAATTCGCCAAATTTCTAAAAAAAATTTAAAAAAATTCAAATCGCCAGATTTCTATAATGAGTTTCCAGTATGTAGTAGTAGTAGTAGCCGAGAATATAGAAGGATCCTGGTTTTTTTTTTTTTTTTTTTTTTTTTCTACTTTCAAGTCTGGCATGTAGCCAGAATTGGCTAAATTAGTTTCTGGATGGTCGCCACCTTGGCTACATCACAAATTTATTTTTTTTTTAAAAACCCTGGTTTCTACCAGTGTTGTTGTGCGCCTAAAATTGTTTAGGATTTTTAGGGCCCGCTTTACACTAGGAGTCAGTGCTAATAATGTTCAAACCCAAATCCAGCATTCCTATTGGTGCAAAAGTTGAAATCAGCCCCCCAAAGGGTCTTACACTAGGTACGAGTCAAGGCTGAAATAGAAAAAAATCTTTTCAATCTGCCCCCAAGTTACTAATAAATGCTGAACTTTATGGCCTTCTATTAGCCCCAAAACACTCAAAGTCGGCCCCAAGCTTTTTTGGCCCTGGCTCCTAGGCCCACTTCACACTAGGAGTCAGGGCCGAACAAACTTGAGGGCCAACTTTGAGCATTTTTGGCTTGTTGTTTGGCCCCCCAACTTACAAATAAATGCTAAACCATTGATGTCACCATATTAATAAATGCTAGAACAATATGAATTATCCTTATGAATAAAATAAATTTTATTTCAATAATAGGTGAAGCTTCACTTTAAAGTGGAATAAATTGGTTAGTTTATTCTTTGGATTTCAAGGGATCAATTTATTTGTAATTTTCTTGATGGAAAAAGGCAACATGGGAAAAAAAAAAAAAACTATAAATTTTAATTATGTGCATGATCGTAGCAAACAATGTATTATTTATAATGTTAGTCATAGATTCTTAAGGTATTAGATATTTTGTGACATCATGGCTTGGGATAACCATTTTTCCAAAAGGAAATTCAAATTCAAATTTGAAGTCATTAGCAAACCACTTTCCATTAGTGCTTGGTCTTGCAAACTAACTTACAATTTCTCAAAGCAAAACGTTTAATTGTAATGGGTTAAATAATGTAATGCGTCAATTTTTTCCACCTCCCCTAAAAAATGAGACCTTGATTCAAAATGGTTTGTTAGATTTCATTGATGTCACATGAATAATAATTAATAGGACATTACTTATTTATGGAACTTTTGTAGAAATGAATATCAAACAACTTTAGTTAATCTATTCAACAAAGATAATGAAATGGTCATTATACAAAAATATCAAATGAAAAGCATGACTTTTTGTATCATTGTGATATAATTTTGTACAACCACCACTAGCAAGCCCTTGAAACCAATTAGTAGTTTTCCACAAATTTGCATCCCATTTGCAAGTCAAAATCGTGAAATGGCATTTAATGTCCAATGGAATGCTAACTGTTTACGAATTTTCACCCAATTTAATGAATTTCCTGAAAAATCATCACATAAAATAAAAATATGTTTATAACAAGCAACCTTGTGCAAACTACAAAACATATTTATTGAATAATGATTGAGGGATGGAATCTTTGAAAATCCATTCAATGTGATTATGGGGCTTGAATTTTTGTAAAGCTACTACCAATTAGAACAAAAATCAATAAAAGAAGTTTTTTTTAAAATGTTCATTGGGATTAGTAAGTGGTGCATGGTTTGCATTTGTTTTGGTGTTAAACGATTATAAGCACAAGAGTGTTTTTTTATGTTTGTTGTGCAACATATTCAATCCTAGACCTATGTTCTTCAATGTAGTTTGCATGCATTTGTAACACTACAACAAAAGGTGTATGCCAAGTGATTTCACTAGATTTTGAGTGAATTCACTGGTAGTAATGAATTGGGACTAGTGGGGAAGCAATGAATTCATTAGTCTAGTGAACAGGGACTAGTGAACTGCACCCACATTTTCTAGTAGTGTAATATTTGATTTTAATGTATTTGTAAAACAACAAATTGTTGGAATTAGTCATTAGTGAGTTGAAGAGAAAAGTTATCGAGGATAATGAAATTGAAATATCTATCACATGTGAGAAAAGATTTAGCTAAGCTAGTGGTGAAGACTAAAGACAATAGGCTTAAAAAAATGTTTGTCATAATTTGGTAGTGGCGAGATGTTTAACATTGCAAAAAATAATAACAACATTTTCAAGTTGGGGATCTTGCTCATGTGTGTTTAAGTGTTGAGATTTACTATTTGATCAAGAAAGTAGTGCAAACTAATGAATATTTTTTTCAAGTATGCCTAGTTGCCAATTTGGCTACAAAGTTCAACTACCACTCATACCAACTAGGTACATTTTTATGTGAAGAGGCGCTTATTGGGTGAAGTTTTTCAATGGAGGGTGGCTATGACAAGGATTGTCTATAAATTCGTGAAAATAATAATACTTGTGATATAAAATGTTGGCTACATAAGGTCTTGTTATGTTATATATATTGGCTAAAAAATGGGTGGCAAAGGGAGTAAATTTGGTTACATAAAGCAAATAAATCTCCAATATAGTAACATAACTTATGTGATTGCAAAAAAACCCCCAAAAACACATTCATGGTAAAATAACACTACATGTGAAGTTTTGATTCTTATCCTTATGCAACTACAAGAAATTATGGTTTATTTGACTAGAAAATTATATCAAAAAATAATTGTTTTGATGTTTAATCAATTTGACCACTTTGTCATATTAAACAAGTCAATTTGTACACATTCAACTTGATTGGTGGTTTTTTTAATTCACCATAAGATGGTTTTTTAACTAGTTAAATCGAACAAAAATTGGGTAGCCAAAAAAATGAATCAAATTTCAAATCTAAAAATGTAATAAATAAATACATAACAAGTACCTAACCTCCCACCTTTAGAGATATACCTACTTGTGTAAAATATAAGCAAGTATGTAGGTAAGTAGGTATATAGTTAGATGTTTAGGTAAGTAAATAAATACATAGGTAGGTAAATAAATATGCAATTAAATAGATAGATAGTAAGTAGGTAGGACATAGGTAGGTAATTATGACACATTTAGGTAAATAAGTAGGTAAGACATAAATAAATATATGTTAGATAAGTAGGTAGGTAGCCTAATAGGTATAACAAATAAGCTAACTAACCAAATTAATATGGCCAATTTGACTACACATGGCCATTCAATATGGTCAATTTGATTAAGCCATGGGCATCTTGATAGACCATTTGAAGAATTGTTCTTCTTCATTAGATGTCCGACTTAACATTTGGTCAAAATTGTCACTTTAATCAAAAGAACCATGTGTTTTTCATGCCCCATGCCTTTAGTCAAAGTAGACATCGTTTTGGTTAATGTAGACATTTTAGTCAAGTTGAACCTATTGAAAAGCTACGATTTCTTGTAATGTACAAATCATATGCAAATTGTTAAATCGACAACTTCAACACAAAAACTAGCTAATAATAAATATCAACAATATTTTCATTCAACGTATACTAAAAAAAATCAATGTTAAAAATATGATAACCATAACCTTTTGTCTTGTTACAACTTTACCCAAATATTCAAAAAAACATAAATGACCTTTATTTTAGTGTCCCAGTTTGATTGCAAATGATATTCAAGAATCACATCATCATGAAAATGCAATGTGCTAACCAAGGGATATGATTTAGGAACTTGGGAATGTTGTCAACTTTCAACTAACCATTTGCACAATAACGATGTTTGGTTTGCCATAGCAATGGCTTGATCATAGGGAAAAAATTACAATGTAAAAAAAATTTAACCATGGAATCTAGTGCACAAGTCCAAATGTGTGTTCAACTGATTACATAGTTTGTTCTTCATGAAGTTCATGGTGTTAAAAGTCCACTCATCTTCAACATGCACTATTATAAAAATAGGTTATTTTGATTAAAGAATCTAGTTATAAAGGACCCCATTTGGACATGTGTCAAAAAAACCATCCTATTAATTTGGACAAGTCGTAATTTTGGGTGCAAACGAGATAACATGAGCCGCACTCAATTGCTTTCAAGGGAACTGTCCTTGGGTGGTACCACTAAAAATGTTAAACCTTAATTTTCTTGAACCCATCGAATTTTGAAAAGGAAACATTTAAATGAACATTTTTAATATAAAAACTTTGAACACATTTATTAGGTTCCATATAATTTGAAATCTCAATAATATCAAAAATATTTTGTATTTTAATGTTCTTAATCATTGCATTTATAAAAAGTTTCAGGAATGTAACACTTGTTTTTTTCCTTGAACTTTTTGGCGAGGAACAAAAATTTGCAACATGATTTATGAAATTTTTAATGAATTTTTTTCCTAAGTTAATTTGGAAATCATTTATTTTTAGGTTTTTATTTGAAAATTAATTGATAAAATATGATTTAGTTATGAATTTCCAAAGTTGAGGTTGTCAAATTTTTAAGGGGCCATTTTAAATAGGATTATAAATTTTTAAAATTTTGCAATTTTTTGAATTCCCAAATAAACTTCAAGCCATATATTAGTGCATGGAATTGATAAACATGAAAATTTTATAATTTATAATTGTGAAAACATTTAACGAAAAAGGCTTTAAAAAATGATTTGACTATTGTTGGTTCTTTAACCATTCTTTGAAGTGGTTCCTAGTGGTACCACCCAAGGATGGGTTCACCCTACTAAGAATGGGTCGCCTAACCTAACCTATTTAACTTAGCCTACTTAACCTAATTTAATTTATCTAACCTTCCTAACCTACCTACCCTACCTTTTCAAGCATGTATATAGGTTACAAATATTAGGAATTAAACCCCAAACCTTTACAATGATAAACCAAGTCCTAACCAATGGACCACCCTATTAAAAGTGATCAACTTTTGTATTTGTTATTTCACATGTTTATTTCACATCATTAAACATAATGACTAAACCTAGGTGACAACTAATGACTAAATATAATAGCTAAACTTAGTGGCTTAATGTAATGGTTAAAATTTAATGTTTAAACCTTGATTAGATCTAATGATTAAATCTAATAACTAAACATAATAAACCTTAACTAAATATAATGGCTAAACTTAATTGATAAATCTAATGGCTAAACTCTATGGTTAAACTTTGGCTAAACCTAATTGCTAAACTTCATAGCGAAATTTTGGCTAAACTTAGTGGCTAAATTTAGTATTTAAATATAATGATTAAACCTTGGCTAAACCTAATTAATAAAACATAATGATTAAACTTAATGTCTAAATTTAGTGGTTAAACATAATGATTAAACCTTGTCTAATTAAACATAGTGATTAGACCTAGTTGATAAACCTAATGGTTAAACTTCATGGTTAAACATAATGACTAAACTTTCACTAAATATAATGATTAAACCTTGACTAAACATAATGGTTAAATGTAATTAATAAATTTTATGGTTAAACTTTATGGCTAAATTTTGGCTAAACCTAGTGGCTAAATATAATGGTTAAACATAATGGTTAAATTTAATAGTTAAACTTAATGGCTAAATTTTGGCTGAACATAGTGGCTGAACCCAATTAATAAATATAATCGATAAACATAATGGGTAAATTAGATGTCATATAACTTTCATTCTTTCGGTGGAATTTGATTGCATACATTTTCACAAGTTAAATAAGAAATAAAAATATTTGTTTATATCTCCACATTTGAAACATCACTAGGCTAGGCAAACAACAATGCATTGTTTTCATCTTAAAGGTTGATGAAACAATGAACATAGGCTTGAATTTTTTAAAAATTGAACACTTGCAAAAGGGCCATGGTGTCTTAACCTTACAACCAACACAAGATTAGGATTAACAAAACAAAAGCCCATAGTTGAAGTCTAACCATGCTCCAAATTGTACATAAAATTTGATCAATATATTAGTTAGGAAAGGACTTGGATTACAAGTTTGCAACCCTAATACGAAAATAGTAAGAAATGAACATAAGTTAAATTCAAATTTAATTCAACACAATTGGCAAATATTCATAACCTCATGCAAATTTGATTCATTGTTTGTAACCCTAACATGAAAGTAAGATGCAATGGGCATCAATCAAATTTAGTTCAATGTAATTGGCAAATAATCATAATTAAGTTATAACCTCATGCAAATTTAGTTAAGTGTAATTAACAAATGTGATATATTCAATATACATGTTGTAGTGTAAAGTGGTGATTTTGCCATGCAAGCACCATAAGATTCGAAGACAAATTAACCTTTTTCACTGCTTGTAATGGTGGCCTTATAACTTGTAAGTTGAACTTGCAATTTTTTTTAATAAGTTAACTACACTTACAAAGATGTGTAAGAGCTATAATCATGCAACAAGGAAACAATAGTTAAAATTGCAACATAAATGCAATGTCCAACCTCAAGGACTTGGGCTCCCTTAATAACCAACATATGTGCATAACTATTGAGAATTGGGCACAATTGCAAAACTACAAAATTTGAACCAAGGACTTGTGTTCTATTAATAACCAACATATGCACATAACTATTGAAAATTGGGCACAATTCCAAAACTACAAATTTTGAGCCAAAATTCCTAACTAATTGATAATAAAATTTTTAAAACTCAAATTCACCCATCTTACCTTTTCTATCATAGGATTGATTATTGACATAATCTTCAAGAATTTTTTAAAAGATGCAATTATCTTTACACTTAATGTTTGTGATTTTTTAAAAATTGAAACTTTTCATAGAATACAACCATTCAATAAGTAATGTAAGAGAAGCCAACAACTCCAACTCTCCGCACTTGTTGAAAGTGAAGATAATACAATCTATCCAATATGTTGCCATGTATAACATTCACAATTTGAACTACATTTTGTACTAGAACAAACTTCATAGCTTGAGCTTCAAAGTAATGATCATAAATTGAAATCTTAAAAAATGAAAAAAATTATTATAAAAGATTGCATACTTTTTTTGTTTCCAACCTTGAAAGATGTAATGAATTCACAAATTTTGTTTGTGTAGGCTATAATTTGTATATTTGTGCTGAAAGAAATATAAGAAAAAGGCAACACACTAATGATGCATGCATGTAGTAGTTTACTTTTCATGTGTATACCACACATGTTTCATGCCCTATCTTCATCCCAAATCCTGCACCCCATAGAAAAATAACCTTTTAAAAATGTTTAACTAACCTATGAATTTACATTTAAAACTATGTAACAACATTATGAAATTATCATGGCAATGGGTGTAGTTATAACCTTATGAAAGTCTCACAAAGTGTCCAAAAACGCCTTAACAATGTGCAAAGATATGTTGAGGCAAGCCATCTTGGAACTACTTCCAAATCCACATCTCCATGTTAACAAACCCTAGTGGTATCATCTTTGTTGGAATTGGATTTAACTTACTCTATTGGTATATCGATTAACCTTATCAACCCTATGAACAATGTTGAAGTTGTATTCCCATAAGATAAAAACCCATCTTGTCAACTTTTTTATGGAATGATTTTGTTCCATCAAGAACTTAAGTAATTATTGATTTATAACCAATGTAAATGGGCTACTATAAATATAACACCAAAATGATGAAACCACCCAATAATAATGATACATTCCCCTTCATACAAACCATATTTTGCTTTTGTCATATTGTTGACTCAATAGGCATATGCCATCATAAACTTTTAACCATCATCATCAAGTTGAGTAAACATGACAATCCAATCCTATTGATCACAAGTGGTTTGTCACCATGGCAAACCACACATGATTTGCATCTTGAATTTGATATGTCATCCACTAACACTACAACCAAAGTGGGGTGCAATTTACTAACTTAAATCACTATGGGACATTAAAAGTGAAATAACTTCATTGCATTTCATTGATTTCACCTTAGTGAAAGTTACTTATTATAATATCACTATGTAGACATCATGTTTCACTATTAGTTAACATAATTCACTATTACAATTTATTATAGCAAATAGGTTTATTTATTTGTTTTTAAAAATATTTTATTTATGATACTTTATGATATGCCCTATATTATTTTAAATTACTTTGGTTATTCTAACTTATATTTTATATTATTATATGTTATTATAAATTATTGTACCCTAAATTATTATATGTTATTTTACCTTAAGGTATCTTAATTAATTTATTATCAGCTTTTAAGTTATTCTAAATTAAATTATTCAACTAACTTTAGGTTATACCTTAGGTTATTTTATTTAAAATTAATATATGTTATTTCAAGTTATACCTTAAATTATTCAAGGCCATTCTACTTTATGTTATTATAAATTATTTTATCCTAAATATAATAGCTTAAAATAATTTAAAACAAAATATAATGACCCAAGGAAATTTTATTTAAAATAAAAAATAATAACCTATAAAAATAAGTTAAAGTACCCTATAATATAATAACTACCAATAGCCTATGATATTATGACATAAAATATCAAAAAATAATATATAATACAATAATCACCAATAGTTGCAATACAACATATAATAACCAACAATAACTTATAATACAATAACCAATAATAACCGTCAATAAAATAGCCATCAATAACCACCAATGGCTTACAATAAAATAATCACCAATAATCATTAATAAAATAAGCATCAATAGTCATTAATATAATAACTATTAATAAACACCAATATCCACCAATAGAATATATATCAATAACCATTAATAGAATAACCATTGATAGTCATTAATTGAATAACCATCAATAATCATTTATAAAATAACAACTAATAGTCATTAATAGAATACCCACCAATAGCCATTAATAAAATAGCCACCAATAGCCATTCATAAAATAACAACCAGTAGCCATTAATAAAATAGCCACCAATATCCATTCATAAAATAACAACTAGTAGCCATTAATAAAATAGCCAACAATAACCATTCATAAAATAACAACCAATAGCCATTCATAGAATAACCACCAATAACCATTTATAAAATAACCACCAATAGGCATTAATAAAATAGCCACAATAACCATTAATAAAATAGCCACAATAGTCATTAATAAAATAATTATAATAGTCATTAATAGAATAACCACAGTAGTGATTAATAGAATAACCACAGTAGTCATTAATAGAATAACCACCAATAGCCATTAATATAATAGCCACAATAGTCATTAATAAAATAACCACCAATAGCCATTAATAGAATAGTCACAGTAGTCATTAATAGAATAATCACTAATAGCCATTAATAGAATAGCCACAGTAGTCATTAATAGAATAACCACTAATAGTCATTAATAGAATAACCACTAATAGTCATTAATAGAATAACCACCAATAACCGTTAATAGAATAGCCACAGTAGTCATTAATAGAATAACCACTAATAGCCATTAATAGAATAACCACCAATAGCCATTAATAGAATAGCCATAGTAGTCATTAATACAATAACCACTAATAGCCATTATTAGAATAGTCACAGTAGTCATTAATAGAATAACCACTAATAGCCATTATTAGAATAGTCACAGTAATCATTAATAGAATAACCACTAATAGCCATTAATAAAATAGCCACAATAGTCATTAATAGAATAGCCATAGTAGTCATTAATACAATAACCACTAATAGCCATTATTAGAATAGTCACAGTAGTCATTAATAGAATAACCACTAATAGCCATTATTAGAATAGTCACAGTAGTCATTAATAGAATAACCACTAATAGCCATTAATAAAATAGCCACAATAGTCATTAATAGAATAGCCATAGTAGTCATTAATACAATAACCACTAATAGCCATTATTAGAATAGTCACAGTAGTCATTAATAGAATAACCACTAATAGCCATTATTAGAATAGTCACAGTAGTCATTAATAGAATAACCACTAATAGCCATTAATAAAATAGCCACAATAGTCATTAATAGAATAACCACCAATAGCCATTAATAGAATAGCCATAGTAGTCATTAATAGAATAATCACTAATAGCCAGTATTAGAATAGTCACAGTAGTCATTAATAGAATAACCACTAATAGCCATTATTAGAATAGTCACAGTAATCATTAATAGAATAACCACTAATAGCCATTATTAGAATAGTCGCAGTAGTCATTAATAGAATAATCATTAATAGCCATTATTAGAATAGTCACAGTAGTCATTAATAGAATAACCATTAATAGTCATTAATAGAATAACCACAATAGTCATTAATAGAATAACCACCAATGACCATTAATAAAATAGTCACCAATAACCATCAACAAAATAGTCACCAATAACCACCAATAAAATAACCACCAACAAAATAACCACCAATACAATGACTACTAATAGCCATTGATAGAATAACCACCAATAATTATTAATAAAATAACCACTAAAACCATTAATAGCCACAAATAAAATAGATACCAATAGCCATTAAAAATCACCAATAGCACTAATAAAAGAACAACCAATAACCATTTATTAAAGTTGCTTAAGATTGCCAAAAATAATCTAGGGTAAAATAATTTATAATAAACAAAAATAACTTAAAGTGAAATAACGTATAATAATCTAAAATTGCCAATAATAATATAAGGTGAAATAACCTTTAATAACTAAAAGTAACTTACAATAACTATAAGTAGTCTAAATTGATATAATTTACAATAACAAAAAAAACATAGAATAGCCAAAAAAAACTTACAATTGTTGAAAATAACCTAAGGTGAAATAAATTAAAATAGCCAAAAGTAACTTATAATAACCAAAAGTATCCTAGGGTGAAATAATAAAAAGTAACCAAAAATAATTGAGAATAACCATAAATAATCGTAAATAATGTAGGGTGAAATAATTTAAATTAATGAAAAATAATCATATAATAATTGAAAGTAGCTTAACATAGGTAGTTTTATTATATTAATGAAAAAAATCCATTTATCAAAAAAAAATTCAAAAGAATGGTCATTGAAATGTTATTAAATAATGATATTCAACCTTTTTTTTGTTCAAATGATTTTAATTTCAAAAGGAAATAAATGTAGTTATGTACATCATTAAAAAAATATTAAAAATAATAAATTTAATCATTTCAGTTGAACAAAATCTCATTAAGATATGAATTTTCAAGGTTTATGTCTTTGCAATGTTTAAAATGAAGTATTTGATTGCAACAACTTCTACTTTAATACAATCCTTTTGTTCCATTCATGAAACAAGCCTATGAAACATTACATGAGGAACAAGAACAAGACAATGATCATTTAGATTTAGCGATACATCTACATTTCCAACCGGAAATAGATGTTCAATGTTATAACCTTCCTCAAATTAATGAAATAACAATTTTTTTGCTTGGATGGAAAGGTTCCAAATGCATTTCGTGACAATGATCTATTTGAAAGGAGGTGCACTACAATGTATCAATGAATGGCATCCATCATACTTGCCGTTACATTATGTTTTGTATTTCTTCTTTAGTGAAATAGGATGGTACCCAAATATCCCCCGTGTCATAATGTGTGCAACAAACATATGTAATTTAAAAGGAATATTTTTCATTTCATTTCCATCTAAAAATTAATAAATATTCTACAATACTTCAAGCTAGAAAATCATTCCATGAATTCATATTTGATGTTTGGGCAATATAAGAACATGTTCGGTTGTGTTGGGTAGGAATGAATCAAGTGACATTGAGAGCTAATGTATACCAAAGTCTTATAGATTCAATAGGAGATGTTGTAAATGAAAAAATAGAATTTCGAAATCTCGGACGCAAGGTAATTTTACCTTCATCATTTGTGGATAGTTCTTGCAATATGTTTGAGATATTTCAAAACTCTATGGCCATCACTTGTTATTTCAAGCACCCTGAATTATTTGGAACTATGATTGCAAACCTTGAATGACTTGAAATCACAACTACATTATTGCCATGACAAAAGCCAATAGATTGACTGATTTGGTTGTTCGTATTTTCAAGTTCAAATCACAAGCACTCCTTCGAGACATTACATAAAGTTATGTACTTGGGTGAATTGTGGCACATGTTTATGCAATTGAGTTTCAAAAACGATAATTGCCCCACATGCATTTTTTTCATATTTTTGCAACAAAATACAAAATAATTGATGTGCTTCTAATAGATCAAATTATTTGTGCTGAGTTTCTAGATCCTGAAGTTGATCCCATTCTTTTCAATACAATATTGAAGACAATGGTACATGGCCCATGTGGACACACAATCATCATTCTCCATGCATGAAAAATGCAAGGTGTTCCAAACATTATCCGAAGGGATTCCAAGAATTGACCTTTATGGATGTTGATGGATATCCTTTGTATAAAACGAAAAACAACATTTACAAGGCTATGAAACATGAGGCCTTTTAGTTGACAATTAAGATGTTGTGCTTTACAATCCAATTATATTTAGGAAATATGGATGTCACATAAATATAAGGTATATGCTTCTATTCGTGCTATAAAATATATCCATAAATATATTTACAAAGGACATGATTGTACTATTATGCAATTTGGTTGTGAACCAAATGAAGTTGAACAATATCTTGATGCATGATATGTTAGTGCACTTGAGGTGGCATGGTATTTATTTACAATGGAAATGCATGAGGAATAACTTAATGTTGTATGTTTTGCTCTTCACTTGTCAAGAATGCATAACATGGTATTCAATGCCAACAAAAATGCAACATCAATTCTTCAAATAACACAACACAAATCAACAACATTAATTGCATACATTGCAAGATCTATTATTGATGCAAATGCCATACAATACACATGTCTTGAATTTCCTCAACATTTTGTTTGGAATATTACCACAAAATGATGGACACCCAAATGAATTGGATTTGCCTTGGGAAGGTTGTATTTTACAAATCAATTGTTAGAGAACGTTATTACTTTCGGTTGCTCTTTACAATAGTTCAAGGACCCACTTCATTTGAAGCCTTGCGAATAGTGCATGGTCATATCCATAATAAATTCAAAGAAACATGTATGGCAATGGGATTGCTAAAAGATCATATGGATTGGATGTTTACAAGAAGCTTCACTTTTGCAAACATGATCACAACTACAACATTACTTGTGACAATACTTACATTTTGTATTCCAAATCAACTAGGAAATTTGTGGGAGTAGTTTCGTCATTGCCTATGTGATGATTTAAAACATCAATTGCAAGTACAACACCATTTGGACAATCCAAGTGAACATGAAGTTTACAATTACGAATTATTTATCATTGATGAAATTTTGAAAGAACATTACAACATTTCATTATGCAACATACTAGGCATGCCACCATCTATTATTCAACGGGTAGTTCACCATCAAAATTCACTCATTGTAAAACAAATTGATTGGAATCACGAAGATTTTATATGCATTATCAATGAACGTGTACCCCATCTTAATTCACAACAATCCATTGTTTACTAGAAAGTGTTATCATCAGTAAATGAACATAGTGGTGCAATTTTTCTCTTAACTAGACCTATTGGAATAGGTAAAACCTATGTTTATAACACAATTGTAATTAAATTTCGATCTTGAGGAAAAATTGCCATATGTGTTGCATCATGTTGTATTGTTGTTTTTTTTGTTGATGGTGGATGAATTGCACATTCAACTTTCAAACTTCTAATCCAAATTAATGAAGATTCAATATGTGTTATTAATAAAACATCACAATGATGGATTTTTTTGGAGAATGTTCATTGATCATTTGGGATGAAGTTCCCATGCAACATCAACATTGTCCATAGGCAATTGATCACATGTTGCATGATATATGTAATGATGATAAACCTTTTGGAGGTCTCATTGTCGTGTTTGGAAGAAAATTTTGTCAAATTCTTCCAATTATTGTAAAGGGATATAAAGGAAAAATTGTAGTAGCCTCTTTTCGAAAGTCATTATTGTGGGATGGTATACGTATATTGAGATTACAACAACACATGCATTTGGCTAAAACATCTTTAGAAAATCAACAACTTGCAAATTAGTTGCGTAAAGTTCGAAGTGTTCACATTCCAATTGATCAAAATGGCAACATTCTTCTTCCACAAACAATGGCATATGGCCCAAATATACTATCATTCATTCAAGTTGTATACTATGGTATTAGAGGTGTAAATTCACATATTAATGAATATTTCAAAGATCGCATCATCTTATCCACCTGGAATGATATTGTTGATAACATCAATAATGACATTATTGACATTTTTCTTGGACTTGTTCAAACATTTCTCAGTGCATACGTTGCCATGATTGAAATAGGTGTTGATAACAACAAATTGTATTTTTAGATTTGTTGGGATTACCACCTTCAAAACTACTTCTTAAAGTTGGATATCCTATTATGTTATTACACAATATTGCTACATAATGTGAACTTTGTAATGGTTCATGACTCATAGTGACACGTCTAAATGATCATGTCATTGAAACATGTATTTTAAATGGGTATGCAAGTTGGAGAGATAACCTTTGTCCCTGCAATCACATTACAACCAACTATGTTTGAAATACCTTTCAAATATACTCGAAGACAATTTCTTGTGAAAGTTGCTCTTGCTATTGCAATCAACAAATCACAAGGTCAATATGTAAAATGTATAGGTTTGGATCTCCAAACGTTTATATTTTCTCATGGTTAGTTGTGTGTCACTTTTTAGAACCACACCACTGAATTCACTAAAAATACTTATCCTTGAACAAAATATATAAAAAACAATGAACATTGTGTATTATGAAGTATTAATATAAACTTTTAACTCTTACATTAAACGATATATGTCCTCATAAATATCAAGACTTTGTCCTTCAAAAATTAGTTTGTTTACATGAAACATCCATAGATTGCTTTAAACACTTGGGCAGAACCATCATCACACAAACAAACATGCCTCTTGCCACACTATTAATACCATTGAAATGCCCTTAATGTGTCATGGTGAGAATGTGGTAGCATTTGAAGGCTTACCATTCAATTGAAGCATAATTTCCTTTCATATTTGGTTGTTCAAAAACTTGATACATACATTGCAAAACAATGTTCACATGTTGAGTTTCCCTATTTTGCAATGGGTTCACACTTGGAAGGAAGAATCAATTGAGGACGTGGTAACAGGCCACACTAGTCCCAACAATGGAACATTCTTCAACAAGTATGCGCATGGGTGCATTTCAAAAATCATGTTCAACACGCAAATAGACAACAATCTGGTTATAAACTGAAGGCATTAGAAACCTGGCCTAACATATTGACTTCGACTTCGGAACAAAACATACCATGTTTCTAATTTGTTATGCTTTCCCCAAAAAAACCCTAAAATGCCAAACACATGTTGCTTAGGGGTAACCTAAAATCTAAAAGGGCACATCTCAGCCGTTCTCTGGTAGCTTGGAGGAGTTGGTGACCTAGTAGGGTTGCCAAGCTAACCACCATTCATTTAGGCCTTTGACCATATGCAGCCAATATCACTTGCCCCAAGAAGAGCTCCCAGAAGACTATATACAAATTTGTTCAACAAATTGAACAAACATATTTGATAGACAAATTGACAGAGTTATTCATTGCCAAGGTGATTACCTGACCAAATGGGTGCATATCATATGTAAAGGAGGCAGCAAATATGTGCCCATTGTAGTGACTGCTTTAGTAGGTAAGGCACTTGGTAGCGACTCCTAACTTTTTTTTTCTCGAGATATGGCAAATTTTATTTTATTGTCTAAAGGACCCAAGTCCCCAAGACAAGAGATAAAGGCCCGCTTTAGACGAGGGTCCAGGGTCCAATTTCCTAGGAACCAATTTGGATTGATTTGAAGCAAATTGAATCCTTGAGTTGGACTGTACCTTGGTCTGTAGCCTGATTCTTGATTCTCCAAATCAGAGCTCTCCACTTAGCAATGTTTTTTGGTCTAAACCAATTGATTTTCCCTCCAAAACAAGTGCCATGTAGGTTTAGCCTCAATTTGCCACTTTTTGGTCTTGGACCTTTGTCTAAAGGCCTTGGGAGAAATTTAAAAGCTTTTGACCAATAAGATTGCTTGACTTCATTGGTCCCGGGACCCTCATCTAAAGTCACCCCAAGTGTAGGGTAGCACACAAGGACAAGGGCATTTCCAAAATAACTTTTTTGGATTGAAAAAGGGTCAACACATGCCAGTTTGGCTCAACAAAATGGTTTTGGCGCAGCATTTTAAGGGTAGAAAAAGGCACAGCAAAACCTAACATTGATTGGCTACATGGTTTGATCAGCTCATGGTTTACTAGTCTCCTAACTTTTGCAGTACCAGTTTTAGTTTTATGGGTAGGGTTGAGAAAAAGTAAATCACAAAACCTTAGATGTAAGAAATACTCTTGCAAGGCCACATCCTAAGCATGGGTGGAGCTGCTGCTCAGAAACAGGAGAAAACAAATTTAAAAATGCCCCAATGTTGCAAATGAATTTTTGTGTTCTATAATCTAGCATCCACTAACACCAAAAAACATCTGTGGGCTTCCCAGTAAGGTTTTATACCACTTACGTGGTGTTCTTCCCCTTTGTTTGTTCACTTTTCCATGCTTCTACACACATTATGTAGAATCTCGTATATTACGGTCCAGTACTTAGCCAGACGTTGCTAAACTATCTTATGGATGATCACCTCATCACCTACATCACAAAATTGAACCCAAGAAAAAAAACGACAAGCTTTGGAAATGTAAATTTCTACAGAGCTTCTAATTGACCAGCCATTATGATTGGTGCAAGAGTGGTAGCATTTGAAATAGTTTCTCACCTTGCACTGTCCAATTGTTCATGGGAGCACAGCTGCAGAAACTCATAACATGGTATGTTGCATGCTATAAGCATTGGTAGAGGTCCAAATAGGGGGTGTGGGTGTACATCCTGAAGACCTTCACCTGGTTCAAACTTCTCTTCAAGCAACATCAGAATATCACAAAAAAGTTATGACCCTTCGATTACACTACCTAAATCAAAATGGGGTTTCCACCTATTAGAGGGCAAAGTCTCAAACCTAGATACATAGTAGCCTTAGTGTGAACAGACTATTAATTGCTCCAACACCTTGACAATGAACTCAATTGCAAAAAATCTCCACCTTCTGTTGAAAAACTACAAAATCATCTCCAAGCAATCCCACTCAATTACTTTTCAACAATTTCAAGAGCTTGTCCCAATTTGCCAACAAATATCATTGTTGATTTTGTTGAATTTTCTTTGGTGAAATTGTTCAACATTCAATAACTGGCAGGTAAAGGGTAGGGGATATGGCCAATTGACCAGAGGTTCTCAAAAAATCAAAGAACAGGTCTTGACCCTTGATTGCCAGTTATCAAAATTCATATAAAACCAGTTTTGATCCTTAATTGGGGTTCTAAAAAATCAAAGAACCAGGTCAAAGAACCTACCCTTAACCACTGGTTGTTTCATGAAAACCACCAGTTCTTTAAAAATTAAAAAAACCCCAGAATCGGAAGTTCATTTGATTCTGAAACTTTTTGAAAACCCATGACTAGAGATTCTACAATTCTAGAAGAAAAAAAACAACCATAACCAGAGGTTCTTTGATTTCTCAAACTTTTTCTAAAACCATAACTGGAGGATCTTTGATTTCTAGAATTTTAAACAGAAATGGAAGCTACTAACAAAATCAAAGACCTGCACAAGACTGGTTGTTTCCTTTAGAGTAGAAAGACCATGCCACTATTTGTTCATTGAAAGTCTGACTTCCACGTAGCATAGCACCAGGCCCAGCAGACATTTGCAGGCTACATGGATAATATTACAGCAGGATCAGGTCAATACCCATTGCTATATCCTGAAATCCCAGCTCAAATCCAAAAAAATCAAATCGTGGATTCAACAGAATTACATACCATCAATGTATTTACATCCACAAGGTGGTTTGGTGCCCAGATTTCAACTGGTTAGACTTGAACCACTACAAAGGATCCATAGAACCAATTTGCACACCAATGGGGCAAGCACCTAGATTTCGAACTGCTGGAGCCTCCACCCCAGCTGGGATCCTTTGAATCAACTGGCACAAGCTCACCTCAGCCCCTGCCAGCACACAGTGTTGTACTGATGAAAATATCAAGTCACCTGTCCTAGTAGTAGACAACTAGAAACATGCACCATCAGCAGGACATCAGCTATCCCAGATAGTCCCACAAACTAAGTTGATATAGGTAACAACAAGAAAAAAACCTGTGCCAAAACTATTCTACAAGAGACAATAAAATATGGAATTCTCACTATATTGTACCACACAGGTGTGTGGTAGGTACAGTGAGAGGTACAGGTAAAATGAATCACTACATAAGAGGTCAACTACCAGGGAGAATATGAAGTGATCCACAAGAGGAGCATAAATACTTTTGTTTGCATTATTTCTATCCCCAGAAATTTGTGTAAGGGAACTTTTGACATAAGAAAAAGTTCTTGCTAATGTGCATAGAGACATAATTGAACCTTAAAACATGGTACTATTCATCTGTTTGCATACTGCAGTTATACCAAAACTATACAAAAATAGCCTGAGAAATAATGAAAGGCCAACTGAGCTCACATCTCATTAGATGTTCCAAATTGTAGACTCAGTAATGGTCAATCTAAGTGGTGGCTCAAGGAAAAATTAGGGCAATTTATCTTCTCAGATCTGCACACCGCAATTACCACATAATCAAACCTCCAAGAATTGTGCTTACAAGCCGACTCCAAGATTCATATCCATTATGTTAGATGCTTACACCCATAACCACACTACTGGATAGAATAGCGGCCTCTTGTTTTTCTAACCAACATTATCCCTCTCCAAATAACCTTTCATTGAGGCCAATGGGCCACTGTATGGGTCCGCATCTGTAGTCTCCTTTGTACTAGAGTGCTGCTTGGCCTTTTGCTCACTCCCCCACTTTTCTGAAGGCCCTTTCCATTTAAGAACCATACATCTGCTATAGTTGAGACAGAGCGTCACACTGCAGACTTGAACCAAACACTATTGTCAATTTCCATTGCATCACGGCAATGTTGGGTGTCAGCTGGTTCACTTCTGTTTCCTCCTTGGGTGGTCCTCAAACCCCTTTGCAGCCAAGCTCTCTCAAGGCTTTGGCCTTCTTCACACACAAAACATTCTTCATGTAAGGCTCTGGCCTCATTCTTGTTCCAAAAACTAGGACCTGGTAAGAAAATAAGGCTTTCAACTGTACAACAGGTTGCCCCTTCATAAGATGGGCAAATTGTGTTGTGGTAGGCACAATAGACCATTGGCCCACCTCCATTCAAGTCTGGATTCGCCTGCATGTGGGAAACTTGCTCAGTCATGAGCAGCGGCAGAGATCAATCATGAAGGTTCATGAAGTACATTATCACATTTTCCTTTCCTCTTGTGACCTGTGCACCCATGTGTGTGGACTTATGTCTGTAACTGCTGCAACCTCTAATTTCAAGTCAGGCCCTAAAGTCACACACCCTTCGCACTGCTTTATACTGTCCACAGTAACTTAGAAGAGCACTGATACTTAATTGGGCATTTGCTCTTTGATGCAACTCAAATTCCACCAGCTCCTACAATTGAAGAACTTACCTCCCTCCTCTTCCATGGTCCCCATGTTGCAATCCTTTGTCTCACAGACAGCTGCCACATCCCCAGCAAGCTGAAGTCCAGGAATCTGATCCGCTTCCTGAACTTCACAAACATTGGTGCATTGAATTGATGAAGGATGGCTCTCAGAACTGGCGGCTGATGTGTTCTCCCCATTGTCAGCTTCTACAGCTGCAGAAGGCAAACACAATCCTGTTTCCATTGCTGACTGCAATGTGGAGGCATCCTCCACACCCCCACTGCATGAAGGATGATCAGAAACAGCTTCGATACCGTTGCTAAATGAGGGCTTCTGTGGTATAATCCCATTCTGCACCAAATGGGCAGCCAATGATTCATCAAGGCTGGGAAGACCCATCAGTAACCTTGTACCTCGAAACCCTTCTTCAGTCTCCACATGTCCACTGTCTGCTGGCAATTCCTCTGCAGATGCAGCAGACATTATTAGCACATTAGCACCTTTATCCTTATTACATAAAGTCAGTATCACAGACTGCTGTTATTAAAGTTGGTTGCAAACACAGTCTTAGTGAGTAGTGATTATGTTCCTTGATCTCAGTGAGAGTTGCATAGCTTCAAGAATTCTGGAAAGATTGAGATGCATTGCAAAACTGGAGCAGAATGAGTAACAGAAGAATGCCCTGCAACAGCTGATTCCTGATTAGTGTTCCCCAACCTGTGATATCACGATTCTCATGTTGGCCCGTGTCCATAACCCATAAGTGAGCTCCAGGCAGTACATTCAAATCAGCCAAAGTAGCATCCTCATCCTCAAGCTCTGTTTTGCCAAAGTGCACTCGTTGGTTCTCCCTCACCACCTTTAGATATTTGAGGCCAACAATTACATGAATCTCAGATAGAGGCCTACTACATGCATCCCTTCTTCATTCTCTGCACTTAACTCATGGTCAACTCGCATGAAATCCTTTGTGAAAATAAAAATGAAATGAACATATTGGCAGAGAGAATATATCTTCACAAAATCATTACTGTAATGTCTGGTACAAAAAATGGCTGTCAATCATAGCAAAACTGGCATGATGAAAAATTGATTGGATATTATCCAGACATTGTTACCCATTGACAAACACACTTGAGAACATATCAATGAAAAGAGGTGCAAAAATTCTCCCAACCAGCTGAGTGATCACCAAGGATGAAAACTCACCGCAAGTGCCTCCCAAATTTGTAGCTTCAACTGAAACACAGTGGTGTCCCCAGAGACATTCAGTGAAATTCTGGCACCTGAAGTTGCCGATGCCCGCCTTGCACGTTTGGAAGTTCGACGTTCAGCCTCAATGCCTGAAGTAGGTACAAGCAATGAAGGAGGAGGGTTCTTACCCCTGACCAAGTCCACTGTGATGTCCATGTTTGTATAATTCAGTCTGCTCAACAACTCATGAGTTTCACGCTCTTCTATACACTCTTTGCAAACCTGCAAAGCAAACCCGCATAATACAATGAAATGCCACCAAACACATCATCTCACCTGGAACTCTCTTATCCTGGTGGAAGCTACTTCCACCTGCATTTGGCCCTTTCTGATCCCATCTAGAGAGCGTTTTAGGTATGTTAAATTGTGGTGAGTTTCTCCTTCCCACAACATATATTTCTGGGGTGGATGATGCATGCTTTGCTGCAAATAAGTACACTAGGTTTGAGTGCACCCAGATGGCTAAGAAAAACTGGCCCATAAAGCTCAACTATGGAACAAACCAGACCCAATTCCTGGGAACTATCTCTAGACATTGAAAGTGAAGAGAATCATGATAACACCAATTCAAGCCAACTGCTTCAAGCCTCCTTGACTAGGGTTCTGGACAACTTTTTGTGAGACATTATAACCCCTCACAAAATACAACTAGCATAAAAACTTGAGCTAAAACTGAGGCAATCAATAGCTGACATTTATTCCACCTTTAACTCGTCCCTAGACTAGAGCTAACATTTTCTTTAACAAAGATTCTTGGCAGATCAGTTTACTTACCTCAGGATGAGTTTGCAGAACAGGGAGGACTTCTTCTTTGCAGTTCATACCATCTCGACAGTTCTCAAGGTCTAAGTTAGTTGAAAGTTTGTATTTCATGCCAGGCTTGGCCCCATTGCAAAGACTATACAGAGCACTTCCTTCAACATGGTCCACAAGTTCCTCTCTAAGAACACAGTTCCTGGTGTATCCATGAAGGCCACTAGAATCCAATAAAGCACGAATGCCCTTATGAGGATCCATCTCCCACTGTTGGCATAGGCTCTGCCAGTCATCTTCTGTGACTATTGTAAACACATTGTTATCCTACAATGAAACCCAACCCAAAGAATAAACTGTTTAGTATTCTTCCAATTGTCACAAAGATAACAGTTTCATAGATACTGGACTCTTCAAAAACCTACAAGACTCATCTGCATAGGGCACACAATTTTTTTCTCAATTAGAATTTGCGAAGCCAACAAGAGTTCATCTCACTCTGCTAGCACACATCTTGCATCTGACAATACACTATAATCTCCTTACGCCAGATATCTGTTGAACAAGATCGCCCTGCCGTGTTCTCAAAAGGGTGGGAGGTGGGAAGAGCATCCTCTCGTGCTGTTCATGAAACAGACAAAGACTACATCAGAGTGTTTTCATTAACCAGCTAATAAGAATTGCTAGAGACAGACGGGGGCCATAATTTTTCATTCTTCTTGAACACCAATACATGTACTCTTCAATGAAGAACAGAAGCCAGCAGTCAACATGCGCTGGGTGGGTGGCTCACCTTTTGACAAAGTAGAGACAGGATGAAACCTTCTAGTCCAACAGGTTCATCAACAGCCAGAACATTTTTACCGCGCGCTCCCAAATAACTGCGCCATTTGCTTAGCCAAATTGAAGGGACTAAGAAATACAAGTAGCCTGGATGGATCACGAGCTGTTTGCCACCATACAGAGCTTCATGTTTCACCCGCTGTTCAATTTTGGTTGCCCTGAAACACCCAACACAAAAAAGGACAAATTTTGTACCAGTCCTTAGCAATATTTGCTTTGACAATCTATAAGGTGCACCATGGTCTAAAGTAATCAAGGTCACAACTGTGAAAGAGCTGGAGAAAGGAACAGTAGAGATCTATTTACCACCACAAGAGAAGAGACAGAGAGAGAACAAACAACTTCATGACAATCATGAGATTTTAAGCACAAACAAAACAAGAGAAGCTCACCTCAAGCCTTCTTTTTTAGAAGCTGCTTTGTTTATTTCTGTCTGACATTGTTGACATGTTTCAACATCCCCTCGAAAGGACTGATGTCCTTCAAAATGAGCACCTTCAACTTGTTCAGCATTATGCAGAAAGTATGCCCAAACTCTCTCTGGCACTAACTGTCGCTTGGCCCCAGCAGCCTGCTCTGGTAAAAGCCCCCCATGAGGACACTGCAATGCTGCTGTTGGTCCTCCATCAGCCACTGAGGGAGCATCCGTTGCTTTCCGCCGGACCCATTGCAACAACCTACATTCAACCAAAACAGTTGATAGTAAGAGTCTAACCCTCTTCCTGTCAGGTTTGCCTGCATGATTTGTGTCCCTCAACCAACCTACAGAATATGGAATGCTGAGGTATTCTAGCATGTATCATGCAAATGTCACATTAACTCCTGCACTTTCATGATGCAGCAGTTCCAATTGCCACCTACTTCCATAATCTCGTCCACATTGAAGCTGCAAAAAATGAGAGTTCACAAGGAAGAGACACCCAAACATACAGAGATGCATCCTTGTCTCACACTTTTCCAACACATCCTCAAAAATATCGAAGTTTCGCTCTCCTTACAAACAGAGCAACCAGGAGAGAGAGTACCCACCAAGTTCTGGCCACATAATAAGATTGACCCTCCAACCCATGACCAGCCAATACATCCTCAACAACCTCACGCATGTAATTTCTCTGGTCACGGTAACTATCAGCAGATGCAGCTGCCTTAGCCTCCTCAAATATGCACTCAATGCAGTAATCATTTTCAGACAGCGCAGGACCTCCACCATACTGAAATTGGAAAGCAACACAACGCAATTATCAGAGGCTCAAAATGTGGCATAAGTTCAATGCCAGAAGTTGTGGTGAAAAAATAGCCATCAATAAAGAACCCTCATGGAAACATAACCTAGTTCATGAACCAGAACACTTTGCAATAAGAACTTTGTACACAGCAACATCAAATACCTCCCAAAATATGTGACCCCAACCAGCTTTAAGGACTTCCTTGCTTCTGAAGTCACATCTAAAGACTCAAATCCTCAAGCACAATTGGAAGAACCCTAATTCAAAAGCACAGATGAAGAACAAATGATTGTGAAATTAAGCAGACAGTGAAGAGAGCAGACCAGTGCCTCCAACTGCTTCCAAGCTTTGGGTGAAATGCGCTTCATGTGGGAGACCTTCTTTGGGGAAACTTTCTGTCCTTGGCATACCAAATCTCTATTGTCAATAGGGGGTCTGCATCTCCATCACATCATTATCTTCATGTCAGTGAAGTACTCAACCAAAGTCCAAACAAAGGACTTGCAAACAAATTGACACTGCTTTTGTCAAGGCCTGTGATGGGTACTGCAGCCACTCTTAACAAATTGTGACTGATAAAAGCCTACAAATAACAGAACTTACTGCCAAAGCAGTAGGCCTCACAACTTTCAAGAAAGAAAACAGAATGAAAGGGACAAAATACTCACGGTGGTCTCAAGCTATCAGCCCACAATCTGAGCCAATCAGTAGAAATCCAAAAAAATGGGTCATCCACAGACTTCACTGGGGCCTGAGCCAGCACTCCGCGCACTTCCTTCTTCCGACTCACAATCCTCAACAATTCCTCTTCTCGACGACTTGTGTACTCCCAGCACAAAGTCTCAAATTCCTTATTCATTTCCTCAATCTCCAGCCTAAGATGTTCAGGCAATGACCTGCTCTCATCATCAACATTAGTCACAGGTTCATGCACCCCTGGTTCTGTCCGCTGGCTATACATCAGCATGTACGCATCTGCTGATGTCAACATGTCATCTTCATCAGTTGCTGATGATGATAATAGATTTGGCAGAGGAGCCTCAGCTGAAGATGACACTTCTGGAGCTGGTTTACCTGGCATATCATCTGTCCAACAACATTGTGTACCATTCCAAATGGATGAGTCGAGCAAAAACTATCCCAAGTCTCTCTCATTCCTACATTTTGGCAACAGTAGACAAGAGGAAAACTTCTGAGGGCTCTCAAGTTGACCACATGTCCTAGATATGATAGGCCAGAATCTCCTGGATGACAACATTTGCAAACCCAAGAGGTGCAATACTTAGGATGGTCAAGCAAGAGTGCTTAATGGGTAAGTAAGACAGACACAATCAGGAAACATCATTCAGGACATATCTAATCATTGCAATGTCCTCATACTGATTGAACTCTTAGCATTCTCCACAAAAGCTGTCAGTTCAGATTGAAAGGATTAAAAGCATAAGATCATCTTACCATCATGCAATAATGCTGCCTCTTTGGAGCATTTGGAAGCAGTGACTTGAGGCAAGACCTCTCCAAAAGGATGGAACCCAAGGCTGGTTACCTGTTCATCATCAAATTGCCACCATTCTCCTGTCTGATCATCCTGGATGTGTGCCACATAGTGGCCACTGTTAGCCATGCTTCCCTTGTGCACCAAAATAGCAGATAAGTCATATAGCATCCTGCTGGCATCTCCAGCCAATGCTCCAGGGGAACTCAATCGAGGCCCCATGTCAATTGTCCTGGGAAAACTGAACTTTGAAGTCACCTTCTTTTTCCTTGAAGTCTGTCACAAAACGGACACAAATCATGTCAGCCTTCATATATCTGACCACTAACAATCTCACCTGACATCCAAACCGGGGTGAGTGACCCATGGCAAATAGCCTACATGAAGTAAAAGTCTTGGTGAGCATAGTATGAAAACCACACTCCAACAAGGCTTGTTCCTTGCAGACATGCCTCCTTCGACAGTTTTGAAACCCTGTTTGAGCGCATTACAATTTCTGAGAATTCCTGTTGTATGTCATACTCTTTTAGACCTCCGAGCCTGTGAAGTATCCATTTTGCTTTCTTCCCCTTACTTTTCCTCTTCAGCATGCACCCAGGCAACTCTGTGATGTCCAATCCACAGATGGTCTTTAACAGTGAAAGTAAGAATTTGTCAAACCTTTGCATTGAACACAAATCGCTTGAGCTGGAAATTTAAGACAGGAGGAAGAAAATGGAGTTTTGTGCAGTGGGTAGCATCAACACGCATTTGACAGCCCTCACAGAGCCACTGATTTTCACCTTGCAGCTCTTCCTCACTTAAATAGTCATTCAAACTTTCCTCAAGACTGGAAAAACCCTTCACATTCAACTCCAACTCATAAAAGTCCACAGCCTCCTTTGATGCATCTGACTCTTGCCCACACTTGGAGCACCTTCATAGAACAAAATGGAGCCACATGTTTAGTCATCCCACCTGACATTCATATTTCAGAAATTGTACACATCCTCCATATATGAACAGTTGCATATAATTGTGAAAAGAAGGATCTAGACTCCTTCAACAAAATTCAATAGGCATCTTGAAAAATTATCTCCCAGATACTGACAATCTAAATCAAATTGGAGAAGTGAATGCTCACTTAATGACATAGGAAAAGGTGCCACGAAACACATTTTGTACAACATTTCGGGCCAATAAACAATCCGATGTCGCAAGCACTCTCTCCAGTAATGTAAGTAGCAGCTTCAGAAACTCCTGACCATCCTGCTGTACTGCATTATCAAGCTCCAATGTGCTTGCAAAGGGAGCTGAATCCACAGCCATCTTCTTCCCAGAATGCAACTGTGCAAAAAGGAGGCCCAGCTGGTACAGTACTGGCTGCCTATTCATCAACTCCACCTCTGCAGCAAAAACACCTGTACGAAATGCCCTGTTCACCAATGCACTTTCTCTCAGCTAGCACATCCTTCCACTTACATCTTTTCTCTCATGTTCAAAAATTACCAATTCTTATGTTAAAAGTAGAGAGGTCACGGTCTGAACATGTTATTTAATGAACACAGGGCAGGTACTAGCAAAATTTCAACACAAACATGCCATTCTTGGAGCTACAATCTGGAGGGTTTTATATCATGAAAAGGCCCTGGATTATTGGACTAACTTGGGGGCACTGGGGGGAAAGCACAAACAACTATGTCACCACAATGCTTTCCTGGATCCCTAACTATATACTCTTTTTTCTCCATAGTTATGTCAAACCCAAGAAAAATTTAAAGATCACAGAATAGTACAGTTGTAGAAGTTTCAGATCCAATGCCATGTCAGAAAACAGGCAAATGAAAAAATCAAACCCTTCCAAACAAAGAGAAAATTAACCAAAGCAACAGCAAGCCTAGGCCATGATGTCAGCTAGCACTCACATGGTAGCTACTAGAAAAAAGTCAATGGGCACAGCAGACAGAGAAACAAGCAGAGAAACCTATCCACAATAATTCAAGGAGCTGAAAAGCATACCTGTTCATATAAAGGCACTGGAGAACACTGTTCACATAGCAGGTGGCCCCAAGATTGGTAAGACCTGATGGAGACTCCTGTGACAAGCGGAGTGCATCCCCAGGGTCAGGTCCAAGATCCTGAAGAGCATCTGCTACCTTCCGCCAGAGCCCATGCTTGCGAACACCATTGGGTGGGGGCACAAGCCCACAAAAACAATTGGGAGAGTCCTTGGAATTAACTCGACAACTGTGACACACAGGCTTGTCAATGTGGTAAAGCTGTATGATATCCTCTTTGGAGATACTGTGGCTCATGTTTATTCGTCTGTATTCAAACAGAATGCACCCATTAAGATTTTGTTTTCTGGATCACCAAAAACACATCATCCTGTCACACTTCTCACATGGGCACCTACATACAGAACTATATATAAAACTCTCACGAGTATTGAGAAATCTCCACACATGAAATCAAGAAAACCAGTACCAGGTGAAAAACTTTTTCCTTTTAAGTTCAAGGGAAATTCCCAGATAAGGACTGAATAACAATGCCAAAAATAACATCGAAATTAGCAGCACAAACAGCATGAAAGTCTCTCACTTGACAGTCCAGAACTACCCCAAGAATATCAAACAGATTTGCAAGAACAAAAACACACTGCCATGAGCTTCACTTGTTTGAGCACAAAGCTAGATTCTCTACAGAAACACAAATGACAAGCTCAATCCCTCCCCCCTGCCCCCCCCCAAACGCCCCCAAAAACCTGAATTGCAAAGAAGCCCACATAAAACCATGGAGATCTTGGCACACTTCCAGCTTGAGGTAAATGCTTCAATAAAATGGCTGAATGAAAACCATCATCTGACTGATAGTAGGAAGAAGAGGGAATATAGGAAAATCAAAGGAATAGAATAGGGAGGCTCTATTGCACCCTCATTTCCATTTGAATCAAAGCGAATTAGGGTGGAAATCCTGCAATGTGTTATGGTATGCATAAGCTTCCATCAGGCTTGCATACAGTGTTGGATTGTTGCACTCACTACTGACCTTGGACTTTCTTAAACAAACCACTGGATGATCAAGGCTTCCCGACTCACTCAGTTAAGAGTAAGAGCCTTGTTAGTGATTGTTCACAGTTTTTCCAGCATTCAGACCTTCCTCCATCTGCATGATCTTGACTGAAGAAGAAGGGATTATCGGATGAATTAATGCAAAATCATTGCAGAAATTATTTGTCCCCCCACAGGTGTTCTACACCCATGTTCTGCTGTTTGTCCATCTACTGGAGCCGTATCTTGCTTATTTTAGAGGTATGCTTAAGAACTCTTGCAAAGTGAGAGATACTGAGAGCACATTGATCTTGGGTCTCCTTCCTTCCTACCCATCATCGGTGCAACTTTGTAAAAGCTTTTGTAGTTGGAGAACAAAAACCAGATAGCAGAGAGAAAGAAGTCAAGTCTGTGGTGAGGGGGAGTTGTTGCGTTCAAGACTGAAAACGAAGAAGAATAGATTCTGGAGTGTTTATTCTCAGTTTGCAGTAAAATTTCATTTGGAGCAGGAGATGAGTATGGAAGGAAGGAAACCCCTGAAACAAAATCCGTGTGCAAAAAGAAGCACGCACACAACTGTGTGTGGCGGTGTTTTCCCACGGTCTCCTAGCACATTGACATGGGAAGAAGAAGAAGATGAAGAGAGTAAAACCCTGGAAACAATTGTATCATAGACCCCACCAAGGCATCCAACAACCAAAATTCCAGAAAAAACACCCAAAAATCCTCTGCTATACGCAGGAAGGAAGGAGAGAGGCATATCATGTATACATCATCTAGAATGTGACTCATCGTCATCGATGGCGCCTCTCGAAGATTTTTTTTTTAGGTGAAGAGAAAAAACTCAACCCTAACCCTATGAATGCCCCGTCCACCCCCCCCCCCCAAGGTTGCATACCGCAAATGCGTTGCGGAGAGCGTGGTAGTAGAACCATTTGGACCACCACCACAGTGCTTCTTTCTCTTGGAACCTCCTCCTCCTCCTCCTCCTCCTCCTCTTTCCGCACTCTCCATGGCCTGCTGCAACGGAGCAGGAAGAGAAGGAAAGGAAAGGAAGGAAGGAAGCGCGCGCGTCGTCGTCGTCGTCGTCGACTCTCGAGCTCCTCCGCTTGTGTGCGCGCAATTTGGGCGGCATCTCGAAACGAGATCCCAAGTCTTATATTTTCTCGATGAGATATATATAGCCAAAAAAGGCTACCTACTTTGTAACTTGAAAGTGCTAAAATCAAGTGATTTTTCGGATTTTCTTTCCCAAAAAAAGTCCAAAAAACATTTCGCCGAAAAAAATCAAATAAAATCACTGACCCCAAGAAAAGCACCGGGACCCTGTAACTTTTTATTACTGGTTTGGGACCTGGTGTATATTTTAATATTGGTTTGGGACCTGGTATATATATTTGAGGTGACATAACCATTTTGGGACATGGTAATTTTTGAGGTGATTATTACATATAGTAAAGGAAGTCGGGATGAAATGAAGCTTTCCATCCATCCATCCGTCCCGTCATCCATCCCAACAGAACAAATATATATTTTAAAAAGGGAAACAAATAGAAAAAAAAAAAAAAACAGAAAAACACTTTAACAATTAGAAGTTTTTAAACACTTAAACATGGAAAAAAAAGGGTAATACAGTAAAATAATCTTAAAAGAAAGTTAAAAAATAGATGACAAAAAATAGGAAACAAAATAGAGAGCAAAAGAAAGCAAAAAACCAATACTCGAAAGAATGAGGTTTGTCTTCTTTTTCCAAACTTCAAACCTGCATCTACTCAAACAAAAATAAATTTTTTAAAAAAATTATTTTTATCATAAAACATATTAGAAAAACTAGAATTTTTTGAAAAAGAAAATAGAAACAAAATAAATAAATAAACGCATTAAAAAAAATGAAGATAGACAAAATAAGAATAGAAAAAATTAAAACATGAAACAAAAATAAACAAAAAAAAAGTAAAAACTATAAAACTATAAAAAAGGAATGGAAACAAATGAAACAAGGAAAAGGAAATACAGTAAATAATTTTTAAAGAAAAAAATTACAAAAAAGAAGAAACCAAATAAAGAGTAGAAAATAAGAAAAAATAAAACTTATAATAATGAAGAAAAACCCTACATGAAAAAGAATGAGGTGTGTCTTCTTTCTCCAAACTTCAAACTTGCATCCAAATAAAGAAAAAAACAAAAGTGAAAAAAAAAAAAAAAAAAACACTTTATTTTTATTATAAAAAATAATAATAAAAACAGAAAACACATAAAATTAAAAAATATATAAAAGATAAAAGCTTTTAAAAAAAAACTAAAACATGAACCAAACATTGTTGAAATAACACACCTGTGCATTAGGCATGGGTTTCAAACCAGTTTGGGACCTGGTAATTTTTGAGGTGATATATAACAACTGGTTTGAGAGCTGTTTACATTTTGAGGTGATAATTACAATGGTCTGGGACCTGGTATATTTTGAGTTGATTTCTTTACTGGTTTGGGCCCTGGTATATATATTTTGAGGTGACATAACCAGTTTGGGGACCTGGTGTGTTGTGAGGTGATATATATCTAGTTTGGGACCTAGTTATTTTTTGAGGTGATATAAAAACTACTTGTTTGAAAGCTGTTTACGTTTTGAGGTGATAATTATGTACCCGTTTGGCACCTGAAACATTTTGAGGTGATAATTATACTGGTTCGGGACATGGCATACTAGTTTGAGGTGATAATTACACTGGTTTGGGACATGGCATACCAGAACAGTGAGTATGGTTATACACAGGGTGAGATTCAAAAAAAAAAACCTGCAAAAAAGTACATTAGCATTCAACGGGGGATGAAACTCAGAAAACCATCAATTTTGGTAGTAAACTCAGTTTCATCCTGTCTTTCCTTTCTACCTGAGCGCCTCCAGAGTTGCTACCAATCTTTTATGGTAGTAAACTGAGTTTCATCCTGTCTTTCCCTGAGCGCCTCCAGAGTTGCTACTTATTTTTTCACTTCTCCTAAGTGTACAACTACTATAATTTGGTAGTCTCGAACATCGTGCATTAAATGCTGATATCAACAATTTCATACTGAGATTTAATCAAATGTGTTCTATTTTTGCGGATACCACTGAAAGAGTGGATAGGGGGGTTCAAATGAGGCCCAAAAGATAGGGTGAAGATAGGGTGACTTTACGGATAACTCTAATCTAATCTATTAATTCACTTGCCTATCTGTGACCTGGCGTTTCAACCCGTTAATTTGCGAGCCAATTCTGTTGCAAAAGCATTTTCTATGTTTTAACACTATGGCAGAACCGGTCGTAGCTGACAAAAATGAGGGGGTATTTATAGATACACACCTGGTTTAAGCGGGTATTTTATCGTGATTACCGAGTTGGGCTAGGCACGCACTGGGCACGGGCATGGGTGGGCAAGGCCCGAGAAAGGGGCACGACATGGACGGACTGGGCATGAACGAACACGGCACGAGCGAACTGGGCACAGACTAGGCACAAGCTAAGCACAGGCAAACTGGGCACGAGCTGAGCACGAGTGAGTTGGGCACGAGCTGAACACGGACTGAGCACGAGTGAAATGGGCACAACACGAACGAGTTGGGCACGAACGGATTGTGTTCGAACGTCACGAGTACCCACTAGTAAATAAATAAAAAATTGTGGGCCATCGTGAGAATCTCAAACGTACAAGAGATTCACACGTGGACGAACAAGATCTAACAATGTCCCCCATAGAGCCGAGGTAATAAGTTTCGCTACTTATTGACATTAATTGTTTCCAAAAAAATAAAATTATGTTTTCTTTTTTTTTCCCTTTTTTTTCCTTTTTTTTCCTCTACAAGTGGGAAACGATTTTACCTACTTACTACCCACAAATGTTGTATAGTCTAAATTATTTATTTATTTATTCATTTATATCTCTTCAATAGCCAAAATTTTATTAGAATTAATGGTTCTTTGGAAAAATCAATTTTCAAACAATATTTATTTTCTCTTGTTCGAGTTTTTGGGTACCACAACAACACCAATGAGAAAAAAAGTCGAATGAATATCACAATTTCTTTTCTTTTATTTCTTTTAATTTTAATTATATATTGTATATAATCTAATTTTTTAATTTTTTAAACATACATGGAAAGGCTTTGGATATTTTATTTTCTATTTTTTAAATTTAAGCATCTATAAGGCATATCATCTAACCTATCTGGTGTAGAGATCTAGTAAAATTTCAACAGCAAAACATTAACCATGGTTAGGTAAGGTGCCCTCCACCTACAAACCCTATTCTTTGAAGAGGCATTTATCAATGTGGGTTAAAAAGTGTTCTCCCAAAACACACCACCAAAATTTTCTCAAAGTGCTTGATGTGATTTAAAATTGGAATATTTTTATCCTTTTTTAATTTTTAAAATTTCAAACTATAATTATATTTGAATATTTTTTCTTTTTTTTTCCATTATCCATTATTGATTATTTAGTTTATTGGATGACTCCTCGACTAGTTTCATTACTAAGTGGACATCCACTTGATAAACCATGGTCAAGGCAACCTCCCTCTAATTAGTTGGGCAGAACCTACTAGATATTGTAGTACCTTGGCAACTTCGACACATGTCTATGGAATAAGTAATTTTGTAATTTTGTCAAATCCATTTTGACAAATAAAATATTCCACAATTCATATTTACTAGTGTAGCCCGTGCCCTTGGCCTCAAGTGTGAACGCATTGAAGGCTCAACTTAATTTTTCATTCCAAACCCAATTTTCTTTTTATTTATATTTATATTTTATATAATATAATATTATAATATTTCTAAATGTACATGGAAAACGTGGACAAAGGCTTTGGATATTTTATTTTCTATTTTTAAAATTTAAGCATCTATAAAGCATATCATCTAGCCTATTTGGTGTAAAAATCTGGTAAATTTTCAACATCAAAACATTAACCATGGTTAGGTAAGGTGCCCTCCACCTACAAACCCTATTATTTGAAGAGGCATTTATCAATGTGGGTTAAAAGGTGAAACACACCACCAAAACACATCCTTTTTTAATTTTTAAAATTTCAAACTATAATTATATTTGAAAATTTTAGGGTTCTTTTAATATTTAAATTTTCAAACTATAATTATATTTGAATATTTTTGCTTCTTTTTTTTCTTAATTGTGAAGAACAAATCATCCATTACTGATTATTTAGCTTATTGGATGACTCCTCGATTGGTTTCATTATTAAGTGGACATCCACTTGATAAACTGTGGTCAAGGTAACCTCACTCTAGTTAGTTGGATGGAACTTACTAGATATTGTAGTACCTTGGCAACTTCGACACATGTCTATGGAATAAGTAATTTTGTAATTTTTCATTCCAAACCCAATTTTTGCAATTTGTTTGAATTTCCAAGAACAAAATCCACTCCAAAATCAATACATCTTTCACACCTTAGCTCTGAAAATTGTTAAATAAACTCTATTAAATCAAACTTGTTGTTGTTAAGGGCTTTTCAACAACGTTGAGAATGCCCCCAAATTTTAATATAGTTTTTGGTTTCGATTTTATTTATTTATCATTGAAAAAATGGTTCAATAATCAATAGATTTCACTATTATATAATCAATAGACTCATGGATAGCTTTCTAAAATATCAAGAGTTAATGGTTTGAAAAAATTTAATGCAACAAAACAATACAATTTATCTTATTTCATACACTACACTAGTGTAGCCTATGTCATGCCCCCCAAGTGTGAACTTGTTTAAAATAATAAAAACTCAACATATAAAAATTATTTTGTAAAGTTTAGGTTGTAGAGTTAATTTAAACCCTAGATCCTATATCTAATTTTTGAAGAATTAAATATGACAAATGTGACCACATTTTCAATTGATTTTTTCTTCTAAACATGGTCTTTTGTAATTTATTTGAATTTGTAATGATAAAAATCACTTAAATTTTCATATATTTCACATCCTACGTCCAAACCTTACAAAATAAATTCCACTAAATCCTATTCATTGAAATCTTTTTAACTATACCAAAATGCATATCCCAATTTCTTATACTTGAATTGAATGGTACACTTTCAAACTTGACGATTTTTTAATTGATTTTTTTCCAAAACCTAGTTTTTTGTGATTTATTTAAAATTTTCAGGCCAAAAGTCATTTAAAACTCAATATCTCCCCCATCTTAAGTTCAAGTATTATAAAATATATTCTATTAAAGCATGTTCTTTAAAATCTTTCACTAATACAAAAGTGGGGTGTAGGGTCATTAGCCTAAATCACTATAAATTTTTTTTAATGAAATAATTTCACTACAATTTAGTGGTTTCACTTTGATTAAAATTATTTCACAATAATATCATTATATAAACATTGTGTTTCATCACTAGTTGACATAATTCATTATTGTAATTTATTGTGATCAATAGGTTTATTTAAATTATTGTTTTAAATAACTTATGATATTTTATGACACATTTTATATTAATTTAAGGTACCCTTGTTATTTTAATTTATACCCTAAGTTATTATGACCTATTATAGGTAATTATACCTTAAATTATTATACGTTATCATATCTTAAAATATCTTAACTAGTTTATTATAAGATTTTTATTTTAAATTATTTTAAATTAAATTATTCAACTAACCATAGGCAATATGTAAGTTATTTTATTTTAAATTAATAATATTATTTCAAGTTCTACTTTAAGCTATTATAAGTTATTTTATCTTAAGTATAAATAATTTAAGTAATTTAAAATATAATATAATGACCTGAGGTAAAATAATCTAAATCAACTAATAATAGTTTATGAAAAAATGATTTTAAATATCCCATGATAAAATAACAACCAATAAATAACCCATGATAATATAGCGTAAAATATTTAACAATAGCTTATAATAGAATATTAACCAATGACCATTAATAAAAAAAACCAATAATAACCACAAATAGCCATTAATAGAATAATCATTAATAATCATAAATAACCATTAATATAATAACCACAAATAATTATTAATAAAATAACCATCAGTAAAATAATCACCAATAACCATTAATAAAAAAACAAGTTAATAAAATATGCACCAATAGTCAACAATAAAATACACACAAATAACTACCAATATACTAACCATCAATAGCTATTAATAGAATATATAAGCACCAATAAAATAATAACCAATAAAATAGGCATTAATAAAATATGCACCAATAACCAGTAATATAATAATCACCAATAAAATAACCAACTAATAAAATCATCACTAATAGGTTATGGTAATATAACCTAAAATAGTTAATTAATAAAATAAGGTAAAATAGCTTTCAATAGCCAAAGATAATGAACAATAACGAAAAATAATTCACATAACCAAAAAATAAGTGAAGCTGAAATAACTTATAATAGCCCAAAATAACCTACAATAGTAAAAAAATAACTTTAAATAATTTAAAATAATTGAAAGTAACTTAAGATGAAATATATTAAAATAGCCGAACATAACTGAAAATAATCGTAAATAATGTAGGGTGAAAAAATTTTAAAATGTTATTAAGTAGTGATATTCAAAAAAATTGTTCAAACGATTTTACAATTTCAAAAAGAAATAAATGTAATTGTGTACATTATTGAAAAACTTTTAAATTAAATTTTAATCCTGTCATTTCACTACAACAAAAGGTGTCCATGTACACCAAATGATTTCACTAGTTTTTAAATGAATTCAATGGTTGTAATGAACGAGGACAAGTGAAAAAATAGTGAATTCATTGGTTTAGTGAACAAGGATTAATGAACCACACCCACATTTATTAAAAATGTATGGACAAATTTTCAATAATATATGAATTTTCAAATTTTATGTTTATTGTGTCTAAAATGAAATATTTGATATAGATAATACAATGTAAAAAATGTAACATATTATCACAACAAATGTGGTGGTTTGATAATAAAGGTGTTTGCCTCCATCTTAAAGGTGAAGGGATCAAACTTCACAAATGGTGCGTTTAAATGAATTTTTAAGAACACACCTACCCTATACATTACACACCATGTTAATGACATGTAATTTTTTTTTCCTTTCCGTTAATCATTTCATTCCATTTATTTCCATTTGTATTGTTGTGTTGCATAACTTCTTTCCATTACCCACCTACCCTAAAACAACATAAAATAAACGTAAAATGTTACATTTATTTGTAAATTCCTCCCACTTTTGGAACTTAATTTAACTATATTTTCAATAGGTAATTGAATTGTTTACATAACATTTTTAAAATTATTTATTAGTTTTGTATTTCCCAAATTGCAAACCTTGTGAAAGAGTCAACCATTGATAATGCCTTTGGAAGTAATCATTACTTACACCAAAGACCAAATGATCTTTTAAACCCCCCACAAAACACATTGTCATGGAAATCATTCTTCATTTTAAGGTTATGGTTCATGGCATACAAAATGGAATAGATATAAAAAGCAAAGAGGGACAATATGCAAAATTCACATAAAACACAATTAGCGATTAAATGGTAATGACACCCCAAGAATGGGATATATTCTTGAAATAAGTACAAAACTCAAACCTTTTATTTCAAGAATATTTTATTCTAAAAGTGTTGTTTAATAAGCGAAGATGAATCAACATCACCAATGCACCATCCATTAGATGCCTGATATGCCTCGATTACACGAATAAACCTTCAACTAAATTAATAAATGGGCTCAGTTTAGTAACTCATTATGGATGATGTGAGTATTATATATAAGTAAATAAATAAGAAAATAGGTAATTATTATGTAAATATATGTTTTATACATAGGTAAAAGGTTGTTTTTACTACATACTAACAACTTGTTTGTGCATTGTTAATATGTTGGTAATAAAAAACACAATTGAGATAACTATGATGGTAAGTTAAGGAATTAAAACCCAACATAAAATTATTCATTGATCATTTACCATCCATTTGAACATAATGTTCTTCCTCTCCTCCCTCCTTTTATTGTGATCCATGATGCCCAACTAGTAAGTTTAAAAAAACAAAAAATTCATCCACAAAATATAAAAACTTTTCATTTCCCAATATGTTTTTATGTTTTGGGAAGGAACTATTCATGTGTATGAAAAGCCATCTTTTACCACTTTTAAAAAAAAGGAGGTCATTATTTGAAAAATAAATGATTACAAATTTTTTGAAACATTTTGTGCATAATCAACCTCTAATTGAAATTTACCAAAATTTATCAAGAATGAAACAAAATAAACATGAATATTATTTAGAAATTTGTGAAAAACTATTTTAATTTTATATTACAACCAAATTTGACCAAATTTGAAAGTTTGTGAATCAAACCAAATCGATACTTTCTTGTGGTTTATTTATGGAAATATGGTCTTTTTTATAAATATTCCCCACCAAACACTATTAGGTACACTTATGGGTTCTTGTAGCACATTCACCCAATGACCTTTTTCATGCATAGGTTGTTCATGAAAGGTGCCATTTGACATGATCTAACGGTGAATGAAACCCACACCCATTTATAAGAAATGAAAAGGTCCAAACCACTTGGGCTATATACATCATCATTGAAATTTTTTTAAATCAAAACTAAAAGAAATATGACAACCAAGGCGAGTTATTGGTAATTTTCAAAAGTTCCATTGAGTAGAATTTTAACAAAATAATTCCATAATTTTGAGACCTAAATCAAAATAGATGTCAATTTTTTAAAACTAAAATCTATAATTGAAAATTCATTATAAATTGAAACTTATAATAGAGATTGCACTTCAAGCTTTGGTTTAAAAAGTGTAACATAAAATTATATGTGTTTAGTTCATATTAATGATTATTAAATGTAGTCATATTTTCTTTGTTTTCCAAGTTATTGGGCAAAGAAATTGTGTTAATAAATTAAAGTTTATTAAAGGCAATGATTAAGGTGACTTGCATTAGTTTATCATATAGTGGAATAATCATTATTAAGAATGAGATTAATGGGGCCTCATGCAAGTGTGAATCAATTATAACAACATTCATTATGCTACATTTGAATTTGGCAACATGTCAAAAAGGCAGATGGTTGAAATTATTTGAAATTGATTTCAACTTTTCATTTTAAGTAGTTAACCTTTAATTGACATTTGACCAAAACAATCTTAATCCAAAAAGGGGATCACCCCACACAAATGTGTTTAAAAGTTATTCAAATCATCTAATTTTTAAATATCTTATATATGAAAACTTTTGGGGATGAGAAATGAAGCAACCCTTGAATCCGCCCAACCCTCATCCGTCCCGTCCCGTCATCCAGCCGGATGTGAATTTTTTTGAGGACCTTGAGAGCTTTCTGATATTTCCTGTCATCACACTATGTTTTTTTAGCAATTGTAACAAGATTTGATGACTGTGTTTTTTTAGCAGTTGTAACAACATTTGCGATGCTCGAACCGTCATCCGTCCCATCCCATCATCCAGCCGGATGTGAATTTTTTTGAGGACCTTGAAAGCTTTCTGATATTTCCAGTCATCACACTGTGTTTTTTTAGCAGTTGTAAAAAGATTTGATGACTGTGTTTTTTAAGCAGTTGTAACAAGATTTGATGACTGTGTTTTTTAAGCAGTTGTAACAAGATTTGATGACTATGGTTTTTTAGCAGTTGTAACAAGATTTGCGACATCGCAATTCGGGCGAGAGCTTTCTGATTGTATTCCTTCTGCAAGCAATTTTTTTGTTTTTGGTTGTAGTTCTAAAAAAAAATGCGAGTTCTAATAAGAATTGGGCGAAAGCTTTTTGATTGTATTCCTTTTACAAGCAATTTTTTTGAGGACCTTGAAAGCTTTTTGATATTTCCAGTCATCACACTGTGTTTTTTTAGCAGTTGTAACAAGATTTGATGACTATGTTTTTTTAGCAATTGTAACAAGATTTGCAACATCGCAATTCGGGCGAGAGCTTTCTGATTGTAGTCCTCCTGCAATCATTTTTTTGTTTTTGGTTGCAGTTCTCAAAAAAATTGCGAGTTCTAACAAGAATTGGGCGAGAGCTTTCTGATTGTATTCCTCCTGTAAGCAATTTCAATTCGGGCGAGAGCTTTCTGATACAATAATTCCTTTAGCAAGAAAATTTGTTTTCGCAGTTTCTAACAAGATATGCAATAGCGATTCGAGCGAACTTTGAGATATAATTCCTCCTCCGGCCACCAATTTTCTTCGCCATTCTAAACGAAATTGGAAACAACAATATGATCGAGAACTTTCGGATATAATTTCTAGCCAACACTTTGTTTTTTCAATTTTCTAACTAAGATTTGCGACATCAATTCGAGGTGAGCTTTTCTGATATTCGAGCTTTTCCTCCTCCTCACGACTACCCAAGTTCTTTGTTTTATTCTTTACTTAAATTATTTTTTTTGGTGTTTTTCTTTTTATCATTGAATTTGTAATGAAAAATCATATCAAATTTGAGATAACAATGTTTCCAAATGCATCAATATGTATACATTAAAATCATTGTTTTTTTTCATTTAACATATCAAGGTTCCAAATGGGTTGTAAATTATTCTCATGGTTGGAAATATACAAATCTTGGAAAAATCAAATAAAATTTTGAGACAAATCCATCATTACATTTCAAGGTGTTTATACTTAGTATTTTTTGAAGTGGCTATTTATCCACACCAAAAACTCCATGAACACAAAGATCTTTAACCATATCTATGGGCATAAATTTTCTTGCATAAATTATGGAATTTTATGTTTATGTGAAGAAATGGTTGTAAGCTTGCATATAAATTAACTTAATGTGGAAATAGCCTTGCAATTCTTACTGATGTTGCACATCTATTATCAGACATTGCGAGTTTTGTAATTGCAATATTTGCAATATGGGAATCTGGATGGGAAGCCGCTCAACATTGGTCTGTAACATCCTCAAAACCAGGACCCATGCTGTGGAAAACCCATCTTTTGTGACTCCAGGCTGTTGGGTGTGGAGGCAACCAATGAAATAAAATTAAGTTGATGTTTGCAAAAAAATTAAATTGTCAGGATGAAGCACCAGTGGGAGTGTATCTGCCGAACTCGGTGTTTACTCATGGCCAATTGTATGTAGCTGTCTCACGAGTTATTTCCAAAGATGGTCTCAAGATCTTACCCATAGCTAGACACAAATATTTGGATGGCTACACCCAATTGTATGTAGCTGTCTCACGAGTTATTTCCAAAGATGGTCTCAAGATCTTACCCATAGCTAGACACAAATATTTGGAAGGCTACACCCGATTGTATGTAGTTGTCTCATAGGTTATTTCCAAAGATGGTCTCAAGATCTCACCCATAGCTAGACACAAATATTTGGAAGGCTGCACTCGATTGTATGGAGCTGTCTCACGCGTTATTTCCAAAGATGGTTTCAAGATCTTACCCATAGCTAGACACAAATATTTGGAAGGCTGCACCCGTAATGTAGTTTAAAAGGAAGTATTTGGTACATTGTAGTGTGTGCACGTATATGTATTATTTAGTGTAATAAAATGATTACATTTGTCACATCAATGCCTATGCCGGCAGCAAACGCAACGGGTACACGCTAGTATAATTCAATAGAGTTGTAAAGGATTTCAAGTTGAATGTTTCAATACTTAAAAAATAATTGGATACACAACAAATAATATTATTTCCACTATCCAAACATAATAAAACAAAAACGAGAATGAAATTTTAATTATTTGTTGAATTTCTTGAATATAATGCAAAAGGATCGATTGATTATAACATTTTTAATGGAACCATGTTTGATCATTACAAACAATCACATATTACACTATACATTTTCAGGATTAATTTGAGTTTTGAAGTTTCAAGATTTATTTTTCCTTAGCAAATCCATCTTAAGATTTTTTTAAGAAAATATTTTAAGAAATACATGTGGCATCCAACGATCATAACCAAATGTCATCCATTGCCATAGTCACATATGATCCATAGGTTTTTTTAATGTACATTTGTATATATTTATGTTTACACTTGCACATTTGCAAACATGTGTTATTTGAATGCACAATATTATAAAAAGGTACCAACACTTAAACCATCAAGCCACAAGCTTTTTTGAATGCATGCGGGCAATTTCTGATTTTAATATAAATGAAATTAAACTTAGGGAAAATCAAAACTTGACATGCATTTCTTTTATCAAAATCTATTAAAATAAAAAGTATAAACACATGATCTTTCAGTTTTATCCAAAGATTTATTCTATAAAATAATTATATTAAGGTGTAAGAAACTACTCCTAAAAGTATTCTATTTTGAATAATAACAAAGTTATTATTTTTTGAATTAACATACAATCTTTTTAAAACAATTCATTGTGAATTAAAGACATTCATTCAAGTTTTAACAACGTATTTTGGTTCAATAACCAAAATTAAATTTTGATTTTTGAATTTTTTAGTGCATTAAAAACTCTAACACAATTTTTTTAAATGATAAAATTTAATGATTATACTTAATTTTTGAAATTACTATAAAAATAAACTTCTTTTTTGAATGAAAAAAAAATAAATATATATGTGATATAAAATAATACATTTTATTTAAAAATAAATTTATTTAATTTTTCTATCAAGGGGAATATTTAAACATATGCATAAATTTTTCATCAAAAAGGATTTAGAATATTGTGATTTTAAAAATTATTTAACATATATGTATGTAGAGGCGTAACCACGGCATAGGCACACATAGGCGTTGCCTATGCTGGGATTGCCCGGAGGTACCTAGGCCTATGCTAGATTTGCCAAAGGCTAGGGCTAGATTTGCCAAGGGCCCAGCCTACTCGTACAGTCAATGATGATGACTTTTTAGGGCGAGCCTATGCTGACTTGAGAGGATGGCTACACCTATGTATGTATGGCAATGATAAACATAATTTAACAATTTCCCACAAGAATGTTGATGGTTTAATATGCACCACCTTGCATAGACCTTGACCTCATTAATTTATTATCATTCAAAATGTTGCATTGAAAATATGAAAAAATAAATATTTATACAATACGTTCATGATTTTACGTTTAAAAAAAATCCATGCAAATAAATTAAAACATATAATGTCAAGTCATGAATATAAAATTGTGTATTTCAATTTTTGCATTATCATATAATTATTTTAATTATGTAATTTAACATGTTTATAATTTCATAATTTTTAATTATCTAAAATTAAATAAAAATCCATTACGTTATTTAAAATAAAATAAAAGTCTGATTTGGACCATAAATTTAAATATATATTTTCAATTAAATATTTACATTTAATTTAATAATTTTGTAAATCTGAAATTTGAAACAAATGTTAGCATCAAAAGTGTAAGAAATATTGTTTTCCATGGTATAATGCATGCATGTCACATTAGGTTATGTTCATTTACATGCCCTTAAAGTTTAACACCCATAAATAAATTTATACAAAATGATGGCAAATGAACTCATTGTTTATGTAATATAATTTCTATTTATATGAAATTGTTAAATTGCAAGTTGTTGCATTTGAAGCACATGTACTTTAGAGCCCCAAGATTGAAAAAAAAGGTTTGAATTAATCCAACCACTACAAAAAAAAGGTGTCCATGTATGCCAAATGATTTCATCGATTATGAATGAATTCACTAAACATGCTAGTGAACTACACCCAAATTTTGTAATAGTGAATGTTTTATAAAATTTTCCATATTTTTCTTAAATGTGCAAATATTATTATTTATGATTCCATTTGTGTTAGCTTCTACTATATATATTGTTTTATTGAATCAATTTTATAATATTATATATTATATAACAAATTATTACAATTATAATATAATATATATTTTTGACATAATATATTATTTTCTTTATAATTTCAAATGAAATTTCTTATTAATTAACATGAATGATTTTTTACATTTTGTTTATGTTTGCCATATAATGTTTTACATAAACAAATCTTGCAACCTATTAACCTACATTTTCTCTTGAGAAAATATCTTTTGAATTATTATTAAACAATAAAATTCAAGTGGGTGTGTAATTTTTTATGTTTATTTATTTTATATGTGTAGACTTTTGAAAATTAAAAAAAGAATCTTCATTCGTTTCATTGGACGAAATATGAAAATAAAATAAAATTGTAAAGTTTGATTTGAAAAAAAAAATTGTGTAATTTTGATATATTAAAAAACATAACCCATTTTATCACTTCATGACTAGGGGGAAAAAATTGATCTGTGGAATGCATTTTAATATTTAAATAAAATTTTAAACTATTGATTTTGCTTCACCTTGAAAACGTGAAAAAAGGGGAAAATAATGGTAAAAGAAATGGAGGCACTATTACATAATCATGTTTTTGCAATTGTTCACATTTGCAATTAAAAAACCATTAATTGCAAATGGCAAGTTGCATGCAAGATAACATATAAATCATATTCTATTATACAAGTTCATCAATTGTTGTACAATAAATTTGTTAATTACACCTATAATTATTGTGTAACTATTTTGTTTTAGAGCATTTGCAAAGCTTGTACAAATCATTAACAAACATGTGGCATAAGGTTAGGCAGCCTACATGCTACCTAAATTAAGCCAAAGACTAGGTAGCCTAAGTGACACATAAAGCTAACACTAATTGAAATCATGATGTTTTAAGATGCCTAATATGACTACATTATTTGTTTTGACGACAAAATTAATCAATTTAATAATAGGTTTTTAGTTGTTAAAATGACATATTTATTTTATTGGTTCAATTGACTGAAAAAACCCTTTTGATTACCAATGGTCAATGTGAAATGTAATCAAATATGATCAAAAAATGAACACTAACCGACCATTTTTTAGTTTAACCAAGGTTTGCTTGAAACAAGTTTTAATTTAGTCAATATTTAACCAAGTTTTTTAATTTAGCCAAAACGTAGTCATTTTTTTATTTAGCCAAGGTTAGTTTATGTTTTGGTTTAACCAAAGTGTAGCCATTTTTTAGTTGAACAAAAGTTAATCAATATTTTTAGTTTAAAACCAAAACTGAACCACTTTTTTATTTAGCCAAGGGTTAACCTAAATATAACCACTTTTCTAATTAGTCAAAGTTTATCCAATTATTTAATTTAACCAAAGTACAATCATTTTTTTAATTTACCCAAGGTTTAAGCAAATTTTCTTAAGTTGAACCAATTTGTAATTAGTTTTAGTTTAACCAAGGTTTAACATTGTTTAATTTGATAAAATGTAACCACTTTTTAAATTAACCAATGTTCAGTCAATTTTTTTAGTTTAACCACTCTTTTGTTTAGTCACTAATCAATTTAAAAAATCTAACCAAAGTTTAACCATTTTTTACTTTACCCAATGTTTAATCAATATTTAATTGAATCAAGTTTTAACCAAGGTTGAACCAATTTTTAATTTTACCGAAATTGAATCAAATTTTAATTAATCAAATTGCAACCAAATATTATTTTAATCAAGGTTGTGCCAAATTTTGATTCAACCAAGGTTTAATCAAGGTTTAGCCAAATCAATATGTCATTAATTTGCAAATAATTATATAATTTAAATAATTGAAAGGGATGGTTTACTTATTTAATCTAGTTACCTATCTATTTACCTACCTACTTACATACTTACCAAACTAAATGTTCAATTATATATATATATATAAATTTAAAATATTTTTGGATTTGGCACATGTCACAATCATGAGCACACAAATTGGATGCCTTAGATTTTTTCCAAAATTACCATATAAAATAACTAGATAAAATTTGTTGACACAAGTAGTCATTCATTCTTATAATTCATTATTATTATCATATGAAAATATACATACGGTCGATTAAAAGATGAAACCATAATTTGCTAAATTTACCATGTTGTTTGCGATTATGGTTGCATGCGATTTGATTTTTATAATTATGGGATTTTAGTTGTATATGTTGCTTGCAACTAAAATATAATTGGAAACATTAGTTGCAATATCATTTTTAAATTTTAATGTACCCTACCTACCAACCTAAGCTAAGTTATTTAACCTAATTGTTTAACCACTTAAATTATGTGAAGTAACTTAACTAAATAGGACTTAATCTTTTCATGTCCCATTACAACAAATAGTAATTTATTCCATTTGAATATTATGAACATTGTTTCCCAAGCTTACCGAAGAAGCCTAATTTAGTTTCCTTAGGCTACTTATATACTTGGCCTACCTATTTAGCATAAGTACCCACTAACCCACCTAACTTAGCCTAGGTACATAATTTAACTTAAATTAGTTAGCTAGTTTAGCTATGTACTTACCTAACCTACCAACTTAGCCTATGTACTTAACCTATCTAATGTAAATTAAATACCATGGCTTAACCTATCCTTAACTAACTAATTAACCTATGTTCTAACCTAAGTATTTAAGCATGTAGGGATGTAAGGAAACTATGTACATGTACCTAGCTTAACCTACCTAGCCTAAATATTTAACTTAACATATCTACCTAGTTAGCCTAATTATTTAACCTAGGTACTTGATCTAAACTAATTAAATATTTAGCTTAAGTTTATACATAAGCACTACCTATTTTTATATCTTCTTACATACATGTATTAGCTACCTACTTACCTACCTACCTAGGATTTACATATTTGTTCATTCATAGTGATGTTCATTTTGATTACCATCTTGACTAATAATGAAGTGACAATTGGTCAAGTTGACTAATCAAAATAACTTCATATAATTTAAACATTTATTTATATAATTCAAAATATGATTTAAACAAAACTGGAATGTCCCGTTTGAAATTTGCTTTAACCTTTTCATTAAAACTATCCATTTTTTGTTTAATTGTATGCTAGATTTGATTAATAGTCAAAATTGTCATTTTAGTGAATTGAATTGATAAAAATAGACATGTCATTTCAACAACCAAAGTCTTTAATGAAATTGATTAAAGTTTTAGTCAAAACAAACAAGGATGATAGTTTAGTTAAATGACTTCAAAATATGTGCTTTTGTTTTAATATATACATAAGTATACATAGGTCTATATAAGGCTACCTAATTGTAACCATAACCTACCTACCTAAGCTACCTACTCATATATACCTAGGTTAAGTTACTAGTTAGTTACCTAATTATTTATTTAAAGTACATTAATTATTGTTTAACTAAGTAATTAAACAATAGTTTTACTATAATTAACTCTTACATTGACTTAATTTTGATGTATACTTATCTACCTACCTTTTTACCTACCTACTTACTTAATTAATGTACTTATGCTGTTAATTACCTATATACATATTTAGTGCATTTATCTTCTAATTACATGCTTATTTATGTAATTAATTAATCACCTATTTAATTATTCAAAAATAATTTTGGATGGGATAAAAGTTTTTAATGTTTATGAAACATGGGAATGTGTATCCTTCTCAAAAGTTTATCTTATATTGTTTACTAGCCTTTCAAAATATGTAAACTATATAAGTAGGTGCAATATAACCATTTAAATATTTAAAAATTAATTAAATGCCATTGGGGGTGAACAAAAAGGGGTGAAATCAAATTATGGTGAACAAAAAATGTTGATTTTCAAAATTGTGCATATTTGAACTTCCACAAAACCAATATTAAAAAGGTTATTTATAAATTTTATTTAAAATAAAAATAGGTAAATTCCCAAAAAAGAAAGTTGTCTTAAATGAAATTACATTTTTTGATTGATGTTAAACGATTAAAATAAATATTTGTGAAAACACAATATTTGAAAAAATATATTGCAAAATGAAAATATATTCCAAACCCATTCAAACAATTATTAAATTTGAGAAAGTAGTTAGTTATTTATTGAATGAATCAATTGTATCCACAAAAAACATTTGGACATGGTTTCATTCAAATGAATGTAAGTGTGTGAAGAATGATAATTTATGTGGCTTAGCCTAACTTAAATGACTTTTGTTTAGGTGTTGTTTCGTAAAGCTTAACCTTATGTATAGGTGGTTTATCCTTGGTGTCACATGACCTAATTAATGGACATATACCATATGTCATTTAACTATTAATTGAACCTCATGCCTAATTAAGTTACAACGTAATTGAACTTACAATTCAAGATTTGATAACATCATCAAACATTATTAAATGAAATTTATCCACCAATGGGTTACAATTGAGAATAACCTTGAACTATAATGGCAAGTGTCATTCGCAACTAAAGTGATTATTTGTGGTGGTGCTAGGAGCACTTATGCTAATAGGAGCCAAAAGCAATTGTAACCATTGCTTTATTCTGTCTTTTTTTACCATGTAAAAAAACAAAATCGAACTTGAAACTAAGTTTTTTTTTTTTTTTTTTTTTCACACTATCAAATTTAATATTTTATTCTATAAATGTTCAAAATATGAAGTTATTTCATTAACATTTGGACCTTGAAAAGTAGTGTAAAAAATTTTGTAACCATTATTTTCATGCAATAAAAAAACTTGTAAATGGACTTGGGAAACTTTGAAAATGACATATTTTTAGAATTTTTAAAACACAAACCTTAACAAAATAATGCAATTTTTTTTTAAAGATTTAAAAATATTCATTCAAATAATATTCCAAGAATATTCCCATAAAATCAATCATTTAAGGGGGCGCCAATGGCTTCTATTAGCATGTTGGCACCCTATTAACACATGGTTATTTTTCATTGCAATGTTGTTTTTAATTCATAATAATCAACTTTTTTTTCTGTGCAATTGCAAAAAAATAGGTTTTAGTTGTAATTTTTTTTTATAACTATAATTGTCATTTTGAACTATAATGGTAATTAAAAATGAATTTAACATATTAATTACAAATGTGACGTTTCTTTCCTAATGACGTTATTGAGCATCATAACCATGCAAAACTGCACAAAAATAAACCATTAAGAAATATGGTGGTTTCAAATTTTATTAATTTTGAACCTTTTCCACAAACGTGTAATTGTATTGCAATTTTAGGCAAGCAACACTTCAACTTGGTAGGGATTTTGCATGGTTAGTTTGAAAAAAACAAATTGGTCATCAAGAAGCACAAGGTTTAATATGTGGCCAACAAAATACCAATAAAACCCCAAGCCTTAAGGTGTGCAAAATGCACATGGATAATAGCCACTTGGTGACCTAGAAATGTTGTATTTGCTTTTGGAACCGACTGATAATTTGGGTAGATCACTTTAATTACATACAACAATTTCTTCAACTAAAATTTGTTTTTCTAATTCACAACTAAGACCTATAACAAGTTTTAAACATTGTCACATAATATTTTCCACACATGAAGCCCAAGTTTCTTTCATCACCATCTTCATAATATTTGTGATTGTATCCATGACATGTAACATATAAAACTTGCTATCTAAACAAAAGGCAACATTTTCAATCCTAATGATAAGTTTTGTCCACCAAGTTAAATAGAAGTGGTCATTGATGTGTTCAACAAAAACATATAAATAATTGAATTATTAACCTAAATACTTCGATGAACTTTCATAATACATTGTAAAGAAATTTGCTTTAGTTAGCTTGAAAACATAAATAAAATCACATTTGAAAGTCCTATGCCCTGATGCAAATTTAGATACACTTGGCACCAATTAAATTTGGTTTGTGAAACATATTTGATTTTAAAAAAATTTGTCTTAAAATGGTTTGAACATTTATAAATTATGTATGATTTTGGAAATCATGTTTTTATTTGTTTCATTTGAATAAAATTTGAGAAAAAAAAGGAAAGTCAAAATTTAGATTTTTAATTGAAGTCAATACCATCTTACATAGCCTAAATTGTCAATAAAATGCTTAATATTTTTTAGTCACTTAAGTTTAATAATAAATATAAAAATATTTTTAAAAAATTGAAATTATATAAAATAATGAAATTATTTTATTTTACAAAAAAAGATCAAAATTTCAACTTGGCAAACATGTATTTAAAAAAAGTTTCCATGATTCCAAAAGGTATTGTGCTCTAGAATTAGTTTTGTCATTAAATAATCTTCAAAATAATGAAACAAAAATTAGGGAAAATACAAAAATGAAATGTGTGCAACCTTTGTAGTTAGTTTGTCATGTTGAAATCTATTAATGATAACACACTCCGCCCTCCTCACAATCTTCATATCATGGGAAAGCTTTCAAAGTGGTTCATCATGTTGAGACAAATGGTGTATAGGTATTGAATATTGGACCTTATTTGTATTGAAGATTTAATAAACGAAAACAAATATTTTAAGGTAATTTAAGCATGCTCTTGATAGGTAGTGATGAAACACTTTTGATGAGTACTAGGGTTTTATGGAATAATTTCATAATTTTTAAACCTCAAGTGAACGGGACAACAAAAATTGAATTATTTTTGTCAACAAATATTCAACATTTTAAAAATAAAAATAAAATAAAATTTCAAACTTGTATCCTTAATTATTACAATAATTAACATAGGTCACTAATATATTTATGGAGGAAGGTTGTTTATTTTGTTTTGTTTGTCATCTTCATTAAGTCCTACTACTAAAAAAAACTTTCCAACAATACCCAAAAGGCGCCCACCCAAAATCTCCTTAAATTTTATTTTTATTTTATGATTTATAATTCTATGATGAAAAATTAGGTTAACATTCAATAATTTCTCCACACATTGGTTGAAATAGTATCATGAAACAAACTTGGTGCAACCCTAACCCATCAAGGCCTTTCCAATGGCATTCAAGAGTGCAACAAAGGAAATTGTGATTTGGGGAAGAAGCTTTTAGACCTACTTAAGGTGTGGGTAGCATGAAGGATGGATGGAAAGTGGTCAGAAAACAGTTTTCCGTTGGGTTCCAGTTGCTTAGCTAACCATGATGGTTACCTCAATGTTTTGTTGTTACCACCTACCTACCTACCTACTAACAACCCACTTGCCCCAACTTCATGGAATACTAAAATCAAACCCTTACCTAAGTATTAACCATCTACTTACCTAGTTAAGGTTCATCCACAACAGCAGTGATGGCCAAATGGATGAACCTTAACTGAGTTAATGGATGCTCCCTTTTTGTTTGAAAAACAATCTGCAAGAGAAGAGTTCCGAGAACAAACACACAAAGCACTGTTCATCCATTTGGCCGTTACACTTAACAACAGCATCTGATGATATTCCTGACAAAAAGAGAAAGGCCAAAAAAAAACACACTCACACACACACACACACACACAAACACACACCAAATTCAAAAGAGAAAGGAAAAAAAACACACACACACACACACACTCACATAATTCGTTGCACCGTTGCGAAGGAAGCAAGGAAGGAAGGAATGAAAGTGGGTCCTCCCTCCCCTTCACTTCCCTTTGCCAGAATGAACCAGCAGCCCACCAGTGCACCATGAAGGATGGATGGTAAGTGACCAGGAAACAATTTTCTGTTGAGTTTCAGTTCCCCTAGCTAACCATGGTGATTAGCTTAGTTGCATTTTTTTACTAAATAATTAACTAACTAACTAACTAATTAACTAACTCATAAAACCAGCCCTGACCTACTAAAACCCTAAACTAATTAGTTATTACTCCAGTTATAGTCACCTAGTTTCTACCTGTCTAGCTATCTATAGGTATATATAGGACCTAGTTTTTACAGGGGTGGGTTAACCAAGGTGAAACCAGAGATCAACTCAGATGAGGTAGTTCATCCATAACTGAGTCATAAGGAGGCATCCAGTGGATGGTGAGGGGCTTTGGGAGCAGGAGTGGTGGGGTGGGGGGTCCCCATGATATAACGGTAGCCTAGCCGTGTGTGTTTTTTTAGGGGTCAATTTTGTGAGGTAGCCAAAAGTTGGGGATAATCCACAGAAATATTTAGCCAAATTTGTTTATAAGCTATAGATATGGAAGTAGAATGTTTTGAATTTCCTTCTATATTTTTGGCTACACACTTGAATCGTGTCTATATAGGAATGTGGCAAATTTTTGCTTAAATTTGGCAATTTTATTTTAGCATATTTAATTTTTAATATAACTTTTTTCTGGTTGTACATATAACCCAATGAAAAAAGAAGGTTGAAATGGTAGGTATCAAGGCACTGTGGCGACAGCAGCCCAGTCTTTTTTTTTTTTTTTTTTTTGGGCTGGCTATTTGTAGCCAAAAAGAGAAAATTAAAAACTAAAAGTGCTAAAAAAAAGTGTTTTGTGAGTTTTTTAATAGCAATAATTCGACTGAAATTTGAGAAGAATCGCCAGATTTATATTACAAGGTTCAAGTGTGTAGCCAGAAATATAGAAGGATGTTTTTTAAAAAATTTGCTAAAGTCTTCTTTCTATGGATGATCACCACTTTGGCTACATAAAGTTGACCCCCAAATTTGGCTACAAACTACATCTGAAAGTAGAATTTAAAAATGTTAATTTCTATATTTTGGGCTACACACTTGAACGTTGTAATATAAATTTGGCGATTCTTCTCTAATTTTGGTCGGATTATTGCTACTGAAAAACTCACAAAACACTTTATTTTAGCACTTTTAGTTTTTTAATTTCTCTTTTTGGCTATATTTGTAGCCAGTGAAAAAAAGACTGGGCTGTGATAGCTTCCACCACCATATAGTGACTTGATGCCTACTATTCAATCGTTTTGGGCTAACTAATCTATATAGCCAAAAATATAAATTCAAATTAAAAGTGCTAAAACCAAATGCTAGATTCTATTGAAAAAAAATCACCAGATTTTTTTATACATGGTTCAAGTGTGTAGCCAAAAACTATAGAAGAATGTATTTTTTACTATAAAATTATTTTTACATTTAGCTTGTTATACTAACTAGCAAATTTATTTTATTTTTGCAATTTTGTCAAGTAGGTGGACTTGCAGTCAATATCATCCACAAAAAAGGAATTTCATCCACATTTGGCTAGAGGTAAGAAAAGTAAAGTAGATTATTTTTAGATTCTTGCCTACTAGTTCTGGCGAATCAATAGAAACTCATCATCTAAATATGGCGACATGTGAGGTTTTTTTTTTCTCAAAAGATGGCGAGTTAAGCAAGTTTTTAATTTTTTTTCCCCACCAAAAAGCCATTATAGAATTCGCACTGGGATTTTTTTTTAAAAAAATTGTGTTGTTGTCGCCATAATGAGTTAACTCGCCCAAAATAAAATAAAAATCACTATTACTAACCCACGTACCAACCAACCACCCCCCCCCAATGCAACTAGAGTTGAGGCTAAAAGTAAGGTGACCGTTCCGTATAATTGTGGCATGTATCCGTTGTACGCTCCCTCCCCTGTACACACCAAACTATACGGCTCCTTGTACACACCAGTTCTGAACTTCCTTCGGGGTGGCGGAAGAGAGAAGAGAGCGGGTGGCGAGCTGCTCCTCGTCGTCGTCGTCGTCGGCTTCGCGTCGTACTGGGGCGGTGGGCGTCGTTGGGAAGACAAACGGATACAGAAGAGGGACAGCGCTGTTTGCTTTGCTTTCCATGCAAGAAAACTGATCGGGATGTGTAAAAGGAAGGGGAGACATTGAGAAATATATATCGACTTTTTCCCCTGTTTTGGTGTTGTATCTTTCTGAAGAACAACAACAACAACAAGTGGAAGAACAAGATTCTACAGCAAGGGGATGTGAAGAAGAAGAAGAAGAAGAAGAAGGAGCGAGAAGGAGCAGGAGGAGGAAAAGTGAGAAGGAGCGGAAATGTTTACAGACGGGCTTGATAATAATGCTCTTCAGTGGGTTTGTAAGGTGCTGTTTTTTCTCCTTCCTTCGTCTCCATCTTTTGTTCTGTTGTTGTTCATCCTGCAATCGCTCTCATTTAAGATACGTGACTTTTTTTATCCTTTTATTTGCATAATGCATGCTATGTATGTGCGTAAACGGTATGGAGTATGCCGACTGAGAGCGTTTCGTTGCTGGTTTGGGGGAAAGAGTTTAGGAATAGAGAGTTGCTCTAGAGAGAATCAAGATCTCTTTTCCCGGCTCATTTCCAAGAAAATGAGCAGAGGAAGAGAGAGAAAGCAGGGTAGAAGAGAGAGACGCTCTAAAGAAGTGAGTGAGTGTTCAAGGGACTGAACTCTCCAAGGCGCGGGGCCCGGGGGGGCGGGTTTTATGGAAGTTGCAGGAACAAGAAAGAGCAGGAAATGCAGTAAAACCAGGGAAGGGAGGCGCTGGTTTCCCAACGAGAGTTCATGACTTCACAGCGACGACGGGACTGGCAGCGGGCCGGGGACTACCGCCTCCACAGCTGAAGAATGTACACATGCACTCAGGTTTGTTGAAGTTGCCTCGTTTCCTCCCCACCGATGACATCGCCAGCACCAATGACGACATGGAAGAGAGCGTCGGATCCATTTCCGCAGGAAATCCAACGCAGGACGATTACGACTCGCTGGACGAACAAGAAGATTCTGGCCTCTATTCCCCTGCCTCATCCCCCTGTGGCAGTTCTCCTCCCTGCAATTCTGTACATCCGTGCGAACCTCACAACCACGTGCATGATGAGCAGGTGGATCTTCTCAAAGCAGCAACTGGAAACTCTCAAAGATCCGATCTCATTGATGTGAAAGACTACTATGACCGGCATCCTCCTTTCTCAAGGAGGGACAGTTTTGGAGAGCATGAGAATAATAGTTTTAGGAGGGAGAGCTTGGGGCACAGGGACAGCTCTTGTGGAAGGGAGGAATCTGCCTACGGTAAAGATTCCTTTGGCAGGAGGGATAATTTTGACCTGCAACATTCTGCTTTCACAGGCAGTAGGAAATTTATGTCTGAATACGATCGGGAGGAGACTGTGGAACGAAATGGGGGATTAGGTGATACACATGCATTGGAACACGAGGAATCTTCATCAGCAACAGAGCTGTCTGACAATGAAGACAGCAGTGACAATGAGAAGGAAGACATATTCAGGAGGCCAGAACACAGCTCTCCTGATGGCAATGCAAGACATCCTTACATTGCCTCACACCGTGTTACAGTATGTCTTCCTGACACAGGCTGCCACCCTTTTCTTTGAAACGAGATGGGGGGTGAGACAGAGACAGAATTGTAAGCATCTAAGGATCTTGGTGGTACTATGGTTACTTTAATCAAGAAACTTTTGTTGGTTGGCTTGCAGGGAGCAAGCATTGCTGTGGAGAAGCCAGTACAAGGAGCTGCATTGTCACATGTTTTGGAGTCCCAACTACAAACAAAGGTGCCCCTCTCCTTGTTAAAAAGGGTTCAGAAGAATATCTATGATGTAGGAGCTTCATGATTTGAGATTCATATGTAATCTGTGTTAAAATGAAGAGCTTTGTAATGGTGGCAGGAAAAGAAGATGGAAGGGACAGTGGCAGGGGTGGTGCTGTTGCAGAGTGAGGCAGAGAACATGGGAGCACCTCCAAGTGCTCCACCAATGTCTGCAGGCATGATGATGGATCCTTCAGATGTAACCCTTCCAACTCCCACCTGCTCACCTGTTGTGACCTTCAGCCTTGAAGAAAACAAAGAAGATATGCTGCACAGTGCACCTGCTAGGGTGTGTCAGCCCAATACTAGGTAAAGACTGGTATCTCATGAGCTTGGTCAAGTTCCTATTTCAAGGGTATCAAAGGGTAGTGTGAAAATCAGAAGATATCACTTACCATTGTCATGCTGGGCAGGTCAGTATCAACAATGGGTGTGGAGGAAGTGGGCATTTCATCACAACATACAGCCACGTCAATGCCTCTTGCTCCTCCTGTACATCTAAGGTCAGTGTCACTCTTTGTCTTTGTACTAAAGGTAGTGGCACCCTGTTGTTTTAATTCATCGTACAAGAATGATAGAATGGGGCAAAGGGGGGGCGGGGGGGTGGGGTTAGTTTGGAACACTGTTATCACTATGAGATGTTTATGACCCTAAAGAATTTGGTTGTACAGCTTGGGTGCTGAGAAAGTATGGTTCTGTCATGGGGTAGTGGGCAGGCAGCATGGCAGGCTGTAATAGCATATGATGCTTGTGTTCGACTCTGTCTGAGAGCATGGTCCCGTGGCTGCATGGAGGCTCCAAAGTTTCTTGAAGATGAATGCTGCCTGCTTCGAGACTGCTTTGGGTATGTGGATATGTACTTCTGTCAGACAGGAAGTTGACCAATATTTTATCATTTACTAATTCCTACATGATGTTTTGGCAGATATTTTTTTGATTTACTAATTTCCACACAGATTGATGGGAGATTGTGATCTGACAACTTTTTTGTTTGTAATTCATACACTTCATAGACTCTACAGAAGCAATGTAGGGGGACTATAAAGGAATTGCTGGATCACATTCATGTGCTTGATGGTGGTGGTGGTCCAAAGCTTATGGAAATTTGGAAATGTGCAGTTTGCAGCAAGTACTTTTGCAGCCACTAGAGGACAGTACTAGAAAGGCTGCTAATGAGGATGTGGAGGTTTCTATGACATCAAAGTCTAAGCGTACAATTGGCAAGGTCAAAGTGCAAGGTATATCCATGAAGTTATTTAAGAACATTCTGTAATTGTTTCTCAATTCATACATATTACTATGCATAGTGGTACAGATATTTGGTGATGTTGGTCATTGGAATTGGAAGTTCAAGCACCAAAGTGAAAGCACAGAACTCTAATATCAAGAGAGATTGAAAGCAAAAATAACAGGAAACCTGCTCCAAAAATGTCAAATTGAGAGGGGTGAATGCATGTGTGCTTATTAAAAGCAGTGCAGTAAGTGAAGTAGACAAAACAAGTGACTGGTAACAGTCACTGGGACACCATTAAAAGTTTGCTGACCAAGACTGAATACTTTGATGGGATTGGCCACAGTGAGAAAGATACGCATAATTCCAAAACCAGCAGCCCGTGCCAATCCCTCTACATCAATGCGCAGTGTGGCATACATGAATGCTGGGGTTCAGTACATGCGTCAAGTGTCTGGCATTCTCAAGGACAAGGTCAACAGTCTCCGTCATAGTGCTCTTGCTGAACCCCCACAAGGTTTTTCTTCCCTTGTGCTCTGTGTGTCTTCAACTTTGATTTGCCCAGTCTGTTTACCTTTTTCCTGGACTTCTTCTGCTGTGTTGTTCCTATCCTAGTGGAGTTTGATTCAGGTATGCATGAATTAATGCATGGCTGGTCTCGACAATGCAGAGAACTTCTCATGTGTGCTCAGATTGAAAAGCTCAGCAGAGGAAGATGCAATTCACATGCAACCTGGATCCAGTGACACTTCTGTTTTGTAAACACGATTTCCTCCTCACACAAGCCTGTTGTGATGCTGTCATATTTTCATACAGTGTTGTGTTGAGAGCAATTCCTGTTTCAGGAGAGATCTGACTTCAAAATTCTGCAAGCTTAATGGTTGACTTCTGGATTTTGCAGCCTTCCAGAAAGCTCAGGAGATGATCTATTGGTGGAGATCCAGGACTCAAAAGGGGCAACACATGGTCGATTAGTTGTTCATATTTCCACCATTAGTGATGACCCAGTTCTCTCTCTCTCTCTCTCCATCTTCGTCTCTCTGTGTATTTATATAGATATAGATGCAAACATATTTGCATCATAGAGATTTGGTTCCACTCCTCTCCATACATTATCTGGGTGGCCCAGGTGGCTATTTTGCAACTGGAAGTTATTTCCCAATGTGGTGCAGATTACTGCTGATGTTTTGTAAGTATATTAACATTAATGTGTATGCTGTGCAGAATGATCGGGTGCGATGGTATGGTTTTTACAATGAGCGGGAGCATGAATGTGTAGGCAAAGTGCAGCTTTTCCTAAACTATACAACTACATCTGGTGAAATTGGTTCAGCCAAGGTGTGTGCTACTCTAGTTGGGGTAGAAACTACATGTATGCTCTAGTCTATGTTAATCACTGTCAAGGCTGTCCATTTGTTCTGTGGTGAACTGGTCCACTGCAGCTTTATCACTTGAACTTCGACTTATCATTTTAATTGCCTCAGTTGTTGCCTGTGTAGCTTATTTCACCTGCTACATTATGAATCTCAAGTAAATTGCATAGCTTGCCTGTGATTGCAGTGGGGTCCTGTGGGGGAGACAAGAGCATATGACACTGTGCTGGAAGTTGCCATGCGCATGCAGCAATTTCAGCAACGCAACCTACGGTTGCATGGCTCCTGGCTCTGGCTACTTTCTGAATTTTCCTCCTGCTATGGTGTGTCAGATGCCTACACTAGGCTCAGGTTTCTTGACAATTCTCTCCCTCTCTTGACCTTGGTCCATCCCTGTTTGCCACCTAATCCCAATTATGTTCTGTAGAGTTTTAGCAACATTTTACTGTTTGCTCCATATTCACCATGTCAACAATTGCCTTCAGGGATGAGGAGTTGGATGGGGTGATAAATGAACAGGTATCTTGCCTGCATAATGGAGGTTGCTACACCGACAGAGGATTGCCTGGTGCTTATTCATGAACTTCTCTGCCCCATTATCAAAGGCCGTGGAGAAAATACCCTCAGCCGCCAGGAGGTAATTGCCCAAAAATTGCTTTCTTTATGGTCATTGACTCTGTGAATAAGCAATTTCCAGCATCTCAAGCTTGGCTACAGTGGTCTAGAAGAGAGAGCTGATCAAGCAGGAGGTTGGACTTGTGGTGGCAGAAACGAATACTTGCAGATATAGAAGAACAAGTGGGTCAACTCCTTGCAATGGTGTTTGAGAACTACAAATCGCTGGATGAGGCATCCCCTTCAGGCCTAGCAGATACTTTTGTGCCTGCAGTTGGTGCTGTTGCCCCTGCTTTGGTCCCAGCTGTACAACTTTACACTTTGTTGCATGACATTTTGTCTGTGGAGGCTCAATGCACACTTCGAAACTATTTCCAGGTTTGCTTAGAGACAAAAGAGGATATTTTTCCTGCTTTAGTTGTTAGATGTCCAGACATATTGTTGTTTCTTGCTAAGGCAGCTGCCTAATTTTGCTGATATAGTCCTGGAATCTGAAAAATATCATGGAACAATTCATTTAATCAACTTGTCCAGCAACATGTGGGCAGGTCAAGTTGATTAAAAGGGCTCAGGAACACATGTTTAGATTTTCTTGCCATTAATGCAGTAAATGCCAATGCCTTGGGTACACAGATTGCAGCAAGGAAGCGGTGCAAGAGGCACATGACAGAAACTGATGAATATCTCTCAAATGGCGGTGATGGATTTTTAATGGATTCCTTGAGTATGGGAACTGCATATGCAAAGATGAAAACTTTATGTATGCACATCAGCAGTGAAGTGCGTGTTGACATTGAGATTCACAATAAGCATGTTTTGCCCAGGTCAGACATACCAATGCTCCATTCAATACTTGCTACATTTTCAGAATATAGATGGGATCTGTAAACATGATAAGAGTCATATTCCTAGGATCTTGTCCTCATCATATGATCAAGGAGATGATGTTTTGGTTCATTCTGGCTGATGATGAAATCATCTGCCTCTGAATCTTGAAATTAGTTCATAATTCCAGTTATAACTCCATGGTTAAAATAAATATTGCACTTTGGAAGAAGATTTCTTGGCTGAAAAGTAGTAGTTAGCCTTGCTGTATTTGTTATCTGATATGCCAGTGATACTGCTGAAGTGTGAACTCCATCTCATGATATTTGAAACATCTATGCCAGTGAGGAATTGGTCACCTAGCTTGTGCATTGTATCTCTGTTTTTGAGGCCCTCTTCAAACAGAAGACCTGACAAGAATGTTGGGTGTAAGGGCAGTTCTATTGATCTACCCAGCATTGCAGCCAGCATCTATGATGCAGAGCTTGCCAACCGTCTACGTACCTTTTTAGTAGCATGTCCTCCATCATCTCCCTCAGCACCTGTGGCAGAGCTTATGATAGCTACTGCTGACTTCCAGCGAGACCTAGCTTCCTGGGGTATAAGGTAATCTCTCTCCTTCAGGCAGTTTTTGTCTGCAAAGTAAGCAAGAGTGGATGCTGCATCAGAATGGAATGAGTTGTGCAATTGGATACGAAAATATAAAGTCGTATTTGTGATGTTGTGGCAGGGCACAAAAGGGAGGGGTGGATGCAAAAGATCTATTTCACCTGTATGTTGTGCTTTGGATCCAAGACAAGCGTCTCCACCTCCTGGACTTCTGCAAATTTGACAAAGTAATTCTCATGGTTCTATTCCTTTGTTTGTTGTCTTTGGTCCCTACTACTCTAGAAAACTATCTATGAATGGTAATGCTTGAGAAAAGGAATTGGCTGATGAAGTGAAAAACATTGGATATGGGGGTGAAGGAGCGGTGCACATGGGTAACAACAGAGCACAGCACATCACCATTTGTGGAGCAAGTGTACGAGCGCATCAAGGACACTTTGAATGAATATGAGGTTATCATCAGTCGATGGCCTGAGTACACATTTGCACTTGAAAATGTAAGGAGAATTGTTCCTTTTCCATCACATTCTTGTGTTCATGAAGCTTGTTCTATGCATACTTACCATGCTGAACATCCTGTACCCCACTAGATGGGAATCTTCTTTTGTGAGAATAATCTCAAATTTGTTTCTAACCTTGATTATGATGCGTGGCTGAGAGTTTCAGGCAGTGGCAGATGTGGAGAGGGCAGTTTTGGGAGCATTGGAGAAGCAATATGCAGAAGTTCTCTCACCTCTGAAGGATGCCATGGTTCCAAAGAAGTTCAGCCTGCAGTACATGCAGAAGCTTACCCGCCGGGGTTCAATCACCATTTATAGTGTTCCTAACCAGGTGCTCCACCTTCCTCCCAGCTTTTCTTAAGCCATTGATTCCTCCTGTGATCTTGATTTCTACTGGTTCCAAAAGTTGGAGTAGCCCAAAGTCTCTTGGGCTTTTTCAAGACACATGTTATCTAAAAGCCAGCATTCCTGATGTTTGTTATTTTGGGTTGTTCCATCCAAAAAGGTAGTAATCTTGCAACGAGAAGAAATGAATAAAAGCTATTGCATGGGAATGCAGTTGGGAGTGATGCTGAACAGCATGAAGAGGCTGCTGGACACTTTGAGGCCCAATATAGATGCACAAATGAAGGCATGGGTGGCATGCTTGCCAGGGGAAGGTGGTCACGGTCGTGTAGTGTTTGGAGAGCGCCTGAATGAGGTCACGGTTGAGCTGCGTGCCAAGTACAAAAGCTTTTTACAAGCCATTGTTGAGAAACTGGCTGACAATGTACTTTCTATCCTAAGTTCATACCAAGTTCTTGTAACTGTGTAGTTTTATTACTAGGAATGGTATTAGGCTTCTAGCTAGGGTTAATATAGGCATATGTGCTTGGCAGTACTTGTGCATGGAGTGAAAATCTTGACTGTTGGGCTGGGTAATTGCAGGCACGTTTGCAGCGGACCACAAAGTTGAAAAAGATCCTTCAGGATACAAGAGAAGCAGGTGGTGAGTCAGATATTCGGGAGCGTATGCAGCCACTCAACACACAAGTTGTGGACACCATCTCTCACCTCCATGATGTTTTCACAACCCGTGTGTTTGTTGCTGTATGCAGAGGTTACTGGGATAGGATGGCTCGGGTACTCTCTTTTTCTCTCTGTTTCTCCATTTATCTCTGTTTTTTTAAACAAGTTTGTGTTCTAGATGGTTCAGGGGCACCAATTCTGATAGAAACTGAAAACCAAGGGTGTCCTGCATTATTTCATGAAATCCCATCTACATATAACACTCACACAAGTAAAAGCAGAGATCTGCTCAAGGATACATTTTGATGTCCTTAGATCCTGCCAGGTAAGTTCCTGATGTGTGATAATGAGCAACTCTACACCCAGTGCTACCCTTCTCCCGTTAAGAATGAATATGACATTTCACACTCCCATTCCTTCTTAGCTGCCATTCTGATTGGTAGTCATGAAGACCTTTTTAAGTATCCATCATCACAGACCTGGCTTGCATGGATCGTCAATGTCTTGTTATTTTGTTTGATTGATTCTCCCATGATTTCAAGCACCCTACTAAACAGCTGTGGAATCAAATTATTATTATTCTGCTCGTGTTTGTCTCTTAGGAACTCAAAACTGTAGACCTGTTTCTTTCTTATTCTACTACCTTTTGAATCCTTCTTGAGGAAATCTTCAGTTCTTGAGGTATCTGAGTTTTTGTCTGGCCTAAAGGGAAGATCTATGGGTACAGGATGTGCTACACTTTCTGGAGAATAGGAAAGAGAACCGATCATGGTATAAGGGATCATCAGTTGCCCTTGGAGTGAGGCCCTCTACTCTGGCTTGTTTGGCTGTATGATTGTTTATATGCTGATCCATGAATTGTGTTTCTGAATCTTGCATTGATGACTAAATGAGGAAGGCTTACAAAAGGCTTATCTAATGGGTGTTGCAGATATTGGATGATGTGTTTGCATCACAAATGCAAAGGCTGCAGGGTTGTGAATTGCAAGAGAAGGACTTGGAACCTCCACGGTCTGTTGTGGAAGCCCACTCTATGCTTTCCCGTGATGCCCCTAATGGTGTGGACTCCTCCTCCTTGTTCTTTTACTAATATGCAATACACTGTAGACATGGTAGATCTGGCACAGGGCTGTATGATTTGGAGCAGCAGCATTTTCTGTCTCGTTTCTGCAATGAAGGGTCAAGATTAGGTGTAAGGGCTTTGATTCTAGTATCGTAGGCTTGGGTCAGTGAAAGAGAGTGTCATTCATGAAGTGGGTTGCACTGTTACAGTCTGCAACCATGTATAGATGAGGACAGCCAGGATTATTAGAACCTTTGCTGGATTCATGTGCATACTGTTCTTTGTCTTCCTACTGTTTGCCGTTGATAAAATTTTCAGGAATTTTTTTCACAAGTGGTTGCCAGCTTGTGCATTGTACACTTTACTCTCTTCATGATTCTGCACTTTAAGAAGGTGCAAGAAAATCTAGAGGATATCTGTTGACTAGACTCCTGAGGAAGCCCTGTCCAGTCTTATGCTTCTAGGTGATCCCATTTTAAGCTTGATTGCCTTTGTCTCCAAAGACAAAAGGAATCAGATGATGCTTCATAAGTTCAATTGTGTGATTTGTGTTCTCAATTCGCAGAAATTGAGTAAAGCAATATGTGGAATTACATAAAGGCCAAGCGGCATAACGTTAATCTGATTTGCTATGTTGGTGACTGAAAGTTTCAACTTGTCTGTTTGAATTCAGGCAAGTTGAGAAAGTATTCAAGTGTATATGTTATATACCCTTAGTGACTATACCCATTTGGAATTCATATTATTAGTTGTGAGTGCATCTGAATGTGGGTGCCTTTAAAAAGCTCACAATGATGGACCCTTCCAAAAAAAAAACTCTATACTTCTCTAATAGAAGCTTTCTTATTAACATTTTGGAGTTGCTTCTCTTTTAACCCAACTCTATAGAATTGAAGTTCACGTTTTTGAGTAAAGAATAGGTGGCAAATTGTGTTGCTATTGATGAATATCTTGGGTGCACCTTCTTGGGTGCATATTGGATGCATGTTGCCTCACCTCATTCCTCGAGTATGATTTTTCATTCCTAATTTTGTTCATCACCATTTTTGGCTTACTCTTTTTTTAGAGTTTGGGTACCTATTGTGATTTGTATTAATTAGTTTCAATAGTTGTAGTGCTGCATCCCAAAACTCAACAAAAGGACCACTTTGATCAACCCATCACCAAAAAAAGTACAAATTTGTGGGTATGTGCATTAGAGACAAACTAGCTTTGTCAAACAATATTAATGATAAAGAACCTTATCAATTTTGGTTTTGTAATGGAATGCAAATCCATGGTTCACTGTTTAATTGACCACCCCCTCCCCAATCTGAATTTTGACATGGGATTAGGAAAATCTTTTAAATTCAACTTAAAATCATGTTCAATATAACAAAGAAATTTTTAAAAAGGTAGTTAATATAGTTTCAAGCCAAAATTGTGCACAAAAAAACCATGGGTTAGCAATAATGCATAAGTCATGTCATGACCTGAACTTGGGAGGAGTCATCACTCTTCCTTAAGGTGCATTCACACCTAATGCTAAGTCAATGTTAAGTGAAAATCTAGGTGGCATCTTAGGTGGCACCTAATGTTAAATGGGTGATTGTTTAATATTAAGTGAATGTTCTTTTAACATAAAATCTTTGTGTTAAATAGGTTTAGGTCTTAAATGACTAGCTTGATGTTAGGGGACTTAACAACAAAGTCCTTAACACCAAGTGTGAATGCACCTTTATAATATGTTCTAAAACTTTTCACAAAGTTTCAATGTCATTACATCAAATCACATCTGTCCTTGGAGCGCAAAGAGCTCGAAGGTTGCCAAGTTATGAATGGATTGTCATTTTGCAAGTTCATAATGTTTTCATTGTGCCTTTGGTTTGAAAGCTCCCAATGGCAAAATTGTGGTCTTTGAAAAGTACTTTCCAATCAGAGATAAGCTTCTCAATTAGTAAGACTTTTAATTGGACCCTTGATTAAAGGGTCATTGAGTCATTTTGGCAACTTCATTCCCAACTTTTCAAATGCTCATAACTTGTGGTATAAGTAATTGTTTTTTTATCTTATTTTAATACATGATTGTTGAAGAAAATTTCAATAAACTAAGTTTGATCCTTGAATCTTTGATCCAAATATTTCAGACCTTCTACCACTACAAAGTTAACTACTTTAACTATTTTTTTTCATATTCAGGTTGTGACAACCTCTAAGTTAACTATTTTTTTTCATCTTCTAGTGGTGACAACCTCAGGTCACCACTTAGTGTAGTTAGTGGTGTTTTAGTGCCAAAAAGTTTTACTGGTAGAAGGTTTGCAAGGGTTGCCAGTAGGAATTCTTCAGACTTCTTCCACTACAGTAGTTAACTATTTTTTTTTCATCCTCAGGTTGTGACAACCTCTAAGTTAACTATTTTTTTTCATCCTCGGGTTGTGACAACCTCTAAGTTAACTATTTTTTTCATCCTCTAGTGGTGACAACCTCGGGTCACCACTTAGTGTAAGTTAGTGGCATTTTAGTGGGTTTAAATTTTTAGTGGTAGAAGGTCTAAAATATTTGACACAACCCAAGATTCTCAACTTGTAGCCATTTTGCAATGTTGAAACTTATTCCCTTACACTCTCCTAAACATGTGGAAATGTGTTTAAGGCAAGGGACTTTCGCTTCACTCCCAACATGTTTCCCTTTTCATGCCTTAACCTTGGTGATGAACTTAAAGCAAGGATTGGGACACCCAACAATAAGTGACACCCAACAATAACTTTATTGTTAAATTTGTTGAATGTAATTGATTTTATAATCAAATTTAAATACATAACTCACTTTATTTATAACCAAATTGAATTTTTGATTTGTTGATTATAATTAACAAATCTTGTAGGGGGAAATGTGGTGGATTACTTTCAAATTATCCTTTAATGGAAGGATTGAAGTTTGGATATGGTAGAGATCAATTCTTTTTATGCTTCATGTTCATTAACATTTGATTTATTGATGTGTAAGATGATTTTTCCACCAGACTGAAAAACAATGAAAAAAATGAGGAAATAGGACAACGAATTAACTTGACAAAGTTTGTTAAAAGTTGAACAATGGATGAACCCATAGAAGGTGGGCAGGTCAAGGATATGGCATAGGTGATGAATTGGGCAAATTGAACCATGCATGAACATTGGGAAGGCTTTAGGCTCAATTCCTTCATGGAAATGAAACAATGGATGAACATGGGGAACTTTGCCCACCTTTTTCATGGATTTGGAAAAGTGAAGTAGTGGATGACCCAAAGAAGTTGGGCATCAAATGAACCCTTGAAGCTATCCAATTATTTGGAAAGTGGGATAATTTGTGAACATTAGGAAGACTAAAGCTCACCCAAGTTGTTCATAGAATTGGGATAATGGATGACAATGAAAAATTTGGGTGATGGGTGAACCTAATGATCATTTGTCCTAACCAATTAACATGCAATTAGTTTGCAAATTTACAACTAAAATACAGACATGATTTAATATGATTATCATGTTAAAAAATTAGGTGGCTTTTTATAATTACAAATGGATCACCAATTTGGGACATCAATTGCCAAGTGGAGGGTTTTGATCAACATTAATGGCTTACTTGCAAGAAGGTTATAATATGTAATTCCAACCCATGTGGTGTGAAGATATGGACTACATAAAAATGTCACATTCATGGTCCATTAACATGAGAAGCATTATCAAGCACACATTTTACCAATTCAATCATGTGGTCATTATGAACTAACACAACTAAACTTCAATTCTAAATTTAGTGGGATATGCAAAGGCACAACATAATAATACAAGCCACGCGTGCCCAATTAGATAGTCCTTGAGTCAATGTTTAAGGTTGCAGTTGATTAGGATTCACAAACTCACATACATTACATAAATCATGTTTTAAGACATCAAGGTTATGTTATTTACAAACAATTTTTTGATATTATATACTCATTGAATTCATTTCAAATTTATGATACATTGATATTTTTAAAATTTTGCTACAAATACATCATGCAACATGAATTTGATTCCCTGTTAAAAATTGATTACATGTTTTTTATTCATGTAACTATTTTGGCACCTCTTAGCCATGGCCTTGGACTTGAAAGGGACGTTTCATTTTGATTTCAATGCAAATAATATAATTGATTTTTCACATGTTAATATTTTCTAACATTATTTCCAAACATTTACAATATCAATTATGGGAAGTCTTTAGTTTTATGTCCATTCATTTGAACTTAGTACATTGTTTGGTAAATAATTTGTCCTGACTCAAAGAAAGGCAATGTCCTCCTCACAATTTAAAACTTATTATGTTTCTTCATTGATTGGTTGTGGAAGACATTAATGGCCTCTTGAGCATGGTCCATATTAAACTTTTTTCATATGTGAATATTTTATTACATTATATCCTTTTTATAATAGACTCATATTCACACCTTCATCATTGGTTAAATTTGAGCACCTATAGGTCATTATTAATGAAGTCTATTGGACAATGATATTTTATCATTTTTTTGATGTCATGTCATTGGTTAACACCCTAAGTTTTAAATGAAAAATTGTTACCAAAGTAAAATAAGAGTCCAGACATGGTAAAATAATTTCAATTTGATGCCAAATTTTGGTTTTTTTCTTTAAAAAAAGGAACATGGCAACAACTTATTCCCTTTTTTTATTTTTCACATTTTGACACGAAAAACAGTACTAGTCAAGATCATGTCATGTTTTCAAGTTAACCTTTGAATGTTTTTGGAAACTAATTTCAAAAACAAAACATGAAAATTTGGATGAACGTTTATATTCTCCTACAATGTTAGATTAAAAGCAATGGATGTTTATTTTGCAACATTTTGAATAGGAATTGTATTCAAGCCTTAAAACTTAGGGCTTAAGTACTTTTCTTGAAACCATAAATTGATCATCTATCTTAGTAAAACTCCATGCACTCACATGAACAAAACATCATGGTAAATCTTTCAACATAATCCTTGAACTCAACCTTTTGAACTTCCATAAATTTATCCATCTAACTTTGTTAGTGTTATCCATTTTGAATAATTTAAAACATTTTCATCTAGTTCTATTTTCATTCTTGTTGAACATTTTTAAGTATCAAATTATTTTACACAAGTTGACATCTAAGAAAGTTGATTGTTTAAAATGATGAATAAATGTATATTTGTTAGACAACTTTAGTCCTTAAAATCCCAAAATGAGGCATAAATTAGTGCACCACATTCTTTTGTTCAAAAATTGATATTAGACAATAGTCCATGTGGAACTGTGTTTCTAAATGCCCCATGCATGGAAGAAGGCAAATGCAAGAAATAATATCCACGCAAGTTCCAATCTAAGACGATGACGGATGCAAACATATATCTTATTTATCAACGCAGAAATACAAGGCGCACACTTTTGGTTCATGGCATTAAATTGGACAATCGTTGGGTGGTATCGCACAATGTCTATTTGTCAACCAAATACATCAACGTTGAGGTCTGCAACAACATTCGTGCAATCAAATATCTGTTCAAGTACGTTTACAAAGGACATGATTGTGCAAATGTTGAGATCTCATGCCAGAACGACAATGCCACCGAAGGGAATGTGGTTGAAATCAATGAAATTAAAAAATATCTCGATTGTCACTATGTATTTGCATCAAAAGTAATGTGGCGCATCTTCAAGTTTGATATGCATGAGCGATTTCTTGTCGTTGAACGTATGCAATACCATCTGCCCAATCAACAAATGGTGTTGTTTGATGATGATAATGATGCGCAGAAAGTGGCAACATGGTTAGCCATTTTTAGAATGATGCTAACGGAATGGTTTAAAACAAACCAAGAATCGGAAGTTGCACGAAACCTTACATTCGATCAATTCCCTCAACAATGGGTGTGGAATCGAAAGTTGAAGCAATGGACAATGCGCAAGAAAGGCTTTGCCATTGGTCACATGTATTATGCACACTTGACATTGGGTGAACGTTATTATTTGCGGATGTTGCTAAACTACATCAAAGGTGCCACATCCTATGAGCATTTGTGGACAATGGATGGCACATAACACAACACATTCAAAGATGCATGCATTACAATGGATTTGCTTGTAGATGATAATGAATGGCACCAAGCCTTGGAAGAAACTGGTCTTTGCGCCTCAGGATGATAGTTACGTGACATGTTTACTTTCATGTTGATGTTTTGTGAGGTGATGAATCACAAACAGCTATGGGATGCACATTGGGAGTCTTTGAGCGATGACATTGAAACAATGACATGTCGCGAGCATGATGATCAAGTTGTTACTCTTTCTGAGGATGCGCTAAAAGATCGTGCATTGTATGAGATCGATCAGGTTCTCATCCGCAACAAACACTGCCTGGAAGATTTTCCAACATTTCCCAAGTCTAATTACGTCCATTCTGTTCATGGAAGAAACCGATTGGTCCAAAAAAAATTGGCTTATGATCAGCATTCATTGACCATAGATGTAAACACTGCAAAAGATAAGCTTAATCATGATCAGCGCAGCGCATATGAAATTATTTTGAATGTCGTGACAAATAAAAAGGGTAAACTGTTCTTTGTGTATGGTAGTGGTGGAATCAATAAAACATTTGTTTGGACAACGTTTATGTCCTGTCTACGAGGGCAAGGCAAAATCATGCTTACTGTTGCCTCATTAGGAATTGCATCTTTACTATTTTTGGTGGCATAACTGCCCATTCAAGATTCAAGATTTCAATTAATTTACATGATGCGCCGACTTGCAACATCACACAATAGATGAAAGTGGTTGAATTGGTGCGTAAAGTTGATATGATCATTTGGGATGAGGCACCGATAATGCATCGTCGAACTTTCAAAACTATTGATCGAACCCTACGTGATTTGATGCAATTAGATGAAACAAAGGCAATCGAGAAGATTTTTGGTGGGAAAAATGTGGTCCTTGGTGGGGATTTTTGACAGGTTCTACCTCTTGTTCCCAAAGGACGACGAGAAGACATTATCAATGCTTCGTTGCCTTGATCGCATCTTTGGCAGCATGTTATAATTCTTTGTTTTCATATCAACATGCGAGTCATGGCAGCCAATTTTGAAAAGCAGCGAGAGTTTGCCAAATGGGTGTTGAATGTTGGAAATGGCATTCTTCTTGCCATTGCAGAAGAATAAGGTGTTGATCTAAACTGGATCAAATTTTCGTCCCATATGAGATTACTAGCAAAAAATTATAGTTTAAGAGGATTAATTTGAACCATCTATTCAGATCACCAACGCCACTCTGGAGATGTCGTGTATCTTATGTAACGCAACATTCTAGCCCCCAAAAATACTAACGTTGATGAAGTCAACAATGCAATTCTAGAATCATTATCTGGGGAATTGCACACGTACCTGAGCGCAGATTCTTTGGCTTAAACAAAAGAATATGCAAGTGTTGCTGTAAGAGTTTCAATGGATTCATTATATTCGGTGGAATTTCTGAACACTTTGCAAATCATAAGTTGGAACTCAAGTGGGCGTGCCAATCCTTTTGTTGCACAATTTCAATCAATCAATAGGATTATGCAATGGTATGAGGTTGATTATCAAGAGATTGGGTCAGCATGTCATTGAAGCAAAAATCATCACAAGGAACAATGTCGGCAAATGTGAGTTCATACCCCGCATCATCATGTCCCCTCCGGGACTTATTGGCCATTTGTTTTACATCATCATCAATTTCATGTTCGAGTGGCATTTGCAATGACAATCAACAAGAGTCGAAGTTAAACATTGAACAACATTGGGGTATATTTGTCGTCTCTAGTCTATTCCCATGGTCAGTTGTATTGTTATCTCATGGGTCACAAGTAATGCAAACATCAAGATTTTCAATAGTTAGGGTCCTGATGGATACATGCGGAATGTCGTATATAAAGAGGTTTTGAAATTTTAATTTGTAATTGTAATTTTGTAATATGTACCATCAAATACATACACACATGTGTATTAGGCATAGGGTTCAAACTAGTTAGGTGTAATGGTCAAAGCAAGTTAGTATGCAAACCTTCCAACTCATATTGCATGAAATTATAGTTTCTTAATTTTTTGTCACATGAACAAGAGGGCTATATTAAAATTTTGTGATTTCATATTGTGTGAGCAAGAGTCTTTACTATATTGCCCATTCAATTTCATAAAAGGAATGACCTCCAACATCATTATGTGTAGGGGAAAGCCTATTCCCATGCCCTTCCCCCATTAATTTTGGGGCCTCAACCCCCCAAATTAAATGTCCCTAATAACAAACCCTTTTTATTGTTCTTAATCATGGACATTGACTCATACTTTCTTGGAAAATTAGATAATTAAAAGAAAATTTAACACAATAATAACAAATCCCTACTAATTGTGAAACATTCCAAGGATTTTTTAAATTTTTTTGAAAGGGATGTACTAAATATGAACAATAAATAAAATGCATGGCATTGGGCTTGATGATGTTGTAAGACAAGTGCCCAACTAATTTTTTTTTTCTTAAAAAAAAGAAATTGTACCTCAATTATCATAAACAAAATAAATATATATTATCTTTTATTTTTCAAATAAAGGTTTGTGGTGCCATGAATAAAAATCATTGTAAATATGGCCAATTAAGGGGATTAAAACATATTTTCTAAGTCATTAATAATTTTTGGGTGTTGAATAAAAGGAAAAAAAACTAATGAATATTACAATTAACTCATATTATGTTTAAAATAACAAGAAAGAATGTACAAAGAGACAACCATACTCCCCACTAGTGATACTTTACATCAAAATTATTTCCTAGTTGATTTTACTAAATAGATAACATTTAGAAAACAAGAATGTGATGATTAGTTCATGGATGGAAGTAATCTACATTGTAGCCAAAATATCGTCGGGTACCAATTGGTTTGGCACCAAAAATATCTTTGGAATCATGCCAATTTAAATAATAAATAAATTTAAGGTGTAGAATGTAAGGTTATTTGCCTTCTACAAATTAAGAAAACTCCCCAAATTATTCATTTATAAGTCTTATTTTTAGTGTTAGTTAGTTGGCTAACTAACATTTAAAAAACTAGTTAAATTGTTTTTTCACTTGCCACTTTCAAAAAACAAGTTGAAATAGTTGGCGACATTTTAAAAGTAAATGGAAGTAATATGTAAACATACTATTGATAATTTTTTAAATTATGAAGTTACCCTACTAACATAATTAAATAATTAAAGGTAAGGTTTTACCTTTTAACAAGCATCTTTTGAAGGGATAGATTTTGAGTTCAAGTTATTTTCCCAACAACCATCTTCTTTCCAATATGATTTCTCTATATGAAGTTTTTTTCATATGTTCATTTTGGGAAAACATCAAAAGAAGAAGGTTGTTCTTGAGATGTTTTCTTTGTGCAACTTGGCCCACTTCAAGTTGTCAAAGGAAAAAAAAAGGTTAAGTCAACTTACCTACTTGGAAAAGAGAATTTGGGATCATGTTTTCTTTTAAAACTTTGCCTACATTTACATAGGGAAAACATCCAAGGAAGTTGCAAGGCCTTAGAATTTTTAGTTGTTATACAATGTATGAAGGTGTCATCTTTTTTTTTTTCATCTTTAAATTTCAATCTTAATTAAAACTTGAGGAGGTGACTAAGGGGTGGGCAAGTGAGGGGGAAGGAACAAAGGCATTTCCCCAAAGAACACAACCATATCCCCAAGGACTATAACTTGAGGCAATAGTTCAATACAATTATCCCTAAGCAACACAACCATTCACTTGAGGAACATAGCCCTAAAGGGGCAATCTAACACATTTGTCTTTTTGGAAAGCATTTCCATGATGAACACAACTCTAAAGGGCAATTCAATGGAGTTTCTCCATGAAAAAAACATGGGCAATCTAACACACTTGTTTTGACGCAAAGCATTTCTATGAAAAACCCAACCTTAAATGGCAAATTCAACAAAGTTGTATGGATGAAAAAACATTTTCTTGAAAAGAACAAGCATATCCTCGGAACACACGACCATTTCTCAAAAAGGATTGTCCTTATTTCCCAAATGAAAACAATCCAAAACAAAAGATGGAGATGATAAAAAAAGATTTGAACACATTCTCTCTAAATTAAAGTGGAAATGATCAACCATTATGCCACATCAAATTACCTCTTCATCTTATTATCCCAACCATAATCAACAAAGTCATCATAATTTGAAGAATTTTACAAAAAAATTGGTCTCTTGTTGGGCATTACTATTGGGCATGCATACTTTTGCATTTAATTTGTCACTATTGTTTAATGTTTGCCATTTGAAAACCCTTCCCTTCATGCAAACACTTCCTTTGATGGAAGATTCATTCATTTATTGAGAGACACTTTCACTGATCACATGTAGAATTCCTACCATTGCAATACGAAAAACCTTTCTAGCTTTAGGGTAGGGGAAGGCTTGCTCCAATTGGCCTCCCCTAATGGCTTACAACCTAAGGCTAACACCTTGGATGGCTATTACCCTTAGATTACAAATTAGGGGAGGCCTTTGAAAGCATGCCTTCCATTATGTTATATTAAACACATGGTATAAACATTTAGGTTCAAGGCCTATTTGATTTCATTCCCCTTCCTATTGAACGTATAAATGTTTTCATTTTTGTTTTAGTTTATTTTTGACCGCTTGCGCACATATCATTATTACGTGTTTGCAACGGTCTTGTTTAATTCTCACAATGCTTGTTTTTTATTATCAACATCATGTGTCCATAACCTTACAACATACACAAGCCATGACAATTTCAGAGTGAGCTGCTGCACTTGGTTGGGGTTTTTCATAGCTTGTGCATCTCAATCACTAGTTGATTTGTGGCAAATGACAATTGTCTCGTTTTAAGTCTTTTTTGTTATTTGTTATTGTGGTTTGTCATTTCGTAATTATGAGTTCTTTTTGCATAGGGTCTTGAATTTTGTTAATTGTTTGCTTTTGTTTTTCCTTTGTTTGTGTCTACTTGTATTCTCATTTACCTTATATTTTTCATGGATGGGTTCCCATCCTTGAATTTGATTTACAAGGTTTTTATTTTATTTGTCTTCTAGGCAAGGAGGTGCTTGCTAGATACTTACAAAGAAAACAAATCCACGGAGAGAGGTGCTTGTCAAATATAATGAAAAAAGAAGCAAGTATTACTTTAGGTTTGAAAAGAGGTAAATTGAAACCTTCTTGAGTGGGCCTTATACTTTCTACGGTAGCACTTAGTAGGGTAACTTCACACATGTCTAGACTTTGTCAAGTAATTTATTAATTTTGAAGATTTCAATTTGAAAAATAAAACATTCTAGAATCTTCCAAAAATATTTTTCATTTTCTTTCACAAATTTTTTTTGAGGATTTTTTAATTTAAAAAATAACATTTCTAAAATTAATACAATTTGTTTTAAAGCCATCAAGTATTATTACATATAGTAAAGGAAGACAGAAGCTTCCCCTGAATCCATCCCGTCATCCAACTGAACAAACATTTCATCCATTTCGTCATCCATCTATTTTAGCCGGACGAACATTTCATCCATCCCGTCATTCGTCTATTCAAGCCAGACGGACATTTCATCCATCTCGCCATCCGTCTATTTAAAAATAAAAGGATGCCAATTAGGGTCTCTTTGCTTACTGTTCATTCTCCCCCATGTCTCTGCGTGGATCCGTCGACGATGATAGAGAGAGATAGATGCTGCACAAATTCCTACAAGATAGAGAGTTTTTTTTTAGGGTTGGGAGCGATGGCATTGTTGGAGCCAGTGCCACGAACGAAGTTGGGTTCTCAGGGTTTGGAGGTTTCCCGCTTGGGCTTGGGTTGTGGCAAATGGAGTAGTTGGGTGTTACTTTGCTGGATACCTCTGATACTTATGGACCTTTCACCAACGAAGTCTTGATTAGCAAGGTAAACAACACATGCAAACCAGCAGCTCTGCAAACAATTATAGTTCTAAAAGCATCTCCAGTAGTGATAAGCATGTGATCATGCACACTAAAATTGGATGAAGAAAAGCCAAACCATGCCGGTTTGGCTCAGGAAAATAGTTTTGGCTCAGCATAATTGCAATCAAATGTGCACCTTTGGTAGGTGCACCTACAATTATGGCAAATGTGCACAATCTTTGCTATAACTTTTACCACCTTCAACACACTGTGAAAAAATGCTAGGCCAAAACCATTTTATATAGCTTATTGACAATTTCTTGGAGATATAATTTGTGGATTGATGGTGATTTAGTCCAACACAGGCAAAGATTGCGGTAGTAGTAGTGTTTGTTATCTGGATTACTATATGTTGGCATGATCAAAAATCCAGCTTCCCGATCCGTGACAGTAGTAACCATCACCACAAACATACTCCTTTTATTGGGTATTTTCCACAGGTGCAGCCTTCGCGGCTGGAGGAGATTCTAGAGTTTCCTGATCATGGAAACATGGCCATAGTTAATAAGAAGGGCTTGCATAGGCGAGCTTCAAGTGACTCGGTGGCATTTTCGGAAAGCCTTTACAACTCTGACATTATGGCAGGTCGCTTTGCAATTAAGGAGGAAATGTACTCTGCCCAAGGGGTGCACCACATGGTGCTCATAAATTGAGGATTGAGATCCCTGACTACAATGGGTGAACATTCTTTTATTATCTTTTTGGCAAACACTCCTTTGTGAAGATTTGAGAAATGTGTTTGGTCTGTGCCATATGTGGACTTAAATTCAAAATCATGCATGGGCTGTGTTAACAACTGTATGCATGGAGCTTTCTTCAGCTTTCATAGTAGGGGGATCATATGTCTTATGCTTCTGAGGGTCTATAGAAATAATATTGTGGTTTTTTTTTCCATAATTAAAAGTTTGGGGGGGGGGGGGGGGGCTGTTTTTCGATCCCCTTACAAGCAGGGTTTCTTTTTTCCTCAAATTCATCAAGTAGATCCAATCGCGAGTATCCTCAGCATTAACTAGCATTAAATGGTGACTATTCTACTGCGGCTGAAGCATTTTTTTACCAAAGTGCTTTTACAAGTGGTGATTTAAGAAATGCTAGGTCTAGGTGTGGTTTAATTTAATTATTTTGATTTTTAAAAATGGTGAAAAAGTCATTAAAAATCAATTTCTTTTTCTTCTCACTTTCTCCAAAAAAATTAAATTGCCAAAACAAAGCCACTACTTACAAGGCACAATGGACAACTATTCTAGGTCTACGTAACCTAATAAATCCTGTGAAAGCTGCAAAATTTGCTTTGAGGTTTATATATTTTCTTTCAATCCATTGTAGATTTCATTTCCATTTCCATTGATGTGCACATTCCAGTTGGAAATTAATTGATCCATTAATTTTTTTGTGGGTAGTTCCAAATTTAGCCATTTCTTTGGCCGCTTCCAGTTTGGAAAATCATGAATTTTTTGTGCACCCACTCCAATTCAAAAAATCAATCCATTTAACCATCATCTTTATAGGGAGATTTTTGTGTGACTGTCTTTTTATGATATTCAGAGAAGCCAGTTGGAAATGGATGGAAGGGTTGATGTTATGCCACCTAGCAAATTTCACTGCAATAGAACACAACAACAAGAAATAGATGGAAAAGGGATTTTTCTTTAAATGAAAGTATTTTCGGTGAAGTTCAATTAGGTATCAAGTGTAATTAATAATCATCTATGAAAACGAGGAGCTGGAATCCATAAGCATTCGACATTAGATGACAACCTTTATAGTCAATCATTGTGACTAAAAACACTCCAAGATATTTCCAGTATTGTGTAAGTACCTATTTGATTACCTAATTGATTTTGTGTCTAGGTTACAACTGTGTTAAACCTCTGGAAGGGAGGATTAGTGTTGTGCAAGAAGCAGACAAAGTTTATCAAGATTCCATCCCATATGAGGCTGCCAGCAAAAGATTGTAGCTTAGGAGGATTAATCCGAACCATCTATTCAGATCACCGGTGCCACTTTGGAGATGCCATGTATCTTATGCAACTTAACATTCTAGCCCCCAAAAATATTGACGTTGATGAAGTCAACAATGCAATTTTAGAATCGTTATTTGAAGAATCGCACACGTACTTGAGTGCAAATTCTTTGACTCCAACAGAAGAAGGTGCAAGTGTTGTTATAGGAATTTCAATGGATTCATTGTATTCGATGGAATTTTTAAACACTTTGCAATTCAGTGGTATCGCAAATCATAAGCTAGAACTCAAAGTGGGTGTGCCAATCCTTTTGTTGCGTAATTTCAATCAATCAATAGAATTGTGCAATGGTACGAGGTTGATTGTCAAAAGATTGGGTCAGCGTGTCATTGAAGCGGAAATCATCACAGGAAACAATGTCAGCAAACATGTGTTCATACCTTGCATCATCATGTCCCCCTCTGGGACTCATTGGCCATTTGTTTTGCGTCGTCGTCAATTTCCAATTCGAGTGGCATTTGCAATCACAATCAACAAAAGTCAAGGTCAGACATTCAACAACATTGGGGTATATTTGTCGTCTTCGGTCTATTCCCATGGTTAGCTGTATGTTGATATTTCACGGGTCACAAGTAGTGCAAACATCAAGATTTTCAACGGCCAGGGTCCCGATAGATACATGCGAAATGTCGTATAAAAAGAGGTTTTGGAACTGTAGTTTATAATTGTAATTTTGTAATATGTACCATCAAATGCACACAAACTTGTGCATTAGGCACGGTGTTCAAACTAGTTTTATAGTATATGTAACCTGAGCAATGTTAGGTTTGGACTCAGATACTTGGATTTGGTCCACAAGGGAAATTGGCATATGGTATTTGTAATATTTTGAAATAATTTAAAGGAGTTTTGGGATTTTTACCATGGTACCAAGCGTGGGTGCTTAGACTAAATCAGGGTCTCTAAGTTCAAATCCAACATTTTTGGGGTTTAATATGGTCACTGAAGGGCCTCATTCAAAAAGGCAAAGATACCAATATACCCGGGCAGGGTGAACCAGCACCCATGTTGGTACCTTTTGCCTTTTTGAGTGGTGCCTCCTAGTAGTGGTCATATTAAGCCCAAAAAATGTTAGATTTGAGCATAGAAGCCCTGATTAAGTCTAAGCACGAGACATTTGTAATAAAGTTATCAGTTTAAGTCAGGCGATTAGGGGGCGAGAACGGTCAGTTTTGTCGTAATAGGGCATCAAATGTGTAACTGGGAATGAAATAAAAACGAAATAACTGGGACCCAAACTAGTTTTTCCACCAATTTTGCTGGTAAACTGAGTTTCATCCCCTCTTTCAGTTTTTCCTGAGCGCCTCGACCGCTGCTACATATATTTGCACTGCTCCTACCTGTACAACTACTATAATTAGTCTCAAACCTTTGTGCAATTAAATGCTGAGTTTCAGCATTTCATACTGAAATTTAAATAAAATTTCTTTTACTTTGCGGTTACCACTCAAAGAGGGGATAGGGGGTGAAAGCAGAGAGGATAGAGGGTAAAAGAGAGGGTGAAAGAGAGGGTGACTTTATGGATAACTTTAATATTTAGAAATGATTAGATTGGATTTTGGGGGTTTTAAGTTTTTACCATGGTATCAACGTGGGGTTCAAGCAAAGGTGTTGGGTGGAAGTTGGAAGGAAAGACCACTCAAAGTGCAGGCAGTGTTTCTAGTAGGTCCCTTTCCTTGTCAGCAAAGTAAACATACCTGACTCCTCCATAAACAACAAATAGGCAGACGTGTAAAGGCGCGCCAGCGTTCTGCGTTATGACAACCAAGCATATTCGCCACGTGTATTTCCACGCTGTTGCAGCAAACCACGCACAGAACCGCGCGATTTCGACTGCGCGGTCGTTCCTTCCTCCACTAACTCCCCCCGCATACCATATTATGCTCTACGACGGCCTTGACACTCTTGATCTTCTTCCCTTGTGTCGCACGGCTACGCGCACGCGAAAATAATTATTACGCAGCAGACCAGGGATTTTTATTTATTATTTTAAAAAAATTCCAGTTTTTGTGAGGTAGGTGGGTTGGCGACAGGGTTTTGCCAATTTTGAGATGTAGCTGAAGTGGCGATCATCCGGAAGATGAGTTAGCCAGATTTGGCTACAGACTATAGATATGAAAGTAGGAAAATCAGAAAATATGAAAAATCAGAATCCTTCTTATATTCTTGGCTACCTACTGGAACTTATCATAAAAGTCTGGCGAATCTGGGCCATCTTTTTTTCATGGAAAATCCTTTGTATAGGTCGAAATTTGGCGAGATTTTGCCAAAGGAAAAAAACTTATTGGCGATGATCTTTTTGCGGCGGAAAATTTCGCCAAAATGCGAAAATAATAAGAGGAATATTCTGGCGCTATATATATATATATATAATTTTTTTCCTGAAGAAAATAGCCAAAATCCCGGGGGGGGGGGGGGGGAGGAGAGTTTCGCTAAGTTTGGTAGCATGTTTCAAACTAACATTTTAAATATTTAGAAAAGTTCAAGAAACCTGTCGCCATTATTGAATGCTAAATCCCTCTTTGTTCTCTAAGTTAGCCAGTGACACAACACCAGAAAATTCCCCAAAACAAATTCACTGATTCGCTGCTGCATTGCCAAATTGTTTTTTGGTCGCCAAGTGGCGAAACTTCGAGGGGGAAAAAAACCGCTGCGGCACACAAACCGAGAGACCGAGCGTGGAAACAACAGAAGCCACGCAGCAAGAGACAGAAAGAGGATATTTGTTTTAAGTATTCCTCGCTGCTTGCCGATGTCTACTCGGCAAAGCTCCATCGATGCCGGTATAAACTACTCGGGTCCGGATTTGGATTTGGGAGAGCGAAAGGGTTTTTGAAGCAGACTTGGGATTCATTCAAGTCGGGCATTGAAGAAGTGGGATTCAAAGGTAGTAGTAGTGCTGCTCAGGAATTTTGTTTTTTGTGTTTGGTTTGGTTTTTGGTTTTGGTTTTGATTGCTTTCTTAGTACATTGGACAGGTTGGGGTGCGCGCGGGGGGAGAAGGATCCGACTCCTGAGTGAGAGTAGTGTCTTCTGTGTGTTGTTGGAACAAGAAGGAAGGGGCGGTTGGTCCACATGGTGCCATACGTGCCATACCCACCAGGGCTGGGGAAAGTGGGGTACACGGTACCCGAGGGTCAGGAGGATGGACATGAGCTCTTGGATCCGGGTCTGCCTCTGCTCCAACATGCCGACCTCAAGGACAAAGTTGTGCTCCTCCGGGTGGATCACAATGTTGTGAAGAAAGGTAAACCATAAATAACTATGTCCCCATAAAACACTCCTAATATACATATATATGTATAAGTTCCTACCCTATTCTTGAGGATAAGGATTCAGTATATGAAATACTAAAGCAAAAGGAACATAGATGAAAAAAATTCGACTAATTGATGATTGCACCCAGATCAGTTGATTGATTGATTAGTGGTGTTTCCACATGCTAATGGGTGGTGTGAACTAGGAGAGATTTTGAGCTATGTATATAGAGATAGCGTTGCACCACAAAAGCATTAGGTTTGTTGTTGAGATAAGTTTGGGCTTTGATCATCTATCTGGTGGGAATCTGCATTGGACTCAGGCAAAATAATGGATCAGTATCGGATTGAAGTAACATTGGCAACCATGTACAACATCATTGAACGTGGTGGGAGGTGAGACCCAGATCTTGTTCTCTCCTTTCACTCTTGCATTTGTCAATTTGCAGTCTATGTGGAAACACCTAAATTGTTTATTGTTGACTCAGTATTTGCAGTCTTATATATATTTTTAAAAGTACATCAGCAATATCTTTTGATGCACAATGCCAGATACTTTGTTCTTATTAAAAGGGAGGGGGGGCTTCTTTTGCTTTCATTGACAGGCCAATCATAATGACTCATGTCGGGCGTCCATATGACAAAAAGACCAAAGTTTTGACTGTGAAGCGCAATGATGAGTCAGTTGATCCAGTGGTGGCCTACTTGCAACGCAAATTGCACATCAAGTTTGCTGTCCCCTTATTCAATGTGACTGACAATGAGGGCATTCACGATGTTGACACTTCCATTAATTGGCTTATCCATGATCTTCGTGAACGCAAGATTGGTGGCATCTACTTGCCGAATACCCGATGGTTTGCAGTAAGTTTCACTGTTTTTCTCCATGTTCTTTTGAACCTTTCTGCTTGCTGCAGAGCTTGCATCTGTGACTTGACATGGTACTGTCTCTGCTTCTAAACCACTTTGATGGGTGGTCTTCATGCACCATGCCTAGTATGAGACTATTATTCTGAGTGACTCTGTGCAATCACCTCTGTGCATGTGGGCTTGATATTGCAAGCTGCATGATATGCATTTGGAACTGGTTTTTAAGCATGTGAAGTATGTAATTGCAGGGGGAAGAAGACAAAGGTGAAAAGTTGGAACGCTTTGTAGTGCAGCTGGCTGGTCTAGCAGATGTGTTTGTGAATGATGCATTTGGATCTTGGCAGCCTCATGCATCCACTTACCACATCACAAAGTACTTGCCTTCATTTGCTGGACTTTGCATGCAGGTACAGTTCCTAACTGTAACCAGGAGGATTCTGAATGTCTAAACAAGGAAAATTGTATAGCATGTAAAGCCTTTGAGCACATTGTGCCTAAAGTCTATGTGCAGATTGGAATGGTAAGATTTGATGCATGCTTTTGTCCAGGGTAAGTGCTGATTAGTGTTCAACAGTGTGTGATCCATAAACTCATCATGAGTGTGGTCTTACAGGTGGTCATGATGGCAAACTGACTGTTGCAGTATTGAACTGCTAGGTCTGATATTGAAACAGGTTTGGTATTGAAGTATGGTAGTGCTTTTATTACTATGTTAGCTGCTAAAAATATTCTTCACAAATTCTTTCCCTGTGCAGAATGAGCTGACTCATGTGCGAGAAATCCTGAACCCAAAGAAGCCATTTCTTGCAATTGTTGCTGGTGCCAAGTATGACACAAAAATTGGGCCATTAAATGCAATGTACAAGAAAGTGGACAGGCTCATTCTTGGTGGCCTGATATACAACACCTTCCTTTGTGCCAAATATGGTGTCAAGATTCGAGGTGTGGAGGTAAAGCTTCTTCACAGTATGAGTTACAGGTCCATTTTGATATATCATTGAGGGTTTCCTGACAGAGGTGTTCATGAAGTCATTTTGTGTACTAGAACAGCCTGAAAATGTTGGAAACCTTGGTAGTCTTTCATGTATGTTGAAGCATCAGTTGCTAATGCAGAAATCTGTTCCCACAAAGTGATGCAGGATTCAGATATTAAGTTGGCAAAAGAGCTGGTTGAGGAGGATAAGGTGGGCCACAAAATTGTAGAGCTGCCATTTCTGGTTGAATCAGATACACTTGAGGCACGAATCGAAGGAAAATATCGCACAATTGGCATCAAGGTTTGGACTTATCAATAGAAACTTGCAATGCAATAGTATGCGTGGCCTGCTCATTTCCAGAACATTCTAGAAATTCATTACATCCTCATTGTAGCCAACTTAATGGCATCAGTTACCTCTGTTTAGAATCCCAAGTTTTTCTTGTGTGTGTACAGGACTTCACTCCAGGCAAGGAGTATAGCTATGTCGTTGATGTGGATCCTTCGTCATTTGATGAACCACATGTGGTTGAGGCCGTAGACTCAGCAAGGACCATCTTTGTCAATGCAGTAATGGGCTTAATGCCATACTTCTGGCATGGCACTTCCAAAATGGATGAAAGGATTGATTGCAATCGTGCTGCCCAGAAGTTTTTCGGTGGTGGAGATACCCTGCAGGAATTCAAGAGGTAATGAATAAATGATGACTTTCTGGTTTATCACAGTTGTTTGGGGATTACAGCATGCAACTGGCACCCAAATTCTGATGCTTTTAAACATAAAGCCCCAATTGGTGCAGAGAATGGGTCAGAGAATCTGACAAGCTTTTTGTTGGTTGTTTGTCAATGGTTGGCAGTTTGCATCCTGGGCTGTATCAGAAGGCGCTTGAAAGTCCCAAGTACTATCTTTTCACTGGGGGAGGCACTGTTTTGAAGGTGATTGAAGAGGGGGATCCCTTTGCTTTGCCTACAGTGAAAGCTCTCATTGCGAATGGCAAGGAATATGGTTACAAGGTGCCCACCACTGAGATTTAACATTCGAAAAGCTCTTTTTCACTCTTCTGAAGAGTTCAATTATGGCCACCCCAATCTTTTCCTGCCTCCTAATATGATTCAGATGTCTAATTACATCACAACCCATTTGCAGAAGGCATCACCAGATTCATCAAATTTAGGGTTGATTTAACATGCTGCTTCTCCATCAAATTTCTTAAAAAAGAAAAAACTAGAATCTCAATGACAAAGGTTTGAGACATACTAAAATATCATTTTTGAATCATTCCAGTCATCGCCAAACTTTTAATATTATTTCATGTAGTTGAATATATATATATATATATATATACCTCACTACCTGTTAAAACTGCTTTTGTGTAAAATTATTGCAGATTTCACAGAAAGTGCATGTGATAACCCAGTACCCAGTTTCTTTTTCTTTTTCTCTTTTGGCTGCTTATGAAGCTGCAACCTACCAAATGCTTGACAATATTGGTTGACAGTAGATAATTTCTGGAAGCATGATGAAATGAAATATAGCACCTTGAACCTCTATTTGAATAAAAAAAATTTCTTGCTTGGCACACCATATCTGTTCATCAGGTTACTTCTATCTAAATTGTAACTTCACAACCAAGTCATTTACCTCATTTTGAGAACCACAATTGAAACCCTAAACCCAATCAATTATCTCATTTCAACAAATACACAAGTGGGTGGCAAAAATTATTTGTGAAATAAGACCACTATTATATTGCTCTGGAGGAAGTCCAAATAGCCATTAATCTGGTAGAAGTGCTTTCTGTGCCACCTTACAACCTGAGTCCTAATTTGAGTATTAAACCTTTTTAGTTTGTTACACCCTCTATGTCACAAATCTGAAGACCTCAATCTATCTATTGACCTGCTGCGTCCGAGCCACCTTACAAGTCTTCTGACAAGGGTTTAGAAAGTGAGACAAAAAGTCCTCAAGCATGTTTTGTTGACCAAATCAATACAAGCAGAAATACCAACATCATTTTGGAGATGCAGACTAGAAAATCCCAACATCCCACTAACACTATTACTGACAATATCTACACCTGCCCAACCTTGCAGGTTGGCACACTAAGCATATGTGAGTCATTGCTCAAATCTCCATTGTGTTGAACAAACTAGCTCCCAGTCTCTTTCAGTGCAGTGGGTGGCAAAGGAACCACACCAGCACCATTGACACTGGTTGTGGACAGGGACTCTTCAGGTCCATCTCTCTGCAATTTACACATACCAAATGAAATTTGCAAGCCTTTCTTTCTTCAAGCAAAGGAACCCCAAAGGCAAACGTCCATGTGATATGTCCATTTTTTCCATATTTGAAAGTCTCAGTTTCTGAAACATGAAGTGTAGAAACCTTCATATCATTGAATAAAGGTTGCAAGTCACAATACCTTGTCAGGAAGGGAAGCTTGAGTGAGCAAATGTTTGGGTTGAGCATTCAAATCAATCATGTGTGATGCAGGCTGGTTGCTCTCAAGCAACAGAGGCTCCTTGTCACCCATTACAATTGCAACAGCTAATGCGTTACTACTCTTATGTTCACAACTTGAATTGGAAATGATTATCCTCTCTGCCTGGAGCACCTCATCATGATGGTGATGGTGGTGATGGTGGTGGTGGTGGTGAATTATCTTCTGCTGCTGCTGAGTCCTGTCTTTATCAAAATCCCCTGCTTCTTGATCAACATCGATGGTCTCCTCAGGTGTCAGCTTTCTTGTAGGAAGCTGAACATTGCAATTCAAGCAGTGGCAGAAGTTTTGAGAGAATAGACATCAGTCTGAATTCCAACTGAAACTGAAGGGATCAATGCTGATACAAAAGCTTTGCATTTCATCTACAAAGGAATATCAAACAGAACACGAGAGCATTCTGTGTATGCCCTGTAGGCTATCATAGCAGAAAATGTGAATTACTACCTAGCAGTATGTGATCCAGAGTCTAAGGGCCCAACTTAGATTTGACCACCTTCAGAAGCATAAATTTGAGAACAAGAAGTCAACATTCCCAGGAAGCCACAATCTGTAGAATCTCTGCCCTACACAAGGGCAATTCTTCAATGCCAGTTAATGTACAAGACTCCTCATATGACACAACAGTGAAATAGGAAGATAGAAAGAGTCTTGCCTCCACTCTCTGGCCTGTCAAAAGGTAACGTTCATGTGTCTTTTTCCCTCCTATATGCACATCCATATCACAATGTAGGCAGAGGGATGTCCCATCAATCCCACAGAAGAAAAAAGCTGTAAAACAAGCAATGGCACCATTCATTGCACATGTTAAATATGGGAAGCTTTGGGAATATAGAAGACAGTTATGTTGAGCTTGTAGCACAAATTTAGTTAAGCTAACCCTTGTACATCTTTTTCTTGCAGTACCAAGTGCTCAACATATTCATGAACTTGAGTACCCTCATCATGGTTTAAACATGCAGATGACTAGTATGGGCTTTTAAAATGTTATTCCTGGGAAAAGAAAAGTACCTGGAGCATTCTCACAGATGTCACAGCGAGGCACAGCTCTAGATTCTGCCAGCTCCAACCGCACATGTCTGCTTGCCAACTTGTTGCAGCCATGAACCTGCACTTCCTCTCTGTCAGTATTTGATGGAGCCGCTGAGTGCACATGTGTGTTTGTGTATGTTTCAACCACTTGATGCATGAACAACTAGCATGGCTTCTGTTGACAATACATGATGCTGTATTGTCCAGCCCTGTTACTAAAACAAAAGCTTCCACATCAGAACACACAGGCCCTGCAAAACAGTTTTGATACCCCGCCAAAAGCTTCCTCAAAGACCCCTTCTTAGCTCTGACTCTCAGATGGCCATAGTAACTATACATATCTCAATGATAGAAGCCAAGGCAAGCACCAAAAGCTGATGAAGCTGAAGGTACCAGGTAAAAAGACATTGATGTTTCCAAATAGAAGTGCAAACAAAAAAATTCCAGATGTTTTTCAATCTATTCTAGCAGAAACACCTTGTAAAGCATCAATATGTTGCATAAAGCAAGCCTCCTAAACAGACAAACAAAAAGGAGAATTTTGCAATGAGAATTGGTCTGAAAAATCCCCCAGCAAAACAGAACCACATCCAAGGGTGTTTCTAACACATTCCTGCTTGTACATAATGTGCATGAGAAGCTGTCATTGAATAAGAACACCGACAAAATAATGAAAAGAGAAGGAAAAACCCAGACAACCAAAGGACAACATTGAGTACATACTTCCATTTTTTATACAGACACTAGTTCTGATCCTTTCTCTCCCTGGATCGTTGGTGCGAGCTTCTTCTTCTTCTTGTACTCGGAAAATGATGGGAAAAAATAAACGGGATTTCGACTACCTTTTCGTCACATTTAAGGCACAGAGCCGCCTCATCTGCTGCACAGAACAAGCGAGCTGCCGCCCCCTCACAGACGTCACAAAGAATTTTCATCGGTGTCTCTCCAGTAAAAGCTGTTTTTTTTCTTTTCGTCTGTGGAGGTATCTTTGCTGCAAATGTCCAGGGAAGACCTCCTTCGCTGAATACCTATGACGAGGGAGTTGGTAATGATCAGAGACAATAAGCTACGAGAGTCGACTCAGGCTCCGCACGAATTCTACTACTAAGGTCCATCCCTGTCCGACTCGTCCCGATTCGCTTTCCCCTCTAACACACTCGATTTCTGCCATCCATTGGCAGCAGCAACAGCTGCTTTCTCATTCTGTTAGGCAAAACCCCCAAGTGCCAAGTCAAGCAAGGAAATTGAGTTAGGCAAACGGATTTGTCTCGGAATCACGCAATCTATTATTCCTCTTCTATAACAACAAACGCTTCTGAAGTCCAAACAACGAGGACGCAAGAGAGCACCTGACCTTCCTACGCGGCATTCCTTTCCTGTACATCTCAGAATTATATTGACATGAAGGCAAGCAAGCAAGCGCGCCAGCGGGGTCGAGCAAAAGACAGCTGCAGCAGCAACGAAACATAAAGCCAGCGAAAAACCCTAAAACCAAGAAATACAAAAGTGCAAGTCTCCTTCCTTCCTGTTCATCCAAATCTCTTTCTTTTCTGTTCATCCAAGTCTCATTTTACTCCACCAAAGTTGCTGAGCAAAATGGGATGATATTCGTGGAACTTCATCGACAGACCAGAAGGAAGAAAAACAGATATGCCTTTGGACCAGGGGTTTTTTTAGGAATTTTATTATGTAGCTTAAGTTGGCAATCATCCATATGAAAGATGTAGAAAAATGGCGATCACCTTTAGGAAAATTTAGTCAAATATGGCTATAAACCAGATATGATGTACACATCTTTAAATCAACATTCTTTTTGTATGGCTTCGCACTGAGAACTAAATATCAAAATCTGGCGATTAAATTATTTGTCTTCCCTCACTTTCAGCAATTTAAAATCCTCCAAAATTGATTCAATTTTTATTTTATTTATTTTAAAAATTTCTTTGTTTGGCAAAATTTCCCCAGAAAGAAGGAATCCTGTTTTGGACATTTTCTTTACACAACCAGGCTATTGCCAGGATATCCAAAGTTTAATGAATGAGGTTCTGGCCTTAAGATATTTATTATTAGAGATTATTATCTCTAATTCATATTTTTTAATGTCTCTAATGATAAATTAATAAAATAATAATAATAATAATAATATTATTATTATTATTATTATTATTATCTCAAATCTCTTGCATTAGAAATATTAATGTTGTGTTTTTAACAATTCATATGAAAATTTAAGAAAATCTCCTCAATTTGTGGATAACCATGTTAGAGGTTTAAGGGATAATTGAAGCTGGTGGGTTTGTGGGTGCTCGTATGGAGGTACGATTGGAATAGGTGAGTAGAATGTAGGTAGTAATAGGTGATTATTATGTTAAGTAGGTAAAATAACATCTAGGTAGGTTAATAGGAATGTTGGGCGAGTATTAGAAAATGGTTGAAAACCAATCAATGTTTTAATCCAAGTTTTAAGTAGTGTTTTTTTTCAATATTCAGAAGTAAATTTATTGGTGATATTGTGTGGCAAGATCCAAAATCATTAACGATACATTCGTGTCATTGATTGAACTTGTAAACAATCTTGTATTTTAAAAATCAAATATTTTGCAAACCTAATAATTTGTTTTCCAAATGGAATTAGTAAATGCAAAAAATTCAATGTTGAACAAGTAATGATATGTGGAAACACAACCTACAAATCTAGCAAACATATTGTGCTGAAGTTCAAAATTATAACAAAGTGTCATGTGGGGGAATCGAACCCTGGTAAAGACCACCCTACCCATCACAATACATGGTTGACTTGCACAAGTAATCAAGCTTATTGTTCTTAAGAAAAACCATCAAATGGCCTTTGCATGTTGATTTGCTAATTTGTCGATTGTTGCTTACCAAACAAGCCATGATCATGGAAACAAAGGTCACCAATGAACATCAAGTTTGTGGCCTAGCCCCTCACCATCATGCCCAATGCCATCCATTCAAATCTTACATCTTTACGACTTGGAATTAACATAACAAGACTTAAAGACACAACTTGCTTCACATTCTAAGTATTCTGCAAAATCAAAGCACCAATTCAAATTATGCATCAAACCCATATGGAATGGACATTTCCTTCCATTCTTTGATGGTTGCATCATAAGGAAAATTCTCAAGAGCGTAAAAATATTGTGAAAATATACATATCACTGAATCAAGGTGAGTGGTAAGGTATTTCTAAGCTTGGATTTCGTGAAACTTAAAGTGTTGAAAATGCATTTGTCGTCCATTAATCCAATCACTTCAACAACTGCAACCTTTGCCAATGTTATGTACTCCAAAATGCAATGCTTGATAATCTAGCTAGTAGTCAATCCCCTTCACAATCAAATCAAAGGATTAACTACATGTGGAGAGGCCATGGTAGCCCATGCATTATTATTCATGGACAAAACAAATGTGAATATTTGTAAATCTAATATTGCAGCATCCAACAATGGAAGAACCCACAACTCTACAAGGCCAACCTTTTAAGGGGTATAGTAAAAGATTTGATAATGTTCAGATGTAATCCAAACTTGCCGTTGGATCATCTTGTAACCAGTATTGGGGTAGATCATCCCTAAAACATCCATGAATTCCTAAAAAGGAAATCACACTTTCAACTCATTAATCAGTTAAACAACAACAACCAATGCTTGTTGCTTCACCCCATTCACGATAGTAGCATAAATTTATAAGGTCACAAAGTCTACCACCCTAGTCTCCAAGTTCTTATGCCTCAGCCAAAGATGTTGCCTTTCACATTCAAAGCCCAAGTGATCAATTCCAGTGTTTGGGTATATGATCCATATTAAGTTAATATGATCATGATTTGCTTCCACCAACCCATAGAAGTTCAAAAAAGGTCACCAATGAAAGCTAGATTATGATCAACATAGAGTTTGCTCAAATCGTCTTAACAAATATTCATTGTTGCTACAAAATCACAAACAAAAATATCACAAAGTTGGGCAAATTTCACCAATGCATTCAAAATTTCTAACAATGGGACCAAACACATTAAGGATAATAGAATTTCCACATCATAGAACAACTCAAGATTAGCTAAAGCGATGGTGAGAGAATCCAAAACCATCTTCATCGAGGGGGTGATACTCACAAAGGACATGTTTCACAAGTGATAACATAGAGATCTAACATGTCTTCACATTGTGTAGGATCTTATTTCCCTTTGTTTATGTAGTCTCTACTAGTTTAATGAATCCAACTCTCTCATTGGGTTTTTTGCGAAATACGAGTATAGACATTGCATGAGGTTTTTTAACCCTGCAATTGTCAACAAATCAAAAAGTGTTTGCATCACCAAATTGCATTGGTGAGCCATGCAATGCATGCCCACGATGAATGGTATATAGTCCCACAAGATTTACACTATAACTCCATTTTGCACTCCTTAAAACACATTAATCCCATTTGCCCCAAAGGAAATAAGCCTATTAACAATGTGCTCTTCTGAAATCCCTCCACAAAGTTTAAGAGAGTTCATAAAAACCCTTGTAAGGTTGTTATAATTAAAACTGTGCACAATTTATTCCCTAATCAACAAGATTGGAATTTGAAACCAATATTTTAACACATATCCATGTATTCAAATCCAATTTTGGTTGTCCATGCTCATGGTTTTATAAATTGTCAATGAAACATATGCAACATTGATCATGGCCTCTTTCAATGTTGCCATGACTTGGTTATGGATGTAATCTGCCATCTCCCAACCAGTAAAGTCACTCCAATGTTTTTTTGAATTTTTCTTCAATGTTAGAAAATCAAATAGAACTTTGAAGCTTTCATAATCAGTCATAAGTTTGTTTTTGTTCAACAACAAGAAAATGGAAGCAAATTGGATCAACTTTTTCTTGTGTTTCATAGTTGCATATTAGATTTCATATTTCACATGTGCATAATTTGCATCCATGATCACTTGCTTGTCCTTTGTTTTCCTCTTATTTACATGTTTTTCCAATGAATCCCATTTCAAAACAAACAACTTTTCTTTTATGAAATTTTGGAGCACACAATGCACTTCACTGTAAGTAGGATGCCAACATTATTGAAAACAACCTTTGCCAAAGCATTTTCACATACCATATCTCCTAAAATTTTCATTGACATCACCTTCAAGTTTTTTGGGTTTGCCCCGATGTGAAGCGAGTTTTGGTTCAATTGACTCTGTAATTGTTGTTGGAAAAACAACATCAACAATATCTGCATTAGCACCCACATCACAAACAATGGTTAATCAAGGTCACGACGACCAACATCAACTATTTCAAGTATCTCAACACGACGATGAATATGTCTTTCAATTTCACAAGAGCTTTCAGGGTGATTAAAAAACATCTCTTGAACCAAGAAGAATTTCGACAAGAATTCGAGAATGAAAAAAAACCCAAAATTTAAAGTTGGGAGGAGGAGTTATTTTGGGTGCCATCTCTATGAAATAGGAAAATACAAACTTAAATAGACTTGAAATTTGACTAGACTTGGAGGGACAAGAAGTTCATGGATACAAAATGACTCCTCGACATTCATATATAAAAACAAGAAAATGGTTGCTTTAGGGTTTAGAAATGTAACATGAAACTTGAAGATTCCAAGCTTGCACATTACACAAGTTTTGACATTTTGGAACACCTCCAATGCATTTGCCAACACCACTACTCAATGCCATCATTACGAGCCAAATTGAAATCTTCCAATTTGAAATCATTTCATGGTCCTCTTTTCCCAAAACCACATTGTAATTGCAAAATGCCACCATTATAATTTAAACAACATTTGAAAGACATTTTCACTATTCAATCACTCAAGACTTTATTTTTAAAAAAAAACTAAGACAATAATCAAAACCCAAAAAGATTAGTCAAATTCACTTGCAGCCTCTTCGTTTCTATAACTTTAAACCCACAAATGAAATGTATGACAGAGAAATAATGTTCACAAATATATATGATACATGTTGTTACAAGTGTAATGAAAGCAATCCACTAATGAAAGCCACAATAAAAATGTACAACTTACTTGTTAATGATGGTGGCTCCTTTGTGAAAAGGATGGCTATGACAATTGTTTTTTGCAAACATAGCCACATATTCTATTGTGGTGATGGTGAAACGAATTTTTTTTTACAAAAGAAGTTAACGATACCTAATCTTAATAAAAATTTTCATTTATGAAAAGGGGGTTTTTTTTTTCCGATCCAGACATTAGATTCACACCACATGAAACAAGGTCAAAATTCCAATTTTTGCTAGAAAAAAAAATGTTGGTTTCAAGTTGAATATTTTTAGGTATTACCCAAGGTCATATCATGTTTGAAATTTGTTCATTGGTTTTTGTTGGATTGAGAATTGGCCATTTGAAATCATGTTTTTTTTAAAAATTGATATTTTGTACCAAGATTAAGGTTATAGATTTTACCCAATATTTTAGTACATTCAACAATCATTTATGTGTTATGTAAGATTTAAATTTAAGTTTAGGTTTAAAAGGCATTGTTAGACAATGGTTGCCTTTCAAATTATAAATAAGTTTTTCCCTCCAAAATTGGATACAATAAAAAAATAATTATAATTTGTGTTGTAAGGGGTTTTGTGCATCATGATTTTTGGTTGGTTTTTGTTCTTGCTCCTTTGCATCTTGGCATCTCTCCTTGTTCTTGTGCTCTTGTTCATTGATGCCTCTTTTAGTTCATGTGCATTTCTTGGTTTTGTTATTTTTATTTACTGCCTTTTTTAGTTTTATTATTTGGCACCTTTAAAGGTTCCTTGTTGTTGACCCTTGACTCTCTCTTGGTTCTACTACTCTTGCTCCTTTGTTCCTTGACACCTTTCATGATTTTGCTTGTTCTTCAAATTGGTATTGCCCTCCTTTTGTTTTGTGTAGGTGTGAGAAAACTAGAGGTTTTTTCAAATTCCATTCAATTTCAAGGTGCTTCAATTCATATTTAAGATGTTATTTTGTTTGTAAAATTTTGTTTTGAGTTATTTTTTGGGTTTGTTGTGCGCAAGGCCAACAAACACACCTATTGTAGCCTAGGGTCAATTTCCACATCGACAAAATGATTTTCTAAAATAAAGATAAAAATAGTTTTTAAAATTTGAAATTATAATTTTTTTCATCGTCTATTATAATATTGTGATATGAGTAGTGAAATTATTCATAGTGTAGCCTATGATAATTATGATGAGTTTCAACATGTCAATTTCATATTTTCACAAAATTTTATTCATTATTTTGAGGATTATTTAATGATGAAATTGACCTTAGTGCAAAAGATATTCAAACACACATCTATTTCATACAAAATATTATGTCATAAAATAATCATACTTTTAAAATTTTGATTTTTGTTAAGAAAAAATGGCTAGTTGATCCTAAATATGGTTGCAAATCACATTCCAATATGGTGGAGTTAGTTGAGGAGGATTTAAATTATGAAAAGGAGTTTGAAGTGTTTGAAGGTTCATTTGAACATGTGATCAAATTGCGAACATAAAAAAAATTGAAGGGGTTTTTTTTTTTTTTTTTTTTTTCCATTTTCTCACATTTTTGTCTAAAGTAATATAACTTTTGAAAATTGGTATGTGAAAATTAGGTTTGAATATTGATGGGCCTAAAATGTGTGAAAGTCAACATTTTGAAACCTATGTGAAAATGTTTTTCCAAACGTTTTCAAATCATGTTCAAATTTCTTGAAAAATAAAATTTTAAATTTTAAAGAATTGGGGTAGGCCTTCTAAACTCTTTTAATATTTAGACATGATAGGTCTTGGAATTTTTTGAAAACCACCCAACATTGATTAATAGGTGACTCATTTGTAGGTTGGGTAAAAGGTAACACATAATTAATATGTAGGCAAGACAACAAATGACTAATAAATAGTTGCAATAAATATAGGTGATCAACACTTAGGTGAATTAATAGGTGACTAAATGTACTATGGAATGGTCAAACCCTTGCCCATTATGTTGAATAAGGTGTTAGGCCATCATGTTAAAGTGAGTTATGTGATGCACCCAACATATTGGGCAAGGGTGAGACCATTCCACTACATTAACATATGGGGTGGTAGATTCAACAATTTTTATGTTCAACAAACATTTCAATCATTATTATGAGTCACTAGCCACTAGATCATCATTGGAAAATTATGTCATGTAATGTGACAAAACAAAGACATAATCTACCACCCTAGACCTTCATCTAGGTAGGATAACATGTTACTTGAAACTCATGTGGAAACATATATGTGGAAACATAAATGAAAGTTTTTGTGACAACCAATGTTTAATGAAGTTAATGGGAGCTAATATTCAATGTTATGTGTAAAGTAAAGCCCTAGGAACAAGGAATTTACACCTTAGACCTTAAGAAGATCCAAAACATTCACAATGTAAATGCCTTGCTCCTTGGGTCTTACCCCTTGTTATGAATGAGGTGGGCTTGTTTAGGCAAGAGGGGTTACCATATAGACCTGCCACTTGAAAGGGCTTTTCACCTAAAAAAGACTTGTTTATCAAGGTTATTATTTATGAATATAATTTGATTTCCATTGTGTTCAAAATGATGAACTATATTCCCATAATAAGGCACAATGTCTAATTCATATGGTATTTAATTGTTGCCTTGTCACTCATTTTTACTCTAGACATTCATCCTTGTGCTCACCATTCTATTTGCACACATTTTATTTCATTGCAAAATTATTATATCCATTTCATTATTCAACAAGTTGTTTTATTCATTGTTGTTTTGTTTTAACCCTCCAATTGTTACTTGTTTATTCACAATGGATTGAGCCAACGATCTAGTTTCCTTAATTAAGGAGTAGCTTCAACAAATGTCTTACCAAATAATTAATAAATAAAATGATGGCAAGATGGCATCTAGGTGAATAATCATCATGAAAAGAGAAAAAACAAAAAAAACATTGAGACACCATTCATGAAGATGTACCATATATGTGAATGAGTGGTGTTGCGTGCTTTACGATTGGCACCCAACATTATTAAAACTAACAAAATCACATGCATAAAAACTTGCACACAATGTTTGTTTGAACTTGGAATTATGTATTTGCAAATGTGTATTTTTCAAACGTGAATATGAAACTCCCTAACCATGCCCTAGGGATACATCACCCAAACACAAACAAAATAAAACCATGTTTAAACTAAATTAGGTTCTAACAATAAATGAACCCTTGTAGAAAACTTATGTCTTGTAGTAAATACACGACATTGAACAAATAATTACTGTTATTTTATAATGCCATGTACCATGAAATTTTTGGTGTCAACATGCAAGAAAATAGCAAAATTTAAATTCAATGCTTATGGCCTACAATGTTGAGGTTTCAAACAATGTTGCATGAGGATATCTAATTTGCAAGGTCAAAATTGGAGGTTAAAGTCTAGGTTCTTGTGACCTAAACCCAAGTTGACACTCTTTTGTTGGAACTGGCAAAATAACTAAACTATGAAACTAGGCTTTTGCTAGATCTAGAACAATGAAAAAACATTATTAAAAAAAGGATCCAAGATCTTAAACCCAAGATCTTTAGGTAGGAAACTTGTTTAAAAAATAAAATAAAAACACAAGCGAAATTTTATTTAGTTAAGTATTAATTTGAATAATTTTGACTCAACACTTTTATGATTCCTCACATAAAAAATCACTTTTGGAATTAAGATTTTCAATAGTTTTAAAGTTATGAAAGTTTAAAAAATCAAGACGAAAATTGCCAAAAAACATTCCTCCTCATTTGAAGCTCAATTTAGAAAAACAACTATTGTTTCATTGAGAAACTTGACATAATGTTGAAAAGTTTTCAATGTTAAGAAAATGATGTCTCATATCACAATAGGTTATGTTTTTTGAAAGTTATGACGTTGATTCAACTTTAAAAACGAGGCTTAAGAGTTTTGGAAATTTGGCCATTTTCATGTAATCTTGAAAAGGAGTTACAAAATATACGTGAGTAGTATCTCCCATAGTAGTTCAAGCCATGATGAAATCCATGTGATTTTTTGTGGACTCAAGTTCAAAATTCTAATTGTGTTTAATAAACCATTTTCATGTAATCCTAATGAAAAGCCTTTTTGGTTCATTGCGTTCCCAATGGTTGATCCTTTAACCAAAAGACTCCCATATTTGATGGTATATATTTATTTTTGTAACATTGCGATGCCAAAAAGGGGACTATGGATGAGCAAGTAGGTCAAGACAATTTTTTTTCATATGCTAGAAAGGTCTTGGGATCAAAACTAGGTGCTCATTATGTTACAACAATAGTAGCTATAGCAACACTCATGGTCGGGCAACACTAACATTGATATAAGTATTGCAAAATTCATCACCAAAAATATTGGAAACGTGCAAACAAAGAACAAAGTAATAAATTTCATCCACCATTTTCTATCCACCTAACTTCCCAATGGGTTGTCCTTTTGCCCCAACCTCACTTGACCAATTTTGTAAAAAATAAACATTATCTAGTCAAAAAATGGGGCAATGTTACTAGACAAATTAAAGTTAGGGATCATTATGGTTATTTTTCAACTTCATTAATATTAATGAATTGACCCTCTTACGATTGTGTAGGCATCATTACTTTTTTTTCAATTTCCTTGATGGAGCTAGGGTGGCAAGCATTCCCATGCATATTTCGACATAATTGACGACAATATTCTAAGAAACTCTTGAAAATTTGGAGCCAATCGAAATAAATGTGGTCACACTTTCCCCAAAACCATATTGTAACATTTAACCCATTTTTTTCAAAAAAGAAAGGATATTTGTGACATAATATTTCATTTTCAAAAAATTATGTTAACGTTTTGAGAAGATTTTCGCAAAAAAATGACTAACAAACATTTAATTCAAATGTGTTTCCTTGAGGTTTGCTATGCATTAGCATGTTGATGCCTACAACTATCGGTGTTATCACATACATATATCATATGACATAAAACTATCATAAATGGAACATCACATTTAAATAAAAAAGAACACTCACTTACAATACACTAACAATCCAAGCCTAAAACAAACAAACAAAATAGTACGCAAACAAAAAAATTAATTCATTAAACAAAACAAAATGAAAAAAAGAGCATAATAATTTGTGTGTATTCAAAATACTTGATGTGTGGGATATATTTTAACTTATACTTGTCTCAAATCATTTTTGATGATTTGAGCAATTTAAAAAAAATAAATTATATGATTTTGGAGGTTTTGAGTTGTTAGTTAGAAATAAGAAACATAATAATAAAAATCACTATATTTCTATATTTGGTTTTTATTTGAATTTTAAGCAATTTTTGTAATTGAAAATTCAACTAAAGATTAGATTTTTATGATAAGCTCGAGTAGGTAGTCAAGAGACTAAAAGGATTCTTGTTTTTTATATCTTTTCTACTTTCATATTTAGTATGTAGCCAAATTTGGCTAAATTATTTTCTAGATGATTGCCACTTTGACTACAACACAAAATCTTTAAACGAAACCCTGGGCACACCACAGTAGCATAAATAATACAAGTAGGGCTTTGAGGACACAGACTCTTGGTGGTACTAAAGTTAAAGTAATCCTTACTTTGGGTCTGACTCTGGTCCTTAGTTTGGATCCCCGGAATTATAACCGGAGGGTATCAATAAGTATCCAGCTTCGTTCTCTGGCGGGCAGAAAACAAACCCTAAAATTGCTGTTGTGCTCTTGTCGTTGCGTTGCTTGTGTTGACAGACACACAAGGCCCGGAAGGATGAAGAGGATTGACTGAGTGCAGGAAAGTTGCGGGTAGGAGGAACGCTGGAGCTGAACTTAGGATGGAGTGCGCTTGCTGCTGTGGTGGTTTTGGTTAAGGACGCAGGAGGAGGACGAGAAGAGGAGGACGAGGTGTAGGAGGGAGGGAGGGAGGGAGGGAGGATTTAGGGTCAGAAGAGAAGAGATGGAGACGGATTTAAGAGTAGAGGGTGGGAGCATGATCCGTGTGGCAGTGCTGGCAGTCGGGGAGATGCCAGCAGCTCAGCTGCGAGATTATGTGTCCATGCTTGTGCAGCACACGCGAATCTCGCTTGCCAGTGTGAACCCTTACTACACGGAGCACCAGAAGAGCCCCTTCGCGCTGCAGCCGTGGGAGAGCGGGAGCTTGCTGCTGAAATTCTTGGTGGGCGGTGCTGCCAAAAGTCCTTGGGAGGATTTCCAAGCGCAGAGGAAGATACTGGGTGTCATCGGTCTGTGTCATTGTCCACTCTCGCCTGATCTGGGGAGTGCGTATGAGCAGTTCCTGTCGATGTGCCGAGCGTACCCATCTGCCCAGGTGACCAGGTGCTTCGCTTTCCATCCCACCCACGCTCAAATGAGGCAGGATGATGAGAAGAAGAAAGAATTTCTGGTAATGTTCCCATCCACAGACCGTCAGAATCTGGAGTTCCACATGCAAACCTTGATGCGGGATTTTGCTGCATCGTTGCTTATGGCATTTGAGAGCTGGGTGCTGCATCTCAAGCCTGCGGGTCTCACCACTCCCCTGGATTCTCAAACCTCTCTCAACTCTGATGAGGTCAATAAGAAGAGGAAGCTGGGACGAGTGCAAAAGACGATTGGCGACTATTGTCTTCTTGCATGCTCACCTTCTGATGCAAATGCTCACTATGCCACTGCCATTGAATTGGCTCGCCTTACAGCTGATCTCCTATGGCATGCAGGAGCCATTGAAGGCCATGTGTGTGCTCTTGTGCTGGAACGTTCGGGGATGAAAGATGAGCTGCTGGAGCAGGAGGTTCAGTTCCTGTACATGGAGGCAATCCAGCTTTACCGCAGGGCAACGGCATTGTCATTTGAATTGGAGTCAACTTTGAAGCTAGCTCGATTTTTGTGCAGCAGAAAGGAGTCGGCCAGAGATGTTGTGGATTTGGTGGTGGGTGCTGTTGAGGGCTCCAAGACTTTGATGGATGCTAATGACCGGCTGGTGGTGAATGTTGAAGCAGCTGGAGTCTTTGGTGCTCTTGGGTATGAACGCAAGGCAGCTTTCTATGCACGCCAAGTTGCTCTGCTGTACAAGCAACAAAACAGTCATTGGGCAGCTGTGAGCTCTTTGCAAGTCATGTCTGTCTGTGCCCACTATTACAGATGTGAAATGAAGTCCAGCAACTCTCTTGTTGATGGCCAAGATAAGCAAGGAGGTGAATGGAGCACGCTGCAAATGGATGTGCTCATGGACATGCTTGCAGCTGCAGTGCGGGCAGGCGATGCAATGGCAGCATGGAGCGCAGCTGCTCAGCTGCTAAGACACCACTATCCCCTCATCACTCCACATTCTCAACTGGGTCTTGCCAATGCCCTCTCCATGGCTGCCCATCGCCTGCCTTCAGGCACTCGCTCCTCCTATGCTGTACTCCCCTTTGTAAGATTGCATTCCTACCCACCATTGCCAGCAGAAAGAGAGATTGTGAAACGCACAACTGACAAGGAGTGGTGGATGGGGCCTGCTTCCAGTGGACCTTTCATATACACACCCTTCATTGCAAAAGGAGACTCCAATGAAAAACTGCCAGTGATCTGGGTGGTAGGTGAGCCAGTGGAGGTGTTAGTAGAGTTGGCTAACCCTTGTGCATTTGAGGTGTTTGTTGAAAGCATTTCTTTGTCTGTGGAGCATGGACACTTTGATGCTTTTACGGTGTCTGTAACTTTGCCTCCGAGTGCTGGCCAACTGTTGTCATTATCAGGAATGCCCCTTTCGGTGGGCACATTGATGATCCGGGGCTGTATTGTCAAATGCTTTGGGATGATAACAGAGCATTTGTTTGAAGATGTAGTTGAGGGCAAAATGGTCAAGGGGACTGCCTTAGTGGATCCTTTCAAAAGTTGGCATCGAGTGCACCATGCAGCTTTGTCCAACAAGGTGGAAGTTGTTCAACCATTGCCACTTTTGGTGGCACGAGTGGTGGGGGGTGAAGGAGCTGCTGTTCTGTATGAGGGTGAGATTCGGGAAGTGCAAATCAGCCTTTCTAATGCTGGTGTAGTTCCGGTTGTGGAGGCTCACTTGGCCTTAACTGGCAAACAGCAGCAGAACGTTGTCTCAATTGGGCACAGTATCTTAGAGGATGCTCTACCGCTATTACCAGGTGCCACTATAGTTGTGCCAGTGGTGCTGAAGGCAGGCTCCCCAACTCCAGAGCCAGATTTACGTGTGAATACAGTTAAGCCTTCCAATGATGTAGCAAGTCCAATGCTAGTCATTCACTATGCTGGACCATTGTCACAGGAGGGACAGGAGGTATCACCAGGTAGACGCGTTGCTTTGCCTCTGCAGCTACATGTGCAGAGAGGTTTGTGTCTGGTGCAGGCCAGGTTGCTGTCCATGGAAGTGGCGGCCAATATCAGCAGTGCGAGTGTGGAGCCCATTTGCAGCAAGGATGCAGCAGCAGAAAATGGGGAAAGCTTAGTGAAAATGGACCCATACAGAGGGAGTTGGGGTCTCCGACTGTTGGAGCTGGAACTCTGGAACACAACAGATGTACTTTTTGAAATTACAGTGAGCAGAAAAGATGGTAGTGAAAGCGAGAAGTTGGCAGAGGATGGAGAGTGTTTGTACCCAAGAACCAGAATTGAACGTGATTACTCTGCCTGTGTGCTCATACAATTGGAGAGGTTTAAGCTAGCAGGCCTGGATAAAGCCTCCCTTGCACGGGCTTCAGTCCGGAAAGATGCCTTGAGTAAACAATATGCTATGTCCAAGGATGTTGCAGACCGAGAAGCAAAAGCAGAACTGAACTCTGCCATAGAGGAGCTCAGTTCAAGAATATGTGTTAAATGGCACTCTGGTCGGAACAGTGCAGGAGTTCTGCCAATAAAGGATGCTCTAAGAGAAGCGTTGCAGGCATCTGCTCTAAAAATACTATTGCCTGATCCTCTGACATTTGGTTTCCGGCTTGTCAAGACCTCTGCAACACAGAACAGTACCTGTGAGGACACATCTCCTGAGAGCTACCTGAATTCACATAGGGTTGGCCTTTCAAAGGTTGAAGCAGAGGAGGACAGTGCTGTTACAAAAAGTAAAGGTGGTGGTGGCATTGCTGTGAGGGAATTGGCTCTCATTGAAATGCTTGTTCGAAATAACACAAGTGAGGCAATGAAAATGACACTGAGTGTCATATGCCGAGATGTAGCTGGCACAAGCTGCTTGGGTGCTATTGGCAGCAAGCCAACTGTGCTTTGGGCTGGTGAGTTCTGTTACTTATTTTACACCAGCATTAAGAATTACCTCAGATCTCTACAACAGGGGGTGAAGGTTTGGATCTAAAGGGACATTTATGGAACCTCAGGGCATGCTTTGACATGGGGGGGGGCCGTGCATGTATTTTGCAGGAACTTTAGATGGAATGGAGGTGGAGGTGGGTGCAGTTGGAGAAGTGGTGCACCGCTTTGCTCTTTGCTTCTTAGTGCCTGGCCAATACACATTACTGGGTGCAGCAGTCATTCAGTCCCAGACTTCTCATGACTCATTGTGCTACAATGGGCCTCCCTTTGCGGTACTTGTTGCTGGTGCCTCTTGATTCATCCAGGCCAGAGCATAAATCACCAATTGAGACATGGTAGTAATTTGCACAGCAGGCTGTAAATGTGATAGTGAGTGCCTGTTTGTGCACTGAAATCATTTTGTTAACACATTTGGGTTGCCTGTAATCCTCTCAAGCCTGCACAGTCCAAGTGCACCATTTGATTACCCACAAGCTGCAACCAATTGCTATGTCTATAATGAACACTGGCAAGGTGTGGCTATGCCCAGAATCTTCTTGGCTCAGCTCACTTGGTGTTGTAGATATCAGTGGTTCTGTGGTACATTATCAACAAGTGATGGCGAGATGTGCAAGAGTAGTAGTACAAATGACGTCCAAACGCCAAATTTCCACCTTAGTGGCCAGGGAATGGAATTTTTAGAAACCACTATTTTTACTCTCTGGCAATTCACCTTCACAGAATAATGGAATCCTACAGGCACCTGAACTGTGCTCTGTGATTTGTAGCTTCACAGGGCTCAAAACTGGCATTGGCCAAACTTTGCCTTTGAATGATATTCTTTCAGAATTTGTTTAGATTGAGAAAACCTATTTTGAAGTCCAGAATTTGATTGTCCCAGGGTACAATTGTTCATGAGTCTCTGGCCTTGAGCATGTTGACAACATTGTCACTTGTCAAATTTTTTGGCATTTTGAATGTATTTTTAGGTTGCACATTTAAAGTACATTTAAAGTACACTTTATTGCCATTTCGTTCTTAACTACCTATGGACCTTTACTGTATCCCCTAAGGTTACCTTCAGCCTCCTAGTGAGTCACTAGGGCAAGGCCCTACTCCTCAGCATCAAACTCTTAACCCGAGTAAGCCCTTCAAAAAAGGGGCCCATTATAAGAATTTAGGTCCTACACAAGTTCAGTTTGCAGCTTGCATTGGGCCCTCATTCTTGGAATGACCTCGTTCTCAATCCTTACCCTACACCTATCTACCTAAGCCACCAACAAACTCTTTAGGATCTATAGATGTTGAAGAAGATTTCCACAAGGTCCTTGTGAAAGGGCCACAACAATGTTAGGGTTTAGAGAATCTGGGTAAGACCCTCAAAGAAGGGGTCTATCCTAGCAATTTGAGTCCCACATATGCCTGGCTCACACCTTGCACTAGGCCCTTGCTCCCAAAACAACCCCGTTCTTAGTCCTTATTCTACACCTACTTACTTAGGCCACCGACATCAGAGCCTAGAGACATCAAATAAGACCTCCACAAGGTCCTTGCACAAGGGTTGTGATGGCTTTAGGCTTTAGAGATCCCAAGTAAGCCCCTTGAAGAATGGGTCTATTTTGGGAATTTGGGTCCCACTCATGGTTGATTCGCACCTTGCATTGGGCCCTCATTCCTAGAACGACCTTATTTTCAGTCCTTACCCTACTACACCTACGTACTTAGACCACCAACACACTCTTCAAAGCCTAAAGACGTCAAAGAAGACCTCCACAGGTTGGTCCTTGCACAAGGGCCGTGACAGTGCCAGGGTTTATAGAGCCTGGGTAAGACCCGAAGAAGGGGTCTGTTCTGGGAATTTGGGTCCGACACATGATCGGTTCGCACCTTGCGTTGGTCCCTCGTTACCAGAACGACCCAGTTCTCGGCCCTTAGGCCACCAACACGCTCTTGAGAACCCAGAGTCGTCGAAGAAGACCTCCACAAGCCGGGTCTTTGCACAAGGGCCGCGAGGCGTAAGGGTTTAGAGAGACGCGAGGAGGGAGCTGCAACTCTGCGCGGTTCTCTTCGCCTCTCTGTTCTCTAAAACTTGCTGGATCTATTGGAGTTCACGTCGTAGAAGGCCGGAGACACCTAGCTTTGGATCAGACCCAAGCACCCATCAGTGAGTCGGAGGAAAAAGAGAATCACTCTGCAGGACTGGGGAGGCAGGAAGGTTTTCAGAGTGGGAGAGTGGGTGGGTGGTGATCGGTCACTCTCTCTCTCTCTCGAGCTGTTTTCTCCCCCTCGTTTTGAAAACTTTTCAAGAGAGAAAAAGGGGGCAACGATGGCAGATCTTGCAGCTCCGCATCAATTTGGGAACATACTACTTGGTGGTCGAGGAGGCACGGTGCGATGCTGCTGCTGTTGTCCCCTTATTGCTGCTCTTTTTTTCTTTTTTTCCCCAGCTGTTCTAACCGACAGAATTGGTTCCTTAGGGTTTAGCACTTCAGGCAGGCGGAGTTCAGAACTGAAACTTTGGTGGTACTTAAATGTCATATTGGGTCCTTAGGGTTTAGAACTTCAGGCGGAGTTCGGAACTGGAATTTTGGTGGTGCTCAAATGTCATTGTGGGTCCTTAGGGCTTTTCACTTCAGGCAGGCAGAGTTCAGAACTGGATTTTTTTTGGGTGGTGCTCAAATGTCTTTTTGGGTCCTTAGGGTTTAGCACTTCAGGCAGAGTTCAGAACTGGAATTGTTTTGGGTGGTGCTCAAATGTCTTTTTGGGTCCTTAGGGTTTAGCACTTCAGGCAGAGTTCAGAACTGGAATTTTTTTTTGGTGGTGCTCAAATGTCATAATATTGGGTTTGTGTGTGTGCGCCTGTGTGCAACTGAAACAGAATCCAGGGCAATTGAGGATTAATCCAGTAGGATTTTACTGGCGGAAGATAGGGGGTGGAAAGGAAGTTGAGGTGCCAAAAAATGAGATTTCTAGCTTGAGCTGGACTCGTGTGCCCAAGGGATACCAGCTTGGTGTCAAGTTGAAGGCTGGTCAAGATGTCAAGTTCAATGGCTTCCGAGAGCAGGTTGCAATGATCATAAACATTCTGCTGTTTCTTTTGCACTGATGATTTTCAGTTATTTTTGTTTTTGTTCGGCTGAACTAAACCCAGATAGGGTTTTGCTTTCTTCCAATTTTGTAGGACATGACAAGCTTGAGCACATACATAACTGTGAACATGGGGATTGCCCCTGAAGACAAGCCACTTGCCATCAGTGGCCGCAATTGGGGTGATGCTGTCTTAGAAGGTTTTCTTCTCTTTACCATTTCGCTCTTAGGGTTTGGTCTCAATTTTGTTGCAAACCAGTTGTAGCTGGATTTGTGCAGCAGGATTCAGGAAATGTTATTGTTGTTGTTGTAGGCTCTTCAAATACTAGTTCATAGCAGGGTAGTGATCATGCTGAGATGGTGTCAGGCAATAGTCTGGCATTCACTGTGGGTGGCAAGCATGCTTTCGATGTCTCGATACCCGATGTTGCACAGACACAGATGCAAGGCAAGAATGAAGTGGTACTGGAATTCCATGTGGATGACACTACTGGTGCAAACGAGGTAGGTTGCCAGAGTAGAGTTTTCATCAAACTTTTTTGCATATTTACTGAACAACATTGTCTTATGGAAATTTATGGGCCTTGGCAGGCCTTAATGTTAAGGAACTTTTCTGTTTGAAAGTTTTTGGGTGAAGCTGCTATTCCATGACATGATACAGAGAAGAAGGCCCCCCTGTGAAGAGTCTGAAGCCTTGAATCCCAGAGGTTCCATTATCTATTATCTGCTGTTGAACACTGCTGAGTGAACCTTCCTTGCTGACACCCTCTGACAGCTGACCTGTTTATGTCTAGCAATCCTGGTGAAGTTGGCTGATCAGGTTCCTATATAGTAGTGATCTGTGTCCTCAACAGCATAGAAACAGGAGGACAGTTTCAGCATACCTTCATAAGTGGTTGCACTGGGCTTTTGAGGAATTGTGACTTTGCTGGCTTTTGCAGAAAGATACACTGATGGAGCTAAGCTTTCATATCCCATCAACAAATACCTCTTATGTCGGGGATGAAGAGCATCCACCAGCTCAGGTGCCCCACGATTACTCTTCATGCTTTCAGTTTGATTGTGAATTCAATTCACATCACAAAGATTATGTTGGAGCATCTAGCTAGCTGAAGTGGTTGGGAGTTGCGACCACCTTGCAAATGGATGTGGGCCATCATGCTAGATGTGACCCACAAGAGCCAACTCAGCCAACAAAAGCTAGTTGGGTCACTAAAAAGGATATGTGGTTACCTGGGTGTAAACTGGGAAGAATGGGCATCCACAACCACATTGTCCTGGTTACAGACTGTAACAATGTGTCTGTGCCTTGTTGTCAAGCAGGTTTTTCGTGAGAAGATATTGTCTATGGCCGATGTTGGGCCCTCGGGTGCAGAAGCCATTGCCTTGTTTGAGGATGTTCATATCCTGACACCAAGGTATACTTGCTTCAGCCTTGACCTAATTTGATTTAGCCATACAGTTTTGCAATGTATGTTTGCTTGCATCTATATCTTGACAGTTGGTTGAGATTGACTCCATCTAGTACATTAATCATGCTTTTAGTATCAAGTTCTGAGCATGTCCCTGCTACATTGGACTGGTGATCAGGTGTACTCTGAAATAATGATTGCATTTATGAAGCTTGAGGTAGTTGAATATTTGCCAAATTTTGACATGGGTGTCACTAGGCTTGCATTCAAAGGTTAGGAGGGTTTTAATTGTCCCATCTTTACATGTAGGGGTCGATACAATGTGGAGCTGCATTCATCATTTCTGCGACTGCAAGGACAAGCAAATGATTTCAAGATTCAATATAATAGTGTTGTCCGCCTTTTTATCCTTCCAAAGGTGTTCCCTTAAGTTTGCAAAACTGTTAATTGTTGTCACTGTTGTTTTGCATCTACATTTACACAAGGCTTGAGTTTTCGTAGTCCGGCTGATATTGAAATGAAAGTCTAATTTGAGAATTATCACAAATTGGTCTTTTTAAGAATGAAGTTTCTCTTTGAGATTTCTTGTAGAGCAGCTGGGGGCTTATTAGATTTGTGTCTAAAAGTTTCAGCATCTTCACAATTGTTCTGTACAGGGCTTCACTCTGCATTGTGATATGCTGATGCTGTAACTGGTGCAACACATTATTATTATCTAATACTGCAGATTGTATGCTGCAGAGCAATCAACCACATACATTTGTGGTGATTACTTTGGACCCTCCAATACGAAAGGGCCAAACCTTTTACCCCCACATTGTGCTCCAGGTAAGAGTCAGTTTACCTCTGCATGATATATGTGTTTTGTTTGGTGGTCTATTGAGTGGTCATTTAGTTAAGTGGATCTCAGTTGGAATCAATTTATGACACTTTGGTGGGTCACTGAGGAATTGGTAGCATGTACATGTAAGTGATGATACTCATTTTTCATTGCTGATGCCAATGTCTCTATGCATATTCCTTTGGATTATCAATGCACAGTTTCCTTCAGAGGAGATAGCAGAGTGTGCTCTTTCTATGAATGAGGAGCTTCTCAACACTAAATATAAGGACCGGCTTCAACCATCATACAAGGTCTCTTGGTTTTCAAACCTTCCTACTGACATGTATGTTGGGAGTTTCTGTAGTTCACCTTCAGAGGTTCCTTGCCCTGTTACTGTTGCTTGTTATGTATTATTGGCAGACACCCATTTGTTTCTGTGGCCTTGGTGTTACTATTACATGTTTCTGAACTCAGGACATTGTGTGCATACAGGATTTGTCACATGATGTGTTCTCACAAATTTTACGGGGGCTTTCGGGGGCCAAAGTCACCCGACCCGGAAAATTCCGTAGCAGTCAGGATGGGTATTGTGTGCGAGCTTCACTCAAAGCAGAGGAGGGCACATTGTACCCTCTGGAGAAGAGTTTCTTTTTCCTGCCGAAGCCTCCAACACTTATTCTTCATGAGGAGGTAGTAGGAGCTTGACCATGTATCCATTGGACTAGTTCATTGGAGATTGGAACACAGAAAGAAAGTATCATTTGATTTTCCAATGAGATGTTACCAGTTTAAGACCTTTTTTTCTGGTCTGGTGCAGATTGAGTATCTGGAGTTTGAAAGGCATGGTGCAGCAGGCACCAGCAGCATATCTTCGCACTACTTTGATCTTCTCATCCGTCTGAAGAGTGAACAGGAGCACCAGTTCAGAAATATTCAGCGTAATGAGTACCACAACCTCTTCAATTTTATCAGGTTTCCCTATCCCTTTCTGGCTCCTTCACCTACAATGAGTACCATCATCTGCCTGCTGTTGTAATTTGAAGTGTTTGAAAGTTATTTTGTCTCAGTAGTAGTGGTTTGATGTAACAATCCTCCTTATGTCACTTGCAGTTCCAAGAGTTTGAAGATTATGAATTTGGGAGATGCACAAGGTACAAGTGGGGTGGCAGCAGCACTCGAAGGATCAGATGATGATGGTGTGGACCCACATCTCAATCGCATCCGAAGTGAACGTGAAAGTGGGGCTGCAGGGCTTGGTGCTGAAGACAGTGACGAGGAGGTTTTCCCTCCTCCTTGCTCTCCCTTCTCCTCTGAAACCCTCTACGAACTAATCATTATAATTGCTTACCTGATGTACTGTCAATATGTCAAAGGGGTTTGCTCCACTGTTCAATCTCCTCTCATGTTCCTCTTTAAAAGCACATGCAAGGCAAGTGGTTGTCCATCAGCTGCTTAGGAGTTGTGTGGTTTGTCTGCATGAGATGAGTGCAGGATGAGGATTTTGTGGCAGAGAAGGATGATGCTGGGTCCCCCACAGATGAATCTGGGGGGGAGGATGCAGATGGTAGTGATGATGCTGAAGCTGATTCTGAGGTTTGGTTTATGACCCATTATTTTGGTTACAAATGTGGTTCTCTCCCTGACGTGCAGCATTCTGCTGTCTCATCCATTTTCCCCAGTTCTAATTTCTTGAGTTCTTTCCTCATGTGCATTATAGATTTCATCGATTCATAGCAATCTGGAAAGCTCCAAACCAATGTTTGTGCTGTTGTGTGTGTGTGTGTGTTCTCTCATTCCTTATTGCTTTTACTGATCTATCCAGTAGTATGAATGCAGGTGTTCTTGTTGTGAACAATGCTCTAATCATTTGCTGATTGCAGGAGGATAGGCCAGCCAAAAAGGATAAAAAGAAGAAGGAAACCATGTTGCCCAAACCTGCAGCCAAGAAACGAAGAAAAGAGAAAGATAATGAAGATGGAAGCAAAAAGAAGAAACGGAGGAAAAAGGATCCAAATGCACCAAAACGGGCCCTCAGTGCCTTTATGCGCTTCCAGCTAGCTGAGCGGAAGGTACACTTCTGGACATCCTCACCCACCCTCAGACTTCTTTGATGACAATTACAGCTGCTGCATTAGAAGGCTAGAGCAGTGAGGATCATAATAGACCTGTGCTTCTTGGCTTGGCAGAGAATGAAAGAGGATGGAGACCAGCCAAGCATGGCATTTCAGGAGGTTTCAAAGTCCATTGGTGAAAAATGGAAAAGAATGTCAGGTATGCCACTAATGTTAATCACTCTGTGATGGGTCTCCTCTTTTCCAAATGGGTATATCTTTTTCCCACATTAACTGCTGCTCCATATCTCCAAATTCAGGATGTGTCAGAAAGATCTATGCTTAGAAATGGAAGAGTTCATAGTCATTGTTGCATGAAGTTGAGTGTATGGCCTAGAAAGCCAAGAACTCCGGAGGTTTTTGTATCTGCAGGCCTCTAGAATTTAGCAGTGTAAATAGTGAGCTTGTGGCATTGGGTCTGGAATTTGATCCTCACTATGGTTTGCTTTTGTCTGCTGCAGCCAGAGGTTTTTGATTTGAGCCAATAGCGGTCCTGATCTTTGTGGTTTGACCTTGTACAGCAACTGAAAAAGAGCCTTACGAAGCTGAAACAAGGGTTGATCAGGAGCGCTACAAGAAGCAAATGATAGGCTACAAAAGTGGTGGAGGACAAGTAGAAGCAGATGTGGAAGAATCTGAAGGCAGTGATGATGATGAGTGAGTGAATGAAATTAATGAATGAATTCACCTTGTGCAGTCAGGAATTGCAATATCAAATCTTCCTACAAAGATGAAATGAAGCTCATGTTTACGTTACTATGTTCATGTCTGAAGAATCAAGTGCTCTGGGATTTGAACAGTGGAGCGAATTTTGTCAGTCACGGTCTTGTTGGGTTAGTCTCACCATGAATTGGATTGTAAGACTATGAACAGTCCTGCAACAATCTGCTACTCGGCATGATGTAATCACAGCCCTGCACTGAATGAACTGCTTTGAAAACGTGTATTTTGCTATATGTGGCCATGTTCTAATTAGGATATGATTGTCAATATAGCAGTCCGCAAGGCAATCTTACAAAGCTCTTGAACATTTGAAGTTTTGAATTTTGACATTTTGGTTAATAACTTAGGAGACTTGAACAGTCAAAGTTTTGGCTTTTGACATTTTGGTTCATACTGTAACTCAGGAAACTTGGATGTTCAAAGTTTTGGGGGTCTGTTTTAATGGTCTTGCATTTTGTAGCATTGGTCTTGTTTACGACTCTCTTCTGGTAATGATGAAACAACCAGCCATTTGATTAATGTGTTGAACCATCATGATCATTGAGAAGAGGTTCAATGCTCTTCAAGCTTTCTTTTTGAAGGCTGTTCAGTTTGATTGGAAGGTACATCTTAACAATGGCACAAGTCATGACATGGACATATACGTAATATATAATTTATCATGATATAAGTTTCTTTTTAGTTTCTGATTTTTCAGAAAATTGATATCTTAGACTTGCAATCAGGGTTTGTTTTCAATTTTGTGTGGTAGGTGGCCTGGGGATCATCTACAAGAGGACTTAGCCAAATTTGGGCCATTTTTCCTGAAAAGATCCTTTGCATGAGTGGCAGTCCCTTAGAAGCACATTAAAGGATGTTATGCTCACAGCGTCTGTTTTTGATCACCCAGATGCAAAAATAATGCCACAAAACAAAACAAAACAGAAACAAACTGCAACTTGCAATTTGCATGAATAAATCATGAAATTGGTTGAGACTTGTAGTGAGTTTGGTTTCAATGTTTGTGTGAGAATTCGTTGACCAAACCCTGAAATAGATGAAAGCTTAAAGTGAACTTGGAAGTGAAGGATTTTCCAAAACTGTTGATCACAACGTGGAATTTGTAGATCATTCCAGTGAATGTAATTGGCCAAAGGATACTAGGTTGTTGGCTCCAGTCAAAGGGCACGAATGTGGGCAGCATAATAGGTCAAGGTGTTTTCATATTTGGAGGGGAGTAATCCTTTCCAGATATTGATTCAATCACCAAGCCCTGAAGCAAAACCATTTTGGTATTGGTGAACAGCCTGTGTGAGGGCGAAAGGTTGAGATGGGATGTTGATTTGTTATCACTATGTGTGGCAGCCCTAGTTATGAACCAGTGTCCTCTGGTTATCCAGTTGAGTCCGGTTATCAACATGTAGAAATGGTGGATATGTATAGATACATATCCTGAAGCTGTGGTCATTCACTGGTGTATCTTGATGCATATTCATATTCAGCAGATTTTTTTCACTAGTAACCGGATACATATCCATATCCCTCCTAATATGTGCTTGTGCTCAGATATGTGTCTCATGAGCTATGCATATCTGGAATTCATTCAGGTTTTTTAGGTCTGAAGGATATGCATATGTGCCTTGAGCCTTTTCAAGGTTTCATGTTTGGATGGCCCAGATACACAAAGTAATGATAGAAAGGTAGGGCGAGTACAAATTCTTTTTGTTTTGTCATCATTGTCACTCGTTGTGCAATGATGAAACTTGACAAAGCTTGGTGTGACAACAAGTTGCTTCACTTTCAGCTTTTGACATTTCTCCTTGTGTAGGTATGAGTTGCTCTTGTTCGTCTTCATCTTGATGTGTTGTGTCAACCATTGGCGAATGCAAAGGCTTCAATTTTTATTTTTCTACTAGCAAATGGCTCTAAGGTTTATTTTTTTGTGCTTTGAGTTATTTGTTGTGCATTATGCTCTTGTAGAATCAAATGTGAAACACCTAAATGGTTTTTGTGCATTGTGTTATTGTCAAATCAAAATTGGAAGCTTAAAATGATTTCTTGTGCATTGTGACCTTGTTAAATCTAAAGCTCTAAGCCAGTCTTTAAATCATCAATTGTTCAACACATGTAGTACATTAAGTGAGCACCTTTCTAACTTCTAACCCTTTGCATTCATTTTCAAAGTTTTTTTGTTTTTGTTTTTTGTGTGAAGGATGGGGTTTAAGTTTCTTGTTGTGGGTAAGGTGTAGGGCTTTTGTTATGTGAAGTTTAAGGAAGAGTTTCACCCTTTTGATGTTGTCAAAAGTGTGGGTTGAATTGATTCCAAATTCTTTGATTTAACAACCTTGAATAATATCAATAGCATGTTAGATGTCAAAGACGTGTTTGTCAAACTTGTTAAGGACACAAAAAATTGTGAGAATAAAGGCTAAAGGAAAGGTTTAAGTTAACTTTTAGATAAATGAGATTATGTAATTCAAAAACAAAAACACAAGAATTAAAAACAAGAACATGAGATGTGCAAAACAAACATGAAAATGAATTTTTATTATGCTAATATATGTGAACATGAACATGAAAAAAAACATGACAAGACTATGATGTAAGATTGTGCTTAAGATTAAGTTGAACAATCTAAAAAAAATGAAGGGTCCTACTTTTATTTATATCCATTTGGAGACTTAGCTCAAAAAAATTTCAAGGAAGTTTTTATGTGTGCATTAAGTAAAAAGACTTCTAAAAAACATTTTTAATTGATAGTCAACTATGAGTTAATTGAAAGTTAACTTAGACTTAATTTGAAGTTGATTAGAGCTGACTATGATTTAATTATGACTTAACTATGAGTTAATTTGAATTTAATTATAACTTAACTTGAGTTTAATTGAAAGTTAACTAATAGTTAAATTGAAAAAATTGGAAATGAATTACAACTTAACTAGAAGTTAATTAAGAATGAATTGAAACTAAACTGAGAGTTAGGTACAAATACATTACAAGTCATAGATGAAGATTCAAATGAATGAACCCCATAACATTGCCATCTATGACAAAACCTAATAATGAATGAAAATTCAAGTTTGCAATTCCACAAAGGAGATTGATATGGACATAAATCCTCATTCAAATATAAGATGGAATCATGATGTCTACTAAAATGGGATTCATGTGGATGTGAGAGCCTAACCACATTGAGATTCAACATTATCCAAGACTTGGTTATTTGGTACAAGGCTATTATAAAAACCAATTTGTAGGAACGCATGTTTAAAAGGGTACTCACATTAACATGAGTTCTCAACTAGAACAAGGATTAGGGTGCAATCACATTTACTTGAATGTAGTCTTCACAATTCTCACAAAACTTTAGAGTGTCTATAAATTGATTGGATGTGAGCATCACATTCAATTTTCTTATAGCTGTCATCAAGACCTTTCAAATGCTATATGAACGTCATGATTTAGACACAAGTTACTCCTCCAAACGGTGCTTTAAGTAGTTTTGACTTAGTTTGATAGTTTATGTCCCAACTTATCAATCACTCATAGCTATTAGGAAATGAATTTTTATGGGGCATGCAAATCATAAGATATGGTAGCTGTATTCAAATGTTTTTGAACAACACCAAGGTTACTCAATTCAGACAAGATTTGATTTATGAAATCTGATTACTCACAAAGAAAAGAAGAAAGTTAAGCCTCTTCCTCATGGTTTTCATTATTTGAGACCAATTTAGCTCAAGGTTGTGAAATCACTATTTTGTGAACCAAAAGGTTAGGAGAATACAGTTGAGGTAGAATGGTGTCTGGTGTTGGCATGTGAACTACATGATGTTGCAAAGTATCAACAGACTTTTGCATCTGGAAGTAACTTTGTCAAATTTATTTTTATTGAAACTCTGCTGCTTCAACGTTTTGAATATGATGAAATCAGAGATCAAATCCAGACCTTTAACATGAATAATCAGAATACAATCAAGGCTATATTGCATTCATTCTGTGATCAGAAAATAAAGAAAGGTAAGTAATAAGAGTAGATCCACCCACACCCAGTACGAACATGAAAATATAGACATTAACATGATTTCTAGTAACATAAACTTTTAAAATTCAAATAGAAAGGAAACTAAGTTCCATGGTCATTCCTATCTGTCTCTCTAGTGCCATATAAAACATCATAAAGTTCAAATCACCCCAGATTGGATGCAGATAAAATAGCTAGTTAGGATGTTGACTACATTTGTGTAAACTACAACATTTTGTTGCACTTAATTAAAGCTTAGAGTGGATTTTTCAACATGTACACTAGGCCAATATTTACCCTAGTCATGCTTAGCTGATGCTCATTTAAGTGGTTCAATGCAGAATAGCAACAATTTGATGCAACATTTATTATGGTTTCATTAAGTAGATTGAAGTTTCAGGACAAAACTACATTATATTTTCCATCAAGGAATGTTACAACTTCATGTAGATTTTAGTCAGGAACCAAACTAAAATTCCCATGAATTGCACAGAAGGGATTTGGGTTTGCATTTACACCAGTGGTGGTCTCATACTGACTTATGCACACACCAGTGTCATCCTGGTACTGGGTATTTAAAAAAGTTCCAAAGCAGACTGGTGCTGATATTGGGTCCAAGACCAATTTCTCACTGAAGCAGATATATACCTGCCTATTGAAATTGGTATAAAGCAGGAACATACCTAATTTTACATTTTTTACCTTGGGTCCCTACCAGGCTGGCCCCAGTACAAGGCTGGTATTGTCTCAAGTCGTGCCAGCCTGGTAGAGTACTTCATATAGTACTTCATAACCACTGTTCATACCAAGCACAGGCCTATACGCCTGTAAACTAAACCAATATTGGTTTACACAAAGCTCAAACCAGTGCAAATTTCTCCAAAGGCTGAAATCTTGAATGGTGATTGATGTTTCAAAGAAAGTATTGTACAAAGGGTTATACTAACTATGTAGTCAGACAAATACATAGTGCTGTGGAAGAAGCCAAATTTTTTGAGAGTTCCAACCATGGTGCCACCTTAAGAAAATTACGCCATTTGTTTGTGCAAATCACAAATACTTGGTGCAAGAATGACTCCAGCTCTTTAGGTGAGATCTGGTACCTCAAATGCAGCAGCCACCCATATCAAAAAGCTTCACAAGCACCTCTTCACTCTAAACATAACTCTCATGAGAGTTGAGTATAAACACAAATCCTAAACCCTAAAACAACAGTGCTAAACCTGAGAGTCAACTACAAGCATAAACTCCAAACCCTGACCCCTTCTCTCTATACATGCATTGTATGAAGAAGAGCAGCTGACTGCAAAAGATATTTGGTCTTCTGCAGGCAACCTTATCATTTGAATCCATTGCAGTAAAGTGTGGTCTTAGTTCACATCCAAGAACTAGAAAAGGTGTTTTCCATGTAGATAGACAGTAGCTGAGGAAGTGTGTCACCAACTGTAAGCATTATTGGGAGAGCTTTATCAGGATCATCCCTCTTTCTCAGTTCTCTAACTAACAGAGGAACCAATGAAGAATGCAGGTGACTTCAAATCTAGTCAATTCTTTTGCAGCTGGTGTCACTCTACAAGTGACATGAATCAGATGTTCAATGATCCAATGGACTGTAGACTGCTACTGAATGGCGCCTCTGCATGAAATATATATGACTAGGCATGGTATCAAAAGCAAGCCCATTCCAGTGCATTGCAGAAAAAAGAACCTAGAGAAACTAGCTCTCCAGTCTGCTTGTATCTAGAAATAGAAATAGATGGCTCCTGATTTGAATTTACCTGGCAGACTCTGCCCTAGAACAGCTCCATCAGAGGAGAGAGATAACATTTACTTAATCTGACTTTTACTCAAAACAAACTGGGAGCTTGAGACTAGATGGAATTGCCTTACAACATACTGTGAGCCCCTGTACCTAAACTCTCTAGTTTCACTGGGCAGTGTCTCCACACTACCCCAAAAATGCAGATCGTCACTATTATGGCATACAACAAACCTGTGCATGAACAAAAAGTACTTCATACTGATTATCTTTGAAATGGTTTTGAGAGCCACACTTGCCTCAATTCAGAAGAGACTCAATTGCTTCAAAGAAAAGTGGAGCCATCTCCGGCGTTGGTGTCTTGACAGCACACTTGACACTTGGATGTCCCACAACAAATGTAAGTTCCACCAGGAAAGGAATATTTGGGGGTACTTTGCCAGAGAGATAAAGTACCTGGAAGGGTATCACAGGCAACACAGCTTTTGCATTAACTGAGAGTCAAGTCAAATAGTACCACATCCAGGACGACATAAAATGCATGGTCAAATTTTGATGATGCATAAACTGCCATAAAAAATTAATGCTCAACGTATATCTACTTGGAAGTGCACATGAAATAGTTACAGACATTGGCTTGCAGACCAAGATAGATGAGCTGCATGAATATCAGGGGATGTTACAATCTTCTAGTTTCAAGGCAGATAGATTGCTCATGTGGACATTTAGGTTAATTTCCTCTTACGCAATCAACAGGAAAAACAGCAAGAGGACCCTTGGCTGCAACTGTACTTTAATTGTGCATCCTAGATCAACTGGTCCTTGTTACCAGGATAAACTCATTCCTTGATCACAATCTAGCCCAGCTCAACTTTGACAATCTAGCACAGCATCCAGGCTCCATTATATCTGGACATTGCATTGCAATTCTAGTAACACAGGAAATGCAAAATGCAAAATTGACCAATACCTCCTGGTTTGTGTCCTTCAGCTGACGGCGGGCAATGAAGAAGAGGTTAGTGGTTGCCAGCTTCTCAAGGGACACATCTACATTGGTGATGGTTGCATTTGGTAAATCTTTTGCAACTTCATGAGAGTCAGGCAGTGACTTCCATGTCTGGAATCAACCAACAAGTTTTGATCAGAGAAAGTTCTTGCAAAATTGACAACTTACATAAGCTACAAATGTCATAGATCAAAACAACACTCCCTGTGGAACATTGATGCAGCCAGGATTACCAAATATTGCAGAAATGTATCTGGCTGGGAAGAATCACAAGCAGACAAGTCCACAAGAGACAGATGCAGCTTAAATACCTCTAGGAAGACTCCACGCTCCATGTGGCCATCCTCCATAAAGAGAACTTGCAGTGGTATTTTGTCAACAAAGTACCAAACAGGTTGTTGATTGTTCTTGACTGCCACTTGCAAAACTGAATTTGGAGGGCCTGGTGACACATTCTGGAACAAAACCATGGGAAGAAGTGTACTGACAGAGCCTGCTGGCTGCACAACTGCCACCTGTCCCACATCCCCTAGAAAATTGCAGCTCAACCATCTCTTGACAGCAAGGTTCTTGAGTGAAACCAAGACACAAAGAGAGCATGTTGCTGAAACCTGGTATCAAGAAGAGAGGTTAACTTCAAAGGCTCAGAAACTAGGAAAAACAGACAAAGACATGAGTAACCCACCTGGAGTGGCCCAGCTGCAGCCAGACCAAATGTATTCTTGTTGAACTGTATCATGAACCCATCAAGAAATGTCTGTGAGAGGTTATCAAACTTGAGGCTGTAGAACACATGTCCATCTCGCCGTATTAGTTGCCCACTTATTTGCAGGCCCTGACCACTTGTGGCTGGAAGAAGCACAGGAAGAGATGGCCTGCAGGTAACCAAACAAGAATGAACAAACTGAGAAAGGAAACCTAGAGCAACACACTAGGGAGATGACTCTCTAGATAGAAGAGTTTGGAAGTGACCGTTGCCACTGTAAACCCAATGTTTCAAACAAGGAAATAGCTGATAGCACTGCACTGAGAATGTAAAAGGAAGAACTTGAATCATTTCTTAGCAACAAAACTGCACCCCAACACTTGGGTGCCATTCTAGTGTCCTCACTGTGCAGGTGCTGCCGAAGTTGCTGGCCCAACAGGTACAAGAGCAGTCTCAAGTCCCATGAGATCTCCTAACAAATCAGCAACTGGTTGAGTGGGAGGAACTTGTGCTGCTGCTGTTCGTGGAACAGGAGCTGCTGGTGCAACAGGCACTTGTGTTGTTGCTGGAGTAGCAGCAACTTCTGGAACTGGGGCGGATGATTCTGAAGGCCCCATATCCTGGCCCTCATTGTACTCTTCATCTTCATCCTGCTGGGGAGTTGGACGGGCTCGACTGACAAATGCATCAGGGGGTTTATGGTAAACTGATGCCAGTGTCGCAATATTAGCTAACAACTCATCTAGCAGTGATGAGTCAAGCATGTTGGAGTCATCACAAATTGTGGGTTTCTCGGCCAAGACTACATCCTTTGCTGCCTGAAATTCAGACAGTACCATGAGAAAACTGTCTAGCATCCTTGTGATTGCAGAACCAAGTTTTGAGAAATGGAAGTTCATAGACTTGGAGACTTTACCTCCACTTTGTCTATAATGCATTGTTTTCAAAAGTAGGCTAAGGCAACTCAAAGACACACTCTTGACAGATTATGCAGGTCAATGGCAAATGCATTAGAAAACCACGATGAGAACATGAAACTTCCTAGTTTCAAATGATCATGTGCTACCTTATAGACCTGTGGTTCACTCCGCTAGGAATTGTGACAAACTACAAGAAGATTAAAAGGAAATGGAAAATAGTATAATATAAGTAAACTGGAAAGAGGTCAAACCTCAGGGTCTGTAGATAATAGACGCCAGTACACATAGGCTCGGTCACGCAAATCAGGATTATCAGTCTCTTGTGTGGCATTGTTCAGCACCACCTGCACAGCTCCCGAACACCACAACAATATTGGTAATGTGCATATAGGCTGGTCACTTCGATGGGCCTATGAGTGAGTAAAAGTTAGTCTATTCATGAACAGCACACGGATGGTGAGATACCTGTATCATCTGTTGAGGACGTTCAGTAGGCTTCTTGAGGAAAAGCTTGACAGCAGCTGTCAGTAGCTGCAACTGAACTTGTGCAGGCTCCTCAGGGAATGTCTCAAGGAAACTTTCGAGAAGCTCATCAGCATTGTCAATACGCTCAGCATACTCCCCAATAATCCATATCATTGATGCCTGCACTTCACAATTCACACTGCTTGTCTTCACAAAGGATACAGATTTCAGACAACCTCTGGTAGAAACTTTGAAGCCATAGAACAAGAATCGCACCATCTTTATGTAATGACAGTTCAGTAACATTTCTCTGTTGCAGCATTTCAGCCCCAGGACCAATAAGGTGATGAAAGGTTGCTGAAATACCCATGCTATTATTCCACAATTCTTCAGGTTGAAGAAAAGAGAACAAATCCTTGATGTGGTCACTAACGAAACAAAAGAGATGAAACCATTCAAATTCAGGACTGGTCTATTGAATCAATTGACAAAAGCATGTGTCCTTGCTCAGCTTGCTACTGCATACAAACTTAATAAAAGTTGCAAAAAAGCAGTCAAGAGTACCTTAGCTTCTGGCTCATCAAGCGTGTCCAAGCTTTCACAGAGAGTTGCAATGATTGACTCGTACCTAATGGAACCAAGAGAATGTCAAATAAGAAATTTTCTCCAGTGTTATAACATGGATGGAAGTGACAAGATGGCAGACACAAATAGGGCTCTGTGTACATACATGTTCGGATATCTTCGGAAGATGTCTTTGATAACAACAATGGCTTCCTGCACAACATAATTGACCTTGATCTTGATCAGGTCTAGAAGTACATTAATACAGCGCTCAGCAGCCCGCTCCAGTTTGATAGCACACCGCCCTATGGCACGCACTGCCTTCCGCACAAAATCCACATCCACCTCTGTTGCATACTCCTTGAATTCCAGTAGGACCTGGAAACAAATCCATGGGTAAGAGGAATCAATATCTTCTTCAAAAGTAATGATAATTTCTCAATACTTAGGGTTTAAGAGAACCTGAAAAGAAATAAGAGAATGCCTGACAACAAGGTTATAGATATTTCAGATCCAACAATATAACAGGAACAAGCATGAAAAAGAGGAACCCTAAACCTCAAGAAATGACAAAGCCAGACCACAAAGGAGAATTGAGGAGTGGTTTGAAAACAGCAACAGTCAAATGTATGTTCAGTGACCTTCAACAGCAACATGGTATTGACAACCTACTGTAATATCCCCATGTGCATAAGAGGAACCTAGCCTTGATCAACTTGAAGTGTCTCTTAATGTGATGGTGGGTATGACTTAGAGTACAAATGCAGTGGTAAGACTGGCAAACCTGGTCAATGTTCCGGTCTGAGGCAAGTTTGATCATTATCTCTAGCTTCTCCATCTTCACATAGATGGGATCATTGTACTTGCAGAAAAAAACCTGTGTCAAAGGCATGAGTGTGATTCTTGTGAATAGATCAAAGGACACAGAATGAACAAAGATGGCGACTGCATACCTTCTCTCTGTACTCTCACTGTTTGCAATTGTGACATTTGTGAGCAAGGCAACTAAGAAAGATAAAGGGAGATGGTCAGAGACACCCAGATTGTTCCAGGTTCATGTTCAGATCTCAAATTTCAAAACAACCTTCACATAATTGCCCATCTAAACTAATCCTGTTCATGATGCAGACCTTAATCTCATGGGCAAGAATGCCAGGTCGTCGCTGCACAATGAGGTTGATGTTGCGAAGTGCCACATATTGGATCTCAGGCTCTGCTGATAACAGAGTAACAAGAGGTGGTGCCAACTTTTTAGACAGATTGCGGACAACATCAGTGCTCGTGATCAGCTCCATTTGTTGCAAAATTACCTGCAGGAGGAGACATTCAGGAGAAGACATTACATTTACTGTCCATCTGAGATCTCTATTAACACTCACATTTCCTATGTATTAAACAAGATGGTCTTGCTACCTTCACTGCAGATAGAACAACGGCACAGTTGGCATGCTGGAGGCGGGGTGTAACACGATCCACAATATTCTCTGCATCTCTTCCATCCTTTGACTTGTACTTGGAAAGAGCATCCAAAATAAAAACCTGACCCCACCTGCAGAAAGAGTGTTCCAGCTCATATGCAAAGTCAAATATCCTGCTTTCGGGATAAGGCAACCTCTGGTGTTGCAGAGACCGCAGAGAAAACTCCACAAAATTTAGGAGGTAACTATGCTGTCAGATCCAGCAAAACAAAAAGAATCCACACAAGAGACATAGCTCATCAAAAAAATCATTAGTATCTGGCAAGCTGCAACAAGCTTGCGAGGGTAAGCTTCATTGCACTTCAGCTTGTTCCTGTACCACCATGAGAAGCCCACACAGAGTGTACTGGTTGGGCCCCATGTATCCTGAGCACATCTTTGAAGCACAACATAATACTACCTGCTGTAACTCATAAGAATGGCCTGCAAAAGGTCATCTCAAACCATGAAACCTCAACAACTCTCCTGAATGATCTCAGAATTGCTTAGTAATCTCACTGATTCTTGAACAACCTTAAAGACAATAGCTCCAGTTACTGAAAAACAACATACTTAGATACACAAGTCAAGCAACTATTGGATAGCTGTCCATGAGTAAGACATCACCAACTTACTCTGTGCACTCATTTAGGGCTGCCAAAAGCTTGAAGAGTGTGTGGTTGGTTATCTCAAACACAAGTTTGCTGCTACCTTCCTGGATCTCTGCCAGAGATGCCACTGCATTGGCTACAACCATGGGGTTGCTATCAGATATCATATCCTTCAGGGCCTCCAGAAAACCCCTATCTTCTACTAATTCAGCATTTATGTCATGTAGCTTAGCAACACACACAGCCGCTGTCTTCCGAACATATGGGTCATCATCCTGATTGGACACAGAAAACAACAATTTTCCTTCAAGATCTCAAGAGAAGTACACATGAAAACATAAAATTCTGTCACTGGAAAGAGGGTATATAGGATGAAGACTAAACTGCAATGTCAGGCACAGGATAGTGGATACATGTTGTTTAGCAATACCTTCAGGCACCTTTGAAGAGGGTCACAAAGGTACTCGGTGATCTTATCCACTCGGATACACCCCATTGTCCTGACTGCCAAAGCTCGAATGAGTGGGTTTGGATCTTGGGAATCCTGCAGCAGACCAAGTGACACACCACAAAGAACACATGAAGATAAAAGAAGCTGCTGCTTCACCCATGTTGATGCTGTGATGGAAACAAGTAGCCAGCCCCCCAATGTGATCATACTTCATATAACCATATTGGGGCAAGGCATAACATACACTATGGCCCTCCCAAGGACTCAGGCACTGCACAAGAGAATTTGAAGAAATGCAATCAAGTAAAAGATGGTGCTTATAGGTGAGGGTGAATACAAAAACAATGTTACACTCAAGCCCTGCATGATAAGTCATGGAACATGGTGTATTCTTTGACAATATTTTGGGTAAAACAGTTGCTACATCATATCGAATTAATTGGAGCTATAGAGAAGACACATGCCACCCTGCACATTGTAGGACATTGTAAGCATGCTGAAGCAAGTAGCACAGTATTGATCATAAGCTAGTGTCTAGGTTAATGCAAGTTCCAGAGCACCCTATAGATGCATACACACTCCTAAATGGACACGTATATGAAAGAGGTGCCCTGCCACAAGACAGCCATACCTTGACAAAGGTGTTGACAGCAAGAATGGCAAGATCAGGATGGCTCTTTGCATAATTGATCAGGTACAGATAGACCAGCTTCTTCAGCTCAAGGTTGTCTGTTTGCATGCAGTTTACCACATCAGTGAAAAGCATTGACACATCCTTGCCTACTGTCATCGCAGCTATCACTTTCTTGACAGCATCTTTCTTCTTATCCTGCAGGAGCAATACAGGCCACCACAACTGCATTACAAACATTGTTCCCTTCTGAGTCCTTACAGATAATCTGACAGCTGAACCAACTACTCAAACCCTAAAATTTGATACTGTTCTGCTTTGCAGCAATAATAGCTACAACTCCTGCCAAAACCTGAAAACATAGGGAGTTCATTTTGAGAACACTTGGCTATCAGTCCAGAACTAAGGCATGCCACCAAAAGACGGCAAGTTACCAAGAGCACCATGGGGCTGTTGGGAACCTTCATGGTCACACTTTGGCAAAGTATCCAGTCAATGAAACCAAGTGAGTAAACTGCAGAGTCCACATTCCAACTGGTCCGTAGATTGGATCCTAATTATGATCTTGGCATAAGCCTAGAGGGGTTTTTCCCAATCCCTGAATTGTTGGCTCCCAGACCCTGACATCAACTACAGAGTGATTCATCACCTCCCTTAAAAAAGAAGACCAGGCTTCATGTGGCAGCACTCAGGGAGAGCTGCTACAGAAAGCTTTTTCATCAGTAATGGTAAGCAGAGTGCACCTGTTGAACTTCTTCAAGTCATGAAAAAAAACCCTCCAATACATACATACAATCTAACATCACCATAACACACTCAATCAAAACATGGCCAACACAATAATGCTTAGGTTGTTATCTCAACAGTCAGATAACGCAATGTATCGATAAACTATGGGACACATAAACCAACCCTAAATCTCTCACCTAATCCAGACTAGCCTCTGTCGTGAACTCTTTTTCTATTGAAAACCCTAATGGCAAACCAATTGTTGCAGTCATCCAGAATAAATCCTCATCTCTCTAAGAAGAATCCAGAGGAAGAAGAAGAATGGTAACAAAAAATACACACACACACACGACACGACACGACAGCCAAGTAGAAGATCCTCGCACGCTGAAACGCAAATCCACCATACACCCAAAAAGATCCAGGAACCAAACTGGACAGAAACACAAAAACACAAAAACTGAGTATGAAGGAGTAGAAAAGAAGTGAGGAGGGCTAGTAGAGAAGAAGAGCGTGGCAGCCACCGGCTCTAGTTTTTGGTTGGGTACCTTGTACTGCGAGTTGAGCTCTTCCTTGAGCTCATGAATCTCGCCTTTCTTTGTGGTGGTGAAGTATTTGGCATCGTGACCACTCATGGTGGGTGGGTGGGTGGATGGTGCCTTCCTGAAGGCAGCAGCACTACTGGTGACGACAGATCTGGGAAACAGATCTGGCTATGGCGCGCGCACCACCAGTCTTCCTCCTTCGCTCGCTCGCTTGTTCCCTTCTTCTCCTCCTCCTCTTCTCCTTCTTCTGCCTCTTCGTCTTAGGGTTTGCATTGCATGTCAACGGGGACCGGTTGGATTGTTCGTTCGTTCGTTCCAAACAGGCCTAACCGGGCCTCACGTAACACACAACCCGCCATACGCACAAAACTACAACCAGACCCGGTAAGAAATTTGGTCCATTGTGACATAGTAAAAAACTCGGGCCCGGTAAGAAAATTGGTAACTATGACATGGAAAAGTTGGTAATTGTGTCATTGTAAAAAGTAAGAAGTGTAGGTAGTGAGATGTGAACAGGATAAGTGTAACTGACTACTTACTACATGGGTTTCGTTGATGTTGGGAGAGTAGTATTATGTATTATGGAATGGTGAAGCCCCTGTTTATTATGTTGGGTCAGGTGCTAGGTGAGGCTGTTAGGGCGAGCTATACAACACACCAAATGGAATGGGCAAGGGTGAGGCTATTCCATGGCATTAAGGTTTTGCACTGCATGTCCAACAAGGAGAAGTTGGTTTGGTTTGATAGTCACACAACAGGTGGAACCAGGGATAGTAAGAAAAATCAGTAATTGTGGCATGGTAAATTTCTAGGTGGTCACATGTGAATGGGTTCATAATAGGTTTTTATGTACTATTGACTGGTAAAACCCCATCCCATGTTGGGTAAGGTGCCATGCGAGCTAGGCACCATGCCCAATGTAATGGGCAAGGGGCGAGGCCATTCCATGATGTTAAGGTCTGTGGTGGCAGATTCAATGATTTAAGACAGAATTCATGTTCAAGGGACACATTCTGATCTCTATTATGAGTGTCTGATCATCACTGGAAGATTTCACTATATAATGTGGTCAAGAAAAAGACATAATCTGCCACCCTAGACCTTAAAGTTTCGCATAGATTCCCCTACATTCCATGCATTTTTACATTTACAAACACCCTAAACTCTTTATAATGAAAATCTTATTTCATCTCAATATTTTGGGAACTTTGTTAAATGTAATGACCACTAGATTGCTTTATTAAAATTGTTTAAGTTCATCTTTGGCGATGGAACCTGCCATGCACAAGACGGCCCCTGCGTGGAACAGTCTTTTTTGTTTTTAAATATTTATTTATGTTTATAATTCTTTTTTTTTTAAAATGTAGCCACAGTGGTGCACATCGCCAGATAGATTTCGCCATAATTGGCCACACTTTTTGGCCACGCTTCTGTAGAGCACCATTCAAACAGTAGGCAGTAGACAGAATTGTGCTGACAATCTCCCCCAAAAAAACAAGCGGAAAATTTGGCAAATATTTTACCAAAAAACAGAATTTGCAACAGATTTATTTTGATTTTTTCCAGTGTTGCCTTATGGCAAAATTTCACCAAAAAAAAAAACTGGTGTGGTGGAGGTGCTTTACATGCATGAGGTCCCTTAAATGTGTAATAAGCATTGTAAGGTGGCTCTGTAAGGGGGTGCCTTGGTCATGGTTATGGTTATGTAAAAACCAGCTGGTTTTTTTTGCAGTGTACATAGAGGTAGCTTAATACCATGTCATTCAGCATCTGACAGAAAAGCATAAAACCTATATGATGGTGCATTCACACTTGATATATGTCAGTGTTAAATGAAAATCTAGGTGGCATCCTAGGTGGCACCCAATGTTAAATGGGTGATAGCTTAATGTTAAATGAATGTTAACTTAACATAAAATGTTCATGGTAACTAGGTGTAAGTCCTAAATGACTAGCACGGTGTTAGGGGAGTCAACAGTAGGGTCCATAACGCCAAGTGTGAATGCACCTTTACAAAACTAATAATATTCAGTTCATATTCCACATGGTATAAACCTTCCAATTCTATTGCTTTAGGTAGGTGCACTGAGGGATTTGTGATTTATAATGGGATTATGCATGAAAGCAGAGCACAAACTTTGGAGTGTCGCAGACATATGATTCCATTACATCAATGATCAATTTCACATAAATGAATGTCATTACGTGAAATATTTGGATGTTATATGACATGAAGTTTAATCCATGAATGAACTAGATGTTCAATATTTTGACATTTACAACCACATTCATGTATGGTGTTTCTAATATCGTCAATTATCAACAAAGGTTCATTGGAGAAACGAGATTGGTGGATTATATGGGAGCAAAGAAGTGTTCAACAAGGTCATGTGCTGTGTACCCAATGGCCTGAAGGGATCCAATTTTCAGCAGCATAGACATGGTCTTGCAGGAGCTCAATCTAGTTTCGCTATTTCATTTGGATGAAATTTTATAAGAAAGACTTCTGAATAGTGTAAATTGTGAAGGAAAAATCTGGTTTTGGACTCTCAATCATGGATGAGCCTCATCAGGCCAATTTTTAAGCTAAGGTTTCAAATGGAGTTGAATGGGCTTAGAACAGGCTTCAGCTCAGCTCCATGGGGTTAGTGATATCAAATTTCACCTAAAGATAATCCACAAAATAAAACACAGCAATCACACACTTACCCATCTATATAGGTATGGAATTAAAGACATATATTTTAAAATCAGCTTAAAACAATTCATAAGTAAAACACAAGTAAATCACATACTAGCTTTATGTACAGGTAATGCATAAGCATGAGATTGGCCTTCCTTTGTACTAAACCTATCTTGTGCAATTCAAATTTGCTTGTTTAAGGTAACTTTACAACTACAATTTTGAAATTTAATGGAGGCTAGGTCCCCATTGAATATTGCCAAGGATCTCCACGTTATAGACAATGCTTTTCTTTTTTCTTGGGGCGAATTCTAGCATTATTTTGATCTCAAAAACATGATTTCAATACATACATGAATTTTTGTAAATAGAATGGCCCTGATTTGCTAGATTTCGAAAGAAAAAATTCAATTGCCAGATTTTGAATTTCCAGCAGGGAGGTAACCAAAAAAAAAAATATATATATATATATATATATATATATATATATATATATATATATATATTAATATATTGCCATTGAATGAATTGAAAACCTTCAATATACTTTATGACATCGTCAGAAATGTTATGTCACCCAACATATATATATATATATATACTAGTGGGTACCCGTGACCTTCAGACACTGTGAAGTCCCCCGGTTTCTTTAAACCAAGAGAGACATACACAAAGGCACAAAGCAGCTAATTTTATTTTTATTTTATTTATTTTTTGTGACGAAAATCCGTTGAAAAGTCCCCCATGAAAACGTACATGGTGAAGCGAGCATTTTGGAAAATTTCCAAAAAAAAAACTAAATCGCCACATTTCAGGGGGGAAAAAAAAAAGTTTTGAAATTGCCACATTTTGAGGAGAAAAAAAACAGGTTTTGAAATCGCTAAGATTTGTGGAGGATTTGGGCAAATTCCAAGCTTTCTTTTATTGAAACGCATTTATGAAAGGGCGTGCTAACCCTAACCCCCTTACCCCCAAGGAGGACGACCAGACGGACAGACACCTAAAATATTATATATAGTGGGTACCCGTGACCTTCGGGCACTGTGAAGTCCCCCGGTTTTTTTAAAACTTGGTTCATGTTTTAGTTTTTTCTAAAAACTTTTATCTTGTTTATTTTTATGTGTTTTCTATTATTATTATTATTATTTATAATAAAAATAAAGTGTTTATTTTTCACTTTTATATTTTTGTTTATTTGGTATGCAAGTTTGAAGTTTGGAGAAAAAAGACACACCTCATTTTTTTTCACATAAGGTTTTTCTTCATTATTATAAGTTTTATTTTTTCTTATTTTTTATTCTTTATTTGATTTCTTCATTTTTGTAATTTTTTTTCTTTTAAAATTGTATTTTCCCTTTCCTTGTTTCATTTGTTTCCATTCCTTTTTTATATTTTTTGTGTTTTTACTTTTTTTGTGTTTATGTTTGTTTCATGTTTTTATTTTTTCAATTCTTATTTTGTCTATCTTCATTTTTTAATGCACTTATTTATTTTTTCTATTTTCTTTTTCAAAAAAAATCTAGTTTTTCTAATATGTTTTATAATGAAAATAATTTTTAAAAACTTTTGTATTTTTGTTTGATTAGATGCAAGTTTGAAGTTTGGAGAAAGAAGACAAACCTCATTTCTTTTTTCAATTATGGTTTTTTTTTTGTTTCTTTTTGCTCTTTGTTTTGTTTCTTATTTTTTGTCATCTGCTTCTTAATTTTCTTTTAAGATTATTTTACTTTATTTCCTTTTCTTGTTTCTTGTTTCATATTTAAATATATTTATTTTATATGTTTTCATTTTGTTTCTATTTTTAAGTGTTTTAAAAAAGTTTCTAATTGTTAAAATGTTTGGATAAACTGCTACTGCCGCCATTAGTCATCGTGCTCCTCCTCTTCCATCATCTTCTTCTTTGGGGATGAGGAACTTGGATGGATGGATGATGAAACAGATGACGGGACGGATGGATGGAAAGGACGACCACCAAGGACATTATATAAGTAGACTAGTGGGTGCCCGTGCCCTTCGAACACTGTGAAGTCCCCCGGGAGCATTTTCTTCTCTGTTTAATACATTTTGAGTATGGAATTGTGAACATTCTTTAAAGATTTCGAGTACCAAGCCAAGTTGAGTGTGTGAGTAAATGAGAACTCACCTCCTGATTTGAACGTGTGTGTGTGAGTGAGAGAGAACTCACCTCCCTTCCGCCTTTCCGTCCAATCAAACGTCGAACAAATCTAGCCAACAGGATATTAGACGAACAGACAGACAGATGGACGGACACACACAGAAACCCTAAACCCGGACACACCCAAGAGGATACCCATTATATTGAGTGATACTGATACCCTGAGTGATTTTTCCTCTCACCGAGAGTTCTCACAACTCACCCAAGAGTTTACCCATGACACCAAAGGACCCTGGTTTCCTCACAAACAAACCGGACACTGAGTGATACCCATTACACTGAGGGATACCCCTGACACTGAGTTATACCCATTACCCTAAGTTCCAGCCAATAGGATACCCCTGACACTAAGTTATTCCAGCCAATAGGATTCTAACCGCCGCCCACTGGACCATTCACTCATTCAGTCCTTTTTTCTTCAAAACGTGTGAAGTAAATGAAAAGAAAAGTAAAAGACGGACAGACGCACGCACACCATGTTGTAATTATATATAAGACTAGTGGTACTTGTGACCTTCGGACACCCATGGCTACGCCACTCCAGCCACCCTTCCAAAATTTTCCCAAAATAACATTCGTGGGTCCCACCTTAAGGCATTTATATCCCCACAGATAAAAACAATATTGTGACTTAACATAGTGATCCTGACTGATGTTGTGCGGGTATCAAAACCAGTTGTGTGTACCCTCAGGTTATCAGTCCATATATTTATTCCCTTACCCGATGGGGGTGAGAAAACCCAAAACCCCGGTTCTGACATTTTGAACCTTGGTTCCCGAAAGTTTTGGAAATTTCCGAAAATACATTCTTCTACATAACCGCCGGTTCTTTTGGTAGTGGGGGGAGGGGAAAGTTTTTATATCCGCCTCTGGTGCGGTGGGAGAGGGATGCGATTCAACCATCATTCCTTCCCTTCGGACGGCTGCGATGCTTTGTGGAGATCAGGTACTGATTTGTACACCTGACCGGTGCGAAAACCGTGGTGGTGCGAAATCCGTGGTGGTCGCCCGCTGCTTCACCAGCCTTTCCATCCCCCACCCCCTAAAACCCCTGTCACTGACTGATTGACTGACTAACAGACTTACTAAATTAATATATTAGACTAGTGGGTACCCGTGACCTTCGAACACTTTGGACATTGTGAAGTCCCCCGACTTCTTTAAACCAAGAGAGACACACACAAAGGCGCAAAACAACTAATTTTATTTTATTTTTATTTATTTTTTGTGACGAAAATCTGTTGAAAAAACCCCCATGAAAACATACATGGTGAAGCGGGCATTTTGGAAAATTTCCAAAAAAAAAACTAAATCGCCACATTTCCAAGAGGGGAAAAGAAAGAGTTTGGAAATCGTCACATTTTGAGGAGAAAAAAAACAGGTTTTGAAATGGCTGAAATCTGTGGAGGATTTGGCTAGATTCCAAGCTTTTTTCTTTTGAAACGCGTTTATGAAGGGCGTGCTAACCCTAACCCCCTTAACCCCCAAGGAGGACGACCGGACGGACAGACACCTAAAATATTATATATAGTGGGTACCCATGACCTTCAGGCACTATGAAGTCCCCTGTTTCTTTAAACTTGGTTCATGTTTTAGTTTTTTCTAAAAACTTTTATCTTGTTTATTTTTATTATTTTTATGTTTTTCTGTTTTCATTATTATTTTGTATAATAAAAATAAAGTGTTTATTTTTCACTTTTATATTTTTCTTTATTTGGATGCAAGTTTGAAGTTTGGAGAAAGAATACACACCTCATTCTTTTTCAAGTAAGGTTTTTCTTCATTATTATAAGTTTTATTTTTTCTTATTTTTTAGTCTTTATTTGATTTCTTCGTTTTTGTAAATGTTTTTTCTCTTAAAATGTTTTACTGTATTTCCCTTTCCTTGTTTCATTTGTTTCCATTCCTTTTTTATATTTTTTGCGTTTTTACTTTTTTTTTGTTTATGTTTGTTTCATGTTCTTATTTTTTCAATTGTTATTTTGTCTATGTTCATTTTTTTTCTATTTTTATGCATTTATTTACTTATTTATTTTGTTTCTATTTTCTTTTTCAAAAAATTTCTAGTTTTTCTAGTATGTTTTATAATGAAAATAATTTTTAAAAACTTATGTATTTTTGTTTGATTAGATGCAAGTTTGAAGTTTGGAGAAAGAAGACAAACCTCATTTCTTTTTTCAATTATGGTTTTTTTTCTGTTTCTTTTGCTCTTTGTTTTGTTTCTTATTTTTTGTCATCTGCTTTTTAATTTTCTTTTAAGATTATTTTACGGTATTTCCCTTTCTTGTTTCATGTTTAAATACATTTATTTTGTATGTTTTTTCATTTTGTTTCTATTTTTAAGTGTTTTAAAAAAGTTTTTAATTGTAAAATGTTTGGATAATTTGCTGCTGCCGCCATGAGTCGTGGTCCTCCTCCTCTTCCATCATCTTCTTCTTCCAGGATGAGGAACTTGGATGGATGGATGATGGGACGGATGACGAAACGGATGGATGGAAAGGACGACCTCCCAAAGACATTATATAAGTAGATAACAAATGAAACAATATTTCCCCAAACCCATAAAAACCTGCAGCAATCTTTTTAGTGTATCTTAGCCATGCTTATAGAGATTTCTAAGTGCTCTCAGAGCTGCAAACTTTACCAAAAGCTTTGTGTAGTGAAGCCCACCCCTCAGGCTTTACCCTACACATAACTACCTACCCTTTACACAGATCCAAAGTCTCAGTGGCTGAAAAAGCATGACTTCTAACATGACACTTGTGCATGCAATGTTAAGGCCAAAATATGGTTCTTCAAATAAGAATGCAGCCTTACAATTTCGTAGAATGCAAAATTTAGACCCCAAATCTCACTTCTCATGACACGCAAAAATTCACATTTTGGTACTCACCTTGGTGCTTGAAGCAAACCCAAATTTCCCAAATTCCTTTTGTGGTGGAAGATATGAGATGTTTCAACTACAGCTAGTTGTGACTGAAATTTCTCTTCACTTATGTGGAACAAGTAACACACCAACAACCTGAGCAAAATCTCTACAAAGAACCACCCCCTTTTAAAAAGAACCTGCATATAATTTGGAAGGCTCACATGGGCCTTTTCTTTGATGAGATCTGTATCACAAATACTAGGAATGAGTACAAACAACACTAATATATATTGAGTCAATCCTAACATATCTGTAAGACACCAGCTGACAGCCAACTTTGGATTGCAAACATTACTCCTGATGAACAAGCACTACCGATCCATGTGTGTATGGATGTTCATCCTGCTTTTTTGGATGAACCCAAAATGTGCAGCTAGGGCAGCTGCTAGTGACAATGGCAATTTATCCAGATCCAAAAGTTAGCAGAGAGATGTCTGAAAGGGGGGCAGGAAGCAGGGTACATGCCTTCAAGAGAGCAAAGACACCATATACAGGCTACCAAAAGCAAGGAGCAGATATTCTTCCCCCAAACTCTTTGCTTCAGCATGCTGTTGAACCTACAAGTCTATTGCAAACTACCTCCAATGCAGGAAGGGTTTGTCATGCTGCTACAACAATGCTAACAAACTTTCCAATTAGAAGTGGGCCTAAGACACGATGTCAAACCTGCCTTCCAACCCACCCTGTTCCCTCTTAACCAAAACCAAATCCTTCACTGGCCTCATGAATAGCCAACAGTAGCCGTTCCTGGAGCTGCTCTTTAGATGCATATTCTGGTAGATCCAGTTGATTGAAGCTGCACCCATCACAGATACATAACCTGAATGTAAGGGACTCTGCATGAACTATTTTGTCACTAAAAGGTTGGAAAGGAAAAACAATGAAGGCCCATCCTCTGCTTCTGTGCGAGTTAGGTGATAAATTACCAGGTGTGAGCAGATGGTAAACGCTCTGGGGCTCCATAGGCCTTATGAATCTGGAAATGTTGTGGACCAGATATACCTTGCAATGCTCGGAATCCCTCCAATGGCACCTGTTCAGAGGACAAATGATCGGGCGGAGCTAAGTTCATGCTATTGTGGAGATTCAACTGCCAACATTAAATGGCCCAATAGCAGCACCTTTCCCACCTTTCTCACAGCAATGACTGATGCCACTTTGGCAAAAGTACAATCCATAAGATACAACAAAGTATGGAAAGCTGTGTTCAACCAACCTTGGATGTGCCAGTTATAAACTGCAAAAGACGAGCCATATCCTCCTTGTTGAATGCTCTAACCACATCCCAAAACCACTGGACCACTGGTGATGCTGCTGAGTACCCTGTGTACTCTGTGTTGGCTTTCAGGTCCTCCACTGCCACCCCACACCCCAACCACCTTCATACATCACACAGATTCTCTATATACCTAGACTAAACTCAAGACTGAAGAGGTTCTCCTTGCACGTAACAATCAAGGAGCAGGCCCCTGCACCAAAAACTTGATTGTGCGTTCTCTTAAGTGCCAAGGGCTGGAGCATGAATGGGCATTGCCTAACCATCAGGATAAGACATCTTGTGCTACCTATCCACAAACTTACAGTCAATTTCAGGAAGGCCACTGATGAGAAGCTCCAGTTCCTTATCATTGAAAATAGAGATGAGGTCATGAGACACCAGCTCATTGAAACCCTCCAAAAAGGCTGTGATCTGTGGTCTGATGGCAGTGGTCAATCGATGCTCAGCCACTCGGTCTACATACTCATGTTTATTCTCCTCTGTAACTCGAATATTTCGCCCCCCTGGTATGAGCTCATAGTCCGTCACCTGGAATAATAACCCATCAGATCAAAGTTACTGAAGTGCCTTCCAAACCATACAGTACAATAAAAACTCCACAACCTTAAAATGAAGAAGCCAACCGGTGAACTACAAAACATCCATAATGGGTGAAAACATATGATGAATGCAGCAAACAAGTAACCTGAAACAATCCCATATTACAAAGGTCAGAGCTTTCAATCACAACAGATCATCAGAATACTAGCAGTTAGAACACTACCTCAGTCTTCTCATAGAGGATGTGCTTCTCCTCATCAGCATCCATACTGAACGTCAGATCCGGTAAGTCACTTATATCGTTCTGCAAAAGAGCAGAAATCCAGGATTGGTTATTAGCACTTTCTAGACATGACACATGTTCTGGTCACTGGGCATACATGAGCACAAAACCATAATTTGACAGGATACAGCATGACTATCTGGATACATATGGTCAACACAACATGAAATTACACAACCTACAGAAAACCACAGGCAACTACAAGAACAAGCTTCTTTAAAATGCAAACCAAGCAAATCCTGTACGTGCTCTGGACATCCACAGTCTGGGTATTGCAGTACCTCCAACATCCACTTGAGGTTCTTGAAGTAGCCTGGGTCAATTGCCTCAATATCATGGTATGTCACTTTCACACCCAGTATATGTTTGTAGAAAGAGCGAGTGAAATACACATCCAGCAATTGCCCATCAAACAGTGCCTTGGCCACCTAAAAAGAATTACACATAAAATCAACATTAGTGCAATTGATTCTTGATTTCGGATGATACAAATCAGAGATCCAAACCAAAGAAATCCACTATAACTGGTAAGCATCATGAAACCTGAATCCCAGTATAAATGCTTCAGCCCTTAAGCAACCAGTGTAGTTAACAGCAATGGCAAAGTCATAAACCCAAAAAATGTCCACTCCACTCCCAAACTATTGGAAGATGTGAAAATTCACAAGGTCTGTATCAAATATACTGTTCAGATTGAGCTATAGAATTGGGAGATGAAAATAACAATGTGTGTGGCAATGAGTAACAGACTATTGCACCGCTGTTGCAAGGGTGCAGAGAAGTAGCTTACCACTCTACCGACAAACTTGAAGTATGAAAGATGCTCAGTCTGATACACTGAGTTGGGGTTGGGTTGGAATATGGACTCATTTCCGACAGTTGTGAAAAGAAGGGCACCCTTGTCAAAAGTAACACGAGAAAGTAGTTGGTACCATTCCCGTGTCAACCCACCTGCATCAATACCCTCCTCTCCCTGGAACTGGACAGTGAGCCTACCCTTAAGCTCATTGGGTGTCCGCATACGAAGCTGGTTATATGAGTCTTCCAACACATATGCTCGCCTCACCAAAATCCTGAGAGGGGCATAGTGCTGCTGCTCATGCTGTTGCCGGATATGGGATCGAAAGTAAGCTCGCTTATTGTCAAAGTCAATGAGACGGGGAGTTTTCAACATTAGCCTCAGTGACTTCTCAAGCAGAGCTGGGTTTTGACGCACGAAAGCATTCAGCAGGCGTCGGTGCTTGTCAGCAAACCTTGTGAAGGTCATTCCCTTCTCACACTCTGGTTTCTTCTGTTGTGAGGGTGGAAGGGAATAAGGTGACAGACTAAGATCAGCTGAGTATGAAGCTTCAGCCTCCTTTATTTCTCGTGCAGTCGCACTGCTGTGCTCTTGCTGTCCAGTGGGAACAGGTCCTGATCGCAATTTCTCACACAAGACAAAGAAAGCCTCCACAAATGGCAAGACTCTCTGTGTCACAGGAGGTAGAGGTGGTGGTGCTGCACTCCCAGCAACTGTTCCAGCAGCAGCATTTACTGCAGCAGTACTGGTTAACAGAGTTGAAAGTGGTCCACCATTGCCCACCCACCCTTCAATCTTTCCAATGCATACACTCAATCCATGCCATAAGATCTCCAGTGACCCATTCAGCTCTCTTAGTGTTATCACACCCTCTTCCTGTTCCTTGTCCACAAGTGCTAAAGCTCCTTCTGTCTTTTCCTTGTCATTGATACTGCCAACTCCAGAGGTCAAGGCACTGAGAACTTGTAGCACACGTAACATGGCAGCCCCAGCCATGGATGTGCTGCTCAGTGCTACAGCATCTCCATTTCCTAAGCACTGGAGTTCCTCAATAGCAGGGTTGATGAGGATTCGAGCAGCATCAGCCAGATCACCAACAAACAGACATCGATGGCTCGGTACTGCAGTTGCCAACTTCTTCAGAACTTCAGCTACTCGTGTGTAGGCTGTATCTGATAACCTGTATATGCAAGAATGAGGCCTGTCAAGATAGAGCTCAGAAATAAAACCAAATGACTCACATCCTCTTGACAAAAGATGTGTCCTTCCAGTAACCACATCCTGGCGATATTCAGCATCACACAACAGAGCAAGAGAGGTGTTATTACTCACCCTTCCCGAGCTAGCAGTTTGCAAAGATTGCGTAGCTCTGGTTCTGGGAGACTAAGGAGAACAGTTGCCCCATCCACTTGGGAAGGAAAACCAGAAATTGAAGGCTCAGCACCCTCCCCTCTTTCAGTCCCTGGAGCAGCTGGAACATTTGACCTTGGTGATTCAGTCTCCATTCTAGTAGCCACAACAGGAGTTTCTGCACCCTCTCTGGATGTTGCAGGTGCACCTTCAACCTGTGAGGAGGTACCATCACCAGTTGAACCAACACCAGCAGCTCCTGTGGGTTCAGAGATAGCAGCTGGAAGCTTTGCATCTGCAATGACTTTTCCTTTGGTATTTGTTTCCACTTTAGCACATGCATGAGTTGTCACCACTTCCAGCAGACCCAGGACCTGCATCACAGTATTAGCACACAGTTACATCCACATTCCTCTTTGCTACATATTTGGTTACCAAGAGGTGTAAATAGATAATAATAAGAATGACCTAACATGCTCACACAATGAACCTACAGAAGCTATGAGGGAAATCAAACAACACATCATAAGCTACTTGAGAGAAAAATGATAAAAAGAATGATATGAATATAATACGCACGCCCAAGCTTTCCAAAAATAAGCCAAGTCTACCTGCTCCAAGTGAGCACTGCTTCGCAGATAAAGTGGTTGATTCAATAGCTTCAGCAGCAAAATGAGTGGAATCTCGCTCTTCGCCTTGGGTTCTGACTGGGCAATTTCCTCCACCAACTTTGCTTTCCCCTTCTCCTTTGCATTTGGAGGTGACAATTGTAGGGAATGTGTTGGGGATGATACTGACCGCTCAAAATAAAGTAGCAGGTTGGTCACAAGAGAATGGTTGCGAGCCAGAAAGGTCAGTAATTCTAAAACACGTCGCGATACCAGTGGTGGAACTCCTGCAGGTATGGGCAACTGCTGAGTTAACAACAATCCAGACACCAGATTCCTACCAAACTGCAAAACTAAAAGACTGAACTGCAGTTATCTCATGTGATTACAGTGGGACTGATTGTGGACATCAATGTTTTGAGTGCAGAAAAATGCAAACACTGCATACAATTGAGAATATAAACAGATACCATAAGACAGCTGCGAGCGTGCATAAACCACATTCCACTGGCACCCATACAAGCGCTGCGGTGGAGCACCATCAGCAGACAGCCCTCCTGTGGAAGTACCCTCTGCCTCAGGGCGTAGCATATCCAACAAAAGTTGTAGCAGTGTAACCCTTGTAGCACTGTGTGCACACAGATTTAACAGTAACCGGTGAAGCAGCCCCTTTCCAAGTGGCTGCACACATAAACAGGGAGCATGCTTTCAATAGGCATGAAAGCTGTTGAATGTTACATGACCACTGACCAAATTTTGGTAGGTGGTTTGAGCAGCATATGTAAAGATAGTTAGGATCAACTACAGTGCGAGGAACCTTGAAAACATAGACCACTGAACAACTGGTAGTTTTGGAAGTCCCATAGAAGGACTACTCAGGGTTTGGTTCTTTGAGCCATAGATGAACTGCAGGTTGCAAACTACCTTTCATGACCACAAGATTAACCTGCAGAGAGTCAAAAATCACAGACATTACAAACCTGAGCTAGACGAAGAAGACGAAGCATCGCCTTCAGGGCAGCAGTGTCCACAAGAGGATTGCCTTCAGCTTCCTGAACTCTTGTGCTGCTACTCGGGGCAGCTGGTCTACGACCCACATTAACACCAGCTCCAGCTCCTTCTCCTCGATCCATGGCTGCAGTGCCTGTGCCCGCACCAATGCCCAAAATGTTTTGTCGATGCCTTATGCGTTGTGCTCCACCAAAAAGACTGCGTGCTTGGTACTGGTTAATTGCTCTCTCGCGCAGCAGTTGAGCTTCAGCTAGAAGAGCTGGTGGAAGAGCAGCCAATACTGCCTCTGAAGATGTTAAGAGCACCTGCTGATCACAACCATCAATCAGAAGAGAAACTATCCTTTCCATTCTCCTACCCACAGAAAATGACGACACAATGTTGGTGGATTAAGCAATTCATAACCCTTCAATGTTGACAGAAAAGGCAGGAGTGAATCAGTGTATGAAGCACAAACATTTCTCTGTACTCCATGAACTCAGCATCATTCCTACCTCTTCACGAAGCTCCACAGGAAAAGTAGCAATGATAGATGCACTGTCCATATCCACAGGTTGTGCTTCAATTGCAGCTATTACAGCCCGCTGTGCACGCTGCTGTGCCAAAACCTCAGCCTGAATGTCAGGAGGCAGAGCTGCCAGAAACTCCGGATCTATCTCCTCCCCAGGTGGAGGCACTGGATTGGGAGGTCGGGCAGCCCTTGCTTGCCTGGATGCCAAGATCTCAGCACGAAGGTCTGCAGGCAGAGCCTCAAGGAAAGTTGGATCAATGGAATTCACTGGAGCATCTCCACCTTCCTGCTGCTCAACAACAGCACCCTGATCACGGTCTTGCACACCAGTTGCAGCTGCCTCAACCTGTCTGATAAAAGCCCCTGCAGCAGCCTCTGTTCCCTCCACATCATGCCCTTGCTGATCTGCTGTCTGTGCACCCTCCAAATCCTCATCAACAACTCCCCCCTGCTCTGTTCTTTGCTCTCTGTCTACTCCTCTGTCTCGTGCACCTGCTGGCTGCATTTCATGAGTTCCCAACCTCTCAGCCCCTGGATGCCGATCACCTTCCTCATGACCATCAGCACTTCCTATTTCTACCTCCAAACTACGAAGGCTCTCACCCACTGTAGCCCCACTTCCACCACTGTCTTGACTGCCACCTTCAGTATCCCGCATCACAGGTTCACTTCTCTCATCATGCATTTGCACATCAGGATCAGCTGCAGTGTTGGAGCCTGATAAATGTTCCTCCCTATATGTTGTCACTCTCCTGCCACTCCCACTAGCATCTGTAGCCTCCACATTAGAAGCATTCACACCCACATCACCGTGATGGGCCCGCTCTTCAATGGCCTGGGTAGAAGCTTCAGGTTCTGCTCCTTCTACCATATTTTCAGTTGCATCTCCCACTGTTACCTCTGTAGACTCCATGTGTGCAGGGGTGGTGCTGATCTGGGCAGGCAGCTGGGTTGAAGAGCTGTCTTCACCTGGAACAACAGTCTGAAGCTGTGATATGAACTGTTGTTCAATGGCTTGAGCTACTGCAGCAGCATGTGCTCCTGCCTGCAACTGCCCATCATCAGTCCAGTTACTCAATGGACCATCTGTCCGGCCACCCCGTTGGCCCAAGAGATACAACGGATCCATTGAGAAATCAAGGAGAGGAGGAGCAGGACCTCCCCCTCCACTTTCCGCGAAGATTCCTTCTGCTGGATGTTCTGGCATAGGTCCATCATACATATAGAAGTGAGTCACATCCAAGGCTCCTCCCCCCAGCATTGCTTCTGCATCCCGCACAATGCTGCCAGCAGTGCTTGCCCAAAGTGAGCTACGTGTGGTTCCTGATGTTGTTGAACCCACTGCACCTGGAGCAGCAGGTGGCGGTCGTATTAGCAAAGGGTGATGAAAAGCTCCTCCACGCTCCCCACTGGGCCGCTCAGCAAGGGCTCGATAAGTTGCAGTACGCCTGCGATCACTGCCTCCTGCCCGCCGGAACGATCCAAAGACCTCATCCATGTTCATACTCTGATATGCATCTCCTGGAAACTCCAGACTGCCAGTACCAGTGTGGCCCAACACCTGCATGCCACCGGACGTTTAGGAGCTTTAGTTATGATAAATAATCCAATCAGCAATAATTCTGAAACATGATTCTCAAATCAATCAAAATTTAGAGAGATAAATAAGACTCTGACCTGAACACGGTTGAGCCCCGTCAGTCCATCCCGCCAGCGTACCTCAATAATCTGATCTTCCTGCCAGTCATCATCCTCATCTTCATCCTCATCCTCATCCACCATATCCTCCTCATATGCATCCCCCAGCCCATTGTCGTCATGATCCTCAACATCAGTGTCTGGGGGTGAGAGGTGGGGGACACCTGCATCCATAAAATGAATCTTGAAGAGCTGGAACAAACCCTAACTTGCAGCAAGCAGTGATAAATCGAAGTATATTGCACTAGATCATTTGAATACTGCCAAGTCCAGAGTCCAAATTGCCATACATTCCCTGATAACAAAAAACTAATTGACACTGCCAAATTGCAACACATTTTAGCAAATGTTTTGAATTCTGAAGACCCTATCAAAGCATAGCGTGTAATGCCAGACAGAATATCATGACCAAGTCAACTGAAACAGCTACAAAGGAGATTCTTGACTCCACAAGCATCCCATCAATCTCACAACATGGTCACTTTCTTCGAGAAGCAGCTTTCCCCAAAAAGCAGGACTCGTACTATCCTCCACAAATGAGGATAATTGGAATTTCATTGTCTCAGTCTTGCTCTAAAAAGGAATAAGTAATTACCTTCATCCCCCTCCATGTCATCTTCATCTTCCTCCTCCTCCTCTTCTTCCTCCTCCTCCTCTTCCTCTTCCTCCTCTTCTCCATCATCATCACCCTCATCACCATCCATGTCCACTTCTTCATCATCCTCATCCACAATTTCATCTTCTGCACCATGCTCCATCCGATATGCCATCTCAGCAACAGCATCCAGCTCAGCTGCCTCATGCATAAATTCCTCCTCTGCCTCTGCTTCAAAACATGCCTGGAAAAGGAGAAACAGCTGCTGAATAAGAACTTTAGCACAATGCAGCCACATTCATCAACTGTAAACAATGACACAAGCAATGTCACCTTGTAGGAGAAGCAATGACAATGACTTGGCTCATTATACATTCTGGCCTAGACAACACTTTTCCTAAGAAGTATACCCAAGGTCAGAACCATCACCCATGTTGGGATGCCCTCCAATAATTTCACATGAACAATATCAAAGACATGTCTCCATTCCCAGAAAGCTGGAGGCTCCTTTAGCTACCAGTGAACAATAAACATGGGGCTGCCATATGAGGTAACATTTCAAGGCACCCAATTGCTGGAAAGAGAAAGTGGATTAACCACATGCAGACATCCTATGACCAAACTCAAACACAGAGGCAAGACAGACCTCTTCCAATGCCTCTCCATTCAGCTGCATATCATGCTCCATGTGTGTCTCATTGTGGTTGTCCATGCTGCCACTTGGCAGCAGGTCATCTACTTCCAGCGCAAACTCTACTTCTGGTAAAAGTTCCTGCATTGTGGCATCAATGCCCTGAGCTTGAGCCTCTGCTGCACCTGTACTTTCTGTGTCTGCAGATCCATTTACTGCGGGTGGTCTTTGCTCCATACCTCTGGCACTAGAAATATCCTTTTTCTTTGTCCCACCATCAGACCCAAAAACTTGCGCACCACTGCTGGCAGCTCTTGTGAGAACTTCAAGAGCCTTTAAAACAGAATTCACCAGCTTTGGTGCATCAGGGTGGTCCAAGTCAATCACCTGGATTCATCCACATGCAAACAGCAGTTAAGTTTCGCATCTCTGGGAAGATCTGTGGTGACAACTACCCAATGAAGTGCCTGATGGTGACAAGAAGCTATCAGAAGTGAACTACCAGCAACAGGACTTGGTTCCCACCATACATAGTGGTTATTCAACCTCCATACCTGGAGAGTACGAGTTAGTGCCTGCACCACACCAGAATCCATCAGAGTCTTTGCCATGTCAGCTGAGAATCCTGGGGCCTGGGCATTCCCTGCAGATGCACGAGAAGAAAGGATCGAGTTTATCAGATCCACCAGTGCCCGTAACTTCTTGTTAGGTGGCTGCAGACCTTTGGAAGTTGATAAATCAAGGCTCTCAGTGTCCACAGATACTGAACCCAGGACTCTCACAATCTCCATCACCACACGTCTCCTGCCTTCTCCTGACCTTACACACACTGCCATGAGAAAATATGCTGCCTTCTCTGAGAGCTTCTCCCTGGACTCATCATTGTTACGCTTGTCACCAGCCTTCTCATCTGGATAGCAAAGTACTCTATTAAGGATATGGTACAACAAACCACCATGTCCAATTGTATCATCCCCACCCTGAAAAGGGCCTCTCCCTTGACTGCTCTCTGAGTCCCTTCGCAGCACAACACCCACTGCCGAGGAGTACATGAGCATAACCTCAGTGACTAGCCTCAATACAAAAGTCACTTTGGCTAACTCCCCAGAGCCATCCAACATATTCAAATTGCTCTGGGTTGTACCACTTGATGTAAGAGAATCATCTGCCTTGGCCTTCCGCTTGCCTTTAAGTTCCAAACCATCTACCTCCATAGCTGTACTACCCTCATTTGACACCAAGTCCTCCTCCCTGCCAGATGATTGACCCACAACCTGAGAGGGATAATGAAGAACAACTTCCAGCAACTGATCTATTACCGTTGAAAAGCTCTGAGGGACCCTTTTATTGTGGTGTCCTTTGCTAGACTTGTTGGAGCACTCATGCGTTTTTGAGCCTCCATCACCCAAAGCCCGAGATTCCATTCCAACACTCTGGTTGGCATTCTTAAGCTTCTCAAGATCCTTCTCTGGTGCTTTTGCCTTCTCCTTGACCTTTTCCTTCTCCTTGTTCTTGTCCATCTCTTTTTCCTTCCCCTTGGCAACTGTCATGGTAGGACGTCCATTAACAGTCTCAATTTGACACACTGCAGCTGCTGCCTGCATGAAAATGGCAGGATCCCGTGAAACCATAGGTGCCAATGCAGTCAAGAACGTACGGGGAGAGACACGACCATTGTGACGTGAAAGGGTAGTGATAAGGGTATGGCGAATCTCAGACTCCATAGCTTGCTGAAGAGTGTGAGGATCCTCCAGAAGATGCCGGACAATTGAAGCAGCTACAACATCAAATCCAGGATACATGGAGCTTCTTGGGAGGCCCAACAAAACTGTTAGCCCACCAGCATCCAAGAACTGCACTGCAATAGCATGCATCTTTGTCAACCGGGCACATAGCTGGAGCACTGCCTGCAGAGTTGCTGATGGCAACTGCATGTGAAGAAAACTAGTAGCAACAGTGATGGTCCTGTGCTGCTCATCATCTGTCATATACCCTGTTGGTCTCCCAAGAATGCCAACAAGAGGGTTTTCTTCCTTACTGACATCAACCTCAAGCTTGTCCCCATCAGATGCAGGGAGATCTGAGTTCACAGCCACAACACTGCCATCATCAGCAGCTGTAGCTGATCCACCTGGTGCATCAGCACCAATCTTAGCTTTGTATTGAAGCATATGATCCAACACAAGCAAGAGAGCTGTGACCCACTTGGGAACACTTGACTTCACAGTATCCTTCAGAGTAATGAAGCTCTGAAGTGCATCCAGGGCTATGCTGACCAGCCCATTTTCTGCTGCTATCTCTCGAGCAGTGCTGTCCTCATTCAATACTAATGCAAGCGTGTGAGATATGGTTGATAGTGGACTTGAATCATCTGCTGGCACTTCCACTCCATGAGCTTTCAGGTGTTGGATAAGGTAGGAAATTATCTGCAGACGATCTTGACCACTATTATAGTTACACATGGTGACCAGAAGATCAGTCATTGGAAATGCAACGGCATCTGTTTTCTGCAGAAGATTCATGCATATGGAGAGCATGTTATCAACAGGAGGCATATGAGGTCCCTCATCTTCTGGAATGGCCTCTTTCCCTTTGTTTCCATCTGATAGTTGTGCCAACGGGGCTCCATCAGTGCCCAGTGACATGGCAAGAGCCCGTGCCAGCTCATCATCCTCCTGCAGCAAAACAGTCTGCATAAATCAGTCCCATCCATCTTCAACCATAAACAGAGAAATTCAGAATCATAACTTGGAACCAAAATGCAGAACCACCACACAATGCAGGTAGAAAACCCCACAATCACAGGCTAGCAACCCATATAGCTCAAGAAACACATATTTGCATATAACAAACAACACCTCAGCACTACACAAAATCTGAAATGGCCCAAGACATCAGAATCTAATGCTTTTACCTGCCGAATCTCTTCAGGGTGGCTAAACAACCACTCCATGGCCATTTCCACACTGCTATTGTCAACTTGACGCAGTGCTTCTTCTGCCCTTGCTCGAGAGAACCCCATTTCCACAATCATAGAAACTGAAGACTCATCAGGAGGTGGCCCAATGAGGCGCAATCCCCCACCACCAACCCCTGGCAACCTGCTTCCATTTACATTCCCCACACCTGTATAGATGTGGGTGATGATGGATGCAATAGAGTTGATAAAGCTAGCGCTACAGTGCAGGAATCTTGGGTGATTCCAGATGGGCAGTACAACTTCCAAAACCTGACCTTGGAGGTCACGGACAAAAGACTCAGGATCCTTCACAGGATCATCTGGCCCACCTGATACAGGCTGAATCAGCATCTGTGCCATAGATGTGGGTGTCAGCAAGAGAGAGGAAGTCACAAGTTGCTCTAATAGCCGAGTGTAAATTTGCAGTGTCTCTAGTAGCCATGAGTGGTTCTCAGACTTATCCTCACATATCTGACCTGCCTTCACATTTTCCATTTCCATCGGGGAACCACCTGAACTTTGCGGCAAGGTCCACAACAGCTGGCTCGTTGCACTGAATGTTGCTAGCATCTGCTTGATACCCCCATGCCCAGAAAGATTGTTTACCAACAAAGTATTGCAAGTCCGACGACGGCCATCAAACAGCACGGCCGATATATCTTCAACAACCTTGCCCAGGTATCTGCACTTGACTGAAACAGAGGGCTCTGACTGAGATAGGACAACATTCCCATCAAAACTCAAATTATCTCGCAGTAGCTTAGAGAGAGTCCCTGCAAGTGATTTTGCAGTGACACTTAAGGGTACAGTATCATCGCGCCGCCGAGATGGGACAACCATGGCCTTCCCCAAGGCTACATACAGACCACGAGCAGCCACCATCAGCCTATTCAACATCTCATAAATCAACAATTCTGGAGACTTCTGCTTTGCTGGTTCTGTTGCAGTAGAAGGTTCAGCAACACTGGCTACAGGCTCAAGATCAAGTTGGACGTTTTCTGTGTGGCGTGCAAGTCGCCCCATCTGTGCCATCTGAGTTAGAGCTTCTGTATTTGCTGCCTGGTCTCGGCGGGCACGGCGAAGGGAACCATCCCCACCATGAAGAATTGGCAGATAATCAGGTTCTACACCCCAATGAGATGATGGATTGCTGCGCAACTGTACTGGGTTCACATATCGGACAACTGGATATGCATCTCCATCATCTTCTCCTTGCCTTGAACCAGAGCCCACACCGACACTTGCAGTGGTGCTGCTGGTCACCCCATCTGTCTCCTTCTTCATGTCCACCTTGCCATCATCAAGCATTGAGATCTGCCAAGCAACCTCCCGCTGGACCTTGCCAATATTTTTCAGTACTTCAGAGGTTGCTGTGCTCAACTCAGTTATCATTGAGGATGAGCTCCTTACCAGAACTGCTGATAAAGAAATATAGCATTCTGTTGCTGACAGGGAGTGTGCCACTTTGCTCCACAACATACTCTCCAAATCTGAAAACTTCTTCCCACCCACTTTGTTCAACTGAATAAGTGTCACCTTTAAATGGTCTGTGAGGCCACCACACACTGCCCGTGTCAGTGCCACAGAATGCTGTGGGGAAAAAGCTCGAAACATGACAGACATGTTATGGGCTGTAGATGAACCCCCAAAGGAGATGGGCAAATGGGGTAGGCTATACAGCTGAAGCAAAGCTTCAATTCCCTTCTTTTCAATGAATATGCGGCTTGTATCGGCATTTTGGAGAACTGTCTCTAGAAGCCGCACCACATTGTTTATGCACTCAGACAAAAAAGCTTCTGTATTAGGAGTAGCCCCATCGGCACCAGGGTCAGACACATGGTGATCTGCGGGCTTCCCTGTAGTTACCTCCGTATCCAGGCCAACATTTATGTCTTCAGCATCTGTATCCATAGGAACAGGGGCATCAGCAGTGGCAGGCTCAGGTATAATGGCTGCAGCTGCAGGCTCTACAGCAGCACCACCTATGATCGCAATAGTCCTCAGAATCTCTATGCACACATCAATGCCAGCACCCCGCAGACTCGGTGCATGCCTCATCAGTTCATCAAGTCCTGAAGCCAGTGACCCTGGGGTGTCATTGGCTAGAGCCCGAACATATGTCTTTGTTGTAAAAATTTTGACAAAACAACCCAGTGCATTCCTCTCCCGGACTGCCTGTAATCCTGAGTTGTTTAGGCAAAGTGCATCCAAGCTGTTTGGAATGCACCCCACTGCTTCTGATGAGGGTAGGACCCCAGACGTAATGGCATCCAAAAAGGCACTGGGGAGACCCGCAGCATCAAGAGCAGAAAAGCATGTTGGGTCTTTGTGGATGAGATCGCTCATAACTGATGCAGCCAGTGAGAAGACACCTCCTCCAAATTCCTTGGCATGCCTGAAGATAACACAGAGACATGCAGGCAAGGAACTCTCTTCTGACCCATGGAGCCGTGTACCTGGGGCATATGTTCCTAGGGCAGTGGCACGAAGCAAAGCTTTGAGAAGGAGCCTTTTAGGGTATGGAATAAGGGAATCTGATGGCCCCACAGCTGACGCCTGCTGCAATTCCATGTCTTCCTCCACTACCAGAGCTTTACCTTTGGTGGCCACATGAGCCTCTGCCCCATGCAGCTGTGAACCCACTTCAACATGAGCCACTTCCAATTTCAGTCTGGCAACCGTGTCATCCAGTCCACCAAGATCTCGAAACAATGTACCAGCCGAATTGCTGTAATCCATGAAAGCTTCAAGAATGTGAACAGCTGCACTGACCAGACGGGTGTGCTCAGGGTCCATATCCTTGAGAAGAGGTATAAGAGTTGGAATCAGACCGGCTTCCCTCAATGCAGCACAACCTGTGGAGGAGGATACAAGAACTGTGACAAGAGAGAGGAGAGCCTCAACAAAGGGTATTGAATACCCTAGAGTGCTCTCTGTGATGGACCCAATAGCTTTCTGCATGAGGCTAGGTAGAATTCCACGATGGCCACCTGCACTGATAACTGTCAGAACATTTGACTGCCGGGGCCTGTCCTGCGACTGAGCAGCTAAAGCCAACACTGCAAATAAGCGGATCTCCTCTGGAACAGTGTCTTCACACTGCAAAATTGTCACTAACTCGTCCAGAAACTCAGGCTCATTGATGAAGAATGTGGTAAGATCTTCATGATCAGGATTGGATTGGAGTAGCACCGTGAAGGCAAGCAGTCGGATACATATGTACTGCCTCCTTGAGCTCAGATGTGGGAATGCCCTTGCAAACCGAAGACGTGTAAGCAGAGAAAACCGGAGCCTGGGAGGCACTTTGTAACACTCCACAAGCTGTTGCAAAAACTCAAGATCTCCCTCTGTTTGCATATGGAGCTCAGGGATGTGAATGACTTGGAGTCCAGAGATATTTCTGTCATTGTTGCTGCTGCTATCAGATGCATCACCCTCTGCATAAAACTCAAAGTGCAACGCAGCCCCCAGTTTGCAGGCATCTATATCACAACCATTGTCCATGGCACAAGCCAGTAACCCTAACCCTTCCTCTTTACCCCCCCAGCCTTGTGACAAAGAGAAAAGGCGAGCATTCAGGGCTGCATCACCATGCCACCGCATTGCCCGGTTTGACTGCACAGGCTTCTTTACAAATGCTGCCAAAGTCTGCAACGCAGCAACTACTATGTCTGGGTCTGTTGAGGCAAACAATGATGACACATGCTGCAGGCATACCACCACCAATATTTGCTTGAGTTCTAAGAGCTGCAAACACATGCTACACCCACACAAAGAAACACCAATGGTAAGCAATGTGACAGCAAACGAGAGGGGGCAGGTTGGAGAAGAATTACCTCATTAGAATTGTACAAATACTTGTTCGGACAATTCTCAAGGATAATTTGTGTTACCCTAAGAATTTGCAAAACCGCGTCCTTAGGAAAAGGGTCGTTACTCTCTGCAAAATTGCCCTCCAGCTGCAAGTCCTTCCTTGGCTTCACATAAGTTTCAAAGAAAAGCTCAAAGTGGTTCCACAAATCAACCCAGTGATAGAAATCCCCCTGCAAAAGCTCAACCAGATCACCCATCATCTGTCCCATCAGTTGGGTGGGTAGGTTCATTCATGTCTTCATCTAACACAGAATTGTAGATAATCATAGTACACAGAAAAGTATCACAATACAATTTGTAGCAGGCCAGAACCTGCAGCCTAATGTACAAACACACATTCACGTACCTTGCCATAGTCCCAACGAAAACCCACGAGAGGAGCTTGAATATCTGCCAAGGGGCAGCTTTCCACCCGGTTGATGAAGGCCTTCACTTTTGGAGGCTGCAAACAAGGACAGCCCATCCAACCGCAAGGAAAAGATGAGTTAGAAATATATGACAACAAACCAAGCAGATCAGTCCCCATTTGTTGCCATCGTCAGTAGGGCGGCAGTGCAGCGTCACACACCGACAGAAAAAGAGATAGGTGACAAAAAAAGAGGGGGAGGCCAGTCAAAAGCAGAACTGACAAGAAGAAGGATCCTCTATTTGATATTTCAACAAATCGGAGTGTCCCCCGACATAGAAGCTAACCACAAACCAATTGACACAAAACAAAGAATTCCTAGAAACAAAGGCCACTTGCAACAGACAGACAGACAAGCAAAAAACACTCCTCTCGAAAGAGTGTTTCGCCCTTTTCTTTTCTTATAAACCCGGTTCTGTAGAAACCCTAGAAGAACAACAGCAGCAGCAGAAATGAACGGAGGGATGGAAGAAAGCAAGCCACAATTCCTCGCATCATCATGTCGGGAGAACAACAACAACAGAGCTACAACAACTAAACTATGAAACCAAAACCCGCTACACTTGAAACAAAAAACATCGGTTGTTATGATGTTGATGATGATGTTATGGCGGCAAAAGGCACAGACACAAAAGAAAAGCCGAAAGCATAACTTACCGCCTCTACACCCCTCTTCTTTTTCGCCTTCATGATTGGATCTAAGAAGAAGCGAGAAAATCACACAGCACAGCAGCAACGAAGCATCTCTCTCCTGTACTTTTTCTCTGTCTCGGTCTGTTGGTAGGGGTTCGCGATTCGGGTTTTGAGAGGAGGAAGAGGGAGGAGCTCGATCCCACGGTTCGTTGGTTGTGGAAGAAAAAGAAGAACTCCGAAGCAGCCCGGACAAAGGGGCGGCCGCTAATTGCAACTGCAAGCAGAGAAAAAGGAAAGGCAGAAGGCGATGCGATGTGATGATCTCAGGCCAACAGCAGCGACGACGACAACGACGCACAACACATCAGAGAGAAGAGAGAGAGAGTGAAGGCGAGAGGAGAGACGATGGGCGCGCACAAGGGATTTCGTTTCTGGGCACTGGCTCCCGTGCAGTCTCCTTTTCACACTAGCAGCTGCTCTGCAGGCGGCAGCTACTGTATGTATTTTCATTCGTGTCATACATACAAAAATAAATACATACGTATTGCCAGAGTGAAGTTGCAGCACGCACCCACCAACCAGCGCCGCACCATCCACTGGATGGATGGATGGATGGCCGTTATGACTCGTTCGGTTGTGGTGGATGAAGAACCTCAACTCTGAATTAATAACATCTGGTTTCACCATGGTAACCCATTCTATGAGTAAGAAGAAGTAAGTGCTATATATAGAGATAGATTGGTAGAAAAATAGGTGACTATTGGTAAGTATATAGATAGCTTATATAAGGGCTCTTTGTGCTACCTACCAGCTATCTCTGGTTTCACCATGGAAACCCATTCTCTGAGTAAGGAGTAGGTCCTAATATATAGGTAGATAGGTAGGAAAATAGATGATAACTACTAGGTAAGTAGATAAATAGGTTTATAAATAGTTAGTGGTTGCTTCTACTCCCTACCTATCTAGTTGGTAGGTAGTGCAGAAAAGCAACTGAGCTAGGGGTACTAGGGGTTAGCTAGGGGTGTGCAAGCCAATGGAAAATCGTTTCCTGAACACTTCTCATCCATCCTTCATGATGCCCTGGCTGGAGCTGGTTCACCCTTGCCGTATGTATGTCTGAGTTGAACATCTGTACATACGCTCCCACTCAGTCGTCATTGGTGCGAATGTTCTCCCCTGTCATGTCATGGGGAGCGAAAATGTGTCATTTATTACCAAGGGTTTTCTCTCCTGAGAACGTGAGTGGAACCTTGCATCTGCTCTAATTCTGGGAATATATATGTGCGTTCTTTTACGTCTAGGGTTTTGGACGTTCCCTCTATCGTCGTCGTTCGTAGGAAAGCCCCCTTGTCATGGGAACCAAAAACGTGTCATTTTATTATGAAGGGTTTTCTGCATAGGAAACATGGCAGAAGCAATTGAGATATATGTCTGGGGACTTTCGTCATTGGTGGGAGAACTCGCTTGTCATGGGAAGTGGAAATGTGTCATTTTATTACCAAGGGTTTTTCTCCTATGGAATATGAGGGGAACGATCCAGATGCTGTATTTTTCTGGGAGCAAATACCTTGTATACATCTGGGGATCGTATATAACCTCTATATGTTGTGTGTATATATATTTGTATATATTTGGTCACGACCATGCAAAAGCTTGCATGCCATTGAGAGCAAAAACTTGTCCATGCTACTGAGGGTGCTTTCTCCTTGGGAACGTGAGGGGAGCGATGCAGCTGCTGTTTTTTTTTTTTTAAATTTGGACGTAGCAAACAGACATATGTCCAAATTTTTTTAAACGCTATGTCACACATATGCCCAAAAAAACATAATTTTGCTAATGCACGCACTTGTTAAGGGGAGCAAAAATATGTCATTTTTGGTAAGTGACTTTCATTCCTTGGGGGACGTCCCTTGGTTCTTACCCGGCGGTTGTCTGTGTCCTTTGCTTTGCAACAAGATCATCTTATTTGTTCTGTGTGTATGTGTGTGTATATAATATAGATTACCAAGGGTTTTCTAATGTGGAACCTGAGGGGAACTGATGCAGCTGACTGAAACCCTGATTTGATCCTGTGCAAGTTCCCGTCACCGACCACAAATCAGACCCCTTAAAATATGCGTACAAATAGTACTAGTGTTCTTAACTTATTTTCAAAGGAAAAATAGTAGAGCAGGTCTTAGTCACTAGTTACTTTCAAGGGAAAAATAGTAGTAGAGTATTTATATTCAACGGAAAAATATGGTAGTACAGTAGCGTATTTACATTCAACGGAAAAGTACACGCCAAAGCTTTCTGAGAAATTTCCACTGTAGCGTGGGTACATCTTTTACCCATATATCCCTGGCGGATACGACTAAGGTATATCTCAGGCCCTAATTTATTTTCTTAAAATGAATGTACCAATATATACATCTGAAAATATATTTCCTTTTGCTCCCATTGGGTGTATGTAAGATATACCCATAAAATTGGGTCAAAAAAATAAAGAATAAATTCCATTGCATTTGAAAATTGCCCTAATAATTTCAAAGTGTGAACATTTTTTATTCTTACTAAATAAATTAAAAGCATGTACGCGGTTTCTTACCCCAACAGCTTGGCCAGATGATAGGGGTTATCCGCACGCTACCCATTTACCAGAAATTACAATGCTTTACACCTAGAACGTGACCTGATAGGAAAAAATGAGTCCTAATATACCATTGCTGTAAGTATCAAAATTTATATACCCACAAAACACTGGAAAGTTCCAATTTCATTTGAAGGGCACCTTATGTACGTAAGTAGGCGATCATCCAGAAGAGGAGACTTAGCCACATCCAGCTACATGTCAGAGAGGAAAATTGAAAGCTTTTGGAACCCCACTATATTGCCCCCCCTCCCCCAAAACCTTTGTCTGATTTGCCCCCAATCCCCCGGCCTTTGTTGCCAAGTGGCAAAAATTAGCCACAATAAAAATGCTACAGCCACTAAATATTAGGGATTTTACACCTCCTATTTTAGTAGCATGAGTGATCTTATGGCTACTTAGTTGTAATGTCTTTCTGTACATGAGAAAGGTTTATTCTTAAACCCTTCCATGATTTTCAGTTTTTCATGATTTTTATATTAAAAAAAAGGTGTAGGATCTTCCATGAAGCAAAAGGCCATGTGCCAAATCTCACTCTAAAACCGTGGTTTAAATACTATTTCCAAAAATCATTGTTCTCATTGTTCCTACCTAAGTAGATTGACTTATTATTGATTGTTTGTACATGATCAAACACTTATTTATATCTTCATCAGATGTGTTTCGTTTTGAGTTATTTAAAATGTTATAGGAATGTTACCTCAAGGTTTAGAAATCATAGTTGAAGTGCAAAAAAAGGAATAATGAAATAACAAGAAAAAAATTAGCTTTCCAACTTACAAAACATGTCTTTTTTTTTCTTTCTTTTTTTTGACCCTTCCTATTTTCACACCTCATAACCTTTTTAACTTTTTATTTTTTAAACAATTTAGAGTGTTATAGGAGCACCACTTGAAGTTCTACAAATCATCTTGGAATTCTAATATCAACAAAACAACATACAAGGAAGTTTTTGGGTGTTTATGAATTGACTTTTGTAATGTTCGATGATTTGTTTTTTTGAGTTTTGACCCCTTTTAATTTGGAGGGCTGTAACTTTCTCATTTGTAATTTGTTTTCAATGATTGTTACTGTGTCAAATGTGCCAAGAAGAGGAGTTCACATTTTGTTTGGACACCAAAAACAAGAGAGCCCTCCCCTTAGATTCAACTTGTCCTAAACATTTCATTATTTAATCACTCTACCATAATACCTTTTCAAATGGATTTAGCATTCATTCAAGTGTTGAATAATTTTTTTTTTAAATCCATTTTGGGTTTTAAAACAGTAATTTATGGAATTTTAACATTAGATAAAATCAATTTGTTTTAATAAGTTCTCTATTTCACCCTACATTATTTTTGGTTATTTATGGCTATTCTCAATTACTTTTGGTTATTTTAGCTTGTTTCACCTTACATTATTTTCGACTATTAAAAGTTTTTTTGGCTATTATAAATTATTTTTAGTTATTATAAGTTATTTCATCTTAGGTTATTTTTTATTATGTGAGGTTAGTTTGGGTTTTTTTTGTTATTGAAAATGATTTCACCTTATGTTATTATTGACAATTCTAATTTATTATAAGTTATTTCACCTTAAATTACTTTTGTCTATTATAAATTATTTCACCTTTGTATTTTTGGCAATCCTAAGCAATTTTCACATATGGTTATTGGATATTCTTTTGTTGGAACTATTGGTGGTTATTAATTGTTCTTGGTACCTATTCTATTAATAACTATTGGTGGTTATTTTATTCTAAGTTATTGGTGAATATTTTATTAATGGTTATTATTGGATATTCTATTAATGTCTAATGGTGGTTATTCTATTAATGGTTATTGTGGTTATTTTATTAATGCCTATTGATGCCTATTTTATTAATGCCTATCGGTGCCTATTTTATTAATGCTTATTGATGCCTATTTTATTAATGCCTATCGGTGCTTATTTTATTAATGACTATTGATGGTTATTCTATTAATGGCTATTGGTGCCTATTTTATTAATGGTTATTGTGGTTGTTTTATTAATGTTTATTGGTGATTATTTTATTAATGTTTATTGCTGGTTATTTTATTAATGGTTATTGTTGCATATTTTATTAATGATTATTGGTGCTTATTTTATTAATGATTATTGGTGCTTATTTTATTAATGGTTATTGTGGTTGTTTTATTAATGTTTATTAGTGATTATTTTATTAATGTTTATTGCTGGTTATTTTATTAATGGTTATTGTTGCATATTTTATTAATGGCTATTGGTGGCTATTCTATTAATGATTATTGGTGCCTATTTTATTAATGCCTATTGGTGCCTATTTTATTAATGCCTATTGGTGCCTATTTTATTAATGCCTATTGGTGCCTATTTTATTAATGCCTATTGGTGCCTATTTTATTAATGCCTATTGGTGCCTATTTTATTAATCATTATTAATTAATATTTTATTAATGGCTATTATGTTTTTTCCTATTAATGGTTATTATTTATTATTTTATTAATGGCTATTGATAGGTATTGGTGGTTATTTTATTAATGGTTATTGGTTGTTATTCTATTAATGAGTATTGGTTGTTATTTTATTAATGGTTATTGGTTGTTATTCTATTAATGGTTATTGATGGATGCACAAAAAAACTTCATGGCACAGAAAAAAATTATGGTATGCCATGACAAATATTGATGCCATAAATTCAAAACACATAAAAATTTACGGTGTCACAAAAAATCACAGATTATCATGAAAATTTGTAACACCTTGTTACCAAATGACATGCCATGTCATTAGCACATGGAAAAGCGAATCATTATTAATCACAAAGGACAACAATATTTTCAACTATTTAATAAATGAAATTAATTTATTAAATCAATGATGTGAATCATGATGTTGACAAATAGGACCACATCATCTTCTTGGCATATAACATGTCATGTCATCATCGTGGAAAATTGAGTTTTTATTACTTACAAAGGTGGGTGATTCTTGTAGCTAACTAATTTATGCAAAAAATTTGAAAAATAATATGATAATTTACCAAAAAACAAACAAATTGTCATATTGACTATAGTTGCAAAACCGTAATCCCATGTGGCATGTTGATGTATTTTGTTCTTACATAGTGATTGTTATGACTAAGTAATTATGAATGTAGTTGAAAAAAAACTAATTATCATTTTTTGTCTAGTTCAAAGGATAAGGTTTGTTATAATGAAGCTAAAGTTTTTGGACTTGCATCTTGATATAAAGATCTACATTGAAAGATTGAACATCATCTTTAACATAGTTAAGGACCGACCAATAAATGTTTCACTTTATCTTAAGTAGCGTATAAATCATCATGTTGAAGTCTAATAGTCAAGTATTTCCATATATAATAACCAAAACATGTCTTTTATGACTAATCCTATTTAATTATAATCAATTTCTAGTCATTTTTTAAGTCTCATATGCCATTTTCTAATCATTTTTCCCAATGTAGTCAAATAGGACAAATCACATAAAAACATGTTTTGGCATTGATTACAAATGAAATGCCCCATCAACACGTTGGGAGATTAAAAGTTGTTATTCTAGTCACAAAAGTCAGGATATTTTTAATTATCTAATTTTAATTTATTTAAAACATGTTATTATAATATATTTATCTAAAAAAGTCCACTAATCGTCATACTATTTATAATCACAAAACCATGACATCACATGACATTTCAATGGCCTTTATAACTACAAAGCGATTTTTGTGATTAAATAATTATAATTCATTACACCAAAATGCGTCCTAATTTAATTTGGGTTTCATTAAATTTTGAGTGAATTTGGAGATTTTACCATGATGAAACTTGTCAACCCCCTGGTGAACGAATACTAGTTGTTATGGACAGTGAATTGGTTCATTAGTACCTAATGCAACAAGGTTATTTTCAACTAAAATACAAATTTATCAAACTATTCACTTGTTAGTTAATTAACTAGGCAACATGAAAATTATTTAAATTTCAATTATTTAATATATATTATTGATCATTTAAGAAATTTCAGCTTATGAATTATTGACACATGTCACTACTTAAACTAGGTTTAAAACGTAACCTAGGTACATAGGCCACGTAATCAACCTAAACACCCATTATAAGAAATTAGATAAGAACAAATTCGATCAACTTAAAAATGTTGATCACACACACACACCACTTGTGAAGTTTGATCATAGTCTTTTAAAATGGAAATAATCACCCCTGCCATCAAGTGACTTCACTTATTGTGATAATATGTTACATTGCACTTTATTTATCAAATATTTCATTTTAAATATATATTTTGAAAATTCATATCTAATTGAGATTTTATCCGAATGAAATTATTCAAGTTTATTATTTTTTAAATCCATAATGTACATAGTTACATTTATTTCAACTTTTATAAGTTATTTTTGGTTATTTAAAAATATTTCATCTTAGGCTATTTTCGACTATGTGAAGCTATTATTTGGACTTTTGGCTATTAAGGGTTATTTCATTTTATGTTATTATTGACAATTTTCGGTTATTGTAAACTATTGGTTGTTTTCTTATTGGGGTTATTAGTGGCTATTAATGGTTATTTTATTACTGCCTATTAATGACTACTTTATTTATGGCTATTGGCAACTATTTTATTTTTGGCTATTGGTGACTATATTATTAATGGTTATTAGTGATTATTTTATTGTTGGCTATTGGTGACTATATTTTTAATGGCTATTGGTGACTATATTATTGATGGCTATTGGTGACTATATTATTAATGGCTATTGGTGACTATATTATTAATGGCTATTGGTGACTATTTTATTTTTGGTTATTGGTGACTATTTTATTTTTGGCTTTGGTGACTATTTTATTTTGGGCTTTTGGTGACTATTTTATTTTTGGCTTTGCTGACTATTTTATTTTTGGCTTTTGTGACTATTTTATTTTGGGCTTTGGTGACTATTCTATTTTTAGCTTTGGTGATTTTTTATTTTTGGCTATTGGTGACTATTTTATTTTTGGCTATTGGTGACTATTTTATTTTTGGTTATTGGTGATTATTTTATTTTTGGTTATTGGTGATTATTTTATTTTTGGTTATTGGTGATTATTTTATTTTTGGTTATTGGTGACTATTTTATATTTGGTTATTGGTGACTATTTTATTTTTGGCTATTGGTGATTATTCTATTAATGGTTATTGGTGGTTAAATTATCATAGGCTATTGATGATTATTTTATTGTAGGCCATTGGTGGTTATCTTATTGGTGATTATTGATAATTATTTTATTGACTATTTTATTTTATTTTATTTTATTTTATTTTATTTTATTTTACCTTAAGTCATTATATTATATTTTAGATAATTTCAAGTTATTATATTTACGATAATATAATTTATAGTAACATAAAATATAATGACCTTTAATAACCTAAAATATATTTGAAATAACATATATTAACTTAAAATAAAATAGCCTAAGGTATAACTTAAGGTTAGTTGAGTAATTTAATTTAAAATAATTTAAAAATTAATAATAAATTAGTTAGGATACCTTAAGGTAGAATAATGTATAATAATTTAAGTTATAATAATTTATAATAACCTAAAATAACTTATAATAACATTGAGTATAACTTAAAATAACGAAAATAACTTAAAATAATATAGGGTGTATCATAAAATAACATATATAGAATATTTAAAACAACATATAAATAAATTAAATTATTATAATAAATTAAAATATTGAATTATGTTAATTGGTTATGAAACACAATGTTTACATAGTGATATTATAGTGAAATAACTTTAACTATGATGAAAATAGTAAAATGCAATGAACTTATTTCATTTTTAAGGTCCCATAGTGATTTAGGTAAAATCATTTTTTTAAATCCCATTTTTATGGAGTTGAAACATGGTCAAAGTTTACTTATTGGTTGAATATTTTGATTGAATCAATTGCATGTTAATAGGAAATCACATGTCTTTCAACCTATTATCACTATGTATCACATCAAAGTTTTTAAAACCTTGAGACTCCTTTATGCATATTATATAAGAGTGCATGGTTCACTTTATGGTGTATTTGTGTTTCACCTTTTCATTCAACAATTACACTTATAAATTTAATGATTTATTCAATAATACAATAATTATGTTTAAATAGATTAGTATACATATCATGATTGCAATTTGTTTTAGATACACAACAACACATTTTGGGTTTTGCAATTGACCTTTATAACTACATATTAATTAGAAAGGACATATGCAACTAATGACTAATGAGTTGTTAAACCCATGTCATTTGACCCATTTAATCATAAAGGATGTTCAGTTGCAAACCCAATCGTTTTAATGACTAAGATTTTAAATTTTTTTTAGAATAATGAAATTCCATGTCATCATTACCTTGGTATGACGTGTAAAGTTCATGTTATTTCAACTTAGTTGTTTTATTCGACTAAATGTTACAAAAGACACCTTGATGGATGGATAACATGTGTCAAAATTCTATAAACATGTTATGAATCATTGCACATGACCAAAAGTCAACTTAATTTAACCCACATAACTAGCATAGCCAAAAGTCAACCTAGCTCAATTCATTTAACCAAAAGTTAATATAACTTAATTTAGTTAAATTAATTACCTATGTTAAGCAACCTGGGTTACCTGATCTAGGCTAGATGGCCTTGATTAAAAATAAATGTTCGATTCTTAGCCCAATAAACCTATACTAAGATACCTATCCTAAGCCAAGTGGATTAAGTATTATAGGTTGTAAAGTGAAGATTTGAACCCTTCACCTTCACTTTGGGGTTCAAGTCCTCATCTATTACATTACCACATGTTTTTATATTAATTATATTTAACAAAAAGTTATAAAATTCAAAAGTTTTAACCTCAAATTAACCTTGGACATCCTAGGTTAACTTAGGTCAACCTACTTACTACCTATCAACCTAACATAAACCTAAACTTACCTAAGTTGACTTAAGATGAATTAGTTTGTTAACCTATATTATTTACAAACCTAGCCTAAGTTAACCTAAACATTCTTAAGCTTAGGAAGAAAAATAGGATAATTATGTTGCATTTAGTTGCATCATAATTGCATCTAGTTGGACAAACTTGATAAAATAGATTAGAATGAGGCTACCTAGGTTGACTTAGCCAAAAACTAAAAGTTACAAACCTAGGCAAGCCTACTTAAGTTGACCTATTAGTAAGGTAACCTATTCTAAATGTATTTAAACATATTAAATGTAATAAATTTCCTATGTTTAATTAAGTAACTTCCAAAGTAACATATATTATGAAGTATATTACTAAGTAATCTTATATATAATTACAAACGTGGTGTGCGTGCATCTGTGCGTCCGTCCGTCCGGTATCCTATTGGCTGGAACTCAGGGTAATGGGTATAACTTAGTGTCAGGGGTATCCCTCTATGTAATGGGTATCACTCAGTGTCCGGTTTGTTTGTGAGGAAACCAGGGTCCCTCAATGTCATGGGTAAATTCGTCCGGTATCCTATTGGCTGGAACTCAGGGTAATGGGTATAACTCAGTGTCAGGGGTATCCCTTAGTGTAATGGATATCATTCAGTGTCCGGTTTGTTTGTGAGGAAACCAGGGTCCCTCAATGTCATGGGTAAACTTTTGGGTGGGTTGTGAGAACTCTCAGTGAGAGGAAAAATCACTTAGGGTATCGGTATCACTTAGTGTCAAGGTATCACTCGGTGTAATGGGTATCCTTTTGGGTGTGTCCGTAATGGGTATCACTTAGTGTCAGGGTATCACTTAGTGTAATGGGTATCTTCTTGGGTGTGTCCGGGTTTAGGGTTTTTGTGTGTGTCCGTTCGTCTGATATATTTAATTGGCTAGATTTGTCCGACGTTTGATTAGATGGAAGGGCGGAAGGGCGGAAAGGAGGTGAGTTCTCTCTCACTCACACACACACACTCAAATCAGGATGTGAGTTCTCACTCATTCACACATTCAACTTGGCTTGGTACTCGGGGGATTTCACAGTGTCCGAAGGGCACGGGCACCCACTAGTTTACATAGATAAGTTAACTTAATAGGTATGTCAATCTAAACTAATGTGTTAAGTAGTTGAATTAAATGTCACCATTTTCAAAATGACTATTAATATTGTAATCGTAATTATAAGTTAACACTATATTGTTTAGTACACATACACATGCATGTGAATTCATGACTTCAAAAACCTCATGGCACATTAAAAAACATGTTTGTCATGACAAACATTGGTGCCATAAATTTAAAACACACAAAAACTTACTGTGTCACAAAAAATTTGTGAATTGCCATGAAAATTTGTGACCTTTTGTTACCAAATGGCATGCCATGTCATCATCACATGGAAGACTGAGTTCTTATTAATTTCAAAGGACAACAATATTTTCAACTAAATAATAAATGAGATTAATTTATCAAATCAATGACATGAATCATAATGTGAAGTTAATGTCACCATGTGGCAAGTCACATCAACATCACACAACCAGAAATTGTTATTATTCACCAAAAGTTGCAAGAATTAATGGAATTTTGTTATCACTTAATTAGTTTTGGATGACTAAAAATACATAAAAATACATTTTTGAAAATGTGATATTTGTGTAAAATTCACAAGTCATGATATTGACTACAATCAAAAAATTATAATGCCAAGTGGCACCACAATGTCTTTTACAACTATGTAGTCATGAACATGAATGTACAATGGTAGTAAAAAAAGACAATGGTCATTTTATTAACCGGTTGTAAAACCCAAGATGTGTTGTGATATTTTGAATTATTGACCAAACTTTATATCCATACATTTTTTGAATAAATTTGACATTGATTTTCATAATGTTCATGATTCCAACAAGTGGTAAAATTGAATTTAATATGATGGCAGTTTTTGGTTTGTGTTGAAGATCAAAATTATAAATGAACCAATATGAAAATTCATTGTAATTAAACATTTAAAAGTAAATTATTAAAATTTTAAAATAATTATGTCCTATTTTTTTAATTTAATGATTTAATAATTTAAATATAAAATAATATTCATCATAATGTATTAATTAAGTCGAATTTAAAACGTAAAAATATAAATTACAAATTTGATTTTTTTTGTGTTTTAGTGGATTAAAAATTCAATTAAAATTTATTGGACACATTTTAATCAAAATGAAAAGCATATTCAAATTGACATTGAAAATGAATATCCATTATAGTATTCTCTAAAAGGTGACAAGTCTACATTATTTTGGTCAATGTTATAATTTATGAAATTAATTAGATTTAATAAACTCATTCTAAACATTGAATTCATTAATATTCAGTGGGAAGTGGCATATAATAATCTTTTAATATCACTGCCATGCATGACTTGGGGGTGGACATTTTAATTTGCCTCTTCTTATGCCCCTTTCTTTGAAATGAGTAAACATTATTTCCCCTTTTAATTACATATATTAAAATCAATGAAATATATTTTCCCTTTCAACTTGGTCTTTTAAAAGATTAATGGGGACTAGACTCATTTAACATTTCCAAAAAAAAAAAAGAGTTTTTAAACCACTATGATTGTTGGTTTTGAAAAAACATCCTAGCAAATGTTCTCAAATCCAAACATTCTAATCAAAATTGGAATTTGGTTTGGGAATGACCCAAGCCTAGCCACAACAAAAACACACCCATAAAACACCAAGGATGACAAAAGATAAAGAAAACAACAAAAGAACAATAATGCCAACAAGGAATGACAAAATGACAAAAAAAATAGTAGTCAAGGTGTTGAAAGGGATGTTCGCAACCCTAGGTGTGCTAGGTTGGGGATGAAAATTTTCTTTTCATGCATAAGGGGCACTAATATGTTGAAGGTTGAAGGTCTTGGATATTGTGTTAAAGGACACCAAGAAATACATAGGAGATGCTACAACACTAGGGTCAAAAATATTTTTAGAATCAAGGGTTGTTGAGAAACATGGTAGGAAAGATGTTTGGGGATGTTAGAGACCACACAAAAATTTGCTTTGGGACAATCAAGGGCACCAAAATGGAAATCATGTGTGTTAAAAATGTTAATGCTTTAATAGATTAAAATTAAACATCATATTTTTAAATTAATGGAAGTGAAAATGATTCCATGGATAATTTCAATATGATCACGGATTGCTAATGTTTGGAAAGTAATTATATTTGAAACAAAAATAAAATAAGTTAATATTTTAACCTTATGTTAATGGATCGTCATTGACAGTGCAAAAATAATGTGAAGCCCAAGTATAATCAACCTTTATAGAAATGATAGACACATATAAGAATTAACTTTATGGCTCATCAACCTATGATATTTCAAATTATATAGATTTAATATGATTTTTCAAATTTATTAATGCCAAATATGTATCTTGCATTGGTTGGTCAACAATAATTCATATCAGTGGGAGATTCATGGTGAAACAAGTGTTGATAAAGGCATGTGTAATCATCAATAGTGAATTATAATGTTAACTTTTAAATGCAAGATATTTAAAACAAAAATCATACAATGTATTGTAGTTTAGGATGAAAAGGTCTAGTATATCCTAAGATTCCTTTGGCAAAACAATTGATGTTCATTTTGTGGCATCTGCATGCTCAAAATTCAATATTTATGAAATTGGAGATGAATATGTGTTTTGTTTCATTACTTTTCCATATTGTCCAATTAAGAAGGCATTCAATGTAGCATGCCTTTTCTTCACTCTTTTCCAAGGCTTCATTAAATTTCATTTTAGATAATAACAAATGCAAGACATATCCAAGTGATATGTTAAATTAAAAAAAAGGATCTCATAATTCCCATTTTCCATATGGAATTTCTGTTTTTTCATGCACACCAAAAACTTCTCATGCATCTCACGTTTTGGGGTCCTAGGACATATATGAATGACCATATATCGTGTTTCATACATGAATGTTCATGGCATTGGAATTTGTCTTTCTAGTTTACAAAACATCTATATCAATTTAACAACATTGATTACTACAATGATAATCTATAATTATTAACCCATTGCATAGGTAGGTGATGGAAAGTTCATTACAGTAGTTTTGGTTTTGCACATCATGTTGATACTATTGGTGATACCTTGGGATCCCACACCGCTATCTCTCAAGCCCTGCGATAATTGCCACCCATATCAATTAGAAAACTCATGTCGACTTGAGTTTGTTACAAGGCTTTTGATGGTTAAACAAGTACAAAGGAAAAGGGGTTTATGTCTCCATTGCACTTTACATTTAGTCAATTCAGATTATTTATTTTTTAAAATTAAAAGCCACTAGTAGGGTTTTTTTCCCCCAATTTTGTGATATTTGAAAAAAATCCCCCAAAAAAAACGAAATAGTTGAATTTATACTATAGAAAATAAATAAATCCCAGTTCTTTTGGTCGAACAAAGACAATGTTTTGCAAAAAAGAAAAAAAAAACATTGGCCATGACTAACCAAACAGAAGTAACTTGAAAAGATTCGTAATGTCAATGACTTGCTTGTAGTTTGAGTAATCCATATGAACACAACATTGTAAAAACTTGTAATTACAAATGTCCTAGGTTGGAAAATCCATTATGATTGGCGACTTTTTGACAAATAATAAGAAGCTTGTTGCTACAACCAAATTTATCACTCTTCCAGAAGATTTATGACACAAGAAATGTGTAGTAATGCCAACTTTTAAACTAACAGTAAAGGCTTGTTTTAAATTGGGCCTAGAATGGGTTTATATGTGCAAACCTTGAAGACAAAGTTGTCAAGTGTTAACACTAAAATTCTTTATCTTTGTTGTAAGTTAGTTGGTACTTTGATCTTGTACAATGAATTTTCAACTTTGTGTGCTGTTCTGTAATTTATGTACCTAAGTATGGAATCCATAATGATATAAGTAAGAGAAAATAGGTGAAGAAGGGTAACTTGGAAAGGGAAATGATCCGGCCCTCGACCAGGTGCAGAATTTATTTGTATGGTTCCTGATTCCATGGCATCACTTATCATCATTGCCTTGTCAAAGCTCTTTGTAAACACACAACCCTGCATCCAAGTAGAAGTTGTAATAACATTTGTCAAGGTATGCTCATAAATTATATTTATCAAAAAGACACAACCCTAGAAAGGAGCCTTGCGATTGGTAGGTTTCCCTACAAGGAAGAGGCTTCATGGGTTCAATTGATGGATGTCTCACACACACATAAATTGTATACCCTAATAATCCAGGGGCAGCTTCGACACGTGCTTGTTGAATAAGTAATTGACATTGAAGATTCAATGTTTAAAATATGATATTAATACCATTTTGAAAGATTTGTTACTTTCTTTGCAAAGTTTTGTTCTCTGGAAATCAAAATTATTTTGGGAAATTTCAACATTTTTACAAATAGTATTATTTTGTGCTGAAGCTGCCAAGGTACTTTACAATCGCATACACAAAGTGTGGTGAAAGTTGTTCTGAACATAAAGCTCCCAAATAAAATGAAATGACACAAAATTAAACCTGAAGTGCAAAGTTGTTTGCATTGCAATGATGAATGCCTTCTTCCACCGTCTTTATGCGAATGACAGGTAAAATGGGGCCAAATGGTTCCTCCCAAGCGACCCTCATGTCGGGTCTCACGAAGTCTATTAAAATTGGCCAAATCAAGTTTCCTTCTCTCCTCCACTCCTACATGACCCAAAACCCACCAAAGTCAATTGAGAGTCAACACTCCATCACATAATTTTCTCAGAACATATTAGAAAATGGTGATGTTACAAGCATTGCCTTTATTTCTTCTTCTCCTTCAATTGCTTGATTTCACAAAAGTGGTGAAATTTTTCTTTAAAATTTAGATTTTACAATGAAACCATATTTTACCAAGTTTTGTGCTTTATAAAAGCACAAAATAAGGAAAACAAATGGCCACAAAAAAGAAACCATTGGTTGCAAGTTGGAATCCATGGAACTACATGTTTGCTGCAACATGTCATGATGGAAGAAACAACAAACCTGATGAAACCGAGCACCTTTGCATCTTGCATCTTGCACAAGGCCTTCAATGAAATTGGCTGATGTATCACTAATGACTGGAGTGATGTCACAATCATCTTCAGGCATGCCAACTGTAAGTTTGCAAATTTTGGCATTGATTTTGCACACAAGTGCATCTGCTATTGATTCCATTGCCAGAACCACTTTCACTGCTGTGCACCGTTGTCCACTACACATCATCACCCAAAACCTCATCAATGCCAATGGCTCCATATGGAACATTTCAATATGAGTTAACCCCCCAAAAACCTAAAGCCTTTCATGCATCCAAAGGTGAATGTACTTTTGGCATTTACCTTTTGAGTTTAGGGTTTAGGTAAAATGAATGTTAAACTTTCAAAAAAATAATCATCCGAATGTAAAGTCAAATAAGCCATGGTGGTTTTCAAAAAAATTTAAGCCCATTATAGTAAACAGCTATACACATGATTAATACATTGATACCCATAACTAACATTTCTTTTCATGGCTAAATTTAGCCAATTGGCTTTTTAAAAATGGCTAATAGTATGTTTTAAGAATGTGTTTTCTAGTTGCCAAATTTAAACAAATTTATTTGAACAATCATAAGATTTCTCTACTGGGTTGTAGCATGAAGGATGCTTAAACTTTTTTACTTTTATTCCCTGCTCATAGCCAAATATGGCTAAACTACATCACATAAATGGAAAAAGAAAAGCCCTGCAGGTCCTAACACTACTAGGCTTGTGGGATCTGGGCAGTCTCTCTTGCCCTCCAGAAGCGAAATGTTGTGACTGAAACCCACTTTCAAAACAGTAGATTAACTCACTTAATTCTCAGTCTTTACACTAAGTAATTGCCTTCATTAGGCCACTGATGTACCAAAGACAAATTGAAAAAATGTTTCTTGATTGAAATTCTGGAATATTGAACTCCAAAAATGGACATAAACCTTTGTCCTTGACAGTTCAAAGTGTGGTGATTATAAAAGTTGTGACTTAGGTTGAAGCCCTTGTAAGAAAGGAAAATAATTATTGTGGCAAATGATCTCTTCTCCTTTGTGACTATTTTTTCCTCATGACATCACTTTTGGGGGGTTTGCTATTACAGGCTACATCTACCATGGGCCTAGTGGTGAAATGAACCCATAAGAACTTTCAAGGTATTCCAAAAACTTTCACTATTGCAAGCAATTTATAACATACTAACAAACTTAGGCCCACTTTACACAAGGAGTCAAGGCCAATGTTCAACTCAAATGAAGCATTCCTATCAGTGCACTATTTTGTGATATTGAGAATTTGACAAAAATTTCCTAGAAGTTAGCAAAATTAGTTGAATTTACACTTTAAAAAAATCTCAGAAATTTCTCCTTTTTGGTTGTAAAAATGACAAAATTTGTCTATTGGCAGGGACACTGGTGGGTACCTATTACTGTTGCCAGTGGACCAGCTCATAATACATAATTGTCTAATATGCGAAAGAAAAAAACAAAATATAAAAGAGTGAAAAGAAACCTGTATGAGAAGCCTCCCTTGATGATATTTGTAGCAGCAAGTTCAAGGTCTGCATCCTCTAGCACAATGCATGAATCCTTGCCTCCGAGCTCCATTTGTAGTGGAATCATACCTGCTTTCTTTGATATGGCAATCCCAGTATCACAACCGCCTGTGAAGCTGCACCAGACATCACACATTTGGTACTTAGACGTGTTTTTCTTATTGGCATAGTTTTGCCAAAAAGGCGAAATTGAAATTGAAAACTTTGAAAATAAGTAATTCTGGAGGTTTTCAATCACCAGATAATAGATATGAGGAAAAAATAGTTTAAAATTGCTAGATTTCTATATTTGGTTTTCAGTGTGTAGCCCAAAATATAGAGGATGATTAAAAAAAATTTACTTTGTATCTGGTATAGAGCTAGAATTGGCAAAATCTTCCTAGCAATGTAGCCATTTTTTCTACATTCTCCTATGGACAATTGCCCCTTTGGCTACAAACAAAAGTCCCTAAAAAAACACTGGTCCTAAATTGAATTTATCATATACATAGTTTGGTAACATTAATTATTGAGAAGGGCATACAGATAAGATTTAAAAAATCAAGATTAAGTATAGTGACTCTTGTAGTTATCTTAGGCACAAATATGTAAGATAATAAATAATCTCATTAGCCTCATGGTCAGAATGTAGTTGGCTTCCTTGTTTAAGTTATGACAAAAAGGTTGTAGTGAGGTTGATGAATGGTTTGATAATGGGGAAATTAGTGGCGAAAATTGTACCAGAAATAAACTAAAGGATTAGGTTCTAAAATTAAGAAACCTTCATTGATGACATTGCAAGAAATGTGATTCATTGATCCCAATCACAGTCATGACAAATTGTTGATATGGTGTGTAAATTACTTTCATCCATAGGGGGTTTCAATGTCAAACATACAATCTACAAATTGAAATGGAAACATTTAATCAACAAGCGCAAAAACGCCACAGGTGAGAACAAAATTTCAACTGAGATTGAAAACTTCGAATTGCTATCTAGAAAACCTATTTCGATTGCTATAACCATTTTGGCATTGCCACACATTGTTCATGTATTCAAATTTAGGTTTGGGAAAAGTGGACTAAAGGGTGTTTATACAAGGAGTTGGGACCAGTGTTGGGTGGGTATTTGATTCTATTAATAACTGCCAGTTCTGGTTCTATTTAAAATTTCAGAATCAGAGAACTGCCAGTTCCAGGTGTTGAAGGGAAAAAACAATCCAGAATCAAATACCCATTGGTTCTGGTCATTTCAAACCCTCAATGACCCACTGGTTTAAATAACCACCAGATTTATGGGCAGTTCTTTAACTTTTTTTCATTTTTCAGAGGACTGTGGTTTAGGCCAACATTATCATGAACCTACAAATACATAGACCACGAGCCATAGGAGGGTTCTTAAGCCTATTCCTCAAGAGTGGGACAAACCTTACACTTACTCCTGAAAATGGGATGGTTCTTATGCCTACTTACTGAGATGAAGTGATCTTACACCTAGCCTCTCACTCTCAAGGAGTAAGCCAAAAGCCCCTCTTCTTTTCTAGGAGGAATATTCACAGATAAATGAGGTGCCATCCAAATAGTCTTAGAAATTTCTCCAACTGCTTTAGGGGAATAGGATTTCAATAGGTATTAAAAGCTTTACATATGGTTGTGTGGGAAGTGCATTAGTGTAGGGTAATTCCTGAGGATCAGGGAGTTCCTGAAATACCCACCCTCAAGGCAGGACCCAAGGGCAGTTATTTTAGGAACTCCCTACTCCGAGGCAGCACCTAGAGTAATGCGCACCTAATGAAGTCACCTGATCAACTGTTGATGAAGAAACAAAACATCAGATGAAATGACAATTATTTCATGAAACACCCAATGAAGAACTGAAACTCCTAGTGAAGAAATGCAATGCCCAATGAAGAACCAGAACTCCCCCTCACATCTCTTGGGAGGGAAATTCTGTTTGTAAATACCTCTCTTCCTAGTGTTTAAAAGAAACGGCCGAGAGCATTGTGGGTATATAATTGATGGGGAGAATGGGCCACCTGATGCAATTGATGCCCGGGTGTGTGGTAAGATAGTCGCCTATATCAGATCCCTTGCCAGTTACTGCACTAATTAGTCCCTTTGGGAAGCCTGCTAGATGAAAGGTGTGGATCATGTGCAAGCACGCTACTGCCCCCTGCGTTTGGATGTACCCCACTTCATGAGTGTAAGTTCTACTTTCATCCATTGACAGAAGGATGATGCCGGTATGCACAAAATTTTCAAAGTTCCTAAAATTATCTTATTTTTCAGTGTGCAATCATGCACCGAGTCAAAGAATTGGTAATATGTTAGGGTTACGGTCATGGAACATATTTTTTAGTACATTTGTTGGACAGTGTTAAGAAAGCATACAAAGATGTGTATATAACTCTGCCAACGATTTACCAAACTGATAATTTCTTGCTTTCAAATTGTATATATACTTCCCTATTTTTTAAATATCAAAAAATGTGCAAAACATTTATTTACCTGGGTGGGAGGTTTGAGAACAACAGCATTTCCAGCAATGAGTGCAGGAGCCATTTTAGACACAGCCAAGTTCACTGGGTAGTTGAACGGAGGGATGGCCAATACCACTCCTAAGGGGATCTGGTTGCAAGTGCATGTTATTGAGGTCATGTGTCAAGAACTTACCCAAAATCACAATTGTAATATTGCATGCAAGTCATATCAATATTTTGTGTGTCAAAACTAGTGTTTTTTTTCCCGACAAGTTTTGCCATTTTTCCAACCAATTTTTTTGGAAAATTGTGTTTTCCTAATGTAAATTCAACTAAATTTGCTAGATTTCGAAAAAAAATTCCAAAATTTTAATATCACAGAATTCAAAACCCCCACCACTCCCTCCCACAGCCCCAATGGCAAAAGACTTTTCACAAAAGCATTCATATCATATTTAATTATTTTCTGGCTTAAGAATCACAATGGAAATACACATGTAACATCAAATTGCATATCACCTCAATACTAGGTATCAAAGACTTTGTGCAAATATGGATTAAAAGACATTTAAATACCTTGGATGAAAGGCAATATTTGTTTCTGTCATTCCCTGGAAAGGGGTCAGAAACCAAGAATTTTCCTTCTGCTAAAATCCTTATCCCCTCTTCAGCTGCATAAGCTACAAGATCACCAGAACGCACCACCTAGCAGCAACATGGAGACCACCATCAATGTCACAATTTTCACGATTTTTTCCGATAATGCATTAATCATATGCATATTCGTATGTTCATTGAAGATGGTTTCTCATAGTGCATTAATCATATTCATATGTTTGTTATACCATTTCCAAAGCATCAAGCAATGTTGAATCGCCTTGACATTATATGTCCACATAGTTGTTACTGCAAGCAATACCAAAGTACTGCCTGCTTCCTTTTTTCCCCCCCTGGTTGCCTTTCTGCCCATCCAAGATGTGTCTGGTGCTGCCCTGACACATCTTGGTGCTTCCCATACACTCTTTGGGTCCTGTTATCCATGTTTCCTGCTTGTAATGGACCCCAAAGTCCATTACAAACACAAAATGTGCATAACATGGGTCCAAATTGTGTCTGAGCGTCAACAAACTTTTTCAAAAAAGGATGGATCAGGCCAAGGGCAGACAAGGAAAAAAAGAATCAGTGCCATAACAACTCTGTGCACAAATAATGTTGGGGGTTGAAGGGTGTAGAATAAAACATCACCTCGACCACTGCATCCTTGGAAGTTTTTGCAACTTCTTTCACCAAGCAATCTGCAATTGGTGCTTTTTGCTCCTTTAGAATTGTAGCCACTTTATGAAGGGCTTCTGCTCTTTTCCACAATGGTGTCTTTGCCCAAATCTTTTGTGCAGTTTTTGCACTATCTATACAGCGGTTTACTTCTTCTTGTGTGCAAGCTATAAATGACAACAAATTTTGTGATCATCATATTCCACACATGTTTTAGCATTTTCCATGCAAACCGCGCATAGGGATTTGATTATGGAAACTTGTACTCAAGCCACATATTACATGTGATCATTGGCAAAAAGACTCAATTGACTCCATATCATGTTAGTGTATCAAAGTGAAACAATGACAAGGGAGCATTTGTGTTAAAAGTCACATACACTTATCACAAACCATGATCATTAGAAGACAAATCAAATATAAAACTGTGTTAATAATAATATTGAGCTGTCTTGATATGTTCTTAAAATTGTTTGAAGTTCACATGTGTTGACACCACATTGATGCAAAAGAAAGATTAACTTGTGAGTGCAATACTTCAAAGATATAATTGATCCAACCTTTGTGGTTCAACACATAATTGCATCAAAGTTTGAGAGAAACCCATTTGATGCATCACAAGAGGTTCAAAGGTATGTAAAATGGTGTGGTTTTCAAAATGTGCAAAATTCACTTGCCTTGCACTTTGAAAAGTGGTTTACGTGTGGAGGGATTGTTGATGGTGACAGAGTGGCCTGAGCATGATCGCCTCCACTCCCCATCCACATAGTACTTGAATGTATCACAATCCAATATCTCTTTGAACACACCTTTCCCTGCCAAGCTACTTGAACACACTGATTTACAACAACTACACCCTTTACCTTGATTCATTGTTATTAATGTCAATTTTTTAATTCACAAAGTTGCACAAGCCACAATTCAAAAGAAAATCTTATCTTTGAGTGAATGTCAAAGGGTGTTCCAAGGGCTTTTAAACAGCAAGTTGGGTATGTATTTCGCTTGTAATTTCTAGCTTGGTGACAAAACATACAATTGATTTAATTACTTTTGTGGATTATTGACTCTTGTTCACATAATCTTGCTTTCAATTTTGTCAAATGCAAGCTTTTGAAGCTGTGTTTTAATATGACCTTGACATGAGAAATGGCAACTCCTTGCAAAATATTCACAACTTGAAAGATATTATTGGTGACAAGCTCAAGGGGAAGAGTGACTTGTATGGAGTTTGAGTTCACATGCATGAGACTTAAGGGTTTTGAGTGAGGACCAATAAGATATTAATAACAAAGGGAAAGAGGAAGGTGGAAAGTCGTTGCAACCAAACCCGTTCAAAACCTGCACATCCTTTCATGCATTCCTATCCATGTGATTCATTCATATGCTTATTTACCATTGGTCAACGATAATAATTCACAAGACATCATATTTTTGGGAATCTCATGGCCTTGCAATCCAAAAAGAAGAAAGAAAGGCATGTCAAAGTTTGCCAACTAAGTGTGACCAAAATGGCTTTTCAATAGTTTTTAGAGCTAGTCCCTGCAATTGTCACTTTCAAATGAATGCAATGTTACAAATGCACCCAACCCTTTAGAAGGTTTCTAAAGGGTTTCCTAAATGTCCAAATAGGCTTTTTAATAACCAATTTAACTCAATTACCTGATTATAATTAAGTTTATTATAATACACAATATGTGAGATGGGTTCACAGTGAAACGCTTGCAAGGTTGCCATGAATTCCAACGATGGTTAGTTTGATGATTTTGGCCTTGCATGCCAAAGGCATGGGTACTAAATACACAATTAACATTGTAAAATATTACAACTAACATATATATATGTGTATAGTAGTTGCGTTTGCAAATTTTGTCTCATTTCTTTTTTCCCGTTGTTTTTGTTCTGACATGCAATTAAATGGTGGTGAAGTTCTTCCCAACCAAATAAAGCATGACATGCATATATCATATTGGAACAATTAGGTTTATTATCCCAAGCAAAGTTTATATCCAAAAAAAAATTTAATTGTTTATTGTTTATTTTGAAAATTTGTAGATTGATATCAATTGTAATGTTATTTTTATCATTTAAAAAGTTGCTTTCATCGTATAACAATATGCTTGTCAAAATTGTCTCAACCATCAAACCATTAACTTGCAATTATATAAAGTTCCGATTATAATGGTTCCATGCACCCACAAATAGTACAATTGCTTGAAAATTTGTAGTTAATCTTTGTCATCAAATATAACTCTTGCATATATGGTGTAACATTTGAAATTTTAACTTGTGCATTTGCATCCATTTCACTTTTTGAATACATTCAACATTAGAATTTGGGCAAATTTGGGCAATACCATGGGCAAAGAACAAATCCATGTTTAAATGCCCTAAACTAATTGTAAATTGAATTAATTTCAAAATTCACACTTGGATGAAGGTTTTAATCTAATTATTATGAACTGCATCTTGTTCCTCTTTTAGGTTGGCTTTTTCAATTTCATAAACTCATCAAGGACTATATAAGTTAACTGTGATTTTTGACCACGAATAAAAGTATCATTCAGGGTTAAGTAGAAGAATGAACATTCTACAATGCTTCAAAAACTGGATGAACAACTCACATTTGGGTTTTTCTTAAACATAGATTAACACACTCATCCAACCCTTGCACCCAAGGGTCCCTGTCTTCACATCACAAGAAAACTAAAATCTCCAACCTTATTTGGTAGCTTCAAACTTTTCATTTCTCTCATCGAGATTTTAAATGTTCAGACAACACCACACATCAACATGAATTTCCTTGACATAAGCTCATCTTCTATTGATGCCACACACCTGCAACTGCCCTCACTATTTTGTTTCTTCATCCTCAAAACTCCAAAATACAAATTCTAGGTTTAACTTTCATCCAACTTAAAACTAAACAAAAATTTCTAGTTTCTCCATCCCTCCTTCCTTCTAGATGCTTACTCCCAAAAACAAACCATGCTCCTCTTTGCTTGCTGCCTCCATTATTCCCTTGGAGGGGAGGTACGGAGACTCATGCCGCATTGTTGGGATTGAAATCAGCCTCATGCATCACTGGGATCTTTAGAGTCATTACAAGAATGAGGAGTGCTATCAGGGTGACCAATCAATAGATCCCTTTGAAGACTTTATCATGAAGAGCTCAACCAGATAGAAAATAGATGAAATAGTTCCATTAGCAATTGGCATCAATTTTAGTGCACTCACTGTTGGAGAAGCATATGGAACTTTGGGCAGGAGCACTCTCAAATGGCATTTGATTTGGTAGGCATAATTCTACAAATGCACCAAAAAGGGACACCATCAAAGGGGTTCCCCAGTCGACAAAAGAGTATTGGAAAAAGCAACCTGCTGCAGAAAGGTACCAAATATGTACAGGTGAGTAGTGGTCTACCATTGCACAGAAATGTGGCAAGCCAGCTCTCTGACCAGCAACAAATCGTCTAATTTACCTGGCCCCTCAGAAAGTTGTCCTGTTGTAGAAAAGTCCATTGTCAAGGACAGGATGCTTTATCATGATTGACCACTTCCTGGAATCTGCACATCATTGTTCACTGCATTGTGGTCTCCGGCCAATTTCGAGAGAGAGCGATATTGAAGACGCACACTCTCACCATTGTCTAATGTTCGCACCAAGTACCTTCCCAACACAAACAAAATGTATACCTTAGCATATAACTCAGTTTGTTTAATGTGACAGAAACATTGCAGCAGGATATAAATACCAGTCCTACAAGGTAAATGACCCCAGGAACTGTAAAAGTATACAAACTGACACAAGCTGGCTACAACCCTGAGTGTTCATTGAGTTATGAATATTCCAATATCATAACTATCTGAAGAAAGGAGTCCTCAGAAGATCTGGTGACTGGAAACCTCTCACAGGACGGGTAGTAACGATAAAGGACCAATTCAACCTACTTGTGATGCAGGCATTATAAATTGGACAGAACATTCTAGAGGAGCACTTCCACCTCTAGAGGTATCTCATCAATATCTCCCAAAGAAAAACTTACGTCACATAAACTCACTATGAGAGCTTTGTGGGGAAGCATACCAGCCATTTAGACACTGAGATGTGATGGTAGCCTCCCTTCCAACAAACTTTTCTGGTGTGCGTTTGTTCCCCTGACAAAAATAGCAAAACCCAGTTGGTCAAAACATCAAACTATGGCTCAGGTGACTCTATGGACTTAATAATGGTCCTCTCATTGCTGGATCTTTGACCTGCTGAAAGCCTTTGTTGGGAAGTACTAAGTTTCATATATCCCAAACCTTGATCATAACCCGCTCATTCACTGAAAATGGGTACTGGACACCCTTGCCTCCTGTTCGAGGAAGGGCATCTTTGTCCATTGGTGACATCGGTTGTTCCTGTACCAAGAAACCCAACATTCATACCAGTTATAAAGCAAGCAAATCCAATTTTCTCCACTTGACCTTGATCACAACAGGACTCAGATTAACCAACAATAACAGCACCTGGTTTCATTCTGCAATATGGAAACATTCTTTGCATGCAAGACTTAAACCAAACACACAAGGTGGGAAAAATGGACAATAATCACAACCTTATTAGTACGCTTTAGTCTAATTTGGTCGGCTTGCTCCCCTGTGTCCTTCCTACGCTTGACTCCCTGATAGAGCAAAAGTCTACTCCGCTCCTCACGCTTAAAAGCTGTAGCTGCTGCCCTTATTGCTGGGAATAAACAATAAACCAAGTCTCACAACCACTGGCAATAAACTCCATATGACAACAAAATCTACATAGATGAGCGCAAGATTTTCAAAAGCCACCTGTTGTGACTAGAAAGTCCTTTCACTTTCACACATTGTGAGTAGTGACTACAATTGCACTGCAAATGAGTGAATATGGCATTCCATAAAACTGACTGTCACCATCAATGGATCCCAGAGTTAGCTGAGTTGAAGGACAGTAATTGAACTTCTCAAGGAGGTTCAACTGGCAGCAGCTCACCAAGGTTCTGGATCATAGAGCCAGTATCAACAGGTGCCCCACAGGAAGTACACACCATCTGCATAATCAAAGCATCATCTTGGCAGTTTTAGAATTCCATGCTTCATGAACTTGCAAACAAAACATCTTCAAAAGTTTAAGTCGAAGTAGAAAATACCGCAAGATGACCTGATATAGTAAGGTCAATCATGTAAGAGAAACCAATTAGCAAGCATGAAAAAAGGAACCCAGCCCTAAATTTGAACAGCAATGGTCATACTTGCATTGACAAACTTTTGACAGCAATATGCAACATCAAGAGCTTTGCAAAGGAAAGACCAAACAAGACTCCAGCCCCCATCAAGTATGAAGTTCAGTGAAGCCATCATTGTCATATGTTGAGAAGCGAAGCAATCAATCTATGATGATTCCTGGACTTGTGTGAAGTTCAAGTACCACAGTAAGCAGGGGACAAGATTGCCAAGAACAGGACATATACAAGCAGAATTTGTCATATGTGAAGAGATAGACATCAACTCAAGAAACATACACCCCATTGACCCTTCCTCCCAACATAAATTTTTGTTGTGGAAACACCTACTGTTTCATAGACTCGCTGGAGTGTCCCACCACCATAACTATGTCCACATGAAGCAGCCATTGCATCCTCCAATAGAGCACCCCTACAACCAAAAGAACCATCCTTGCAATGAAAAAACCAGCTGTCTGATTGCCTTGAATTGTGAGAACAAGAAGAAGACTAAACTTGGCTTGGTCCATTGACCTCAAATCTGCATCACAATGTTTGAGCTCAATGCTTTACAACCCAAAAGCATCCTGAAATAGTCACTAACTTATAGTTGCAGACATCAGTTCAGATCAAATCACAAATTGCAACCCAAGAGATCTGTCACAGAGCAGCACAATCCTCCAAACACTAACTTAAATTCAGACCTCAATCAAGGCCAAAGATATAGTAGCCAAGCCTAAGCAAGTGGAATGTCAAAGACTGTGAAAGCACCTTAGAAATACACAGGATAGCTACCTATACACATCTATGAGATGGCAGAGAAAACTCCACAATAATACTGTGAAGATAACCACTGTTTTGGTTTCAGCCAAACCAAACAAACATGATAAGAATGGGTCCAGTCATACACCTGTAATGCTCACAAGATCCCAGATTATCAACATATACATGGCTAGCTAAACACCGAAAACAATGATGTGATGGCCTTACGTAAGAGGATCAGATAGGGCACTCCGTAGCAAGGGTTCTGAACTTGGAACTGCCGGTTCCTGTCCATAAGCAATACAACATATAACAGATCAATGAAGCAATAGGCTTGTTCACATCCAAGTGGCACATAGAAGGCATGGAGAGTCCAAAAAAACATAATCCACAGTACATGGACACAGCCAAAGGCTCAAAGCTCTAGGCAGTTTGCCTGATTTGTGCCAAGTGAAGGGGCCCAGCAGGTGAGATGCAAGAAAAAGGACAATCACAGGGGTATTACAGTCCCTTGAGAGGCTCACTCTACCATGGTATCAATAGGTACAAAGTAATTGTCATACAACAGGAGTGTCAGAGATGTGAAAAACTCAGAACAGAATTCAGCAAAGATACTCCAGCCTTCAATTCTGACTCAACAAATATGGTAAAACTAAATCATGAGAACACAATTCATCTGCAAGAACAAATAATGTCTGCTCTGAAGAATATGCAAGTTCTTTAGCACATTTGTATTTAACAGCTTTGCCAACAGAAAATGGTCTTACATGATGGGAATCTGAGCCATTGAGCAGGGAATTGTCTGATGCCATAACACTATCCAGGAACGCTTGCACAGAAATGGGACCATACCCCTCAGGAATAACATGGCCAGCTTCCGATATTGCAGAGCAGTCAATATTCACACCAAGTCGGGGCATCAACCGGAATGCCAGCGATGTTCTGATAATCACACATCATATTATCCATACATGGAGCAACACATTCTGAATATCAAAGCAACGAGTTGTTGTCCAAGGATCTCTCTAGATAATGATTCAACAAATGAACATGAATCCAACACCACCATGTGATAGTGTTGAAACCCACAATCAATTTCACAGACAGACCCCTGATACAGGTAAAGTAAACAGAAGAACATACCTGCCCAAATATGAAGGCATAGCTGTTGGAGCTACTGGCACTACACGGTACACACAAGCTCTACGAAGGCCTGCAGTAGCTTGCTGAAGTGCCTTCCCAGTGAGCAATAACAAATCTCCTGGATCCAAATTGTTGTCAGCCAGATACCAGCGTCCATTTGAATCACAGACCTGCCCCATAGACATTTTTGCAGACTTCAGTCTAACTTACACAACAAACAGGCTACACATCCTGTCTCCATGACATGTGCAATGCCAAGAAACCAGATAATAACCATCCATACAAGTATGAATTGCAGAGAATGTGAAGATTGTATGGTCCTCATGTATCTTAGCCCTGTCATCAATTTCACCTCTATGAAACTCTGTGCAAACTGAGGCTCTTCTATTCTGGTACTTGAGACTTTGAAACACCTGAAGTTGGTGAAGAAAAAATGAGGATGAAAAAAATTATTCTGCTGGAGCACAGTAGCTTTAAGAATGTATAAATTATGTGTCCAAACTGAACTAGAAGCAAAGTAATCTGCCAAGACCGCACCTGCAAACCAGGTGTATCAGATGCAATCAACATCAGCAGTCCTTTTTCAACCTCCTGCAGACTGCTGGAGTCCCCTCCAGAATCTTTGCCACCAGGTCCAGCAGCATGGAAGGCCATTGCTGTCAACGCAGATGATGAAGATTCCCCTGGAGGCAAGGGTGAATCATCTAGAAGAAAGCCAAACGCACTGCCACAGTGCGCCAATGGTTGCTTTCCCAGTCACCAACTGAACCAGCTCAACAGTAAAATATGCATAACCTCCTCAAAGACCAGCAAGGCTACAGGGCACAGCTAACAGTCAGAACATAAATAGCATGAAACCAAGGTAACACTTACTCACTGCGGAGTCGTAAATGTCGTGCAATGGCACTCAAAGAAGCCCGTGATGCCTTACCCAGGCACCGGAAAACGTCTGGCATGCACGGAGGTGGAGGGTCTGTATCTCCAGGTTGAAGTATTCTACACACAAATCAAGAATTCCTTGCTGTTAATCACTGAGCATCTGCAAAGTTGCAGCATAGCATGAAGACTAACAATACAATTTTCTCTTAGGCTTGCAGAAGAAGAACATCATCAAGCCAACAACCTAACACTGAATCTATAGGTCCAAGTACACTACTACATGAAGCCTCAGAGAAAATAGAACATCTCATTCTTGCTGGGTTCTGAATTAACTTAGTTCTGAGAGAAATTAGTAGCACAAAGGGTCTTTTGCCAATCATTCGATGTTGTATACATGAGGCATATGTTTCCTTGCAAAAAGAAGCTCCCTATAATGACACGATCTCCCAACTGATGATGCTGGGATTAAGAAGTTTCAGAACAAAAGGAAACCCTAAGTTGGAGAACCCCATCATCTTCCAGAATCGGAGAGGAACTCATACTTTGCATAAAGGGTTCTTCTCACATGGCAACAAAGTTGGACCGGGAGATACAGAAGATACCATCTAACCTATTGGCCTTTGGTATGCTAAAGGTCAACAACAACAGACAGAGGCTCCAAGCAAAAAAAAATTCTCCCTTCCTGCCTCACAAATGAATTCCTTCCTCAAGCCAGTACAGTCTTAATGTCAACAGCGAAGGAACTCAGGCACGAAGACTAACTTATCCCTTTTTTGGTGTAAAATTAGGCTTCCTTGGTAAAACCTTGACTTACACAAAGTACCCACTCCACATCCCCCAACCCCCGTAATCTGTGCAAAACCTAAATCCTCCAAACTTCAGCTGATGTTCAGTGATGCTTAGTGTCCAACAGCGGAATGAGCTCCTCCTCTACAGAAATGAAATGAGAAAAGCTATGCCAGAGTATCTAAACATTGGCATTTAGGTTTTCCATTCAAACCTAAAATGTGCCCACAGTCTTGGCATTTCCGATCGCACCTCACAACTCCCTCACATCTCAGGCAACCAAAGCTTTGTGTATGTAGAGATCCTCAAGCATTTTACTGGCCAAATAGACAGACAGAAACAGGAGATCTCGCAAATACGAGTTAGAGAAGCCGTGGACATTACTGTACACACAGGAAAAAAAAAAACCCTCCATCGATGATTACCTTCCGGCTCGATAGAGGTACATATCCCGTGACGGCGCTGACAGGTAGCCTGAACGTTTGAGCCAGTCCGAGGAACTCCATCCGCGGGCAGCCTGCGCCCGGCTCCGGAAGTAGAGCTTGGCGGACTCCAAAGCGCATCGTACCAGCGCCGCATCCTCGGCGCTCAACTCGATCACAGCCGCGTTATTCCTAGCCAATGAAGCCGACAAGCTTTCAACGGCTCGAGTGTACACCCCGGAAGCTACCCCATCCTCAAGCGCGATCTCCCACAGCTTAATCCGCGCCAAACCGACCGCCACACCCTCCACACCACCTCCCACATTACTACCACCACCACCACCACCACCATTGATTCCGTGCAAAGGCAAACCCGTCACCACCACAGGCAGGTTGTTCACCGTCGTCAATGCATGATGATGATGATGATGTCCATGACGGTCGCCGGCATTGCTGGTTATGACAGCAGCAGCAGCAGCAGCAAGAGGAGTATTAGGAGGAATGGATGCACCTGAGATTCCAGGCACAAGAGTAGTACTAGGGGTTGAGGAGGAAGTATTGCCAGGGGCATTGCTGTTGTTGTTGTTGTTGTTACCAGCACCAGCAGCCATGATGGATGGTATAAGGCGGCTGCCCATGCTCATCATGGTCCCGGGGGACCTTCCTTCTCCTCTCCGCATTATAATCTCATGGTCCCGCATGCCCCAACCCAACCCAACCCACTCACCCACCCACCCGTCTTCCTTCCTTGCTTGCCACTTTCTGCTATGTTACCAACTTACACATGCTCTCGGTGATATCCCATCGCGCCGTATGCATCTGCTCTCGCGATATCCCATCGCGTCGTATGCATCACCATCATCGCCCTCTCAGCCCGCCTTCCCCCTCCCCCCTCTCTCTAAGTAACCCTGGCCCACTAAACCCTCCTTCCAGTCTCAACCCTACCGTTAGCAGCGGTGGTGACGAGGAGGCGAAGGAGTTGCAAATACAAATACATACGGAGATTGGCTCAATACAGTAAGTAATACGTGTACTGTGACCTGTTGCAAAAATACGGCAGTGGGCGGGGGGGGTTCAATACAGTAAATATGTGTGTACCGTGGGCAGTTGCAAAAATACGGCAGTCCACTGGGGCTCAATACAGTAAATACGTGCGTACCGTAAGCTGTTCCAAAATAAGGAAGTGGGTTTCAATATATTTGTGACGTCTTGCAAAAGATTATGTATATATGGCGATGGGCTCTACATAGTAAGATACTAAATACGTACCAAATGGTGTTGCAAAATGGTGGATGGGCTCCATACAGTAAGTACATAGCATGAAGTGCTGTAAAAATACGGCGATGGGCTCTATGCTTGCATATACGTATTTAGGTCATACCTCCCGGTATTTGAGCCATTCGTCGTATTTTGTATGATATTTTTGGACCAGATACCCGGTTGAGCGGGTCTGAAATGCTGGTCATTATTAGCTTGGAAAACGATTTTTGTGAGGTGGGAACGATTGTTCAACAGTTTCGTAAAACCCTACAAGCAGAAAATTAGACCCGTAAACCCTAAACCACTCAATTAGACCCTGGCCCTCAATAGAAATAGAGAAATGTTTTTGGGTGAGGAATCTAAGCAAATGCTTAAACAAGAAAGGAGTTTGCAAATTGGGGAATTCATTTATTTTAAATTGCAGGACTGCTGCTGATTTTTGAAAGTATTGGGTTCAAGAAAGAGGAAGCTAGGAATTTGCGGGTTTTAGTTCCAAGGCTCAAATGCATGTTAGTGGTGAGTTAAAGGTTTAGGGTTTAGGTGTCACTTCAGAAGGCATGCATGAGGAGCAAGAAATATCTACATTATAGGTCAAAGGCATGAAGGTGAGAGAATTCAAGGTATTTATGACTTCCCACCTTAAGATTTTTATCGTGATTTCAGGTCAAATGCTTGAGAAGGTGAGAGGGTTCAAAGTCCTTCTGACATTCATTTCCCCCAATTGAAATTATGTCTCCTTGGGAGTTTTATGACTTTTCATGAAAAAATAATTTGCTTTGTGATGGCATTTTGGAGAATGTTATCCTATAATTTCAAGGTTGAGGAATGAAAGGTTTTTACACGAATGTGAAGCAAACTTATAATGAAGAGAATTGGAGTTTTTCTTTGAAATGTGCATCGAGCATGTCATTTACATGTGAGAAAAAATGGTCTTCTTTATGGATATTTATCATAAAAGGAGTGATGACATGCATATCTACCTACAAACCTTCCCCATGCCATTCAAACCTAGCTTCAACCTTACCCTTTCATCACCTACTCATTTTTTCACACTTTGGTAACTTGAGAGTTGAAACATCTAGTAGTCCATTTTAAATTTTATTTAAATGTGGGAATGGGATGAAAAATACGCATCTTTTTAAGGTATTGGTTGCAATTTATGTGTGCATATTATTGTTAGGTTGTTCAAGAGGGTTTAAATATGAACACAATGCTTTGAAGATACAATTTTAAATGATTGAATGAACTAGGGTTCCTAAATGATTGCATGTTCCAAAGTTATTAGATCAGCCAAACCTAAAGAGGTTAATGGTTTTTTGAAGTTTTGAGAATTGTATGTTTGATATGTTTGATGTTAATTGCTTCATGGAAACATTTTTATCATTGATGGTTGCATGCCAAAATTCCGTAATTTGTAGGAGCAACAAATGTGTAACAAATTTGTGTAAATAATGATCTAAACATGGACAATTGTTTTAATTATATTGTTTGCATTATATTGTGGAGTTGTTTTTTATTCATGATTTTGAAATTTTAAGTTTTTCAAGAATGCAAAATTTTATGAATAAGAACATTCAAACACATGTTGCATTAAGATATGAAAAATAACATAAATTCACAAAATTATGTGAAGCTAGAGAGCTAAAGAGAGACATCAATGGAATGTTTTCTTAAAACGTGTTAATGTTATGGTGTGGGGGCAAGTGGGATATGTGGTTAATTTCAAATTATTTGTAAAAATTGTGTTTTAGTGAGGTCAAAATCAAGCATGTGCATATTATGCATACATCCTTCATTTTCAACCATAAGTTAATATGGGTGAAAAATCATTGTCAATTTGACCCAAATTTTATATTTTTCACCTAGTGCATGCATAATGTGTAGTGAATTAAATCGTTTTTGAAATGAAAGTACCACAATAAAATCAATTCCATAATGTCCATAATTGTTTTCATGTTGTCACTATTTGTGTATTTTCACCTAACAATGTCATTTCATTCCATTTGTTGTCCAACATATGTGCAAATGAAATGCTAACATAATTTTATCAAGTTTTCCTCATTTTAATGTTATAACTTCATGAAAATAAAAGGGAAAATAAGGACTTAACAAAAAAAACAACCTCATGATTAAAGAGTACCTTAAAAAATATTAAAAGGAGGACAATTAAATGGTTCACTTATAATAATGATTTGCATGTGATGAATGTGATGAAGTTCAATGCATTTTTCATCATTACTCACTTGCATGAAAGTCAAATATTTAGACATAGTATTAAGAGTGTAAAGAAAAACAATGTTAAAGAACAATAATGAAACTTAGGGAATAAACTTTACACAAAAAAGTTCTTGTATAAATTTAGAAAGGAAAAAAGAATTTTGATCACATAACATCAAAAACTTTGCATCCACCAAATTGATAATAAATTAAAATATTTCGTCCTACTTATATGGGTTTCATATGTGTTTTAGATGCATGACATCTATGTGAAAAAACTATGAATATATGAAAACCAAACTTCACATGATTTTCATTACCAAATCAATGGATTCAAATTTTGTGATGTTGGAAAAAATGAGCATTAGTAAACTAAATTCAAGTTGGTTAAAGATTTATATAACTTTTAAATGTGTTTGCTAGCTATTCAAAGTCATTGGCCCAATTAAAATGTTGATTAGTTTGCAATTACATAAGTTCAAAAATCATGATGGATTTCAACTTCAATAATTGTAATTCAAATTTTGAATTTGTCCCCAACATTTTTCCACCAATATTTCATTCATCCAATTTGGAAATCACATCTTGGAAAAAGGATTAAAATCATCATAATAGTTGAACATTTGACTTACTTTATAACTAGTATCATAATAACACCACTCCAAGAAGTTTGAATTGGAGAACACATCTAATGAAATGCATGCCTTCACTAGGTGAGTGAATTTCAAAAGGCGATGTGGGACCCCCAACAAATGGGGGCACATTTAGTAACCTAAATATTGTTTTCAAGTTTTATATCATAGTACTATGCAAATGGTTTCAACATAAATTAAATTTTTTTTTATTTTGAATTTTTTTTGAAAAAATATTTTTTACTTGTGTTGATATTTTAATAATTATTATAAAATAAATTTCTGAAATACTTCAATTGTCAGGTTTTGAACTTTAGACCTACCATTTTTAGAATTGAAAAATGTGATAATCTAAACACACTTATACTATTTCACAAAGACAACAAAAAAATGTTTATTATTTTATATAAATATTACCTGCCGAAAATTTTAGAATTAAAAATCAAATGTCAAAATTAAGATGTAAAATTTTAATTAATTATTTGATAGTTTGTTGTCAAATCCATTTGGGTATTAAAACCTCCACATGTAACAAAATAATAGTTTATGCAAACCATTTTTGGGTGAATGATGCATCATCCATTTGCACTTACATATGATGTATGGCATGACCTCCATGGGTGAAAGCACAATCACATATACATTTCATGATCTTTGTAAAAAAATGTAAAGTAGCCATAAACCAAGCCTTATCATATTAAAAAATTTAATATTATTTATTTCAATTATCAATATGAACATGTTTAAAAAATTTATGTCAATGATATTGATGAATCACATGTTTAATTTTATTTTTTAATTTCAAAAATATAGGTGGATTTAAAAAAAATTACAGGTTGTTTAAATAAAATAAATAAATGCAATATTATATTTTCTACTTTCTTGGTTAATGCCATTTAGAATTTACTTATGCACTTACAACTTCCAAAATAAAAAGTAATAACATATCAAAATTTTATTGTAAAAACATTTTTGAACACAATTCCACCACTCAATTTTTAAAATAGTTTTGAACCACTTTTAGAACATTAAAGTAATTCAAACTTTGACAATGATTGAAAATGAAGTTTCAACTCTACTTTCTTGCATTTATGTGCAAAAATAGACCATAACTTTTTGGATTTTTTTTGTGTATATTTAATTGTGTTTTCATCCCCATGGTGATAACATATAAATGGTAGAAATGGCAAAATCTAGGGACAGTTGTAATATTTTGGGGTTTTAAATTAAATTATGGCATAATCTCCATTTTATCAATATTATTACAATGTGAATGGGTTCAAAATTGTTCAAATGTTTTGAATTTTCCAATGTATAAGTGTAGTGATGTTGAATTTTTAATTATTAAAATTTGCCACATTTTACCTTCAAAAATTGAATTATTTATCTTCCCTTCATTACATTACTAAACAAAATCCAAGGTGAAAGATTATCATGCATAAAGAACCTTGAAATAATTAAGCACATATTTCTTGACACATTCAAGATGAATACATTATCATTTGAATGAATTTGCAAGTGGGTTGGATGCATTAGGCATTATATCAAATGCACCAATAATCCCATATAATGTTGAGAGAATATTCATTCTAGATAGGAGCCACTATTGTTAAATCGAATCAAGGTTACTTAAGAATGAGATAGGAAACCAAGTAGTCCTACCTGAAAGGTAAATTTCATTGGCCCCAATTTAAAGGCATGTGATCTATGTGTGAAACAAATTCAATTATCAAAAATACAATGACCTCATCTCTTACCAAAGTACAAGTGTGTGATCCATTTGTATACATGATCCCAAATTAATTGCATTTAATTACGCGTGATAAAAAAGTTGAAAGCAATGGTTAGTTATATGCATACATGCACAATTATACCAACAAAGTTGTGCCAAGACTAATGAAAATCATTTGTCATCCATTCAATTGATGAACAAGGTTTATCAACATAATTGATTATTTGATGTAACATGGTATAATAAACAATTTATGATCCTTAATTATTTTAATGATCAATTTGAAAATGACCTTTAATTTTATTATAATGATGTTGAAAAAGGCTCTCATTCATTACAAAAGGTTCCAATTCATTGAGGCAACTTTTCCAGGTGTTTTTAGACAGCTCTTAAAATTTAATAAAACTCAAAATACAAAACATACATCACAAACTTCCAATATCACGAAATTTCAATAAAATCCATGTAAAAATCATAAAATAATATGTACGTTCAAAATTTGTGGGCTTAAAAATGTAAAAATGGCATGAGAAAAATATACATATTACTTCTGTATAAATGATGTGTCTTTTTTACTTGTGATGTATTGATGTGAAATACATATGATTTACATTTGAATTAAATTTGTGCAATTATTGTGATGTAATTTTGGATCAAACTATGTGATTTTTGTGTATTAAACATGAACATTCATGTAATGTCATTCAAAAACAATGTTTCCTTTATTACATATTTAAGATATTGAATATGTACAAATATCATTCATATTACTCATAACATGGAATTTGTATAATTTTTGTATAAACCTATGAAAATTGAATTTTGCATGAACGTATGAAACTTGGTAAGTTTGTGATGTAGTGATTCCCATCTATCAAAGTGAAGCTCCCAAATGTTTTTGAAGGTTCACATGACCAAAAATAAAAAATAAAAAAATGATAATGGTTCCCATTTGCAAATGCAAACCTCCCAAGTGATTTTGAACGTTCATAAGCCCAAAATCAAATCAAAATACAAACCACAAAGGTTCCCATTCATGAAAATTAATGTCCGAAATGTTTTTGAAGGTTCCTAAAACATAATTAAAATCAAAATACAAATCACAATGATTCCCATTTATTAAGACAAATCTCCCAAATGTTTTGAATGTTTGTAAAACCAAAATATAATCAAATTACAAACCACAATTGTTCACATTATTCAAGGCAAACCTCCCAAATGTTTTAAAAGATTCATAGAAAAATATAGAAGAAATACAAACCACAAATGTTTCCAATCATGAAGAAAAACCTCATAAGTGTTTTTGAAGGCTCTTAGGATTGAATTATAGTCAAAATGCAAGTTATAATGGCTCCCATTCATTAAGGTAAACCTCCCAAGTATTTTTGAAGCTCTTACATCACAAACTTCATGGGCCACGATTTGGCAATAATAGTTGTGCAAAATTTTAAAAAATAGGTTCACATGGAATAAACATGGATGTCATTTATTTATTTATATTATTTGAACATTGATGTCATGCACATTATTTAAACATGAATGTCATACATGTTTATTCATATTGTTTAAACATGGTTGTTGTGTCTATTTGTTTTGTTTAGACACAAAAATCGTGCACATGACTTTCATGTTTAAATAATGCACAACATTCATGTTTAAACAATATGAACCTATGAAATAACAAATTTCACATAGATTTGAAATGAACCCATGAAACCTATAAATTTGTGATGTATGACCAAAACATAGCTAGAATACAAATCACAAAGGCTTCCATTCATTGAAACAATGCTTTTAAGTGTTTTTGAAAGATCATAAGCCTAAAACAAAGTCAAAATATGATAAGTTCCTTAAGCCCTCACTTGTAGACTTCAAGTTTGTTGGTCTTTTAATTATTGATTCAATTTGCACCCCCTTCCAATTTTGTTCATATTTATGTGTTCCAAGGGATTGAAATGTGTGTGCTTCAAGAGTGTGTGTTTGAAACATGTGGAATTTTATGACATGGTTGTGTGCAAAAACATTTTTCTTTATTTCTTTTATTTTGTATGAGTTCATGCCAAAATAATAATGATTTTGAACCCACAAATTTGGCACAATAACAATATCATGAAACTTGTGCTTACACACAATTCTCCCTTTTTTGATTCACACAAAAAATTAAACATTATTCCTCTAAGCTCACATAAAAAAATGAAAAAAATACATTCAAGTTCACTCATGGGAATTTTTGCAATTGGCACAACTTGGTAAAAATCTAATTTGAACTTGGATTAAGGTGCAAAATAATATTTTGTGCCTCATTCCAAAATAAAATAAAAATGTTGAATCTTCTTTTGCATCTTGACATGTGTATGTTGAAAACACTAAGTTTTTTAATGTTGCATTTCATAAATTTTATGGATAAATTTATTATGGATTGAAAACATTTAACACTCGATCACATAATTAGAAACAAACCATAATGGTTCATATTATTCAAGAAGATGAAGATGCCTAAGTTGGCATTGTCAACTCTAGTAAACTATAGACATCCCATGCATCTTGTAATTAAAGGTTGAAAACATTATGGATTACTAGTTTTAGTTATGGATAATCATATATAGATGAATGTGAATGTTGAACAAAGTTCCTTAGTAGTGTAATTACAATGCCTATACCGCTTCTACATGTAATGTTTGTAACCAATTTTACATTTATTTAGTTCTATAATTACATATGTTTTAGTAATGGTTTTATCTCAAAATATAAATATATCATATTATTTTTAAAATTTTATTTCAACATTTATAATGCAATGTTCTTAATTATAATATTGTAATGGTATAATTTCATAATGAATTTTAAATTTCACTTCACATGTGAAGTGCATGGTAATAAGTGCATGATAAAATTTTACAAGTTTATAAGTTTTGAACTACATTTAATTATAAGGTTGATTGGTATTGTATACAATATGCCACATAAGATCAAAATAGAAAAAAACACATATTAGTCACAATATGACACAAGACAATATAAATAACATGTTTGAATTACAACATTGTGTTTGATGACATACCATCATTTCAATCTTATTTAAACTAGATTTACTCATGACTCTAGCACTATAACTATCACATAAGTTCCTCATGGTTAATGTGTTATTTCCAACGTCCATTTTGACTAAAATAATATTTGAATTAAGTTAAATCAAACATTCTTTATAATTTAATTAATTTAAAATTGTTAACCAAATTTCTTCATGAACTAATATTTTAACTAGTAGTCAATGAATTGGTACTAACAATATAACTGATAGTAATTTAACTGGTGATGTAAGTTGAACCAATGACATTTGTTGAACAAGTAACCTAAAAAATATGTAGTTGGTAGAACAAGTAGCATATTTTGAAAATATTGACTATTTATAACAATTTTACTGGCGAATTTATATTAGTTGATTAGAACAAGGAATTTTATTAGCAATTATGACTATTTATTACAATTTTAATAGCTAATTTTTATTAACTGATTAGAAAAAGGAGTTTTATTAGCAATTATGATTGTTTTTTACAATCTTACTAACTAAAATCTATTAGTGGATTAGAACAAGGAATTTTATTAACAATTATGATTGTTTTCTACAATTTTACTAGCTAATTTATATTAGTTGATTAGGACAAGGAGTTTTATTAGCAATTTATGACTGTGTTTTACAATTTTACTAATTAATTTTTATTAGTTGATTAGAACAAGGAATTTTTATCAACTAATTATTATTAGGAGATTTGCATGAGGCATTTCAAAGTTCAAATTTATAGTATAAAAAAGGATGGCGAAACATGAAAGACATTAAACCTTTACTTTCCATATTCACTTTTTGAGTATCTAATGTACAAACTTTGATTTTGTAATACAAATTTGTATTTTCACTACAAGTTGTAGTACTTGTTGACATTGAATAATATGTACATGTTCAAAATTTAAGAAAGGATATTTACATCAACTTTTTTATACTTTTCAAACTTAGAGATCATCTTTGTTTTTTTTTTACTCGGGGAAATGAAATGATTATTGACCAATTATGATTTCCTAAAACTATAGCAAAACAAGTGCATATTGTAAGATTGCACATAGATTTTATAGATTGCAAATGTACATGTTGTTTTAGAATTTATAATTGGAAAAGTTGGGAAGTAGGGAACTAATGGGCATATAAAAATTTTGTTAACAAAAATATATTAAATCAATCATGTTAGTCAATTAACAATGTATATATAGTTGCATTAGTCACAATCTACGGATAGAAAAGACACGTTTTTGTTGTCTTTCAAAAATAATATTGAAACAAAGGCTTAAATAATGAATTTACAAAGGAAATAACAACATGGTGAATGTTATAGGTGTGTGAATACATTCAAAAATTATTTTTCCAAAAAATAATCTACTTAAAAAACCATTTACTTTAAGATGTTAAATTTAATTCAGTCATCTTCATTAGTTTTGGTCCTATTTAAACATCCAAACTATCATTTTGGGATCATTGGGATGGCATAATGGACAAAATGGACCTTTGAATAGGACCTAGTTTGATTTGGAAACGAAGTGCCTAAAAATTAATTATTTTCATTAGTTATATTTGACGACAACAACAATAATAATAATAATAATATACAACTCAGAATTATATCAAATAATAAGTTATTTTGATTGAGAGCTTTATTCAGATTTTTGGCATTTCAATGTATTTTTCGAAATTCTCAAAAATTTCAAAGATTAATTAATTAATGCTTATCTAGGTTAGGTGTTATTGTATTGAAAATCAATGCAGAAATCAACTTCCAAGTTGATAATACTTGATGGAGCTTTGGCAAAAGACATGTAGAACCCAAGGCTTTCATAACTAGACTTTTGTACACACTATGTCACCTTCCTAGTTTCATGTTAAGACATATTTCCTAAGTCGCCAACTCCTAACATGCGCACGGCTATGAACCAAAACCACAAGTGTCCTGTAGTATAAAGGTAGTTTCAGCACATGTCTGCTGAGTAATTAATTAACTTTGAATATTCCAATTCAAAAATATAATGTTCTCAAATATTTCAAAAGATTATTCATTTTCCTTCCAAAAAATAATTTCTTAAAAAATAGAAAAAAAGTTTCATCAAATTTTAAAACAATATAATTTGTGATGAAGCTGCTAAAGCGCTACAACATGAAATTAACCATGAGTTGTCCAATTGCCCATAATCCCTTTATGGAGGCAACCCATACTTAAGCTTTCCTTCATTCGATTGGCTCCTTGTTGCTTTCAAGCAGAGCTCCCACCCCTTCAGAAATCATTACATGCCTTATCTCACCCCTCCAAACAAAATTGACATGAACTTCTTTGGTTAGCATAACATTTGCCTATGATCACATTCCACATAACATAACCAAAAAATAAAATTTAATTTGTTATGTTCATTTAATATTTGTAAGAGAACATTTTTTTGGCTTATAAAGTGTGGAGGGGTTAACACCACAGTTACCAGGCATAAAATTCCTTCCACTCCTCCGTGCTTTTAATTTACATGTATGTCTAGTCTTATATTAAGTTGTGCCTCATGCTTTATTACAACCAACGGCCCCATGGGTGGGGTACGTTCTCAAAATGTTGGGGCTAGATTCAGCTACTGCCTTATCCTAGGCCCCTTGTTTTGGGATTGTCTCCACCCTTGAGCTTTATCCTACCCACAACAACCTGGAACTAGGTATGAACCTCCATTTTAACGATAACATGACCTAATTTTTTCTTTGTATTTGGAGCCTTCACTTTGAAGAACTTTCAAGCAAGTTGTAAAGACCTCTTAGCAGACCCCTTCCAAATTTGGTCAATGTTTTATGCTTAGGGTGAAGCCCCAGGATGTGGGGGCATTCTACAAATAAGGGGCTTCAGTCGAGCCAGTTGCCAAGTCCACCCTAGCAATTTAGGAGTGTCTCCCACATGTAGGCTTCACCCACCTTAAAGCACTTGGTGAACATTATCATGGATGTATCTATAGGTATATAAATCATGAAGCCCAAGGAGGGTGAGAAATACTTTAACATTGCATATGTCCATAGTTCTCAATGCACTCAATAAAAGAGTACTACTGCAATTCATTTTTCCCAGGCTGCAGTTTGCCTCATTTTTTTCACCTTGGCATGTTTTGGGTCTGTGTTCTCTAGATTTATTCGAAGTCTATGGTTTCTGTTCATTATGATCTCTGGATTTATCCAGATTTTATTGCTTCAAGCGATCCGTATATACATATATAATTCAAAATAGTATATATCTATAAATAAACATGGAAAGTCGCAATAACATGTGCCTTTTCATGTCCATGTTAAAGAATAAAATCAAAATTGAGATTGACATAAATAATGATGAATTATTGAAAACCATATGGGAACGTATGAGAGAAATAAAAAGGGGGGAGGGAGGATATTAATAAATTGATAAACCTTCATTTTTTTATCATTATTTTTTTCTCACATTTTCAAATGAAAATTTGATTAAAATTTAAAGATTTATTTAATTATTAAAGTACATTCCATAAATCTACAGATTTTTTCTGTGTCATACTTGTTTTGAGCATGTGACGGGTGCGAGGGGGTATGTAACATGCTACAAGACCCTTGGCACATGCTACTGATATGCCCCTCAGTACTTGTAACATGAGAGGTTATGGGTGAAAAACATGACGAGGTGAGAAAGAATTGTGTAAGGGGAAGACTGAGGGGAAAAGTTTGTAGCAGTACTCTTGAAATGCATTAACAATCTGCAAATGTAATGTTAGTGGGAGAGGTATTAGGTGTGGGACGGATCTTATGCCAAACTTAAGCAGGTAGGTGTATGATCCCTTGTAATATGCGTTGTCTTTTCTAAGAGGGATATATTCCAAATACATGAGTTTTCTCTAGTACTTTTACATAGGGTAAGTCCAGTCCAAAGGATGCTCCACAGGGCCCAGAGCAAAGGGAACTCAGGTTGCTGCCCTCAAATCAGCTGAATGTGCTCTGACACTTCCCTTGGCATATACCTATCTATTGTGAGTCCCATCCTTGGGAAATTGAAAAATTCATATTATTTTAGGCTGGTTAGGCAGTAATTCATTATTTTTTTGGAATTGCTGAAAATTTTGAAAAATAATCGCTTGTCATGCCAAAAATCTAAATGAAGCTCTCAAGCACAATAGCTTCATTATGTAGTATAATGTTGAATGAATTATAAATTATTATTAATTTTACAGCTGAACATAACCGACAAAAAACAATTAATTATTAGGCAGCAACCAATCAGAGCTCTGAGAAGATAGGCAGGCCTATTACCGGTAACAGTTTTTTTTATTAAAAAAAGCACAATGCAGCCTGAAGATATTGGAAAAATGACAGTAGGTAGGTATTGAAAAAATAACAGGAGGAAGATATTGGAATTTTTTTTAAAAAAAAATAAATAAATAGGTAGGTATTGGAAAAAGGGACCATTATGTAGGTATTGAATACAAGGTAATAAAACCGAGTAGGCCCACCTATACCATGCCGACCGGATATCTATCCATCTCCTTGTGCGATACGGTTTGGAAGCAGGGTACGGTTACAGGTGGGGTTAGGAAGGTAGGTAGGTGCGTGTGCCGTAGGTAGGTAAGTAGGTAGGTATGGGCGTGGTGCCATGGGACGGACTGTGGAGGTGGCGACCGGAATTCGAAATTTGGGGGGGGGGGGGGGCGACGGGCGGGGTGGGAAGTGGGGTGGAGAGGTGGGTGGTGTGTTGTGAGCTGGGTGTGCACTGTGAAGCGATGATAACTTAATGAAAGTGGGAAATTGTAAAGAGGGTGGCGGCCACAGACAGACTGGGGAAGGAAGGCCGGGAGGACGGGGGGGTGGCGGAAGGGGAAGCCCTGAGAAGAAGAAGGTAACTTAAGTAGATTAGTAGTGCTGGCTGGCTGCCTGGAATCCCTCTCTCTTCTCTCTCTGTCTCTTCTGCATATTTGTGGCGTCTTTAGGGATTCTCTCTTTCTCTTTCCTTTTAAGGTCTTTTCTTTTCTCTGCCTCTCCCTCCCCTATCTCCCCCCCCACCCCCGCCATATCTTTACATCTCTCAGCTCCCTCCAGACCTCCATTCTCTCTGGAGTGCAGCAGCAGCAACAGTAATAGCAGCACCCCCTTCTCTTTCTTTTCAGCTCTCACCCAACTTCTCCCCTTCTGTCTTTCTCTCAGCTTTTCTTTCGTTTCCCTCTTGTTTTCTCGCTCGCTATTTCGCTCTTCTTCGCATTCTTCTTTTCTTCTTCTTTTGCTGTGGTTGGGGTGGTATTGCATCGGAGCGCTTGGGATTTTGGATTGGAGCTCTCTCGTCTTGTCTTTCTGATCAGGTGCCTGCGTCTCTCTCCTCCTTCTAGAGGTGTTTGTTTTGATGGGTATGCGTGCTTGCTCTGCATCTGTGTTTGTTGTACAATAATTTAGACATGGCGTTGTGAATTGTATTCCTTTGGTATTCGTGTCTGTTTTTAAGCCTGAGATAGATTTGTGGATAGGTCACTGGGTCTTGGTTTAGGGTTTTGGGAAGTCCATTTGCCTTCTCCTTCTGTATCTTGTTTTTGTTGTTGTGCATTCTTCCTGTTTCGGTTTGTTAATTTTGAGGACATCCCTCTCATTTTGCTTCATCATTTTTCTTGTGATTTTGTCTCATGCAATCCAGAAAGGGCTGTGGATTGACCTACCGATGAACGTTTTTCCTTTTGTGTTTGCATCGTGGTGGGTGTTTTTGAGCCATCCGGTCTTCTCTGCATTTGTCCACTTACCTTTGTTGTCTTTGTCAACGACCATTTTCTTTCGTCTTCTGTGTTTTGTTCTTGGGATTCGTTCTTGCTTTCCAGAAGCTTAGGATTGGATCCCTGGTTGGATCTATCTTTTTGGCAGAAGGAAAAGCTGTGTGTGTGGGGGTGGGGCGGGGGGTGTTGTGGTTCATTCTGATCTGCATTTTCTTTTTTTATGTATTAACAGAGGATTATAGTGCAATTGCTGCTTGATTGTTGATATGTCTCGATCCATTTTGGAATGTGCTAATCTATGTGGATCATCTTGTGCAGGATGTGGCGAAATAGGGGTTTTGAGGTGTGCTTTGGTAATTAGCTTTCTCTGTGGTTGTGGTCAGTGAATTGATGCTACCTTTTGAGCCATTACAGGAGAAGAATTTTGGTCACCAGAATTGGAAACAGCATACCTTTTAGATGCTGTATCCCCATGCAGGTTATACATTTGTAGCACATCCAGTGAAGCAGTTGCTTGTGGGAATTGGAGGTGAATTTCAGACCTTGATCAGCAAACAACAACAACAACAGCATGGGCCTCAACAATCAGGAGAGGCCAATTCTTTGAAATTCATGTCTTGCTTCTGTTCAGGATTCTTCCTTGTTCTACTTCTGAGGCAGTCATGTCACATCACATCAGATACTTTAGTTGAGCATGGTCGTGGATGTTGAGCTTTTTCTGCAATCCATACTTCCACCTACATTCTTGCCACTACCCCTGCTCTAGTCACACATTTTATCAGCAAAACAACAGAATGGCTCTAACTTCTGAGGATCTTTCTACGGTGTACTCGCTCCTGCAACGTGCTGTGAGACAGGATGATGCTATCCGGAAGCCTGCTGAAGCAACCCTGGCTGCCTGTGAGAACAGACCAGGCTTCTGCTCTTGCCTGCTGGTAAATATTTCCCAATGAGTTGAGCTGGAGGGTGGTATGCTGAGTTTGATACCTTTGGCCTCATGTGACAAACTGTCTTCTTTCCTGAACAGATTTGTAAAGAGTATCATGTATCTGTAAATCTGGACTGGACTTTGCTCCAGTGTAAGTCTGATAATGAATATGGGGAAATGCAGGAGATCATTGCATCAAGAGACTTGGAACACCAGAGTGATGCACGATGGCTTGCATCTGTCTACTTCAAAAACAGTATAAACCGCTATTGGAGGATTCGACGAGATTCCTTGTGAGCTACTTGATCCTTCTGTCTTTTTTCCAATTCTTTTCTGGTCTTGTGTCCTTAGAGCAGACTGCAGATTTGGAGCAGTTTTTCTATGCAGCAAACTGCTCCCAAAGTTCTCTGCTGCAATTTGTTGGTGTGCCTGCTTTGTCACTGGATGGTTTTTGTCTGAAGTATGTGAATGCTACTTGTGTGTGTCCCTCAATGTCAATCCTCACCATCTCTTCTCTTGCCCTAGATTAAAGTTCTCAATCTTGTGTTCCCTGCCCACTTGTGGAAGCCCTCTGCCTGCCTTTCATCATATGGATGCATACTTTGAATCTTCTCACACACCTATGTACTTTCTCATATTTGATTGTGTTGTTGCTGTATTCTCCACAGAGAACTATTTTATGATCAGTATGCATTAATGGTGTGCACAGCAACAAGTTGCACAACCACTTATGAGTCTCCATTTTGTATTAGGGGTGCTCTTATACGTTCATTTGTTGGTCTCCAGGCCCTCCTTTCTCAACAATGTTGTTTCACACTCCAATACATGGATCTGGTTCTTGCTCTAAAAAGGTTTTAGGAAAATACAAATTCTGATGGTAATCCCTGATCCAGCATTAGCTCTGTTGCTTAATGAATTTTAGATGTTAACTGCGTGCTCATGTCCAGGGGCATAAGTGATGCGGAGAAACCACATCTAAGAAGGAAGCTCCTCGAGTTAATAAGGGAGGAAAACAACCAGGTATTTTGTTATATCCTGTTTGCCCAGTCATCTTCTTATATCATATTGTTTGGTGACCCATTGACACAGATATGAATGCTCTAAGAAGGTCTAATGCCTATTGTGAAGGAGACTTATGTGTTGTTAATTTCAGGGAATTGGAGGCCAGGAATCATTGAAGCTTTGCTTTTATTGTGTCTTCACTGTCTTTCTGGTGCAATTGTCAGGGGTCATTTTCATCATTCTTTATGTGGTGGATCTGAAGTGTTCGAACTTTTTCTCAGCCTGTTGCTCTTGTGTTCTAAGGTGGCTTTGTTCTGTTTTTTTTGTTTTTTTGCAGGTTGCTGTGCAACTTGCCCTCCTTATTTCTAAAATTGCTCGATTTGACTATCCTCGAGAATGGTATGTCTTGTTTCATTTACTAAATCCTGATGTTTCCTTATTTGTTAACTTGATCTTGATCTGTGTTATTGAAAGTCATGTGAGAGTTATGGAACACATTTTATCTTTAACATTCAAATCTTTGGTTATGCCATTCTAGTGTGGATATGTTTTTCCTGTTGCAAATTATTGGGGTCTAAGTGGATGATACCCCCTTCTTTTTCTTGCTAGAATGCTTTCTGAGTTTGGTACTTGCAAGGTTGGTGGCAGGCAAGAGTTATTCCCAACATTGCTGCAGAAGTTGCAGTCTCCCGATGTGCTTATGACGCAGCGGGTCTATTTGGTTCTCAATCAAATTTTAAAGGAACTGTCCACAAAGCGTCTTGCAGCAGATCAGCGCAACTTCGCAGAGGTACACAAATTGGGTTTCATATGCAATCTAGCTAGCATTGAGCACAGGGCACTTTCAGGTGAAGGCCAAGAAGAGATCAATGGAATTGTTTTAGTCTGTAGCCTTCTTGCTGGTAGATCTTTAATGTGTCTTAGGTGTTCTTGGTTTTGTATGTGCAGATCACATTGCAGTATTTTGATTACACCTGGCATCACTGGTGTGCTGACACACAAGGCATCATTCAAGGACTTTCAAGTATCATCAGAGGCACAGAAAGTGATCATCTCTCTACTGACCAAGAGCAGACTCTCCGTTTGACCTGTGAAAGATGGATGCTCTGCCTAAAGGTGTTGCGGCGCATGCTTCTTCATGGCTTCCAAAGTGATGCCAAGTCAGTCCAAGTATGTGCTTTTTCCTTGCAACTTTGTGGGAAGTAGAGGAATGGTTCAGAGTTACTGATATGCTTAACTTCGCTCAACTGGTTTGTTTTTGCATTGCCCTTATTCTGTGCTGCATCATTTACTCATTCCTGGTGTTTCTTTATTGTGGTTCCTTTTCCTTTATGGTCTTTTGAGAACGAACTTGTGGTTGCACCAACTGTAGTGAAAACAGGTCTTCTGACCAATGAATGTTGCATCTCTACGCAAATGGCAGCATGTGAGATTTACCCACTATTTTAGAGTCTATCTCTACATTATCACCCTCCAGTGTATGGATTGTCTCAGTCATTTTTGCTCTTGTGTGGGCTACTGCAGGAAGTGGGACCTGTGAAAGAAGTGTGCCCTAAGTTTCTGCATGCAGTTCAATCACTACTGCACTATCGTATGTTTCTGTACCAATCTGTGTCATGCGTGCTGTTGTCTGGATTGTTGTCCAAACTGTGGATCACTATATTTGACTCTCCTAAGACACTTGCTTGCAGCTTGGTTCTTCATTGACAAAATTGGCCTCAGTGTGTTGAAGTTGCATCTTTCCTTTTGCAGATGTAAACAATGTGGGCTGTTTATGTTATCTGGTCAGTGTTTATTTCTTTTGCTAACAGTAACAATGGAGGCTTGTATCCTGCAGGCTCTTTGCTAACACAAGGTCTAGTCCTCCAAGAGTTTGTTGAGAAGGCCTGTTTGAGGTTGATGAAGATACTGGTGGAAGTGCAATCAACACATCCGTACTCCTTTAGCAACTTGGCTGTACTTCCCCCTGTCTTGGAGTTTTGCTATGCTCAAATTGCAGAACCAAAGGAAAGAAGTGTTGTATTTGAACCCTTTTTGATAAAGTGTACAATCTTTGTTCGGAGTGTCATCCAATGTGTTGCGTATAGGCCCAACAAAGCTGGGCGGGTTGTGGGGCAAACCACTCCAACAATGGAAGAGACCAAACGGACTTTGGCTAGACAGGCTGAAGAAATATTGCTAGTGCTTCTGGGCAATCAGCGCCTGGTTTTGCTGTGTGGAATCCTTGTCCGGAGGTTGGTTGGTAGCCTTTTGGTTCTACCTAGTATAAGATGCTCTGAGTACCTAGTTTAGTTCATAGCATCATAATTTTGTTTTGCATTCCCAGTCATCTGTGTGGAGCTATGAAAGTTGGGACTTTGTCTGTCTTAAACTACTAGATCTAGGGATCAGCTTGTAGAAGTTTTTGAGATTTCCTTCACCATTTTGCTAGATTTATTGATTCTTTCTATGAAGTATGTTTCATGGTTTTGATATTTTGTGCTGACAATGATGTGATGAGCATATGGATGTTTTGTTCCTTTGTTCTGACATGTGCTTTTTGCTTTCTGTCATTGTCCAGTTACTTTGTGCTCACTCCTGCGGATTTGGATGAGTGGGCACTGGATCCAGAAGCATTCCATCATGAGCAAGACTTGATCCAGTGCAAAGAGAAATTGCGTCCATGTGCTGAGTCTCTTTATCTTGCTCTTTTTGAGTCTCATCGTGAGGTGCTGTACTCTTATTCTTGCAATGTCTTTTATCCTTTGCCTCTCTGATTGGTGGTTCTACCAACCACTGGATTTGTGCATGGAGGAGTGATAGCACTCTTGAGAATACTTTGCCACTGGTGCCAGCTTTTAAGGGGTGAAGGAAAATTACTATTAGTTTTGAAGGATCCTGGCTCTCATATAGCAGTTGAAATCAGTTTGTCAGAGAGCATTTGCAATTGTTCCTGGTTTATCATAAATGATTGCTGGAAATACCTTGTTGAGTTGGACTTTGATTTTGATTACCTTCTATGGTCTGACAGGATTGCTGCTGACACTAATAGTGGGTATTTTTCATAGGACGTTTTGCAGTTTTGAGGCCTTGTATTCAGGGAACCATTTTAATATTGGCCTGTCTGGTGTACATGCAGCTGTTGGCTCCAGTAGTGGTTGAAACATTGAAGCAGGCGTTAGAGGGATGCCCCCCTGCAGCACCAGGGGCAGATCTCATTATCACACCTGCACTGCTTCTCAAAGAAGCTGCATACAATGCTGTTGGAGCTGCTAATTATGATCTTCATGACTACATAGACCTCAAGTCATGGTTAGTGAATCTTAAAGCACATCTTCCTCTGCAGACATGAGTGGGTGTAGATTTGACAAAAACAATTCTTAGGTAATGGGCTTATCACACTTCATTGCTGTGTCTTCATGGCTATAGAGTCTGCTCCCCTTTGCAACAAGGATTAGGGGAATAACTCAGAAATTGATGCAAAATTCAGTTCAAATAGAGACATGCTGAAAACTTCTGACATGTTATATTGCCACCTCTCTGGATCAGGTGGGAAGGAGCCCTTGTGCATGAAATTCGAAACCAGCACCCAAATGGTCGCATATTGCGCCGAAAAGTTGCCTGGCTACTTGGAAAGTGGGTGAGCAAGGTATATACAATTCATATGCATTGCTGTATCTGTGCTGATGTTGTGCAGTTGTGTGTGGCCATATTGTCTCCTGCTTTCAACTTGTGATTTCTTTGTCCTTATCCTTTCTTATTGGTTTTATGGGCATATTTCTGGCTGGCAGATCAAGGATGACATGAGGAAACCCATCTACAGTGCTTTGCTCAGGCTTCTGGGGGATAGTGACATGGCAGTTCAAGTAAGTCTATGTAGCAAGAATGTCAGAAAAAGATGGAGTTATAGGAGTTAGAAAAATGGAGGTTCATGAGGATAGTTCAAGACAATGGCACCTACAGATTCAGATTCTCTTGCAGGAAGTATGGTTACTTGAAGATTGATAAATTTGTGTCTATGGTGCAGCTGGCAGCATGTTACTCTTTGCAAAATTTGATTGATGATGTGCATTTTTATGAGGATGAGTTTCTGGAGTTCGTTCCTTCATGCTTGGAGCTTCTCTTTCAGTTTATGCGCACTGCCCAAGAATTTGATTCTAAGGTAATTATGACACCATTTAGCTGTTTCTTAAGGTACACAGTTGATAAGACATTTCCTGCATGGATGGGGTCAATATGACAGAGGCAATTTTCAGCAGGGACACTGAACTGAAGGTGGAATCTGGGGCATCCCAATCACAGTTTCTGATTTCATTTCGGATCTGCTTCCTTGGTTGCAGCTTCAGATATTTCACCTTGTGTCCCTTATCATTGACCGTCTTGGTGAAAAGATTGCTCCATATGTTGGGAAGATTTTGTCATTCTTACCCCAGGCAAGCCCTGCATCCCTGTAACAAGAGGTTTCACAATGTTGATAACACAGAATTTTCTTGATTCTCCTCCAATATGCAGGAGATCCACTTTTCACCTCTGTGGTTGGCCTGCATTGTCCGGCATTGTATGCTTGAGGAGCAACCTGTGCTCAGCATCACTTTTTCAGCGATTTTAGTGTCTCCTAGAGTCAGACGCTCATTATATAGGTTAATGTAATGAACTGAAAGCTCATCATTGGGTTCTTCAAGTTTCTTTGTCAGCCCCACATAGATTCAGAATCTTTCATTGCTTGTGATGCCTTGTGTTTCAGTACTGTTACTTGTGTTAACAGGGTTATGCATGTGCAGGTCTGGCAGGATTCTGAGGGCCAAAGTCTTCTGCAAATACAAGTGATACTTGCATTGCAGCAGCTCTTAATAGCACTTGGACCACAGTCCCCAATCTGTTATGACCTCCTTCTTCCTATACTGCAATACAGTACAGATGTGAATCAGCCTGACGAACTAAATATGCTGGAGGATGGTGTGCAGGTATGCAGGAGGTCTGGCATTTTTGTGTAGAAATCTTTTCCTTCGACATTTTAGACATGGTACACTAATGCCAATTCATTCCAATGGTACTGGTAGCTTAAGACATTGTGTTTGATTCTGGATGCTTGCAGTTATGGCAAACTACATTGAGAAATGCACCAATTATGGTCCCTCAACTTATGGATTTGTTCCCTCATCTTGTAGCTGTGATGGAGCGAAATTTTGAGCATTTGTCGGTGCGTCACACACACAAGTCTAAGCTGCTTTTCTTTTCATTGAGGGTCATGGTGGTTTTCTTTGAACATATGGAAAAATGAGAATCTGAGAAGAAAAGATTTCCCTGACAGTTTGAGCTGAACGTTTAGTATGTTTTCAGTCCTCATCCCACTGGGTTGTCCAGTCTAAATACCTGATGCATTACTCTTCTATGTGGTATAACCTTGTATTTATTGCAGACAGTCATGAAGATCATAGAGAGTTATATTTTGCTGGGGAAAGTGGAGTTTTTGCGAAGTCATGGGGCTGGAGTGGCAAAGATATTGGACATTGTTGTGGGAAATGTCAAGGAAAAGGGGATGATGTGTACATTGCCTGTTATTGATGCTCTTGTTCAGGTTTGTCAATTTCTAGGTGATTTAACCTTATTGGTACATCTTTCATTACTGTGCAACCTAACTTTTCTGTCAAATTTTGTGGAACATTTTGTGTTCAGGGGTTCAGTAGCTACATCAGTATGAATTCTTCTTCTATGTAGAGAGTTCTGTTGTTTGTAGCTTCTGCAGCCTTACCTCTAACTTGAATCCTTTTTGTTTTCTCAATTCCTTTCATATCTTTTCATATCATCTTCATTTTATTTTTTGTTCTGATTTTCTTTTGTTTACTGTGTAGTGCCCATAAGCATTACAGTCTCTCTGTGGCAAATCTTAGTGCACAAATTGTGTTCATTACACTAGCCTATATTTAATGTGGGGCTGTACAAAATGATCTCATTAGTCAGTAATATCCATCAGGTCCCTTGACAAGGGATGGACTGTCTCTTACAGTTCATGATGAATGGGCTCTTCTTGCATGGTTCTTGTATTTCTTGTCATGTTTGCCCATGTAGGTTTTTTTGTGTTCTGATTTGTCTTTTTCTGTATAGACTATGTAAACATTTTTTTATATTGATACTTATTGGGGTTGTTGTGAGGATAGATCTTGGTAAGAAGTTTTCTTATGCATGTCAACTAAATGTGAACAAATGATCTGTTTTTGAGGATACTTTTCTTGTCAATAGCATTTCCTTTTCACTCATAACATTGATGCTTTTCTGCAGTGCTGTCCTGGAGATGCACCTTCCCTTTTAGCAGGAGTGTTGCAGGTAAGTCTTAGGTTCTAGTTCCTGATGTGGGAACCAGCTTCCTATGTTGTTGTCTAGGTTTTTTTTTTTTCCATTTAGAACCACCTGTCCATGGTGGAACTTGGGGTTCTAGGGTTTTTATGCACTTGTGCTTTTGGCAGGTTTCTCTAGTAAATAAGTATAGAGTGAACATCAACATCCAGAAAACAATAGACTTTTATTTTCTTAGCAGCATGCTGTAGGGTGGAGATGATGCATTGTTGTCAATACAAAGATAGAGGATCTTCAAGCTCCCAATATTGTCACAAAATCCAATTATATCAGCACCCTCAATGTTGGTCAGCAAATCAGAGGACTCTCAGTGACCAAAGAGATTTTGTCAGTCCTACTGGCTGTGGAGAACTTGATTTTTTTATTTTGTAATTTGTGTATGCTGGAGTCACAATGCTTGTCCTTTTGAGTGCAAGAGCAGCAAGTGATCAGATCTGGATTTTATTGTTTGGGTGCAGAAGCTAGTCCTGTTGGTGGTCAGTGGGCGGGAGGAACCTGACTTGGTGAGGGCATCAGCAGGAGCAGTACTAGCAAGGGTGTTTGTACAAAATAGTGCATTCTTTGCACAACTTACTTCACAACCATCTCTTTCCCTTGCTCTACAGCAGTCAGGGGTGGCTGTCCCAGACCAGAGTGCTCTTTTTCTCTTCTTTGATGCTTGGCTTGACAAGGTAACTTTTAGCCATGTGACATTCTAATGTCACTTAGTTTACTTTGTCCCATAGATCGCTAATGTTAGCAACAAGAACATTTCACTCGTCTATTTTTTTCGCAAGTATTGGCCTCTTGCTTCTGTGGTTTTGCCATTATGCTATTGGCCTCTTGCTTCTGTGTTTTTGCATTATGCTTTTTCATTGTTCTTCTGTTCTTGCCTTGGAATGTGCTCACTTAGGTGTTGTCGATCCCACCTTTGGTTTGCAGGTGGATTCCTTAACAACACTGTTGAAACGGAAATTATGTGCGTTGGCCCTCTGTATTTTGCTGGCACTGAGGGAACCACAGATTTTAGATAGACTTGAACAAATTATTAGGTTTGTTCCTGTCATCCTTAACCTGCATGTGTTTGCAGAAGTAGGGAATGTGGCTTGTTGTCAGGATTTGAGCTGGTTTTAGATCTTTGTCCTTGTGTACCATAGACATAGATTACTGAACTCATGTCTATTTGTGATGTTTCAGTATTTGCACCAGTGTCCTTCATGAGACTGAAGAGGACAAGAATGGAGTTGCTTCTGGGTATGTCACTGTCAAAACTGTGTACCCATCTGCCCCAATGAAAAATCATGTGAAGTGAATTGGGATCAGCGAATGCATTTTTTTATGATCTGGTCTCTTGCAACTTCTAATGCCACAATAAGTTGAATTGTTGATTAGGTACTTTTGATCATGTACTCTTCTGATGTTTGTCCTGAGTACATGCAATTGTACACAGTCCTCATTGTACTGGAGAGTGTCACAATTAATTGTGTTGGCATGTAACAGGTATGATTATCACATTGTAGATGATGGGTCCATGGGTCCAGAAGAGAGTGAAGCCTCCAGAAAGAGACAGGTGCCAGCTGTCCTTGACTTTCCATACATGTGCTTGGTTTTGCATGTGTCATTCTGGAAGAGAAAATTTCAAAATTTGAGGCTTGTAGATGCTCAAGTAGTCAGGTTCCACTGCATGGCAGTGAAGTTTCTGCTGCAATCTCATAGATATCTCTACTGTGGCTCATCTTAAATGCTGCAGTTTCATGTTTGTGATATTTTTGCATGCAGGTCTACATTGCTGATCCTATCAACAAAGTTGCACTAGCACCATTTCTTAAGGAAAAGCTGCAAACCTGTGCTGCATTGCATGGGGAAGCTGCTTTCAATGCTGCAATGTCTCGTCTACATCCATCCCTTCTTCTTCAACTGCAGCAGCTTATGCAGCCATGATGTGTTGTACCATACTTGGAAGCATTTATTGGTGGCTAGGAACTGTTTGCTTTTTCTGAGCTTGTGTCCAACTTGATTCAGACAAGGGAGACTTTGAGTTCCCCCTGAGAAAGAAGGTTACTGTGGGCAAGAACTAAAACCTGGTTCAGAGGATTGTTGAAAGGGCTGCCAAGCACCTGAGACTCATTATCCTGTGCTTCTCCATTTCACTACCAGTATGCACTCTCTACCTTCCACTAAATGTAGTTTTGTCTCTTGTTGATGGTGGTGGCATATGATTGTATTTCTTCCCAAATGCATCTCTGAGAATTTTGAAAAGTGTGGACAATCTGCTGTAACCAGGTCATGAAATCAGAAGTTCCCCGATCCTTCTGGTAGTAGTTATCATGGTGCCCAATTGGAATGGCTTATTTCTTGATTGTGCAAAAGTGTTAACTATTCTGCAGCAAAATTTTATCAGTTGCATACATGTTCTGCAAATATATTTTACCTCGTTTCATTGTCATCTGACTTGTTTGTTTTTGCTGGTCCTCTGTTTAAGCTCTGCATATACAGTTGTATGAAACCATTTGTTATCAAAGTTTTACAGCTTCATGTTTGCTAGTTACATGTCCTCATCACATGTTTTCTTATGTGCCAGCTTGACAGCTACCCTCTGGTGAGTACTTTGACTAAACATTTCACAATGGTGGGTGCAGACATCTGTCCTTTGTGGTAATGGATCACTTCTGTAGAGTGACCTCTGCAAAGATCCTGTGGGTCCCTTCAGCTAATCTGGTCGGGTATGGCTTGGCCAAACAGCAAGTGGTACTCCAAAAGTGATCAAAGCTTGCCAGCATGCTCTCTCCCAAGTTTTTCCAAAGGCCAAGCATGAACTTGCCCTTGTACTTTGATTCTTTGTGATAAATAGACCAGTAAAATCTCTGGAAGTGGGAACAGTGTGAGTTAGATAAGATGATAAGCATCATTGCTGTTAGATCTTTGGGCAGCTTCTTCTGGATAGCAACTTTGTCAATCTGTAGCAGCTAGAAGTAAAGTTTTTGGAGTTATTTTGTCATTATGCATACTATATTGTTCACTCACAAGCTGACTGCAATATGAGTCAAACTTGTCATTACTGCATGTGCTTTTTGTGTGGGACATTGGTTTTGTGGTGTGCAAAGTTGAGGTTTTCCTAGGAGTTTCCTGTGAAGGACTGGATGAGCCAGAGTCAACTTCATGGTCCAAGTATTGGAAGTGAACAATGGGGCATCCTGGACATATCATTTTTATCCAAGAGCAAGTTTCTTGCAGTGATGTCTGGTGAAGGTACCTGGGAACAAGTGATTTTCTTCAAACCATGAGTTAAACTTACTGTGATCACTGATGAAGAGTTCTCAGGATCAATTTTGGGAAGGTTACAGGTTGATGGCGCTTTCTCAATTGAGGCTTGGGAGAATAGGTTTGGCTTGCCTAAGTTATGACAGCAGGCTGGGAGCTGCCTATAATAGGGAAGCAATCCATGAGGATATGGTCAGAGGTACAAGCTATAAATATAGGGAACAGATTTGATATGGACAGGGAGACATATGATGAATAACCTTTCCCAAAGGTTGATGACTGAAGACTATGAACTGTTCCTGTGGAATGCAAACAAATTTTGATATATGGGAGTTCGGAACTTCGTTTGATAAATTTGTTGGAAATTTGTGGCAGAAGATCCACTTATGTGAAGATTGATGATACCATTTTTTGTACACCAACTCACATGAGACTATGAGCAATTTTAGTTTCCTTGCATGTCAGCAATCATTATGAACCAGTTACAAAATCTTGATCTTCTGATACTCAATTTGTGAGAATCTTCACAACAGTGTACATGTTTGATTTCTAGGCAGTCTTGTAGGCATTCCAGTGAAACACAGTTTGCAACTTTGGCAGATCAACTATAGCCTATAGGTAGTCGCGATCATTTTCATCTAAACTGGAACTCTCAGTTAATGCATATGCAGATACATGTTCAGTCCTTCCATTTTCTAACTTAAGAAACTGCAGATTTGCTTCTGTCTATTGTGATTATACAAATTCACCAAACTTTTAGGTTGAAATGTTTATGCCTGCACAAATTACTAAAGAGAAGATCTAACTTTGGTTTAATCTTCTTGTTGGTAAGTAAATGTTCGGTTCAGTGTTTGGATTCAAAGCTACACTGCCTTCCTGCACTATTTAGGTGATGACTTCATATGTTCAGAGCTTCTCCTGAAAGGCGAATTGTACTTGATGAAAATAAGATTTTTTAAATGAAATCTTGAAGAGGGTTTAATATGTTTTATACCTTGAGGTGCCCTGCAATCCACTAGAAAACTACCAATAGGGGGTTATACCTCCAATGTTCCACCTGATGGGTTCAATGACTCTACCCAATAGTATAATATGTAACATATTCTACTAGAAATGCATGTGATAGTCTTGGAAATACCACTAAAAAACAATATGAGAGAAGCAACTCTACCAATTGTACTTGTGAGGGAGAGAAAAGTTTTCACCCCTTTTTCTTTTTTGTTGTTGAATAATTGCACTTGTATCCATGTGCTTTTTGCAAATGGTTCCACACTGTTAAAAACAATGAAGAGGTCTATATGCAATTAAAGAACATTCAACAACAAACTGAACGGATGGAAAACACTTGCTGGAAGCATATAGCTTGAAGGATTTCAAACTTCTTTAGAACTAATTTTGTGATAGAATCTCCACATCTCCAGAAATTTTGCAAGCACAAAGCACATATCTACATCATCACATGTGATCCCCATGACCTTGCTTTGATAATATCCTTTGCCTCATGCAAATAACAAACAAGATCCAAAAAATCAGTCATGCATGGATAATGCTCCAATTTGTTCATGTGCTAGGTCATCTAAGACATATCATTCCTTAAATGCAACTTGTTGCATACTCCACATATCTTCCATTTTCCAATGTCTAGCATATGCATCAATGAGGCATTTCCCAATGGTAAACCATATTCACAACCATGTTTGATTATATACATTTGTGTATATGACAGAGGCTACATCATCAAAATGCAACTACAATTGTACATAATACATTTGTCAAGTTACTTCCAAATATTTCAACATTATCTACATGTCATCGTAACAAATATGCTAGCCATCTCTACCTTGTGAGCAATATAGCCTCTTTTTCATGAAATGATTACCCTTTTCATGCCAATAGAAAAGAAACAAGGTTACGCTTGAACTATTTACTAGGTTCAAAATGAAGTGAACAAGCTCTATTTTAAAAGTTTGCCAAAGTCCGGGTTTTCTTTGGGCGATGGACCAATCAAAGAGGTCCATCACCAACAAAAATACATATATTTTGAGTGTGCCCCCAACTAATTAACTTGGGTTTTGCACTACTAGTGGTGATCAATTGACATAAGGTCAAAATATTAATATATTTAAAAGTTACTTAAATGAAATATTTAAAAAATAATCAATTACCACACATTGTTAAACTTCAACATATGTTAACTCACGTATGTCATTCACATATCTACACCATTGGATAGTATGTTCATTCTATCCAACAATGGAGATTGATCCAATTTTAAAGCAACATATCTATGCCATTGGATAATATTTTCATTTTATCCAACGTTGGTGATTTTGCCGACCTCAAAAACAAATAGATCTACACCATAGGTTTGCGTAATTTTTTATTTTAAAAAAAATTCAACATGTTGATTCACATGTCCCATTTGGCATTACATGATTAATTTTAATGAACCCATGTTTACACACATGTCTCACTTGGCACTATGTGATTATTTTTAATGAACTCATGATGACTCACATGTGCCATTTGGCAATATGTGATTAACATTGGTCAACATGTATGTTGATTCACATCCAAGGAAAATTGAAGAAAATTTACATAGTTTAGTGTGAACAAGAAGCAAAACAAAAAAATGGTTACGATTTCTAAAAAAGAAAAGGATTTCATTTTTTCAAGGTGTGCCAAAAACTATGGTGTTGACAAATTATGAGGATGAAGACGACCTCTAATTTTTACATTCCTTCTGTAACTAGACTCATTTACTTTGTGTTCGTCAAACAACCCTTGCATATAATTTTGCAAAAACATTTTACCCAATTCCACCAATCATCAATATCTAATGTTTGAAGATCGTATTCTGCATGAGTAGATTATCATATTGTCACAATTTGTGCTTGGACAAGTAATGTTCCATGGTTATCAATGTGTCCATAACTATTTGTATCTACTTGGCATCATGTTGTAAATTTTGGATTGATTCATTACATGTACCCTGAGTTTTTTTTTTCCCAAAATTTTCTTGTTCTTCAATTGCACAACAATTATAATCTTGTGTTGAGGCCCAATACTTCTATTTATCTTGCTCCTGAGTTTGCTTAAACAAATCTTTCACTACTTTGATATTATCCATGGACTTCAACTATTCTTCAAGATTACTCTTCTTTTAACCTATTTGGAACAATTCCATCTTATCTATATTATACTATAGTTCTTTGGCTTGTAAAGCCTTTTTGGATTGAACCTCCTAAGCTAGGAACTTATGCCTCAGTGATTATGCTTCATGTACTATAACATTGAACTTGTCTTGCATTTTAGTTTCTCAACTTCTTAAAAAATGCACTCTAACTTGAGCCCAAACAATTCAATCATTGTATGTTCCATCTTTTACTGTAATGTGCTAGATGTTGGAACATTCCAAAAATCTTCAAATGTTCCTTAACCTCAAGGCTTAGTGTTGCCAAAATTTGTGGTGTTTGAAATAACGAAGTATCATTGCTAGACATCTTTGTTGAAGTTACTACATTTTTATACATCCCATATGAAGTTTTTGCTTCATAAAACCCTATTGATGAGGATGGCATGTCCTCCTACTATACTATAGGTACAAATTAAAATTGTACATGTTCATGTTGTTGTGGATATGGTGAACATGGTAGAGACCATCTAGCAAGGTTTGGGGTTTAGAGATGCAGATTGTAATTTCTGTTCTTTTATGGTTGTGTTAGATTCTTAGGATGTGAAGCTTGTTGTCCATTAAGACCCTCAGCATCTTATTCATGTTTAACAATTTATTTTATATAATGGACAAGTTCAGGTGATAGAAGTCTACGTGCTTCTTCATGAAGTTGTTGTCCTAAAACAACATAAAATGCTAGTACTTCAAGAATTCAGTTCATTGTTACCCCCATCTACCTTCTCCTCTTGATCCGTAAACACATCTCCTCTTGTTTTTTCTTTTGAGTCCATTGCACTTTGTTGGCCTACGGTTTTTTTGCTTATTCATCTCCAAATTCTTCCTTGGGGATCTATTGGATGATGTTAAAAGACGTTTGGTTTTTTGTAATCTATCTTTTAGTTCTAAAACATTGGCCTTCAATTTGGAAACTTGTGTTTTAGTTGGCTCTTAATGTTTGAGATTTCATGGACGATTTTGAGGGAAAAAATATTGTAGTAATACTTCTATGACTAATGCAAAATGATTTGATTTTATCTTATTTTGCATCAACCTTAATTATACCCCTAAGCATCTAGGTTTATGAAAATGTCCACTTGATTAATTCCTTATGCAATTGCTTGTAAATAATATCTCCCCAATCTACAAATTGCCCTTGGTTTGTTGTATTAATTGGAATAACATTTTTACTATTAAAACAACAAACCTAATCTCTAGAGTATATTACATCAATAAGTGCAAGAAAATGAATGGTGTATGGTTCCTTCATTTTACTAACACTCCACTACTCTACATTGATGTATGCACCATGCAAAGTAATATCTTGAAACATGGCTTCTATAGTTTGTTTATTTACCTATTTCCTTTCCTTCTACCTAGTGTTGGAAATTTTGAAAACATATGTGATCACATGTCTATTGACAACAATCACTTTCTCTCCTATCCTAACATAAATTGTTTTTTTTGTCCTACTAGGTGTTGAGAAATTCCACCAACCAATCATGGTGTGGTGTTGTCCATTTTATTTCAAACAATCTCATTAATCCCACCTTATAAGCCCATCTCTTTTCCACAAATCCCATCTTTACTAAAGTTGTAATTCTCTCTAATTCTTAGTTGTAGGACTACTTTGTGGGTATGAACATCAATTTGCTAGGCTTTAGTGAAAAAAATGACCTAACATGTCGAACCATTCTATTATGTTGCTTTGAAATATACACAAGAAAGGAGGTAGCTCCTCCTTTGATCTCTTCAAGTATTGTTGTTGCATGTTTGGTGTTTTTCCACATGTATCTACCTCAAATTGGTTGAGGTTTGATGTTGCAAACTATCTTCTAGAGTTGTAGAAGGCAATACATACACAAAGTCTAGATAAGCTTTTCAACATATGCCTTCCCATGGGTCGCATGCTATCACATGTCCACTTGCAACAAAGACCCCAACATTTGAATCAACAAGATCATAATTGGCACTTTGCAAAAAGCACCGACCTTTTGCTAGAATGTTTGAGTTGCTTATTTCATTTCCTTCTTCACTTTGTTTCTCTCTTCATTTCCTTCCTCATTCCTTTTTTCACCCAAGGAATCTCAGGAAGATTTTTCCATTGTTCCTTCCCCACTATCAACTGAGTTATAATTTTTGTATTCATCGGACTCATCATCAACAAGTTCATTCATTCTATAGTCAATTTCTTCATTATTGTTGAAATTTTCAAAACATATAGTCATGGAGAAAGGCTCATCCTTACAAAACATTTGCATGTTTTGCATGTTACTAAAACCCTTTTAGAAAATATCTTCATGTGGTAAAAACAGAGGTGCATCCTCCATCATCAAAACATCTTTTATAGACGAAAAACAATCATTTCCAACTGATGACTCACAATATCTTGCAACTAAAATAGGGCAAAAAAGTCTTCATTGTTCAAATGACTCAAACACAAAATATGATGGTTGTAATTAAACAATTTTCAACTCCATTAGCACAATGGATAAAAACCACTTAGGGATCTTTGCACTTTCTAAGTCTAACTTGAACATTACCATCCTTGTTCAAATCTGAAATGATGTCACCAAATTTGAATGTTACACCCATGGCTTCACGATTTTTAAAAGATCATTCACTTATTAGATAATCGACCATAAAGTTTTTGGATGAACATTACTAGCATGGCACCATGGAACAAAAAATAAATATAAAGTGCTGATATGTAAATTGACAAGAAAAAATATTCCCAATAGCTTGACTTGTTGATACAATTTTATTGGACAAAAGCGGCTTTTTCATTGATTCATTGAGATGACCAATGAAGAAATGAATAACATGGATTAGGATATTTCTTCCACATTTTAGAAGAAGGAGTTTTTTTCCCCATTATTTGATTTTTTTGTTATTACTTGGGTTGAATCAAGAGAAAATGCTTAGGGGCTGCTAGTCGTTTTTTGCTATCACTTTGAGTTAAATTGCAAGAAAACATTTGTTAATTAAATGAAGTAACAAATATTGCCTGATGGTTGCCAAACATTCTTTGGTAAAACCTTACTTACATGGTTTCCATACATCTATGTGGGTGTTGGCATATTTTAATTGCAATTAGGTATTCATAAAATCCATCGAGATAACGAATGATTGGTTTTCGGTTTTTTTAATGTTGCCTTGTGGAATCCCCAAGATGAATTTAAAACTATGAAATTTTCAAATATTACTTTTATTTCTATTGTGACTTGTGATTGTTGCAAAAATATTTAAAATTTGAATTGTGATGAAAAAATAACAATGATCCTTACGGAGCAGGGAGATGCTCACCTAGTAGATTAAATTAAGGTGGGAATCACATAAATGCAAGAGTAGTTGCAACAACAGGTACTTATACTTACAAATTAACTAAGTATGCAACAATTATTGTATCTCAATCAACGCGGTTTGGTATAGTTATTACCACAATGACCACATCTATAGATGGTGAAAATGGTCATACAACCGTTGTAAGTGTACAACAAGAGGTGCATCAACAAATCTAACCTCATAAGGAAGGGTTATTTGTAATGGAAAGGGAACAATCCTCATACAAAAGGATGCTTGCTGGAAAACATGCAACAACCATAGATAATAAGGAAGAACACGTAGCCCATACATAACATTAGAATAAGGATGTAGTTATTTTTGTCAGTATAATTCTATACTTTACCATTCATATAATTCCAAGGATGAAATCCACAGTACCGAAGGGTAATGTAAATAGCAGAATTGTGTTGTCCTTATTAATTAGATTGGATAGAAGTGGAATATTGATGTCTAACATGGTGGACATAGGAGTAGCAAGACAAAGTAGGTGAGTAGATTAAGACCCATGAGGAGTTTTGAATTCAAGTTATGGTGGGAACCTGAAGAGGATTTCTAAATAAGTTTTATATATGGTTGGGGATTAAAAGATGAAAGAATTACGATCCAGGGGAAAAGGAAGTAGTTTTGAAAGATGGAGAAGCTCAAGTTAGATATTAGTTTTGATGGAAAATAAAATGGATACTATATTGTAATTTTGTTTTCCCATTATGATACGGTGTAACTTTATTTTTAAATCTCTACAAAGGCAATAATTGTGCAAATATGTATTTTGTAATGCATTTTTGGTTGAATTTTACCTTTCTGATTTTTATAATTGTTATTAAACAAATTTTGTATGTTTGAAAATCACATGTTGAGTACAAAATTCTAAAATAAAACAATGTTAGAATATTAGTACTTACCACCAAGCACCCAAGCAAGCCAACAATGATTTCACATCGACATTAATGCATTGGCATAAGATGACCATCTCTTGGGAGATTGTTTTCATCATTCCAACAAAAAATTCATTAAAATTAGCATCTTCGGCATGTAGGTGGGACCATTTTCCATGTGGAAGTCTAATTGCATATTTACTTTCCAACCACCTATTTACTTGCCGACCTCTTTATACTTAAAACATAAACCTTACATATTAAACTATGTGGGCTAAGTAGGTAGGTAGATAAGTAAGTAGGTAAGTGAATATATATATTTACCTACCTACTTATCTATTTAGTTGGTTAGCTACACCTGATATACCCTTAATGTATCTTTAATAAAACCTTAATATTAAACCCCTAAAAATTCCCTTAATACATTTATGATATACCCCAATAAGATTTAAGTGTAGATTTAATATAACCTTAATGTATAGCCCTCAAGATATACCCCAAATATATTCATGATATGTTGTAGTATACTTCTAAATGCAAAGTCCACAAATTAATTGTGATTAAATTTTAGTTATTAATGAGACCAATGGAACATACAAGCTTATTCATGGATGAATAAAAAATATTCACATGGAAGGTTGAAGAAAAACATAGTTGTAACATAATTGCAAAATGACCCAAAAATGTCAAAAGTTGGTAAATAGTTGCAAAAATAATCACAAATGACATATAGGTGCATGTAGTTGCAATTAGAGTGGATGAATTTTGGACTTTTGCTTCTAGTGATTTATAACTTTTTGCAACTTTTTTGTTACTAATTAAAATCATTCCTAAGTTGGATTTTGGGGGAAGTTTTTGAAATGCACATTTAAAGGGGGGAGGGATTTGCATACATAGGCATTAACATATCCCAATATATAATTTCTTCAAATATGATGAATTAAAATTATTGAATATTTTTGTAATTATTATTCAAAATTGAAAAAGTTGAAAACTCAATCTCAAAAAAAAAACCTACATATGAAAAATATCATTTCAAATGCAATAGACCACAACAACCAATGCAAATGTGGGTATTACAAGTTTGGTAAAAAAACCAACCTTTATTTTCTCACCCAAATGTGAATATTGCAAGTTTAGTCCAAAAATCTAGTGCAAATTTTATAACTCATATGCAATTATTACACATTTTAATATTATTATTTGAAGTTATAATAGTCAAAGCCCAAATCCCAAAATGCAATACTCACATATGAAAAATGACATTTCAAATGCAAAAGACCATAAAAGCCAATGGACATTTTGTGAGCATTGCAAGTTTAGTAAAAAATTAACCTTTAATATTTTCCCAACCAAATGCATGTATTATAGATTCAATCATATTTCGTAGTCTATTTTATCCTTAATAATGTGGGTATTGCACATTCAACCTTACATTTATGAAGGGTTTTATGGGTAATATTGGGGTATTGTAATAAGCCACAAACCCAATTATTATTTTGAAGGCAAATGTAGGTATTATATATATTTTTAAAAGTTGATATGCGAAATTGCAATAAGGAAATAACACAATCAATATATCTATAAAAAAACCTAACATTGTGCAAAACATTAAATCCATATTAATTTCAATATCAATAGTGCAAATGTCAAAGGACCAAACATCAAATGCATGCAAATGTCAAAACCCAACTACTTTAAATGTTATTTTGTCTTCTCCAAAAACCCCTATGTGGAACTAAAACTAGCATCTTATTGATGGTGCCATGTGTTTTGCATGAGTTGTTAAACACCTTCGTTGCCTTTTAACACATGAACATGTCTGGAGTGTCACCACATTCGTCACAAATTCCTCCTTGGTGGTTGCCCGAAGTTTGCATCAAAAGTATAACGTTTCCTTATTATGTTTACAATGAAAACTACACACCAACAACAACAAAATAAAAATTCAAAGAATACAAACATGTACTACCCATGGATCATTTCAAAATCCAAGGTTTTGCAATGCACCAAGTATATGGAATGAAAAGATGTTCACCCCAACATGTTTGCAACAATTGTGAGTTTGGATTGGCAATGGCAGCAAGGGCGTACGTGTCAATGGCTCCTACAAAACATGAGAGAAAAAATCTTTTGGTTCTCGTTTTCAATTTTTTTGGTGGTTGTTTTGTTGATATTTCTTCATCTCATTTAATTTTGCACCTACAACATTCTTCTTACAAACACGAGAAAAAGATGAAGACACCTTGCTTTTACTTTTTTTTCCATTGATTTTTTCTTCTTTTCACAAACCCTTCAAAAAAAAAAGGAAAGGGGAGGGGGTTACATTTTTGCTCAATGATGATGGCAACAACAATGGCAGTCTTGCTTGGCAATGGTGTGAGCATGGGTGTTGCAAAAACACAAGACCAAAACAAAACACAAAATGGCAATGGCAACAAGGGCATGGGTGTTGTAGATTAAACACAAGACCAAAACACACACACACACACAAGAATAAAAAACATTTAAAAAGAAACTCAGTAAAGAAAAAGTCCCATTGCAACTTCTTCTTTGTCCTTGGTCATGAAAAAACAAAGCACACACAGAAGATGGCAATGGCAAGGGCATGGGTGCTACAAAGTACACAAGATAAAAAAACACAAATTAAAAAAAAGAAAAGCTCAATCTTCTTCTTATGGCAGGCCTCTTTTTCTTCTTCTTTTAACAAAACCAAAAAAGACTAGGGATGAAGTACCATCTTCTTCTTCTTCTTCTTCTTCTTCTTCTTGGGCTGGAGGTTGGAGGTACTGCGTTCATCTTGTTCCTCATCCTTCTGCCAAGCTTCTTCTTCTCCTTGCAAAACCAAAAAGAAGAAGAAAAAAGATGAAAAGGGCACAATGCTTTTCTTCTAACAAACCACAAAAAAGTGTACCTTCTTTTGCCAAGCTGCTTTTTCTTCATTTCACAAAACCAAAAAAGAAAAAAAAGAAAAAGGGACTAGGTACTTCCTTCTTGCAGTAGAAATTGGAGGTGGTACCACAACATGCTGATGAAGCTCCTCTTGACAATGGCGGACACTGCAAGTGCAAATGGCCAGGGGAGTAGAGCCAGTGGGAGAGGTGGGTAGGTAGGAGGGTAAATGTTTTTTCCTTAAACCAGGAAGGACCTTTTAAAAAAAACCCTAAGCACCCTCTAAACCCATCACACATGAAGTTGGGATGAGTTGGGTTTCATCCCAACGAGCCAAGAAACAAGTGATTTTCAACTTGTGTACTGTTGGTTCCTAGGTCACGCTGGCCATCCATACTGCCCAGTGCACTGCTTGCTTGGTGCTCGACTGCTGGTTCACTCTCTCGCCATACGTGTGCCCCCCCAATCATACAACTAAATAGCAACTCCACTGTTGTTCTGTTGCCCGTATAGGGTTACATACCATTTGTGAAAGCTAGCTGTCGAGGCCCTTGGACCAGGTGGCTAGTGTGGATTGCCTTGTGCACCTTGGGGAAAAAGGTATGTTGATCCTGCACGTGGGCTTTCCTGATTATGCTTTTAACATAAAATAAACTTTAAAAAACTCCTGTGTTGTCTATCTAGGCTCACCAGCTGTCCCCCTTCTTTTGTGCAGATACCCTTCATTTTGTTTTGAAGCCATTACAGGTTGGAGACTTCATCACTTTGTTATTAAAATGGAAAGTTGCACATTTCTCTGTGTTCTTCAGCATGCCTTAATTTTCTTAGCTTCTTCTGGAACCTGTTTTTCTGCAGCCGGTTTCTTTTTTACCTCCCTTCACTGATGAAAATGGCTCATCACAAATGACAATGTATGTTTTATATCTTGATAAGTGCATTCTGCTAATTTACATTAGTGGAGTTTGGACCTAGTACATTGTTGCAATATCAAGGCTTCTTGATTATCAATCGGGAATCAATCCTATGAATGTGGGTAACCCATGTGGATTATAACTTGGTTTGCCCAACTATCTCTTATTAATACCATTCATTTGGTGATTGGAGTTTTCAGATTACAACAGTCTTCTTGGACTTATTCTTTTTTTCATTCCAACCAGTTGGTATGCAAACCAAGAAAGAACCCAATGTCACAACAAGAACCAAGTGATGACCCTTGAAATAATGAAAATGGTAGATCAATGGCCTAATTTCAACCACAAGTGGGGGTCTCCAGGCATCAGTACAACAGCATGTACACTGTACTTTGGATGAATAAGTCTTACAATAGTGTGAAATTAGGTTTGGACATCTTGTGGCAAGATATACTGGTCTCCATAAGGCCTGGTGCAAAAGAAAGGACCGCTTTTGATTTACCAGTTAAAATGAAGGGCCCAGGTGACAATGTTTAAATAGTCTGTCACCTTACAATGTACAGTTTTGCATGTTTATGGGTGGTACTTGGGAAATAATTAACACTCTATGGTGAATGTGATAAACTCTAGTAGAGACACAAACAGGGTCTCTATGGGAGGGTGAGCCTGCTCTAGGAATGAAATAATGAAGACATTTTTGAGTTTTCTTTTCTACTAAGTTGACACACATTGGGGTCTCAAGAATCTTAAGTACAATTCCAAGTTTAGTATGTAGACCAAATTTGAACTATTTTTTGACCTTTTTATGCGTTTTGAAGTGTTCGTCCCCATCAATGTTTTTAAATTAGCCGCATATTTATGGACTGCTAGAAAATAGCCTGCTACTTATGCGGAAGATGTTAAATTGGTCAAAGAAATTGGACGCAGTCAATACAAAAAGTACTGTTGCTATTTTTTCCCACAGTCTGCCCTTTGCCTAGTTTGTTTTTACCTTGTGACACCTAAACACGTTTTGGGTCCATGTTATGCATGTTTTGAACATGTTATGGGTTTTAGGGATATATAACAAGTCACTGGGCATGCTTTGTGCCCTTTGAATCATTCATAAGATGGAAGGTTATCCAAAACGCTAAATACACCCCACCCCCAAAAACCGAGCTCTGTCTGACGCCCTTGCTGGATCTGACAGTGCAACCCTGCGAAGAACCGTGTGGTTCTGCCACAGGGTTTGACTTTTGGACCGTGGAAGTTATTTGAATAGAAAAGAAATCATGTTTGTTTCAGTGCCTGGATTTAGGGTTTAGGGTTTAGTATTTAGCCATAGGTTATGAGTGCAAAACATGCTTGAATATCACTCAATTTTTTTTAGAAAATATGAATGGGGCCAAGGGCAGACTGGGGAAAAAATCACAACCATACTTTCATACTTACTGTATTCAATTTCTTTGGTCGATTTAATATTTTCCCTACTTATGCTGGAGTGAATATTAGAGTCTCAAGTTACCAGCCAATTGAAATAGTCATGAGGTCCTATGACCCCATAGATAGGCAAGTTGCTTATTAATAGGTAATTTGATGCCATATGACTCCAACCAATAAGCATAAAATGTTACCTAGTTGATGGTTTGAAATTTCTTTTCGAAATTTGGAAAGATGTGTGAATTCAATTATAAGCAAACAATCATGACATTATTGCTCCATTGACCAAATACAAATTTACCAAACTATTCCATAATAAGATAATGTGTGGATTTAAAAAATCCAGAAAGCACCTTCTCTTCTGACATGCAATTTAGTACTATAAAGCTAGATTTTGCTCCTAAATTAAAGGTTTTCACTGTTGAGTATGATTATTACAGTTGCACTTGGATTAGGGATACAAAGACTAGTTATACCCAAAACTCACCTTTTTTTTTTGGCAATGTCATTAAAGTGATGAAATCCTGCCAAACTTTGAAAATGAAAAAGCATGCATGCTGAAGGCGGAAGGGAAGAACAAGAGAGGAGGACCAACATCGAAAGAAGAGACAACACTGAAGAACACCAAAGCACAAATCTGGGATAGTGAAAGAAAGTAATAGGCCCTGCCATAGGGTGGCAATATAAAACAATCTTATGTCTTAAACCTCTCACTAGTTGTGTGAAGTGGATCACACAAAGAGATGAATGAGAATCTTGAAAGACCACCAAGCCTGGAAAAGGCCTCCCCAACAATGACATGTCATCTCAAAGTTGAGGTGCTATGAACTCTTTGCAAAGCCACCAAAACCTTTTACCTATAAATGAACACAAGACCAATAGAGGAGGGCTTTTAAAGCCCTTGATTGACCACACCATGTTAGTAGATCAATGAAAAAAATAGTCCACTTGTTGATGTAAACACTAGAAGACCTCTATATCAAGAAAGGACACATCCCCATGTTGTCAATCACAATATAACGTGTCCTTTGCATGAGTTGCAATTGTTGCAACCACTACTTAATAAATGACAACTTATGATTTTTTGTTGTTTGGATCAAATTAGCAATGGAAACATCAACCAAAGGAATGCATATGCATCTATGATGAACACAATATCAATGTATTGATACAAAAATTGGAGGGAAGATGATAAGAGAATATGTGTTTGTTCATGTGAAACATGAAATTCAACATTTTTAATAATGAAAACAAAAGCATCTTTAATGGCATCGTAGGTTACATGTGTTCCCCACCATGGGAACAATGGAAGAAACATATCCCCATCAAGTTTGTAGGCTTTGAACCACAAAAACAATGAGCTAGGTCAATAGTTATTGAATGAAAGAGACCCAAGTTGGTATGCAATGCTAAAAAGAAAATGTTTGATGCAATATGAAATGGTAGGATGATTAGGTGGATGGAAAGCCAAACCTTTGAACCTAGATTTGTGTAAGTTTTTAGGTGGGCATGATAAATATCAGAAGTCACATAAAAAATGATGTTGGAAAATGAATGTTTTTGAAATCTCTCTAATGGTTTCTTGAAAACAATAAGCTCCCCTTTTAAGAAAATTGTTCAAAAAAAGAATGCAATCCCATGCTACTAAAAGAAATTATGAACTTCAAGTGGACCTAAATTTATTTTTTCAAAATTCCCACATTTTGCATGACGTTTAAGGACATTTGTGAGAGGTTGCTCCATTTTTTGGATTGAGATTATTTTGCTCTAATCTTGGTTAAGGGTTTAAAGTCAAACTTCTCCTAAGGTCCAAAATTAGATAAACATTAAATAATAACAATGAATTAAATATGACATAGTCTACAATGCGCCTTGACAATTAGGGTTATGGACTTCGATGACTCAAACTTTGTCATTTTATCAAGCCTAGCCTAGTTCATCAAACCTAGTTGGACCCCCCCCCCCACCCCCTAAAACCCACCCACCATTTCTTCTAGTTCTCACGCCAAAACCCAACCTTGCCGTAACTCCCTCAGGATAAAATTTTTCATTCTTACCCATCATTCCGAATCCATTTCCCTAATTCCCAAGGATCACCTTCTCTTTGAGGCTAAATCGCCCCCCCAAGCCCATTTTCACCCTTGAACCACACCTTTTCCTTGGGTTGATTCACAGTCAAGTGGCTCATTTTTTACAATTTTTACACTCCTTACAAGTCCATACAAGATTTTTTTAAATGATTCAAATGGACATGGTTGTTAATTTTTAAAATATTATTCTTTGAATAATACATGTTCAATCCCTTACAAACCTTCCCAAATCTATGTCAAAAACTTGTATTCAAATGTAGCTAATGTCATTTTTTAATTTGGAAGTCCTAAAAGGAAAACCCACAAAGTCCATAAAAACAATGCCCCATCTAAAACTTTCAAAAAATATGCTTTTGTGACAAAAAATTTGAAAAAAAAAAAACAAAAATTGCAACTCATATGGACTTATGAAAATATGGTCAAATTTTAACGATTCACAAGTTCCTAGTTATTAAACGATTAAGGCTTTCAAAGAACAGATTCTTCATATGAATTTATCACCTTGTATCACTTTATATATTGAGTCCCAATAATAAAAAATGTGAATCAATTTTTTTTTAATAAATTTTGTGATGTTTCATTAGACAACCTGTCCATATTTTTCGACTTCAAAAGTCCATTACTATTAACAAATGATTTTTTATCAATAAATAACCACTCAATTCTCCTCATAATAAACTTCATAATGAAATTATTAGTCTAGATCCAAGTCCCAATTAATAGATCTAAGGATATATTAATCACCATATGCACTTGAATAAATGGTGCCCATGGAAAAAACATTATTTCGTCACAAAAGTGAACCACCATAGTTTGCATCTACCCCCTTGGGGACACATTTCTCCCCGAACACACCTTTTTTTTTACCATTGTTTATCCTCAAATACATATCTTCTCCCTACGCCCCATCATTTCCCCAAGCCCGGCTTCTTCCCAAATAATATCTTCTCCCCAGGCCCACCTTCTCCTCAGGGAACAACTTCTTCCTAGCCCACATCCTCTCCTCAACCCTATCTCCTCCCTGGGCTTCAAAATTTCCTTGGGCCCACCTTTTCCCCTACCATTGTCCATCCAAGGAACACATCTTTTTGTCAACCACATCCTTCCCTCCTTGGCGATACTATTAATTAGGATTTCCATGAATTTTCATGAGTTTAGGTAATGTTTGTGATCAATAGGGGTTTAGGGTTATAATTCCTTGTCGTGGATCTAAATCAAATCAACAAGGTTGTGAAAAAAATGTCATTAGATTGCAATCATTAGATTCAACACCACATTATTTGATTAATTACAATAACATGATGATGACTTGAGCAAAATTTGCCTAACTTGTTTTTGTGCCCTTTTGGTTTAGGGTTTGTACAATCCATAACTAATGTTCACCTTCCATGGTTGATGTATTTTCAATGTTACCCAAGGATTTGAACAATTTGAGCTTGGAAAAGGCATGATTACCCATGTCATATGCCTAGGGATGTTTTGCCTTCCCATCCATGCCTAAGGACACCAAGTCAAAATTTCTTGGTTTGCAACATGTGTTCTTTCATCTTGTTCAATTTCAACATCATTTTCCATCACTAAACCCATGTCTAATGAGGAATTCACTTCGGAAACACATGAAGTGATGGGGGTGAGTTGTCAATGGCCTACGACCATTGTGAATTGATCCCACCACTACCATAAGAAGGAATGTTGCAATGGTGGCACAAGGTGCGTGAAAGGGAAAAGGGCAAAACAATCTTTTCGTTTACATGGCTTTTTTTTGGGTATACTATAAAGGAGTGGGCATATAAAGTTGTTAAAATCAATGGTGTTGAAGGTGCAATCTACATTGTTGAAGGGCAAGCGCCATCCCAAATACAAATGCCTACATTGTGAAAATTTGTGGGGAAACAAACTTAAATTAAATCGACACTTCTTGGTAACACCATGCCCAAGTGTGAGGATTATTGATGATTGCAAGTCATGACCCCTTATTGTGAAGGCATTGCAAATTACAAACATGTTTGTGGTGACAAATAGTTAAGCACTTGTACCCAACAACCCCTAGGGAAATGCATTGTTTGCATTTTCAAATTGAAACAAGGTGTGTCCCCACCAATTGCAACCATTCAAGGTTCAATTCGATGCCCGCATGCGATGTCCGAAAAGTAGTTTTGACCTTAGATTGTAGCCCAACCTACCACATGTAGAACCTTGTTTCATCCCAACATTGTTCAATTGTTAGAGGAAAACACACAAGCTACAAAATCATTTGCATTTGTGCAACAATGTCATAGATTTGTTAATCATGTTATTGTTCCAATGTCAAGCACCTTGCCGATAGAGACAAAATGCTTGCCACCAACTTCTAATGCAAAGAGTTTTGAAAACTCAGACTTCGATTATTGTCCACAATGCATGCAACAAATTGAAGATGTCATCCATAGGCCCTTTCTTGGTTCACACAAGAGGAAGAGTTTTAATACAATCCCTCCTTTGATTAGCCTGATTGGCATGGGAAGACAAGATTGTAGTTTGAGATTTTCCTTGCGATGGTAAGTGTGGGGTAAAGTTGGAAACAACTGCAACAATGTCCTGGGGTTTAAATTGCATTTGAACACTAATGGGTGTAGAAATTCATAAACTTACCCATTGGAAAAACCAATTGTGATGAATTTGAAATCATTGTCAATAATTGGTTGGTAAGTCCCTAGTTCCTGGTTCTGGGTTGGATTCCGAAAAACTCCTGAGAAAACTAGCATTTCCCTTCGAAAATTTGTGTTATTAAGATCCTTGAAAAGAAAATGGGTTATCATGTTGGGTTGTCATGGGTTTTAGGCATTTAAGGCTATTGGAGTTTCTTTTCCCGAAGAAAAAAAGGTATAGTTATAAGGTTCTCCATGGGGAAATATCTATAGTGATGCATCGAGGAACTACTTTCCTCCTTGAGGTAGTTCTAGCGGGGAAAACAGTTCCTTGGGGAGACATCTATTATGATGCCTTGGGGAATTACTTTTTCCTTGAAGCTACCCTAAGGATGAAAATAGTTCATTAAGGAGACATATCCTGTGATGCATTAAGGAATTGTTTCCTCATCAAAGCTACCCCAAGGAGGAAAATAGTTCCCAAGGGAGACATCTCCTATGATGCCCTAAAGAACTAATTCCTACTCAGAACTACACAAGGAGGAAAATAGTTCCCTAAGGAAACATTTGTTATGATGCCTAAGGGAATTGTTTTCTCCCCAAAGCTACACTGCAAAGGAAAGCAATTATTTAGGGTAGACCTAAGATGTTTATGGGGGAATCAAATGTCTGGATTAAATATATTTGTCTATGTTGAATGTGATCTTGTTCGTTTTCACAGTATTGGGCGTAAGAGTTCCACTATATTGTTGAGGATATCACATATGTCTATCAAACATGATATTCATGGCGTATTTCAATTAGACTACAAGAAGAAATGGATAGATGTATGGCCTAATTAAAGTTATGTTGGTCAAAAAATTGCCTGAATGGGACATTCATGATATTCCCTAGTGCCTTGCCTCCTCTAGCTTCAAAAGTACCAAGGACAACATTTCACAGCATACAAATTGAGGATGAAAAATGGGTCAACCCACATTATTCCATGGGTCAAAATTTCTAGGACTCTTGAAAAATCACAAAGACAGTGATGGGCGACTTCATTTACTCCTTGAAACATTCCTCCAAATGCCTCCATTGGAAACTCGTCTTATGATGGCAAATTTTGAAGCAATGGGATCTTGAAGTAATGATAGACCCTTGGGATGAATTCTATTATGTGGGGGTGAAATGTTTTGGTATAATGACTCTGATTACATTCCAATTGCTACAAGCCAAAACACCCTTGCAACTTTTGGTAGGTGTAGAGATTATGTGGACTTTGTTGTTAACTTATGATGGTTTTGCACAATCATCAAATTATACACATATGCAAGGAGACTATAGTTGGAGTGAATGGAATTGTTTTTTCATTTGGTCCAACTACAAACAATTTGGCAATGGGCATGACAACACAAAGACATGTGGTGCATTTTGTGGTCAAAGAAACCAATTGAGGATGAAGCCATAGTTGCAAAACCCTTAAAAGAAGTCATGGTTGAAAGAGGAAATCTAGATTTGCGCCACATGTTTGCAGTCTACAATAAGTTGTTGACCTTCATTACTCAAACAATTTGATTTCAAAAATATATTTGCATTATATATCGTCTCACCTTGAAATAAACTCATACATTGCCTTATTGTCGCAACCCTAGCTTTGGGCTCACAACCAAGGCAAGGGGTTGCAAGGTTGCGGGCCAAGAGGAAGGAAGCCCGGGAGTCAAGGCAAAAGCATGGCAAGGTTGCAAGCCAAAAGGAAAGAAGCCCGGGAGTGAAGGCAAAGGCATTGGAAGGGTGCGGGCCAAGAGGAAGCCCGGGAGTCATCACATATTCCCGGGAATCTAAGGAAGTGCGAGGGAGTGTGAGGGGTGAGCACTCACACTCCCAAGGCAACTCCCATTTTGGGAGAGGGAGTCCCGGTGGACTCCCGAAACTTCAGAGGGCGAGTTGAAGGGTCAAATCTCAATGGATTATTGCGCTCTTTATACCATTGGAAAGCTCTTGGAACGTAGATGTCTAAAATGGGATCGCATTGCTCATTTGGACATCTGAAACGTAAGTTATGGGCAAAAGAAGGGCCAGGAGTCAAATTGGCAGTTTGACTCCCGACCACTAAACGTCGGGAATCGACCTCTTTCCGACATCCGATTTGAGATTGCAATAATGCGTTGGAAAGCTCTCAATGAGGGCTACAACTTTGCTTTAGACCGCGTCACGATCGGACTCTGCAATCGGGAGATATGGGCGTCCAAAGTCCCGGGACTCCAACCCGAGACAGTTTCGGGACTCCCACGCGGGAGTCCCGGGAAAAATAACCATTTGGATGTAGTCTCTGCCGCGAGCTGCAGAGTATACTATAAGGGGGAAGGTGGTGACTTCCCCCAAGTCCGGGCCGTGGTGAGTCTTGTGTGTCCGTGTTGCCCGTGGCTCGTCCTAGCACCAAAAGTGTTCCAACTATGCACTAACCACTTTGTGTGGGTTGTGTGTAGGCCCGTGTGAGTGAGTAAAGCTTGTCACTTCTTCCTAGTCCCATCCCGGAGCTCCAACATGCCCCTCTACCCCTCCAAGTGTTGTGAGCTAGGGAGCGTGCCCCGACTCCTTCTTCCACTGTCTTTCACTTGGACTCACATTTGGGTCCTTTGAGGAGTTGGGAGTGTGTCACTTATTCCAAGAGTTAAACCAAGGTGAATGGTCTGTTCCTAAGCAACGACATTTTGGTTTACTTGGACAAGGTCAAGATGGGCGGGATGTTGAAACTAACAACAATGTGATGGCAATTGATATGCAAGGCCAAGAAGTTGAGGATTGTGCGTCACATCAATTATCTCCTTCCAGGGAGGACTTTCACATACAACCTTGAGTCATCAAAATTCTAGATTTACCTATTTGGACAAAAATTTACCTTACAAAAGTGAATCCTCACAACATGGGAGTCAGGGAGAATGGTAATGAAAAACACTTTTCTACCAATGTTGACATGGATGGTGGAAAGGATGTCAAGATGGAACGCATTGTTTTACCCCTAACAAGAAACATGGTCATGGTGGACACCAATGAGAACGTCAATGACGCCATCACAATTGTGATTTGAGTTGGAAAGACTACAACAATTAAAGTTGCTAAAAATACTTGCATGCCCTCAAAATCATTTGAATCTACAGGGCACGTGCATCTTAGATGTGATGAATGTTGTAGCATGAACACTATCAACATCCACATTAACATATAAGATGAAGGATTATTATGGGACTAAGGATGTGGAAAAATAACATATATTTCCAACATGATATTATGTGTCCATTTAAGTATGATTCTATAGTCAAAGAGTTACTAAGGTTTAAAGAAGTCACGGGCACATTTTTGAGCAGCTCGTTGGGAAGCTTAATGGGAACATTGCTTAGAAGGATGTTCCCAACGAACTTGGGGAGTTAGCAAAGGAGGGAATTAGGGAGAATAATGTCAAGGAAACAATTGAGAAGGGGCCAAGGAGAGGAGCACCATGGAAAAAGCTAGGGAGATGACTGAAGACAAGAGCACCATAGAAAGAGTCGAAGAGATGGGTGAAGACAAGAGTGCCAGAGACATGGTCGAGGAAAAAAGTGCCAGGGAAAGTGTCAAAAAAACAACACCTGGGAAAGTGTTAGGGAGATGGCCAGGGAGAGCAACTTCAAGGAAATGGTCGGGGAATGAATTGGTTAAAAAAAACACTAAACAAACAATTGGTGAAAGAGCTAGGGAGACAACTAGGAAAAAAACTAAGTAGACAGTTGGGGAAAAAAGTTGGGGATACAGTTGGGGGGAAGGTTGTGGAGATTATTAATTTGAGGGCTGAGGAGAAGAGACCTAGGGAAATGGTTTTGGATGTACCCAAAGATATTCCCAAGGACACCACCTGAATGTAAGCTTTGGGGGGGGGAGGTGGGGGATAGTGGTATAAAAGGAAAGACGTAGATGAATTATATGTGATAATTTATGCTTTCATAAAGGAGGAAATGATGAAAAAGTGGAATTTTTTTTCCCACGATGAAAGACATGAAGGCTCCCTTCAAATTTAACAATAAATTTATACTTGTAAAAATAGCCATTGAAATGTGCACCCACATTGGGAACACCATTATATACCATGTTTGTGAAAATAATTTTTTTTTTCAGCAAATTGTTCTCGCTTCTACAAACTTGTTCTTGTTCTTTGCATGCGACATTTTTTTATGACACACACTTAACATGTTGTCAAAGAGAGGTTTTAAGCAAATTTTTTGGGCATTTGTAAGTGGGGAAGTAACCATACTTAAGGGTTTTTAATGTTGGTGTCAAGCTTCCTACATTCAACTTCCACTTATGTTTCAACATGCAATTGGATAATATGCATGTTCTAACTCTTGAGCTCTCCCCTAGGAAGGACAAAAGTACCTTGGGGAGGGTTTTCAACTCTCCTTGGGGAATATTAATAGTTCCTCAATGAAGGCTCTAAGTTTTCCCAAGGAAAACCAAGAATTCTTTGAGGAGGGATCTAAACTTTCCTTAGGGAATGCTAAAAGTTTGTCGGGAAGGTTTTCAAGTCTTTCTAGGAATGCCAAAAGTTCCCTTGGGAAGGTTCTTAATCCTCTTGGAGGAAAACCAAAACTTCCCTAAAGAGGGTTTTTGATTCTCCCCGAGGAATGTTAAAAGTTTGTAAAGAAGGTTCTCAAGTCTCTCCAAAAAATGCAAAGAGTTCCCTCAGGAAGATTATCAGTCCTCTTGAAGGATAACCAAGACTTCCTTGAGGAGGGCTTTCAACTCTCCTCAAAGAATGCTAAAAATTGCATGGGGAAAGCTCTCAGCTCTCCCCAGGGAATGCCAAGAGTTCTCAGGGAGGCTTTAAGTTCTCCATGGGGAATGCCAAAACTTCCCTAGGGAAAGTTGAGATCCTTCTTCAGGCAACTCTTAGCATTCCTTGAGGAAAATTAATAGCCGTCCTTGGGGAACTTTTGGCATTCCTTGGAAAGAGTTGAAAGCCCTCCCCAAGGAACTATTGGTTTTATTCGGGGAAAGCTCAAAGCCCTCTTAGGGAATTTTTGGCATTCTTCAAGGTGAGCTTAGAGCCCTCCTGAAATAACTTTTGGCATTCCTTAGGGAGAGCTCGAAGCTTTCCCTGAAGAATTATTGGCATTATTCAGGGTAGGCTTGGAACATTGTTTCTATGATGTGTTCCTTAGGGAATGATAATAATTCCCTAGGGAAGGCAATCAATTCTCCTAGGTAACAATAGAATTCCTCGAAAAGTGCTTTCATCTTTCCTTGAGAATGAAAATGGTTCCTTAGGTCAATATACGTCTTGTTCTTCAATATGCCAAACTAAGTTTTTAGGATGAGTTGTTTCCTGGAGGAACATACAACCATTCCCTCGAGAGGTTGAATATGTTTTCCTTAGGGGGATTCGTACTCATAACTAAAAGCTTTAAGGTTGGTTAAAATGTGTGGGGTTGCAATGTTTCAATCTCATGCCATCAACAAAGTCACATTTCCACTTGAAGATAAGGGAATTTCGACTTGTGACAAGTATTGAAAGACTTGTCATGGGAGTGGCACATGCCAGCCTCTAATCAAAATTTCCATGCTTCCAACTTTCCACATATGTGTTTGAATTTTGCCAAATTTTGACATTGCATTTAGTCATTATTTCCCAAAACATCAAATAGAACACCAATAACTTTTAGGATTGCACTAAGGATAGATCACAAAGGGGTCGAAGGAGTTGATGGTGTGTGTATGACTAGACTTTTTGATGCCTTGGATGCCCATGGGACGCTAAATCCTTGATTAGTTCTATTATGGGCTTGGGAAAAAAAAAAACCTTGTAATGCAACGAGACCACCTCCCACTATCCCAAGTTGTGCTACATGTCAAAATAATAGTTTCAGGTGGAAAATTAGGCCTCATGTTCATGAGCACAACAATATGGTGCTTGCATATTGGGTAATCACAAGATGCCCATTTAGAGTGGGGATTCCTAATTGTATATTATGTATCTTTGTGTGACTATGACCACATAATTGTTATTCTTTTGTTTTTAGACATGGGGAGATGGATGTGCAAACATGGGGTTTTTTATGCCAACCACCATGCATTAGACAAGTACTTTTCTAAGCAGTAATTGGCCTCCCCATTTGCACATGCCCGCATAGAGCAACCACATTGGAGACTAGTTGATGAATCAACTAGTTTAATCTCCAACCTTCCAACCTACACATCATGTTTTTCAACCTTTCCTTCAAGTTTCCATGATAAAACTCTATAGTTGCATTAATGTGTTTGTTGCATACCATATATTCCTCACACCTATGCACCACATACCAACTTTTGGCGCCCAATATGCATTGATGTAATCAAAAAATGGCTTAGTCAATAAATACTTAGTGTGGAGTTGGCAAAGATTATTCAAGGCCTCTCTTTCAACTTTGGCTTGTGTTAGACGTGCTTTTAGGTGTATTGAAACCCTTTTTAGATACATGACATCCCCCATTTCGGCAAAGGCTTGCAAACAAACCATGGGGTCAATAACTTTCTTGAAGCCAAGTTTAACAAATGTGCCAAAGGTAGAAGAACATGGTCGAGTGTGGAAAACATGCCTTACACATGAAAAGGACCGAGTATTATCTCCGGGACCATTTGAAACTTCCAGAAAAAATTGAACCATGCCACTAATTTCCTCGGAAAATTTACTCTCCTCTCCAGATTGAATTTACCCAACCCCTATTTCTTTGGAAATCTATCCTTGGAACCTAATTCCTTGGATTACATTTATGGGAACTTACTCCTCGGGGGTAGAAAATGGATTCCCAAGGGAAAGGGGATGGTGGTGAACTATATCTTTGGGAACATTAACAAATAAATACCTAGAATTATTCCCCAAGGGAGTTCATTTCAATACATTTTTTTTTTCGAGGGAAGAACATCCACCCCTCTTCATAATCATCATAAGGATATTTAAGAGTTATATTTACTAAATTGCGTTTATTTTTGCATTAATGTCATGAACAATAAATGCATTTGGATTCCATTTACGAAAATCATGTTGGAGTTTGGCTTTCAATGTTATTAACCATTGTTGAATGTCCACACTCATATTCAAACCGATATGGTTTAAGCCACATGAATTCCATTTTGTCATTCTTGGAATACCATGAACGTATACAACGAGATTTGTGACAAGCAAAATGTTAATAACTATGAAGACCATGTTGATCATGAAAAGATGACGCATTGACAAAAAAAAATCGACAATACCTTCTTGTCATTTGTTCCAAAAGTTATGTCGCAAACAACAACCTTTTCATACCTAAGATCCAACATTAGTTTTATTTAGTACAAAATCTAAATGTTGAAAATAAATTTGAGGTCAAACAATTTTGAGCCAAGTGGTTATTATTAGAAAAAAATGATTTCGAGATTTGCATTCACTTAAAGCTTGACACTAGTTGTGATGTCCCTATGGTGTTTGTATTCCAAATTAACATACAAATCCACAACATTGCAAATATCATGTGGGAGGACAAAATGACAATGAGTCCATGATTATTTTGGTGGGATCTTCATCAAAGTAGTGTTGTTCATCCTTCGCCATGATTTGTGCAATGGATAGACCAAACCTAACATTGTCCATGATACAATCTTTCATGGCTTGCCCCAATCGTGGCACATATTTTAGGCGCATACCTTTAAACATTGTGGCTCGATAGTTGTGACAGGGAGCACCTTGGTTGTCAACATGCTCCATGTAATAATAGGTCCAAGGTCAAGTGCCCAACCCTAAAGCCACATTGATAACCAATTTTGATGGATTTTTTGTGTGCTTGTTTCGCATTTCTTCGAGCTACCTTTTTAGCCAATCCATTCCTGGATTTTCCACATGTTTGTCCTTAAGCCCACATGCACAATGATATGAAAACATTTTGAAACCATTACTGATTCTAGGCACTTCAAATGAACCAAGAGGAATTGACATACATTTCTTTAGAATAAATTACATTTCTTCTCCAAATCAATTACATTCACCATTTAGAAAGTCAGGTACTTTCAACCATGGGGTCCAAGCATGGTAAATTAAATTACAAATGCCCTTTATGAAAAATAGCCATCAAGTAGGCTTTGATTTGTTGAACTTAAAAAATATTATTTAGTTCAAGGATTAATATGAACATTTTTTTCAAAATTGTTAAAATTTTAAATTAAAATTACATGTTTAAAGTAGGTTTAAATATATTCATGAAAATTCAAACAAAGCTCAAAATCTACTTTATAGCCTTTAAGTAGGTTGTAAGTAGATGAAATAATACATTTTTATTTTTTAAAATTAATGGGGCCCTAAAATGTAATGTGGCTATCTTTTTCACAATCTAATCAAAATATATTTAACTTGTAGGGTAAAAGTAGGTTTGAAAAAAATATTTGATGATCAATTTAAAACATACTTAATTTGTTACTTAATTTTGTTATACTAAAGTTTTTAAAAATTTACACTCAACTTACCATAAACCTAATGGAGTCATAGATGTTTTCAAAGTGAAACATAAAAAATGTTCCAATATACTTTCTAGTGTTTTTATAGAATATTGTCATAGTTTAAAATGGAATTTAAAGCAAAGGTATTTTTTAGTCTAATTTACCATGTTTGGACCCCATGGAATGACAACATATGAACGATGCATGTGGAAGCCATGCCCACTTGTTTACCTTTCCACCTAATGAGGTTCATAGTAACCTTGAGGAAGGTGTTGCAGTTCAATGTACAGACATGCAAAGTTTCCCCTTGGTGCATTAACTAGACTAATGAACTTCACATATATAACATCAATTATAGAATTTGTCATTCTTATAACAACACTAAACAAAACAAAACTACAAATGTGCAATGCGTAAAAACAAAAAAGGAAGAACTTCCACTAAGATTGTGATAAGGATTAAAGTACAACAAATACAAGTGGAATGAATTCAAAAAGATTATGCCTTGCATTAAAGGGCAATTTCCTTCTATCCACAAGGTTTTAAAATATTTGATGTTGTTGTCAATTTTGAATCGATCATAATGAGATCAAATATTGTCATTTCACAAATTTTATTTTTTTCCCCCAAAAATGGTTGGATAATTCTTCCCTAGGGGAACTTGGTGGATGTCAAACAACTACGTGGGTACGATCACAATCAAACGAGCCAACATGATTATTATGCAAAAGGATTGTGGCTCTTTTATAATCCTCATGACTTTTGCATATAAAGGATTTTTTACATAAAATCTTTTAATATTTGTTACTAAAAATATTCATAGTTTCTTAAATACATCACATTTGATTTATTTTATTTTTCAAATAACTATGAATTTATTTTTTTAAGTGTAAAACTTTTGCTAAATTGTACATTTCGTCTTGAAAAATTATCATAATTTCAATTCCTTCCCATATATGTTAAAGTCTTTGGGTATTAGTTTTTTTAATCATAAGCTATAACTTTGTTTTGTCATGAGTATTACAAACCATTTGCATGTTATAAGGACTCTTGAACTTTTGAGATTATAAAAACATAAATTAAATTTTAGAAAAAAATCAAATTTCATAAACTTTAAATTATGAATGTTTTTTTATTGTGGGCAATAAATTGCTATCAAGTAATTTTTTTTATCATAAATAATTCTTTATTGAAAACGTCTTCGGCATAGTCCTTTGTAAAATGTACTACTTTTGATGTAATTGTTTTTCAAGTTCAAAAGTCCTTTATTAAATTGAAATCCAAAAAAAAAAAAGATGATTTTTTATTTGAATTTTTAAAAATTCATATTATTCATTTAACATAACTTCCCATGATTAACATGACATTAAATTGGCACCACATAAATATTTGCAACAAATTGCAAAAAACATTTGTTATTTGATGAACTTTTTGGCTTGTTTGATTGTTATTGCCCCCAAATGTGCAATCGAGCTAGGTTTTATGATGAAAACCATCCCTACACATAATAACGAGCTTGTCATGGAAACATTATGCCTTGAAAATCATGACAATTTTAAAAATATTTCAAGGTTTCCTAGGGCGAAGATGTGTCCCTAGGGATGGAAAAGGAGATGGGCTGGGGAAAAGATGTTCCTTGGGGAGAAGGTGGGCATGGGGAGGATATGGGGCTAGGGAGAAGATGTGGTCCAAAGAGAAGATGTGTCCCCATGGAAAAGACAGGGACGTGGAGAGGATGTGGCTTGTGGGTGAAGATGGGTTCAAGGATGGTTCCACGGGGAGGAGATGGGGCTAGGGGGAAGATGGGCCTAGGGTAGGCCTCATAAATTTGTGCGTTTGCACAAATTAAACAAAATAAGCTAATTTGTGTGCACTGTTTCAGTCAAAGTTGTGCATCCATGGATCTTTATAATTGCGACACCTTTGGGGCAAGAAAGGGTTGTTTATTGTTGTAATGCATGGATGGGCGGCATTTGGCACTTATATGATCCAAATCCAATTCATCTGCTTACACTTCAATAGTCTCTTTAGCGTTAGATTGGTCATGGATGAGCGATTGTTGTCCTTTTCCTGTTTCAAAATGGAGAAATTTGACTTGATCAATGTTGTCTTTAGGAACGTCCTCGTCAGCCCGTCGTAGAATTAGAGTAATCGATTGAAAGGGACGTCGATCTTGTCCCATGCCTTATTGAAAGACATTGTGTGTTTGTATGGGTTCATGATTTGCGTGATGTGCTAGTCGTTGTTGTACCACCGGATCGAGTCGCATTGTTCAGCTTTGATCTTGTCAATTTCCTCTTCGACCAGAAGCGATCAAGATGAGGTTGATACACATTTAACATGTCCGAGATGAAGTGTCGTGGCACCACCTTGATGAGCTCATGCAACACAACAGGCAGTGCGTTGAGCTTGTTCGCATTGTTGTTGTTGTCCCGCTCGGCCTTGACATGGTTGCATCCGGCAACAAAGAACATGACGAACTGGGCAATCTGCATCACCAAGTCCTTCTAGTTGTCCTCGTCAAGGTTCGCATAACACTCCTAGCTGAATGACCCCTCATCTTTAACGTGTTTAACGATGTGCTAGTGTTCAATGCACCAATCACCATCAATGTAGAACTTGTTTTCAATGTCCTCTTCGTCGTCATCGATCTCAATGATGCCCTTGACTTTGAACATACCAATCAACAGGTCCTTGAAGAGTTTGACCTTGATCTTCTACTTGATGATGATGAGCGATCAATTCTACAGTTGGACGATGATCTTGTTGATTGTTGACATGATGACGAGTGTGATTGTCCACCATTTGGTCGATGGTGACTTGAAGTCCGCATGGGCGTTCATGTGTTTGACGATCTGGCGTCAGTGCGAAATGTAGAACTTGAATGTGCTATCGAGGTGCGCCCATCGGTTCGTCTTCTTTGGGCACATTTCGTCGTTCATATCCATGATGAATTTTTCTTGGCAACGCAGGTGTAGGCACCACTTGTAGACAACTTCAAACCACTACGCATCTTGAGACAAGGCAACAACGTTTTTGATGACAATGTCAATTTGATGCGACACGACCAAATGTGTAGCACTAGGAACTTGGTGACTTGTTCGAGGAAAGTCATGACGCCATGATGGCATCCGGTCATTGTGTTCTCGCCATCGGTCGACACGAACACAAGCTTGGCACGCCAAATCGTTGTCACATCGTTCAGTGCATCCAATAAGCGAGCTATTAGGTTGAAAATGTTTTCAACAACGTGCCACTCGAACATTAGGATGGCGACCAAGTGCAGATTGGACAAGTCATAGCTGACACAAATGTGGATGCGCATGTCGAAGAATAAGCTGCTACGATGCGTGTTGCCATCCTTGACAACCAAGAATGCCAAATCGACAAATGCAACAATAGATCCGTGATCTTATTCAAGTTGGTGGCAACTAGAGCGTGAACGTACTTGCCGATGTTATGATCGTTGATGCCGCCCATCTTCTACACTTTAAGGTAGACCTTAGTGTGACGATGTTGGGACGTCAATCATGTACATATCGTCGTCCTCGTTGAGCTTGAAGAACTTGATTGTGTTGCACTTTAAAGCAATCTTCTTCTTTGCCTTCTTGCGGATCAACTCCATGTTCATGTGGTGGTCCTCCTCATCCTCCTCATCGACATCATCGACGCCAGTGAGGATTTAATCGTCATCACGATAGAACAACTTTTTGATGATGACATCGACAATCAACAATGAGATAGTGAAGTGAATGGCCTCCTGGCCGGTGTTAATGTACATGTGCATCGTGTTTGCGCGCTTGACCTTGTCGTTGAAGTATGCCTTTTTGCTGTTGACAAAAAGGTCATTGTATTCCTCCCATGTCTTGACATGTTGCGTCAAGTGCGACAGATAGTGCTGCTTGATGAACGATGCTTTGAAGATATGAATGTTATTGGTCGACTTGCGTTTGCGACTTGTCAACCTGACATTTCGGTTGTGGTACATGCGGATAGGCAACACACGCCCGTCATGACCGGTGTATTACCTTTCTTTTCGAGTTCGACAATATCGAACCAAACTCCAGCGCATGCTTGCGTTGGAATGACGTAGTGCGCTTGGTTGACGTAGACATGGTGATAGCACGAGCCGATTTGCCTTTGGTCTGAGACCTCCACGTACTCACACGCATTGTTGCAACCCTCTCGGTGTGCCCGGAAGTACGAAAATGTTTCCAGAGCCTAGATAATACATGTGGTGGTGCGACACGCACTTCTTGCCGCCTTGTTGCTGCCTAGGACACACATTGCGCGCATATGTCTTATTTTGTGCACTGACGCTACCCTTATTTGGTGCACTTCGTACGTCTAAAAATAGAATGCACAAAATTATGAGGCTTGGCCTAGGGGGATGATTTAGCCCCAAGGATAGTGTGATCCTTGGGAGTTGGGGAAAGGGATTGGGAGTAGTGGGCAAGGGTGGGCAAGGGGGAAAATTTTGTCGTTAGTTGAGTTGGGATGGGGCTTGGTTTCGGCGAATGAGCTAGAAGAATTGGTAGGTGGGTTTGCGTGGGGGTGGGTGGGGTTTGATTAGGTTATGTAAACTAGGGCAAGCCTAGTAAACAACAAGGTTTGACTCATCCGGGTCGATAACCTTGACTACCAAGACACGTTGCACATCATGCCATATTTAATTCATTGGTACTTTTTAGTGTTTGCCCCACAATTACACTTGAAGCTATATAGTTCCTTGTATTACATTGTTTCAAGGAATCCAACCATGGGGATTTGTAGCACACATTGGGTGTAGTAAGGTGTTTTTTTCAATTTTGTGGTTTCCAAATTTTGGTTAATTTTGTAATAAAAGAACTCAAATTTAAACAAAATTTTCTTTTCCATAAAAGATTTGTCAACAAAGTGCAAAAAATAGCTCCCCCTGCCTCAAAAATAATGTCACTTTGCACATTATAAACATCAAACAAAGATTGAATGCAATTGGATGATTCAAAGGGAAGAAATTAAATGTTTGATAAAATGATAACTTTGATTACAAATCTACAACAACAACAAAAAAATGTTAGAATATGGACAATAAAAGTTGAAAAAAATGTGCACATAAAAAAGTAAAAGAAACAAAAAAATAATCTTGTCTTCACTAAAGTATTCAATTTCTTTAGGGGAAGACTTTAATTCACACTTGCCTTTTCTCATTTTTGCTTACCCTTTCCAAAAATTTTGAGCCAAGTTATGCATTTTTGTAAATCTTCTTAAGTAGATTCGATTTAAGTCTTTGCAAACTTTTTCCTTTGTTGTAGCACATTGAAAGGCTTTAAAAAATGCATGACTAAACCTTTTCAACCAAACTACTTTCCACAATTTGTAAAAGAAGATGGTTTTTGACAATTAAAAGACCTAAGTCTTCCAAAACATTTTTTTGCTATTCTTTTGTAGCAAAAAAACTAGAGATGGAGTTAGAAGAAATGTTTGGTCTCTTTTTGGAAGGTTGTTTTTCATCTTCCTTCCAAAGACAATTAATTTTTTCTTCAACCTTCTTTAAAATATTACAATGATTTGAGTTGAAATGTTTCCTCAATGCATGTATACCATTAGTTGTGTTATATATAATTAATCGTTTCTTAGTTTGAGTTTTTGGATTACATTTAATATTGAATTATTATGACAAAGAATACAACGCATAGTTTGAGGAATTGTTACATCATTTTTTTTGTTATCATTAATGCAATAAAATGCCCATCACAATGCATTTTTGCTATTTGCTCTCCAAAATATTCTTTGTGCATGCAACTTCTTTAAATTATTATCATTCATTTTTTAATTCCTACTTCCTTTTGTTTAAAAACCTCCATTTTCTTTAGGTTTTGACAAAGGTTCATCTTCCATATTTACTTCGTTCATAAATACATCACATGTACTTTAGTTTTTAGAATAGTGTTCCATGTTTAATTTGATGTGAGATTAAAAATTAGTACCTTAATGAGTAACGATTTAAAAATATATATTTTATAATTTTTTTTAAAAAAAAACACATATAAGCAATTACACAATGCAATCTACCTTGTAAACAAAAAAATGCATATATTTTATAAACTTTCAAAAAAAGTTATGGGGTTTATAGGGGGGAAAAAGTTTATAGTTTATATGTAAGTTCAAAAAATCCCGCAAAATTATATATATACATATATTTGGCACGTTATGAAAATAAAGAACACAAAATGAATTAAAAAAAACTCAAAACTAGAAAATAAAAAACTAAAAAAAATGGAAAAATGAAAATTAATTCACCTTTAATGCTTGAGAGTTGGTGTTAAAGCTTCAAGCTCCAACTTGCATATGGCAAGGGGAGGGGAAGTATCATATCAACCAAGGAAACATAGTAGTAACAATGTAAGAAAAACAACAATAGTTGGGCTAATAGGTACTTGAAATGAAAGAGGAGTGATAGCAAAAGAAAAACAACAATAGCAACCCAAGAAAAGCAATAGGGGTAATGTGAGAAAAGTGACAATGGCATCACGATAAAACTAGAAAAGGCACTGCGAGAAGGCAACATGAGAAGAACAATAAAGGTGATGCGAGAAAAACAAGGGCAATGTGAGAAGGCAACCCGAGAAGAATAGCAATAACAAAGTGAGAAAAACAACAACAATAATAACAACAACACAAGAAGAATAGCAACAAAACTATGAGATGGTAGTGCGAAAAGGCAATGCAAATAGCAACGATAATGAACATTTAACATGAACAACAACAATAATGCAAGAAGTCAGTGTGAGTAACAATGATAGTGCAAGGAGAACAACAACAGTAGCACAAAATAAACATAACCAATAAGAGCACAAAAAGAGCATAGCCAACAACAACACTACCACACAAAAAAAAAGTCATTGTGAAGAGAAATGAAGCTTGAGCTTCATTTTTATACAGTTCCTTTATCCCTAACCCTAAACAATGTCTCGCCTCCCTAGGTGGTGGCAACTATTTAGGAACCATAAACTATTGACAATTGGATGGAAGTTCTATGAGAAAACTTGTCTAATCCTTCTTCTTAAAAAAAGAACCAGTTTTCATAATTGATTTTAGTTCATGTGAGAATTGGAATCGGTTTTCACTTTGATTTTCGTCCATGTGAGAACTGGAAGTTGGTTGTCAATCTGGTTTTCACAAGCAGCTATGTCAATCGGTTCTCACCATGAGAGTCGGTCTGAGAGTTGGGTCAAAACTAGGTCACGATTCGAAAATCGCCCAACACTGGTTTTTACCTATTGTTGTACTTTTAAAATATGGGGCGCAACTGCAGTAGCTGCTGCAGCCTAGGCTGTTAGCCACAACCCGTGAGGCATCACTTCAGCAAGGGGCAAAGGGGGAGGTTGTTGTTCTAGCCCCCATTTGCCCATTTAAGTTGTGCATGTGCCCAGCCTAACAGACTGGTCAAACATGAGTAAGAAATACAATCTTATATATAAAAACAACAGTGGTGTCTGTTTGTGACAGGGTTGTCTGTTTTGCAACCCCCCAGATGACAGATGACAAATTCTATGGCAGAACCGGCCTCTAAATATACTTGGTCTGTGACAACGCCATGAGACACTCCTGTTTTGGCCACAAATCTAATCAGCAACTGGGGCGAAAACACGGGCAACCATTTAGAAAGTTAATGTGCGAGGGGGGGGACGGGCGGGGAAGGACCAGGCAAGGGGGGGGGCCAACACAGGCGGGGAAGGATCGGGCGGGGAAGGACCGGGCGGGGGGGAGCTCGACGGGTGCATTATGCACTGGGTTCACACTAGTGTATAAAAATGGTCCAAGAACAGCTTGTTATAGAGATCCACTCTTTGTCCAAACAGAGGGAACTTACAACTTACATTACATTTTATTAATGTCATGGTCACTTGTGTAAAAGGGAAGGAACTACTGCTTTCAGTGCCCTCAGACCCATGAAACAAGGGCGACACCTGCCCTAGGTCCAAACCGGAAGGCATTTACTCCACCTTTGGTCCAAGGCAGAAGGCACTGACTCCATCCCCGGTCTAGGGCGAAAGGCACTGATAGCAGTGCCTTCCCCTTCGTAACAAAAGAGGACATCGACAGTTCACGTTGCATTAAAATAAACTGGCCCACCACCAAACAGAGGCCGATCACCGGACACCCATGTAGTGTTGCAACTAACCTATGTTAGAACAAAAAATTGCTTATGAATGTTGTCTATTTAATCCTTTACCAGACGCCTGCTTGAGAAAAAAAGTTCTAGGTTTTTCATATGGGTGACCAGCCATCAAATTTAAATGTTTGGTATTAGGGGTTTAGGTGGGTACATTTGTAAAAAAATTGAATAGTTTACAAGGGACTAGTTTAGTGATGGGCCATGAGTTGCTTTTCATTATGCAAGGGGGGAACATGAGGGTACTTTTAATGTTTTGTGGTTGGAAAAAAATGGTCCAATTTTATAGCAACCCCAAGTTTGGGGTGGGAATGAATGTTTGGTCATAGGCAATTGGACTACACATTAAAATGAGCATCATCAATTTGGTGATGGGGTGCAAAGGTCATGCTAAATAGCACATAACTAACAATAAACAAGGATTAGGGTTTATAAAAATCCTATGCAAGAATAACAATTACACATTAATTAAGGAAGGACTTCCAATTTCCCCCCAAATTCAAGCACATCCCATTCCCACCAAAATTAACTTGCCCAAATTCACAAGGCTATGGTGCAAGGTTTGGATTCACAATCTATCTTTCAAATTCACAAGCAAAACTCTTTCAACATGTCAAAGCGCCAAATTGTGACAAGGATAATCTAAAATCTTTCATTAACATTTTGAAAGCATATGGGTTAGACCAGCAAGGTGAGAGTTATAGATTAGAAACAAAAGTCCTAGCATGTCAACCAAATCAAGGAGGGCATCTTAGAATAGCCAAAGAGGAGTTACATGAATTAGAGGTAGATCTGCAAAATCTAAATAGTAAAGTAGCCAAGTAAGATTTACGACAACTTGAACATCAAGGATCGAATCCTAGTGCTGTCAAAGAAGAAATAGGAATCTAGGATTTAAGGGTGGATGTAGAGGGACAACTAAGAAAACTTGCAATAGATGAACTTTACAACCAAAAGTTCAAGAAGTTCTTATATTATCGTTGGGTGCAGAGTTCTACAAGTTGTAGATACAATCTAGGTAGTCATAAGAGAGGCAAATTTTATCTAACTCCAAGAAATCATAGTTTGTTGTACACACCTACTACATGTACAAAAACAACATATTCGAATTTAGTTTAAGATGAGTTTGAACAATTTTATGCAATAATAACTTCTTCCCACAATTAGAAAAATATGCATTTCAGACATACCCTGATTTGTCATACTTCCTTGAAAGTTGGGCAAAATAAAAAAAATCAAGTTTGTACCTCTTGTAGGGCTAGATAACACACCCCCAACATGTTGGAGGTTGGAACCAGGGGGATTTACATCATGATGATCAATGTGCCTTGTAGAAGACGAAGTGGATTGTAGGAGGAGCCAAGCCAAAATAAGGAAAATGTCCCACCATCTTTGGGACAGGAACTAGTAAAAAAACATAGAATTGTTAATAGATGCAATCTTTTAATCACTAGAGGCAAATGAACCAATGAAGCATTAGAGGAAGCCATGGATGCTATTGAAAATGGGACAACTTCATTGAGGAAGGCAAATAGGCATTGGAACATACTTCTTACTTCATTGTCTAATCATTTGTATGGGAAAACAAAATCTAAGAAACTTGGACTAGCATGCGTGTTAATAGTAAAAAAATATCAAGCTATGGTTGCTTGGGTTTTGTCTATGCAAGAAGTTGGCTATTAATTAGCCTACAACAATTAAAAATGAAAGTGGCATAACTAACTCAAACAAGGCCAACACCTTTTTGAAGGGGGCTACTAGGGACCTCTTGGTGGTATTGGTTCATGAGGTGACATTCTAAGTTCAACATTCGTCAAGCTAAGGGATTGGATATTAGCCGAACACAAGGGTTACCAATTCAATCTTGTTAAAACTTCTACCAAAACTTACAATCCTTTTACAAGAAACATAACTATGTTGTGGACCATATCTGGAATTTTGATGAAACGTGCATTCAAGCGGGAGGACAATTAGGAGCAAGGGTTTTTGCAAAATGAGGTTCACACCGAGTGTATAACACTATCCCAAAATCTAGGGAGTGGTTGATTATTAATTGTGTCGTCAATGCAACGAAAATAACACTGCCATGGTTCAACATATTTAGAGGAGAGAAGATATGTGATGACTACATACAACTCTACAAACCAAGAACTAACATGGCTATACGATCAAAGGCATGGATGATTACCTCCCTTTTCAAAAAGTTTTTGTCTTTTTTAAAGGATTATACCAAGTGAAATATCTTTAACAAACATGCATTTGCTCATCTTGGATGGGCATGGACGAGGCAATGTGAACAATCTAAAGAGTTTGGGTTGGATATGATTACTCGGCCTTCCCATACATCTCGTGCACTTCAACCATTGGACGTGGCTTGCTTTAAGCCTTTCAAAATTGCTTTTAGAAAGGAAAGAGACAACACAATGGTTAGAAGGAATTACACAAAACCAAATAAGATAGCATTAGTAGGGTGGGTAGACAAAGCACTAGACCTGACATTTACAAGAAAAAATATTATGTCATAGTTCAAAGGTATATGGATTTGGCCACTTAACCCTGGGGCCATGGATTCAAAAATTGGTCCTAGTACTATATATACATTGCGAAATTTAGTTAAGGAAAAAGAAGAATTAGAACATGAAGGTGGTGAACAATACTGGATAGAACATACAACTACAAAAAAGCTCATCAAAATAAGGTCAACGAAAAAAATTCAATTGCTGGTCTATCTAAAGATCAACCTAGGTATTATGTGAACATGCCTAAAATTCCTATAATCATTAACCATGCATTTGTAATAGAGTTAAAGAACATAGTTGAAAATTTGGCACAAACTTCATTGGGTGAAACTTTAGAGTTTAGAAATTTTGGAAGTTCAACTCAAGTGGCATCAACACATGGGTGTCATGGTTTGCTGTCATTACCACATCTGCTTGCAAGAAGGACCAGTGGAAGAGGACCATTAGTGGACTATTTTCAAAACCATGTTATAACTTTAGAAGAATATTTGAGGATTATGCAACAAAAGGTCATTTAGAAAGGGAGCTAGCATAATAGATAAGAGAAAATAGAAAGACAAGAAAGATAAGAAAAACATGCAAGGAAAACACTTATAGTGTTGATTGCAGCTGAAAATTTGGTTGAAAAATAATTAAAACAACAATGGGCCAATTTCATTGTAGCTTGGTCATCTTCAACAATTAAAGAGGTAGGAGATAGATTTCACTACAATTTCAAGGTAGGTATGCAAGTTGATCCTTTTAGATATAGGGGTGTCAACCTTGGTTCAACATCTACAAAAAAACAAGCCCAGTAGCGAGCCAAGGCTCGAATGCAAGCCAGAAAGGAAGTTGCAACATCCTTGCAACAACTAATTGCATAATTGAAGTTAAAAGGGTGGGTGTAGGGGGTTTGATGTTCAATGAAATAAAATATGATCACAAAAAACCACAAGGGGTTAAATTGAATATGAACAAGTGTGAAAAAAAAACAACATTGCTAAAGACGAATAAGAAAAAAACAATAACAATTGAAAATGAACAAAGAAAAGAGAGAGGGGAGCAACAACTATTAGTGAAAATGAACAAAGGAAAAAAAAGAAGGAATAACTGCAGTTGCAAATGAACAAAGGATAGAGAAGAGGAACAACATCAATTGTTGTTGAGAATGTACAAAGGACAGAAAAGAGGAGATGAAAATGTACAAAGGCTTGAAAAAAGGAGCAGTAGCAGTTGTTACAAATGAACAAAGGATAGAAAATAGGAGCTTTTTGTTTAAAGAAGAGGAATAGTAACAATTGCCAGTAAAAATGAATAAAGAACATAGAAGAGGAACAATAGCAATTGTTGCAAATGAACAAAAAATAAAGTAGTAAAAACAAAAAAGAGGAACAATAGTAGTTGTTGTAAATGAACAAAAGATAGAGAAGAGGAACTCTTTGTTTAGAGAAGAGGAATAACAACAATTGCTATTGAGAATGTATAAAGGATAGAATGAGGAACTAAGAATGTACAAAGGATTGAGAAGAACAATGACAACTATTGCAAATGAACAAAGGGTAGAGAAAAGGAGTTATGTGTTTAGAAAAAAGAAACAACAACAACTACTAGTGAGAGTGAACAAAAAATAGAAAAGAGTAGTAATAATTGCTACAAATGAACAAAAAATAGAGAAGAAGAGCTCTTTGTTTAAAGAAGAAGAGCATTGGCACTTGTAGGTGAGAATGAACAAAGGAAAGAGAAGAGGGGCATCATGAGCTATTGCTAGCAATGAATAAAACAGAAAGAAGAAGAACACCATTAAGTATTGGTGAGAATGAACCAAAAAAAAAAAAGAATACAACTGTTTAAGATGAGTTAAGGGGTAGTGTAAAAAGGTTAAAAACTTAGGAACATTGTAAAAGGGTCAAGAGGTGAGGAGTAGTGTAAAAGGGTCAAGAGTTGAAAAGTAGCATAAGAAGGTTAAAAGTTGAAGAGCAGCACACAACATAAAAAGGTCAAGAATTGAGAAGCAGCAAAACATAGCAACGTGAGAGGGTCAAAAGTTGAGGAGCAACATAACGCAACAACGCAAGAGGGTCAAAAACTAAGGAACAATTTAACGTAGCAATGCAAGAGGGTCAAGAACTGAGAAACAACACAATGCAACAACACAAGAAGGTCAAAAACTGAGGAACAGTTCAGTGTAGCAATGCAAGAGGGTCAAGAATTGAGGAACAACACAACACAACAATGCAAAAAGGTCAAAAGCTAAAGAATAGTTCAGTGTAGCAATGCAAGAGCGTTAGGACTTGAGGAGCAACATAGTGTAACAATGCAAGAAGGCATGAACTGAGGAACAATGCATGGAAGCAATGCAAGAAGGTCAAAAGTTGAAGAACAATTAAACATAGCAATGCAAGAGGGTCAAGATTCAATAACAACGCAACAAGAACAAGTGCACATGTAACAAAAGAGCAACAAGAACAAAACACTTCAATGAGGGGCACCACATGCACACACAAAACATTTGTCATTAGGAGCTTCAAGTAGAACCATGAGCACTCACCTTGAAAATTCCACGAGAGCGAGCCACCATCACCTTTAGAATTTCATGAAAACGAACATTTGAACCTGTGAACGAGAAATGAGGAAGAGAAAGTCAAAATTAGGTGCGGGTAGAGGAGAGAGGAGAGGGAAGGGGGAGGGGGTAGCAAGTTTGGGAGTGGTGCCACGTGGGAGAGTGACGGGTTAGTGACGGTTTAACAAACCCTAAGGTTTGATCACCAAACACATTTTTGTTTTATTTCGGGTTTTGATATTGGCCTTTGAATACAATGGCACGAAATTTTCAACATTTGTGACTAATTTGCTTATGTTAATGTTTGGTGATAATTAGGATTTATGACAAGTGTCAATGTGACACCCCCAAGCTCTTTTAAGGACTTACAACAAGTCCAAAGGTGAAAATAACGGAAGGAAAAAGAGTTGGGGTGCACTCTTTAGCTCATAACACTTTAAGGGTAGAGGGGCATGTTGGAGCTCTGGGATGGGGATTAGGAAGATTGACAAGCAACTCAATTACTCACACCACTAGAAGAAAAACATGTATTTGCAACTAGTCTTTACAACTAAATTTTAGTCATAAGAGACATTTTGCAACTAAAATCCTTTTAGTCGCTTAAGACAAGTCGCATGTGATAAACTAGTCGCAAATGACAAAGGGTATTGTATGAAAGAAATTTCATCCTTTGACTACATTGTATACGTATTGTCACATACGATTAAAATGCAACTATTTTGGTCACAATTGATGACAAATGATGTGCTGCCACGTGTCATTATATAAAAATATTAATATATAAAATTATATATATATATATATATATATATATTATTTTGAAATAATCCAAAACATTCAATTCAAATATTGGATGACTTTATATTATGACACGTGACCCAATGTAAGTATGCCATGTGGCATAAAATTGAATTTAATAAAAATGTTAATATTAGGTCGGTAGGTACATAAATAGGTGTCTACAAACCTAGGTTACATACCAACTTACCTACTTAGGTTAAAAAAAAAATAGGTAGGTTTTACCTTACTAGATCAAAAACCTATTCATATAAGTAGGTAGATACATAGGTCAACCTAGGTGGGTAGGTCAAACTAGGTACCTACCTAACTAAGTAGATAAGTAGGTTGGGAAGGTAAGTACTTTAGAAATGTGCATAATTTGTTTTTTTGTTTTGGGTTGAACCTTTTGATTTGCTCATCCCATGTGCACAAATTTTTTAATGTGAAATTGGATCACCATACCCCCTTGTTTATATAGTGTTCAAAATAGGAATGAAGAACAAACAATATGGGATAAGTAAGTTGTAATTTCAGAACTTTCTTCATGCCTTACTTTTTTAGTTTTTAGATTTCTAGACAATTCAAATACTAGATAATTAGATAATCATTTAAATAATAATGACTAAATTTACATATATTATACACTACAAATATTCAGTATTTATTATCAATTATTTAAATTAAACAATAACTTTTTAATATTTAACAAACTAGTTATCTAATTACTCACAAGTGATTAATACATAACTCATAAATAATTAAATAATTAAACTATTTAAAAATATTTTTATTACTTTTTAGAATCTGATCGAATTATATATAATATAACTAATGTAAAACTAGTTTAATGATTATAATATAAAATTTAAATATTTTAAATATTTATGTTAAAATTATAAGTAATGAATTAACAATTGTTATTAGAAAATAAATTTTTACATCAATTTTTTAAATATTATTATTCAACTAATTATATTACTTTGTATAATTACATTTATTGTGGTAAATATTATTATAGGTCAAGTAGTTTTTTTCTTGGTAATTATTACTAAAAATACATTTAAAAAAAACATAACGTTAATTTCATAATTACTGTAAAATTACTATAAATATTTATCATAGATTACTAATCAAAGAATTAATAATATTATACAATAATTCGTGAACCTAAAATCAGTAAAATAATTATTTTAACTATGTTGTAATTTTTCCAAAATTTTAATTGAGGTTTGAAGTTATAAATTACAAAGTTTGAATAATACCGATCAATTAGAAAACAATTATGCACATAATAATTAATTTTTATCTGAAGTAATTTCAATGATTTTAAAGTAATGTCACATTAATTACATTAATTAATATAAGAATATATATTAAACAATATACAAATCTATGTTATAACAATAATTATTAATGTAACTTAGATTTAATAAACATAATCATTTATAATTATTTATAAAAGTGATTTATTACGGATAATACTAGTATTTACACATTGGAAAAACCCTTAAAACTCCATCAATAATTTTTTGAATTAAAATATAAATTAAGATTCCAAAATAATAATTCAGAATTCAAGTATCAATTTTTAGATCAAATAATTTTTTTGAAGTTAAATTTAAAAATTCAGAATTGTAATGTCAATTTTTAAATTCAAATAATAATATTCAAAATTAAAATGTCCATTTTAAGACTCAGTTAGTAATTTTCTGAATTGAATAATAATTTCGAGAATCCAAAATAATTAATAATTTGGAATTCAAATTTCAACCTCAAGTCAAATAATTTCTCAAAATTTTAAATTTCAGAATTCAAATTTCAAGTTCAAATAAAAATATTTAAAATCAAAATGTTGATGTTTAAACTCAGTAATGTTTTTTGAACTGAAATACTAATTTTTAGATTCGAAAATAATAATTTAGAATTCAAATATAATGTTTTAGATCAAATTTTTTTTTTGATTTTAAATCAAAATTTCCAGAATTGAAATGTCAATTTCCAGATTCAATTAACAATATTCAACATTGAAATGTCCATTTTTAGACTGAATTAATAATTTTCAGACTAGAATTGGTAATTTTGAGAATCCAAAATAATAATTTTGGAATTGAAATTTCAGGTTCAAATCAAATGATTATTTAAAATTTAAATGCAAACTTTTCAGAGTTGAAATATAATGTTCATATCCATATAAAAATATTCAAAATTAAAATGTCCGTTTTTAATCAATCAATAATTTTATGAATTGAAATATTATTTTCGGATTCGAATAATATTAATTTAGAATTCAAATATCAAAATTTAGATCAAATAAGCCTTTTTGAATTTAAATTGAAAATATCATATTCAAATCAAAAATTTGAAATTCAAATAATGTTTTAAACCATTGAAATAACAATTTTCAGAGTCAAATATCAAGGTTCAAATTATTATATATATTTTTAATTAAAATAGTAGATTTGAGATTTGAAATATCAATTATCATATACATTAAAATACACCCGTATGTCATTGTAAAATACCTTGAGGATGCAACTAATTTGGTGACTATTGCGACTAATGGGACATATCAACCTATTAATGGATGAAAATAAATGTAAAATCAATCCAACCAATAGGATGAAATTTATAATAGTTGCATCATAGTTGTGAAAATGACCAAAATAGTTGAAATTTGGTTTTGTAATTGCAAATATTCCAAATCTAGTTACAAATGACTACAAGTCGAATGTAATCGTAAATGGAGTGGTTACATTTGGTTGATTTCTATTAGTGGACGGACCTGCACAAATTAAACAATAAATTAATTAGTGCATAACTGAAACACTTCTAGTGCCAGATGAACCACAAGTAAACACGAACCCACAAAATTCACCATAACCCGGACTTGGGGGAAGCCACTACCTTCCCCCTTATAGTATACTCTATGCATGGCCACGGGACTAGCACCAAAATGTCATTTTGTCTTGGGACTCCCAAGTGAGAGTCTTGAAATTCCTAAAATTAGGACTCTTGTGACTTTGGAGTCCCATAACTTTGTGTGAAGACCTCTGATTAAAGTGAGGTTTAAAGCAAAATTGTAGCCCTCGTTGAGAGCTTTTCAAGGGTATGTGGCACGTCACCTAAATGCAAGAAAATTGGGTTGATTTTTGACTTTTAGTGGTCAGGAGTCAAATTGGCAAATTGACTTTCAACCCTTCTTTTGGCCATAACTTGTGTTCTAGGTACTCAAATGGGTCATGTGAGCCATTTTAGACATCTACGTTTTGATATAAAGAACTTCTCAATCCAATGAATTTTGAACACTACAATCGTTGAGATTTGGGATTTCTAAAGATTTGAAAGTCCATTGGGACTTTAATTTCCAAAATGGGAGCTCACGTGGGAGTGTGGGGGTTCATTCCTTCACACTCTCTTGCACTTTCGTGAACATGAAATGTGATTTCTGGGCTCGTTCTTGCCCCGCACCTTTGTAAACCCTTGCCTTGGTCGAGAGTCCAAGGCTAGGGTTGCGACACATTGTTAAATGTTTGAAAATAAGTAGGCTTAATGTTTGATGACTTTTTATTTTGTTTCATTGAGGCCAAGATCTTGTAGAGCCCATAACTTTTGCGTCTGAAGTCCAAATTGCATGATCTAAAACGTATTAGGTGCACCCAGATCTCCTCTACAATTCATCTTTGGACCTCAAAGGCAACTGAAGTCGCATGAGATCGCCAAGTTCCTTTAAGTGTACTATGATTGGCCTCTCTACCCTACATGAATCTGCACACTTTCTTATGTGAGATCTCTTGTTCGAGGCTAGAGTGGAAAATTTTGGCCAATAAGGCTACCTCCAAATGCACTTAGACATTTCTCCTGGGTTGTTAGATGTTACGATATTATAAAGTTTTAAGGTTTTGTGAATTTTCAAGTGCTGCCATCCTAGTAAAATTTCATACCCGTGAACCTTCTAGGGAGATATTCTAATTGGGGAGCGCACCTCGATGAATGCGCCCCCTGTTGCTGAGTCACGGTCACCGGCAGTCGTCAGTCACCGATTCGAAAACAGCGCCTAGTTGTGATTACCTATGTACTGCCAAAGCGGGAGCAGGGGCGGAGCCGGGCCGGGCCGTGGTTACCGCCGGGCAAAACGTGACTGAACGGCCGGCTACGCTAGTTGGTTGTCCCTTTGCGCCATTTTGGCAGTTACAGCTCTGGCCAAGTGGCAATTGAGTGTGCAGGTATGGACTGGTCAAGAGGGTGGGGGGGGGTGCAGAATGGAGAAAACAAAACCCAAATAAAGTGGTCAGTGTTGGGGATGTTGGTAAACCAAGGCCAAGTGTAAACCAATAAGAAAGGTTAGGTGCACTTTTTTCATTGATCAGATAGTTATGTTCAACTTGCAAAATGCATTGAAGATTAAGTGTAGGGTAACGCCCTAGGGCTGGGCATTCCCAAAATAATGGCCCCCAATGGCCTGTTCTTTTCAGGATTGCTTTTGGCCTTGGGGGCCATTTTCTCTCATTGATATGTAGCAAAATGAATGAGGGCTTTTAAATAATAAGGATTTTTATTTGAAAAATCATCATGCATTTTACTAGATAGCAAATTTACAGCATGATGGACTAAACAATGTCCTTCTCATCTACCAAACCTCATAACTAGCTTTAGAGTCATCATCTGCATGATGCAGTTCTAACAACTTTACTATCCATTCTAAATTGGATGACAATAAAACTAATGTTTGTAAGTAAATTGAAGACCTTTGGATTGTCAAGGAATCAAACATCATTTCCCAGCAATGCTATACAACACATTGCATGATGCATTGCCTTTAAATGTTATGATTAGTGGAAATGCTTTTATGGGCTTGGTATGGCGATAACCAGGTTTCACCATCAGTGTTTTTTGTTGGGTGTGAAATTTTGCACAATACAAAAAACTAATAGAAAATGAATATTTTGTTTCATATTCGTTTTGTTTGGGGAAAAATTATTGCCACACTTCCAAAAAAAATCACTTGGATTCTAGAAGGGGAAGCATTTTTCTTCCCAGCTTTTTATATTTTGGACAAGTTCTACAAACCTGTCACCATTTAATGCTAAATCCTTCTTGGGATGCTCGCGTAGGACGCAACATCAGAAATTTTAAAAGAAAAACTATGTTCACCATCATTAAAATATATTCAATGAACTTATTATTAACCATGATATGACAGTGCCAATATGTCACATACTATATGTATGGCCACTAGTGGTCATTTTTATAGTATCTTTTGACCTTAGAACGGATTCAGCCAATATCTAGGGATGTCCAATGCTTAAATTATGGATATCCTTTGTTACATCTACAATGAATGGAACCCCTATTAAGATTGAACTACTTGTTCAAAGGTGACACATGTGCATGCATGAGTATTGGATGTTGAAAAAAGGTGATTATGTGGATTAGTCTAACACATTCATTTATTTTCCAATCTAAAAGCTAACTGAAATATTAGGAATATTTTAAAGTGAATTCCAAAGTGTATGTCCATTGCTTGTAATTTTTAAGGATATGGTTTTTTTAGTCAAAATACTTTATGATGTGAGAAAGAAGTCAAGTTACTTTAAAATCAGGATGATGATTGAATTTTCCCACTAATCTATACCATCATTATGCTTTTGTCTAAAACACAATGTCTTTATAATGTTTGGCCTCATTAATGAAAGGGGAGTATGGGTGTATATTCACCTCCTATATACTAAGATCAATCCATCACAATTTTCTAAGGTATACCACGTTACCATTGTGCCCATTCTTGAATCCACATACCTTAACACAATTCACAAATGTGGTCCATATGCCCCTTCTAAATGCTTTTGATATATTTAATTGTTCTATAGCCTAGTTTGAATGATGAGTATTTGGCATTCATGTAATCTTCTAGAGATTTCCCATGGTATTGTAGATTACAAATATGGCTTGATAAAATTGAGTCAAATTTATGATAGTACAAATTAGATGTTGGTTCAATAGAATTCTAGGTAGTGGGCAATGGTCATGTTACGTCCAACACTCATACAAGTTTTTAAAAGCATTTTGTGCTTTGATGTGGCCTTACATGACTTTGTAAATGTAGTTGGTTTTACAATGTATCCTCTTTACAAGTCCCTAATTTGGTTGAAACATATATTGAGATTTTCATAGTTTTGTAGATTACAAACAATGCTTATATAATAGAGATATATGTAAAGTGGCCCCTATTTGGGCCCTTCTTTTTATCTTTAACCCCTTCCTTCTTGGCAATCAATAAACAAGTGCAACAAGTTAAATGCGGTACTAGGTTTGATGCATTTGCAATATAATGCCCAACATGAAAAAAAATTCTGATTTTTCTTATTGTAATCACACCATGATTAATGTTGTAAGTATTTTTCTTACACAATAGCTTCAAAGAAAAAAATGTGATGTATTAGTTAAAATTTTCCTTTCACCTCAAAGGTCCAAGGTTCAATAAATTTTCTAACAAGCAAAAAAAATGAAAAATTTCATAGAACATTTAAATAGTTTTAAAACTTAGTTGCCTTTAGGAAGTAACTTTCTTAAGCAAAAAAAAAACTAAATGCCAATCCCAAGCAAGTTCCCCATGGAATAAGAAAAATTATTTAGTGAAAAAAACAACTTTTCTTGGGAGAAATGAATTTTCCTTGGGGAAGGGCACCTTTCTTGGGAAACAATGTACTTTCCCTAGGGAAAGACCTAAATTCCATGGGGAAATATATGTTCTAAATATTTTTGCAATCATGGTCATCTCATTTTTTAAAAATATAGTTTTGCAATCTCTGATTAGAAAGGTTTAATGGAGAGTTACAACTTTGTAGTTGAAAACACTATCACCAAAATTCATATGCAAAAGTTATGATCAAACAAAATTTCAAACACACTTGTTTCTTGGAGTAATTTAAGCTCTTTCTTCTTATGGGACATGATTGTTCCCCAAAGAAAAAAAGGTTAAAATTGTTCCTTGGGGTAATTTAAACTCCTTTTCCCCAAAGGACATGATTGTTTCATAGGGAAAAAACGTTTAAGTTGTTCCCCGGGGCAACTTAAAATCCTTATTCCGAAGGGAAAGCCAACTTCCCTTTGGGAAAGGCCTAAGTTCCCAAAGGAAACATATGTTTTGAATCTTTTAACAATCATAGTCATTTTATGTTTACTTTTATATAGGCTTATGATATATCATTGGAAAGGTCTAAATGAGAACTATAATTTTGTAGTTGGAAACATTTCTATTAGACCTCATATTCAAATGTTATGATGACACCAAGTTTCAAACACATCTTCTCCCTAAGGGAGTAACCTAAATTGTGTTCCCCTAGGGAGTAAATGTGTCCAAAACTTTGTGTCATCATAACCTTTGTGTGTTTCCAACTACAAAGTTATAATTTTTCTCAAGACCCTTTCCAACGAGAGGTCACAAGCCTATATAAAAACAAATATGAAATGATTATAATTGTTAAAATATTTGAAACATATGTTTCCTTATAGGGAAGTTCATTTTTCCCTAAGGAAGTTGGCTTTTCTTCAAAAACAATCATGTCCCAAGAGAGAAGGAACTTAAGTTACTTCATAAAACAATTTAAACCTTTTTTTCCTAGGGAACAATCAGGGGGAGAAGAAGTTTTTTTTCCTTTAAGAACATGGTTGCTTTTTGAAACAACTTAAGTCTTGCTATTTTGGAAACATGGTTATTCCTTAGAGAATAACCTAAACTCTTTATTTATCTTGGCAATTTATTTTCATCCATTTTGTGAATGAATGAAAAAGATAATTCAGGAAAAGATTCAAACCTAAGACCTTTGGGTTGTAAAGGGACTTCTAACCTGCATTAGTTTTTTTCTTTTGAAAATAATATTAAAAAAGATTTTAATCATTTTTCATTGTTCGAGTACAATAATTTTTATTTTATTTTCTTGTTGAGCACTATGTTGTATTATACTATAATTATGTTGAACCAGGTGCCGCATTTAACTCGTTGCACTTGTTTAGTGCTTGTCCTCCTTCAACCTCTAACACACTGTTATCCACAAAAGTAATGAAAATTAATTAATTGAGTATAAAATATTGGGAGTCAATATTAAATGCATGAGAAATCATTTATAGCTGTAGTACACATAGCAACATCACTCATTGGTTGAAGGCAATCAGAGAAAAAAAATGCAAGTGAAACTCAAATTTGGTCAAATTTAATGTTAATCTGAATTTTAGTCCCCATTTAACCTCAATGTTCTTCTTTTCACTGTTTTTTATAAATCTCACGGCCTTTATGTTTTATAGATCTCACCACCTTAATGACAAAACAGGGATATATTTAATGTCTTGAGTCACTTCGTAGTATAACAAAATACACTCTCTTTAAGACACTTTCATTCATATTATGGTCAAAAAGTTTGTACAAGCTTTTAAAGTTGCGTGCAATCTTGGAAGCATTAGATGACCGTATGATGAGTTACTTTACACTAATTCCAACTTGTTCCAAGTAGCGCTAACATGCTCAAAATGCGAATTCAACTTTCTGAAGCTTTCAATGAAAATTTGAAAGCAAGATGACAAATTTTCAACAAAATATTCAACCCTGTTACTGTTTTGCCTTTGCTTTTTAGGGCGATTGTGGGGATCAGCTTTGGGCACTGCCCTATGGGACATTCCGCACCCTCCTCTTTGGGTGATATTACACCTCTAATGCACTAAACAGTCCTTTTTTTGGGGTGAAAAATGGGGACAGTGATTCACTCTTTTTTGGCAAAAACTTCCCTTCTATTCCATAAAAAAGTTGTCAAATTTCGCTCAAAAAGATTTTTTTGGGGGATTGTGTCACCACAGTTCTATCTACAGGCTACTGTTCTGATGGTCATCTACCAAAGTGTCACCAACTAAGGCAGAATCTAAAAATTCATGCGATTATTTATCTACTTAATTTTCTTGTGATACCTAGCAGGTACCTGCAATGAGTCAAGGGAGAAAATTTTGACACAAGGCATTTCAAAAAATGAAACACCCACAGGCATGGGTGTGTTTTTTTTCCCCCCCAAAATGCCCCATGGGATTTTACACTCTGTAAGTATACCTGCAAAATCACTTATGAATTCTCAAGCTGTCAATTGTGAGCTCCCTTCAATTGGGGGCTACCACCCCTTGGGGTATAGGGAGCTTACAACCATAATATCCTGAATGAGAAAAGCCTTACCCTATACAAGAAGAAGCTCTGAGTCATGCTAAGCTCCAAATACCTTTTATTAAGCCAACTGACTAGTCTTAACAGCAACTAGTGGGTGCCCATGGCCGAAGGCCACTGTGAAGTCCCCCGTGACGTGACCTCGGAGATTCTTGAGAGGGCAGGGTTTCAGGCAGAGTGGCAGGTGGAGGCGCAGCGAGTGCTTTTTGTACTCCCAGGCCCCAGCCACTCCCACTCTCCCAGGCCCCTGTCCACAAAGTTACTGAGTGGAGGACCATTCAAAAGTACCATAATAAGCACTGAGCGGAATTATAATATAGAAGAGAAGACAGCTCCAGCTAGCATCAAAGCTCCATTTTATAGAAAAAGTGATTATTCTAAGGAAAGCATTCACCGACATGCAGCCTGTTTTATGCTACTATATATATTTTCCCTTTTTGGGGAACAACTTAAGAAGCAACGTGTCTCAAGCCTCAACTCTGGTCCTCCACTTGGCACCTCTATAGCCCTTCTCTCTCTCTAATTCCAATGGGTCCCTCCGGGCCTTTTCTTTGAGGAACAACCCCCTAAACCACCAGACACTTGGGCACACTCTTCTCTTAGTAACCTACCTACCTTTCCTTTCATTTTTTGGGGAGCTGGTTGGAACTGGTCACTCTGCAGCTGTCCCTCCCCCATAAGGGACTACTTTGCCTTGTTGACCTCAATGCCAATTGGGTTAACTTTAGCCTTGGCAATATAGTAAGCCCAGAGTAAGGTTTGAGGACGGAGGAAAGTAGGGGGGGGCATTCCCAATTTGGGGGTGGTATTGGGAGGGAAGGGGAAATAAGAGGTGATAGTGAAAAAAAACTCTTTAACAAAATATGATGGGAAATATTAGGAGGAACATTACAAATTGTTAGGCCCATTCCATGTGGGACCTCTTGGGATGGATAAGGAACATATTTTATTTTAAGAAACATTTTGGAACTCAATTTGTTTGAAAATGCAAAAAATAAGGGTGAAGAAAATATTCAATTGACAACCAAAAAGCACCTGAACAACTTTTCATTTTTCTTTAAATGAATTACTACTTCAAAGAAAAATTCAAAATTTTAAATTTTGGAAAAGTGGCGAGTTTTTCTGAAAATAACACATTTTAAATTGAAAAAAAGAATTTTCCCTCAGTTTTCCTCTCAAAAAATTTCTCATAAAAGAGAGAAAATTTGCTACAAAAGATATTACAACTACTTCTTTTTTCTGGAGCTGGTTAATTTCTAATTGTAATTACATGTGCTTCACAAAGGTTTGACCCTCATGGGGTGGGTACCCATTACCCACATGGTTCTAAACAACCACATTATGGGTGACCAACCACATGCATTTGGCCCAAGTGTGAGCAAGACCTTGACAATAGGACCCAATTGTCAAAAGTTTACTTAAATTTTAAATTAATTCCAGTAACACAAATACAATTCAAAATGCAATATCTCCTTTCACCTTAGGTCTAAAATTTACAAAATTGCCTCAAAGGCTTTCCAACAGTCCCAAGAGGTCACCCCAATTTTTCTCTAAGATATTTAGTTTTGATTTTGTTGAATTTTTTTGACAAAATTGTTCAATAACTCTTGCATCATAGGTACTAGACCACCTCGGTGCACCACTTTTCATCAAGGGCTTTCCATTGTCACAGAGAGAGAGAGAGAGAGAGAGGCGGAGGGGGGGGGGGGGGGGGGGGTTGTGCGATGGTTTGAGAGATCTCAATGTGACAAACAACAAACCTCCTTCCTTCATAGATAGATGTAAAATTTAGCTAGCATTTGGCATTGATGGTATAAATGGCCAAGAAATATGATAGGTTGCAATATGAGAAATGATTAAGAAAACATTAAATAATATTTTAGAAATGAAAAATAAATATTCACAAAGGTTGCAATGAAGCAAATAGTTTTTAAAATGATTGGATAATAGTGGCATTAGTAATCACTATTTTTAGTAAATTGTACATGTTATTAATAACCAATTTTTTTTTTGTGATGAAATTTTGACACTTCAACAAAATAATAGGCGACGTGAATTAGACAAAGGTTTCTTTGGGACAAAAAAGGCCTAAAGTCACCATGTTTTGAGGGAATTTTTTTTTGAAATGGCTAGAAGATTTAGACTCCAATTCCTAGCGCGTCGTTAAAATATAGCCGGGCTCCAAAACTTGTCTACCTCCCTCTCAAACCTAAAGCCAACTTTGACTGTGTCCTTTTGTGGATGATGGCCAGTTCACCTACCGCACAAAATTAGGAAGAAAAGAAAAAGGAGAGAAAAAAAAGGAATCCTTATTAGTAGAAAAAAATTATAAAGTGACCTTATATATTTGGGTCCTCCTTTCACCTCTTCCTCCTATTTTAATCTCAAACTTTGCTATTCATAAAGATTTGAAATAATTGTAGCAACAATAAGCATGGCAATAATGAACACGCTTAAAGAAAAAGAAACAAGATAAAACTCACATTTCACTAAATTTTGTGATAAGCTGAGTTTCATTCGTCATTTAAGTGCAATATATATATATTTGATTTAAAAAGAAATTCATATGTTTAATTCCCCCATTGTGTGTTCAGCGCTTTCGGGTGTGGTCTTTTGTTTGGACTTCAGTTTCTTATTCTCTTGTTACATTGTTGGGTGTTTTTCTTTTATTTATTTATTTAATGGTCAAACTCAGGATATATATATTCGCTTTACAGATATCTTTAGTAAACCCCAAAGAAAAGAAAACTCGATCAAATAAATCTTTTTTTTTAATGGGGTCAGAAGGTCACTTTACGGATATCTTCAATAAACCTGAAAAGAAGAAAAATACGCTACGATATCAGTAGGTCTCTTCTGTGGGGTGAGACCCTCCGCTCTTAAAGGGTGTGTATCCAGCTACCTGCTTACCTGGTTAGGACGGGTCACGGGGAAGGAAGGCCGGTCGAGGGTTGATCCCCCGCGCAGGAGGCTGGCGCTTGCCAGGGGAGGGCGGAGGCTGCAAGCGACGATTTCCTGTTGGGTGGGCACAGAAAATTCGTCTTCGTCGTAGCTGGGAATTGCTCGGAAACAAACAGTTGTGATCAAATTGTGGTAACAAGCACCGTCTTCTGCTATCAACAACAACAATTAGACTAAAGACTAAAGACAGAAGAAACAGAGACAATGCAGCAGCAGATTGATCGAAAGCAACAAGATGATCCAATTGATTTTGCGATTTTGTGATTTTGTTATGCCTGGAAAAAAATACTTCTTACATGGTGATTGATGATTCTATTGCATAATTTTAGGATGTGCTGCAGCCAGAGAGAGAGGGGTGAGAGAAGCAGAAGAGGAGGGAGATAGAGACCCATTTTGAAAAATCCATGGAAGATGGGGTTGGCGTTTTTTTTTTCCCCTTTTGGTCCTCCAGAAGCCCAAAAAAAAACCCCATATCTGAATTTCATTATTGTCTGAAATAGTTTAAAGAAATTTGCAGAGAGAGAGAGAGTTTTTGAGAAAAAAATCTGAAGTCTCATGAGCTTTGTTTGAAAGACACCCACCACCCTTGTAGTGATATTTTTGGTTGAGAACTGAGGAGAGTTGGTGGTGGCAGCAGCAGTGAAGTATTCAATAGGTAGCCGAGAGAGAGAGAGAGTCCTCTCTGTCTGGCAGGCAGGCAGGAGAAAGAAGGTAGCTGGTGATGATGAAGGACATGGTAAGGGCAAGGGAGAAAATGTGGGCAAAGGAGCTTGGGTGCCAAGCAGCCATCAAGTTCCACAGCACAGCCTGCTCCGATGTCCGGGTGAACATGGTGTACACACTGGTTCTAGCACTAGGTTTCTGTTTTCTGATTGTGCAGACATTTCCTCTCAGAAGGATGGAGACAAGCAGCCAAATTTGGTGCTCAGACAGTAGTAGTGGCATCTCTTTACAGGCAGAGGCAGCAGCTTCAGCTTCCAGCAGCAGCAACAACCCTTTGTTGTCCGAGTTTCTGTTGCATGAGAAGATCAACAGCTCTACCATAGATTTGAGCCATGGAGATGTTCGTGTGTTCAAGCCCCATGGAATGGCAGCTCATCTGTTCATCGAGATGGGAACCTACAGAGGTGGTCCACGAACATTCTCAATTGTGGGCTTGGCATCCAAACCTGTTGACAGCTTTCACAATCCCCCCTACGAGTGTGAGTGGATTTCTTCTTCTTCTTCTACAGGCTCTTCTGACGATGAAGATATGGTTGTTGTCAAGAAGGGTGAGGTTCACAAGATTCTTCCAGACTGGAACTATGGAAAGCTGTATTCTGTAGTGGTCCTGACATGTAAGTTCAAAGAGGACGTCGGGACTGATAAACAGGGAGGTGAGCTCATCCTGTATGCAAGCTATGGTGATCTGTACAGACAACCTGAGAGGATTGTTGCACTTAGGGAAGTGAAAGATGAGTACAATGCAACAGTGTTCCAGCCTCCTTATCCTTATGATTATGTCTACTGTGGTTCATCAATCTATGGTGATGTTAGCCCCCAGCGGATGCGCGAATGGATGGCTTACCATGCGAATTTCTTTGGGAACAGATCCTATTTCATCTTTCATGACTCAGGAGGCTTTCATGATGATGTGAGGAAGGTTCTGGAACCATGGGTGAAGCAAGGTCGTGTGACCATCCAGAACACTAGGCAGCAAGAAATTTATGACGGCTACTACCATAACCAGTTTCTGGTTGTGAATGACTGCTTGTTTCGGTCTCGGTTTCTCGCAAACTGGACCTTCTTCTTTGATGTGGATGAATACATCTATGTAGATCCCTCCACCAATCTGTCTGCTGTTCTTGAAGAAGATAAGAACATCACCCAGATCACATTTGAGCAAGTACCCATCTCCAATGAAATCTGCATCAAAGACAAGTCCAAAAACGGGTATTCAAGGTCTGTTGTTGTTCTTCACCCTTCCACCACAGGATTCTTGTCACAGTTCCCCATGATAACAGCTTGACTTTTTTAGTTCGCGTTGTCATAACTGACTTCTTTTGCCAATATAAAAGCTTCTGATGATGGGCCACATCATGTTGTGATACATATTTGCTTTTATTCACTTGATGATTTAGGAATCCAAAATCATATGCAGGAAACAACACTTCTTTCAAGTAAGGAAATTTCTTATGAGTTTGATGTCCCAAGGATCATGATCATGATGTACAATAGTGAGTAACAATGGTGATAAATTTTGGCTTGTCCAGGAAATGGATATTCGAAAAGCTTGTGTACAGGAAAGTGTTGAAGAAGGGAGTTAGGTATGACCGAAAGTATGCGGTGCAAGCAAAGTATGCTGAGGCAACTGGGGTTCACATGTCAATGAACATGCTGAAAGGAAAGAATTTGTACCCTAAAGGTGATAAGATCCGATACTACCACTACCATGACACCATTGACAAGAGGAGTGAGGTTTGCAAACATTTTGTGGCCCCTGTAAACAAGACAGAAGTAGTTACACTTAGGCGGCACTACTTCAGGATAGATGAGAGTATGTTTGCGCTTGTTGCTCCCACCAAACAATATGAATTTAAAGCTATTGGCAACCTGCCCACCATCATCTAGGCAGAAAAAGAGTCTCCTGCTACATAGTCAGAAATTTGGTGAGGCTCCTGTGGCATTATCAGAGTGCAACATGCCCCTCACAATGCTATGCTCTCCATGGATGTTGGTTGATAACAGTCTTTAGCTTGATTTCACAGCCCAGCAAGCTTGGACATACCAACATGTCTAGGCCCAACAAGAAACTTTACCTTTAGGTCAAGAAAGTAATCTGTGTCAGTGCAGAGGCTGAACAAGTTCTTAGCCCCCCACAGATTGAAACACATCTCATGACACATCTGTAAAGTCTACCAGACAACAGTTTCTCAATGGAAACTCTCAAATTTAACCTCTCAAATTTAAGATGCAAAAGGAGTTGTGATGATTTGACCTTTTCAATGATGATCTGTGGAGATCTGTCAAACTTCCTGGTTTTTTCTTTTGGTTCTTTTAAAATATGGGTACACCTGCCTTTGCACACTAGGTTCACAAGGTATTAGAAAGGTTCTTATGCACCAAAAGAGAAATGCAGAACACAGAAGCTGATTGGGAATATACTTTACACATTTGCAACACCGAAATTGACTATAAGGTCTAAGAAAGATTCTATGCACCAAAAGAGTAATGCAGAACACAGAAGCTGCATTGCTTTTGAGGGAAAAGGGCTAAAAAACACCATCCTAATTTTGCAGCTGAGGACTCAAGCATCCAGCTTTGAACTCATACCCCATTTAAGATTAGTCCTAAATTTCATTTCCTTAATCTCACATGGGTTATGGGTTTTTCCAAAATCTAGGCATGGACATTATAGTGTGGTTATGTACAAAAGTCTATCCTTTGATGTTTCATAAGATCAGAAATTTTTGGAAAACGTACCTATTTGTCAATTTATGATAGATCAGGTTTGTAAGAATATATTCACTGCTTGCAGTTGTAGGTTCCTCCTTCATGCCTTTCACAAAGATGGGTGACTAAATTTGCTTTCAATGTCAGCTTTCCATACATTGAGCAGGAAGAGAAATTGAACAGTAAAACTTCTGGAGTGTAATTGAAAATTTGAGTGCCATCTCTTCCCATGGTATGGACGAAAAACAAATAAAGTTTAAGGGTATGGTGGCAATGTGTAGTGTTGAAGGCTGTGTCAGATGTTCCACAGATCTCGTGAATGATGGAAAATATGGAAATAAGTACCTATGTGAATGTGGAAGCAATCACTTCAGTTTTTTTGGCCCCATGTTTTATACCAGTTTGGTTTTTAAATAGCTAAGCTTATTAGGGGGCTAGTGAGGTGATGGATCTAAAAGTGCCAATTGACAATCATAGCTTTTGTAGGTTGCTTGGAAATCAGCATAGAGACCTTCAATTTGTTGTTAAATGGTGTTTCTTGAGGAAATCATTGCTATTGTTAAGTTTATAAGCTGTTGAGGGGATGGATGTCCATGTTTAATATCCTGAATTGAAACAGCAATTTGAACGTTGTGACCACAGCAATTCCATATGTGTGTAAATTGATTCCATTCTTGTATTGCTTTCACACCAGCATACTTAGTAGGTACACTAAAGAAGAGGATATGATGACCTCTTAGTACAGGCTGCTTGGGTCTGCTTCAGTGTTTTGGAGTAAGCAAGAATTGAATTATCAGCTTGATAGTGAAAAGCTAATGTTAATGTACCTTGTAGATACCTGTTGTTTGTCAACCGAAACCCTAATCCCTTGCTACATTCCTACTTCAAACCCAAGTCTGACACGCTTTGCATCCCTCCTGTCTGTGACGAAGAATCAAGAATGCAAACTCATTGCAAGTTCTGATTTACTCCTGATTTGCAACCACAATCAACACTTAGGCAAAAGCCCAAATGGGTACCACAATTTAAGTGCACCAAACCTGAAGATCATGTATTACGGAACATACCTGGTACAAGCCATAAGCCCAGGGAGGTGCCTGTGTGGAATTTTGGGCAAGTTCAAATTTCTGAACGGGCAGCAAAATGGGCACAATGGCCTGCATTTGGAACATTAATATAATGGTTTTCACAATTTGTACAATGGGCATGTGGATCTTGAACAATGGTTGTCAGATCAGGTAGATCCAACATTACCTGTCCATTGTTGCCTTGTACAGGCAGAGAAGGCCATATGAAACCTCTCGTGTAGGTATATGGAATAAGATTTCAAAATCTAGCATCTGTGCTCATAATTAGCCAATGAAAGCAATGATAATGACCAAAAGGGAACAATATCGAACTTCTATGATCCATTGGTAATATACTGCATAATGTGCACAATTTTAGAGCACAAAGCAATGACAAAGTTAAAACCTGTCCAGTCAATACTACATACTTTGACTGATTTCAATGAAAAGAGGCAGCTGAGGTCCAGAAGATGTATTATTCTCCACTATACTACTATCCCTTATGCAACCCCTTCCCATATCACCAACCAATTTGACCACTGTGTTTTCAGCTATGGTCACATCAGCTAGTACAGCAGTCACACTCTTCCCTACCACATCTGCCACCCATGTATCAAATACTGTACTCCCCCGCCAAATTGCAGCTAAAATATGCTCCAGAACTGTTACATCAACCTCCAGAGATGCCCCTTGCATTGTTATGCCCTCAAATGCTTTTGTGAGCCGTGCAAGGACACGGTTGGCAAGCCCATAGAAATCATAAGCTTTGAACACTACTGCATGATCTAGCAATCCAAAAAACTTGTCAGACAACACGTCTTGAGCACACCCAAGAATCCTATTCTTTATCACATCCTCAGCTGACTGACTCTCGTCTTCCTGGCTGCTTCTGCAATCTCTTTGTGCTTGGCCATTACCATCATATGTCAAGCTGTCCTCCTCATTTTCCTCTGCCAACAAGTTCAAATCTAGTGCCCGTGCTGGCCTCTCTGAGAAACTCAATTTTGGGCGCTTCACTTGTACCCTAGGGTCTGTTTGTCGGAGGATAGGCCCATCTGATTTCCGCTTAAGAAAACCGTCCACTGGATGTACAAGCTCCCCATTGGCTCCATCTGTATTTGGCAATGCTGACCCCCACTCCACAACAGCAGTGTTACTTTGTGACTGGAAAAGGACTTTATGACTGTGAGTATCCTCAACCAGTAGACGCATGGCACCACCTCCTAACGCTACCAGCCTCTCCACTGAGAATTTTAGTCCACCCAGGCTGTGCTCAGGGACCAAACTCTCTGCCCCAATATTGGAAGTCATTAAGACAATAACATTACCAAAGCTCACTTCCCGACCACTAGAGTCCACCAGCTTGCCCCTCTCCATAGCACGCAAAAGGCTAGCCCGAACTACACTGTCTGCTTTATCAATATCCTCCAGTAGTAAGACTGAAAAGGGTTTCATGCGGACAGCTTCTGCTAGCCTATCCAAGGAGCTCCGACCCCGATAGCGTATGCCATTATCATCAGTCTCAAGTCTTGATACTGCTTGGTCCCCAAATCCCAGACAAATTAGATTTTGCTCACTACCTGAAACCATCTCAGTGAGTGCTTTTGCAATCAACTGTTTTGCCAATGGATCAGGTCCAAGGAAAAGTAACCATGAGTCAGTTTTAGACATCACACCTCGCATCTTTCCCATACCAGCCCGACAATTCATCACTGTGGAGGTAATAGCAGCCACTGCCTCACCCTGCCAGCCCACCCTCGAAAGAAGTGCTTTATACAGGCCTTTCAAACTATCTGCAATGCTTTCCTGGAATGCTTGCAGTGGGCCTTGGTTGATAAACAGTGCCGGTGTAGCTGGTGGTGGCAATTTCGGTTCAGTGGATCTGGAATTGACCATTTTCCATTGCAATCCCCTTAAAGGTGATGTACCACCAGTCCTCCCCTGCATCTGCTCCTGATGGATCTGCCACTGAGGGCGGCGTTGCAAGGGGCTGCAGTTCATCACAGTATTTTTCAGAGAATGGCTAATTGGACTGCCAGAAACAGTTAGTGCACTGGGTCGACCAAGTGCAAGATCTGTCTGCACCGACATCAGACTTGCTCCCCGCTCAACTGATGTCACACTAGTTCCATGCATATCTTCTTGCTCTGCAGAGGCTGAAATCACACTGCTCCCATCATTTGGCTCACCAATATCAAGCGTGCAGACCATATCATCCCTCTTATGACTGGTACACAGGTGCCCATCCACGTGTGCAGTACTCATAGAGTTCACTGAACCTATGCTGCATGGAGAACTCTGTGCCCAGTATGGTAAGGTTGATGAGCCTTGCAATTGTTTTTTTGACAACAGCAAGCCTGATGAATTCCCCTGCCGTATAGCCTGTGGTGGGAAAGTAATGGACCCGAGCTCTGCCATCCAATTTTGAACTACATTAGGTCTTCCCCTTCACAAATTTGGATTATATCATTCAACCATTTCATGCTTCCCTTACCTTCTGGACTATTGTGGATTACATGCAAGCACATCACAATGACACTCTTCAATCTGTGAGGTGAATTATGCAACCATGAAATATAATTGCAACATGATTTGATAATGCTCTGAGAATCACTAATGTAACCATGTGGAAGTTTATGGTTGTCATCATAGAAATTGCATCCAAATGGAGTTTTCAGAAGCTTACATTCCAAAGGGTTGAATTCTGTTCTAGGTGAAGTGCTTCAGAAAAGGGTAGTGAGCTTACTGTGAGTCTTGCTGTCTGCCATAGTTCCGTTCCCTAACCTCTTGCTTAGGGGTGAAGGCTCTGTCTTGAGGATTGAAGAAACAGGAGCATGAAGATGAGCATGCACATTCTGGCATATTTCTTGCCACTTCCAATGAAGCTCTTTCAGCTTTTGAATCACAGAATGCTCTTTAACCTGTAATCCATCAATTTTTGGATTTGTAATTCGGGACCTCAGAGTATGAACTTTACAAGCTATCGCTACTTCCAAATGAGAAAACCAATTTATTTGCAATAATTTTTACCTGAGAGCTACACATATCCAGCCTCCCTTCATTGAGAGCATCCCCAGAAGACAGGGAGCACCACTCTGTTGGAGCCAGATGCAAGGAAAGCCTCTCAAGTTCATGAAGTTGGTGTCTCTCTTGTTCAAATTTAGCCAGGCATTCTGCACAGCATTGAAGTTTATCTCCAATTTTGTCGTCTCCATGGCAAGGCCCGACAGCTGCTAGGTGGGGAACTTTCCCCTCTACAGCATACAATCTTGGGCTAGAAGAATCTGGCCCCTTTGCTGTTCTGCAAAACCCACCACACAATACTTACACTTAACAGGGCAGGCAGAGATTGCCCATACCCTAGTAGACCTTGCAATAAAACACAAATTTGCAAAGAGGATTGAAATTATTTGGAAAAAATCAGCAGAATTTGTCTCCTAAAGAAATGGTCGCATTATGTTGCCATATATATTTGCAAACAATGAGAACTTCTCCATTCTTACAATTTATGTCAACCTGAATAAAACTGAGAGATGAGCAAACAATAAGGTCCCTATCATGTTGATTGCAGAGGAAGCAGGGACTTGACATACTTCTCTAACTGTTGTGAAGCAGAAAAATAAAGGGATGTTGAAGAAGCTACTTCCAATGGCTGCAACCCCCATTGCACTTCCAGCTCTGGGTGTCGAGCCTGGCACTTTACAAACACCTGCTGGGTCGCCACCCCAACAAACCACAGCCTGCTACCTGCATGGCGTAGCAGCAACCTTTCAAGCTCTGCAGCAGCATGCTGTGCAGGGCAGAAGTGCACAGCCCCCTTCTTGATGTGCACTGGATCTGAGAGCCATTGTAAATCCCCAAGGTGCAGCACTGCACCTGCTGGCATGCACTCATCCACAATCTTGCTCAACTTACCCAGCTTCTGTTCCATATCCAACTGGCTGCAGGAGGCAAAAGACAAGGACGACAGCTGTGGGTCGAGGACCTTCAGTCTGCATAATTGCTCAGGTACCTGCCCCATCTTTATGAGGATGGCAAGATCCTTGACAACAGCATTAGCACGGTCAGATGAATCTGAATCCACCACAAGAAGGGCATTCCGCTTTGAGGGTCGCAGGAGAATCTCAATTAGTCGACAGACATCATCCTCCCTCCCTCCAAATTCAACACCAGGCTGCACAAGCTCAAAACTTTTCCAGTGAGCAGCAAAGACACAATGTCTACCAATGCATTCTAATTATGTATTCCCTGATCCTACTGGGGCTTCTTCCACTTTCCAGAGGTGACCATCTTCTGACATCCAGAACCTGGGCAGTTATGCCCCACTGTTCTTTCAGGGACTCAGCACACCCCTAGGTGGACACTTCAAAGAGTGGCTAATAGAACTCAGGTGACTAGAACACAACACAAGCTCAAAGGAATGCAATGTATGGTGCATGAGAAATAAGTGAAGTGACCAACACACTTAAATTAACCCTTCAGCATCACATGCACAGCCTGAAGAATGGGCTCAGATTCTGCCATGTATGTGAGGGCAAAACACCACAAAAGGTCAAGTAAGGCTTCAATTTCCAGCTGGGACTGCAACTTAATTATGAACTCAAATGCCAAATATCAAAAGGAAGCAGATAAGATTATTCATAACATTATCAGGCCCTTGGCTGTGGAAAATACAAGGGGTGAGCGCATGTAAATTCAGATTTTACCCCATAAACCCCCTGATGTGAACCTCATGTATAAATGGTTGAGGTCAACCATAGAGACCAGATGAGTAGTAAAGCTCAATCCAACTATTGACAGTGAAGTGCTCAGAAGTGTGGTACTGCTCACTTAAAACAATCAAATTTTCAAAAGCACATTCAAAGCTAGATTAAGAGAAAAGCTCACAACTAAGGGCAGTTGCAAAACAGATGCATAGCATAGTACCAGTACATATATCTTTGAAAAGACAAAAATAGCTCACCATACTTGACTCAATCTGGATAGAAATTGTGAGATGACCTGAGGATAAGGTTTTCATACCAAACTATCAAGAGCCCTTCATACCAAACTGCAGGAGAAAGAGAAGAGAAACCAAAAAGAAAAGAATATAACTCAAAGTGGCATGGACAATAGTGTGAGTTTCTTGCATGTTCAGTAGCCATCACCAGCAATATGAAAGGTAGTGACTAACTTCCATAACAAACAACATCAATAAGATGTACAGAATTTTAGCCCCAGATCCAGAACAGGAAGACCCAGCCATGATGCTGGCTAGTCACAAACACAAAGGAAGCAGAAACAGAAACAGAGAGAAGAAAAAAAACACAAGAGAAAAGAAAAGGACAAGTAAGAAAGGGAGGAAAATAAGTGAAAGATTTAGAATCACTCAACTTTGGGATACTGTACCAAATCCATAGTGTAGATGCAAGGACATTCTGAGGTACACATAGAAAAATAAAAATTGAAAATGCACTATGCATTATCTTCTGGATCCTGGACTTGAAGAAGCAACAACTTAATATCAAGGATTTCTGCACTAGGTTAAGAGGAGATTTTTGAAAAGTGTCACACTACCTGATCAGGCATCATTTTCTGCTGCTGCACCTGAGGAACCTGGCTCTCTACAGGGGCATTCAGCTGCAAACCCACGATTGTTTTGTCACAGCCTTCACCAAGCTCCTGCAGCTTCATGGAGCTTGAGCCCATCACCGGTTCAGTCTGGACGGAGGGGTCCTTGCTCTCCATCTGCTCACAAATTGACAATGGCAAATTTGCTCCTAATCTAGAGCTTGTGAACTGGGTTGTGCTTGAAGGACTTGACCCAGTCCTGAAGCTTGGGAGCCCAATCATGCTCAGAGAACTGGATCCCAGTTTTGAACATGGTTTACTAGTGGGTCTCGAGCTCAGGATAGAGTCTGTGCTTGGTAAGCAACCGATGCTGGTGCTAGGAGTCAGACAGCTTGAGATGTTGTCTTCAAGATTACCCTTGATGTGGGCACTAGAGGATCCCGCTTCCTTAATCACCCGGCTGACACTGGGGTCATCCAGTACTGAGACGATGAGCTGCTCAAGCTCAACCTTGATAGCAAGCAGAGGTGGCTGCTGCTGCTCAGAACAGCACCCGCGTCGCTGATGGGCATGTGCACGCTTCAGCGCAGCCACCAATGCATTTGAGAGGGTGGGCTGTGAGGGAGTAACTGGTCCTGATTGTGCAAGGTGGTCGAGTGCCACATTGAAGCAAACCTCAAGTGCTCGCAAGGGAGTTGGCCCAGCAAGCATCGATGCTTCATGCAGCCCACTTCCAGAATGCGACAAGAGCATAGCAGCGACATGCAGGGGCTGCACTTGCGCATGCCCCCGCCGTCGCGCCTCTGCTATTGCATGCTTCAGAACTGACTGCGCTGGAGCTGTTAGCGTGTGTTGCACCCAGTTGGCCCCCGCTCGCATCCCTCTACAGAATCACTGACTCCTGTCCAACGTCTTTAAAACCTCGCTTGTCTTGGATTTTGGTATGGTCTTCAAAAAAAAATGCTTTCTTCAAGAGCAACTTCTTTGTTCATGTCTCTGGCAAGGAGAGGTACTCAAGCTCCATAATGAGGTGAAAACCTGCAGTTGTCAAATGGCCTCACGAAAAATAGAATGAACCTCAGATATGTACTAGCATAAGGTGTCAGTGAACACAATACCAAATCCAAAATGTTGACACGCAGCAATAGCACTACAAAGTTTTTTTCATAAAATGCATTTTTGTGTGTGTCCCTCCCCCTTACATCTTCTCTGTCACTGAGGAGGCAGTGAAATCAATTGAGCATCTGAATGGCTGCTTCACTCATACAACAAGTCTTATGTCCAGATTCAGGAAATTGTTGATGATTACCCTATGGAAATTTTTAAAAAGCTGAGCCAACATCAGAAAACAATGAGAGAGAGTTTTTAAAGAGTGCACCTTCCTTCTGTTATAATTACCACTTTCATACATGTTGGTCATAGACAAAACCAGACACATACCCCTATACCTCATGCATAACAAGTGCAGCTCTATTGTGGATAGGAAACCAGACCCACAACAAATTTCTAGGACTTCACCACTGTGCAATTATGGTGCCAGGTTCTTGTCTTGGTCCCATAAGATGCTGTTCCCATAAAGGAGGAGGGGCAGGGCAGATATATCGCATGCAGATAGATGTGAGGCGGTTCATCCTTTGCAAAACACAACTTGAGCCAAAAACCCTGGCCCCTTTGGATTGGGAATGTCAAAAAGTGGTGCATCGTCGTCGTCATGGCACCATTGATGAATGATCCACCACCAGAAGACAAAAGTTTGAGACATGTATGGCGTGCACATCAAACACAGTTGAACAGGAATGGCTCTAGAAATGTAGAGGCCTGATGAATCTAGATGCAACCCTTTCTGTTTGTTTCTGAAGACTTCCAACAGAGCTGGACAAGGCAATGGAATGCAGTAGTAAGCTGCAGATGGTTATTCAGAGAATGGAAAACTGGCTATGTATCATCACGCTGTATGCAAGCCTTTTTTCCATGCCAAGAACAAGAAGCACCTCACTCCGCCTTCCGAAAACACACAATAAAACAAACAACGAGAAAGAACAATTCTAGCAACTACACTCGCAAAAAGCAAACAAAAAAACAACAACGTGCAAGCAGCATCTCCTACAGTTGCTTTCCCTTTGAGAAGAGGATTGGTGCAAAAAGCTTTTCGTCACACCTGTTTTGTTTGTTCGTTCGTTGCCACCTCGTCCTCCTGCCGTTTAAGCAGCAGCAGTAGCAGGATTCTCTCTGGAATCAAATGTATGCGAACAGGAAGCACACAAACCCCCGCCCCACCCGCCCCCCTCCAATGTAGTCCGTCCGTCAGTCATGTACAACAATCTCTGATGTATGCATGTATGTAACTATCCTTCCTTCCTTCCTTCTCCCGATCCCCCCTTCCCTACGACAACTCGCGTGCTCCAAACTCGATCGAGTGGGAAAATAACAACCACACAACACAAGACGATTTGTGGCTCCTGGATTTGATTAGAAGACGCAAAAAAAACCCGGCTCATCGTCGAGAACTATGCATAATCATCATCATCATCATCGCTGACGCTCTTGCACAAGATCGAACCCGATCTCCCGAATTCTCGTGGAATCCAAACACCAACGTTGCGACGAAGAAGTGCGCGGGCAGGCGTGCGTGCGTGCGTGGTCGCTGGTGCCACTCTCTCTCTCACAAGACGAGGGGCTGTTTGGTTTCGCCTCTTTACCCTATCGACAAATCTTTTCAGTTTTCACCTTTTCAAAAGAGTTTTTCTTTTTTTCTTTTTGGTGTTTTAATTTTTTTTACTTTTTCTTTTCTTTTCTTAGCGGTCTTTTAAGAAAATGAAAAAAAGCCCGCCCCCCCCCCCCAGCTTATTCATTTTTCGGGTGCTAAATTTCACCAAAATGCACAAAAAAGAAAAGAATACTCCCGTTTTTCTGAAAAAAAAAAGAGAAATGATTTTTTAAAATAAAAAACTCGCCACATTTGGACTCTACATTTAGTTTGGTAACTGGTTTTGAACTAGTTTTTTAAAAATTGTTTCGACAGGTTCTAAAAACCTGTCGCCATTTAATGCTAAATCCCTCTTGGGATGCTACCCAATGACGCAACATCTGAAATTTGAAAGCAAAATCACTCCCCCGCCCCCCCCCTTCTCTCTCGTTTCCAAATAAATTATTACTTTTACATTAATTTTACTCCCTGTAAATAAGAAGTTACTTACTAGCCTACCATGCAGTGATCAGTTGTTTAGTACCCTTTAGCTTACAACAGCGGTGCTCAATGTTTACATCTGTTTACTTTTTACCCTACCCATGTACCCGATCTTTTCATTTTCCAAACTTAAGAAATATATCTGTCTAGTTTTCTTTTTTTGTAAAGGGTTTGTTCTTTTTGAGGTCCCCTCGACGGCCAGGGTGAACCAGTACCGGTACCTTTACCTTTTCTTTTAGTGAGGCCTCTTAGTGGCTGTATTACCAAAAAAATGTTAGATCTGAACTCAGAGACCCTGATTTAGTCTAAGCATGGGATATTTGTCATATTAGGAATAATTGAAATAGATTTTGGGATTTTTGCCATGATAGGAACTAACTAGTGGTTTTTTTGGTGCTGAGAATTCGCCATCTTGCTATTAAAAATGAGTCTCAAACACGATGGTCAAGGGAACTTTTTGGAAATTTTTCAAAAAAATCACCATGTTTCAAGGAAAAACGTTTAAAGATTTTTTGGAGGATTTGGCCAGATTTATACCCTATCTACTGATCTTTCCATTCTCCATCTTTTCAAACAATATTTAGTTTTCTCCTAATTTGCCTTTCTAAATTAGGGTTTGTTCTTTTTTAAGGTCCCCTCCACTCGCCACCGATTTCCAAATAAATTACTTACATTTATTTTTACTTGGCAAAAGCAAAAAGTTACTCATTTAGGCAGTGCTTTTTTCAATGATCAGCGCTTTTTACCTTCTACAAATCATAAAGATTTCAGATTTACCTTATTTTTACCTCTGATTGACAGTACATAGTTTGAGATGTACATTCTACCCCATAACTAACCCCATCAAAGTTTTTCCAATTTTATATTTTCTTAAATTGAAATGTTCATAGATCACAAAAACACATTGTGCATTTTCTTAAGAACAATTTTGTTCCAAGTAGTTTTTTTTTATAAATTTGCAAAATGCAAGAATTTGTCACCACAAGGGTTCTATCAAACAATTGTCTAATATGGTACCTAATACACTAATGTCCTATTGTGGTCAGATATTGTTGTGCAGCATGGACATAATGGACCTTTTTCCGTAAAGGCAACATCTGTACCTACATTCCCTGGTTTTTTTATTGTTTTGTGAGTTTTGTTACTGAATTTGCTACTGTATGTAGATTGATTCTCCACTTCTTGATGGGATTTTGTTGGATCTGGTGGTGATATCACACATATTGCCCACTAGAGTTCATATGGGCATAAAATGACGTAGTGTAAAAGTGGAACAAAATCTTATTTTGCATGGTGAGAGGCCAAATGTAAGGTGACAATATGCACATTAAAAATGGGTGTAGATTTTTGTTGGCTGTGAACCCTACTAGTAACCTAGATTCTATATTGATTTGCTGAAAGTGAGGAATCTACGAATAAAAGGATTTGATTGGTTATTGGGGGTCAATTTCACGTATCGAGGTGCCACCCTGCAACTTTGAAACTACCAAAAATTTCCCAAAATAAGGGCAAAAAAGCCTTTGCAAGCTGCTTTTACACCCCCAAGAGCACCAGTCCAACTCTACATTCCAGCTTAGTCCTAGAAAGAAGATGCAACATAATGTCAATGGTAAACAAACTCTCCATTATCCAAAGCTCACTCAATACCAAACTCCAGGGTGGAGGTGAACCCTCACCTTGGGTGAACCAGCACTCATGTTGGTACTGTGGTAAAAATCCCAAAATCCATTTAAATTATTTCTAAATATTACAAATATCCCATGCTTATACTAAATCTGGGTCTCTGAGTTCAAATCTAACATTTTGGGGCTTAATATGGCCACTAAGAGGCCTCACTCAAAAATGTGTGGGCACCACTGTGGGTGCTGGGTCACCCTGGCTGTGCACCTGGCACCCTTGGCCAACCTCCCCGCCATCACTCTGTATCCAAATCCACACATTTTATTTGTGGACATTAAGCACCCACTCCACCCCAACCTCCATAATTCATGGATTTGCTCTTCAACCTTATACTTGTAAATTCTTTGGGAAGGGAGGGGAGGGACCGACAGCATGAACTAAATTTCTAAGTTGCTTCATTTTGCAACGTGGGTGGTTTGCCTAACCAGTAACATACCATATGTCACTCTCCTCTCATGAGCCTTGTTTTTTCACTCATGAGTCAAAACCACCCTATCCAAATTCTGCAATGTGCGGAGCTTCTATGAATCTGAAACCTGAACGGCAACAACGATGCATTACTTATATCATAGTGACAATTTATTGTAGGGTAAAAATACTTACATGCAACAACTCCCTCCTCCCTCAAGACTCACCCCACTCCAAACTTGCCGTTCAAACAAAGAAAAAGTCACCCAAAATCCAAAAGTTTCCAAAAAGCTAAAGCCAAAAATAATATCCATACCAAAACAATAATAATAATACTGTTGACAACCCTAACAAGGGGGTCATGTTGGATCATGTTTGCATTGGGAAAATTATCTTTCGTAAGTGCCAAAACTTTGAGAAGTAGGGTTAGAATTGACAATCTCCCCCCCCCCCCCCCCCCGCCTCTCTCTCACTTACTCACGCCCCATCCCACTCCTTAGTCCTTCCCCAGCCCAGCCCACTTCTTTCTATCAACGGTGCAACACAAACAAGTGCTAGAAAACAAAAGGCCCAGTGGTCATCACGTGGGCCAGTGGGCTCCTCGCCTGAATGATTACTACTGACTCCACACACACCCACTTGCTCAGCTAAGTCAAGTCCAAGATCTTGTGTATTTTTGGTCACCCGCTTTATGGACTCTGATCAAATAAAGAAAGAGCAGCGGAAGGCAGTTTGGGGGGCGGGGGGGGGGTGGAGAGGGGCTGGCGAAGGGGAAGAGGAGGAGGCAGTTGCCCTGTTGGAACTTACTTGTGTCTGGAAAAAGGACGGTACTTTTCCAAAGCTGCCAGACTCCTTCACACAGCTTATTGAAAAAGGTTATATTTGGCCAGCTATGATTGAGGGCAACGTGGGAACACCCCAAAAAACCCAAAAAAGTCAAAAACGGGTTTCACTCATGTTCTAACCAGTGTTTGTTGGTTGGTTGGTTATAACGTTTTACATTTCACTCCTAGATACCAATAGAGGATATTCTTTTTAAAAGATAGTTAACAAAAAGACATATACATTTGGGGTGTTTCTATTTTTACTTTTCAAAATGATTATGTGTTAATGAATTTTTGCAATCATTAGAGTTATCTGTAAAATTGGGCAAACACTGCCTTAGAAGCCTGCGTTTGCCCAATTCACCATTGTGGATCAACAATATGGCATGAAAAAAATCAAAGGGGCCATACAAGGCCCTGAACATAAAAAACCTCCTTATGTAACATGAACTGAATTCATGCTAAGTTGAGCTTGCATATTGTGTTGCAAACCACTAAGTGTCGTCACTTTGGTCAAAAGCAATCATGCCTCCCAAAACTTTATGTAGTTGCAAAAGGAGAGGAGAGAGGTACAAAAGAGAGGATATTTCTTGCAATGGGTTCACAAACGATCAACAATTGAAACTCAAAAACTTTTGCAATGTTAGAACACAACATTGGAGCATTCATTTTGTTGGAGAAAGGGTTGCTCGACCTTGAGAAGTTCAATACAACTGTAACACACTTGAAGAGTTTGTGCAAGAGTTTGTTGTTTTGAGGTTTACAAGAACATGCCACACCCCTACCATTTTTTTAAAGGTGGGGTTGAACCCATTTAGAGATAGATAAAATGGGTTTGGTATCTCAAGTGACATGAGAGAAAAACAAGTTTTTTATTATCATGTTGAAGACCTAACATTTTCCTAAGCTTTTATCTTTTCACGATGGTCATTTTTCATGTGTTGTCAAAAGGTTTATGAATTTTTACAAAACCCTAATTGGTGTTTGACTTTTAAAATCCTTGAAGCAACTTAAGCCTCCAAGACCAAAAGACCTTGTTTCACATCTAAAAATCAATATTGTAGATATTTAATTAATTTTTAAAATCACCTTGGGAGGTCCAAAGAATATCGTAGTACATGAATGGTTTTAACATAAATCCTATATTTTCATTAAAAAAAAGGGATGGCTCTTCTTCTGAAACTATACATGTTTAGATAGCTCAGGTGGTTAGAGCAAAGGATTGAAAATCCTTGTGTCGGTGGTTCAACAACGGCGAAAACACTTTGCTGGGCCGACCTTGATGGAGACAATCTAGACACAATTGAATAAACATAACAAAAGTGTTTTTATTAATTTTTATAACCATTATGAAATTTTCAGAATTAAAAAATCAAGTGCCCAAGTTAAAATTTTAATTTTAATTAATTATTTAGTTGTTTGTTGCCGAATCCAATCAATTAATACAATACTTGACAACTCCATTACACGTTATTTTGGTTTTATAAATGTTAATTTGATTTTGAAGTGTTTTTGGTTGGTCTATAATTCATGTCACATGTCCATTATGTCGAATTGTAACTTAATACCCCTTTAATTGATTTTGAATTTAACCACCTTGGAAGGTTTGATGGGTATTTGATAGTTCCATTATGTAGTATTTTGGTTATGTGGGTGTTAACTTTAAATGGAAACATTATTGATTGGTCCATAACCCATGCAACATGTCCATTATGATATATTTTGCCTTAATATTTACATATTTGAACTTAAACCCACCTTGGAAGGTTTGCAACCCTTTTAGGGAACCCATTTAGGATGTTTTCAACTTTATCTAATTACTTATTTGAACTTGAAATCGCCTTGGGAGGTTTATAGTCGTATACCCATGGACCCAACAATCTCAAATCCACATCAAAAAAAGGTTGTCAATTATAGGAGTAATAAAAAATGCCATAAAACTTTATGTTCGAACTACCTTCCACTAGGCAATCCTACACTCCAAATACATAAAACTTTTTTAAAAACCACAACAAACAACCTAGAATGTCAAAAATACAACAAGAAAATAGATATTATCCTACCCTTGGATTCAACTCTAATGCAAGTTATCCCAAGAAATATAAACTCCCTTCATCATTTGTTCTTTTTATTGTTGTTGCCCTCCACATTGCTACAACTATCATCTAAAGGTTATTTAATTAAAAAATGAATAGAAAACAAAGAAAGTTGAAAGCTACAAAATTTTACATCAAACAAGAATTATCAACATTTATTTGCAAGTAAAATTTAAACAAAAAATAATGCCTTAATTATCCTTATAATTTTTTTGTTTTCCAACCACCTAAGTATATAATTTTATTCACAATATTCTTTACAACTCCAATAAAACCAAAAGAGATAAATGAAAAACAAACACAAACCTTACAAATTAAAATTAAAAATCAAAGACCTTAAACCCTAAACCCTAAAACCAAAACCCAAAACTCTGACCCAAGCCCCTAAAAATGAAACCCTAAAATTACCGAACACAAACCTTATAAACTAAACCCTGCAAATGAAGTTTTTGAACTTTTTAAACTATACCGAAAACTCCAAAAAATTAAAATTTCAATTTTAAGCAAAATAAATATCAAACATGAACTTTAGAATCTAAACCTTAAAACCAATAAAATTTAAACCTTAAACCCATAGTCCTATATATAGCCCCATAGCCTTAGGCCTTCATAACCCTAACCCTTATTGCCTTATAGTTTATTGCCTATAAGTTAACAAGCTTATAAAACATAGAATAAATGTGTGCAATTCGTACACAAAAAGAAAATTCTTTTAATAACCCCTTGAAGGGATCCCATGTAAAGTTTGTGAAATTGGTGCCTTTTTTTTAATGATTTTACAAATAACAAATAATAGGGCATGAAGACCAAAAAAACCATTCAAAGTGGGAATTTAGAGGGCAACACTTTCTAAAATAACTATTTTATAGTTATACATTTGGCAATTTTGATATTCAAATTAATTTCAAATATGCATATCAATTTTGTAAAGTCAAATTTCACTTTATGGTTGTTTACAAAAGTCTTTATAATTACACTAGTTTAATACATGTGCAAAAACATCAACATTCAAATTCAAGTAGTTTGTGGAAGAATTGAACTAAAAATTATATCCATTATATTTCAAGTTTGCCAAAAACAAAACATGTTTAAACACAAAATGACCTGAACCCCATAGAACTTGAAGCCCAAAAAGTTATCAAATTTTTTATACAACTTTCTCAACAACTTATATTGTTGGTGAGCTCCATAAACAAACAATAAACTTTGCAACATCAACGTGGACCAAAAAAGAAAAAAACATTTTAGGGGAAGGTTAGTTGGAAAAAGAAAAATGCAAAGTTTGCTTAAGGTGACTCACCTAATCACCATCAACCTTCAACTTTTCAAAATAATCAATTTCTTCAATCAACTCATTGTTTTCTTCAACTAAAACAATTCCAACTTTAATATAGTCCTTAAAGTGTGCATTTGGCATGTAATTCACATATGAATCATCAAACCAAGTTTTTACCACATGTAATTACAATACGATCGAATTTCTCTCCTTCTAAACAACAACAACTCAAAACTATCAAGACATTGGTAAGGCCAAGCAATCTTTTGATTTCAAATTGACATCTTGGAATCAAGAATTTGTTTAACAAGGAAACCAACACTCAAAAACTATGCCTCGTGGATTTGCCACCAAATAAGGGCATTTGCACATGTTGATGAGGGGATAAATAACCTTTGAAACAAAATAATTCTCCAATAACCTTTGTTTTAATGTTAAACAAAATAAAATAACATTTCATTACACCATGTCTTGCATTTGCATAAATATTTCAATTACAAAGGTGTGGGCAATTTGGAATGCATCGAAGCATTGTGAACATTCAAACAAATTTGAATTTCATACAAAACATATTACCACAAATGTCGTATTATGATTTTTCAATTCGTGCATTCTTGAAAAAAAAACTATAACATGTATATATAGGGTTATCTTTGTTTCAACATAGTTATGAATCACTATAACAACTTCAACAAAGTATCCTTTGTACATATGAATGAAAAAGTTTTAATAAAAGTAGATTAGCAAGGTTTATCATACTTGCAAATTAAGTCAAAATAATGAATGTCAGGAACACACATTTGAAAAAAAAGTTCCATTTAAGTAATTTAAACACGTTTGGAAAAAAATTAGAATAAAACTATGGAAATTTGTTAGTACATCTTATATGTTGAACATGTCATTGAGGACGGTGTTAAATCATTGATAATTGCTTCTAAATTTTGTTTTTTGACCTTTGGGATTACTTTCATGATTCAAATTATGAATAATAAAATTTCCCAATACTATTCTTTGACATCCAATACCATGTTTTGCATGTTTGTTTTTTTTTAAATACACATCTAACTAACGAAAGTTAATATAAAATTAACTTATCTTATAACTAACACAATTCTCAAAACAATTGAATTTTTAATTCATTTCATATTTCCTAGCACATGGATTTCTATTCAAAAATTATTATTATTAGGTTGCATTTTGATAACTAGTGATGTGTTGATTAGTGTAAACTTAAATTAAATATTGAAATATGATTTGAGTCATAAAAAATAATGGCATGTAAAAGCATTTCAAGATTATTTAAATCATGTTTTACAATATTGTTTTTGCAATGACTAGCCAATTCAAACCTTCAACTTTCTTTGTAACATTCACTATAGATTTTAATAATTAGCATTCACTTATAACAACACTAAAGAATTTGCATATTCAACATGTTGGTGAAGTGTAAAATAAGGAAGTGATGAATTTGTTAAATGTTAAAAATCTTGTTGGAAATGATCTTATTACATATGTATGTTATTATGAACATAAAATGAGTAGTTTTTGGATTTAAAAAAAAACAAACGTATGATTTTGTCAAGTTAAAGATTATTTATTTGCAATATAATTTTAGTTAGGAGGGCCAACTCATGATCATGGATTACTATGGTTGGAAAATGAAAACATCAATTTGATGTATCTTCAAATGAGAACATTGAATTTTTTTTCCCATAAATACTTAATGACCAATCATACTATTTTCAAAAACATGATTTGCAAATGCACAAATTCATTAGCATAACAAACATGTAAGAAGAAACTCAAACCAATTTGTCAATTCCAATATCCTAAACCTTCAATGGAATGTTCAAAAATATTATTACCTTTGGATGAACAATCCTACTTAAGATCTTTATGAAATATATACTTTAAATTTTAATTGACTTATTAACTTGGGATCAAGTATGTAAATCTCAATAAATTTATTTATAAATTCAAAGGAACAAAAGATGTATATAAATGTTCAATAAAGGCCAATCCAACAAGCAATGCATATGGCATGATCAATTCTATTCATCATTTCACAAGATCATTTAATTTTTTGGCACATGTAAAAAACATGTTAGAGTTTTTGTATTATTGCCACACAAAAAATTACACGTTTTATCCCCATCTTTAACATATGAAAATTGCAAAACATTAGTTAATAAATATAAATTATGAAATCAAATTGTAATCATCATTTACTAATATTGGAGAAATTGAACTATATGATTTAACATATAAAAATCATTTCCAATCTAATTAAAAACATCCAAAATTAAAACTATAATTTTTCTCAACAAGTAGATGAACATGTACCATATGAAAAAAAATGTTTGTATGTGAGAAAATTAAACTATGACCAAACAACTATTGTAAATGTTGTCTTTCAGAAAAAAAAAAACCAAATGTCCAAAACTTTCACATGAGGTTTGGGGACATGAAACAGATTTGCATTCACTTATATCATATAAAACATGTTTACAATACTACCTATTTTATAGATCACAAATACTGACCCAAGTTAAAACAAAAAGTTGTGAAATTATCATACATAGGAAAGATTGTATTAAATATTAAAATACAACAATACATTCTACATTCATAATCTTTTTTTGTAAAAAATCAATCTAAAAAATTAAATGATAAAAAAATGACATGTTGATTAAAAGACTTGTGATCAATTTTGATTGTTAACAACCGATGAAATATTTCTCATAAGTAATACTATTAACATTTACTAATTGTAGGTTATGGCTTATGAAGCCATCTCACAAAAAATTCATGGGTGACCTTGATGTAATAATAACATGCAATTTTTATCAAGCTCCTCAAGTCCAAGATTCATGTGTTTTCAAATCAAAGACTAGAACACCTAATATCCTTTGAACAATTTTTTGGCATGAAAACATAAATGTTACAAATTGTTAAAAACTATCTGACAAAATGATGTAAGCTAAATTATTAATTAGTTTAAAATAAATCTTAAACAATTGAACAGGTAAATTTGATTAATAAGATTTATTTGAAAGCACCAACCTTGGACAAATACCTTGCCATGTTTGTTTTACACCAATGTTAAAACAATGAGCATAACAAAAATATATTTCAAAAAACTCTTCATCAAACATTCACATTTATTGCACAAGATGCTCATTTGACATATTTAATTTCCATTTTAAGTTATCAATTGTGCCAAATAAAGTAGTTGACTTTCATTATGAATTATTGATTTAAAAAAATTGTTAGTATATTTATGTGTATGCAACTATTTTGCATTGGATGGCCTTGTAAATGTAGACATAATTTTTTAAGGTCAATATATAGCATTATCTTCAAAATCATTAATATGGATACATTTTCAAAATTCTTGAATTGGGATAAACACAAGAATAAAAAAACTCATGCATGATGTATGAAAAAATCCCTAGATAAAACAAATAAATGTCCACACCTATGAATGACAATTTGATAAAATACAAATAGGTAGAAACCCTTATCATATCATTCCAAAAATTCAATTTCCCATTCAATTAAGTACAAGATGTATTGTACGCTACATAAGAAGTTTAACTTTTGATCACTTGCTAGTTGATTCAACTAATGTAACTAAACATTTTTAACATACACAACATTATCTTGAATTTTATTTAAATAAAATTTATATACTTAATTTCTCCATTGTTGAACAAAACTTCAAATACACTCTCTTGGTCAAGAAACAAATGTATCATCTTTAAAAAATTGCACAAAATGGGTGAAAGCACGTTGAGCCCCCCAAAAATTGTACCCACAAGTTTTTCTTTTCTTTTGGGTAACATATTGACATTGCATCTTGGATTATTTTTCTTCGTTTTAAATATTTGATTAAACTTAAACAAGTCAATTATTTTTTAAAATTCAACAAAAATTGAAATTTTTGAACATATGGAGTGTATTTGTGACAAAATAATGCACATCAAAGAGCTTGAAAATTTGCGTATATATATTTCAAAACTAAGGTTATGGGTGGAATTTTTAGTAATTTTTAAAAAATATATTGATGAATGCTATTTATATACATCAATTAAATTGGAACCATTTATAAATTCAAATTTTAAAGATAAAATTCCATTAAAAAATCTTAATTTCATTTTTAATCAATAAATCTGTAATAATTCTTTTAAAAAAAACCCCATCACCATATGAAATAATAACATATTTTATAGATGGGCATTCTATTATTTTCTTTATTTTTTTAAAATTTGGTAATCTTTCATAAACCCAAACATGAAAGCTTATAGCCATAAAAGATATAAATTATATGTTTTATGTACATTGATTTTATTCAATCCTTTTTCATTTAGCCACTTGATCAAGATTAATTTTGACTCAATATGAATTTTGAGTTTCCAAATTTTTTTATACAATTTTTTAAGTTTTTTGCTCATGTTGATGATAGCCAAAGGATGCCATTAAGATTTTTGTTTATTGTTTGCTATGATACTCACAATACATTTTTTTTGGGGTGAAAAATCACTCAACTTTAGTGTGTTTTTGCCCAAATTATACATGCAATGATGATTGCCTTTTAAAAATCTTACCATGGAAACTTTATAATCATAAAATCTTTCAATACTTGTTATTTAAACTTATATTTTTGATATGTTCTTGCATATCCAAGCCTATTAACATGCTTCAATATTTTTTGTTTAAATGAAACAAGAATCCAAAACATTTATTCAAATCAAAAAAATTACAACACCATATAAATCAAATTTAACATGCCCTGGTGTTATAATGAACATGGAACAATGATATTTACAATTTATTAATGTCTTTATCACAAAAATTACAATAATAAACTAAAGTACCAAAATTATTATTGGTTCTTATAATTAAAAAAACACACAAAAATATCTTTTATAGTTATTCTACCTATTTAACACAAATAACATTGTTTATATAAGTTTTTTAAAAGGGAAATTCTTATAGATGTTCCAATTTGAATAATTGGAAATTTTAACAAACATGTTGACAAAAAAATCCCATCAATGACATTGTGGAATGGTAACAAAGAATTTGGCACAATTTGCACACTTTGAAAATTTTATATTTATTCAAGAATGATTAACACAAAACATATGATATATTGCGACAATTATATGTATTTTTAATATCAAAAAATGCTAATTACTTTAGGTTTTTGTTTCTTATATCATAAACTACAATTTTTTTTGTATGTCATGCACATTACACCCCATTTACACGTGGTAAAGGACTTTTGAAAATTTGAAAAATATTTGGAATTTTGGAATTTTTTAAATTCCATATCTTTTAAATTGTGAGTGTTTTGTTAATGTGTGTAGTAGGTTATTATCATCTAGTTTTTTAACCATCAAAATTATGTTATTACAATAGTCCTTTACCTAGTCCTTTGTAAAATTAACCATAATCTAACCCAACACCTATTCAAGTTCAAACATTCTTTACTAAAAACCACATTTTAATTTAATGAATTTTTAATTTGAATTAACATTCATATTAATCATTTAGCACAACTTGGAATGATTAAAACAACTTTAAAATGTCAAGAAAAAACATATGTAAAAAAATTCACAATTTTGACCACTATTCGACATGGTTTTTGGTTCCTATGTGTGTACCCGCACCCATTTATATTACTAAATCATGTTCCTTGATTCACCTTATCAAGTAATCAAGATATAATTCAAAATAACATACAACCGTGCACTTTTTTTATTTTGGATACATGTTGTCACAAATATTTCATGTCTTAAATGGGAAAGTTTGCATCTTTGTTATGCTTGTCCAAATTTCTTACTATTCATGAAGGTTATGGTGGTAAGATTTTTGCCCATGCACATATGTGAAAAAGATGAAATGTTTTTAAACACCTATATGGAAATGAGCTTTGAATGTAAAGAAGATGCATTAGTTCACTTTTACCAAAGTTTAGCAATTTACACTGATTAATTAGACATTGTGGTACCACAAGAATTAGTTGATCATCTTGGACAATACAATCAAGGAAACCTTCATTTATTTCCACAACCCAACCCAACCCAATAACGAGTTGCATTTTGATTAAAATAAATTATAGTTGTTTTAGCAATTGTGGTTGATGTCAATGCCACATATGCTCTAACCTAAAAAAATAGCACAAATAGTTAAGAAAAAAACAACCAATGGCTTTTTGCAAGCCATTGCAAGCACCATGAACTTAAGTCCATTTGGCAATCATGTAATGACTTCAACATGTAAATGTGAGGATGGAAAAAGATAGCGATGGCATCCATCATTGCCAAGAGTTGGAACTCCATAAGCAAAACCCAACATAGTTTGGAAGGTGTATAAAACACACATGTTTCAAGGTTTAAAAACACAAAGGTTCAAAACAATAAAATGAACAAATTCAAAAGTCGTTCAACTATGATGTCCCCTATGAATCTCCAAATTTCCCAAGTCTTATCATTGTGAAAGTTTGTTTCATCATCATAATATGTCTTCAATGGATGCCAAGTATTAACGACTAATAAAAGCAATATTGTGAATTTCCCACTAAGTACATATAATAGATTAATCAAATTTTTGATAAACAACATTGACTTGTTATAGTTTTTTTTTAAAGAGAAAACATACACAATTTATAAAACAGATGGAAAATTTTCATTTCATACCACTTGCATATTAAGTTTAAAACTTTTCCTTGTGGCAATAATGATTGGTTGCCATTGGCCTCCTATCTATGTTTCTTTTTTGGTTCGCACCTACTACCATTGCCTTCCTTTTCGTGTTATTATTTTGGTGCATGCCTCCTACCACCTTCTATGTTTTTATCTTGGTTCACACTTGTTGCCATCACTCTCCTTTTCATGTTCTTTTCTTGGTCTGTGCCTACTACAATCACCCTTTTTTTGTCTTCTTCCCCCAATTTGCATTTGTTACCTTTGCCCTCCTCTTTATGTTTTTATTTTTATTTTTAATGATGTTTTGAAATTTGGAACCTAATCAAGAGGTTATTCGGAACCTACTTTAACCTACCTTAGAACTAGGAATTGGCATATTTTGAAAACAAACTTAAACAAAATCGCTTGTTAAAAAAAATTCAAAATTGGGACTGGGTACCAAGTTTGGAAAAAAAAAAACCAAAATCAAACTAGAATAGATTTGGAATTAGAGGCTCATATATATATAATTAGTATTTGGTATTGCACTTGGGATGGAAAACACACCACCTTACATATTTTTAATACAAATTTAAACTAAATCATGGCCTATTTTTTATTATCTAACATTGTAAACACTAAACACTTCTCCCAAAGATCGTCTATGTATTATTCAAAAAATGTGTTTGTTGTTAATATGTGTGAGGCCTTTTCACCTACCTCATTTCCCTTACCCACATATTGGGATATGAAAAAGACATTTTGTGCCATTTTGAATTCATGTTATCTATGTTAAAATGATTACCTACCTCTTTTGCCCTACCCGCCTACTTGATATGAATAGGCACAATTCATATCCAAGTTATCTATGTTTGGAGAATATAATGCTTGGAAACAACCATTGAATTAAAATTACAGGGCAACATAAGAAGACATACCCCTTTTTTACTTATTTCATGGATGAACAAGCTTTGTTGGTGATGCAATGGTGTCATTATAATTTGCAGACATGTTTCCATAACCGATACACATAAAAGTGATAGTTAATGTTTACTTGAAATGATTTTGAAGTTAGGGGATTGGTGTTCTACTCTGCATAAGCTCAAGTGGATGTTTGCCATTTCCAAAATAGTACAATGGCCATTCCAAGCTAAACACAATCACTCTTTTCTTGTGTGTTAAACAAGCAGCCACAAGGGGGACAACTAAATTTCCAAATATTGATGCAAGCCACTTTGGAACATGATTGAACAGGTATATCCTTATTGTATCCAACTTCGGGAACAAGGGAACATCAGCAAGTGACAAACACTTGAGAGGGAAGAATACAAATCATGAAGTGATCACTAATGCTATCTATGTATGGTATGGTAGATTTGTTATGTATATACATATGGTGTCTTTGTGGTTATGGCTTCAAGAGGTCATAGATCCAACAGTGCATATTGCTAGGTTCCTCGATACCAGGATCAGTACCAATCTATATACCAGGGTTCTATCAATAATAGATATACCTGCCGAAAACTGCGTTGTATGGACAGGAGGAGCATATAAAAAAATATAACTAGGTAACCTAATAAGTCTACAATAATTTTTAAAGTCTCCCAATACTTTTTGTTCCACATGCACACAAGTGTAGGAAGCACATTTGATGTTCAGGTGCACTTTTGTCACGTGCTGCAATCTGATTTTTGGTACTAAACTTCAACCTAACTGTGTGGGAAGAGGAAAAGTTCATTAAATGCATGGCTTGTTCATTCATCAAATATGTTGGAATCTCAGCTGAGTGTCTGAGTGGCGTGCACGGTGTTTGTGCTCCCCTTTTGTGGGGATGTCCTTTTTCCCTCTTTGATAAGGAATTCATTCATTTGTGCAGTTCAACAAAAGAAAACACAAAAAAAAATTATGGGAATCAATTGGTCTGAGAGGAATTATTCTTGTTCCTTCTTATCCTTAACCAGAAGGAACAAAGACTCAGAATTGCTGAATCCTATTATAATTTTTTTGGGGGCTGAAACCCCCACATGGGTAATAATGACAAAAAGCACGAATCTGTGGAATCTGGACATGAAAGTGAGCTGCTGGGTACATTCAAAGATTATGTACATGTACTTTCTTAATTTAGAAAGGAGATCTGTGTTTGGAATTTCTCATTGAGAATTTTTTCTTGTTTTTCTTCCCCACTGTTGATTGTGTGTGTGTGTGTGTGTGTGTGTGTGTGTCTCTCTCTCTCTCTGTGGAATAATAAAACCACTGTGCACATAAAACTTCAAAGGGAGCCTTTTCAGATGAATTATTGTGAAAGGTACTTCACTGATCTTTGAAAAGCTGAATTTTGCCAGTAACAAACATTTCAATTTCCACTGGGTTTTTTTGACTAAGGAGCAGTGTTCAGTTGGCTTCACTGAAGTACCTGAAACCCTAAATCCTTCATCTAGTCAGAAAGCGGTTCAGCTTCCCAGCAGACTGCAGCAGCCTGTTGTGAGATCTGCTGCTTCATTCATGCCTTACACTCCAGAGGGCTTTCAATGCTCAACTCCACAAGACAGCAAGGTTTTGACATTTGACTTGTAACCCAGAATCCAACTAAATTATTATCATTAACTCATTAATTACCCCCTTGTTCAGTCTCACCAGTGGCATAGCTCGTTCAAACCCTTTGCACTGTCTATTCTTTAGGATTGTCCCGAGTGTTTTAGGGTAAAGCCCAAGGGGGCGGGGTTTAGGAGAATAAGGGCCCTGTGAGGTGGAGCCCAGCATGGGCTTGATTCCCATACAGCCCACCCCCATGGTCTTTACATGGTTAAAAGAAAACTCACACACTTTGAATTATTCCTGTGATTAAAAGAAAACTCACACCCGGCAGGTCATGGGGAGAAATAAACTGACAGTGGGTCTTTCAAAAATGTAATAATGCCTGCGGAGGCAGGCAATTATGTTTTGGAAACGCCTGTTGGAATGTTACACTCGATAAGGCTGCGGACAACAATTCTTTTTATAAAAAGTGGCTCAGTTTTTTACATCACATGAATAACCAGGCAAAAAATATGGACTTGGGTTGGGTGCAAAAAAAGTGAAACACTCGATCTGCCAAAATCATATATTTGACTATAGGGTTTGCTTTGAATGATGATTGGCACGGTTGTGTTTGCTAACCAGTTCACTTGTGCACTATTGAGGCATTTGGTCACTGGCGTCTACTTGATGATGGGGAATGATTCGCCTACTTCTTTGTAACTGGAAATTTTTTTCCAAAGAACTTATAAAAACAAACATATTTTATTCCAAAAGAGAAACCCCTTTTTATCCAAACACTTCACAAATGCAATATGATGTTACCATTATGTAGTGCATTTGCATTTTTGTGAGGATCTGATGGAGATTGTTCAACTTTTGGTTTCGTACCTGTGGAGTGCATAGTGATTTTGGGAAGATGCAACATAATCAAATCATATGGACCAGACATGAAATCCAATCTGCTTTGAGTTCAGGAACACTCTTGGTCGTGGTCATGTCTTGGAATCTCACCCATGAGACAGGTTATGAGTAGAAACTGCAAGGAAGGAAGAAAGAAGCCAAATGAGGCTTAAGTTTTGGGAGCACATGCTTGTGTTGGCGGGTAGTATTATCAATTTTACATATTGGTTTCCTATAGGCATCAAGATTTTTTCTTTAATTTGTACATATTGACATGATACACGTATGGGGATTATCTTCATTTTCACATACAAGGCCGGTGTCAATACGAATGGAAAAACCTGGGCACTTCAATTTAATGTATTTTCGGGGCACCATACAAGGTGTAATATGTGCTTTGACGGCGTGGAGATTTGAAAAATGAAATGCCTATATGTGGTGGATATTTCATTTTTTCAAAATGCCCAGCTTTATCTTCTTTCTTTTTCTTTTTTTCATGATATTCAGCAGGTACCCACTGGGTATCATGGGAATTTTTTTAAAAAGAAGAAGAGCATGGTGGTTTTACAGTCCATAAAGCCCTTGGGGGCAGGCTTTATGGGAATTGGGCCCATGCAGGGCCCTTATTCCTGTAAAGCCCACCCTGAGAGCTTTATCCAACACAAAAATGTTTGTAGGGGTCCTCAGTATGAAGTATGAACCAGTGTTGGTATAATATCATGTAAAAAAGTCAGATATCAACCAGGCATAGACCTACGTATAAGCTAACCTACATAAATGTATTATATTTTAAAGGAACCCTTGATATCTTTATGCCTTAGTATTGTATTCTTGTGAGGCCCATCAAAACCCTATCAATAGGGGGTTAGGGTTCACTTTTTTCTATCCTACGAAAGTGTCCTTGCAATCAATGTTTTTTTTTGGGAAAATTTGGCATCAAATTGCAAAATTAGCCAACTTCACACTAGAAAAACAAACTTTCCCCATTTTTTTGTCAAATGTTTTTGCTGCTTACAAAAAAAAAACTGCTTGCAGTGTTCTGAACATGTACTATAGAGGGTGTGTAGCATGGGCATTAGGTGTTAGTGAACACTGGTGGCAGATTTCTTCTTTAGATACTCTAGATTTCACCACTCATTCCTTGTTGCTTGCTATTTTCCATGCTTCATTGCAAGTTGCTTGTAATTATACTTAGTAACTTTTATACATTTGGGGGAAAAAACATGGATAGTTATGCATTACAAATTGTATCTACAAATTCTAAACAATTGAAACCAAGATCCGAGTTCATATTTGGATCATGCAGGCATTAACATAGCATTGTTAATGTTCAATTTGGAAATTCACATAGACCACCTATTGACACCACAGTGATACCAAAATTTGCAATCTTCAACATGGTTCAAAAACCCTATTTCATATTAGAGCATGGTTATTTCATTACTATGAACATTTAAAACACCATACCAACCAACACTGGTATGAATGTGAGGGTTCAAGAACTAGTCATACTATTTTTGGGTGCAAGTATGGTAAAATAGATAGAAAAATAGTCTTCTAAAATCCAATTTAAAAAATGAGACAATTTTCAATGTAAACACAAGAAAATAAATTCAAAGTATATAATTATTTTCAATTAAGCCATTAGGCCATCCCTTGGGCTTATAGGAAGTTGAATTTAAAAGTTGAATTTCTTATATTTAATAATGTAAGTGACAAGTTCGTTTGAGACTAGTTGATGAATATGTTATTCAAATATGTGAAATACCTTATAGGCAGCTACACCATTTAAGAGCAAAACATTAGTGACAATTTCCAAATCCTCCCTTATAATGCACTGCTTTTTCTAAAGCAAAATTTTGCTAGTTCCATACAGACCACAACATAGATAAAGTTTCTAGTTGGATTTTTTTTCTTTAATGGAAGAATAAATGTTTTTTTTTCTGATCACCGAGTTTTGAATTTTTTTTTGCCAAATTCTACAGCAGGTTCCAGTAGGCAGCCAACAGTATAGAAGGATGCTTAAATGCCTTAACCTGTTTTTTTAATTAACCAAAATTTTAAAATAAAATAAAATGCTGCGACACATACATTATTAAACATTAAAAAATTTAACCTCAACATACACATACCAGGATAAAA